>CAWUFW010005267.1:0-1368879 GCA_963921515.1 Calotriton arnoldi
CATTACGATACCCGGCGTAAAAAATCCGCCAGGCATGGAAGCGGCAAAAATCCGCCCGCACACACTGCCTGAACACCGACCACGCCATTATGAGTACACAAACCGAAAACCGCCATCGGCGAAAAAGCACACAAAATACCGCCCGCCATCGTCCGAGTCGGAGTCAAACCGCCCGCCACGGACGGAAACACGCACGACAACACAAAACCGCCCGCCCACACGGCCGACACACCGCACGTGAAATTACGATCGCACCGCCATGAGCGCGGAAAAACAACAAATATACCGCCCGCCAGCGCAAACAACGCCGATGAGAATCGACACGGCAGAAGCCATGGCGCCCACGTACCTGCACAGAAACCATCCGCACACAAAACCAATAGCACACAACATGGCCAACAAGTCCACACAGCAAGGCACACACAAATACACAAGCACAGTACACATCCCGAAAACACCCCCCGGACAAACAAAAAATACAAAGGCCAGAACCCCAGACACAACACACCTGAAAACAACAGACCATGAGGACACACCCACATAGGTGAGTACAAAAGCAGCACTCCCACAGACCACAACCCCTTGCTACATTGCAAACCAGAGAGGAGAGGAGAGGACACAGTGACACAGCAAGGACAGCAGCACACCACAGAAACGCACACATCACAACCACCACCACCACCACCAAACACCGGCACCACAAACCCCCTGCACATTACACAACACACACCGCACCAGCACCACAAACACCATGGCACCACAAAGGATGCCCAAGTTCACGCCCATGGAGCTGACGGTCATGGTCGACGAGATCATCAAGGTGTACCCACAAATCTATGGGAACATGGTCCAGCACACACCACTAGCCACCAGAAACAGAATGTGGACCCGGATCGTAGACCAGGTCAATGCAGTCGGGACCCTGCCCAGGAACAGAACCGAGATAAACAAACGTTGGAATGACGTAAAGAGCCTGGTCAAGAAGAAGGAGGGCAAAAACAGAGAGCTGGCTGCCGTCACTGGCGGAGGGAATCCCGCGCTCTTTAAGACCTTCAAAGCGTGGGAGGAGAAGGTGCGAGTCGTAATCCATCCGGAGATCCTCGCCGGATTAGCAGGGGAGTGGAGGCTGGTAAGTACAAACTAATGTATACTAGCACACCGCTATGTACTCACATGCGCAACCACCATGCCACAGCTCCCAGGGACAAACACCCCCATGTCCAGCACACAATACACAACACATCACACGCACATGCAACAGACACTACCACACACAGGCCAAACCGAACAACTGTAAGATGCGTGGGGACATGTGTACACTAAGCCAGCCACGTAACCACCAACAGGTCCCCAAATATGCCAGAAGCGCCACAACGAGCACCCACCACACCCATGTGTCCGCCACAGCTGCACTAACCGACAAGTAACAGGTAAGTGGCAGGAACACAAAGTGCAGTGGGTGGGACGGTGGACAGCCCAAGTACAACACACACCAGGCCCCAGTCCCACAGCACAGCAAGGAGGAGCATCCCCCACACCCCACAGCCACGTGTCAGCCACCGCAGTGCACAACGACAGCCGAAAGGCAGACATCACGGTCCACAGCAATCGGTGTCAGTGGGTGTACAGCCACCCCACGACCCACTATACCCCCCACCCCCACAGACCTGCAACATGGAGCACCCCCGCTTAGAGCCATGTGGCATCCAGTACAGTGCACGCACGAACAACTTGCAGGTGGGAAACTGGACAGGGCTGGATTACTGGAGGCATGAGGACCATAACACCACCAACACATGGGACATGTCACGTAGCACACGGACACGCAGCACCGCCCACCGTCACGAACAAGTGAACAATGTGCACACGGACATGAACAGCAGACTCACACCCCACATGACCCATCACAGACATAGCAACACCCAAGGAGCCACGTCTGCATGCACAAGCCACACTGAATATAGTCCCACACGGCAGCCACAGTGCAACTCATCACACACAACCGAAACACCATTGAAGTCCTGTCCATGTAGCCCCCACTGCCTGTCAACCCCACACCCCACAACTACGCCTATGTAAGACAAACAACACTAGACGCAACAGAGCGGAACAACAGAAATGCACACGAACACCACTGAACCCATCAAACTCACAGACACACCATGCACATACAACATACCATCCATCCCATCCGTCAGCCCCAGTCACATGAAAGGCATGTCATCCGCACAGCTGCCACACATACAGCAGTCACGCTAAGACACATGCCCATGACCAACCATGTGCCAGAAGTCAATTAAGCGCACAACACACTGTGAGCAACAACACACAACATGGGCCACACCCCCGAGCACTGCAGTGATGCACATGGCACAGGGCAGCACGCACACCAAGGAGATGGGACAACTGCAATACGTTGGCTGGCACACAACTATCACTCACTCATAACGATGCGTCCAATGCCATGTCCAGTAACCACAACAGACAGCAAATATGCAGGGCATGTCAGGCATGCACACACCTCAGACCATGCACTGTCATGCTGCCACAACACATGTCACGTTCGGCACCCATGGCTCACAGCATGTACCCCAAAAGCATATCCCCTCCCAAATGCGAATCTGGGGCATGGCCCCCATGTTGCCATATGCGTTCCTAAGCGTTCCATTTGAACCCCAAAAGCATATCCCCTCCCAAATGCGAATCTGGGGCATGGCCCCCATGTTGCCATATGCGTTCCTAAGCGTTCCATTTGAACCCCAAAAGCATATCCCCTCCCAAATGCGAATCTGGGGCATGGCCCCCATGTTGCCATATGCGTTCCTAAGCGTTCCATTTGAACCCCAAAAGCATATCCTCCCAAATGCGAATCTGGGGCATGGCCCCCATGTTGCCATATGCGTTCCTAAGCGTTCCATTTGAACCCCAAAAGCATATCCCCTCCCAAATGCGAATCTGGGGCATGGCCCCCATGTTGCCATATGCGTTCCTAAGCGTTCCATTTGAACCCCAAAAGCAAAGTACAAACCAGACCCAGGATGGGCCAGGAGCCCGCATACACCAGAGTCACAATGAGTAGGGCCAAAGCAACACACCCATCGGCATGGCCAATCCGTCCCATGCCACATGTGCACAGCACACAGTCCCATTGCCTAGCACACACAACTACAGATGCCACAGCCACACACTCGCCTCCGGGAAACCCATGTACGAGATTGCACGAACTGCCAATGTCAGACGACTAATACATACTTCGCCAGGTGCAACACAATAACAAATCTCATTTTCTCCACAGGTGACGAACTGCTGGACGCTGGGGATGGAGACAGCAGCCAGCACAGCCAGCCTACAAGCCCCCAACGAGGACACACGGATCTGGAGGATCTGTCCACCTCTTCGGACACGGACCACCAAGCTGGCCCATCTGGCGTGGCAGGGCCCAGCCGCTCCCCAGGACCCCTCCTACCCACCAACCCATCATCCAGGGATGCTGAACAGTCCCAGTCCCCTGCTGCCACTGTCGTTGCGGCCACACCCACGGTCATTGCGGCCACTACCACTGCCGCAACCGCCACCATCGCCGCACCGACCACCACCGCCTCCACGACCACCACGTCTTCGCTGGCACCAGCCCCAGCGCAGGTGGTGGCCCGGCCGACTGGATCCACCCTGGGAGCCACAGCGAGGACCGTGGTGAGCAATGTGGCTAGTGGGCAGGCCGGTGGCAGCAGGACTGGTAGGAGGAGCAGGGTCAGGGAAACGCCAGCCTCCCCTGGGAGCCATGCCCTGCCTCAAATGGCCAGAGTCCTTGGGGCCTATGAAGAGGCCCAAGGACAATGGGCCAGGTCTGCTACTGACACGCGGGAGGTGCTGGGGGTGCTGAGGTCCATGGACGCCCATATGGGCCAATTCGTGTCCCGTATGGACCAACTCGTGGACCTCATGGGCCAGCTGGTGGTGGCGGTGGGGTCACAGGCAAGGCCAGCAACACCACCTCCGCCACCACCTGCTAGGGCGCAGGGTCGGCCAGCAGTGTCCACTTCCCCTGCGTCCACAGCCAGTGAGCACACCTCACCCCCCACCAGCAGGTCGCCACCACACACCCCTCCCAAACGTGGAAGGGGCCGTCCGAAGAGGAAACAGATCTCCCGGGAGGACTTCGCACGCTCCAGTCGCAAGTGAGGCAGCCAGCCAGCCTTCCGCCAGCCTTCCTTGACCAGCCACTGCATTGACTTGCTCTACGATCCCACTCCACACAGCCATCTGGATGGCATGTGTGTGTTGGACTATGGACATAGAACCAGTGGGTACACCCTGATCATCACGCAGCCATGACCGACAGCTCATTGTCACTGCACGCACCACTTTTGTTATCACCTTACACACAATCACATGTCACAGTTCGTAATAAATGCACCTTATTCACTAACTGCTGTTTGTGCCCTGTGTTTTATTTGTACGGAATACAACGGCCACCTTGGGCGGAAGGGCACCTGATGCGTGGCATGGCAATGGAATCCGGAGGGCCTGTAGGGACCTAGGGGTGGGAGACAGAACAGGAGCACATTCAATGAGTGTGTCACACACCCATCACACAGTACATGTCAACAACTACAAGCAATGTACACACATCGCACAGAGCAATAGGGCACAATGCCACAGTCACCAACAGTGGCATACTACCCTGGCCATGGAGCGTTGACACACTGCACGCAGTGAACATACGGCCACCCTGACACAGCACACACACACCTGCACAGATACAGACACATCATCCGTCGTACATGGACACTCACCGTCAAGTGAAGTAGCGGGCGATGAGCTGCTGGCGCACATTCCCAGCTTCCTCCTCTCCGCTGTCCACCTCACTCGAGCTGTCCTGGTCTGCGGGCTGGGGCCCTGGTTGATCTCCGTCATCCACAATGAGGGGGATCTGCTTCCGAATGGCCAGATTGTGCAGCATGCAGCACGCCACCACTATCTGGCACACCTTCTGTGGGGAGTACGCCAGTGCACCCTCGGTGCGGTCCAGGCACCTGAACCTGGACTTGAGGAGGCCAAAGGTACGCTCGACCACACGTCTGGTCCTCCCATGTGCCTCATTGTATCGATCGTCTGCTGGGGTGCGAGGATTCCTCAATGGACTGAGCAGCCATGCCCCATTCGGGTACGCAGAGTCACCTGGGTGTGAGGGACACAGAGAACCGTAGCTATTCCAACTGGACAGGGGACAGCATCGCACAACCAGCACGCTACACCACTCCACATACTCACCGACAATACAGGCACGATCCTGTTGCAGATTGGCCATCAGTCGTGGCAAGATGCTGTTGCGCATTATGTGTGCGTCATGGGCCGAGCCTGGAAACTTTGCACACACGTGGGTGATCACCATGTCCGCAAGGCACACCACTTGCACATTCAGGGAGTGCGTGTGCTTCCTGTTGCGGTACAGGTGCTCAGTGGCCTGTGGTGGAACAAGGCCAACATGAGTGCAGTCAATGGCTCCCACGACGTGTGGGATTCTGCCAAGGGCATAGAATGCACCCTTCACTGCCGCCAATTCACGAGCCCTGGGGAAGCGGATGTACCTGTTCCGGTACAGCATCATGGCTGCCAGTACATCCCTCAGCACCTTGCTGAACATGGGCTGGGACATCCCTCCTCCACTGCCCACTGTGTGCTGGAATGACCCAGTGGCGAAGAAATGCATGGCGGCCATCACCTTAGCCGTGGACAGCAGTCGGATACACCCTGCGGGGACGGAGATGGGGCTCTAACATGGCACACAGTCGATGCAGAGTTGGCCTGTCCAGCCGAAACTTCCTGATTACCTCTGTATCGTCCATGTCCGCCAGCAATTGGTATGGGCGGTCAATGTTCGGTCTCCGCCTGGGTTAAATGGCAGAGGACACATGTCAAAGCAACACGGCACATAGCAATTTCGCATACACATCACTGACATGACTGAGCAAGCACATGAGCCACAGCCCAGCTGTCAAGCTGGGACGGCACGGCCACAATACACTTACACAGGTCTCCCAACAATGGCAATGGCAAGTGAGACATACCACTGCCATGTGCATGCACATGGGGATCTAGGTCCCAATGACTTGCGGGGCGTGCTGATGGGGACTGACTGCATATTCGTCAAGCGGCAACGCCACGGCAACATGAGTGTCTGCTGAGCATGGAACTGCTTCCGAGGCTGGATGAGTATGGCACACGACGACGACGATGTGGGCACGGGCTGAGCGGCCAATACAAGTGGGACCTGTGGCACGAGGGGATATGAGACAGTAGTAGGTGTCAGCACTGCACCCTATGTACAGCACTGTACGGATCACAGCTCCCGAAACATTGACTGGTGTCCACATTGACAGCCCCATGCCAAGACGGCTGTGTGCTTGCAGTCACACGTCACAGGTGAGAGGTTACATTGCACGTGCCAGGTGGCAGTCGTACATAGTGGGAGATGGCATGTGTGTGCATGTGTCTCCTGTTCAGGATCCACCAGATGGGCGCTGACTCTGTACTGACCATTGGACACAGCATGTTCCGTGGAAGGCTTGTGTGTGTGGGATGGTGGCACTGGATGTGCCTCCGTTGGGTGGGGGCCATGCACAGGGCGGGTACGTCGATGATTGCGCATTGTTGGTCACAGTGGGTGCACCAGCTAAGATGTGTTGCCCTGTGTTCAATTCCTATGTCCGCATGATGATGGACTGTAGATGTGGGCAGACTACACATTGGTCGATGTGCTGTCTATATGCATGTGCCTTCACACCAGGCACAGCTGCCCCTGCACATGTGACCCCTGCTGGACTCGCTGCTGGGTCTGTGGAGCTGATGCACCTTCTGCGCGTGGGGCGGACAGCTCTCCTCACTTCCCTCATTGCGCATGTCATGACTTTGCCGCAGGTGACATGGATCATGGAGGGCCCACATGTACGCGTGGGTAGGCTACACATGATTGTACACTGGTCGCCACCCCCAGTCAGTGTTTCGAATGTGAAGGTTGTCGTGCTGGTGGTATGTTCGATGTGGCGGATGGGCGGGCCTAGGTGCGGGCTTACATTCCGGACATGGGGGGTAGTTGGATTGGCGACTAGTTGCAGTGCACACGGGACACGTCTCTTCCTTTCCACATCTGGGTCATCCCTTGTACTAACTGACAGTGATACAGTCATCTTCGCCCCAGCCCTCATGTCCTCCCCTCGCTCCCCCAATATGCATGCTCACCTGCGAGGCTAGCGCTTGCACAGGCAGCCCCAAGCTCGCACCAGAGAGGGCAAGGAGTGTATGTGTGGGTCCAGTTGCACGAGTGGGCTGTCTCAGGGTATGATGTGTGCCCCAAATGGAGACCCGGCCTGCATGGACTATGCATCACAGTCTTCGCCTTCCGGATCCGCCTCCTGCGACACCCAGTGGCTGTGGCTGCCCTTGCGGCCAGGCCGCGTCCGTCTGTGGCTGATGGCCCACACATTCACTCTTTGGCCTCTCTGGGGAGGGCTCGGGGTGGTGGCGCACGCGCTTGCACTTAGTCGCAATGGCATGTGGCGTGGTTGGTATGATGGGCAATGGATGGGATGGTGCGAGCCACCTCCCGTGACGTCAGTGCTGCTCGTGCTGTGGTGCGTCCCCCTACACTTCCATCTGACTTGTGCCATGCTAGACGTTGAGGTTCTATTGCCTGCGTGATATGAGCAGGAGGAGCGCGAGGAGACCTCTCACACACCATGCTCCACTGCCATGCCGTGCCCTGTATCGCCTGTGCGGATTGACTATGTTGGGGTTACACCTGGTCGACTGGGGCTGTGTGTGCCTTGTCAAGGGGCATGGCGGGCGCACAACAGGATCCAGCTTGTCCACAGAGGGTGGGCTGAGGTGCGCCTGGTACCGCCTTGTACGTGTGCCCGGCTGCTGTGCACACACGTGTTCACTCCCCCGACAGGTGTCCTCTCACAATGCCCAGGGAAGCGGTGGTGTACTGTTCATGACCCCTCCCAACACGGCGTGCTCCAACTTGGCATGTGCGCATCTACCCGTCGCACCCACCCACCTGAGCACTGCGTCCATACGACTTCACACGACACATGTGTGTCTTCCACAGTAGTGCTACTCATTTGCGTTGACATCCAATACCAGTGGACTACATGGTCATGTCACGACTGCCGTGTACTTCACATACTCTCATCCTCTCTCATTCGTACTTGTGAAATGAGTCAGCGGAGACAGTTTTGGTTTCAAACATTATATTGAGTCTTCTGTCCTCTGTGATGCAGTATAGTGGACACTAATGGCAGCGGAATACATGTTGAGGATATACTGAGCATGATTACGAATGGGATAGGGTGTGGGATTACATCTGCTTGGCCAAGGCTGTGCTAATGTACATTTACGTATAGCTGCGGAACTGCGGACTTTGACACAGACGGTATACATGTAGCCTACCAGACCGCTCGGCATCATGGGCACAGTCCATCTCAGTTCCATGTGACAGGTTTGCTGCGGTTGTTCCTCATGCACGCGTGCATGTGAGATGACATCAGGGCATGTGCTTGCGTGCATGCAGCGGCGTGCCACTTGTTGTTGCACTGTGGTGGTTACTGGACATGTCACAGTCACTGGGGTCGTGTTGTTGTTGTATGCACTTGTCGTCCATGCAAAGGTCCTGGTATGGGATTCCCGGGGCGGGGGTGGGAGGGGTGCAGCACCCACAGACTCCAGGCGACCTATTCATGTCCACTGAGCGGTGTGTGTGTCCATGTGCGCTGGATCCATGTCGTGTCCTGGTTGTTCGTGCAGTTCCGTCCATGTGGGTGCGATGCACAGAGCCCATGCCACTGCCTCCCACGATGCATGCGGTGTTCCGGGATGTGATGGGGAACAGTGTGCATGTCCCGGTCATATCCGATGTCATGGCGATGTCGTTGATGGTGTGGTTACAGTTGCCGGTCGTTTGGTATGGCTGTTGTGGTGGTGACTGGCCAGTCCGTGCGGAAGCTGAGCATGGGTGCGGGGTTGGACTTCATAGGTCACTCGGGGAACCTGCGTTGTGGTCCGACGTATTTACAGGTTGTCAGGTATGCGATGCCGTCCAGCAGGGCTTCCATGTCATTGGTGGTGTACATGTTTGCCAGCCAATGAAGCGGATGGTGGCTGTCAAGGTGTTGTTCGTAGGTTGTCCCTTGGAGGACCATGATGGGGCATGCTGGGTGACATTCGATGTAGCTGTTCTCGATGATCCGTCGTGTGGAGGCACAGTGGTTCCATTTCAGTGCGCGTGCGATGTTGGCCACATACGCCATGCCCCCATAGGCAGAGCAGGTCCTGTCGTGTGCGTCCAGAGGGAGGAGTAGTGGTAGCAGGTCCGCCTTCAGACATGCCGGGTTGGAGAGGCATATCTCGACGGGATGCTGGTAGGGACACCTCCGACAGTAGAAGACGGGCATGACGCAGCTGAACAATGTGATGCGGTAAGTCAGTCGGTAACTTACGTTCAGCAGGGACAGGAGATCGCATCCCAATGTATGTATCGTGTTGGTTTGGTACAGCTTGAGCTGTTCGGCGTAGTTGGGTAGGTGTGTTGCGGTTGCCATTTCGCAGCGGTTCGTAGAGGTGGCGTGCTCCGGCTGTGTGTGCAGTCTGCAATGTGCACGCTCCGGGGTTGCTGTGAGCTCTGTGTAGTCGTGGGGAGACAGGACTTGTGTTCTGTTGGCTTGTTTGGAGGACACGGGCCCTCTTCCCACATGCTTCTCAGACAGTTCAAGGTCAGTGCTGTGTGACTCCTTCCAATTAACTTGCATGTGGCCGACATGGGGGAGTGTTTTCTTCTTTCTTCCCCGTCCGTTGTGTGCTTCTGTGATATGCGCTATCTGCCCTGTGGTCGGTCTCCTCGGCATGCCTGTGTTGGTCTATTCTTGGACAATGGCTGTATTCACCGGCTTCTGTCGTAGGGCTGTGGTTTCGGTGTTGGAATGGAAGGTCATTCAGTGCTGTCTGCTCTCCCTTGTGTGGGCGGCAGGCTGCCTTTCCGCTCTGCGTTGGGCCTTGCGTGTGGATGTAATTCTTGGGCCACCTGTTGTCGGTCCCCGGGCTCTTTGGTGTTCCGTTTCATGTGTCTTGTTCATATGTGCAGGGTGGTATGGGTTTTTCAGTGTGGTACTGGCGTTCCTCTTCCCGAAGGGGCCCTGCTTCTCCTAGTTGGTGTTGCCGCCGCTGTGTGCTTCGCCATGTTTGTTGCACTGGGGTGTGTCCTGCTGTTGCGTGTCTTCACTGACATGTGTGCGTCGGTTGTGTGGCGTTGGGTGTTGTCCGTGAATTGGGCGTTGGGGACATGTCTGTGGCCGGCCTGTCACGTGTCATGTGCGTTCGGGGTGGGGCTGATGTGTGTGCTGCTTGGTTGTGTCCCTGTGTCTGTGTGCGACGCATGCATGGCGCTGCGGTTGGCCTCTGCGTTGTGCGCATGTGTGGCGGCGTCATCGGCGCTTTGGGGCCGTGACGGGGTGGTTGGTTCCTAGTCCCAGGTGGTGTGTACACATGTGTTCCGCGATGTTAGGATTTGGCCTGTGTGTCATATGTGGATGCAATGGTGGATGTGTAGTGTGCACGCGCTGGTGGGGGTTGTCCGCTTTTTCCGCCCTTGCACTGTGTGCGCTGTTTGCGTGCACTTGTTGTGTGTGTGCCTACCTGCGTCTCCGCGGTACGTTGCGTCCTTGGTGGTGCATCAGCAGAAGCATGGGAAGGGCCTGCAGTGCTGGATTCATGCCCGGGGTGCCGCTTCTTCGTTGTCCGTGCTCTGCGTCCGTGTTTCCGCCTCTCTTTCACGTGCGGTGTCTCTTTGCCGTGGGAGCCGTTTGTTTGCGGCATCGTAATTTATGCGCCGGGCGGGACGTGTTTCGTCGGACGGTGTGTGTCAGTTGGGCTGCGCCGCTACGTGTGCGGGCGCACTTTGATGGCGGACGGTGTTGCTGGCTTGCCGGCGGTGTTTGGCCTGCTTTTCGCATCGTAATTGGGCGGGCGTGTGGACTGCTGCCTGCCGGCGGTAACTGGTGGTTTTTGCATCCGCCAGCACGGCGGTTGTGCTTCCGCCCGCCATCGTAATGGGCCCCTAAGTTTGTTAAACTAATATTATTATCACAGTGTCTTTTATTTTTCGGTATTTCCTGGAGCGATTTTTATATTTTTGTATCTTTTTCGGGTTTTTGAGGGTTTCCGTTATTTGGATTTCGCCAGGATGGATTTATATAGGACCTGTTGGATTTTTGCATTTTGTTTCGGGCTTTTTTAAACTTTAACATGGATTAACAGACAGATGTAAGGATTATTACTTGTTGGAATACATCTTCTACAGCTACATAAACCGTAAGTCTATTTTTTTTAATTAATTGGGTGGGAAATGTTGTTAAAATTAATTGTGTGTTATAGTATATTTTGATAAATATTATTTATTTGTAAATATATATTTTTTATTTAAGAAAATATACATCACAAATAAGTAATATTTGTGAAAATATAATATTAATATATGTGTGTAAAGTGTTTGTTTTGTGAACGAAAAAATCTATAATAGCTGTGGAACTGTAGTTTATAATATGCTTTTGGCTATTAGGGATAGGTAATCTAGGCCTCTTGTTGATGGGTATAGGGTAACCTGACTTTGCAGTAGCTCAAACATTTTTTTAGTTTGTTTAGTTAATTTGGGACATATTTGAGTTACAGATTGTTCCATCCGTAATTCTTGATAGCTTTGTTCTTTTTGTATAGATTGTAGTAGTTTTTGTAGGGTAGGTTTACCTCTGCTTGTTGTTGCTTGGAAGGCATTATGCCATCCTTCAACACTATTATTTGTTTTAGCTTCTTTGTTTAAGGTACTTAGGTACACGTTCCACCAAGGAATATAGAACTTAGGTTGCCTTCTATGCCCTGATCTATGCAGTCTTCCCACCCAGGTGTCCTCAAAGTAGTCTAGTAGTGGGCTTATTTTGTCTTCGTTCCTTTTGTAATAGGGGCTCTCTATTAGAATATTGTAGTGCTCTGCTACATCAGTTACAGGTACATATGCTAGTGCTATTAGCTTTTTAATTTGGTAGGCGAAAGTACTGTCTGTAGCATATTGTACACTTAGGGTTGATTTTTGTAGATGTCTCCAGAGACTCTGGTTAAAATGATATAATAGCAACCCTGGATTGCTGTGTGTGGATAATTTTTCAGTATAGCATTTATCATGGCTATTTCAAAATCAATAATTATTTTTGAAGGAAAATAATTATTGCTTTCTTCTTTTATTTTAGTGAGTATATCTATGTAGGTAGTTTGCTGTTTATTTGGTAATAGGGCATAGATGAATGGAATATTAGAATGTTGGTACAATCCATGCACTGTGTACAGCTGGTAAAATGGTTTTGGACAGACTTTGAAAGTTCCATCCATCATCCAGGTGTCACATTGCTGTAATTTAAGTAAATTGTTTGCAGTAGCAAACATAATTATTCTTTTATCTGGGCATTTGTTATCAAAAAATATAAATGGTTCTTTAGTGTGAGTAATGCTTAATTCTGGTGGAATAACTACTTCTGCAAATGTTTTAGGGGCAGGTATTGTACTTGTAGTTGCTTTTTTTGTCTGGCAATAGTTCTTTTTAAAGAAGCTATGGACGGTAATTGTCCTGATGCATGTTGAGGTACTTTTAATAGTTGCTCTTTTAGTATTTGGGTAGTTGGTTTATCAGTACTAGTGCTTGCTTCTTTTATACTTTCAAGAGCATCTCTAACCTCAATCTCTGTTATGTTTGGGGGTGATTATGTTCTTTTACAGAAAGAACAGTAGTTTCATGAGTAGTAGCTCTTCCATAGCATTTGTTAGAGTAGTATTTGCTACACTTCCAAAACACTTTAAGGCCAGTTTGTTTCTCCTGTGTATACACATACGCCATATAACATAATAGCATTTTATTTTTTGTGACATTACAAATTCTGCACCTTCAGTCATGTTGTTTTGTTTTATGCTAGGGAAAATTAAAAAAAAAATTTTAATATAATAAATACCACATGTTTATTAAATACAGTTACATTTCAGTGAATATACTTACAATGTTTAGTTTGATGTAAATAAAATTGTCCAGGAAATGATTTCAATCTTTATTTTCTATTTTCTTGATGTCATTTCTGTTGAGAAGAGAAAACAAACATATTAATAATTTGATTATATTGTTTGTAGATGATAGGGATTTTAGGGGAAAAGGGTTATTTGAGTGGGTATTTAAGGTTGTTTAATAATTGAAAATTATATACTTACTTTTTAATTGTATTTAGTTGGTTAGTGGTTGTAGAATTATTTTGGAAGCTTTTGCTGTTGGCTGCAGAGGAGATAGATAAAAAAGAAAATATATATTAGTGAATAACATTTGAAAAATATTTTTAGGTAGGTTTGGCAAAAATATAATATACTTACATTTATTGTTCTTTTATTGGTGAGGATTTTGAAAATATTTTTCTGGCTTTGTAAGATATCTGTAGAGCTGATATAAATGTAAGGAATGAAAGAATAGTAAATTAGGTCTCAGAAATAATTATTGTTGAAGGGTAGTAGTATTGTTATATTTTAAATACAGTTTTACTTACTTAGTGCAGTTTTAAAGATTTCTTCAGTAATGAAAGTTTTCTTTCAGGAAACAGTTGGGCAGAGTTTCACCTTCTTCTTTATTGTAGGTTAGAAGTGTAAAAGAGATGTATATATTTGATGTTTATATAGTGTTAATTTAATTGGTTGATTTATGTTATTGGTGTATTTTAAAATGTGAGTATTTGATTGGTTGAAGTTAATTGTTTTTATTGTTTTGGCTGTTTGTTTCCATATAAGGGAAACGCTAATTAAGAAACTGTTAGTAGAAAGTAATTATTTTTTCGTTTTGCTTTTTTAAAATATTTTAAACATTGTTTTTAATGTGAAATGATGCAAGCATTATATATTTTACAGCTTTTATTTTATTACTGTAATTGTTTGTTTAGAGAAAAAATTTAGTTTTATATATTGATGTGTTTGCAAATTATTTTATTATGTTGTTTAGGTGTTTTATATTGTTTTATAATGTGAATTTATGTTTGGTACTAAAGATATATTTAATTGAGCAGTTTTTCTATAGTCGATATTTTTAAAAAGTCGATAATATTGATGTCTATATTTTGGTATTCGATATTTTAGTTATTTTGTATGTTATTTAAATTTAAACGATATTTAATGTAACGATATTTTGCATTTCGATATTGTGGTGTACGATATTTTTTATATACGATATTGTGTACTCGATATTTTTGTATTTTTATAAATAAGTATTGGTAGTTGATATTATTGTAGTCGATATTATGACGCCGATATTTTGTATATTCAATATTTTTGTTGTTGATATTATGTCAGTGATCCTAAAAATACCTTGGATAATTTTGCACTCACTGGCAAGGTGAATGGAACAGCTTCTGAGGCAACGATTGTCGTTATCCCCAAAGAGGGTAAAGACTATTCTGATCTGGAACATGCACACCCAATTTCATTATTAAATATGGAAGCAAAAATATTTGCCAAAATTCTTGCCAAAAGATTGGAGCTGTCCATTCCTAAGCTGATTCATAATTCCCAAACAGGGTTTGTCAAGTGGAGGTTTGCCAGAGACTGCATTAACACTTTTTGCCACATCATCAAAAAAGCACGTTTCTCTTCCACGCAATCAGCGTCAATCACCCTTGATGCCGAAAAGGCATTCGATAAAGTCTCCTGGCCTTTTCTCCAAGCAGTCTGTGAAGCTCATAACCTTGGCAACTCATTTATTTACATGGTCATGGCCCTTTATGCTAACCCCAAAGCAAATAATAGAATTAATGGCGCCACCTCTACCTCCTTTAGCCTTCACCAAGGTACTCAACAGGGCTGCCCACTGTCCCCACTGTAACTTTTACTTTCTATTGATCCCTTACTTACACTTCTCAATTCAACCTCTGAAATAAAAGGGCTTAAATTCAGCTCCAGTTCTTATCCAACTACCGCATGCATGAATGTTATTCTGATTTTTACTGTGGACGTTGAAAAGCTGATTCCAAGCATAACAAACATTACCCAGGAGTTTTCAAGGATTTCTGAGTACATTTTAAATAAGGATAAAACTGAGGTCCTTCCTCTGAACCCTATATGCCTCTCCTCCCACATTAAGTGGCTCTGGTCTTAAGTTATGTCATGTCATGTTATATAATTTTATAACGCGCTCAGCTACTCCGAGGAGTGTCCCGGCACGAATCCAAGAGGAGTCACCGAACTAACACCAGGCGAAGAGATAGGTTTTTAGATGTTTCTTGAAAACCAAAGGGTCTTGGGTATCGCGAAGTGCAAAAGGAAGGGCATTCCATTCCTGGGCGGCTTTCACGGCCAGGGAGCAGCCGCCCAGCCTGTGGTGAATGAAGCGGGCACTTTAGCTAAAAGAAGTGCTGATGAACGTAATTGTCTCAGCGAGACATAGAAGGAAAACCGCTTCTGCAAATAGGCGGGACCATGACCGTAGAGGGAACGATGGTATCCCAAACATCTTAAATACTTAGGAATTTTAGGCCAGATGTATCAACATTATATTTTGCGAGTCCTTAATAGCGAATTTTACCGATTCGCTATTATGGACTCGCAAAATGCAATGTATGTAAGTTTCGCAAATAACATTGTGATTCCTACGCATTCCTTATTTGCGACTCACAAATTGCGAGTCGCAAATAAGGAATGGCTTCCCATTCATTTCTATGGGCCTAGAGGCCTATAGGAATGAATGGGAATTGCATGCGCAATTTGCGAGTACCCAATAGGTACTCGCAAATTGCGCATGCAATTTCAAGGGTGCAAGGGGGCCAAAAGGACACCCTGTTGCACCCCTGAAATATGCATGTGTGCACATGTGGCGCACTTACATGCCCTAAGGGCATGTATGTACGCCACATGGCACCTAGAAAAATGCAAAAAAGTTCATTTTTCTAGTAATTTGCAAACTACCACCAACTTGAAGTTGGTGGTAATTTGCGATTCCTTAAAGCCAGGTCACAATATTTTTTATTGCATTTAAGGAATCGCAAATTGCGATTCCCTAAATGCATTTGCAAAATAGGTAATCGCAAAAATTGCGATTCCCTATTTTGCGAATGCTTTTTGAGATGATACATCCCAAAAGGCTTTTTACCGTTCTCAAACGGGCCAATTCTGCGAATTAGCCCATTTGCGAACGGTAAAACGCTTGATACATCTGGCCCTTTGTTCCTCAAAGATCTTGCTGAAACGTTACAATACAATGAAGATCACACTATCTCCAAAGTTAAAGACCTTCTGTCATTCTGGTCTCCCAAGTATATTACATGGTGCAGTTGGCTCCAGACACTCAAGATGATGATAACCCTAGTCATGAATTTTGTGTCCGCTATGCTACCATTGAAACTATGTCCCTCCATTTTTCAGGAGATCGACAGATTATCTTTAAAAAAAATTGCAGTGACAAAAGAGCAAGGATCTCATATAAGTCACTCGCAAACGTTTTGGTCATGGGGGATGCACTCTCCCAAATTGGAGCCTCTATCAGTCAGCATTTTTTAGCAGCAGAGGGAGCATTCTGGCGTGTCCCAAATCCCCAGAACACCCCACGATGGATAGAGATTGAACATGCTGCTTTCACCTATCTTTCGTAATCACAAAGTCAAAATTCAAAGCCCCGCAATCTCAGACTATTTTTACAGATACAATAGCTGCTCTGAATCTATTAAATAAACATATGCTGGTCTCCATTCATAAATCTAGACTAGCCTTACTTTGGTACAATCCTAAAGCACACGCTAGAAATATCTCTCACATATGGGCCTCGAAGTGCATTAATCAAAATCAAGATTTATACGATGACAATAACTCTCCTCTGCCCTTCTCATGCTTGTTACAACTATATGACCTTCCTAATTTGGACTTCTATTTTTCCTGAAAATCAAGGTACAGCTGTCCAAGTTTAAACATGTTATCCAGCCATTCCTGCTGGATCGTCTAGTTGTATGGCTGTGGTTAGGCCACATTGTCTACAAAACCCAGTCAAATCCTCCCCAAACACAGTCTACAATTTTATATGCCAAATGGACAAGTCAGTTTGATTCTGTTGTCTTCGACCACATCTCAGAGGACAATTGACAAAACATTAGCAAGCTATGTCTACGCAATAAAATAGCTCCTTCTGTCCTCCAGTCAAAATTCTTTACAATGAACTTACTACACTGGACCCCAGCTAGGTTACATAAACTATTTCTGCGGGAGAAGGACTCCTGTTGGAATTGTGACAAGGAGTCTGGTTCTTACCAGCACATGTTCTTTCAATATCCACTTCTTGATCACTAGTGGGCTCCAATACAAACAAACCTATCTCTCAGCTTTTTCTAATACTCAAATTAATTTATATTATGCCATTGTGAAGTTGGGTCCCAAGGCCTCGAAGACTAGATTGAACCTTAAAGCCATTGACATGGCTCTGCTTTACCTGTTTTTGATGATCGCTGTGAAAGTAATCCATTCTGAATGGAAATTGTTTAATCATCTTTCCTTCCACACATGGTTGGCCTGGGTCACCTTTTTGAGAGGAGTCCATGGCTCTCATTCTGCAAACCAGTCCTATCCTCAAATCACTAGTGAAGTATGGAAATCCCTTTACAAGTTCATGGAGTCTGAGAAGACCCCCACACACCTACCAGTATCAATCTTCAGAATCTAGATACTTTCTCACACTGTCTCACACTGTCTCATGCTTAGTACTCGGTGATCCCACTTCCCCATCCAGTCAACCTCCTCCCTCTTCTACTGCCCCTTAAAATCTATGTTGCTCTGGGATACTCTTTCTCAATAGCAATCTTAGACTCGCTGAGATTATATGACAATGTTTTCACACTACATTATCTCCTACCACCCCATACAGTTCTACTCTCCATTTTTGCATTTCTGTAACTTACCTGGAAGATGGCTGTTGCCTACCAAGCTTACTCATGTACTTATTTCTCCAATCCCGTATTTTATAGTTTCTTGGGTTATCCAGCCTCTGTTTGCATCACAGAGCCGCTGCAATATTGGTCTGTTGGTGTGTCTGTTTTTCTTATTAAATACCAATAACATGTATAGAACAAACAATTACAAGCCCTGGGTATATGGTATGCTGCTTTACTAGGGACTCATAAGTAACTTAAATATGCCAATCAGGTGTAAGCCAGTTTTAACATGTTTTAGGGAGTGAGCACTTTAGCACTGATTTGCAGTGGTAAAGTGCAAAGAGAACTAAGACCAGCAAAAAACGGATTTAGAAAAATAAGAGGGTGAAGGCAAGGGGTTTGAGGGAAGACCCCACCTATAACTGACAGTTCTAACAAATACAAATAAAAGACTGGTTTACCTTTTAAAATACTGTTCTTGACTCCAAAAAATAATGTCTCAGGGATAGAAGTAGGAAATAATGCTATTCTGCTTATTGCACAAATTCATTTGTTGCTGTCTCGGGAGTGGACTGAGTTGTCTCCTAATCTGTCTTAAATATCTGCTTCTAATACCCTCTATATAAATAGTGGCACTGGTTTCATAAGATGAGATTCACAGGGACATCTTAGGCCCATCTCTTCCTGTGAAGAACCTTCCTACTGGAAGAACTTGCTTCTAGAAGACCTGGTGCTGAAATGAGTGTGTTTGAGTATGCTGTTCTGCCTGAAAGGAGCCTGTCTTTAAAAACCAGAGTGATACGGAAGCTGAGAAGAGTCTGTACCTAGATGAACAAACTGCTCTTGTTTATTGAATATTTGTTAGCACTTCACATATATAGGGCCCGATTCACAAAGGGAGACCCATACTCATGGTGGGACCTCTGCAATGATAAGCTGCAGGGTGTCGGTCCTGCCACAAGCTCGGGCCCCCTGCGCCAACTGTGGCGTCTCCACCACGAATGCGGAGGCCTTTTGTGAATCGGGCCAATAGTTTTACTTCAACTCTCAAAGTGTAAGCAGAGAGACATAATTAGCTTGCCATGTTACTGCACATTTTTTACTTTTGAACTATATTATACTATACAACTTTTAAAACAGAGATTTGCCTATGGTTGTTTCTTGGACAAATACGCTGCATTTGACACCATCTCGCTTGCCATTCTATTGAGGCTGGTTTGGATATCGGAATTTCTCAAAATGCCTTAGCCTGGTTAAAACCCTTCTTGACCAACAGAAGACAAACAGTATCTCTTGGACGATTTCTGTCATCAGAAAGAGAAGTCATGGTGGGTGTACCCCAGGGCTCTTCTTAAGCCTGGCTCTTTTTAATAGTTGCATGACTCCCCTTATTTTACTAATTGTCTCATACCGGATTGCTACCAAATCATATGCTGATGACACCCAATTAATTTTGTCCTTAGATAAAAACTCATTCAATTCAGAAACTAATTACAGAACTGCCTGGCTGACATTATTTTGTGGATGCAAGCAACCATCTTAAGTGTAACTCTGACAAGACGGAGATACTTTTCGATGACAAATCCAACTGTTTCTCCCCATGAAATGGTGGCCAGATTCTGTTCCTCCCCCGCCCCTCCAGCCACTGTAATGGCTGCAGAAAATCTTGGGGTCAAATTCAATTCTGATCTATCTTTTTTTCCACAAGCCCAGGCAGTCACAGGCATGTGTTTTAATCTCATAAAATCTCTGAAAACACACTTTTACATTCTGCCCTTGACTGCCGGGAAAACTGTTGCTTTTGCTCTCATTTCCTTGAAATTTGGACTATTGCAATTGTCTGTATGCTGGCTGCATAAAATGCCTCATTCATAAACTTCAGATGGTACAGAATACAGCTGCCAGACAGGTTTTACAACTTCCCAGGCGGAGTTCCGCATCAGTCACACTAAATAAGCTGCACTGGCTTCCAATTTATAAAAATAAATACTTCAGCTCGTTTATAGAGCTTTTAAATGACCGGTTCTGCCACTACCTGCCCCAACGATCCCTGAGATCATCTTCTGAGAACTTTCTGAAACTGCCCTTGTTCCATCTGAAATTTCGAGGTGGAAATTCATTCACAGTTTTAGGCTCCAAAGCATGGAACCTCGTTCCCAGCAGTAGGCGCTCCATTGGATCAGAAGCAACCATCAAAAAAGAACTTAAAAATGTTCTCTTCCGAGGTGCAGACTCACTTTGTAGTTCATTAATTTAACTCTAACAGCCTATTCTTAGGAACCTGTAGTAGATTTGCACAGTGCCAGGATGCTCTCTTTTGTGTGACAGTTTGCACACTATAAGTTCTTACGTATATCATATGATACATATGAGAAATTTGCCTGTTGAGATTTGTCTCAGCCTTGTTCTTAGAGATCAGCAAGCTTACCTAAAAATACCTTGGCTTGGTTCAGAAGCTAGACCAGAGCATTAACCAATCCCCCAAGAAAACATGTAAAGATATCCATTCAAAAACCTAAGCAAATAACAATATATACATTAAATAATTAAGGTAAAGGCCCACACTAAGTGTAGAGCAAATTAAGCAGTTCTAATAAATCCAAATAAATAGAAATTAAGGCAAATGCTGCAAGGATTCAGAAGCTCTAACAAAAAGACAATGAGCCCATAGGAATTTACATGGATAATGTGTGCTGTACTTAATCTGGGTCCAGGGCCTTTTCAGTTTTACAAAACACAGTTTCCGGACGATGTACATCTAAATATCCATCTGAACCAGACCATTAATCTAGTACTAGGCACCAAGATCTTGAAGCAGTGGAATAATTTCTTCCAACATTCCCCTGCCTGGCATCAGGAGGTTTTCATGCACCATGTAAGGATCCTCTTGTTCTGTGGTTCCAATTCAGTTCTGAAGTGCCTGTGGGTTAAGCAAGGGACATAGCATACCAAAAGCGGGTGATCTAAACTAATAACTAAAACATTAGGAACACCTCTTGAAGGGCTTTCTGTTTGTATGAGTCTGAGTACTGAAGCAGCCAGTGAGATACATTTTGAGTGCCCCTGGTTTAGCATGGCACGAGATGGTGGATAGATTCCCCAGACATTTGAAGTTTATTGATACATTGTTGTGGCTAGAGGGTGGTGATCCAGACACTGAAGTGAGTAGGATGGAAACAGGACTACCTTTAAAAATTCCATGGATGTAAGAAAGAGGCTGCTGATTAGTTCTTCCTGAGCACTGCTATTTGGCAGATGTTTGGGATAAAATGTGGGACTGCATTTCCTCTTGTCCCACTTAGGTGGGACAAAGCACAGAAAGGAGGAATGGGGTGTATCACCCTGTATTTATATCTGAAATTAACAGCTGTATATAGGTGAGACCAAAAAAACAACTATATGGACCAATATAAGGTAGAGCAAACAAATATTTAGGAGTGATTTGATTTTATCCCAGAGCAGAACATGCTCTATTTTGGAAGCTTACAAAGGTATGTGTCATCAAACTTTGCCATGAATGATTTTAACCAATTAATATGATTGCATAACAGATACAATTACTGCTACTTTTCTGTGTTTTACATATTAAATGATAAAATGTTCTGCCAAGAAACTGAATAGCTAAAATTGGCATTCTTTTTGCTGTATAGAAATCAGATCCAGCCCTGTGTGCTGGTGCTTTCCTGCTTTTATGCAAATATAGATAAAGGACATTGAAGGTGACCATGTAAGATATTCAATAATAAAAACAGGGGATGCATTCTAACATGCATTGTTCTACTGAACAGAGGTACATGAATATTCATAGTCACTTTTATCTTTTAGAAACAATAACAAGAATGTGTTCTAAAGTTTTAGACAGGCGCTATGGTGGTCATAGAGTAATCACTTAAATAAATACATAAATACATTTGAATAAATGAATAAAATACAAGCATAAAATAAAGTGAAAATGGTGTAAGCCTTCACTGTAATGTATGATTTTATTAGGAAGGTTTAGAAGAATAAGAAGGCATTTATAGGTTTTATACATCTGCTTTATTGCACTTATTTAGTATGCAACCAGAAAAACATTTATACAAACTTTATTCCCAGCTGATACACTGTACCAACATTCAAATACATATTTGGCAACTTTAAAGTAACATTAATGAAAAATTATGAATTTTTGAATTAAATTTAATTATTTGAATTTCTGCTGTGCAATGATCTGATATCTGAGGGCGTATTCATAAACTGCACTTTGTAGTACATAAAGCAGAAGTCCAGCAGTAATGCACACATATTACAAAATGCTATTCACAAACCTACTTCAGCTCTACCTCTCCTATGTTTTCTATGTGACAATTTCCAGCAATGTGGCGGAGATGTCTGTAACCATTTTTTGTGTATATATAGGAGGGAGAAGGGGGAGTGGTAGGGAAATGCGCTGTTTAGGGGAATGTAAGGAGGGGTTTAGTGAGGGACCTGCTATTACAAATACACATCCAAAAAACAGCTAGACCATTCCTATTCACAAACTACACTTCTAAATTTACTGCAGCCCTACAGGTCACAAAACAGGTGTAAATATACTTCAGCCCAGCCTTGGAGTAAGCCTAACACACCACATATGGTCATTCACACATACTGCAACATACTCCTATAGAAAATAATGGCGAAAGGGACTTAAAATAGCACCCACGGCATAACGCATAACTATGTATTCAATTTATTGTGAAGAGTAATGTGCTGTAACATTTTACTTTATTAGTTCTAGGTCACAAATATATTATTTTAAACTATTTTCCAATTATTTTAAATGTAAATTGTTTTATAATTTTTATTCAAAAGTAGTAAATCTTTTAAAAATGTTCCTATACTTTCCCATTGGAACATCTCCACCATGGTGGCTGAGTAACTTTACACTTGTAAATTAAGTCTTAGATGTCTCCACTCCCTGAACTGAGGGAGTTGAGACATGTAGGAATACACTTAAGTAGAATGCTAGACTCAGAAATGGTGAACAACAGAAAAGTGTAGATTTACACTAGGTGTGGGAGTACATTTGACTGGATACATTCATCTTTCTAAGTAGACCCCTTGGTGTTCTTAAATATATAACAAACATTGGCAATGCCAGTGCATCTGGCTTACAACTGAAAGTTCATCTTCAGTTACTGCTGAGTTTAAATGCTCAAGACGTCTTCATACAAGCACTTTTCTCACTCATCCTTGAACTCATGAATCTATTTGTCCACCCTCTGTCTCATTTCTACATTCATCCTGTAAGAAATAGAATTATTATTTGAGGAGTTGAGAACCTAACTCAAGTGATAATCACAATTGTTGTCAGGGTGAGCCACAAAAGTCATCAAATAAACTTCAGCTAAGCCCCCTCGTAGCAATGGCACAGAACAGACATGCTTTACTTTACCGGCAAGGTGTAAATAATATATGCAGTACTTAAACAGTATAAAGTCAAAACACAACACAAGAAAAATCCCAGATCCATTTGGAAAAATAGAGAATATTTCAGTAAACAAAACGACACCAAAATGACAAAAAAACAATAAAGGGAAAAAGAGGATATTAATTTTAAAAGTTTGGATTAAAAAACAGCTCTAAAAAGCATTAAGCACCAAATGCGGTCAACTGGTTCCGCTCGACCAACACTAAGGTGAAAGTTAAGGCCGACTGCAGTGGAGCTTGAGTCAGATACAGGGACCATGTTCATCTCGATCAAAAACTTACCTTTGGACTCTGAGAAAAGACGAAAGTCTTCAGCAGACCAAGGTGGGTTAGTTGAAAATGGGAAGCCACAGGATGAGGTTTAAGTGAAGCCGTCAATGCTGGCAGGAAAAGCTCAGAGTGGGCCAATTTCAGGTTTCAAGTGCAAACACTCATCAAGGTCCACCCCCTTCAATGGCAGTACCAATAAGACTTTATACGTTCAGACTTGAAAACCTTTCTTGAAGTGGGAGTTCCTCAGCGGGCAAGACCACAGGCTGTAGCCAAAGACGGATCAACGTTGTCGGATGCCGGTCGATGGCAATCCCGCTAAAATGGATCTGTTGCTGCAGAGAGGAATGTAGCAGGACCTCCGGCAAACTCAATCCAAGCAGCGATGCAGCCTTGGTGGATCAGCTTGACAGGTTGGTCCCAGTCACACATCGGTTCTCAGGGCATCAAGTTGGCAAAACTTTCTAAGTTCCAAGTTTTAGTGTTAAGCAGGGAGGAATACACTCTTACACCAGCCAATGGTCCTGGACTTTGGGGAAAGCACTTAGGGGCCAGGAATCACTCCAGCAGAGGCCTGCAGAAGGGAACAGCTCAGGTCTACTTGAAGCTGGTCAGCAGGAAAAGAAGGAAAAGGCCTCTTGAGGCGTGTTGTAGCTCTGTAGCTCAAACACGAGGTCAGTCAACTGCCCCTCAAAGTTACTTCTGGGGTCTTGGGTACAAGGAGAGCAGACAGCAGGAAAGCAGGACAATTATCCTTTTAAATGGTCCACAGGTCCAGCGGTGTTCTAAGGAGGGTACTGAGGATGCCACCTTTATCCCAGTGACAAGCTGTGGGTGGGACCTACTCATCGCCATTCCCTAACTAACGGGGTAGAAGTTCCCAGGGGTGTCCCTAGCCACTTTGACAGCACTTCCTGTGTGTTTTACTGTAAGCTATCCCACAGTGCCCCCATCTCCCCAAATCCAGCATGGCAGAACCTTTCTTTGTCAAGTTAGAGCTCCCTGGACCCAATCAGAAATGTGGCTATGAAAATGGTTAACCCCTCCCCTCTAGTCACTCTAAAAACGTTTTGGGTATCTCCTCCTCCTACAAGAATTGCTGCCAGACAAGGAGGACAATCGAGGGGGAAAGCCAGGTGTGACCTACATCTGTCTGATAACCAAGTGCCTGAACACAGCCCCCAGGCCATTCTGCCATCCGAAAGACAACACCACTCCAAATCCAAGGCTCTTTGTCCCTGTCCTGGGAGCAATTCACACCTTCCTACCAGGCCTGGGCGTAGTTCGCTGAGGTTTGCTACGCGGAACTCCGTGAAGTTACAAAAAACTCCGCAAAGTTCCGCAAGAGGCAGAGTGCAGTGCGAACTGCAGTTTGTGCTTGTATTCCTGCCGCTCGGGTAGAAAATCTACCCGAGCGGCAGCTCGCGCTCGCAAACTTGCCGTTCGCGATCGCGAGCGGGGATAAAACTTCGCTACACATCGCGAAGCGGAGTTTTCTGCACTCCGCGAGCTCCGTGGAGTGCGGAGTGCAGAAAACTCCGCAAACTCCGCGAATGGAGCGAAGTTCACCGCCCAGGCCTACTTCCTACAGGGGAGCCCTCAGCTACCAGGTGACAGTTGGAATACAAAAAGGCCTTAGATATTTTAGGGAGGAAAAATGTGATTTTATTCTAAAATACTTTTCCTTAATAGTTATATAAAATTAAACTTTACCATTAAATTGGATTTTCTCTAACTATAAAACGAGTCCTTCTCTTTTGGAAGCAGCAAACCTGCCCACAGTGAAGATAGCATTTTGGCTTTTTCACTGTAAGAACATTAAACATATACCTGGTTACACTTTGTACCATATACTAGGGACTGAATGGTATGTTAAATGTGCCAATCAGGTGTATACCAATTTCATCATGTCTAAAGTAGGAGCATAGGCACTTTGCCACTGGTTATCTGGGGTGAAGTGTACAGAGTTCTATGAACAACAAAAACAGTCAAGGCAAAAAATGCGAAAATGCCACACAATAAATTGGCATTTTCCACACATCCATTCACCCATCCACAATAAAACACAGTCACAAACTTAACAACCATATGCAGGATAAATTAAAAGAACAATAGTAGAAAAAAGAAAAACGCTGCATCATAAATGTGATGGGTATTTTCTTGCAATTTAGAATAAGTAAGTAAACTTAAACATAGCTGTGACTGGCCATATTGGAATGGTTTTGCTTATAGTGATCAATTTCTGTACCAATACAAGATGGTGGAAATGTTGCGACAAAATATGGCAGCCATCTTAGATGGTAAAACAATGATAACTTTTGGGCACTACCTTATAAGATAGCATCCCAGTTTAAAAGTAGAGGCCACAAAGGATATGGTCCCCTGCAGATGATATTAGCAGTAAACTAGGAGTTTGTAACATTGTCTATCGAGTTGCCAGGTGCTCCAGAAATAATATTAAAAGAAAAACAATATTAAAAAGGAAAAGATAGAAAAAAGGGGGAACTATCAAGGAGAAAATGCAAAACTGAAGTGACTGACGTACAATCCCTGTTAAAGAAGCACAATTACATTCAGGCCGATGTGAACATGTGATAAGGCAAAATGCTGTCACTTAGAAGACAATTGAGCCAATAGCTTAAAAGAACTGCTACATTTCCCCAATGTTGTCATGACCAGAAACAAACAGGAATGACAGTCAAAGAGTCCAAATGCTGAAGGATGCTGACCCCCAAGTACCTTTATTGATGAATATGTATGCATGTATTTTCATATATTTACTTGATTACAGGAGCATGGCTGACACCTAGATCTATAAAGTACTGTAATACACACACTGCTTAATGTTAAGTATAAAATTGCAAACTGTATAAAAGAATTATTTGGCAAAGCAATATACAATCTCTCCTTAGAGGCCTAAAGAGGATTCTGACATTCAAATGTTCGACTTACAGAGCTTGTCAGATGGGGTAACAAACATAAAACTCTTGCTAACTACAATAATTTGCCAGATTTTATTTTGAAAAATAATCTGTCTACAGGTTGTAACACAGTGTAATAAAACACTGTTCTTACAGTGCGACTCTTCTACCATGAAGGGTTTGTCAGAGATGGGTTAGGGACACCAAAACCTTTGCCTTCCATGGTAATCTATGATATTACAAGTAACAATATGCAAGGGTACAAGCTGTGCCACAGTATAATAAAAACCCACTGTAAAATACCTGTTTGTTTTAATGTAGGCCTTCCGCCTTCCTCGTAACTTCTCATAGTAAACAGATCAGCCCTATGGCATCTGATAAAATGTTTTCAATAAACCAATCAGGCCTGTATACTTTATCAATGGCTTGTCATCATAATTAACTCAGGTTTATAGTATAGAGCATAATCATTCCCACAAAGCAACCATTTGATATACAATCATAAAATTACAGATATGTACAATATGACAGTTTTCAGAAAATATAAACCCCCTGACAGGGATTATCACAGTGAAAATCTGCTACCCCCAGGGTTTATCATAGGGAAAAACTCAAAATCTCTACTCTTTAAAAGTCCATGTGCCAAAATATTTGTCTAAAGGCTTTAGCACGTAATATCAATCCACCCATAAAAACCTATTGGCTTTTACACATGCTTAACAAAAACATGTCAGGCTTGCTGCCTTTTCAGAAACCCTCATAATAGACAGATCTATGGCATTGGATATAACTTTTCCCAATTAACTAGCCAGGCCTGTAGCCTTTGTCATTGGCTTCTCAAAATATCTGTTAGACCTGTAAGCCTTAGGGTGGTCTCCCCCCTAACATTTTGCCTTCACTCCTCCTGTTTTGCTGAATTCGTTTTTGTTGGCTGTAGGACACTGCACACTTTACCTCTACTAATCAGTGCTAACGTGCTTGTGCTCTGTTCTTTAAACATGGTACAATTGGCTTACACCCAATTGGCAAGTTTAATTATTGTGCCACCCTTTAAAACATGTCTCAGGCCTGCCAGTGCAGTGTGTGTGTACAGTTTTAAACTGCTATTTCAACCTGGTAAAAGAAACCTTTTTAAAATGTGCTTTTTGATACATGTAAGTCACCCACGTGGTAGGCCCTAAACAGCCCATAGGACAGAGTGTATTGTATTTAAAAAGTACGACATGTACTTTTAAGTTTAACATGACCTGTTAGTGAAAAACTCTCAAATTTGTTTTTCACTATTGCGAGGCCTACCACTCCCATAGGATAACTTTTAATTGGGAGCTAGCAAGACATTCATGTTTGGTGTCTGAGGAATTGTAACTTAAAGTCATCTTTAATGATAAAGCCAGATTTTAAGTCACAATTCTGAAAATGCCATTTTCCAAAATTTGGCATTTTCTTGTCCTAACCATTTGATACCTGCAGTCTGGTTCTGGGTCACATGACTAGGTGTATTTGTCAGTTGACCTTTGGGTATTTCTCCAAAACAGTACCACAATAGTGGGTTTGGGTGTTGAAAGGATGGACCATCTTTGGCAATATTGGGGGGCGGAGCTGTCACCAACCACACTTGCACTTCAAAGACACTGGCTCGGCTCACAAACAAAGGACTTCACATTAGCCTATTGTGCCCCCAGACAGACTGGGATCAGGGCGGGGCAGCAGGAAGATACAGACACCTCTGTAGCAGGGAAACGCCAGAAGCTTCTTCCACTTCAAAGTGGGCACCAGGTAAAAAAAAACGGGCCCTCAGACCCACTCTTCAGTACACTCCTGGACCTGTGGATACTAAAGACAAAGGTTGCCTTGCTCCCCTTTGGCTGAGAGGTAAGACTGGACCGCACTCTTCATCTCAGGCTGAATTTACTCCAAGAGTCAGCTGACTGGCCTCCTGTTCAGAGTGAGAGGGGCATACCATGCTCCAGAGGCCTCCCATCAACTGCCAAGCTGAACAGCTGCAAATGGACCTGCCTGAGACCTGCTGGCCTCTGCAGGAGTGAGTTAATGAGCCCCAACGTGCACTTCTCAGGTCCTGGATCCTTGGTGTGGCATTGGTTGAACCTGTCCTTGAAGAAAAGGAGAAATCCTGAAAGTTTTAGGTTCTTCGCAGCCGTGAATGGGCCTGGCCTGTTTGTGCCATGATCTTGCCATTCATGCCACCAGCCAACACGAAGCTCCGATGAACCCAACTCTTTGTGCTTCAGTGACCTTCAGCAGCGACTGGCAACACTTTGAGCTACAGCATTGACAACTGCAGTGACTGCTAATGCAAGTCTCCGGCAATGACCATCTGCGACACTTGATGGGATCTTTGCCCTACAGCAACAACCATCTGAGGCGCCCTCCCTGCTCCTCCACCGCAAACAGAACTCTTCATGCTAACAATACATGTGTATTTGTAAAGTGCACGTTCACCCGTAGGCATCTTGGTGCTGAATAACAGAAGCTTATTGTTACCCAACTCAATGGTACTCATTTAATCGACCTCAAATGGATGACAGCCTGAATGGACCCACCAGGATTTAAACCTGTGACCACAAGGTAGAACACAGGCACCTGCAGTGGAGGCATTAGTCCACTGAGCCACCATACTTTAGAAGGTAACTTTTTCAGCGGGACTAATCCGATCCCTGTACCTGGCCTGTGAGCCATCGCAGTCAGCCTGAACTTGTGACATGAGCAGATAGCCATGACTTGCACTTTGCTCATTTATGTGTTATACTTACCTTAAATCTTTAAAACTGCAGATCCCCAGTTCTACTAGTTGGATTTTTGTCATTTAGGTGTCAAATAATTGATTATATCGTACTCTAGGTTTCTAAATTGGTGTCGGATTTTTCTTGTGTTGAGTTTTCACTTTATTGCTGTTTGTGTGCTGCATAAATACGTTATACATTGCCTCTAAGTTAGGCCGGGCTGCTCTAGTTCCAAGCTACCAGAGTGTCAAGCACAGGTTAATTTAGTGACTTATTGGGGTTCACCCTGACAAGGATTATAGCTGTTTCTTGAGAAGGGCTCACAGCCCCCTCAATCAACAACCCAATTTCTCACAATAACCAACCCAGCATAAGCTTTCTCACAAGGCAGCAGACATTAAATTGCAAATATGTACAAATTTGCAGTTGTCAACACAATATACAAGTCCCGCAAGAAGGTCTAACAAGCATTATCACAATCTAAATCTTCTATCACGCTTTTGTCACAGGGTAACCAATACCAAACCCCCTGCCACCTACGGAAACCTGTGAGATTCTATGTAGCAATAAAAACAGTCTTCAGGCTTTAACACAGTGTAATACCAATCCTCCTTTAAAGGCCTATTGACTTTACCATGTATTTATCACTAGAAATGTCAGTCTTCTTGCCTTTGTTGAAACATTTCATAATAAACACATTTTGGATGTGGCATCTGAACTAATTTTTCCAAATGAACACATCTGGCCCGTAGCCTTTATCATTGGAGTGTCACCATAACCAATCTAGGCGTGTTGTATTGAACACAGGCTTCCGTGCAATGCACTCATTGCTTACAGTCATTAAATTATAAGTACGACAAAATTACAATTGTTAACTCAGAGTATGCCCCCTCGTAAGTGGGCCTAACAGGGATTCTCACAGTACCTAACAGCTTCTCAAAGTGCAAATCGTTTACTCCCAGAGTTTGTTAGCTAGGGTAACCAACACCAAAACCCTTAGCCACTAGGATAATCCATGAGATTTCTTCTAGCAAAATGCCCGTGTGCAGGTTTTACCACCATGTAATAACAATCCACCCTCACAGGCCTACTGACTTTATCGGCTGCTATTCACAACAAATACATCAGGTTACTGCTTATCCTTAACTTTTATTTTTATAATAACAGATGAGAACTCTGGCATCTCACAAAATGCATTACTGGCTTGTCCCCATAATCAATTCAAGCCTATTGTATTGAGCCTTTCAGCAAAGCAAAAGTGGAATACAATTTGGCCATTTTTAGCTGAAGCACACAGCTTCCTTCTAATCAGATGCTGTAGCTAAGGAAATCAACGTGTAGGAGGAGCCAACGCCCCTCTCCAGTAGTCCTTGAAGCTCTTTTTCTGTTGACCACATAGCATCTGGAGACATATACACTGTCAAGACACATTTAAAAAGGAGTTATGTACACAGATGATTCATGATTAAATGTAAGCAGCTCATTCATCCGTGTTTTTTAATTGCATTTTGACATAGGTTCCTATGCATTAAAAAAAATATCCCTAACACAATTGCTAGGCAATTCATTCCAAAGCCGTAGACCATTAATGGCGCCTATGTGACCTCTAAGCAGATTCGTAGCAGAGGTAGAGCGTTAGACTACTTGCGATCTAGTAATAACGGAAATAGAAGAAATACTCAACAGTAAACCTCTCACTATGTGCACTCGTGAATGGATGTATGTCAAACAATTCTATTGCAAAGCACAGCAGTGGCATCCCGACTCTCAAACAAGTCTGACGGTGTGGAATTTCATTAGCAGCTACTCTCACGGGCCTGCTCGCGGGCGTGTGCCATTCTTAAATCATTCACAACTTAATCAACAGTAAACGAGTCAGAATGATCGAGATGAGCTCATCAATATTTGAATAGAAAGACTCGGCGATGCCTCGTTATCTTAATAATGTAAGCCCCACTTGGGTTTGGTAATTTCTTAATAAAACTGACTGATTGGCTTGCGTAATTAATTCTCACTTTGACAGCCTTATCGCCTCCCTTGGGTACCTATTCATCAAACAGAGGTTCATTTAAAGATGGTAAAAGATTTAAAATCTTTATGAAATGTACTCCATGAAGGATATCAGGGAAGGTTCACCTTATACCTTCTTAGTGGTGTAGTCCTGTGCAAATCACACTGATAATTACTCCTTATCAGAGGCTATGCAAGCACATGCCACTTTTCAGCATACAGCTTTTTTCTCAGTAAAAAGTTTAAAAAAATGTGATAAACTGCTTAGTACAAAAATGCCAAAGAGCGATGCGCTTTTCACACAAGGGACAAGATGTACGACAATTCCATTTTGCGAGTCGCAAATGTCAATTTTATGTGACTCCCATTTTGCGACTCGCAAAATAGAATGTACAACAGCGTCTCATACACTGTTTGCGATTTCCAAATGGGTCGCAAGGGAATTTGCGACCCATTGAGAATGGCCGGCACTCACAGGGATGGTGGCCTGCTGGGGTCAGCAGACCACCATGTCTGTGACTGTTTTTTCAATAAAGGATTTTTGTTTTAAATGCGGTCTGTTTTCCTTAAAGGAAAACTGGATGCGTTTCAAAAATAAAAATAAAACATTTCAGTTTCATTTTTTAAGAGCAGGCAGTGGTCCGTGGGACCGCTGCCTCCTCTTAAAAAATATTTGCGCCCCATTTGCGACTGGTTTACCCCCAACTTTCCATTAGCGGTAAAATGCAAACGTTTTACAACCACATTTCGGTCACTAAGCATTCGTACATGGCACTGCGAGTCGCCATTAGGAAGGGACGCCCTTGGCATGCCCCTTCCATAATAGTGAGTCGCAAACCCTATTATGCAAGTCGGCAGTAGGTCCGATTTCCTGCTTGTGACCGCTAAAAATGGTTGGATATGTGGCCCTAAATGTGTGGTAACAAGACTAATGATAACTGCACCACTGGAACCAAGCTATACCTGACTGAGGTGCCCTTATAAGGGCAAATACGGTGCTGGATTGCTTGTATTCCGGTTCAGGGAGGACCTGCCTTGGCATTTGGGTGGACTGTTCCTACTGGAGCAGGGTCAAGACTGATTTGACTATCTGGCTGGGTCAAAACTGAGGTGGCAATGTGTGCAAAATAACGATGGACTGGGATCCAGCCCCGAGTAATTACCAGTGGCTGAGATCAATTCAAACCTTCCATCCATCACTTTTTGTATGCTTAGGTAGATAAAATAAGAGGCCCAGTTGCAATGTGAACCAAAGGTTTGGATAAAGAGTTGTGTAGTATATATGACAGGAAAGGTTTTGTTCCCACTTTATGGTACAAGAATTTGTGTATGTGAAGGCAAATGTGTGTTCTTTGTGACAAATAAGTTGCACATGCCTTTGCATGTATGATATTCAGAAGCTGTTTAAGTATCAGCTGCAAAGGTGTAATATTGTAAGGGTCAGAGTTTCCTTTTCTGGTTAGGCCAATACAGTGAGTATTTAATGAACCTTTTAATGATTCATTTCATAAGAATTCTGAAAGTTTTTTCCAGGTGAAAATCTCATTTTGGCCTAAAAAAATGTATATCAAAACACAGCAGGGCAAGTGAGTCAACATTCACCACTGTAATGATATCAAAGTTTTGAGGTCGAATCCTGGCAAATCAAACTCAATATTCAATCCATCGCTACTACTAATATTGTTGGCAATAGTATTTTACAGTGCTTAGAAGTGGCAGTATTTTGGCGTGCAAATAAATACAAGTTATATAACACAAATTGTTTTTGGAATTGTTGCCAGGTTTGTAATCCTTCTCCCATCCTTTTTATTGTCAGTCCTGATATCCACACTCATGAAGCACAGCCTCACCCACGGCATTTTCTCCCCGCTAATGTGATCCGTGTCTTTGTAGGTAGGCGAGCACTGTAAAAGTATAGATATATATACATTGTGTGGGGCTGGCCTGTAGGGCAATCAGGCAATGCCCTATGGGCTGGTCTGACAGATCCATGTGAGGGTAGGGTTTGTGACTGTTTTTGGCTGTTTTATGGTCTGGTGGAACGTTTTTTTAGCAGGCATTATCACAAACTCCCCTGCAGCAAGCACAAATGCATGCAGTCACCCATATCTTGCAAAACATAAAACAGCTTGCATCTACAACTTCAAAACTGCCATGGTTTGCATGAATCACTGACAAAATATCGACCTAAAAAATATCGAGGTACAAAAATATTGTGACAAAAATATCAAAGTCAAGAATATCGACATCCTATCTACATCATGGTAAGTACAAAATTATCGAAAAAAAAATATTGATGTCAAAAATATAGTTTTTAAATGTTAAAAAAATAATGTAAAATAAAGTAAATAATACATATAATTAAAAGAAACATAGTTAAAATTATTCAAAAATGTTTTTAAAAAAATGATACATATATTAAAATTAATTAAACATATACATATCAAATATAATATATATACTTAATAATATTAATAAATAATTATTTTAATAACTTATAAATTGTTAAAAATATTGTATAAATTATAAATACAACATACACATACAAATATAATATTATTAGAAATTTAAAAAATATATTTAACAAATTAAAAAAATTACAATATTTTAAATTTTTGTAAAATAAATTATACACAACATTAAGTAAAACAATACAGAAAAATATTGGATAGCGGAGGGAAAAAAATTACTATTCCCACTCCAAAAAGTGCAACAGTAGGGAAAGTGTTGGATAGCGTAGAGGTAAAAATTACTATTCCCACTCCAAAGAGTGCAACAGTAGGGTAAGTATTGCATAGCGTAGGGGTAAAAATTACTATTTCAACTCCAGAGAGTGCAACAGTAGGGAAAGTGTTGGATAGTGTAGGGGTAAAAATTGCTATTCCCACTGCATAGAGTGCAACAGTAGGGAAAGTGTTGGATAGCGTAGGGGTAAAAATGACTATTCCCACTCCAGAGAGTGCAACAGTAGAGAAAGTGTTGGATAGCGTAAGGGTAAAAATTACTATTCCCACTACAGTGAGTGCAACAGTAGGGAAAGTGTTGGATAGCGTAGGGGTAAAAATTACTATTTCCACTCCAGAGAGTGCAACAGTAGGGAAAGTGTTGGATAGCGAAAGGGTTAAAATTACTATTCACACTCCAGTAAGTGCAACAGTAGGGAAAGTGTTGGATAGCGGAGGGAAAAAGTTACTATTCCCACTCCAAAAAGTGCAATAGTAGGGAAAGTGTTGGATAGCGTAGGGGTAAAAATTACTATTCCAACTCAAGAGAGTGCAACAGTAGGGAAAGTGTTTGATAGCGTAGGGGTAAAAATTACTATTCCCACTCCAGAGAGTGCAACAGTAGGGAAAGTGTTGGATAGCGTAGGGGTAAAAATTACTATTCCAACTCCAGAGAGTGCAACAGTAGAGAAAGTGTTGGATAGTGTAGGGGTTAAAAATAACATACTTATCAATTAAATACTTGTTTTAATAAAATAATGATTTATTAATAAATTAACAATAAATTAATTATAAATACCAATAAATGAAGATTAATAATTACTTTAATAACATTAAATTACTTCCCACCCTATTCCCCAATAAACACAAAAACCCACTACACATAACATTTAACACAATTAATATAATTATGAATTAAGCAATTAATAAAAAGTAATTAACAAGTAATAATTAATTAACAATAAAATAATTATCAATACCAATAAATAATAATTAATAACAATTAATTACCAATTAAAAATTATTTAACAATAAATTAATTATCAATACCAATAAATATTAATAAATAATTACTTAATTTTAATACATTATTTCCCACACTATTCCCCTATAAACACACAACCCGCTCCTAAACTAAATTAACACAATTAATATATTTATCAATTAATTAATTAATAAAAATGAATTACCAATTAATAAACAATAAATTAATTATCAATACCCCAAAAAAATAATTATTAATTACTTTATTATAATTAATTTACTTCCCACCCTATTCCCCTAGAAACCCACAACCCGCTCCAATAAAAAATGTATACAATTAATAGAATTATCAATTAATCAATTAATAAAAATGTATTGCCAATTAATAATTAATTAACAATAAATTAAATATCAATAACAATAAATACAAATTAATAATTTCTTACAATTAAATTACTTCCCACACTATTCCCCTGTAAACCCACAACCCGCTACATAACAAAAATGCAAAAATTAATTTAAAATAATTATTAATTTCTAAAAATTATGAATTAATTTACTATAATTAAATTACTTCCCACCCTATTCCCCTATAAACCCACAACCCGCTACGGTACTAAAATGCAAAATTTACTATAAAAAAAATTACTAACTTCTAAACAATTAATACATATATTAAAAAAAATAATACAAAACAGAACAAAACATGTGGAACACATACATATAAAATACATACTAAAATACATAACACTAACATAAACATCGATATTAATAACTTCGATATTAACAAAAACAATATTTCTTATCTTCAGGTCGATATTCTGGTCACCGATATTCTTGGCATCGATATTCTGTCCCTACGATATTTAAAACTCGATATTAATGTTGGTCGATATTTAAAAATCGATATTTTGACTGTGCACCGGTTTGCATATGTGGGCCACTTTTTTAGCTATTGGGTTCTCAAATGCGGGCCACTTTTATTTTGATGACCAGGGCTATTTTGTGTCCCATTCCGACTCTGAACATGCACATAAATGTGATATACAACGGTATAATCTACTCTTTCAAGAGTTAATTCGATTAAATATTTATGAATTTCATTTTTAATTCATGTATCTATTTTAAGTTTTGGATAGTAGTGCTACTTCAAAGAGTTAGGAAGGTAATTAGGTAATGAAAAAAAATACTATAATTAATGAAGATAGATGTAGAACATTCTTAAACAATTTCCCTCAGGGTAGAGTTCTAGTTCAATTCCTCCCAGAAAAGTTACGTTTTCAGGAGTTTTATAAATTCTGTGCCCAGGGCAGAGGGTTTTTCAAAGTTTAGGCTCCTGGACGCCAAAGCATCTTTTGCCCTGCTTTTGCCTCTTGAAGTTGTAGTATAACACAAGCCCCAGAAGCTCAAGAAGCACGTGTGAAGGGGGCAACTTCAGGGGATCTCCAGCGAGTTCCATTCAGCCCAAAGCCAATGAATATTTGTGAGATATGAGTGGCCTCTCATCGCTTTCTGCAGGGATGCCTCACAATTTTGCGCTACGTCACTGTCTTCAAGGGGCCTTGATTAATCAGCTGTGACGATCCTGACCACAAGTTCTCGACTGATACATACTGGAAAGCCAATTTTTGGAGGTAGTCAGGCTACTTTCCACAATACTTTTTGTATATGAATAGAGAGCTATAGATTTTATACTGGATTCCAATAGGAGCCAGTGGAGTGTTTTCAAAGCCGGCTTGATAATGATGATGACGATGATGAAGCAGATTTGTAAAGCGCACAAATGCTCCTAGGAGTGTCCCGGTACTAATCAAAGAGCAAGCCAAATTACAAAGTGAATAGCCAAGTGTAGTGAGTTCCTGTTGTTACTACACCAATTTTACAATCCCTTCCTGAAGGCAGGTTCCGAAGTTTCTTGTTTCAGATGCACCGGAAGAGAGTCCCATGCAGACGGCCCTAACAAGGAAAAGGAGCGCCCACCAATCCTTGACTATCTCATTCTCGGCACTCTGGCCAAAGCCAGATGTGAAGACTGGAGGTTCCTCGCAGGATTGTAGAAAGAATACAGGAGGCCAGATGGTGAACAGCCGTTACTTCGCGGCTGTTAGTGCGCATACCGTTACTACACAAGCTTTACAACGCATGCATTGTAGCAACGCGTAGCCATTACTACGCGCGTTGTTACAACGCATGCGTTCTACGTATTGCACTAACTGCCGTGAAGTAATTTCCTACCTTTGTTTCCACTGTTATCACATGACGTCCCAGGCAGGGGGAGTGGTGACAAGGAGCGGCGGATTAAGGATTGTGAGAGCGGGACCAGCCGTCATGGAGGGAGTGTTCAACACCTACGAGGAGGCCGTCAGGAGAGGTAAGCCGGGGGCGTTGTTTTAGGGAAGTGTAGTTTGGGTTGTGTAGTGTATTGTAGTGTATTTGTGTTCACGGTAGTGTAGGGGGTCGTGAGGGGTAGTGTTTTGCGTAGTGTAGGGTAGTGTAGGGACTGGACTTGGGGTAAGGGCAGTGTCGTGCTGGGGGTACAGTTTTAGGGTTTAGGGTAGTGTGGAGTTTGTGTCATGTAGGGTAATGTTTTAGGGTTTAGGGTAGTGTTGGGATGTCGTGTAGGGTAGTGTTTGGGAGTAGGGACAGGACTGGGGCTAGGGGTAGTGTAGGGTAGTGTTTTAGGGTTTAGGGTAGTGTCGGGATGTCGTGTAGGGTAGTGTTTGGGAGTAGGGACAGCACTGGGGCTAGGGGTAGATTCGTGCTGGGGGTAGTGTTTTAGGGTTTAGGGTAGTGTTGTGGTGTTATTGTAGTGTAGGTTAATGTTTTAGGGCCAGATGTAGCAAGCAAAATTGCGGTCGCAAATGCTGAAATTCGCAGAATTTCAGCGTTTGCGATCGCAATTCAGCTGTGTGCGATGCAGGTAAGTAGAAACCCACTCGCAAAATAAGGATTCGCAAAATTTGCGATTCCCTATTATGCGCAAGCATTTAGAGAAGGGCAATTTGCGATTCCCTAAATGCTATTCTGGAAGACATCGCAAATTGCGATTTTGCTGTAAGGAATCGCAAATTACCACCAACTTCAGGTTGGTGGTAAAGTGCGATTTCCTCTAAAAATGCAATTTTATGCATGTTTCGAAGTGCCATGTGGCACACATACATGCCCTTTGCGCCACATGTGCACACCTGCACATTTCAGGGGTGCAACAGGGTGTCCTTTAGGAACCCTTGCATCCCTGAAATTGCGCACGCTATTCCCATTCATCCCTATGGGCCTCTTGGCCCATAAAAATGATTGGGAGGCCATTCCTTATTTGCGACTCTCAATTTGTGAGTCGCAAATAAGGAATGCGTAGGAATCGCTAAATATTAGCAGATTCCTACCTACATAGCAGTTTGCGAGTCCTTAATAGCGATTCGCTAAAAATCGCTATTAAGGACTCACAAAACTGATTTTACCTACATCTGGCCCCTATTGTTTAGTGTAGTGTCGGGGGGTTGTGATGGGTAGTGAATGAGTGTAGGGACCAGAGTGGGGGAATGCGTATGTTCGTGCAGTGGGTAGTGATTTAAGGGTTAAGGGTAGTGTAGTGGTGTTCCAGTAGTGTAGGGTAGTGTAGTGTTTGAGTGTTTTGGTAGTGTTTTCCGATTTTAGATGTGTAGGGTAGTGTATTTCTATTTATTATTTAAAGTAGTGTTGTGTTTTAAATATTTTTAAAAAGGGGTTAAATGTCTTTTTTTAATATGACACGTTATTCCGCATACCATTTTTATTACTAGGCAAATTTTTACTTCGTAAACATTAACACTTTCAATGTAATGGTATGCGAACTAAAAACTTGCGTAGTAACGGTTATTGCTAAGTAATAACCGCGTAGTAATGGCATGCGAAGTAATGGCATGCGAAATAACATGTCATATTCGGCCAGATAGCCTGGACCAATATTGTGGAGAACACAAAAAATCAGTACCAAGGTTTTCAACATAATTCTCTTCCTTACTGGGAGCCAGTGCAAAGAGGAACTATGACTTGAGATCCTCGCTCTCTTTGGTGGATTCAGTAAGAGGCACTGTTATACCTGCTGCTCATCCAGTGTGACTGTGGTGGTGGAATGTTGGTGTGTGAGGTGGCTGTGGAATGTTGGTGAGTGAGAGAGTCAGTTGGAGGATGGGCTGAGCAGGAGGAAGGCTGCTCCTGGTTGGGCTTTAGATGATACAAAGAGGATGTCTAGCTCCAAGGTAGATTAGATGAATAGGTTTATTTAAGTAAGATGTCATGAAGAGCCCCACCAGGAGCAGCCTTCCTGCTGCTCAGCCCATGCTCCAACTGATTCTTTCACTCATCCAACATTCCACAGCATCATCACACACCAACATTCCACACCACAGTCACACTGGCTGAGCAGCAGGTATAACACATCTCCCTTCTTTTCACAGAATAACATTAGACTCTTGCATGGCGTTTACCAAATAGCAATGAGAAGCAATACAGATGCATGAAGATAACAGATGGAAAATATTGCATGCATTATGCTCAACAGGACACGAAACACACTGTGCATGTGAAAAACAGCCTGTGAAAACAGCCTGGATAACTGTTTTCCTGGCAGAAAAGTATAGAAAAAACATAAACTTTTTCAGCGCCCTTAATATACCAAAGCACATACCAGTCACTGCGCTAATCTGGGGTAAGAAAGACAGGCACCTATCAAACTTAACTCACAGGTTCATGGCTGCATCTGTATAAGACACAGGTGGAAAAGAGCCATCTTCTTTACATGTCCATACTTCCATAGCAATAGTCACTTTGTGGCTGCTTGGTTCTGGATTGTTTGAAGCCTGGAATTTAGCTTGTTGGAGAAGCTGCAACAGACTACAATGCAATAGTTCAGGCATCTCAACAGTCAACACTGCAGTGCCAATTAGCTCTACTCAATGACTGGTTTGTAGGGGTGGAGGAATTTCCCAAAGGTGAGGAGGTTTAAAGTTCATACTCTTTTTGGCTCAATTCCTGTATGGGATGAAGATGTGGACTGAATTGTAATTGGCCCCTGCTTAATAGGGGGCTGTAGTGCACTAGAATGGAGTGACTCAAGACTGCTCCACATTTCAATTAAAACAATCAACCTCTGTTCCATTTAGACAGAGAAAACTCTTGTTTAATTGTTGCTTGGTTTGATATAGTCATTCTGTAATGTTCAATTGCTGCTGAGCTATGTTGATAAGTCATTTGTTAATCTAGATATCACCAGCATATATGTAGAATTGAGCATGCTGTAGATCCATTATTAGCATCATGAGGAGATGTACATACTGAAGAAAAGTGGAGAGGGAGTTGTCCTGTGGTACTCCTCACTGCACTTTGTGGAAGGATAAAGTGGAAGATCCTACTTACTGCCTTAGAACCTTTGAATCCAACCAAGGCTAGCTCTGTAAAACTTGCCCATAAGCCTTTATAAAAACAATATTGTGGTCTACCATGTTGTGGGCTGCTGTGAGAATAAAGGCTGCTTCCTTACCTCGTTCAGAGGCAACAAAGACTTCTGTGTTGAATGAAAAATGTATATAGGCCTAATCCCTTATGGCCTGATTCCAAAAAGTCTTTCCCAAGGTAAAGATTGATTTCCACCTGAAAAAATGTGAGCACAAGACAGCAATATGATCAGACATCAATGATTGCTACTAATATCTGGTACACATGATATTTATTGGAATATGAAATGTATTGTGTTTTTTTTATTAAGATTATGGTTCTGCTAACTAATATGTGTCTTTCTCCCACTTGTCTGACTGGTGTACATATCACTTTGTCATTTTACTGTCTTGTCCTGGCACCCAGGGTGGGACCAGCACTTGCTGTGACTCAGATCACATTGTGCTGATAAAGATAAGACCACAGGCAGTTTGAAGCGGAGTTCAGCCATTGCAGGGTCAACATCCCTTCTGTGAGGAGACTGTATGTGATCTCTTGCAAAACAATTCCAGGATCTTGTATCTTGGATGGACAAGTTGCCTTTCAGCAAGCATAGAAGGATTGGGCGAGATATCTCCAGTGATGTTTGGTTGTGGCAGAGGCCCATCCTGAACTGTCCCTTGACAGCACTCCTCTGTTTCAAGCATAAAAGGTGACATCTCAGTGCTTCAGTGAACATTTGTCAGAGCTCAGGGTTTCACATTTATCAGTTCCCGGAGAGATTGTGTGCCACCATACTAGTGTTGGTCTATTCCTTACCTGTAATATATGCTCTTTGTGGTTATCTGGCTCCAGAGTCGTATCTCTTCCTTCCAGAGAAGTGAAAAGCATCATTACACTGTTGGCAGTCTCCACCCATTGACCCTTGTGACTTGCTCAGCCCCCTTCCCCCTGCAGTGTGACGTTTAAGCTGAGCTTGACTGCCAAGAATGAACAGATAAGGTATTTCAGAATAATATCTGCACCTCAATGCCATTTGTTTTAGTTTGAATCCTGACAAGTTTGACTCTGTCTTCTATTCTTCAGTGGGTATATTTGTTGAACATATCTTATTAATTCTATAAATAAATATCAACTAATTTTCCTGTAGGATACTGCTTACCACTTGCATGGCATCTGTCCCCAGACAATAATTCATTGTAAAGATATGAATTGTCCGTAAACACCAGTATTTGTACAGACAATACATGGATTCATCTCATTGACACATTCTCTAGGTGTTTCCTTCAGAGTCGCCTGGCCCAGATTTCTAACCTCCTGGTGCAATGACTTAGTCAGTATGCCAATGCGAATTGGAAATCCATTTGCACTGCTACCCATACAAAGCCACTGAGCAATACTCTGTAGAAAATGTTTCCTGGTAACAATCAGTTCTGCAAGATGAGTTCAGGGACAAAGTAGTACTCCAAACCCTCGTTTGTTAATGGATAAAACACTCAAAGATGGCACTAAGAGACAGGATATGTATTTTTATATGTTTATTTTAAAATCCTAACCTAGTCTATAAAATATGAATGGTAACCACACAGAATATGAAATGTAATGTAGAACAGCATGTCATGAAAAATGTAAACAGCAAGAAAGCCTCTAACATTAATATTGAGGTGATATATCAGCCTGTTCTTGAGTTTCTGAGATGATTTGCACAGCATACCTCTGTTTTTCTTGCAAAATAGCAAGGTATCCATTTCCTATTTCAGCCTTTTTGACCCTGTAACATAAACAGTGAATGGCTGAAGGCCACTTTTCCCCCGCATGATCCGTCTAAGTTTGATGCTGCAAACTAGCGTGCCTTCTGTCTCAATAGCCCCGGTGCAAAGTCCCTCTCCTAAATAGGACCTGATAACTGTGTTTTTATAGTGTCTGATTATTGATCTTATTTTATATTTAAAAAATGGGACTAGCAGACACTAATCCTATAATTAGGCAAAGCAATCATGGCAACAAATGTATCAATTCAATTATTATAGTAATAACATCTCTGCAGCATTTGACATGATCTCACACCCCATCCTTGTCAGGTGCCTGCTCAAGATTGGCAACCAAGGACCCACTCTCCACTGGATCTGCTCCTTCTTAATGGATAGAATACAAGCTGTAAGCATGGCACCTTACTCCTCGGAATCCCACAAACTCATCCGTGGAGTCCCTCAAGATTATCAATCATTCCCACCCTCTTCAATGCATACATGATCCCTCTGGCCAATGTCATCCTTGCATACGACATCAACATCCTCTTCTATGCAAATGACACTCAACTCATACTCTCCCTCTCAGACAAGAAAAGACCCCCAGCACATGAAACAAGTTCACCGCCTGCATGAATAAAGTCGCTATCTGGATGAAAGCTGTTCCGCCACCACTATGATCAGTGCCCAACCCAACAAAAGCCAGCTGTCTCAAGCTCAAAATGGACTAGAGAGAAGCAGTGATCTTCGGAAAGAACACCTCACCTTGGGACTGGCCTGAAAAATACTTTTATTTGATTTCTTTAAAATCATAAAAGGGTGGAACAAGCCACCATGGTACATGAGGGATCAAAACCATTAATCGAGTTAAAATTACAAAAAAACACATAGGTCTACATTTGTGTAAAGGAGAGCAAACTGGTTTGAAAAGTGTTCTGACAAGTACGGTTGGGGTTTCAGCGATTTGTAAGATGACATCACCGCCCAGGCATGAGTTTTATGGGCAAGGGTGGCTTTGCCTATGGACAGCGATTGTTGCTTGATAGCTTTGTTTGCTGCATGTTTAAACCCAGAGTAGGTCATTATTGTCAGCCAAGCCACATCTAGCTTTAGTGCAGAACGCGATTCGTGAATTCTGACTTACTTAGCCTGGATTGTTTTTCGATCTCCTTCCAGCAATGGTGGGCTAAGGTGTTGTCTTCTGCTGCCCTCATCCTCCAATAGTATTTAACCAGGGCTTCTTGTCTTGCTTGTATCTGTTTTTTTTAATCCGTATTCTAGTCTTATCTGTGCTTGTGAAATATGATGTGGGATTAAGAACAGTTTCTTAAAGAGGCTAGATTGAGCTCTATTTAAGACTGTCGAGTCCTTTGTATTTATCATTTCTGATCCGTACGAAATGGATGGCAGAAATTTTGCTGCAATGACCTTTAGCAAATGGTTTGTTGAACATCTGCTGAGTTTTTTCTGCAAGATGTTGAATGCAAATAGCAGTTGTTTGGCTTTTATTAGCCCCTGGTCCAAATGTTGCTTGAAATTGAGGTGGCGGTCCAGATGGAACCCCAAATATTTGTATGTGTCCACCTTGGACAGAGATTTGTCATTTAGCGTCCAGATGAATTTAGGGCGTTTTTTGTCGGAGCTGGAAAAGCACACAACCTTCGATTTTTGATGGTTCATTACTAATTGAGCTGAGGTGGTATATGCTGCTAGTTGGAAGTTCAGCCGCTGCAGACCTCGAGGCGTTTGAGAGAGTATGACGATGTCATCCGCATATTGGAGACTTACTATTGGGATTTTACCCAATTTTGGAGGGTTGCCTTGTGATAAGCAAAGATTTTTCTCTAAGTGAGCTGTATAGATGTTAAATAAACAGGGGGCCAGCACGTACCCCTGTTTTAAGCCGTTGCTGGTTGGAATTTTGTTTGTTAGACTTCGCCCGTCTCCTTTTTTTATTTGAACCCATTTTTGTGAGTAAAGATTGATGATTGCCTCAAGTAGTTTGGTGGGGGCTCCCCATGCTTTCATTTTCGCCCATAACTTAGTTCTCGGTACTTTGTCGAAGGCTGTTTTGAGGTCTACAAAGCATGCGTAAAGGGTATTCGATTTTGCGATGACTTGGTTGACCAGAAGGGTGACTGCGGATATGTTCGTTATAGTGCCCATCCCTGCCCGAAAGCCAGTTTCTGTGTATTCGGAATGAGGTTTGCACTGCCGACCCAGTCCTCAAGGTCTGCCAGCAAGTTAGATGTGTAGATTTTTGCCTCAACATCAATGAGTGCTATCATTCTGTAGTTGGATGGATCTGAGCATGCCCCTGATTTGTGTATGGGTTGTAAAATACTTCCTTGCCAGGAGTCGGGAATGGTGCTAGACTCTAGGATGTGTGTGAACAGGGGAGTGAGATAGCTGGGCCAAAAGGATGGATCTTGTCTGAATAATGCGTTTGGCAGGCCGTTTGGCCCTGGTGCCCCATCTGATCTCAAATTGTTTACGGTGTTCAGTGCCTGCTTTTGTGTGATCTGTGGATGGTGTTCCGTTGGTTCTAACCTTGTTTCCCAAGCTTCTGGATGAAACTTGTCCTCTTTTTGATTTTTACGATGGTGGAATGGATTTTTGGATTGTAGTGTGCCGATTTTAGTCTCTTTTTCTCGATGGTTATTAGTTTTTGAGCCTTCTGACTTGATGTCTCACTGGCGTCCATCCCCATCATTTTTGCAGGTTTAAGAGTGTTTAACTCTCCTAAGAGTGAGATCGTGTTGTATGTTGCTTCAATGTGGGCTCTCCATGTGTGTCCGTAATGTCCGAGTTGAAGTGTCGGTTTTTGCCGTTTGATAAGAGGTTGATGTTTTCCCAGAAGAGTTTGGAATCTCTTTGCTTATTGGCGTGGAGAAGTTTCAACCAAAATTGTTCATTGTATGCTTGCTTAGCCACCTTGATTTCTTTTTTAGGTCTCTTTTCATACTAGCTATTGTGACAGTTCTGGGCCTTGGGATCACAGCAATCTTAATTGTTTGTTCAGATGTTGTTTTTTTTAGTCCTCAGATTATTTGTGTACCAAGCTGCCCCAGTTGGTCTGTGGGCTTTGTGGCCGTGAGCTTGGTTGGAGAATTTTTTGTTTAATTCGTTGATGAACGACTCCCAGGCCTTAATGCAAAGCACTTATCTTTCGGTGACGCCAATAATGTGAAGCATTTCCCCATGATGGTGTCAATGTTGCTCTTGTTCCAAATGAGTCGTTTTAGATTGTAGGATTGTATTGATAGTGACAGAGCCTTGGCTTGGCCAGACCTTATTAAGGTTGTGGTTAGTTTAAAAGTTTGAGGATGGTGGTCGCTTTCTGCTCTTTCCTTTATTTGGAAGTCAGGAATAAGAGGAAGAAGGTCTGGGTCCGCCATGGTAAAATCGATAGTTGCACCGGTTTTGTTCATCACTCTGGAGAATGCTGCGGGACAATCCAACTGACCTTGTCCAGTTAGCATGTACAGCGAAAGGTTGTCCAGACGAATCGCGAATCTCTTGCCCTGGGTGTCCCATCTGCTTGTGTTGCCTTGTCTTGCCTGTGTAAGACCTGATACGTTTTTTTCCTTGCCTTGCAGTAGGTTCATGTTAAAGTCCACGGCCAATTTTATGTTGGCTTGTGGATGAGTAAGTTTTAGTGTTTTCAGTGCAGCAGTCAGTTGCTCGATTCTTGGCCCCTTTTGCTTGACGGCAGGGTGGCTGTAGATGTTCAGGATTAACAGGATGGTCAAGGGCGAAACGAGTTTGGTGCATTGTATCCAAGGGGAGTCAAGGTCGACGGCAGTGACTTTCCATGGAATATCCGTTGAGATGAAGGTCGATAGACCACCTTTTGCCCTTCGTACTTTGCATCTTTTATTGCTGGGTTGAGGTATTCTTTGTAGCCTGCTATATGTGAATTTTTTGAATTTTTGGTCTGCCATGTTTGTCATGCTGTAGGATGAATTCTACAAAGTGAGCATCTTCGAGTTTTGCGCTTAGACCGTTCACATTCCATGAACATATCTTGCAGCCCAGGGTTGATTTGGAGTCTTTGAGTGGTTTTAATCATGCAGCTCCATGGTTTATTGTTAAGGCGTTTGTCTGCGGGTTGTCCACGGGTTTGGCAGCTTCAGGGTGTGCGATTGTGATAGTAATTTTCCTTGTTGTTTGGCCGTCGCGGTATGTTGCTCTGAGCGCGTCCGGGCCTTTTGCACCTTTTAGGACACCCACTGTTCTATTAGGTTGTTGTAACGGGCTTGGGTAGCAGAGGTACTCTCCCTTTTTTAGCTCGATGCCCCATTTGGAGAAGGACTCCTTGTGCCGCCAGATTTGTTCAACGAAGGAGTGATCTGTCCATGTTGCTATTGTAATTTCTTGACCAGTTTGATTGGGATTGGATTTGAACTCTATGCTTTCCAGATCACTGGTTTTGATGTGACTCAGAGTTGGGAAGGCCTAGAATAATTTTAATAGTGCGCTTCTGTTTAGAATGTCGTTAGCTTCCCTTGAGACTTAGGGGCCGATTCCGATTCCGGCCGGAAATCTCTCCGACCGAGCCGGACCCGGAGAGAATTCCGACCGAATCGGACCCTAGCAGTCCGACCGGACGAGTACGATGCATTTGCATGCTATCGGACTCGAGTCGGTCGGACTCCCGTTGAAGTCAATGGGAGCTGGTCGTACAACGCGTACGCGGGCTCCCATTGACTCAATGGGTGCGAGGCGGACAAGGGCGCCCCCTACAGCGGGTATGCGTCCATGCGCATCGCGGCGTACATGCACAGGTAGGGGGACCCATGGGTCCCCCTGTGTGCGACTCGCGCGCCTACGCGTACAGGGGGTCCGACGCGGACCCCAAAGTCCGGCTCTGACAGCTTTTTTGAGCCGGACGGCGCGAGTCGGTCGGACTGCTCGCGGCGCGCATCGTACTTACCCGGCCGGGAAACGTCTCCATAGCGCGGTGCGAGTCGTGTCCATGCGGGTCGGTCGGAGCGTGTTGAAGCCGCGTTCGAGTCGGTCGGCGATTTCGCGGGTGCTTGCATCGTACTCGCTCGGCAGGACCCACGTATGATTCGGTCGGGAAACAGGGCTCCGAATCGGATCCGGTGAATCCAAATCCGATTCGGAGCACTACCGGCCGAGATCGGAATCGGCCCCTTAGTGTGGAACTAGCTCTATCTTTTTGTGGCCTCTACTGGGAAGATCGATATGTTGTTATTTTGCTCGGTCGCTTGGGGTCTCTGTTAAAGCCTTGATGGGCTCTAAGTGGTCTGGGATTGGGTTTGAGTGGTGTCATGATCTGTTTTGTTGAGTGCTTTGGAGGTTCATGGCAGGTTTGACCTCCTCGACTCCCAAGTAGAATGCTCTTGTCTTGGCTTCTTTGTTGTTACGCCTTTCTTCCGAGACAGCTGGCCTGTTGCTGGCAGCCTCCTGTGGGCTGAGTGTGCTGGCTTTAGTTGTTTTACCCCAGGGTGTTTGTGTGATGTTAGTTTTTTGACTGACCTGGGTAGTTAATTTATTTGGTTCTCGCCCATCCAAGGGATTGAATATGCAGTATATTTTCTTTATTGGAGATTTTGCACTTTTTTGTTGTTTGGGGCTGCTTGAGACAGCAGCCTCCTTTGTAGATGAGGTGGAGTGGTCCAGGATGTGTGCTGAGTTTCTGATGTTTTGTTCTATGTTATCTTTATCTGTTTTTATGTCACTCTCAGTTAACGGTGTGATTGCGTTTGGCCCCTGTCCATTTGATTTGCTTTTCCTTGCTTTCCTCAAGCTTTTTCTTTCCCTCTTCGTCAAGGAAGTTGTCGATTGTATCTGTTTGGGGCTTACTTGTGCTGTCGGATGCAAACAGTGATGGTTGGGCGGCGTGTCTGGTGCGCATGCTTGGCAGCAATTGCTTGGGGCATCAAGTGTGGAAGAGCTTGCCTGCGCTGGGGTATTGTGGGTCTCCTTTTCTCTAGGAATTTGACTCCTGGGGATCTGGGGGCTCACCCGATATTCTCCCCTGAATGCTTCTTATTCAGGGGCTTTTGCCAATTTAGTCTTTGATTGGGGTTCCCTGACTGCCCCCAACAATCTGACATTAGGGTTAGTACCAGTGCTAATTTGTCAATTATTTGGGGGCAGTGACACATATGGTATGATGTTTCCCAGTCATTCTGGACGTTCGAGATCATCGCGTTGAGAGTATGCAGTTTTTGTTCTAACCCCTGAACATAGGAGCTCAACTTGGGTGTCTGGCTTATCAGCGTGATATATCATTGCCTGTCTGATAGTTTCCATGGTGTTTAGCAAGTGGGGCCATGCAGCAGATGTTGAAGAGCCGATTGATGCTTCCAACTGGGGACGGTCTAATTGATCTGGTTGGTCCAATTGGTCCGGTTGACTCTTGATCCTACTTGGTTGTTTGTCTTTGTGTACAGTCATGGATGCAGTCGTGGACTCTTTAGCTTCAGTTGGCGAGCACCCACTTAGTTTATATTGAAATGAGTCCTGGCCAGATTGCTGTGCCGTTTCGTATGGAACTGGTGTTAGGGCAAGAGTATCATGGTCTTGGACACAGGCTATGACGGAGCCTGGCTGTTCCGGGGATAGTGGGGCTGCCGAAGACATGGGAGAGTGAGCTTGTTCAAATTGGCTTAGGATATTGTTTTGCAAATGGGTTGAAACGTCCTCGGTTTTTTGAGTTGATAAGTGCGGTTGATGTTGGTCTGGAAGGGACATTTGGCTGATTAGTAGGTCCCAACTCGGGTCAGGCTGGGTGCGGACTAGAGCCTTGACAAGCTGATGGAGGTGCCTTTGACAAATGGCAGGTGAATTTGGGACTATAGATATTGATGGATCCTGTTTTGTTATTTGCGAGCTTGAGGCTTCTCTAATAGTGGAGAAGAGAACATTTGTTCCTGTGCCCTGGATTTCTTTATTTTTATTGCTGCAACTGCCCTGTAATAGGACCTTATTGCCTTTGCGTTGGGGATCTATGATGTTGTTTCTTTGTTCTGCGCTCAGTGAGGGCTTTTTTAGGGGCTTTTTAGGATGAGGAAGGGGTCGCTGAGGTAGCGCTGGGGCGCTGAAGGTGAATCTGTTGATCAAGGGGCAAGCGGGGCTCACAAGGTGGCTCTGCAGGCTGCACCTCCACGAAACCGCCAAGGGCACACACTTACTGCGGCCACCTGCTAACGGCAGCCATGCTTGCCTCTTACCTTGAGGCGCCTTCGCCAACACCCTGGAGCCGACTCCGCAGTCCTCCTATGCCTGTGGCGGGAGTGCCAGCCACTCGCGACCTCAGAATCATGGACCCCCTGGCCCTCTTGGGAAAATCCAGGAATCAAAAAATCGGCAGCGGGCGAGCAAGCGGTTGCCTCGCCTCGCCATGCCCACGTCACATCATGTAGAAGCGTACTTGGGACTGGAACTGGTGGTCGACCAATCAGAGTCACAACCACATCCAGAACTCATACCAGGAACCTCTGAATAATCATCAACAGCAAACTGTACATGACTGCACAAGTCAACGCCGTAACTGCATTCTGCTTCTAAAGATGCTGAGTAAGATCTTCAAATGGCTCCCAAACAACACAAAACAAATTGTCACTCATGACCTAGTCACCAGGAAGTTGGACTATGGGAACTCCCTCTACACCAGAATCACCATGTAACTCACTAGAAACTACAGACCATTCAGAACTCTGCAGTCAGACTCATCCTCAACCTCTCACACAGAACTTACATTACACCTCACCTCAGGGAACTACACTGGCTTCCAAAACACAAATGCACTCAATTTAGTCTCATCTCACACACACACACTCAAGGCACTCCACAACTCAGGCCCTGTCTACCCGAACAGTTGCATCTCCTTTCACCACCCATCCAGCTACATGTGCTTTGCAGGTCTTACTACTACCCAACATCCCACACGAACACAGAACAATATCAGGAGGATGAGCGTTCTCTTACATTGCTCCCAAAGCATGAATAAACCTCCTTCTCCACATCAGAGGCTCTTCTTAAATTCCACAAGAAGCTGAAGGCCTGGATTTTCAACTAACCAACCTTCAATAGATAGGGCTAGGCACACACACTTGTTCAGCACCAGGATACCCTCACGAGTGATAGTACACTTTACAAATACACATAACATAAAGCATGTTTTGTGCACAAGGTGCGGACATTTCCAATGTTTCAACACATGCTAAAAAGTTCACACTTTCTTTGAAAGAAATAGAAAAGTCTGACTAAGACAGGGAATGGAAATAGTAGAATCTGAAGCGGCAAGATGATGAAAATGAAAAACTCTGAATAACAACTATGACAATGTACATGACATTATGTGTTATGCTACCCTGATCTAAAAATCCCTAGAGACCACAGTAATTATGTGTTTTTTTATTTTTAATATAAAATTGTGACCATTGTAGCAGAGCTGCCAAATACAGGCATATTTCCTCCATGAGCCCAATTGTTTATAGTTCTTTTAGCGGCTAAAACATTTTGCTCACCTATGCTTTATTTTCGCCAGTGGGCTTTCTTAAGGCATGATAACATCAGTTAAAAGTAACATTATCACGTGTCCAGTGAAGTCCAGCCACATACGGACTGACATTGACCAAAACACAGACAAATGATCTTGACTGACTTGAAAGTCTTTCGGTTGACTAAGTAAATACTACTCATGGCTGTTGGAATTTTTCGGAACCATCCGCCATTCCTAAGTAGAGCAATACAAATAGTGCACCCCATTCAAAAAATAATTTAGTTTTTAACCTAAGATTTTGACTAAATTTAGCTTTATTAAACCTGCCATGAATTCCCGGCAGGTCTCTGGCAGGTGTAAACACATTTATGACTGTGGAGGTCTCTACCACCAATGTGGAGACCTCTGCAGTTGTAAATCCCGCTCAATGGGTTCAAAGTGGGTGTTCCAAGGCAAGGTTTGTCTTGTAGGCCTGGGAAAGTACATTTCTGGAAATTTTGAAAAATCTGAACTGACTCTTTTCCACTCTGGATATGGTCAGAAATATACTACAGTACAGGGCTGGAATACCTCCCTTCTCCAAGATGGGAAGTGGAATGGATCACTCCAGATTTGGTGGGGGAAGGGGTAGTAGAAGGACATTCTCCTTAAGAGAAAACATTATTTGCACCTCCATTAGTTATGGTCAGGTCTTGAACAAGGAAATGCTTAATCATGAATGAATGATCTCTCCAGTAACAGGAGAAGAGTTGTTGTTAACACTGGTGTCCATGAGGACTGACCGGTCTAAACATTTTCTTCCGTTTTGGCGGGAAGAAGCCTTAACAGAGCTTAATGGAGCAGCCATAATAGAAAGCATGTCATTTGAAAAAGTCTGCTTCAGTGAGGCAGCTTTTCAAAAATATCTAACTCAAGCACTGCCTAACAGCCTATGAGCATCCATCCTAAAAACAGTAAAGTAATATGCAATGTAATATATGACAACCAACCACCCTTAAAGCTCGCAGAAATTACCACTCATTCACACAACCCTTAAACAATCTCATAGTCCCACTGAACATAAAACGTGAGCAAACCACTCTTTTTAATATCACCTTCTCTATAGTATTTATCTACCTCTTTCCTTTCCTCCTCTTAAACTCTTCAAACCTTAATGACACCCCCAATCCCTCCTCCCACCCCTAGCTCACCTGTGCAGAGTCATGGTCAACTGTCCTGTCACCCTTCCACCTAGTAGCCAATACATAATGAGAAAGACATCTCTCAGCAGTGCTTTCCTGGTCCCACATACATACCTAGTAGTGCAACACAACCTGAGTTTAGCCTCATAAACTATCCCCAAAAAGCTTTTTCACATCTTCTTTCAATTCCAATAATAATGGTCATTCAGAAAGAAGGACAAGAGTATCTAATCTTAATTGAGCAAGCCATATTCCTGAAACTCTTCCAGCCTGATTCACAAAGGTAAACTTACACTTTTGTGAAAGTGTACAATTTTTGGGTATTCACAAAGGCATTTACGAGTAGTATCTTTACGACTGCGGAGTCTCCACAGTTTACCATGGTGAATTCGGTTCTTTATCTTCTTTTGATAGATTTTCTTGGTTCACTCTATGCACAAATCCCCTTTGTCTCTGTTCAACTTTGACCTTGCCTTTACATTTGCAGGTGAACAGCCCACCTCCATGGCAGTGACCTGGCCATTTACCTGCAGTGCTTCGCAGATGCTCATATCTAACCTGTACAGAAGGATTGCCAGCGATGGCTTCTAGAAGGAAGTGTGAGGCATACCTAGGTATGGAATTAACACATGAGCAATGGTGCTACTGTTGCACACAGACAGAAAGGATATTGTTCAATAGCAAACACACTACTACACTACAGATTTTTGCTCATAATGTATTGAACACCATTTCGGCTGAATAATGCTGGCCCTGTTACATATTAAAAACAGTGGGGAAATATTAGAACTTAGTGGAACACACCAAGAAATGGGTTTGGTTCCAGAAATAAAAGAACCTAACTTAAGATCTGTGTCTTTGATTGAGTATGGTGGTCGATGGTGCCAAACGCAAAAGAAAGCTTTACACTGAGTACCTCTATGCCTCAACCATCTCATATCAATCAATGGCTATGTGTGGTTTCATTGTGTCAGTCTGCAGGAGTCCAGAATCTGTGATAGACCACTAACAATAATGTAATGTTTGTTCTGGAGATAATTCTGCATCACTAGGCATTATTTTCTTTGCACAATTTAATTCTGTGAATGTTTCATTACAGTGATTCCATCACTCTCTTCATTAAGCCAGTATTTGACCCCTGTCATTTTGCAGATTTAGAAAGCACTAGCTTCACAGTGTGACATAAGAAGGCAGAAACATATTTTAGTTTCTGATCCGATGAAGTACGTTCCTCACAGTAGGGATATTTAACATATGATATCTTCAAGGAAGAAATCATGCAATTGATGACATTCACAAGGGATACTTCGAACTAAGGGGCATATTATCAAGAACTGCGTTAAAATTATCGCCGCTTTAGCGGCAGGAAAGTGCCGCTAAAGCGGCGATAATGGGCTTGATAATATGCCCTTGAGAATTCCAATAGACGTTGCCCCCTAAGGGTCTGATTTAGAGGTCGGCGGACAGGTTGCTCCATCAAAACTTAACAAATATCCTGTCCGCCGTATTTTTAGCGCATTGTATCCAATCACACTTGTAATACTGTGGACGAAATATCTGTCATATTTGTGACGGAGTAACCTGTCTGCCGTACTTCAATGAGGCCCTAAATCATATATTCACTGACTACTAGTCATGGGGAATTCTGATTATCCTCTACTTGGAAGTGGTCCAGAATATTATTCATGTACTCTATAAGAGTTCTTAAACTAGTGTCTAGCACTGAGAAGCAGCCAGGCACTGGAAAAATCAGACTGCCATCACAGCTAAAGAGGAAACTTACAAGTGCTGTGAAGAGACTGCACCAACAGAAGACATCTCCCATTAGTACCCGCAAGACAATGCTCTCTGTTGATTGTGCTTAGTGTTTCTAGATGTGAACTTTGTAATAATGTACTTTCCTTTATATAAGCCAAAGTACTGACTGGACAGAGATTTACTGACTACAGTATGATAGCCATACTGCTCAGTTTTCACTGACGACATACTGCATTTTGTACATGCACAGAGTAGTAACATGGACCACACAAGGTATTCCTACTGTTTTTCATATCAGCTTTATCCTTAATGCAGCAGATGCTGGGATTACACCAAGCAATTTAAATACTGGTTTATAGTCACACAGAATAGTAATACAGAATATTGTGGAAATTGAAGAAGTGGACATAATTATGCTCTTTTCAATGCATGTGTAATCCATGTAGGCAATGACTGGTGCATAGTGTTTCCTGTCAGCTGAATACTTCTTGTGAGTGAGTGCTAATGCCATAGCTGCAGCCTACATCACCAAGTTGTATTGTAGTGTAATTTATGTATTGTGGTTGTACTTAACATCCTAACAATGTGCAGAAGCACTTTTTAAGACAGGTAGAAAGATGATTGTTACAAATGCTTGAATGGAAGATTGTGTGTGGTTGTCATGTTGCTTACAGAGTGGTATTCTGATGTTGTTCCAGTGGTCCAAAGTTGTGTACTTGTTGTTTTAATTTGATGTGTGTATATTCGAATTCCAAGCAAAAAGTAGCAAGACATAGAGGGCCATATTAAGTAACATTTTGCCACTTTTTGTGGCGCAAAATGTTAGTTTGGATTTACAAAGCTATGCCAATCTTGAGTTATCACATTTCCGCCAAAAACTATGCCTTGAATTATCTTCTAATCTTTAGGCAAAAATGGTTCTCATTGGTATCATTTACTAAGAGAATACTTCCAATAAAGAGGCTAAATAGCCTCATGCACTTAATAGTGTATAAAAATTAAATCACAATAACCCACCTTAATTGAGTGACAGCAATTTATACATGAACATTTTAATAGGATACATAGAAATACACAATTACAGACTATAACACAGTGCAAAATGTCGCCAGAGCCATAACAGAAGAAGATACAAAAATCAAAAGATAAATACAGGCTAATGTATAGGTAAAAAAACAACAACATAAATTGTTACTTTGTTACTTAGGTGTGTCAACGACGTTTCGACTCTTTGGCTAAGATAGTAGTAGCATGTCATCAGGACTAAGGAAATAAGGGGACATCCTGTAATAGTGAATGAAAAGAAAGAGTAAATAACGGTATCTTAAGTGATGTGATAAATGAAAAAGCAAGTACTTACTTGGGGTGGAGGCCTGTATTTACAAAAACAGGGTAACTAAAGATAAAAAGATAATGAGTTGAGAAACAATAATCAGAAATGTATAAATGACAGGCCTAGGAACGTGCCAGCGCAAGGAGAGAGCAGATGTGCACCATAACTTAATAAATATAGCACATTCCTGCTCTGTCCTTTTCACGCAATGCAGTGCAGGCAGCCAGAGCGGCTGGCGGCACCCAGTGCTAGAATGTTTTTTGGCACCGCTCCCAAGTGGTGGATAGTTGATTAGGGAAGTGATGGGGCCCTCGAAGCTCAAAAGCACTATCCAGCACTCAGCCTCGGGCCTTGCCAACCATTGGACCAGGCAAACACACACACACACTTAAAACACATTCTCTGGCATACAGGCAGACATATATACACACAGTTGCAGGCACGCAACTCGGGTGGCGTAGTGAGCTAAAGAACGATGATGGATTCAACCCAGATCTGTGACTAGGGGTGAGTGTCTGAAAAGTTTCAGTGCTCCGTCCATCATCTCCTTGTGTTTGCTTTGTTTGCCCTAAGTTGGCAGGGTATGCCCAGACGTGGGTCCCTTGCTCACTTTGCCACTGGATTCCAGCTAGCCTGGCTGATGAGGGCTGTTAGCCCAAAACCGGTCCCAGGATGCTTGTTTCTGATCCAGGGAAGGCATGGCTTGGCAGTTCGGGCTGGACTGTTCCCATGAGGCACAGGGTCAAGACTGATTTGCATATAGAAGTGTCTGAACTGGGGTTGCGAAGTGAGCTAAAGAACGATGATGGATTCAACCCAGATCTGTGACTGGGGGTGAGTGTCTGAAAAGTTTCAGTGCTCGGTCCATCATCTCCTTGTGTTTGCTTTGTTTGCCCTAAGTTGGCAGGGTATGCCCAGACGTGGGTCCCTTGCTCACTTTGCCACTGGATTCAAGCTAGCCTGGCTGATGAGGGCTGTTAGCCCGAAACCGGTCCCAGGATGCTTGGTTCCGATCCAGGGAAGACATGGCTTGGCAGTTCGGGCTGGACTGTTCCCATGAGGCACAGGGTCAAGACTGATTTGCATATAGATGTGTCTGAACTGGGGTGGCGAAGTGAGCTAAAGAACGATGATGGATTCAACCCAGATCTGTGACTGGGGGTGAGTGTCTGAAAAGTTTCAGTACTCCGTCCATCATCTCCTTGTGTTTGCTATGTTTGCCCTAAGTTGGCAGGGTATTGTCATGAGTCCACCAACATGGACTAAGACTTTGCCCTTCATAAAAACCCACCCCTATCCCGTGCACCAAGCACGCCATGTGTATGTAGTGATTTATGTGACATATGCACTGTATGAAACGTTTTAGATATGACGTTATTGGTGAGAGCCTTTGACTCTTATGTTTTGTGTAAACCGTTTGAGAGTGGGAGGCTCTCGAGGACTTCTGAGCACATGTGGAGCAGCGCGAAGACTCTGAGCAATTTGGAGCAACGGCGGTGTCAGGACGAGACTGCGCGCAAGTTTGGGGCAAGGTAAGAACTAAAACAGGATCGGTAAGCTTTGCCGGCATAATACCGATTAGACGCACGCAACGTCTAGCGTGCGGCGGCCCGTTGGGAGTGGCAGGCTATAAATAGCCACACCCACATTCTGCAAGGCGCTTAGCCTTTCGCCGATTGCTGAGGCAACAGCTGATTCCGGTTCGGGAGAAATCCTCACCTCTTATCGGACTTCGCTTCTGTGCTGCATTTTCCTGATGAGATCTTCGGAGCGAGCCTGCAAAGAAAAGGAAAAAAGCTAAGTGATTAATATTTGTTGGTTTTCATGACGTCCAACGCAAGAAAGCTTCAAGGCCATATTTCTTGACATTTTGAAACAATTTTGGAAACATTGTTGCTTGAATTTAAAGGAACAGTGCAGAACATTGCAGAACTTTGTAACTTGGCTTAAAGGAACAGTGCTGGGAAAGGCGCAATCAAGGACTTGGACTAAAGACTCAGAAGTAGAAAAGGCTTGAGTACCATTGTGTGTTGTGTGTATTTTCTTATTGTATTTTAGATTTTAGGTATAGCACAAGTGATGGTGTGAGTTACAAGAAGTGATGCAAGTAAGTGAAACCTTGAGATGAAATTTAATTGTAAAAAGTCTGGTGTACATTTGGTTTTGAGACATATGTTACCTTCCCTCATTTGTTGGTAAATATCATTGCAGAACAGACCAGAGGTCACAACATTCTTCTCAACACTTCACTCCAACAACAGCGCATCAACAGAGAACATCTCATCTCATCCATCACTCGACAACTAGGACGTGACGCAGCCCACCTGTAAATCGCAGGTAGGATAACGCAACGCTTACAATCCACTTAGAATACAAGACGTAGAGTGAGGGGAGGGGTATAACTTAGTGATAGTATTAGGAACCTACAGTTAATATCATTCCGCTCTTGTTACCTCGCAGGTCGACAACAGGAACACGGTAGCGTCCAGGATCCGGCCCTCCTCCCTAACTTTAACGTATAGCCTAGTGGGTCTTTACAGAAAACACAGGTTGTTCGGTAGGGTTTGGGAAGTCTGGCACATAACGTCTCTGCGAACTTCTAAAAGGCACCCAACAGGTAAGATTGCTTGCACTAGTCTGACAGGTATGCCCAGACATGGGTCCCTTGCTCACCTTGCCACTGGATTCGAGCTTGCCTGGCTGATGAGGGTGCTAGTCCGAAACCGGTCCCAGGATGCTTGTTTCCGATCCAGGGAAGACATGGCTTGGAAGTTCGGGCTGGACTGTTCCCATGAGGCACAGGGTCAAGACTGATTTGCATAAAGCTGTTTCTGAACTGGGGCAGCGAAGTGAGCTAAAGAACGATGATGGATTCAACCCAGATCTGTGACTGGGGGTGAGTGTCTGAAAAGTTTCAGCGCTCCGTCCATCATCTCCTTGTGTTTGCTTTGTTTGCCCTAAGTTGGCAGGGTATGCCCAGACGTGGGTCCCTTGCTCACTTTGCCACTGGATTCAAGCTGGCCTGGCTGAGGAGGGCTGTTAGCCTGAAACTGGTCCCAGGATGCTTGTTTCCGAACCTGAGAAGACATGGCTTGGCAGTTCGGGCTGGACTGTTCCCATGAGACACAGGGTCAAGACTGATTTGCATATAGCTGTGTCTGAACTGGGGTGGCGAAATCCAACCCAGATCTGTGACTGGGGGTGAGTGTCTGAAAAGTTTCAACGCTCAGCCCATCATCTCCTTGTGTTTGCTATGCACAGAAAGACAGTCATACAGACATACACATGCACTCCCCATCAGACAGACAAACACACACTCAGGCTTTTAAACAACTTACCTGGCGCAGGCCTCGATTTCTGACTCCTCTATCCATCTGCAGCATACCAGAAACAGACCCATGAGCTCTCACCCAATTAGAAGATGGAATAGGGTTGAAGGTACCAAAGTAGACATTTCTCCTTTTTCCAGCTTCTAAATAGTCAAGAGGGCGAGTGATTTAAAAGCTCTTAAGCTCCATTTTCCAACATGCTGTACTGTCTGACGCTAGTGCAGCACATCAAATATGTATTGGGTCTGTGTGAGGCTGGGATGTAAAAGTCCCACCTGAAACATAAGCAATATAGCTAGTGGAGCCCTCTGATGCTACCAAGGTAATATATATTACAGCTTTTACATGCAAACAGAGGATCAGTGAGATTATTTGTTTTCATGTAAAAGCTGTAACATGTCGAGCAGTAGTGGTAGAGCGAGGCAGTGGGTCAGTGCCCTGACGCCAAATAGGGGCAGCCACTACTGTCCCTCATCCTAGTGACTTCGTTCTCTATAGATTCCCTCGCTACCATCCTCCAGCAGTGCCCATCATCTCTCCATTGCCCCTCTCTCACATGTATTAAAATTATTTTATAACACTTCTTATACCAGTGTAGGGTGCCTGCGCGCTTTACATCACACACACTCATTATGCAGAGACAATGAATCACACATGTGTAAATTAGTCTGTTAGACCCGGCATCCTTGGCATAGTTTCTCATAACATTTTGCATTCAGACCTCCTGTTTTTGCTGACTTCATTGTTGCTGTCCTTAGGATTATGCGCACTTTACCACTGCTAACTAGTCCTAAAGTTCTAGTGCTGCTTTCCCAAAATATGTTAGCATTGACTTTTCCGCAATTGGATATTTAATTTAATTATAGGTTCCTAGTAATTTACACTACCTGTGCCCAGGTCCTGTAAATTAAATGCTAATCGTGGGCCTTCAACACTGATTGTGCCACTCACTTAAGTAGACCTTTAAGCATGTCTCAGGCCTGCCACAGTAGAGCCTGTGTGTGCAGTTTACACTGCCATGTCGGCATTTAAAACCCTTTGCCAAGCCTTAAACTCCCCTTTCATTTCATATAAGTCACCGGTAAGGCAGGTCCTAGGTAGCCCATAGGGCAGGACATATACCTTTAAGTTTTAAATGCCCTGGTAGTGAAAAGAACTCCCAAGTTCGTTTTTCACTACTGTGAGGGCTACCCACCCATAGGTTAACTTTGGGGATTCCGTGTTACATCTAATAAGGGTAATTCCCAATTGAAAGGTATTAGAGCCTGCATGTTTAGTACCTAAAGAATTGTAATGATAAATCCTCTTTAATGGTAAAATTGAATTTATCATTACAATTTTAAAAATTCAATTTTTAGAAAGTTGGCATTTTTTTGCTCTTATCCCTGTGTGCCTGCTTCCTGTCTCCAATACACGCCTGGGGTGGGTGACAGCTGAGCCTTGTGCATTCCCTCTAGACAGCCAAACACAAAGGGAGCTTAGGCGTGATTGATGGGCCATCCACATCCCGATGGCCAATCCTAGGCAGGTTGGGAGGGACTAGTCAGGCACAGCCTCACACTTACACCTGAATGGGCTGTGTCCTGTCCCAACACAGAGGACTGATTAACCCCCTAGAGTGAGTCTGGAGCTAGGGCAGGAAGGGCAGGAAGGGAGGATCTCTGTTCATGTCTAATCTCCTCTTTGAAGTCTCCCTCACTTCAAAGGAACCACTGGGTATGAAACTGGACTTCCGACCCTACCACTTCAGTATACTTCTGGACCTGTGGATACTCTGCCAGGAAGAAGGACTGCTGTGCTACTGAAAGACTGCCACTCTTCTGCATGCTGCTCTGGAAGAGCTGCTTTTCTGCTGTGCTGTGCTGACCACCCTGCTGCCTGCTGCCCTCCTTGTCTTGGTGAGAAGGACTTGACCTACACCACTTGACCCAGAGTGACTCCAAGGGTTTGTCTGCCTGCCTCCTATTTGAAGTCTCAGGGACACAAAAAACTTCAAACCACTCCACAACCAGCACTTGGACCCTTGGAAATGGGCCTAAAGTGCTGCATCTGCCAGAACTCACGCATCAACTCCGTTGCAGCAATCGGAACCAGCGCATCTCCCTCGACGCTGATGCATCTACGAGGTTCCCGTACATCACTTGCAGGCTGCGCGGCACAGCACCTTCCTTTCTGATGCATCTTCGAGGATCTAGTACATCGCCTGCCGACAGTACAAAGCATCGCCTTCAGCTGGAAGCTCGACGGTGACGCATCGCCCCTTTGCTGCTCGCATCCAGGATCCGTCAATGACACAACAAGGTAATTTGCAGCGGACCAAAGCTGGTCCCTGTATTCCACTCGAGCTCCATCGCAGTCAGACTGAACGTTTGACTCTGTCCCGGTCAAGCATGAGCAGACAGCGCCGTTTGGCTCTATATATGCTTTTAAGCACTGTATCTCAAGATATTCTTTCATAATTCATACCTTCGGTTCTTCTTATTGGACTTTTGTTGTTTTGGTGTTGTTTTATTCAATAAATTAAGCACTATTTTTCTAACTACGAGTGGTACCTTTTTGTATGGTGTTTTCACCATTTAACTGTTTGATGTGCTGCACACATACTTTACACATTGCCTCTTAAGTTAAGCCTGGCTGCTCTGAGCCAAGCTACTAGCGGGTGAGCACAGGATAATTTATGATGTGAATCTGACTTACCCTGACTAGGATTGTGGTTCCTGCTTATACAGGGTGCATACCTCAGCCAACCAGAAACCTAATGTCTAACACTAATCATGTTGAGAAAATTGGCGTATTTTAGGAGAGATAATGGTGCAAAAGCAGACTGACATTAGCAAAGGCTATTAGCATATCTGTGACCCACAAACACACATGTTGTACAGAAACCTCCACTCAGCTGCTACCCTGATTGTTGGACTTGGCCCTTTCTGCAGGATTATGCCCAAACATTATTCCTTCACTCTCCTTCATTTTTGTTGTCTTTTTGAACTCTGCACACTTTAGCACTGCTAACCAGTGCTAAAGTGTTTGTGCTCTCTACTTTAAACATGCCAAAATTAGCTTATAACCAATTGGCACATTTAATTTACTTGTAAGTCCCTAGTAAAGTGGTACTGCATGTACCCAGGGCCTGTAAATTAAATGTTACTAGTGGGCCTGCAGCACTGATTGTGCCACCCATTTAATTAGCCCTTCAAACATATCTTGGGCCTGCCATTACAGACTGTGTGTGTGTAGTTTTAAACTGCCATTTTGGCCTGGCAAAATAAACCTTTTACCAGGCCTAACCCTTACTTTTTAATACAAACAAGTCACCCCTAGGATAGGCTCCTAAATAGCCCAAAGGGCAGGGTGCATTGTCTTTAAAATGTTGAAAATGTATTTTTGGTTATTACATGTCCTCACGGTGAAAAACTCTTACATTTATTTTTCACCACTGCAATTTCTGCCTCTCCCTTAGGATATCATTGTGTTTATTTACTACATTTAATAAGTGATAGCTTTCAATTGGAAGTAGGTATGACTATCGAGTTTGGTATCTGAAGAATTGTAATTTTAAGCCCTCTCTAATGCTAAAGTTGGATTTTCAGACACAATTCTGAAAATGCTACTTTTAGAAATGGAGTCTCCAGTTGGCAGTGGTTTGCACCCTGTCCAAGTAGGGACCCTCACTCTAGTCAGTTAAGGGAGTCCCACAGGTAATATGACCACTGCTCACCTCCTTGGTAGCTTGACACGAGCAGTCAGGGTTATCTCAGAGGCAACGTATAAAACATATGTACACACACACACACAGTAACATAGTGAAATCACTACAAAAGGATTCCACACCAGTTTACCAAAAAAGCCAATATTTATCTGAATAAAAAAAATAAAATGACAAAAATCCAACATACAGAAGTCAAGATATCACTTTTCAAAGGTTAAATAAGTTCAGTCCATAGAAATCTATGAATGCATTTCTTTTAGCACAAAGTACTTTGGATGCCTCAAAATTCAGAGATGAAACAGACGCAGCGGAGGTGAGGTGCTGTGGGCCGATGTCGATGAGGAGACAGCGTAGAGAAATGATGCGTCGAAAATTCAGATGCACTGAGTAGATGGCGATGCACCCGCTGCGTCGATTTCACAGCTGCGAAGCAGGCAATCGGTCGATTCTTTAGCCGCACGGCGGTGCTGCATCAAGAAAATGGGTGCTGAGAGTAGATACTTAGATTTTATCACCAGGCTACACTTCGAAGGGTCCAGAACTGGATTTGACACCACTTGGCAAGTCAGGGCTCTCAGCAGAAGAGCCCAGGCACTGATAGGCAAAGTCGTTGATGGCCATGACACTTCTTAACAGAAGGCAAGCATGCAGAAGCCCTTGGAGAACCTTAGTAGCAGGATACAGCAAGGAAAGTCCAATCCTTTCACTCCCAGGACTAAAGCAGCAAGCAGCAGGCCAGCACAACAAAGCAGCAGGCAGACTGGCAGTCCCTCCTACAGCATCCATCTCTTCTTCCTGGTAGAATGTACTCAGTTCAGAAGTATTCTGATTTTTGGGTGTCAGAGGTCCAATACTTATACCCCTTTCTGCCTTTGAAGTGAGGACAGACACATCCCTATTCAGGTGTCAGTGACAACTCCTCCCACTACTGTAGTTCATGAAGGCCCATCAGCCTGGTGATGGCCCATCAGGATATGCAAGGCACACCTCAGCACCCTTTGTGTGACTCTCTAGAGTGAATGCACAAGAGCCCGACTGTCATCCTAACCCAGACGTGGATTCTAGAGACAGGCAGAAGCACAGAATGGTTAAGCAAGAAAATGGCCACTTTCTAAAAGTGGCATTTTCAAACAAACGATTCAAAAAACAACTTCACCAAAAGATGTAGTTTTAAATTGTGAATTCAGAGACCCCAACCTCCATATCTCTATCTGCTCCCAATGTGAAATTACACTTAAGAGATATTTCAACGCAATCCCTATGCTACCCTTTGAGAGAGATAGTCCTTGCAATAGTGAAAAATGAAATTAGCAGAATTTCTCTATTAGTACATGTAAAGCACACCAGCACATATCCTACCTATTAAATACACTGCACCCTGCACATGGTGCTGCCTTGAGCCTACATTAGAGGTGACTTACATGTAGCAAAAGGGAAGGTTTGGGCCTGGCAAGTGGGTACACTTGCCAGGATGAAATGGCTGTTTAAAACTGCACAAACAGACACTGCAGTGGCAGTTCTGAGACATGTTTGCAGGGCTACTCATGTGGGTAGCACAATCAGTGCTGCAGGCCCAATAGTAGCATTTGATTTACAGGCCCTGGGCACACCTGGTGCACTTTACTAGGGACTGACTAGTAAATCAGATATGCCATTCATGGATAAACCAATCACCAATACAATTTACACAGGGAGCACTTGCACTTTAGCACTGCTCTGCAGTGGTAACATCCCCAGAGTCCTAAAACCAGCAAAAAAGAAGTCAGAAAAATGCAGGAGGAAGGCAACAAGTCTGAGGATAACCCTGCAAAAGGGGCCAGGTCCAACAGCTGCTTTTAGAAAGTTGACATTTTCTTGTCCTAACCATTTAGTGTCTGCAGCCTTTCCCTAGGTCAAATGACTAGGTGTAGCTGGCAGTTGGTCCTGGTGCATTGTTCCCAGACAGGGAGACAAAAGAAAGATAATTGTTGGCAGGATGGACCACTCTGACTTAATGAGAGGGTTGAGTTGTCACCTACTACATTTGCAAATCACAAATGCCCTGCCTGAACACCCTCACAAAGGGTTTGTCACTAGTCTTTTGTGTACCTAGACAAGCTGGGTCCAGGGCATGGAGTAAGGGGATGCCTGACACCTCAGAGGTGTAGAAACCTTCAGAACATTCTCATACTTCAAAGTGAGCACCAGGTATAAATATTGGACCCTTACACCCCACTCTCCAGTACACTTCTGGATCTGTGGATACTACAGAAAGACTGTTGTGCTGCTGCCCTACTATTCTGGAGCTCTGCTACCTGCTGCCCTGCTTGCTTGTAAGGAAGACTGGACATTCACCCTTCATCCTTGACTGAAATGACTCCAAGGGTCAGCAAGCTGACTTCCTGTTTTGAGTTCCCGGGACACAACAAGCTCCAGAGGCTTCCTGCAACTGCCCAGCTGACCTGCTGCATGGGCCTGCAACTGGACCTGTCTGAGCACTGCTGGCCTCTGTTGGAGTGAGTTCCTTACCCTCAAGTGGTGCCCCATAAGTCCTAGATCCTTGGTGTGGCATCAGTTGAGTTCTCTCCTCAATAAAAAGGAGGCATGCTGAAGTTTTGGGCTCTTCGCAAACACAAACAGGCCTGTTCATGCAAAGCTCTTGCCGCATGCACCGCCTGCTAACGCGAAACTCCGGTGAAACTGACTCTTCACGCCACAGCGACCGCCAGATGCCCAGCAATGATAAATCTGCACTTCAAGCTACAGCATCGATAACTCACGTGACCGCCAATGCAAAGCTCCAGCAAAGACCATCTGCGATGCCCAACAGGATCTTGGCGATACAGCGATGACCATCCACGGCACTCTCCCTGCTCCTTACGGCCCATCTAACAGTGAATGGAACTCTTTGCTCTGGACTTTGAAGTTAACTCTTTAAGTGGGACTAACCTGGTCCCTGTATCCAGCCCGCTCTCCATCTTGGTCGTCCAGAGCGTGTGACTTTCACCGGGTCTCACATGACCAGATAACCGCAAGTGGCGTTTTGTGCTTTTAGGCGCTTTACTTACCTGAAATATTTTAAATTGCTTATTTCCAGTTGTACTGATTGAATTTTTGTTGTGTTTGTCTCAAATAATGTATAAAATGTTCCTCTATTTTTCTATAACGAAGTTTTTGCATTCCCCGGCATATATATTTTTGTAGACAATGTATGTTGCAGGAAAATCAAGCAACCTTAAATCCGGGACTCTCTGGTCCTGTGCAAAATCGTAACATCAAAGTTTTTTTAACTCTTGCATTAACGGTTCTTAATTAAATCTTTTTCACTTACTCTTCACAAAGTGTTTTCTTATTGTAAAGATTTTAATTAATCAAACAATAAAGTTTTTTGCAACTTTACAACTCTCTTTTTTTCTAAAGTGGTGTGGTATTTTTCTTGTGTTGTATTTTCACTTTATTACTGTTTTAAGTGCTGCATAAATACTTTACACATTGCCTCTAAGTTAAGCATGACTCATTTTATTTATTATTTATGTGGGATTTGTCTTCTGTGGTGTTTTCACTTTATTACTGTTTGTGTGCTGCATAAATACTTTACACAGGCTCAAAGTTAAGCCTGACTGCTTTTGTACCAGGCTACCAGAGGGTTAAGCAAAGATTAATTTAGTGACTTTTGAGGTTCACCCTTGCAAGGATCTGCCCTACCTATTTCACTTTGCAGCCAATTGTAATTTTATCCTCAAAGCTGGCTATGCCATGCCTACGACTTGTACTTAAAAACTACTAATCAGTTAATCATCACTCAATAGTCTGTGACTCTATTCATAAATGCTTTAAGACCAGTCTTGAGCAATTTTCTTGGTCCCATTAAAGAAAGCGCTCTACCTAATTCTTCTGGGAATGGTACAACCTAATTTATGCCTCTTGTACATTGTTTCACCTCAAATGACAACATCATCTTCAAGTACATCCTTAAACCATCACACTTATGGATGTATGTGCTTTATTGTTAACTTACCTTAGCCTTTTCAATCCCACCAGTTTCCCAGATTTGCATAATCATATTTGTTTCTAGATTTTTCTAGAAACAGAGTTCAGTTTTCTAGACCCCCCGTAACCACGGAATCAGTCAATATGCCAGTCCAATAGCACAGTATAAAATAAAAACCTATTTGAGTTTCAGAGATGGTTCACACCCGCACACCTGGTAGAACAATAAGGCTTCTGTTGAAAAGTAGATTATTAGTAGTGATAAGTAGGGACCTACCACAAACACAGTAAAAGGTTCAGTCAAGGTCTCAATAAATCATTCCCTTGCTCAATCCTTGGTAGCTGGCAATGAGCAGGCAGGCTTAACTTAGGAGACAGGTGTGTAAAGCATGTATGAAAACTGATACATTGAATAAGTAACACACGACACACAATAAAAATCCAGCACTAATTTATTAACATTGGTTATATTTAATGAACAGATAGACACCAAAACAACAAAAATCCAATGTAGGGAACCAGAGATATGAATTTTTAAAGACTAAACACTTTCTAATGCTGAAAAACCAATAGCACCAACTTGTGACATCTGGTCGCGCTTGACCGAGACAAAATCAAAGCTTGAGGCCAACCACGATGGGGCCTGGTCGGATACACTAAGCAGGAGGTATCTGTCAAATTTTTACCTTCACACTTAGTCGTTTTTCTGGTGCCTTTTCTCTTGAAGTTGAGTGAGGCTCCTCGTCAGGCCGGGTTTTGAGTCGACGATGGCGGCTTGGCTCAGAGCGAGACCTCGGTGAAATCCTGGAAGTCTTGAGCTCTGGAGCTTTCAGTGGGACAAACCTGAAATCCTTTTTTTGACAAAAATTCTCCAATCTACTCCAAATTTCTGGTTCTCCTTCCAGAAGGTCCCTTTGGGATTCCAAAGTGTCCACAACACAAACCCAATGGTCTAGAGGCTCTGAGATGGTCCTTGGAATGCTGGGATTATGTTTCCCACAGTGCACCTGACCAAATCTTTAAAAGCCCACTGGACAAACTTGAGGCTGGAGACTTCTTGGGGAGATTGTGTAGGTGAGCTTTGTTAACCTGTTGCTGTCAGGGAGTACACTCCTTACTCCTTGTGATGCCAGGCAAAGTTCTTAGGCCTATAGTTCCAGATTGTGCAACAGGTGCAGTCCTTCAGAGTGCAATCCTTTGGGGGTAGAAAAGTGTTCCTGGAGGGCTGTGCTTCCTCTCCTTCTCCTTATTGTTTCAGTAAGGGATCTAAGTTGCTTGCCAACTCTCCTATATTTATTCAGTGTTCCTGGGCATCAAGCAGGGGGGCACCCCTGACCAATGGGATGCAGGGTGCCTCCCTCAGGTATGAGCACTTCCTCCAAAGTGTGGCATATTCTTGTCCCAGAAAGCACTATTTTTCCAAAATCCAAAATGGAGAAAGTCCCTCCTGAAGAGTTACATGTGGCTAAGCCAACCCACTGGTGTGGCTAAGATTCTCTAACACTTCCCTTCCAGCCCTTCGCTGATCTAATTACAGGAGCTCCTCTGTGGCTGGGGGTGCAGGATATGGGGACGAGGCTGTGTCCTGTCCAAACTGTCATTCCCTCTTTGAAGACCAGTTTGGCCCCTCCACCCCCTTCTTGCCTGGCACTCTGCAGCTTGCTTTTCTCCTCCCAAAAGAAATCCTTTGTCTCAAGATAGACAACTTCACACTTCATTAAGACAGCTTGCTCAGCCTGGCAGAGGCTGGTCGATCAGAAGGGCTGCTGGAAGGCTGGATTTTGGCTCACAGAAAAGAAAGTTCTATAACTTCTGTTCTGTAATAGGTATCACAAATCTAACAATGGCAAGGTGTTGGCATGATAACTAGTATTTTAAGTCTTTGAATTATATTTTTAGTTCCCTTCTTTTAATATTTCTACTTTATTAAAGTATGCCCATGCTAGCCTATGGAGGCATTGTGCTACACCGGGGAAAAACTATATTGGCAGTGTTTCCCAAACCAGGGCATATAAAACATCTTTTATAATGTTCCTGCTTATAGTTACAAGGCACCCTATCCCTGGGTCACCTAGGTGAGACGTATATGTAAAAATAAGGCAATATGAGACTTTGGAAGTAGCTTTAATTCCAAAGTCGAATTTGCATTAATTTTAATGTAAAGGCAGCCTGAAAGGCAGGGCTGCATTTAAAATAACAGCAAGCAGCACAGTAGTGCACACTTAAGTGCATTAAGTCTGCTGGGTCTCTAAACCTACATGCCCTATTATATACCAGGGACTTACAGCTAGGCTGGCAGTACCAATTGTAATTAAACCTAATTACCATATACCATATATCAGAGCACTGGCCTGGGTCTGGTAAGCAGAGCCCATGGGCACAGTCAGAGTCAGTTACCACATGTAACAATCAAAAAATGGGGGTGATCAGGGTAAGAAGGATGACTTTCTCACACGTTCAATATAAAAGCAAGGCCTGCTATTTTCAGTATGTGAGTCCAAGCTGTAGTGATATGTTCAGTGAGCAAAGGCTAAGTGCCTCCCTTTCTAGTAGCCTTCAGTTATAATCGTCACCTGGTGTGAGGATTCCCTCTAACCCCTCATACTTTGTCCTCAGCTTTTAAAACATCATTTCACTTTTACTGCAACTCTCAGAATAAACAAATAACCTACCATGGCCTGATGCCCTTTGAATTCTTTTCATTCTGTTAGACTGTTTTCTTATGAACAACAGCAATAAAGAAAGTCAATATCAACCTTCTAGAAACTCTTCAGAAATCAATACCAAATAATATGAAACCGGACAGTTAGTCTTTAGAATAAATCCTAAAAATATATTCAAGCAAATGTGATTGCCAACTCGCAGAACAGAATATTATAAACTAATGTGCATTTTACTAATCACACATATTCTCTTTTGATTGATTTACTAGCGAATGTAACTCAAGAAAAAAAAAGACAGAACATTCATGACACTACCAGCCGTGTAACAGTTTAAAGAGAAATAAAGAACACAGTTTAAGAATAAAGGAAGAAAGAAATAGAGAAAGGAAGAAAGAAAGAAAGAAAGAAAGAAAGAAAGAAAGAAAAAAAGAGCGAAAGAAGGAAAGATAGAAACAAACAAACAAAGCAAGAAAGAAAAGTTTAAAAAAACAATTGAATGTTGGGTGTTTAGTTGAAGACAATTGAGCGACACAGGGCCAACTGTGGATGGGATAACAGCATTTCTATGTTTGACTTTCTGTTTATTCCGGTGTAATTTAGAACTTTCTACCCTCGGTGCCTGGAATGTAATACAATTATTGCCCTTCTGCCTCCAGCTACCCCATTCGTTTCAGGCCTGATACCTTATATGTCATTAGCCTCGAACTTAGGGGCTCATTACGATGGCGGTCGGAAAAGCTACCCGACCGCCATGGTAGCGGAAACTCACCGCCCGCCGCTACCACGGGAAAACCAACAGCCAGATTAGGATCCTCGGCGGTAAAAATCCAACCGCGGCGGAAAGGAGACCCGAGAAACTGCCCGTCCCGTGCGGAGAAGCCCGAAACCCGTCCGCGGCGCTCGGAATCGCTGCGGAAAGAGCACAAACCACCGCAACCACAGCGGAGACACCGCCATGGAAATTATGATATCCCCGACATGACTGCAGTGCAGAGCGCTGTTTACGACCGCCGCGGTCGACAATAGTGAGGAATGAGAGAGCCCGCGGAAGCGCCGTAGCATAGCCATCGCTGCATCTGCTCCGTGAAAAAAATGGTGGTCGGAAAAAATACACACAACATGCCCACAAAGTGCATCAAGCAAACAAGTCATGCACCCAAAAACACCTAAAACAGCCCAAAGACACACCCCCATGGACAACTCAAAAACTACAAATCCCAGGACGACACACACACCACACCTGCAACCAATACCCCATCCTGACACACCCACATAGCCCAGTATAAATCCAACCCCCTACCAGACCACAATCCTTTGCAAAACTCCAGAACTGAAGGGACATACACCACAGCTGACAGGAGAGGCAAATCTGCACAACACACACACACACATCACCACCACCACCACCACTTCTACACCTGCACCTCTAACCCCTTTGCACATCACACACCATACACATCACCACCACCACCTCAACACTTGCACCTCAAAAACCTTGGCACATCAAACACCATGTCACCACAGAAAATGCCCAAATTCACTGACAGTGAGTTGAGGGTCCTGGTAGATGAGATAATCTGGGTAGAACCCCAATTGTTTGGTAACTTGGTACAACAGACACCAGTAGCCACAAGAACGCTAATGTGGAGAAGGATAGTAGATAAGGTAAATGCAGTAGGGACCGTGCCACGCAATAGAAATGAAATTATGAGGCGCTGGCATGATCTGAAGGCAGTGGTCAAGAAAAAGAGAGCCAAGAACCATGAGCTGGCTAACAGGACAGGCAGTGGCCCTCCCGTTCCACTCAAGACATTCACCGAATGGGAGGAGAAGGTGCTTGGCATACTGCATCCAGAGAGTCTCACAGGAATACCCGGGGGAGTGGAGGCTGGTAAGTACAAACAAATGCCTAACATCACACTGACATGTACTGTCTTGCACCACTACTAAGCTATACCTCCCAGGTACAAATGCAGTCATGAGCACCACACTGTCACCAACACATCTCTCACACATTAATCCAACAGTCCCTCAGGTTCACCTCAAAGGTAGCTACAAACATCAACAAGGGTACATGTTTACATGCTGCCAGCACTACAACTCCCACCAGGCCCCCTTCTCCTACAGATGCGCAAGATGGAGCCCTGAACCCCCCCCCATGTGGCAGCCATTGCATTGCTCACCTTAACCTAACAGGTAGGTAGCCATCCTCACAGGGAGGTGTGTGTGTGTGCTTTGGAAGTCTGCACTACAACTCCCACCAGGCCCCCTTGTCCTACAGATGCGCAAGATGGAGCCTTTACCCCCCCCCATGTGGCAGCCATTGCATTGCTCACCTTAACCTAACAGGTAGGTAGCCATCCTCACAGGGAGGTGTGTGTGTGTGCTCTGGAAGTCTGCACTACAACTCCCACCAGGCCCCCTTGTCCTACAGATGCACAAGATGGAGCCCTGCCCCCCCATGTGGCAGCCATTGCATTGCTCACCTTAACCTACCAGGTAGGTAGCCATCCTCACAGGGAGGTGTGTGTGTGTGCTCTGGAAGTCTGCACTACAACTCCCACCAGGCCCCCTTGTCCTACAGATGCGCAAGATGGAGCCCTGACCCCCCCAAATGTGGCAGCCATTACATTGCTCACCTTAACCTACCAGGTAGGAAGCCATCCTCACAGGGAGGTGTGTGCTTTGGAAGTCTGCACTACAACTCCCACCAGGCCCCCTTGTCCTACAGATGCGCAAGATGGAGCCATGCCCCCCCATGTGGCAGCCATTGCATTGCTCACCTTAACCTAACAGGTAGGTAGCCATCCTCACAGGGAGGTGTGTGTGTGCTTAGGAAGTCTGTACTACAACTCCCACCAGGCCCCCTTGTCCTACAGATGCGCAAGATGGAGCCCTGACCCCCCCATGTGGCAGCCATTGCATTGCTCACCTTAACCTAACAGGTAGGTAGCCATCCTCACAGGGAGGTGTGTGTGTGTGCTTTGGAAGTCTGCACTACAACTCCCACCAGGCCCCTTGTCCTACAGATGCGCAAGATGGAGCCCTGCCCCCCCATGTGGCAGCCATTGCATTGCTCACCTTAACCTACCAGGTAGGTAGCCATCCTCACAGGGAGGTGTGTGTGTGTGCCTGGAAGTCTGCACTACAACTCCCACCAGGCCCCCTTGTCCTACAGATGCGCAAGATGGAGCCCTGACCCCCCCAAATGTGGCAGCCATTACATTGCTCACCTTAACCTACCAGGTAGGAAGCCATCCTCACAGGGAGGTGTGTGCTTTGGAAGTCTGCACTACAACTCCCACCAGACCCCCTTGTCCTACAGATGCGCAAGATGGAGCCATGCCCCCCCATGTGGCAGCCATTGCATTGCTCACCTTAACCTAACAGGTAGGTAGCCATCCTCACAGGGAGGTGTGTGTGTGTGCTTAGGAAGTCTGCACTACAACTCCCACCAGGCCCCCTTGTCCTACAGATGCGCAAGATGGAGCCCTGACCCCCCCCATGTGGCAGCCATTGCATTGCTCACCTTAACCTAACAGGTAGGTAGCCATCCTCACAGGGAGGTGTGTGTGTGTGCTTTGGAAGTCTGCACTACAACTCCCACCAGGCCCCCTTGTCCTACAGATGCGCAAGATGGAGCCCTGCCCCCCCCCCCATGTGGCAGCCATTGCATTGCTCACCTTAACCTACCAGGTAGGTAGCCATCCTCACAGGGAGGTGTGTGTGTGTGCCTGGAAGTCTGCACTACAACTCCCACCAGGCCCCCTTGTCCTACAGATGCGCAAGATGGAGCCCTGACCCCCCCCACTGTGGCAGCCATTGCATTGCTCACCTTAACCTACCAGGTAGGTAGCCATCAACACAGGGAGGTGTGTGTGTGTGCTTTGGAAGTCTGCACTACAACTCCCACCAGGCCCCCTTGTCCTACAGATGCGCAAGATGGAGCCCTGACCCCCCCTCATGTGGCAGCCATTGCATTGCTCACCTTAACCTAACAGGTAGGTAGCCATCCTCACAGGGAGGTGTGTGTGTGCTCTGGAAGTCTGCACTACAACTCCCACCAGGCCCCCTTGTCCTACAGATGCGCAAGATGGAGCCCTGCCCCCCCATGTGGCAGCCATTGCATTGCTCACCTTAACCTACCAGGTAGGTAGCCATCCTCACAGGGAGGTGTGTGTGTGTGCTTAGGAAGTCTGCACTACAACTCCCACCAGGCCCCCTTGTCCTACAGATACGCAAGATGGAGCCCTGACCCCCCCCCCCATGTGGCAGCCATTGCATTGCTCACCTTAACCTAACAGGTAGGTAGCCATCCTCACAGGGAGGTGTGTGTGTGTGCTCTGGAAGTCTGCACTACAACTCCCACCAGGCCCCCTTGTCCTACAGATGCGCAAGATGGAGCACTCCCCACAACCACAACCATATGGCAGATATTGAATGTGACTTCTCAAACTTACTGGTAGGTAACCATTTCAACTGGGAGTGGTGTGTGGAATTGGTGACACTGCATTACAACCCACACCAGGCCCACTTCTTCAACAGATTAGCATGATGGAGCACTTGTCCCACTCATAGACATTTCACATTTGTTCCCCCACACATCACACCATACCACTTTGTCCACAGTCACCTACACAAATTATGCTAAACAGTCGCATTGTACTCAGCATGCACAAGTCTCACTGCAAAAATTTCCCACATTGTGTCTACTGTGCCAGGCATCACACACTGCAACACTAACACCTATCATGCTTCCCTGCAGCAGTGTCTGGCAGGTTGGTTGTCAAAGTGCTAATCACCCATTTCATACCACAGTGTTGCAATGTAAACAGTGGAAGTGCAGATTACCAAAAACTCCACTGGACCTGGGACTCACACTGCTAAACTATGCACATCCCAACTGTCTTGCAACAGACCCAGCTGCCACAGTGCTGCACTGAATTGCATAACAAGAGTACCTTGTCTGACTAAAATGCACAAATGTGTCTGCTTGGGACCAGCAATGTGTGTATGCATTGACAATGGTCACATCTCACACTGTCTGTCTCAACAGTGCTGGTATAGTCTGGCCCCAAAAGCACACATTGCCTGCACATGGATGACTGTATCTTACAAACACACCACTGTTGATGACAACATGTAAGTGTATGGATGCCCCGGAACAACTGCATCACCAGTACTTTGATCATGTTCTCAGGTCCACAAATCCCATGAAACCATGATAGTGTGGAAATGTTTGCTGGGTGAGATGTTCAACCTGCTGTATGTCACCACAGTGATAGGAGACTATACCCCATGCCCTATTTTGCCAGCAAATGTTGGGGGAGTGAACCCCACACCCAGATAGTTGGGACAACAGTGATGGTGGGGCCACACCCCATGCCCTAATGTGATGTGAAAACTTTGGGTACTGAAACCCACACACAACCTCTGCTCACCACAGGCACGTTACTCCCAAGAATGACTCTTAAGTCACATAGCCATGTCATTGCTCACCTTCACCTCAACCGGTAGGTAGCCATCTTCACACGGAGATGGTGTTGTGGTGTTGGCAAATTGACCCACAAATCCCACTATGCATGCTGTCCCACCGCTGAGTAGGATGGGCCACTCCACCCCCAATCAGAATCATGTGTCAGGCATTGTATGCCACCCACTCAACTAACAGGTAGAAAACCGCATCTCACAGGTCGGGGTGTGTGGGGGTGGGAAGCTTGCACAACAACTCACACAAGCCCACATGAGCTCCAGCCGCTAAGACTGATAACACCCTCGCACTAAGATGCATGTGTCAGTCATTGCAATGTCCACTTCAAAATCACTGGTAGGTAGACATATCATGCTGACTTGTCCCACACTGGACCAAGATGGAAGCCTTCCTCACACACACACAGAGAGGTCTTACAAATACAAGCACAAAACAGCAAACAGAACATATCACCAGCCACTACATGCAGCCAGATATGCCTCACGACAAGCATGGTGGCATAGGACACCAGGCCTCACATTGCACAACTGCACACCCAGATAGCATTGGCCACTATAGTGTGCACACACCTAAGCAAATGATTTAATTCAATACCACCGAAACCTAAAAAATGCTAGGAAAACTCACATCGCAACCACTCTTGAACAAGCAGGGAGCTCTCAGAAATGCCTCTATCAAATTTTAAAAACTTTCATATGTCCTGCAGCCTGTGACAAGGCTTCTGTTCCTTCCCAAATACTGTGTGACAACATTGCTAGCCATTTTACTCAGAAAATCGATACGATTCATAACAAAATTACTTCCACAATAAATCCCCAAACTGAGTTGGAAATTGAACTCTTACACACCCCACCGTTTACTTGCTCGTTAGAGTATTTCTCACCACTCACAATTGAAGGCACAGAAGCACTTTTAAAGTGTGCAAAATCAGGTTCCCCACTGGACACTATACCTGCTAAAATAACTGCCACTCTGCACAAACAATTAGCCAACCCCATTTGCGATATTCTCAATAGCTCCTTGAGGGAAGGAGTCCTCCCTCCAGAATGGAAAGCCGCGCAGATAATCCCGATTAAAAAGAATTCCAAAATCTCATCGGATGACGTAACTAATTATCGACCCATCTCTCTCCTTCCCCTCCATACAAAAATCTTGGAAAAGCACATCAACACACACCTCTCCAATTTCATTGAATCTAATAATATCCTGGACTCCTCACAATCTGGTTTCCGTCCCAGATATAGTACAGAATCCAGTCTGGTAGCAGTCACGGACAACATTAGGATGCTGCTGGATAGGGGTCAGGCGGTGCTTCTGGTGCTGCTTTACCTCTCCGCAGCATTCAACACCATCTCCCACCAAATTTTACTCAAAATATTAAGTGACATTGGCATCACAGGAAACGCTCTAAAATGGCTGTCTAACTTTCTGTCCAACAGAATACAAACTGTTAATTTAGGCCCTTACCACTCTAAAACCACCAAAGTGACCAAGGGAGTGCCACAGGGCTCATGTTTGAGCCCTACCTTGTTCAACATTTATTTGGCTCCCTTGGCAAGACTGTTGAGGAAACTGGGATTCATCCCCATATCCTATGCGGATGACACCCAATTACTCCTCTCATTCGACAAATCCAACGCCAATATTCAAACCATCTTTGGTGAAGGAATGAAGACTATAGCAGAATGGATGAAAACAAATTTTCTCCAACTGAACGCTGCTAAATCTGAGATAATGCTGTTTGGTGAGGACACTATGAAATGGTCCCCCAGCTGGTGGCCAGAGGAACTGGGCCCCGCACCTGGTCCAAAACAGGTGGTGAAAAACCTTGGAGTCCGATTGGACCAGAAACTTACGCTGGGAGACCACGTCTCTTCTACCATTGGAGCTTGCTTCCATAACCTTAGCATGCTCAGAAGAGTCTTCCCTTTCCTGCCACTATCTTCCAGGAAGACCTTGATCCAGGCACTAATCTTAAGCCGCTTAGATTACTGCAACGCACTGTACATTTCAGCCAATGAAAGTGCCCTAAACAGACTACAGGTCGTCCAGAATACAGCGGCCCGACTGGTAACCAATGCTCCCCTAGAACTGCCTCCCTCCCCTTACTTCAGAAATTACATTGGCTACCCATACGAAAAAGGGTTACATTTAAAATATGTTGTATGGCTTACAAAGCCGTTAACAGATTAGGCCCCAGTTATCTAAATGACAAATTTGTCAATTATGTACCCTCCAGACCCCTCCGCTCAGGAGCTAAAGCCCTGATACAAATCCCGCGTTTCAAAAATCCCGCCAAGGTGGTAAGGCCTTTTACCATCTTGCCCCACTCTACTGGAACGAACTCCCTCTACGCTTGCGACAATGCACAGATTACCTGGCTTTCAGGAAACTGTTGAAAACATCATTGTTCTAAATCTGTTCACCTTGGTACTCTTAGGCGGTCCTAGCGCTGAGATACCCTTATGGGGTGATTCACGCGCTTTACAAAATACACAAATAAATAAATAAATAAACCATGTCAGCAACCAAAGTGTGACATTCAGATCCACATGTAGATGTAACTCAGTGCACAACCCTGCACACCACTGCATGCCATCTGAAAATGGCAGTGGTCCATACCAGCAAGGACCAAATGAAAGCAAAGAAAGCATGGCTGGAAGTGCAAATACAGATATGTACACCACATGCCAAAGGTATGGATGCAACTACAATGTTCCCCCAATGTGCAGAGAAAACGGCTGCAAGGGCACAACAAGTGACATACATGCGTAACAGGATCACATATGATTAAACACTCACTAGATGCCAACATGAACCTGTCAATGTAAAAAATGTAAATTGTGCATGTCATGTCTTGCCAACTCCCAATATGGACGAGTAATGCATGTACCTCAACAGCTTGTAAAGCATCACTGGATGTTGGTAACTGCAAATTAGATCAGTGAACAACTGCTGGATGTACAAACAGTTGATGTAACAGTGCGAACAGAAGCTTAGCTGTTTGCAACACAATGACCATTTCTCATCTGACCCACAGGTGACCAAGAACTCACTGCAGAGGACGACACCAGCAACCTGCAGAGCCAGTCCCCCACCCCGGAACAGAGACTACTGGATGAAGACTTCCTGGATTCCTTGGATGAGGAGCCCCAAGCCAGCACATCTGTTGTGGCAGGCCGCAACCAGGCCCAGGTACCCATTATCCCCACAACCACATCTGCTGCAACCCATGACCTTCCCCAGACAGCTGTTGTCACGGCCTGTGTGGCAACCACTACCACCATCACCACCACAGCTGCCCGCAACACCCTCCCTGCCCCAGGTGATGAGCCCCCCACAACATCTACTGAGGAGGCCAGGGAGAGGATGCAGCGGAGCAATGTGGGGAGCCAACAGGCCCGTGGCAGCAGTGTAGGTGGGAGGGGCAGGGTCATGCAGAGGGGAACTGAACCTGGGACGGAAGCCCTGTCCCACATCAACAGAGTCCTTGGGGCATACGAACAGGCCCAGGGACGAATGGGCCGGTCTGAGGAAGATTCTCGGGAGCTCCTCCTGCTGATGAGGTCCATGGACGCCCGCATGGGAAAAATTGTGGACCTCTTGGGGCAGCTAGTGGCGGTTCTGAGGGACAGGCCAGCGCAACATTCAACCCCTTTCGCCTCCCCCTGATGGGCAGCAGGATGACAGTACATCATCCTCCCCTGCGTCCACAGAGGGGGGTGAGTCCTCAGACACCACTGCCCCTGCAGCACAGGCCCCTCCAGTCAAGCGCAAAAGGGGCCGTCCAAGGAAAGGCCAGGAGGCATCACGTGCCAAAGCACCTGCCAAAGGCAAGTCCCGGAGCCAGCCATGATGGCAGACCACTGCACCACTGCATTTACCTTTTGGACTATCCTTCCCCACACTGCCATGTGAATGGCATCTGTCTGTTGGACTGGGTCTCCACATCACTGTGGTGACTACTCAATTATCTCATCTACCATGACCGTCAACTCATTTCTTCAAATTCCCCCATGTACATTTTCTCGACCCTCACATGTCACAATTGTAAATAAATACACCTTACACACATGTTGTTGTGTTTGCTCCGTCTTTATTACAGGATGTGCAACCTTCACCGTGATGTAAATGTCCCAGGGAAATGGAATGTAGGTAGGCAAGGAGAGGCTGAAGGGACCTAGGAAAAACATTAGAACAAGAATCACTTGTTTTGGTGTGGCATCACACACATCACACAACACTTGTCAACAAGGTACTCCAATCTTCACACATTACACAGAGCAACAGTCGCCATGGAGACATCCTGTATCTGTGTCAAACTACCCTATCCCACAAACATTGCCAACCAGCAAGGAGTGAACACAAGGCTGCTGTCACCAAGCTCACATACACCCTCACAGCAACTGCAACACCATCAGACCATGTGTCCCTCCTACATCGTCACTCACCTTCAAGTGAAGTAGCGGTTGATGAGCTGTTGACGCATGTCGACACCTTCCTCCTCTCCACTGTCCTTGTCACTGGACCCGGGTTGGTTTGCAGGCGGGGGCCTTGGCTGCTCATCATCATCCAGGATCAGAGGTATTGCCTTGCGAATGGCCAGGTTGTGGAGCATGCAGCATGCCACGACTATCTGACACACCTTCCTTGGCAAGTACATCAGGGCACCTCCTGTACGGTCCAGGCAGCGAAATCGTGACTTAAGGAGACCAAATGTACGCTCTATTACATGCCGTGTCCTCTCATGGGCATCATTATATCGCACATCAGCTGCTGTCACAGGATTCCGCAGTGGGCTCAGCAACCACGGACGGTTAGAATATGCAGAGTCACCTGGGTGTGAGAAACACAGATTAACCTTGATGTTCCACAATGCCACAGGACAGCATGTCACACACACACCACGCTTCTCCACTATGCATACTCACCCACAAGCCATGCACGCTCAGGAAGCAGATTGGCCATCAGCTGCGGGACGATGCGGCTGCGCATGATGTGCGAATCATGGGCTGAACCGGGATACCTGGCACACACGTGGGAGACGATCATGTCCGCCCGGCACACCACTTGAACATTTACTGAGTGGTAATGCTTCCGATTCATGTAAACTTGCTCACATGCCTGTGGTGGCACAAGCCCAACATGTGTGCAATCAATGGCACCAACAACATGGGGGATGTGTCCAAGGGCATAAAAATCTCCCTTCACAGCCACCAACTCTAGCCCTTTGGGGAATTGAATGTATCTGTCCTTGTAGTTCATCATAGCTGACAGTACATCCCTCAGCACCATGCTGAACATCGGTTGTGACATCCCACCTGCGCTTGCTACCGTGTGCTAGAATGAGCCTGTCGCAAAGAAATGCAGGCACGCCATCACCTTTGAAGTCGCAGTGAAAGCTGTTGGATATGTGCGACGTGGCTGCAGGTGGGGCTCCAACATGGCACATAGGTTTTGTAGGGAAACTATATCCAGCCTGAATTTGCGGATGATCTCTTCATTCTCCATGTCAGCCAGCACTGTGAATGGACGATGGATATTGGGCCTCCTCCTAGGTCAGATGAAAGTGCACTTATGTCAATGAAACACACCATGAGATGTACAGGACATTTCACATTTCTACAGACACATTGCCAAATGTTACAGACTGCACCATCAACCAACAGAGCACTGCACAAGTCGATACACATCAGGCACACTACTCATACACTTGTCCCCTTACCCGCAGCAATGATCTGTGCACACCTCCTGCTCATTGGCATGCACAGTGGGATATGAAACCACCTGTGTGCGCACACCTGTGAGTATTACCCCCAGCATATGTGTCAAACTACAATACTACCCTAGCACACCGTGCTGCTGTCCATGATACACCTCCCAACACAGGTTGCACATGGCACACATCAAGAACACACTGACCACAGGCTGAGCGTGGTGAACACGTGTGTGCATGTGCAGTAGACAATGTGACAGTCAATGATGCGCCTAGTTCACACAATGAGACAGCATTGTGCGTTACATTGCACCTACACACATTGACCATTAGCTACATATGCTATGCAACACAAAAACTGTACAGTCTACATGCCCTTACACATCACATGTGACATGTGCGTGTGTATGTGTCAATGCAATTTATCACATACACATATATGGCATGTGTAGGTGACATGGAGTTAAATGTCCCATTCGTTATGTTGGCCTCATGAGGGTCCTTAAATGTTGGAGACACTGGGCACTGTTCATGTTGGGCTATGGATAGAGATGGATGACTCCATATGTGCAGCAAACCTGCTCCGCAAGTCCACGGACGGTCACTACAGGCACTGTATGGCACCCATCTGGCGGTGCCTACCACCTAGCCCCTGTGGACTGTCACCGCCAATACCCCAGACACAATCGCGGTAGTCTCAGCCATATCTACATGTGTATATGGCGGTTGGCATGCACCGCTACCCAGCTCACGGTCACCACAGGCACTGTATGGCACCCATCTGGCAGTGCCTAGTGCCTGGGCCCTGTGGACTGTCACCGCCAATACCCCAGACACGATTGCGGTAGTCTCAGCCATATCTACATGTGTATATGGTGGTTGGCATGCACCGCTACCCAGCTCACGGTCACCACAGGCACTGTATGGCACCCATCTGGCGGTGCCTACCGTCTGGGCCCTGCGGACTGTCACCGCCAATACCCCAGACACGATCGCGGTAGTCTTAGCCATATCTACATGTGTATATGGCGGTTGGCATGCACCGCTACCCAGCTCACCGTCACCATAGGCACTGTATGGCACCCATCTGGCGGTGCCTACCGCCTGGCCCCTGCAGACTCTCACCGCCATGGACCATGCCCTGGCAGCCAATGGGAAGCACCCTCGCGGTAGCCTGATGCAATTTTGAAGATAGCGGTAGGCTTGTTCCGCAACCGCGTAGCCGGTCATTGGAAGCATTCAAAAGATGCACCACCGCGGTAGCGCGCGCCTGGCCTCTGCGGTGTGTCACCGCCATGGTCCATGCCCTTGCAGCCAATGGGACGCACAGTAGCGGTTGCTTCATATGTATTTGAAAATCACGGTAGGCGTGCACCGCCACCGCGGAGGCGGACATTGGATGATTTTAAAAATAGCAGACCTGGTACACCAATTGCAGCGGTGTGGGACCACTGACACAGCCTCAAGGGCCTATATATGTGTGGGAGGGTGCCCCACATTTCCACTGCTACCAGGGACTGCTGCCTGCCACCCTCCACCTGCTGCCTCCAGGGACTGCTGCCTGCCACCCTCCACCTGCTGCTGCTGCCTCCAGGGACTGCTGCCTGCCACCCTCCACCTGCTGCCTCCAGGGACTGCTGCCTGCCACCCTCCACCCTCCACCTGCTGCTGCTGTCTCCAGGGACTGCTGCCTGCCACCCTCCACCCTCCACCTGCTGCTGCTGCTGTCTCCAGGGAATGCTGCCTGCCACCCTCCACCTGCTGCTGCTGCCTCCAGGGACTGCTGCCTGCCACCCTCCACCCTCCACCTGCTGCTGCTGTCTCCAGGGACTGCTGCCTGCCACCCTCCACCCTCCACCTGCTGCTGCTGCCTGCCACCCTCCACCTGCTGCTGCTGTCTCCAGGGACTGCTGCCTGCCACCCTCCACCCTCCACCTGCTGCTGCTGTCTCCAGGGACTGCTGCCTGTCACCCTCCACCTGCTGCTGCTGTCTCCAGGGACTGCTGCCTGCCACCCTCCACCTGCTGCTGCTGCCTCCAGGGACTGCTGCCTGCCACCCTCCACCCTCCACCTGGTGCTGCTGTCTCCAGGGACTGCTGCCTGCCACCCTCCACCTGCTGCTGCTGTCTCCAGGGACTGCTGCCTGCCACCCTCCACCTGCTGCCACCTGTCCACAGTGATGTCGAGGACACAGAAGATCCGGGCCAGTCCCTTCACCAGCGAGGAGCTGGAGGTCCTGGTGGACAGGGTGCTTGCACAGTACCCAAGGCTCTATGGTGCCCCTAATGTCGTGGTAAGTCTCCAACAGTGTGAGTGAGAGTGCAGGGGGGGCACACATGAGGTGGGGATGCTGCAGTATGTGTCAGTGAGTGTGGGGCTCTGACATGCACTGCCTAGCATGTTTTCTCCAGGGGGCAGGGCTGTGTAGCCCCTTTCACACGTTTCCCTGCATGCCCATCCAGATTTGAGGGACATGTATTGTCCTGTCAGCCATACAGTGAAGCATCAAATTGGTAATGCAGGAGTCAGGCCAGTGATTGCTTGTGTGAATGGCTGTGTGGGTCCCAAATGTCCCTCAGTGTCAGCCCACCTGGCCTGCACAGTCGCCGCCCAATCCCACAAGTACACATCACTGCATGTACAGTGTGTTCCATGTGACTTTTGTTCACACATCTTCATCAAAGAGCCATCTCAGCCCTGTAGATTGCACACGACAAGCCTTGTGACAAGGGTGTGTGTATGAGAGTTGAAGTCACTGTATGTGAGCTCCATGACACAGTGAGCTATTCACAGGATGAGGACATTGGGTGCTGCACAGTGTTGGACACAGTGAGTCCACCAACAACCATGTGTTGCTATCTAATCTATGTGTTGCTCTAGCTAACAGCGGACAGTAGATGTGGGCAGATTACGCATTGCTTGATGGGCTGGCATCCTGCATGTGAATGGGATGTACAGGTACTGTGTCCACCCTCCCACCTTCATGGATTCACGTGTGGTTCTCCAATGCCGTTGTACCATGTGCCATGCATACTTGGCTCTGTTACACATATCTGTTGATTTGGGATGAGTGAGTATCGTGCCACTGTATTGTGAGATTTTGGTAGTATACACTGTGTCACTGATGTATCACCCCTCTTGTCTCCCATGCCTGCAGCTGAAAGTCCACCAGCGTAAAGCCGTGTGGAGGGCCATTGCCTCCAAGGTGCGTGATCTGGGTGTGTCAAACCGACGGCGCAGCAACTGTCATAAAAGGTGGGACGACATCTACCGGCTGAGCAAGAACGTGGCCGAGATGACGCTGGGGCTGCTCCCTCGGAGCGGCAGGTTGGCCCGTTGCACCATAACACCACTAATGGCCCGCATCTTGGCCGTAACACAGCCTGAGTTGGATGCACAATTGAAGGAGCATCAGCAGCAAGCTAGGGGTGAGTATTTGTTGACGGGTGGCTTTGGCAGGGAGTGGCTGCATGTGTCCACAGATTGGACAAACTCTGAGCTATGTGAAGTGGGTAGTGTGATGCAGTGGATTGTAAGTGGCGTCTGTGCTGGGTGCATCTGACATGCATTTGTCCCACCTGTACTCACTGATGTGATCTGCGCAATGTGCATGCCATTGCATTCAAAGCTGTGAGATTCAGGTACCTTGTGCAGTGGGGTACTGTGGGAATTCATATTGATGTTGACGACAGTGTGCCTAATCTGAGTGTGTTTGAATCAATGCGTGCAATGCCTGACAGCAGATTTCAGCTGCTACAACTTCTGAGGACAATGTGCTACAGTACTTGTGCCCGTGCAAGCAACATGATGGCTGGCATGCGCTAATGGCCATTGTGGACTATTATGTTGTGGTCTGTGTGTGTGTGCTCCCATACTGCTCCATCCATGTACGTAATTGACACCATGTTGTGGTGTTCATCCTTGTCATCCTCAGCACCCTGTGTGGTCAGAGAGATTTTTGTGCCTGCGTCTGAAGTGGGCCACAGGCAGGATGGTGTGCTGTGTGAGTCACCGGGATCACTTATGGCTGGATTTGTTCTTTACATGCACTGTTGGGTTGATAATTGAGGTGGCAATGTATATTTAGTCAGGGTGATGTGCAATGTGGATAACACATCTTCTTGAATGGTGATTTACTTGCAGATGTTACTTCAGTTGGTGCCACTCCACTAACACTACATCTCTCTCCTATGTAGCATCTCCCGTGTGCGTTGAGGGACAGGGGACAGACACCAGCGGTGAGGCATCCAGTGCAACAGCCGCACCGGAGCAGAGTGACACAGATGTGACCAGCGCCGAGGAGGGGGACAGGATTCTGCTGGAGGAATCACAACCCGAGACGCAAAGCTCTACGTCATCTGACGCCAGTGGTGACGCATCTATGTTGGGGGCCACAGGGAATGGGGACTCTGCCTCCTCTTCCGCCACACAGCGTCCACTGCCCAGCCTCCCATCTACTTCCACTGGTGCTGCCCGTGTTCGCACAAGTCAAAAGGGAAGAGTGTCCTTCACCCCAGGCACTGCTGCCCCGGCCCATGTCAGCCCTGCAGCCCTCAGTGCTGAGTCAGTAGAGCTATTGCGCCAGCTGTGTGTGGGGCAGACAGCTCTCCTCAATGCCTTCCTAGACCACGATAAAAAGTTGGGCCAGGTGATAGCTTTCATGGAGGGCATACATTCGGATGTGGGTGGGCTACACCGGACTGTGCAGTCATTGTCCTCACAAGTGATGGCAGCCCTGCAACAGGCACATTCTCAGGGAGCAGCTCCTGTCCCTTTGTCCACCGTCCTGTTAGTGTGCACCTCTGATGACAGTGACAATGCTCAACAGACCCAAAGTCCAGATACAGCACACGCAGCACACAGCAGCAGCCCAAACGGTCCAGGCCGCAAACACCATCCCCACAGAAAACTAAGACCACCCCAGAGCACAGAGATAAAAGCCCGTCAGGCAACACCAAGGGCCAGAGGGGCAAGAAACAGGCCTCAGGGTCACAGGCCTCAGAGTCATCCCCCGCCAAGGACTCTCCTGTCCCAAGGACCGCTCGCAAAGCAAAGAAGACAGTTTCCCTGCCCACTGAGGAGGTGTTACCTGCAAGGCTTACACTGGATGAGGCCCTATGGCTGATCCACCCACAACCTCCACTCCCATCCCGAGCCCTGTGAAGCAGGCACAAGGGGGCACTGTAGGGGCTAAACATGGTAGACAGGGTTTGGAAGGGCGGAAGCAAGCCCCAGGGAAGCACACTGCTGGATCCAGCATGTCCCCAGAGGGGGCCCAGAGTCAGCACCAGGCGCAGGTTTGGGGGTGGGGTTACCTGTTGTGTCCACGCCAGTTCACATTAGTCCCCAGACAGGGAAGCCTTTCAGGATCCCCAAGAAGTGGAAAGGCACCCCTCCACAATCTCCTGCACACACTGGGTCTCACCACAGCATCAGTCCACCTCCCCGTGCCACCACCCCACCTGGTCCAAGCAGCCCTCCAGCTTCCCAAGCCAGAGATGTCTCTTCCACAGATGTTCCTCACACTCCCTGGGGCAGTCCTCCTACTGACCGCGACACACAGTCACCTCCTAGTCCGACAGACAGCCACATCTGAGTGGTAGTCACCCTCACACACCTGTCTGTCCACAGCGGTGTCTGTGATGCCCATTATTATCCCCATGACTCTGTTGCTGAGCATGGCATGGTATAGTCGCACACATTCCCTGTGCAGCTTCTGATGTAACTACTCTGCACATTGTACTTGCCTTGTTGTTCACTGCTGTTTGCCCCTTGCCTGTGCAGGATCTCATGTACCTCACCTGCACTGTGTCCTGGCCACTGGCCTTGCTGTTCACTGCTGTTTGCCCCTTGCCTGTGCAGGATCTCATATACCTCACCTGCACTTTGGACTGGCCACTGGCCTTGCTGTTCACTGCTATTTGCCCCCTGCCTGTGCAGCTTCTCATGGACTTAATCTGCACATTGTACTTGCCTTTTTGTTCACTGATGTTTGCCCCTTGCCTGTGCAGCTTCTCATGTACCTCACCTGCACTGTGTCCTGGCCACTGGCCTTGCTGTTCACTGCTGTTTGGCCCTTGCCTGTGCAGGATCTCATGTACCTCACCTGCACTTTGGACTGGCCACTGGCCTTGCTCTTCACTGCTGTTTGCCCCTTGCCTGTGCAGCTTCTCATGTACCTCACCTGCACTGTGTCCTGGCCACTGGCCTTGTTGTTCAGTGCTGTTTGCACCCTGCCTGTGCAGCTTCTCATGGACTTGACCTGCACATTGGACTAGCCACTGGCCTTGTTGCTCACTACTGTTTGCCCCATGCCTGTGCAGCTTCTCATGGACTTCATCTGCACATTGTACTTGCCTTGTTGTTCACTGCTGTTTGCCCCTTGCCTGTGCAGCTTCTCATGTACCTCACCTGCACTGTGTCCTGGCCACTGGCCTTGCTGTTCACTGCTGTTTGCCCCTTGCCTGTGCAGCTTCTCATGTACCTCACCTGCACTGTGTCCTGGCCACTGGCCTTGCTGTTCACTGCTGTTTGCCCCTTGCCTGTGCAGCTTCTCATGTACCTCACCTGCACTGTGTCCTGGCCACTGGCCTTGTTGTTCAGTGCTGTTTGCACCCTGCCTGTGCAGCTTCTCATGGACTTGACCTGCACATTGGACTGGCCACTGGCCTTGTTGCTCACTACTGTTTGCCCCATGCCTGTGCAGCTTCTCATGGACTTCATCTGCACATTGTACTTGCCTTGTTGTTCACTGCTGTTTGCCCCTTGCCTGTGCAGCTTCTCATGTACCTCACCTGCACTGTGTCCTGGCCACTGGCCTTGCTGTTCACTGCTGTTTGCCCCTTGCCTGTGCAGCTTCTCATGTACCTCACCTGCACTGTGTCCTGGCCACTGGCCTTGTTGTTCAGTGCTGTTTGCACCCTGCCTGTGCAGCTTCTCATGGACTTGACCTGCACATTGGACTGGCCACTGGCCTTGTTGCTCACTACTGTTTGCCCCATGCCTGTGCAGCTTCTCATGTACCTCACCTGCACTTTGGACTGGTCACTGGCCTTGCTGTTCACTGCTGTTTGCCCCTTGCCTGTGCAGGATGTCATGTACCTCACCTGCACTGTGTCCTGGCCACTGGCCTTGCTGTTCACTGCTGTTTTCCCCTTGCCTGTGCAGGATCTCATGTACCTCACCTGCACTGTGTCCTGGCCACTGGTCTTGCTGTTCACTGCTGTTTGCCCCTTGCCTGTGCAGCTTCTCATGTACCTCACCTGCACTTTGGACTGGCCACTGGCCTTGCTGTTCACTGCTGTTTGCCCCTTGCCTGTGCAGGATCTCATGTACCTCACTTGCACTGTGTCCTTGCCACTGGCCTTGCTGTTCACTGCTGTTTGCCCCTTGCCTGTGCAGGATCTCATGTACCTCACCTGCACTTTGGACTGGCCACTGGCCTTGCTGTTCACTGCTATTTGCCCCCTGCCTGTGCAGCTTCTCATGGACTTCATCTGCACATTGTACTTGCCTTGTTGTTCACTGCTGTTTGCCCCTTGCCTGTGCAGCTTCTCATGTACCTCACCTGCACTGTATCCTGGCCACTGGCCTTGCTGTTCACTGCTGTTTGCCCCTTGCCTGTGCAGGATCTCATGTACCTCACCTGCACTGTGTCCTGGCCACTGGCCTTGCTGTTCACTGCTGATTGCCCCTTGCATGTGCAGGATCTCATGTACCTCACCTGCACTTTGGACTGGCCACTGGCCTTGCTGTTCACTGCTATTTGCCCCCTGCCTGTGCAGCTTCTCATGGACTTCATCTGCACATTGTACTTGCCTTTTTGTTCACTGATGTTTGCCCCTTGCCTGTGCAGCTTCTCATGTACCTCACCTGCACTGTGTCCTGGCCACTGGCCTTGCTGTTCACTGCTGTTTGCCCCTTACCTGTGCAGGATCTCATGTACCGCACCTGCACTTTGGACTGGCCACTGGCCTTGCTGTTCACTGCTGTTTGCCCCTTGCCCGTGCAGCTTCTCATGTACCTCACCTGCACTGTGTCCTGGCCACTGGCCTTGTTGTTCAGTGATGTTTGCACCCTGCCTGTGCAGCTTCTCATGGACTTGACCTGCACATTGGTCTGGCCACTGGCCTTGTTGCTCACTACTGTTTGCCCCATGCCTGTGCAGCTTCTCATGGACTTCATCTGCACATTGTACTTGCCTTGTTGTTCACTGCTGTTTGCCCCTTGCCTGTGCAGCTTCTTATGTACCTCACCTGCACTGTGTCCTGGCCACTGGCCTTGCTGTTCACTGCTGTTTGCCCCTTGCCTGTGCAGCTTCTCATGTACCTCACCTGCACTGTGTCCTGGCCACTGGCCTTGCTGTTCACTGCTGTTTGCCCCTTGCCTGTGCAGCTTCTCATGTACCTCACCTGCACTGTGTCCTGGCCACTGGCCTTGTTGTTCACTGCTGTTTGCACCCTGCCTGTGCAGCTTCTCATGGACTTGACCTGCACATTGGACTGGCCACAGGCCTTGTTGCTCACTACTGTTTGCCCCCTGCCTGTGCAGCTTCTGATGTGACTACTCTGCACATTGTACTTGCCTTGTTGATCACTACTGTTTGCCCCCTGCCCGTGCAGCTTCTGATGTGACTACTCTGTACATTGTAGTGGCCACTGGCCCTGCAGTTGCCCACATTTGTTATCTATCTATGCACAAGTGTGAATAAATACAGTTGTTCCTATTGTCAGTTCAGGTTAGTGTCATTTCTCAATAAAACTGTTTCTGTGTGTGCATGGTTTACTGTGTCACATGCTCAGTATGGCACTTCAACATTGGCAATGGGTTGTCTCACGTTTCCATGTTTTTGCAGGGGTGACAGGGACTTCAATTCTTCCTGACTCTTATACTTGTGGGTGCAGTGAAGGTGGTTTTTGAGAATGTTCTTGTTGTCATCATCCTTCTTTGTCCATGTTCTCTATGGTGTAGACATGTCAGGTTTGGAGGCATTGTTAGCACAGGGTGGGAGTTTATGCACAGGCTTTCATGCAGGTTGACACGGGTCATGGTGTCTGTGTGAGCTTACTTACTGTGTGCCCAGCAGTGTATGTGTACGGTCCTCTTGTGGTGGTCAGTAATCCTGGTCCCATGCCTTACTTCAAAGTGTACACTTTGGTGGTGGAGAAGTGTGTGGTGTGAAGGGGGTGTCTTTGTGGTGACTGTTGATGTGTGTGCACCTGCATTGTCAACTACACCCATGTGTCACCCTGGAGTGGTGTGCGTGTATGTGTACTTGTTGTGCCCTGCAATTGTGATTTGGTGCACATGGGAGTGTTGTGTGCTGCTGATGTGAGAGGGGGGATGTGTGACGTATCCTACTTGTGCTTCTCAATCATGGAGTGTGTGAATGGGGCCTGTGTGTTGTGGTGCAGAGATGCTCTTGTCAGGTAATTGCATACCTATGTGTGTATGTTCAGTATTTTACTTCATGGCCTTACTCTCATCCCTGTGCCTTGCATGGGTGGCCTTGCTGTCTCCCTGAGTTGTTGAATTGAGGTGCTTGTGTTTTGGGTTGACTCACTGTGGCATCCATGTGTGATTTGATGGGCTGTGGGTGTTCTCAGAGGTCTGTTGTTGTGCAAGTGATGTACACATGCTTGATAGTTGTGTCCTTGTCCTTCCCTTTGTGGGCACATCACTTTAGCTTTCATGTATGTTGTCCTCCATTGCTGCTAGCATGTGGTCTGTGTATGTGGCTGTGAGGCAGGCTAGGGTGTCTCTGTGTAAGTTGGTAGGCTGTGTGTGCAGTGCATTGTTTGATCATCAATATGTGTGTGTGTGTACATTTTGTGCTGGAGCTCAGTGTTCTGGACATGTGTGTGGTGTTGTTGTGGTGTGTGTGTTGGCTGGGGCCTGGCCTTCTGTGGTATGTGTTCCTGTGCAACAACTCCTGCTGTGGCTATCTCTGCAGTTGTTAGGGATGTGGGGCAGGGTGTGTATTCACCTGTGTGGTTGTTGTGCAGGAGTGGCACATGGCAGGCACATGATATGTACATTCAGGGAGAGGGCTAGTGTGTTGTGTTTTGAGTGGGGGTTTTGTGTTGTTTGTACAGTGGCCATGGCTGGCGCTGGCACTGGCCTCTGCGTTGTGTGCATGTTTTCCTGCACACTGACCGCGGCGGTGATGATACCGGGACATTTGTTCATGATCGCGGAACATGGGTAGCCAGGATGTGGCGAAGGGGTTTTTGTGACAGGTGGGACATGTGTGGATGCAGTGATGGTTGTGTGCCTGTCCCCACAGGGGTGTCTGGTGTGGACATGCACCGTTTTCAAAGCCTTGACTTGTGTATTGTGTTGCATGCACAGTTGTGTGTGTACGTACCTGCGGCGGCGTCTGCGACGGTCAATGACTTGCAGGTGGTGTATCAGATACAGCACTGGAAAGGCGTGTAGAGCTGGATCCATTGCGGTGTGGTCCGGGTGTCTATTTTCTTGCTCCTCTGTGGTGTCTCTGCCGTCTTTGGCTATACGGTTGCTCCGCCGCGTTGTGCTGCCCTTTTTCCGGCATCGTGATTTGTTTGGCGGACGGGACGTCATTCCGCACGGCGGTTAGTGCTCATTGGCTCACTCCGCCGCACTGGTGGGCGCACTTTGATGGCGGTCGGCGTCACACCGCAGCGGATGGGAAATGGCTCTGTCTAGACATGCTAATATTGCGGGCGTGAAGACCGCTGCCGGTGCGCGGTAAATGGCGTTTTCTCCCACCGCCAGCATCGCGGAGGTGCATCCGCCAGTCATCGTAATGGACCCCTTAGTTAGAGGGTCTTCTATAACTAGCATAGCCCTCAGCAACAGGCCATAACGGTGCATTAAAGAATCAGTACCATTATGCTCTCTGATCACATCACACCCCTAGACACTTGTGCAAGCATTGCTCTGACAACCATTTTTATGAGCCATTCAACATTCATAAATGTTTTTTCACTGCAGACACAGGGCACTGATGTTCATAAAATCCTTTAATTGCCAAATGCTGTAGGCTATGACAGTTGTTAAATGCCCTCTCCTCTGAACAAATACCTAAGCCACAGCCCAGGGTTTATAACAAGTGTTAGGAAGGAGATGTCGTTGTTGCATCATTCCACCCATGGAAGGAAGGGTTTTTGTAAATTAGAATGGGAGACACATAAAAAACTGGAATGTTGAACAAATGGACCTATGCCAGTGATTATTGGCTCTCTGCTACACCATTGGCTCCAGTAAATCTCATGATATTCCAATGTTCTAATAGTGGTAATTTACAGCAATGAATACAGATATATTGTAAAGTATGTGCACATTTGCATTTCTACTGTTCCAACACACTCTGAATAATTTAAAAAACGCAGTGTCTTACATTTGTTTCAAGTTTCATTGGAATTGATGCCTTCTTCCGCCCAGCGCACTGCAGAGAGCGTGCATGAATTGTCATGTTTAATTAATGCCCTGCCATAGTGGTGTGCTTTGAACCACAGCATGTTGCACCGTGCACCACAGCACGTCACTGGCCCCGGCTGCTGATGCAGATTTCACTCATGAAGCTCTTTAAAAAGAACCAGAGTCAGAGAATCTAATAGTAGATTTCCATATCCCCGAAGGTATTGTAGGCGAGGAGACACTGGCAAGCAGGGCTGACTTCCAGCATGTATCAAAAGTAGTGTCAATTAGCTGTGGCGGAAACATTTGGACAAGAGCCTCGCGCAGTGTGGCGAGCAAATTGTCGTGATGTCAAGACTGATCGTGTTTTTAAAATTAAAATATGCAATAAAGGAAATATGAATTCAGCTATTTTACATGATTTTTGCATTAATTTGTCTGGTTTACAGCTGGTATATGATTTAAATTGTTTTATCAGTTACACTTCTTTTGCACAGGTTCAGCTATGCATGTAAATCGGTGAGATGACAATGTCGAAGCTTCTCATAGGTGCATAATCTATCTCCACGTGGGCCCGATTCACAAAGATTGGTGCATGAGTATGTAGCGCTCCTGGCTCACCCCTGGGGTCTGATTTACAATGGTAATCCACACTTTTGAGTAAGTTTATACTTTCGAATACCTTTACTACTTCTCGTATTCACAAACTCAAAGTGTAAACTTACTACAAAAGTGTAAGTTATATATCTCCACCCTCCAAGTAAAGTAATTGGATTAATCTTGAGTGGGTGGGTGATGGCCCTCTCTAAATCCCTCCATGATCCTTCCTAAACTGCTCTTACTCCTCCCTAATCCCATCCCCTCTAGCAGTCAGTCTGCCCCTTTTCCCGCCCACTCCCCTGATTCCCTCCCACATTTACTACTAAAGCCTATACTTACATGTGCGGAGCCTCTGCAGTCAGGGAGGAGAACTCCGCACACACAATAAGCATAGTTAAAGCCTACATTTTGCATTTCTACAAATTGTAGTACAAAGTACAGTTTATGACTCAGCCCTTGAAGTTTGGGAATAAGCCAGGAGTATTCCTGACTTACTCTTCAAATTCAGGAGTACTGCAAAACGGGGGAGTAGGTTATTACAGCAAAATCTCAGCAAGAGTCTCAGGCTGCCCACACTCGCTGTTCATGCCAAGCCACAGTTCAAAGATCGCATCAGGCATTTAATAGGAGTTGGGACAAGTAAGGGAGAATCATACTAATGAAGGGTACTGGTAAGTAATCAGGCATTTCTTAAGAAGAGGGGCTTACAGCACAATTCTCCAGCCAAAAAGAAAACAAAAGAAACTGCAAGACTTGTTTCTGGGACAACAAATCCAAAAAGAACAGATGATGGACGGAATGCTGAACAAATCAAGCATTCACCCCCAGTCACAGATCTGGGTTAAATCCATTGTTTTCTTGCTCGCCACGCCACCCCAGTTTGAACCCAGCCATATGCAAATAGGTCTTGACCCTGATCCCCTTGGGAACAGTCCAGCCGAACTGCCAGGCCAGGTCCTCGCTGGGCCAAATACAAGCCTCCTGGGATCCTAGGAGTTTCCATAAAGCCAAAGTAATAACCTTAGATTACACACTGTCCCCCCGGGGGAAAAGGGTTGGAATAAAATATGAAAAGAGAAACTTGCTTTATTGGATCAAGAAGTCAATCAATCAATCAATCACGGTTTGTAAAGCGCGGCTACTCACCCATGAGACTCTCAAGGCTCAGGGAGTGGGGGGGGGGGGCTACTGGTCCGTCTGCACTATGGTGTTCAGTCGGAGAGCCAGGTCTTGAGGTCCTTCCTGTATTGGTCCTTTGTGAATTTAGTCAGTGATGGTCCTTCCTGAATTGGGTCAGCGATTTGCTCTGCAGCTGTGTGACACTGTGTAACAGGATCTGTCACTTCTGAGACCTTCTATGTTTGCGAGGTAGATGTGCTCTGGACCAGAACCTCTGTTTTTGTGAGGACACAATGCACTGGAAATAACAAGAGGAGGCAGTTACCTTCCATACACTAACAGGTTTCTAAATACAGTGATTATTCATTGACTTCAGTGACTTGCACTTACACGTTTCAGCAGCAGCCCGACATGAGAGAAGAATAACCAAAATCACAGATTGGAGTTTGGAACACTCCCAAGGATAAAACTCAGAACACAGATTTCGATGCAAGGTTCATACATATAGAATAGACTCTGAAGTGCTTTCTCTAGGCACCATGGTTCATGAGAGAAACACAGAGTTCAAGTCTTTAATCCGTGCGGGATACAGTTCTAGTGTCAAGGTTGCAGGAAGGGTCCGGAGTATGAACACACAAGAAGCGCTGGTGTAAATCACAGAGAGGACATGGAGGAAAAGTCTATAGTCTTTGAAGGCAGATGTACTCATTCCTGTTCACTACTAGAAGAGGTTTAGTGCATATTCACCTAATATCAAGTACTTAGTCTAGTTCTTCCGCTTAACTGAAGTTCGAAGAAGATCTCAAGGCTTTGACTTAGGGAGTCGCAGGGTGTCCTGGGTAGCTGTGCCAGAGAGAGCGAGGAAGAAGATGCCAAGGGAGCTGGTGCTTCGGGAACCACAGGTTTGGATGAACTTGAAGGATACTGGAGTGCTTCTTGGTTAGGTCAGGATTCTTGAGGTGAATAGGAAGGATGAAACCTGTTCCGCAGGGAGCGAGGCCAAGCCACGATTCGGGTTTGGGTGGGGTTTATATGCACTCTCGGATAACTCAATAGATGTAGCTACATCACGTGTGGCACATGATGCACATGTCCGTCTGGAAGGTTCTCGAACCTTGGAGGAAACACATGTTAGTACACTCTCTTTGACCTTACAGAATGAGCAGGTGCAACTTGTTGATCGGAACCAAATAACAGGAAACAAATGTATAATTTTTGCTCAAACGTGCATAATGGAAATCGACACCAAGGCCCCAGTAACAGCTGGAGCAAGGCTTGCCACTGGCTCATGGGATTCTGGGGAAAGCCTGCAGGGATTCAATGGAAAAACCACACCAAGGTCCTAGTAACAGCAAGAGCAGTTAATACATTGGTTCATGGGATTTGGGGAAACCTTGCAGGGATTCAAGCACAATGGAATTATGGGTTCTGGAGAAGCATCGGACATGAGGATGCTGGGGGATCATCTATCATGAGGATGCTGGAGGAGCATCAATCATGGTATCATAGCGCACCATAAAGCGCCATGAAGTAAAGCAACACGGGCCCTGCACGCTAGGCCCACTACACAGAAGGTGCACGAAAGGGGTCATGCATCACCTGAGGGCTGCAGTATAGATTACCACCACCCACATGAGTGACTTTAAAATAAAGACTTTCATTCCTGTGATGGCTATTCTGTGATCAGTGCGGCAATAAGTACATTCCAAAAGAAATATTTGTGACATATTTAAAGGCCCATATTATCAACTGTAAGGAGTATCTTGAAGCCCGAAAGGTCTGGGTGCATACTGTGCAAAAGTGAGACATGGCTAATATGTAAATTGGTACGTTCTGCAGTATAAGGGTGCAGCCACTCTTTTTCACTGCATTGCCTGTAGTAAAAACCTATTTGTGAGCAAACCCCTATGTTTCAAAAACAGCTACAGAAATTATCCATGCATTTCCAAAATGAATTCAAGTTAAACAGATTTGTTTATTAAATATACTGTATAGATTATTTAATAAAAAATATATGATTGCTCTGCCTGTAGGCATGTACAATAAGTACTTCTGTTCTGCTATCTCCCTCTCTCTGTTGCAGTAATAGGCCACTTGTACAGGTATGAAATTTCTTCTGATGAGAAACAATTGGCCTGCCAGTGATGAGTAATTACTTGTTGCCTACTTTGGAATGATGGTGCATAAGTTACAATATCTCTAAATGTGAGCTTTATTCTTTACAGATACATCACAACATTGTCATTAAGCCTGCTGACAAGCTTGAAAGTAATGTTGTACAGAAAAATTATAATTATTATTAGGAATCATTAGACAGTGATCAGTAACTAATTATCCAAAATCGAGGGTTGATCCGCTTCTGAATTCATTCCCGTCTTACCAGATTCACCAATGATATACTTTAATCCATTTTTTGGGAAAATATTTGCATGCCTTTCTGGAAACACAACATCTCGGAGCTCCTACAATATCATCTTTTATACGATCCATCAAAAAAGTTACATGATCAACCCAAGTATTTCATTGTGACATGGTGGAGCTCAATTTCTAGAATGACTGTGTCAATTCATTGATCTTGTCAATTAAACCTTTGTCCCCGAAACTATAACTTTTGTGCAATACAATATAGATATTGTCAACAGTATTGAAGACCTCCCTTTTGACTTTGCAATACAAACATTGGCCTCTTTAGATGTACAATCTTTATTCACAAATATAATATAAGATGCAGCACTAAAGGTCATACATGATATTCTTAACATACGTCCTTGCTCTTTCCAGATCCCAACTGAATTAATAATGTCTCTGGCAAGAAATGGCACTAACCAAAAACTATGTTGAATTCCAGAATGCCTTTTTCCATCAAATCAACGGGCTGTGATAAGTGAGAATTTGCACCAAATCTGGATTGCTTTTTTTATGAATACTTTCGAGCACAATTATATCTATGCTCACTCTAACACATACCTCCAAACCCTCATAGTTTGGAGAAGATATATTTTTTAAGTTTCTGCATTTTGGACAGGAAACAGTTTTGTAATGTATTATCTCCTGATCAAGAGTCATCCGGGGGCGTGGCTAGTGCGCCAAACAAGATGGCCGCTTAGCCGAGGAGCTCCGATCCGCCGATCTCTGCAAGTCTCTCGTTCGGGAGAATTCCTTTCACCGCCGCACCATGGAAGCAGGAATCTGCTTCCCCTCATCGCGGTGAGCATTTAAACAGCTTTATAGGCTGTTTCATCAAATATAGCGCATTTTTCTCAGCGCGATTTGGCTCGCGTTTTGGCGGCCGCCATTTTTTTATTTTTTTTTACTTCAATTGTGTGCACTGTGCCTCATAATGTTCCGGCTGCCACTTATTCGCACCTTATGACCTTTTACTGGAACCTTATTTTTTGAGCATCTATTTTCTCTTCTTGGCATGGTGATATCATTACTGTTCCTCTGTTTTCTCTGGCATTTATTGGAGCTGTTTCTCTTCATCATGTCAGTAAGTACCGCCATTTTGTGCACATTCTTCTTCATGACGTGAATTTTTTAACCTCTTTATGGTGGTTTTCTCTGACTTTTGATCCTCTTTTGCCTATTTTTGAAGGAATCTTTTTGAGATTTGCAGGCTGCATCTAGTGATATTTCTCTCATGCTGACTTATTCACGGTCTTGGAATTATTGGACTTTTCAACTGTGTGCCTATCACTAAAAATTCCATCACACTTTTATGGGGAGGTTAAAGAATCTTAAGCTTACTGCACCGTCTAACGTTCCTACGTGTTCAGACTCAGACTCTAATTCCAACGGGGCAGAAATGGAGGAGCCCTCCTCTCAGAAACCTGATATTTCCTCAGGCACCATACCAAAAACGCAGTTCTCAAGTAAACTGCCTGCAATTTCTACTAAACAACCCAAAAAAGACCCTCCTTCTCCTGAAAAATGCTCTTCATCTGCCATGGATGTTATTCTTGAGGAGATTCGAGCTCTGAAACCCTTTATAGAGGAAACTAATAAAACTCTACAATTTTTAAATGATAAATGGTCCTCTTTGGAATCAAGAGTCCTCATCGTGGAGCAGCGAACAGAGTCGCTCAAAAATTCGTGGTCTCGTATTTCATCTTTGGAATCTGAAGTATCTCTCCTTAAAAGACAGTCGGAGGACTTGGAAAACAGAAATCGCAGGAACAATCTTAGACTTTATGGTCTTCCTGAAAATATTGAAGGCTCGAATCCAACAGCCTTTTTCCAATCTTTTTTGCCTAAGATCCTGGAATTACCTGCTACTTCTTCTCTCAACATTCAAAGGGCACACAGACTTGGACCGAAAATTTCTGTGAAACCTCGTGGTGTCATCATGCTGTTTCTGCAATACACTGACCTCCTTCAAGTCTTATCTGCTGTCAAAACCAAGAAACAGATTTTTTGGGAAGGTCATCGTCTCTTCTTTTCTCAAGATGTGGCCAAAATCACAGCAGATCGTCGGAAGAGGTTTCTTGATCTTCGTCTTCAGTTACGTGCTCTTAATGCAAGATATGGTCTTCTTCACCCATGTCTCTTCAAGGTCACATATAAAGACAAAACTACTACATTTGACAATCCCAAGGCGCTACAAGTTTTCCTTCGTCTTCATGGAACTGATACTATGGACACTTCGAGACCTACATGAACATCTGTTGTGCCTCGTGATATGTTGATGTTTTTTTTTCTTTCTTGTTTTCCTTGGTCATCGTGTCTCAATGAATGATTGTTCTGCATATATCTCTGTAGTGTTTATATAATGTTGTTTCTCTTTTCGTCCATATATTTTTCCTACATTCTTGCTTTATGGTTATTTCTTTTTGATTCTCCTGCTAATTTCTGTTATCTCATTTACAGGTGTTTTGCCTCAATCATTTTGTTGTCTCCTGATTCTCCCGTAGCGTTGGAATTTCTTTTGATTGTAGTCTTTTTGGATTCGGTGGAGCTTCGATGCTGTTGTTGTCATCTTCTGGTATAGTCACTCCCCAGTCGTGTTGTATTTGTAGGTATGATGTTCAGTCGTCTTTGTATGACATGTACTGTCTTCTCGTTATTCATCTTCTCTCTTTTTCTTTTTTGTTTCCTTCTACTCACCTTCCTTGATCTTGTTTCTTTCTCTTCTTTTCTATCTTTTATTCATCTCTTTTTTCCCCTGTTCTTTTTTCTAACATAAATCTTTTTTACTTTTCTCACAACTTACATACTTGTAAACTTTTCCTTCTAATACAACTACTTTTTCTATCTCATCTTATTTCCTTCTGCATATTCAAAGTAAAATTAGCTTTGTTTTTGTAAGCATACTGTTTATTCATACTTTTTTATTAAATTACATTTCGGGTTACTACCTGGAATATTAAAGGATTAAATAACCCTATTAAAAGGCAATCGGTGATATCCCATCTGGCTAAGTTGAAAACCGATATTGCTTTACTTCAAGAATCTCATATTTTTGAAAGTGAAGCTTCCAAGCTAAAGAGATGCTGGGTGGGGTATGTGTTTAACTCTCCGGCCCTAGGTAAGAAAAATGGTGTTTTGATTTTTGTGCCACAAAAATTAAATGTTTCTGATGTTCATCAAGAAGCTGATGTTGAAGGGCGGTGGGTTATTGTTAAGCTTCTTATTGATAAAATTCCTGTAGTTATTTTTAATGTTTATGGGCCTACTTCAATTGATAAAGTTTTCTGGTCTAATGTATCTGATAAGTTACTTACATTTGATGATGATTACGTCATACTTGGTGGTGATTGCAAACAAATCCTTGATCCCATTCTTGATAGGCATTCTAATGTTAAGTTCACTCCTTCTAAAATGCAAGCTCAATTTGCCTCCACAGTACGGTGTAAAGCACTAGTTGATATTTGGAGACTTTGCCATCCTGACCTTAGGGAGTACAGTTTCTACTCAGCTGCCCACCACTCCCAATCCCGTATTGATTACCTTTTCTTAAGTAAACCCCTGACCCAACATGCCATTCACTCTGAAATCGGTTCGATCCTAATATCGGATCACGCTCCTGTTTTTGTTGACATTGATTTGGTCCCTTTTTCCCCTCACCCTGGAAGATGGCGCTTTAACAACTCCCTATTACTTGACCCTAATTTTTGTCAAAAATGTAACTCCTTTGCTTTGGAATTTTTCTCCATCAATATCTCCCCAGAATCTCCTTTCGTGATGGTATGGGATTCCTTTAAAGCAGCCGCTAGAGGTTTTATTATGAATTTTGTATCCCAAAAGAAGTAGTCTTTTGAAATCCAGTCCTCTCAGTTACTTGATCAAATTAAACAATTGGAGTATGCATACTACCAGTCCAATGATGAGCCGGCTCTGAAAAACCTCCTGGATGCCAAAATTACTTTTAATAAATTATCCACTGATGCAGCTTCCAATTACTTACTAAAAAGTAGTTCTCATTATTACGGTGGCCAAAACAAGATGGGTAAAATTCTGGCTAACTATTTAAAAGTAAGAAAAGATAGAACTAAAATAGAATCCTTGCAAGGCTCCGCAGGCACTCCTATCTATAAAGATAAGGACATCTTAAATGAATTTGTCTCCTTTTATAAAAATCTTTATACTCCTGAATCAACACCAGATAAGTCCGACCTTCTTTCCTACTTCCGATCCATTCCCTCTCCTTCATCTAGCCACATTGACTTCGACATTTTGGGAGCCGATATTTCCTTAGCAGACGTATCTCACTCAGTCTCAGTGCTACGCCAGATGGTTTTACCATTGAATTCTACTCTCACTTTGCAAATATTCTTCTACCCAACCTTTTACTTTTATTCCAATCTTTTACAGAAAATGGCGCTTCTAGTGGCACATTTCAAGAAGCACTAATTTGCTTAATCCCCAAAGACGATAAGGATCACACTCTCTGCAAGAACTATCGACCTATTTCGTTAGTTAACACAGATTATAAGATCTTCGCGAAAATTCTGGCACTTCGTATTGATGCTATTTTACCTGATCTCATTGGTCCTGAACAAGCAGGTTTTGTTAAAGGGAGACTTGCGTCTGACAATTCTCGAGTCTTTTTTAATATCCTTAGCAAAGCCTCTTCTTTAGATCAGCCGATAGCAGCGATTTCCCTAGATGCTGAGAAAGCTTTCGATAGGAGTGGTTGGGATTTTATGTTCCAAGCTCTGAAATGGGCTGGTTTTTCCCCTAATTTAATAGCTTTAATTTCCTTACTGTATTCAGATCCCGAGCTTCAATTTTTGCTAACGGTCAGGCTTCCGACTACATCTCATTGCGTAGGGGAGTAAGGCAGGGATGCCCTTTGTCTCCCTTATTATTTGTCCTAGCCCTAGAACCTTTTTTATCTAGAATTAGACAAGACAACCGTATTACAGGCTTCCAATTTGGCCCTCGTCAAGTTAAGATGTCAGTTTATGCTGACGATATTCTTTTATATTGCTCTAATCCCGAAACCTCTCTTACTCCCTTTCTTCAACAGGTATCTTCGTTTTCTAAACTCTCCGGATATCGTCTAAATGCTGATAAGTGCGAAATTTTGCCTTTGAATTTTCTTTGCCAAAAACATCTCTTTGATTCTTCTGGCTTTGCCTGGCAACCCACTAAAATAAAATATCTAGGTTTATGGTTTGTACCCTTATTATCTGACACACTAAAATTGAATTTTGATTATATTACTAAGAAATTAAATGATTCCATCAGTCGCTGGCATCCCCTTTTTCTATTTTGGTGGGGTCGGTTAGACTCTATCAAGATGATGCTCTCCCCTCTTGTGCTATATATTATCTCTATGATTCCTATTCATATCCCTCAATATTATTTCCCAAAAATTGATTCCACCCTGATAAAATTTTTATGGAAAGGTAAATCGACACGTATTGCTTTATCCTCTCTTAAAAAAGACCGACCTAACGGAGACCTCAAGTTCCCAGACTTCAAGACTTATCATTCTGCTTTCTCACTAAAGCAAACTGCTAAGTGGATCCCTACAGATCCTTCCTTGCATCCACCTCTCTGGTTACAAATAGAAGAATTTCTAATTACTCCCTTTAATTTTCAAGAGATTTTAACCTTCACTGCCAATATTACTTCCTTACGTTCCCCTGTCATTTCTCACTCTCGCAAACTCTTATCTCCCCTTTTACGTCTATCTCCTTCCATTAACTCTCTTCACAAACATCCTATATGGCATAACAAGTCTGTACGGATTCGTGGTCGACCTATCTACTGGAAGATGTGGCATTCTAAAGGTCTTCGCTGGCTTTCCCAACTCATGTCTAACGATACTCCCCGTACGTTTCCTGACCTTCAATCTAAATTTTCTTTACCTTCATCCTCTAAATCGCAGTATAATCATCTCCAGCTTTCCCTCACTCAGTTTATTCAGAATCTTCCAGCTACTTCTGCTCCTCCTGTAGCCTGCGAATCTTTACTCTCAATTCTAGAAGGATCTCCCTCAGCATCAAATATTTACAAATCTTTATTATTTGCATCGGAAAGACTTAAATCAAAAACTGAGAGGTCATGGGAAAAGGATTTTCTCGAGAATGGCCAACTGCTACATGGGATAAAATTTGGTCTAAACTTCATAAGACCTCCCGGGCTGCCAATACCACACAAACCCTTTTCTTCATCTACCATAGAATATTATTCTCCCCAATGTCCTTAGCTTCTTTCTCATCCGATTTTTCCCCTACTTGTTGGTCTTGTCCTTGTCCCGCCGCTGATTTGAAACATGTGTTGTTTGAGTGCCCCTCAATCCACCAATTTTGGCAATTAGTCTGGTCCCAAATTAGGCTAATTTTTAAGGTCCAAATCCCCTTTTCTATTACAAATATATTTTTAGGCACTCTTTCTCCCCAAAGGCCTCATTCTCCATTGAGTTTTAAACTTTTAGATTTATTATTAGCTATTGCATTTCATTTAATAACTTCAAATTGGAAACAAGCTTATAAGGTCACCTTCAGAGCATGGTGGAATGCTGTCTGTTTTCACCATCGGCTAGATACTAACTATGTTTCCCCATATCCCTAGCAATTAAAAGGGATCTTTTATGGCTCTCTTTGACAAATTATCTATCCCAATCTGCCTCCTTCTCTGTTGCCTCTAAAAATGTATCGGATGATGTAAGGAAACCACCTTAGTTCTCTCCCTTTGCCTTTTTCCGCATGAGTATCTAGTTAATGTTTATTACAATGCGTTCTTTGACTTTTTATTTATTGTTATGCTTACAATATTACATCATTTGTATAAAATGTATAATGCTTTAGTTGCTTTATTTTAATTACTTTTGTTCCCTTCCCTCCTGACCCCTCCCTTCTCTTTCCTTTCCTTCATTAGCTCTTTTCATAATGTACTCTTTCTCCTTACATACAGTTTACAAAGTTTGATATATATATTTTTTTGCAACTTTTATATAGCGCGAACTCGACCCGAAGGTATTGGAGCGCTTTACATGAGCACCGGTTACGTTACACAAGGACACATTCAGGCACGGGGTGATTAAGTGATTTGCCCAGAATCACAGGATGTGGACGCGACCCCGAGGCTCGAACCTTGGTTTCCAGCACCAAAGTCGGCAATCTAGCCGACGGACCACATCCTCTCCCCCTATATCCCTATATCCTTATATCTTCTTTTATTTTACTTACTCACTTATTGTCAAATAGGATTAATTTTATCTATTTACTGCTGTTTATTTCTGTTGTTTTCTCTCAATAAATCATACTAAAATAAAAAAAAGAGTCATCCAATCCACCATGACATATAGTTCTCATGAAATCACATTTTTGTATCTGACCATCAGAGTGCAAGAGGGTAAACCTCATACTTCCCTCTATCTGAAACATACCTAATGGTACACATGACATTCAGGATAATTTACCCTTTATCCAGTTTTGTGTTCATGCAGACATTGTAAACTGACACCTGCACCAACTATGCAGGTCACAAAAATCTCTATAGAAACTGCAGCACTTAATATCCACAGTACAGGGAAATCTGTTACCTGTGGACAATGCGCCAACTCTAACAACACAGACGCATCCGCCATCTGTGGTTGGGCATTTTAAGTGTTGAAAGTGTAGTGTGTGCTTTGCGTACACATTGTTGAGCCTAAGTTCTTCAAGCTTGACCATGTTGATTTACCTCTGCAACATCACACAAACCGTACTGTGCAGAATGTTGTCTATGCTCTGTGGTGCTCATATAGTGCTAATGAGCAAAAGTATATATTGGACCAACAAAACAAAACATGAAAACACCATTCCTACAGCACAGGTGCAAAATAAAATGCAACTCTCCAAGGGCACCTTTTGTAAACATTAGGAAAAAGTGCAATATTTGGCTTATGACGTATGCTGGCAGGTCATTCAGAAGGCCCTGGCCTATCAGCGAGGAGGAAGAATGTCAACCATTCTTTCATTTTGTGAATGTAAATAGTTTGATACTGTCCAATCAATATGTCTGGAACTGAATGAAAATGTGGATGCTTGGAGATTATTATTTGTCTGTGTTATAATAAAATATCTGCATCGTAACCTGCCTGTGCTGACTCTAATCTTTGAACATTATATAGGTCTGCATTGCAGTCACTGAGTATGTTGTGGCTTGCCTGTTGATAGGTGAATCATGTTCTTTTGCTTCAGAATGTACTATTATACTACTGTGCTTCAAACATCAAGGAAGTGTTTCTTCTCCTTTCATAGTCTTTCTTTGCTGAGGGTAAATTACATGCTTAGTGTATTTTTACTCATATTCATTCCCAGTGCTTAATTTGAACCGGTGCTTTCCGGTGCTCAGCACCTAATCCTCAGCACCCCCGCTTATAGCACCAATTAAGGACACACTCACTTGGAAGGCAGGCGATTTTCCCCATAATGACAGGATGTTGAGCCACGCCGAGACTCGAACCCGGTTCCCCAGCTCCAAAATTGGCAGCTCTAGCCATTAGGCCAAGTCCTCTCAGGAATTACAAGAGCCAGGGATCTAGTCAGGAGGCAGTTTGTACCAGCACATTTCTCCTGTTAGCACTGCCTCCTGAGGAGAGCCCGGCACTTTTTATTTTACAAATTAACCACTGTTCATTCCCAAATAAGTTATTTTTCTCCGTCTATCATGTTCCTTGGACCGAGAGGCATGTTTCGGATTTCTTCATTTGGCACCAATCGTAGTGGTTGACGTAGGGCATACATGACCTTTCCCTTACATAAGTTTGGAATATAGGATACACCTGAACACAGAATCATATTAGGAACGAGATGTTGTTTATCTTATGAACCCCCCTTTTTTGGACGCTCATTTCAGGAATACCCCTATTTAATATTTTGTTGAATTGGATGAGCCAAATAGAGCCTTATAAAGTCGGACAGTCCTAAAGAATATCCCACTGTTTCTGTGCCCTGAAGTAGTCCATTCGAATATGGATGAAATGCGTTGGCTAGTTTTTCTTAGCAGATATGAAGCAATAATAAAGACATTTCTTACGGATTCTGGAATTTTGTGCATATATTTCTAATTTACATTAATATTACAAATGTGATGCACCTCTGGTCTTTATGTATGCTAGTTTGCCCTAACCTTTCAACAAAGGGTGTCTACAGGGAGTGCACACAGTAAGATATACATCCTTTCAAATAACTTTGGGAGAGCAGTTTGGGTGCAGCAATTTTCCGTGGTCTACTACCTCTAGCTCCTTTATATTAATTATTTTTTGTAGATGTTTCAGATTTGGTACATTTGATCTTCTGAGCCAACATGGGTCTAATTGTTGTAAGGATAAAAAACAAATCTGTCTGGCTTCCATCTTGGGCTTTTACATTCAGACACTGGTGTCTGTGGTGCACGTCACACAGCTCCAGCCCAGCTCCTGCTCCAGGCCTGGTGAGTTCATTTTACCACTTGATTGCCCCATTGTCCTATCTAATGACTGCATAATGGTACACAATAATGTCTTCTGGCTTTCTCTGTCTGAGTCTTTTTTTCTGTAATACAGATAGCATCATACTCAGATTAAAGAAGATTTAGGGAAGCGATGATTAGGCAGACATGGGACTGAGGGATAATAGGGCATGGCCATTTACACAGATCCACATATAGCAAAGCCACCATCACACATGAAATTCAGCCAGCAAGGAAAGGAAAGGAAGGGAGAGACTGGAGCTGTGGGAAGAAGTTAAAAAGGAGATGAACAGCAGAGTTGAGCATAAGTTCATTGAGGAGTATGCTGGATGGACACCAGAAAGAGAAGACCATTCATGCCAAGTGGAGAAGAAGTGGGTATGACTCAAGAGATTAGAGACATGATAAGTGAGGAGTGGGTGAATTGTCCTGATATGGTATTGTGGAACCCGAAAACAGTGAGCTACAGAGAATAGGTTGTTACAAAATTAAAGGGAAGGCTCAAAGATGGCATTCAGATTACAAACTGAAGAGGTAGGAGGGAGCGGGGAGAGACAGTGTTAGTGCGTTTTTCAAAATATGCAAAATGCACAAATATCATGTGAAGATCATGTGAAGACTGTTTTTTAAATGTTTTAGTTTTAATGGCGCATGGAGTCGTAACCGATAAACTGATGAAGTTGCATCTGAAACCAGTTACCTTGCTCATTCAGAAGTCTAGTTAATGCTATGAATAGTTGGGCCACATTTTCATGTCGTATGCTATTATTTAAAAAATGGATGCAGTTTTCCTCTGTACTGTTCAACTTCTTCCTCTCCTTCCCCCTCATAATCAGTGTCAAGCAACAAAGCCAGCTCTCCCATTGTTCTGCGGAACATCGAGCGAATGACTTCAATATACCAGTGTTGTACCTTATCTTGTTAGAAAACATATACTGTGAATGAGGCTTCCATGATGTATCCAATATATCCTTATCAACGACTTCCACTGGAAGTACAACTGAATATGTGCTAGTTCTGTGAGTCATTGTTCAAGAAATGTTTCATTTCTATTATACATCTCCAGAGTACAGTTGCTGAGAAAGCATGCAGAAGACTTTTCTTATTTTAAGGAATAAATTAGTGCTAAATAATTGCGTAGGGACCGATTCACAAAAGTAATCTGAGACAAAATCCTAACTTTACGACTTTCGGTATTCACAAAAGACATTTAGGAGTAGTAAAGTTAGGATTTTGTCGTAAGTTTGTCTTAAATTTTGGTCTTAAGACAAAATCCTAACTTAAGTTAAACTTAAGTTAGGATTTTGTCTTAAGACCAAAACTTAAGACAAACTTAAGACAGAATCCTAACTTAAGTTTAACTTAAGTTTAACTTAAGTTAGGATTTTGTCTTAAGACCAAAACTTAAGACAAACTTAAGACAAAATCCTAACTTTACTACTCCTAAATGCCTTTTGTGAATACCGAAAGTTGTAAAGTTAGGATTTTGTCTCAGATTACTTTTGTGAATCGGGCCCGTAGTTTTTAATTATTATGTTCGTCCCGATTTGCCAAATGCGACCCTAACCATAATCACACCATGCAGAATTTGCAAATGTATTAACAGCTTTTGTGGATGGTCTATAAAACCTCTGGGTTTGTGTCTTTCGTGGGATTACTTTACCATTTTCCTTATAGGTGACCTCTTATGCTGTCAGTGCCCTTCATGAGTCTGACACTTAGAATGTTTGTCGAGAAAATGCCTATCTAGGGTTTTGTGATTTTGCATTTATTCTGTACTACCATCATAGTCCTTTATGGCCATTCATTTTATCACTCTATAGTTCCTTTTAAAAAAAATATTCTGTAATAAATCTCTTTTCACTTATTTTTTATGTAAAACTCAGTCTTTTATGCATCTAATATTTTTGATAAATTTAACTCTGCTAATGTTTTTTTTCCTGATGAGGAGCGTGGCCTTTAACTGCTAGATAAACTGGAGATGTGGAGCCAAGTTATTTCAGTAAATATTGGGGTGATAAAATATTTGGGTGCAGATGATTATTGGGCTTCAGCTCCCACAACAGTATGGGTAAGGAGTACATAAAAGATGTGTGTTAGTTCAGTCTGTATTTTTAGAAAAATTCTAAACAAAACCAATTTGTATTCCAGCCCAACTCCTTATTTAAAATAAGATAATACAATTATTTTAAATAAACAAAAAACAAACATGAATAATGTTTTATAAGTTTTGCTCTCTTTTTAAACTATTTGTATCTTTCAACTTTTTACAGTTTGTTTTAAAACTGACTCTGTTCGTTGATGGATAACACAATGATGGTCAATGTCATCTGGCCAGATAGTCAGTGTTTGCTAGCTCTACACAAAAACTCATCAACACTCATCTGAGGGTCAGTCTGTACCAGATGTTCAGTGTATTGATCATGATGGTGTGTACTTTTACTCATGTTGGCATAATCTTACAGGATTCCAGAATTTTGTATTGTTGTCAATATACTGAGGTATTGACATGTTACCTAATCTGAATTTTTGCCGGCAGAAAAGGGGTTTGAGAAGACAAAGTCTTTTGGAAAGATATTTTCTCTTCCTACCAGTTTCCTGATATTATCTGACATGACTTTTCCAATCAAGGAACACTAATTTAGAGAAAGGTTATTTGATGTACTGGTGAAACATATTCAATAAAAATACACATACCTTTCCATAATGACACATATTTCATGAACCAAACTTGCAAAATGTGCAGATATTTCAAACTCCTAACATTGATATGAGATGCATATCCATGCAATGGGCTCAATTCAGAAAAAAGTAGTAAATCTGCACCTGCAGATTAACGTCAGTGTGCAGGTACAGGTTTATTACTTTTTTGCAAATAGGCATTTTTGCCTATAGTACACCAAAAAAGCTGCAGCAGATCCATGTTTCCAGGGGCAATACTGGGAATGTGAGGTGATTATTCCTACTGTGCAGAGAGATCCATGTTGGAGAAGATATTGGATAAGAAGCCCTTTAAGAAAAACGACCTGAGGTGGATGACCTCCTTCCTCTTCAACTGGAACCAGCAAATCAACCGGGCCCCGAAGAGACCGGGATGGAGGGGGTGGCACCGTTGCGCCCCCCGAAGATGTCCAGGGGCCCGGGACCCCATTCCCAGGCCCCGAAGAATGGGAGGAGGCCGGGGGAGTGCCGCCGCACTCCCCCGCGGTCCAGCTGGACCAGAGGACGAGGACGTGTCTACCCGCTGGAGCGGGCAGACCAGAAGTGCCCAGCCGACTCTCGCGGCAGCACACGAGGGTGCTGGCTGCGCAGGGAGCTAGCGGGGGATGCCGGGGCTGGGCTCCCCAGGCTGCCCTCCAACAGTGAAGGCAGGTGGGGGTCCCGGGTGGGACCCGGACCCTGAACGAGGAGGTGCAGCATCGCGGGGCCCAAGTGGGACCGGGCCCCCGAAAATCCTCTGATCGGCCAGGGGTGGGCTCCCCGAGCCGTTACCATCACCTGGGGGTCCGGGTGGGACCAGGCCCCCCACCGAGGCAGGCAGAAGCGGCGTGAGGCCACCGGCGGCATCGCGGCTCTCCCCAGCACAGCAGGAGAGCCGCTAATCAAATATGCACAAAAGGAGCCTGAAGCGCCCCATAATGCCTTGCAAGGCATGGGGAAATCTATCGTTTTTGGTGCCTGGTGGCCCCCAGAGGAGGGGGGTCACCCTCATTGGTGAAAGAGGTGCAGGGGGAGCTGCTGGAGAAGCGCAGTCTCCCCCAGCATGAAAGTGGAAGTCCCTCCCTAAGTCTCATGGGGACTTGAAAAGGATAACCCCTCAAGGGCTCAGCCAGCATTTTAACACATTCTGGGTTGGAACTTATGTTCTACAGCTGAGGGTGTATGGAAAAGTGCATCAAGGAGTGAAGGGCTGAGTTGGGGATGTCTGGAGAAGGGCATCACCTGGAAATGCATTTACTATGGTTATTTATTTTAGACATTCCTGCTTGGGTGTCTGGCTGTATATGCGTAATCCTGTGATTTCATCTGTGATGCCTTTAGGGGCGGTAATTGCAATGCATTCTGATGATCCACAAATGTGATGGGTACTGTCATTCTAAAGTGATGCTTAAACATATATTCTTGCTGCTGCACTTAAGTGAAGAACAACCCAGACTGTTAGCCCTGAAGATGTAAGGGTGCATACTGTATGGACAATATAAGATGCTCAGTCAGGGTTATGTGTCACCAGGGCAGGTGTACCTATTTTTAATGCTCGTGGAGATAATGGGGAGGGGGTCGCCACTGGGATGGTGCCAGTGCGCAGTGCCCTCGCTCCAGGTTATGTTCAACACACTGCATTAGGGGGCAAGATGATGTGCATACATGGGAGTGGTGGTACTAGACCCCACCCCCTGCGGGAGGGGTGGAGATGTTATGCAATGTCACAAAGTAATTCCAACAGCTTATGTATATTTTGTAAATTGGTGCATAGTATTGAGTAGTGTGTGTGTTTAATAAATGTACTCTTACTTTTATAAAGCAAAGTACAGACTGGACAATCAATTATTGAGTGTTATTTCTGCGCACCTGCAAATGGCGATTAGTAGCCCACACCACCTCCCTTGAGTAAGCCTTAGACTGCTCTGCAACGCTACCCTCTGAGAGTCAGGCGCTACAATTGGGTGTTTGGTTCCCAGTGAAGGACAAATGTGGTCATGTTATTTGTGCAGGCCTCACAGATGCTGCCTCGTTTTTCCAACAGCCTCGCATAAAGATGTCTATCCATGATGTCTTGACATTTTAGGCCCCATTTCTTGTTTTTGGAAATTTGCCATTTGTGCAGGTAACTCTGTTTTTTTTTTACATTTCTTTTCTTAAACGTATTGTTGCTGGCTATAGAATTCCCTGCACTTTGCCTCTGTTAGCCAGTGATAAAGTGCATGTGGCCCTCCTTTTAACATGATCACATTAATATACTCCTGATTGGCATATTTAAGTTACCTAACAAGTCATAAGTATATGGTTCTAAGGTGTACCCAGGGCCTGTAAGTTAAATGTCAGAAGTGGACTGCAGCAATTATTGTGACAACCACTAGAGTGACAATGCAAACATGACTGTAGCCTTGCCACCAGTAGCCTGGCTATGCCGGGTTTTAACTGCAAATTCAACCTATTAAAATAACCCCTTTTGGTAGGCCTACCCCCCTCCTTTTAAATATTCAGTTAATTTTAAGTCACCCCTCAGTAGTCTTTATTTCCCATTAGGCAGGGTGCATGGTATTTAAAAGTATAACATGTAAAAGTGTAACATTAAACATGTTCTTACTAGCCTGTCAAATCTATTTTCATTGTATCAGGGTAGGCTGTGCCGTAGAATAGGACTGGGATGCAATTTTATAAAACAAATACTGTATCTAGGGAACAGGACCAGTTGGGAATATAATGAAACAACTATTTTAATGTAATAGTTATGAAAAATCCAAATGAAATGATTAGGTTGGATGTGTTCTAAATATTACGGAAAATTAACTTTTAGAAAGTTAGCTTTGCCCTGCCTGAAGTTCCAGGAAACCTAATCTGCATTTCCCATTTCAGTGAGCCAGTAATTAGCGTTCATGAGGGCGCAAATGAGTGGGAACTTATTCCCAGGAGCAAACAATTGGCTGACTGGAATGGCAAAGATGACCCATCTGAGCCTGACAGAAAATGCAAGGGGGGATGGGAGGATCCTCTTTTATACTGAAGTGTCAAGTCCTGCTTGAATATCACATCCTGCTTGACAGGTCTGCTGGGGTTTACATATGACACTTGGGGGCCACCTTAAAGAGGCCTCTCCTATCACAGGCAAATGTTAGCTGATACTTGGGCAAGGCTCTTCTTTTGGTTCACCCAGCAAGTCAGGCCCCAATCACAGTGGGCCTTTTTTTTTTTACATTACAGGGTCACAACCTATTTGACAGGGCTGCTGAATCAACATATGACATTTGGAGTGCACTTCAAAGGGTGAAGGCCGGAGGGCAAAAGAATTCTTATGTATCCAAAACTCTGCTTTGTTCTACCAGACTTCTGTCTCTGAGGTGGTTATGAGTATAGGGACTGCACACGGGAGGCAGTAGGATTGTCATAGTACACTCAAAATGCATACCACCATCCCTCAGAGCCCAAATTTAGACTCGGCCATCTTGAAAATGCCCAAACTGGCTGGAGATAGCACCGTAACATATGTCAATTGTATAGGGCATTCCCAAGAGTCATTCCCACCCACTGGCTCATGCCAGACATAAATATAGCATCTCCAGGCACCCACTTCAAAACACTCCTGGACCTGTGGAAGATCTGAAGAAGAATGAACCTGCTGTCTGAGACCTGAGAAGAGCCTAAAAGACTGTCCGCGCTCTCCCTTTTGTACCCAGGACAAAGAAGCAGACTCCAAGGGTTATTAGGCTGACCTTCTGTTAAAGCTCAAAAGACACAGCAAGATACAAGAGCCCTTTTCCTGCAACTGTCCAGCTAGTCGGTGATAACTGGACATGAACAGGATCTTGTGAATACTTCCCTTGAGCTGCTGGTGAGCTTTTTTTTAAAATGATATTTATTCAAACATCAGTTACAGCTCATAACTTGACCGGTACCACAACATAACATTTGATTTTGATGCAATGCTTCTCAATCATATAACAGCAGTAAATACCCAGTTGGTATATCTGGATCAGTGGGTCACACTTACAAACATGTACAATTGCAGGTGCAGTACAATCGCAGTGTTGTCTCTGTACTGTCACTACGCATCTGTCTTTGTACGCTGGGGCGGGGCACTCGCAGAAGGATGACCCTATGTTTGTTGCTTATAAAGATCAGCATACACTATTCTTCCCATGTTGCACCATGCCTGGCTTGTCTCACCGTTCTCCTCTCCCGTCTCCTTGCTTACTAGGTATGCTTGGTATGGGCCCCAGCAGTTTTTAGGTCGGGTTTTTGGGGGGAGTAGCTCATTAAATGCATCCATTTGTGTATTACAGTAGAGCATGTCTGTGTGCCAGTCTTCTATCTTCGGGGTCAGGCCCTTACCTGACCTCAGAGCCACCCGCTGTTTACCTAGCAGTAAGCTGATAGCAATTAAAGGTCGGACACTTTTCTGGATACCTAGGTCATGTCCTAACAATGCCATCTTTGGGTCAGGCTCTATTTCTTTGCCTGTTATTGCTCCGAGGTACCTAAATATCTTACACCAGTATTCATATATTCCTGGGCAGTGCCTGGCTGTATGCATGAACCCCGCATCTTCCTCAGCACATCTCCAGCATTGGGAATCCTTCCTCAGTCCATATCTCCACTGTCGCTCAAGGGTGTAATAAACCCTATGAAGGAATTTGAAATGTATGAGCCTGTGACGCCCATTCAGAGCTCTGGTTTTAGTCTTGGCGCAGCAGTATTGCCAGTCCTTATCACTAATGAGCCCACCCAGGTATCTCTGCCAGTCCAACCTTATCTTCAGAATCGCTGGTTTACGCGCCTCCTGCTCGCTAGTGTAAGATTTTGTGATTAGTTTAAATGCTGTTTCTGTCTGTATTTGTTTTGAAAGGGCATCCATAGTTTGGGGCTCTAGCATATCCTCCCCTAGCAGATCTTGCAAAGTGTGCCTAGCTTGGTGGTATTGACATTCAACCATTGGTGTCATGTGGGGGTGCTTTTCCTGAATCGATTCCCAGCTACTTAACGCCCCATCAGTAAAAAAGTCTCCTAACGTGTTCATCCCCAGAGTGCGCAGTGCCTGCTTTGCCCTTCCTTTTTGGCCCATCGGGAACCACCATCACCATTGTATTGGGACATGTGGGGAGTATAGTAGTGCCGCTGCTTGCCTATTCAGTAACGCGCTCCATGCCTGTGTCATGGTCCCAAGGGAGTCAAACTCACTGCGTCGCCTAGATGGGGTACGGAAAAGAGTTTGTGGCAAGGTGGTTTGAGCAGCCACATCCCTCTCTAGGTGTGGTGTGTCCCGTGGGCCATGGATCCAATAGTGCACATGTGTACTCTGTGCGGGTCTGTAGTACATTTCCAAGTCTGGTGCGTTAAGGCATCCTGACTCATAAGGCAAAGTGAGTGAATCCCAGCGCACTCTGGGCTGTTTTCCTGCCCGGGCTAGCTTGATTAACAGTGTGCGGAGGCAGTGAAACACGGTGCTTGTTAGTGATATCGGTATGTTTTGGAATAGGAATAAAAATCTAGATAGCACCACCATTTTCATAACGGCAGTGCGCACCTTCAACGATAATGGAAGTTTTATCCATCTGTCCACACCGTCAGCCAGTTTCTGTACAGCTACCTCATAATTTTCGTGGAGTACTACAGAAGGGTCTGCGCGTACACATATGCCTAAATAATGCAGAGAGTCTGTGGTCCATTGTAAAGAATATTCGAGGGCCAGGGGCGTCGTGACTGGAGTAAGGGGGAAGAAGGTTGATTTGTCCCAGTTAATTTTCAAGCCAGAGTGGGTTGCGAATCGCACCACCTCTCTGAGCATTGGGGTGAGATTGCTGTCAGGGTTGCAAATGTATAACAATGTATCATCCGCAATCGCAGATATAATAAGTCTGTATCCCGGGAATCGCTGTGCCCTATGACTATGGTACTCGCACAGTGCAAAGGCCAATGGTTCTGAGACAATCGCGAATAACAATGGCGATAGTGGACACCCCTGTCTGGTACCCCTGGAAATCACGAAAGTGTCAGAGACCATATTTCACACCCACACGCAGGCCGCCGGTCTTGTGTATGGTAATGAGATTAAATGGACAAAGAGATCCCCCACACCTATTTTTCGCAGCACTGCAAACCTAAACCTCCACTCCACTGAATCAAACGCCTTCTCGGCATCTACGAATACTGCCACCGCCCTAACCTTCGGGTCCACCCATTACAGGACTACAAACAGTGTGCACAAATTATGAGTTTGGTTGCGGCCTGGGATGAACCCTGCCTGCTCCAGGGCACTATACCTGGCAGCAATTGCGCCAATCTATTAGCCAGAATTTGTGCGTAAATTTTGGCATCACATTGAGCAGGGACAGCGGTTTATACGATGAACAGTTATCAGGTGCCCTGTCAGGCTTCAGTATTGTTACTATCATGGCCTCTCTCAGTGTGGGAGGCATTCTTCCAGTTTCAGCCATCTCTTTGTATAATGTTTTTAGATGTGGTGCCAATAGCTCCAGAAAAGCCTTATAGAACGACACCATCAGACCTTAGAACCTGGTGCTTTTTCGGCTGGCATGCTCTGCAAGCCAGCTGTGATCTCGGACAATTGCAGGGGCTCCATTAAGTGTTCTCTGTGTTCAGAGGTCAGCCAAGGCATTTTGATGTGGGTTAAATAGTCAGCTAAGTCATCCTCATTTGACTGTATTTGAGAGCTATATAGTGTTTTATAGTAACTGCGGAACCGTTTTACAATCGCTTCTGGGGTGCATAAGGTCCTACCTTCATCATCTAATATGTCTGTGATCTCGTCTGATGTTCTCGGGGGTCTCAGTATGCCAGCCAAAATCACTCCCGCCCTATCCTTCTCCCCATAAGCTTGTGCAGTGGCATATTTCCTGATATGCTTAAGCTCATTGTTAGCTGTCTCTTGAATCTCTGCCAGCTTTTGTTTCATGTCAGCTCTTGTTTGGGGCATGCTCTCTTTCTGCAGCATGCCCTCCATAGCGGGTATCTCCCTTTCCAGAGTATCTAACCTTCCTCTAATAGCTCGCAACACCCCTGCATGCTTAGAGATCGTTATGCCGCTTATATAGACTTGAAAGGCTCCCACACCATCACAAATGTTGTGACCGATCCCACATTCCGCTCAAAGAAATCTTCTATTGCCTGTTTCAACTAAGCCTTGTAGACCTGAACCAGCAGGGAGTATGGTGGGAATTGCCATGTAAATGCTGGGAAAGTTGCTGGGGAGCTTTAGACGTGTACTCCCTGGGTGGATTGGGACCTAAAGGACTAAAGTCAGAAGGTAAAATCTTTGACCAGGATGAACCTGGTTAGTGTATTCGACCCACAGTCAGTGTCAAATTGTGCCTACGTCCTCTTCTGCCACTACCATTAAATATCATTGACATGTCTCTGGATTTTTGATATTTTGGCGTTATTTTGTATATTAGATTTTAGTGTATTTTTCTACTTTGTTTTGGAATTCTATTGGTTTTTATTTTGATTTTATTAGTGCTTTAGTACTGCATAAATACTTTCCACCTGTCTGCTCTGTGCCATGGCTACTTGCGGGTTGAACTCAAGTTTATTTAGTGTTTTTAAGGGTTTACCCTAACAAGGATTGTGATTATTACTTGAGGTGTGTTCTTACCCCTCTCAACTAATACCCCTATTTCTTACACTTGTACTATGTTAACCCTAGAATAATAGTGTCATGGAGATACTGTAGGTGTTTTCTTGACATAACTGAGGTAATCTCTGGGTTAATGGAATATAATACATAATTGGTTCATGGGAGGCAGTAGTACACATGAGTGCTTAATGGAAAGGAAGTGTTCATGTTTAAGTTATAGTTATAAATCATGCTAAGGTTGGGAAGTTTTTTGCTAATGTTGGATTCCTGGTGCCAAAGAGCAATTGCTGCTGTGAATGTTATCCTACGAACTGGAAGAAGGTATTTAAATATGTTGACAATGCTTTTTCATAACACACAACACCATGAATAATTCCTTTCACCTAGAACTAAGCAAGCTTCTCTTCCCAGGAAACACCTTCAGCCTGTGTACTTTTGGCTCTGCAAAGCACTCCATTGCCTTATGCTGTATTTGCACTGTATACATCTCCCATGCATAGTTGCATAAATTATTAATATTGATGTATGAGTTCTTAACCTGTATGATTGGCATGACTAGCAAAGCTTATAAGTTTTAACGGGGTAACCCACGTAAAACTACCAGACCTGGGTCAGTATTACAGTACAATATAATGGTGGTCGTGGTAGCAACTTTCTTTTACAGAAGAAAAATAGCAAAACATTCACCACCCCTGCTTATGTATGATGCTCAAATCAGATTTTTAATCCTAACAAAGAAAGGCATCTAATGCAATATAACGTCAAAGCATTTCTTAGAGGCAACACAGTTGCTCAAAATACATAGCAGTGCAATAAATATTTACAGTGCTCTTGGTGTGAAGGAAGAAGAAGAAGAAGGGGTAGGGTAAATGGTGGTGAATCTGTGGGTAAAGGACAGGGTAAAGGTATAGTGACATATATACATCATATCTACATGAGGTTAGACCTTTCCAGTCTAACATAGGTCAAATGTTCCTGAATGTAAACATAGCTCAAATGTACATGTTATTCGTAATAATCAATCATTTGAGCTTGTTGGTAGGTTGTCAGTTGTCAACGTTTCGACCCCTAAAGTTGAGGGTGAATTAATCCTCACGTTGGGGTCTTCGTCAGGACAGGGCTGGGAAGAGCACCTACCAGTAATCAAAAAAGCGTGTAAGTGAGGTGGTGGTATTTACAGAGTAGGGGTGAGTGCTCTTAGGTGAATGAGGTAACAAATACATACTTGTAGAAATGCACGATCAGTGTGTCTTCCAGGGTGTGATGGGCTAGGCGTAGGTCCTAAAAGCAAAAGGAAGGGAAACCGGATCAGTTTAAAAGGTCCGAAGGGGTGGTGAGAAAACTCACTCTCTAGGACTGGCCATAGAATGGACACTTACTGTGTAGGAAAAAGGTTGCTTCCGAGGTCGTTAGTCTCTCGCAGCAGGGAATCAATCCAATCAATATCTAGTACAAGGAGAGGGGGTCATTAGGATCAACTCTAAAGGAAGCACGGACTGTCTAAACATCAAAATAGACTGGATCTAAACTGGGGTTGAGCTGTGCGCAGTGTCGAATGTGCGGGCATAAATGTCACGTACCAGTGACCCGATGAAGACAAAATGAGTGCGATCAGGATATGCCCGATCTGGTGTGGTGACAGAATCTACACCGTGATGGGCATCGTTTAGTGAGAAAGCATTTGTTTGGTTGCCACGATGTTTAAAAAAGCAGAGAAGACTCAATGCTAAATCATGCAGGTGTCTAACCGTGCGTGGCTACACCAGTCTGTAAACGAAGGTGACTCAGTCCTAAAGCTACTTTAATGACGGCGTGTGCGTAGCCACAGTGCTCATAAAAATTCGATGACCCAGTCTTAGTTCCTCCAGACACACACTAATAAAACACACAGGGCCTCATATACAATATTTTGACACACAGCAGCAAGCCTTCCTGCTATGCTGCTGTGAGTCAAAAGAAAAGAGCAGGAATGCGCCATATCTACAAGATACAGTGCATTCCTATCCTTTTCCCCTGCACTGGTGCACAATGGGCTGCCATGCGCCAATGCAGGCACCCTTGCACCATGGTGTAAGGGTGTCTGCGTTGTGGGGGTGATTGTTTTTGTGCAGGAAGAGATACCTTCCTGCACAAAAACAATCACAAGAGGTGTTTTCGTCTTTCTATGTATGCTGCAGAATGCAGCACATATATTTCAATGTGTGCTGCAGAATGCAACACACAGAAAAATGGAAAGCAGGGAGAAATAAAGGTATTTCTCATTGTTGCGCCTCCCTTACGCCTCCCTTGGGGAGACGCAGAAATCTGATGCATTCCCAGGTTTACAAAACCTTGTAAATCTGGAATTCGTCAGGTTTCATGAATGTTGCGTGGGAACACCCACAGCAACACCCATGGAATGCCTCTTTCACGCAGAGTAATGCGTGAAAGGGGGCCATATTTAAAAGGCCATGAAAAGCCGCACAGGGTGGCTTTATGTAGCCTTGTAAATATGGGAAGGCACACTGCGCCGCCGGTGTATCCAAAAAAGTGAAGCTTGTAAATTAGCCCCACATATTCCAGATGCTAGATACACCTATACTGATATACATGCTCAACACATATGATGGATTCACATTCTCCACACTGATTCAAACATCTACACAGATTCATGTACACTAAGACTGACAGCAAACACTTCTGACTCCTCTCCTAAGCTGACACACAATCCTAACAGTTAGAACTGTCATCCTTGGTGGGGTCTTCCCAGAAATATTTTGCCTTCACCCTTCCTATTTTCTGAAAAAGTTTATGTTGGTTTGTTGGCATTGGGGCTCTCTTAACTTTACCACAGCTAACCAATGCTAAAGGGCCTGTGCACACTCCCTTAAACATGGTAAAATTGACTTACGCCTGACTGTAACATTTAATTTACTTACAAGATCCTACTAAAGTGGTACTGCATGTCCCCAAGGCCTGGAAAGTAAAGTAAAGCTTATGCTACTAGTGGGCTTGTAGCATTCATTGTGTCACACACTACAGTAGCACTCTAAAGCATGTCTCTGGCCTCCTATTGCAAACTGTAGCACAGTTTTGAACTGCCAATTTGGCTAAGCAATATACAGCATTTGCCAGGTCTAAACGTTCCTTTTTAATACAGATGAGCCACCCCTAAAGTAGACCCTAAGGGCCCATAAGGCATGGTGCGTTGTATTTGAAAAGCAGGACATACAGGGTTAGGTTTGCATGTCCTGGTAGTAAAAAAACACCTAAATTAGTTTTTCACTACTGTAAGGCCTACCGCTCCCATTTGATAAAATTGGGTTACCTTATTACTTTTAGTAAGTTTTGACTTTTGATTGGGAGCAGGTGGGCATCACATGTGCAGACTCAAAATCATTCTAATTTAAAATCCTGTGCGGAACTGTTCTTTTCAGTCAGAAGACTTTGAATAAAGAATCGTAAAAATCAAGGAAAAAGGATGTATGATGTTACAACATACCATTACAATGCATGGTTTTACAATGCGGGTATTACAACGTAAACATCATTACAACGCATAATTTCACAACAAATACCATTACAACGAAGTCCCATAGAGTAACATTATATTTAACATTACAACGCGTACCATTACAGCGTATACCATTACAACGCATGCCATTACAACGCAATTATAGTAAACATATAAATACTGTTATTCAGTTTCCCCCAATTTTTTAAAAACACTTCAATTTGACATACCAATACCAAAACAAATGCGAGAATAAACATTTACTGAACTTAACAAGGCTAAAAAAACTAATCAATATAACGCTGATAGAAAATTAATCAGATGCATTATAAAAGGATTTTTTTCTGGTGTTCTTTCTCTTTTGCTACTGAATGTCTGTATTCAGAGACCTATCAAAATAGCTGCCAAACTAACCATGAAAGGCAAAAAACGTATTTGTAAACATTACATATTAAATATACTTTCTGTCATAACTAGGTTCACAATTAAAAATGCAATCGAAATCATATTTTATTTTAAATTACCATTCACCACACAAAAAAGTATACATTGAGCCGTCCACCATTTTGTGCTCAGTGGATCACTGACTTCCCTGGTGTCCACACGCATCGGAGCACGGAGAAAAAAAGAGACAGATTGCTTTTGAACAATGCCGCCTACAGATCATAAGTAAAACAGTTACAATGAACACACCTACAGATAATACAGTGAAACAACGAAAAGTTTGGTAATAATATTTTAATTTAAAAATACAGACTTTTACCTGACTCTAGACAGGACGCTCACAAAAGTTAATGTATGCTATAGAAATCAATTGGTATTAAAAAAAACGTTTTCAATAAAAAACCTTTTTTTAAAGAAAATACATAAACTAAATAGCTGCTTAGATTTTTAAAATTACTAATAGTAGTATGCCAGGGAATGTCATTTAGAAAATGAGTCCTCAAAATTTATCTCAGAGTAGATGCTGGAAAGTGAAGGCAAGCAAAATTACCAATCCATGGATGGTGCGGGATAGTGGTTGGGGGGCTAAAATTGCTATTTCTACTCTGACAGGTGTTGGCCTCAGGGAAGGTGCTGGATGGTGGTGGGGGGCAAAATTACAATTCCTACTCTGACAAGTCTTTGCCTCAGGGAAGGGGCTGGGTGGTGGTGGGGGCAAAATAACTATTCCTACTCCGACAGGTGTTTGCCTCAAGGAAGGTGCTGGAAGGTGGTGTGGGGCAAAATTACTGATCCTACTCCAACAGGTGTTTGCCTCAGGGAAGGTGCTGGATGTTGATGGGGGGCATTGAAATAAAGTATTCAATTGCACTTAATCATTAAAATAAATAAAGCGTTAACAGGAAATAATACTCACATTTTTTTTAATCAAATCTGCACATTGTTATCTTTGAAATTTAAGGTTCTTAAAACCTAGCACAACAGAATACAGACAATCCAAAGACCTTATGAACATTGAAATAGCTCAACAGGTAAAAAGTTTATAAAAGAAACTGTTTCATTCCATAAAGTTTTAAAATCTGCCACAATATAAGAAGGGAAATATAAAATCATTCCTAACCCAATCTCACTAAACAAATTAAAAACATATATCTGATTAAATGGAGTATGAACACCTAACCAGAGAAAAAGACATTGGGGCCGATTCCGATCTCGGTCGGAGGCACACCCAATACCATTTGGTCAGGAAAAAAGCCATGCGAAAGCCTGTTTCCCGACCGATCCGTACAGCACACCGAACGAGCAAGTACGATGCGCACAACAGCAAAGAATCCGGCCGAGCCGTACTCACCCAAACCAGGTCCTGTTCTCCGACCGAGGCAAATCCGGAAACGCCGAATCGAGTCGCACGGAAGGAAAAATGCAGCCCCGTCCGGCCGGACAAGTACGATGCGCTTTCCGTACGCGCCGAACCCGTCGCTACGCACGGCACGTCAAAGCATCCGGGAGAGGCGCACATAAGCTCCGATTCGCGCCACAACACGATCCACGGATCCGAGACGAACACGGCAGCGACGAGGACGACGCGAAGCGACGAGGACGAGGCGAAGCGACGAGGACGAGGCGAAGCGACGAGGACGACGCGAAGCAACGAGAAGGACGAACGACACGAACCAACCATGAATCCCTTCGTCCCTATCATACCAATATTCTACATATACTACCGGAACAGGCACGGACGCGTACGGCGCAGAAGGTAAGCCAGACACCAACCACAAAACACATACAACATGTACACGACACATCACACACACACACAGGGATGCAGAATATACTTACACCAGCAACAGCAGCACCATAGGGGCGGGATGCCCATCACCAATGCCACATATGCACACAGGGGCCTGAATGCGCACCACCACCCCTACCCAGGGGGGCAGGATGCCTACCACCACTACCACCCTCACCCAGGGGGGGCAGGATGCCTACCACTACTACCACCCTCAGCCAGGGTGGGCTGGATGCCTACCACTACTACCACCCTTAGCCAGGGGGGGCAGGATGCCTACCACTACTACCATCCTCACCCAGGGGGGGCAGGATGCCTACCACTACTACCACCCTCAGCCAGTGGGGGCAGGATGCCTACCACTACTACCACCCTTAGCCAGGGGGGCAGGATGCCTACCACTACTACCACCCTCACCCAGGGGGCAGGATGCCTACCACTACTACCACCCTCAGCCAGGGTGGGCTGGATGCCTACCACTACTACCACCCTTAGCCAGGGGGCAGGATGCCTACCACTACTACCACCCTCACCCAGGGGGGCAGGATGCCTACCACTACTACCACCCTTAGCCAGGGGGCAGGATGCCTACCACTACTACCACCCTTAGCCAGGGGGGCAGGATGCCTACCACTACTACCACCCTCACCCAGGGGGGCAGGATGCCTACCACTACTACCACCCTCACCCAGGGGGGCAGGATGCCTACCACTACTACCACCCTCACCCAGGGGGGCAGGATGCCTACCACTACTACCACCCTCAGCCAGGGGGCAGGATGCCTACCACTACTACCACCCTCACCCAGGGTGGGCAGGATGCCCACCACTACTACCACCCTCACCCAGGGGGGGCCGGATGCCTACCACCACTACCACCCCCACCCATAGGATGGACAATGCATGACACAACCAGCACACCACAACCTAGGGAATGCAAGAAGAAGACATCCCCCAACACCATGACAAGCGTGTGTAGACTGTGTCAAATGCCTACAACACCGAACATGACTTCCAACATACAATGTGACCCCCTAGCACATGTGCCACACAAATATGTGTGTGGCACACACAACGCAAGCAGGCCATGACCATTGTGGCAATGGGGTCCAAACCCCCATCATCACAGTGACCAAAAGGCAAGTGTGGGGTCCATAGCTGCAGCACATTTTGAACATTGTGGCAATGGGGTCCAAACACCCATCATCACAGTGACCAAAAGGTAAGTGTGGGGTCCATAGCTGCAGCACATTTTGAACATTGTGGCAATGGGGTCCAAACCCCCATCATCACAGTGACCAAAAGGCAAGTGTGGGGTCCATAGCTGCAGCACATCTTGAACATTGTGGCAATGGGGTCCAAACACCCATCATCACAGTGACCAAAAGGCAAGTGTGGGGTCCATAGCTGCAGCACATTTTGAACATTGTGGCAATGGGGTCCAAACCCCCATCATCACAGTGACCAAAAGGTAAGTGTGTGGTCCATAGCTGCAGCACATTTTGAACATTGTGGCAATGGGGTCCAAACCCCCATCATCACAGTGACCAAAAGGCAAGTGTGGGGTCCATAGCGGAGCACATTTTGAACATTGTGGCAATGGGGTCCAAACACCCATCATCGCAGTGACCAAAAGGTAAGTGTGGGGTCCATAGCTGCAGCACATTTTGAACATTGTGGCAATGGGGTCCAAACCCCCATCATCACAGTGACCAAAAGGCAAGTGTGGGGTCCATAGCTGCAGCACATTTTGAACATTGTGGCAATGGGGTCCAAACCCACATCATCACAGTGACCAAAAGGTAAGTGTGGGGTCCATAGCTGCAGCACATTTTGAACATTGTGGCAATGGGGTCCAAACCCCCATCATCACAGTGACCAAAAGGCAAGTGTGGGGTCCATAGCTGCAGCACATTTTGAACATTGTGGCAATGGGGTCCAAACACCCATCATCACAGTGACCAAAAGGTAAGTGTGGGGTCCATAGCTGCAGCACATTTTGAACATTGTGGCAATGGGGTCCAAACCCCCATCATCACAGTGACCAAAAGGCAAGTGTGGGGTCCATAGCTGCAGCACATTTTGAACATTGTGGCAATGGGGTCCAAACCCCCATCATCACAGTGACCAAAAGGTAAGTGTTGACAAAGTAAGAGGTGCAACTGCCAAACTGCATGGATGATTCCTGGTCACAGAACAACAAACACATCAGTGGCAAAGTAGTGTATGTGTCCCATTGCAACATAAATTGGGGGAGCCAAATCCTGCAGTGCAAATAAGACATAACTTTGGCCATGTGCAGACAAACAACACCCATGGGGGCTGACACCGTCAACAATCATCAATGACACAATGACAGAAGTGACCTTCCGAATGCAGACCCACATATTTGCACCAATGGCACACACATGCAGATACCCTGTGGAGACTGCAGATGTGAGGCGAACAGATACCATACCATGGCAGCAATGGGACACACAGTGAACAATTAGCACCAAATGAGGGCTCCCGTCCCATCAGCCTGGTCATGGAAGTGCCAACGGAATCATCAGCACAGATCCAACACACTTGTATAGCAATGTTGCACTGACAACACAGATGAGTCCTTCCCCATTGATGCCCAAACCTGCATGTTCACTGGAGATGGCCACACGGTCAGGGAAGTAGACGAATAGAACAATGGCAGGCACAACAGATGTGCAGGGGTGGAAGCCACAGATGTGAAGTTGCCAATCTAAGTAGGAAATCTCATTGCCAAATACTGAACACATGACACCCTCAGATGCTGCTATGGATGACATGGATACACCACAGGATAGGACACATTCCCCCTGGACCACATGGGTTCCTGCACAGTAACACTTCATTATCATGAGACCAAATATCACCATCACTGCAGCAAGGGCATTGTTAGCATCATCAACATCATGTACATCAGAAGCAAAAGCACTAGAGAACAGAAAGTTGCTTTATTCAGCATATGTGGCATTAAAAGTAGAAGTCCGGTAGAACATAAACAAAGGCCAATGGCCAGTCCATCAACAAAGTCTCAAGTGGGTGACAGTGGCAGATGCCACCCTACACATGCCTGCACAAAACCAGGGACAATCCACTAGGAGGGGCAACCGGGGGGGTAGGCCAGGCACCGCAGGGACAGGATCAGGGCTCACCAGGAGGAAGCAGGGAAGGGGTGGTGGGTGCTGAAGAGCCACTGACAACTGCAGTGAAGGTGTCTGACATGGTGTGTGCCGGCACAACTGGGGGTCATGGCTCAGATGTTGTGGGTGCCGGCACGACTGCAGTGGACCCTGCAGATGGAGTGGACAGGTCCGCCACTGCAGTGCCCAAGTCAGACAGGGTGGTAGTGGACTCCACTGCAGTGCCTACCACCAGGGGAGGAGAATGGGGAACAGGCAAGGTGGGCTGGACAGAGGGGGAGGACACCCTCACCACATCAGTGGCACAGACAAGCGCAGCGGGGGTGTGGTGCCGGGAGAGCAAGTGGCAGGGGGAGAAGGCCGGAGCCTCTTGGGGATGGTATATCTGTGGGTGGGGGAACCTGGGGCAGGGTGTGGTGGGGGCACCTGTGGAGTGGGGGCCTGAGGGATGGAGGAAGGAGACCTGGTGCTTGAGCTGCAGGGCGGCGGCGGGGTCTTGCTCTTAGCACTCCGGGAGGACTTGCGGGTGGGGGCCTCAGTCTGTCTGCGCCGGGGAGGGTGTCCGGGGGCGAGGGGCACTCTGCTCCGTGTGGGGGGCTTCCTCTTCCCCCTGGATGCTGGGGCAGCTGGATCGGAGGGGAAGAGGCCGAGGTCACTGAGGAAGAGGCGCTGGGTCTTTGGGGTTGCAGGTGAGGCAAGGGAGGGTGCTTTGGAGGGAGAGGCAACTGAGGACTGTGCAGTGCCTGTGGATGCGTGTGTGTGTACCAGGGCCCCATCCCCTGTGAGTCTGGTTTCAGTCCCCTGACTGTGCGTGCATGTGCGTTTAGTTTGTGGCGTGTGTGTCTGTGTGCTGGATGTGTGTGTGCTGGTGTGTGCCTGTGCCGGTGTGTGTGTGCTTGGGACGGGCAAGGTGCTGGGGAGTGTGGATGGAGCAGAGGCAGGAGGGGTGAGGGACTGTCTGAGGAGGGACACTGCTGCCGTCAGGGAGGAGTCCATGGACCTGTTGCCCCTCTGTAGGTCAGACATGCCCGATGAGATGCCCTCCATGAACGACACCAGCTGAGTCAACAGTGCGGTGTGCGCATGGAGGACACTCAGCATGGCTGTCTGCCCTACATGGAGCTGGCGAAGGAGGTACACAGACTCCTCACTCAGGGCAGCAGGGGACACAGGGGCAGGGGGTGCGGTGCCTGGGCCAAAGGAGACACGCTCCCGAACATGGGAGCCTACACGGACCTTGGGAATGGGAGCCGATGGGAGGGCGGTGGTGGTGCTGGTGGTGGCGGGGACAGCAACACTAGCTGGGGTGTGGTGGCTGCTGACACCCGCCTCCACAAGGGAGTCATCCTCCGAGTTGCTCTGGTCCTCAGCTGAGGTGGATGGTGCTGAGGACTCCTCGGTGTGGCTCCCCTCGCCCTCCGTGCCACTGGGTCCCTCCGACCACTCCTCGGCTGCTGACCCAGTCTGGCTCTCTGGCTCCTCCTGGTCCGTGGAGCTGTCCCCTTCCGTGGCCGTGGATGTATCTGCAAACAATGGGGAAACAGACAGACATCAGTCACCTGCACCAAACGCACACACCACTGTGAGCACAGCACATCACAGAGCAAGCCCTGGCATCATTAGTTGTACATTGCTAAAAGTGCCCTAACTGAACAGGAGAAGCCAATTGTCAGTCTGATGCCAAGCATGGCACTCACATCCCACATGGCCTTGCACCCATCTGTCTGGTGTCTGTTGGATTGCAACACCCCAGTGTGGACACATGCACCAAGTACACAGTAATTGGACAGTGCAGAGGACACGGTGTGGACACATCACAGCTCTTGCCACTGAGTCAGTACAGGTTTCCGGATGAAAGGGATGCCCAGAGTCAAATAGGAAATGCATGTGATGCATACCAGCGACAGACACCATGATGCACCCATGTCCTGATAGCCAGCGCCACTATGGTGTGCATGTAGCACATGTCACTCCCCTGCAGGACCACAAATAAGTTGACACATGCCATGGCAGAGGCATGACTGCTAAGTCATACATCACTGTCTCAGTGATGTATGACTTGGCAGCCAGACAACAACACTATGCACTGTGTCACAATAGTAGGTCATGGGGAATGCAAGTCCTGGAGCTGCACAAGTGCACATGTACATCCCCACACAACACATCATCTCAACCCTCATCTGTCCAGGTCACACCTATTGGACATATGGGAGACCTGTGACACTACCCTCTGAACCTGAGCCCCTCACAATTTGCTGTGAATGGGGAACAGCTGCCTGAACATCACATTCGCATACCCCAGTCTGCACGGGCAGCTGATCAAACACCTATGTGACACACAAGTATCGTCTCCTATGGTCACATCTCCAGGGGCATGCTGAGCCCCTACCAAGAAACACCCCAGCAGTCCTGGCAACTAATCCACAGCACACTGACACAGAGGCAGACACCTGAGGGGTCAAATCACTGTGCACAATGTGTCAGCTGATACACGGGAGTGGGAGTACAGAGTGCATTGCATGGCCTGGAGTAGGCATGACTGTCCTGCTCCACATGAATGAGGGATGTGCCCTGGACAGTGGATAGCTGGCTATGTATGTGTGACACACGTAATCTGCACACTCCTGGGGCCCAAACATTGTTCCCACCCGCTGCATGGGCGTGTGCCACATACCCCAGGCACATGTGGTGGCTCAGCTCAGCAAGTGGACCGCATATCAAAGCAACACGCAGATCACATGTCCAAACCCAGGCGTTGTGTGAACAATGGACCCACCCATGATGCCCACAACAGAGTTAGGGAAACAGATGCTGTCCCCCACCTTTAGTGAAGCAAACTGCAAGGACACAGTCCCAAGTGACACAATTCCCTGAATGTAAGGGCCACACCTGGGTATCAGATGAGCAGTGGGCAGTGCACAATAGAGGGACATGGCTCCTGGACAACATGACTGCTGCACTGTGGCAGTTGAACCAGGCCAGAGGAGGGCACAAAGCATGTAATACAGAGTTCACAGTGCAGTCTTTGACTCACCCCCTCCTTGCTGCTGTCTGGCCTTCAGCTGCCCATCCAGGTCTGGAAACACCACCGCCAGGATCTGGAGCATGTGGGGGTCAGGGTCCGTGTTTCGCCCCTCCTGCGAGGAGGCGACAGCTTCAGCTGGACCCGTGCAATCCTCCGGGTCCAGCCCCGAAGGTCCTGCCACCTCTTCTGGCAGTTGCGGATCCAGCGCTTGTAGACCCCCACGGACCGGACAGCCCGGACGATGTCCTTCCAGATTTCCTGCTTCCGATGGGCATTAACCTGTCAGGATGACAAAGTGAAAAGGCCATTATCACACATGCAACATATCCGTGCATGACACAGTTGCATATACATGTCTCAATCACAGGGGCACATGATGTACACAGGCAGCGCAAAGCTGACCATGGACAGTTTGCCAGACGTCACTACATGGTATCATTGCATGGGAAGTAAAACCATGTTCAAATGCACTGTCACTGCACCATACCTGTCCAGTGCAAGTCACTACACACTATGGGGGGTGACAACTAACCAGTGAGCCTGCTAGCCAGTGGCGTGCAGACTCTCAGCCTTGCTAGTCACACAAAATGCACATTCAGAAAGGCAGTGCACAGAACACTCACCTGCTCCCCTGGTGTCCCATACAGCTTGCTGTACTGTGGAAGTAGGCTGTCCAGCAGGGCCTGGTTCTCTTCAAGGCTGAAGGCTGGGGCTCTCTCCACAGTACGTGCCATTGCAGGGTCCAGAGGGGCAGAGACAGCAGCAGTGCAGTGGCAGATGTCGTCCTGGAGCATGTAGTGCAGGCAAGTGAGCTCTTAGGGGAACAGCCAGCAATATATATGTGCTGGAGAGGCAGATACTGTCCCTTGTGTCCAAAGTGATAGGTCCAAGTCGTTTGCATCTTCTGAATCTGGCCAATCCATGGAATAGCAGCACCAAAACACGCCCACAGCATCCTTCAAATCCTCAACTTCATGGCATACATGATTTTGCAACATTGTTGTGGGTGACCAACTGAATTTCCAGCAACCGACTCGTTCGAAATTCGAAAACGCGTCCGTTGCCAGGCAAGCCCATTGTCAATCGGTCCATTGCGGTACAACGCGCACAGGGGGACGACGCGTACCCGCACACATTGAATGCAATGGGCCGGCCGGAGGCACCGATCGGTCCATTGCGGTACAACGCGCACAGGGGTACAACGCGTACCCGCACACATTGAATGCAATGGGCCGGCCGGAGGCACCGATCGGTCCATTGCGGTTCAACGCGCACAGGGGTACAACACGTACCCGCACACATTGAATGCAATGGGCCGGCCGGAGGCACCGATCGGTCCATTGCGGTACAACGCGCACAGGGTACAACGCGTGCCCGTACACATTGAATGCAATGGGCCGGCCGGAGGCACCGATCGGTCCATTGCGGTACAACGCGCACAGGGGTACAACGCGTACCCGCACACATTGAATGCAATGGGCCGGCCGGAGGCACCGATCGGTCCATTGCAGTACAACGCGCACAGGGGTACAACGCGTACCCGCACACATTGAATGCAATGGGCCGGCCGGAGGCACCGATCGGTCCATTGCGGTACAACGCGCACAGGGGTACAACGCGTACCCGCACACATTGAATGCAATGGGCCGGCCGGAGGCACCGATCGGTCCATTGCGGTTCAACGCGCACAGGGGTACAACGCGTACCCGCACACATTGAATGCAATGGGCCGGCCGGAGGCACCGATCGGTCCATTGCGGTACAACGCATCACTGTACATGTGACTGGCATATGTCAGCATGCCTGTCTCAGATGGACATATGCCAGCCACAGATAGCTCCCAGGGAGTGAGGGGCACACCTACATCACGACAGCCTGTCCAAACCTTATCATAAGGCATGTAAGGATGCATTTCCTATTGTGTGTATGTTGGTGTACATGTTGTCCTGTGGGTGTCACCTGTGGGCAGCCACCCCCAGGCTGTGCACGTGTTCATGGGGACAGGATCCTGGGTGTTACGTGTACGTGACCACTGTGATGTGCAACTGTTCATATCTGTGCATGTGCCATGGTCACATTTCACAGTGGTGTATGTGTATGTCATGTCACATACCCCGTGAGTCCCATGTGGGACGGTATGTTTGAGCCAGGGTGTCCCAGTGGCACAATAGTGATGGTCCTCCACAGTCTTTGTGCATGTAGTGTTTACAATGTCTCTGATTTCATGTGCATAATGGGAGACAGTCTCCACATCCACGTTGTGTGTGCATGGACTCTGATGTTGTGCGTGTGTGTCACAGACGTCCATGTCTGTCCTGCCGTGGCAAGTGGGGCCACTACCTGTGGGGGTCATGGTTGTTTTGCTGTGGTGTATACATGATACTCCATGTAATGCCAGTGTCCATGTGGCATTACAGGGTCCCTGGGAATGTACCTGTCGTTGAGCTGTGGTGCCTGGGGCACATCTGTCCTCACATGTCACTGTGGGGGTTATTGTGACACGGCAGCAGGAGATGGGAACTGTGACACGGCCTCATGATATCCAATGGGCCAACCTGGGACAAATTGATGCCACCTGTTGGACCGTGTTGACAGATGTTGGCCATGTATGTACCATACATGTCCTTCCGGTACTGCACACTTCATGTAGTTGTGCCTCATAATGATGTATGTTGGGATCTTGAGTGTGTTCAATGCCGCATATGTGGGGTGACTGACAATCTTGCTTACTTCTCCTCTGCACTGCAGGGCTCCTGCTGTCCATCGGCCATTCCCAGACCTGGCAACGATGGTGGAACGGGACAGCATCCGACGGTACCGCTTCACCAGGCAGCTGATTGAGGATTTGGCAGTGCAGTTGTCCCCACATTTGCAGCCTGGCCGGCCGTATCCTACAGCGCTGACCCCCGAGGTGAAGGTGATGGCAGCCCTACACTTCTTTGCCACTGGTACCTTCCAACATACTGTGGCGACTGCTGGTGGGATGTCACAGACCATGTTCAGCCGTGTGCTCTGCGATGTTTTGGCGTCAATGTTGCTCTTCCTGAACCGGTACATCTATTTCCCTAGACTGCGACGACTCACTGACGTGAAGAGTGACTTTTATGCCCTGGGGAGGATGCCGCATGTAATTGGCTCCATTGATGGGACACATGTGGCTTTGGTACCACCACAGGCCCAGGAGCAGGCCTACAGGAACCGCAAGCACTACCACTCGGTCAATGCACTGGTGGTGTGTCTTGCAGACATGACCATCACACACGTGTGTGCCCGTTTCCCTGGTTCAGCACACGATGCCTTTGTGATGAGGAGTAGTCGCATCCCCAGGATGATGGCACAGATGCAGAACCAGCGTGCCTGGCTTGTCGGTGTGTACTGACTTTGTGCCATTGTGTGTGATCTGATCTGTAGTATTCCGCCCACTTTTCCAAGTCAGCTAATGTGCACTTGTCTGTCCGTAGGTGACTCGGGATACCCCAACATGCCGTGGTTGCTGACACCCCTCAGGAACCCTGTGACACCTGCCCAGATGCGCTACAATGAGGCACATGGTCGGACCAGGAGAGTGATTGAGCGGACCTTTGGTCTCCTGAAGAGCCGCTTCCGCTGCCTGGACAAGACCGGAGGGTCCCTCCCATATGCCCCTGCGAAAGTGTGCAAGATTATCATCGTCTGCTGCATGCTCCACAACCTGGCAGTGCGGAACGAGTTGCCTCTCATCCAGGATGACAATGACCAACATCCGCCACCTGTGGAGGATCCTGGCCTGTACCACGATGCCAGTGACGATGATGATGATGATGGTGATGGTGATGTCCGCACACAGCTCATCACCAACTTCTTTAGCTGAATGTGAGTATCCTGAGGTGTCATGTCAATGATGTGAGTTGGCATGATGTGTGGGTGGTGCTCTGGTGCTGTTGGAGTGTGTCCATGGGCTACTTGACTGGATGTGTGTTGCGATGTGTGGTGACAGGTGGGCTGTACTCCCCAACAGTGTTGACATGCTAACTTGGTTCTGGGTGGGTATCTTGTAACATGTATTGTGCATGAGTTTTGCTGTTCTGTCCTGTACTCCATTGCTTTTGACTGTGTGTCATTTCTGTCCTTCACAGGGTACTTTCAGATTCGTTTGGTCAACTGTGTCCACCGACGACGTGATTGCACATCCAGGCTGGTAGCTGTTGTGTCCCTACAGGTGATGTGCGCCACACCCATGGACTTCCTTCCATCTACAGTTGTTGACTGTGTGCCCGCTGCCAGGTGGGGTTACCTTGCATCTGTAGTGGTTACGGCATGTTGCAACTGTGTAATAAACCTGTGCTTCACTTTGTGATGTGCGTTGTCTGTGGTCACACATTTGACTGCCATTTGCTTACTGCACCTGTGGGCTACTTGACTACAACTGGGAATGGGTGTGGTGTCTGTGCATTGCACCATCTTCCCTGGCAACATCAGTGTAGGCAATGAGTCAGATGGCCTAGGTGTGTATGTGTTGTGTAGCCCTGGTGGTGTGTCTCCCTCATGTGTGTCACGTTGCCTGTACTCACATGCCTGTGTTGTCCTTGCTGTTGCAGTTCGCATACACAGTGTAATTTTGCAGTTCATCATCCCCATAACAGCACCCACGTTGGAATCATGACAGAGGCAAGTATGGTGTATTAGTGTGTTTATTGTGATACATTTGTGTTAATAGTGCATAGGATGGGTTGTGCTGTACATAAATCTTGCAATCCCAAGTTCCTAGGTGAATTGAAAGTCCGGGTAGACAGGATCCCCAGTATCGGGGCCACAGTTGTCTGACACATTGGTCCAACTTGTACTCCCCATGCAATGTGTGGGAGTAGTGTTGCCGTCAACAGGGTGAACAGTCTGTGCACAAAGGCGAACATCCAGAACAGGTTCAGGCTTCCTGGGAGTTGCGCTTGGCCATCGGCCTCTCACTTTTCCCTCCTCTGACGACCCCTCTTCTTGGGGGGGCCCTCAAGTACAGGCTGCTGCGGTGCAGGGGACTCTCCGCCAGAGTCCTCCTCCCTCCCTGTGGCAGTTGCAGTTTGTTCGGCACCAGATGTTGTTGGCACACAGGGAGGTGTGGACTGGTTGCTGTTCATCTGGCGGAGGCATTGTAAAATGTCCCTGTGCACCGCCGTCATCTCATGCAGTGCATCCCACTTGGACTCCACGCGGGACATGTGTGAGTCCACACGGGACATGTGTGACTCCACGTGGGACATGTGGGAGTCCAAGCGGGCATGATGGGCAGCCTGCTGCTGTTTAATGTCTCTGAGGAGCCCCACTACCTGGCTGAGCTCTCCGGTGCTGGACTGGTACGCATCAGCTATGCGTACCAGTTGTGGGTCATCATGCACACCAGCAACATCTGCAAGCAGCGACCTCTGTCTACCACCCCTCCCACCACCCCTGCTGACATGTGCAGTGTGTGCAGTGGCACGCACAGATAACCCTGGTCCACCTTGGGGGTTGGTGGTGGTGGTGGTGTCCATGGCCCCAGGTTGGTCCAGGGTCACTGTGCTGGTGTTGCTCCTTGTTCTGTCCATGTCGGCAGGGATGGTATTCGTGGTGACAGTCGTTGGAGGGGTGGGTGCAGGGGGTGCAGCTGGTGGTCCTGCTGGTGCTGCAGCTGGTGGTCCTGCTGGTGCTGCATGTTGACTTGCACCGGATGTGCCAGGTTGTTCTTCATCGTCCGAGGAGGACAGAGGCTGTACGACGCCAGTGAGCTCGGCATCCTCTTGAGCCTGGGACTGGGACTCCTCAGCGTCTGCTGCTGTGTCCCCATCATCACCTGTTTTTGGGAGACACAAACAATGTATGTTATGTTTCTGCAGGCATCAATGGTTGACACACATGACAGTTGTGACTGTGCCTCTGGGTGCGTGCCTGTACATTGCATTTTCCTAAGTCGTCACAGTCAGGGGTTGATATTTGTGTGGCACATTGTCCTGCATTATTTGGGCATTTCTATGTATTTTCTGGGGTGTGAACATGGTCTGCATTGGTTGTGTTTGGTTGACAGCCGGCCCTCCTTCCCACCCACCCAGCCAGTCAGTTATCCCACCATGGAACGTGCTTGCGTTGCAGGGAGTGTAAGTTGTCTCTCAGGATGTCAGTCAGTGGTGTCCTGCTGTTTGTTGGTGCACAGTTGCCAGCAGGGCCTTGTGCTCCCCACAGCAGTAGCCAGTGTCAGCCATCTTGTGAGTCCTTCTCCACTCCCTGTGATGTGAGCATGGTTCAGGGTGGTGTTGATGGGACAGTTGTGGGGGTGACCAATATCAGTGACTACGACTCCCATCATGCTATTGCCTCCACCCCCTTCCCAGCATGCCCATGCTTCCTTCCTTTTGATTCTGCTTCCCTGTGGGGTGGGCTGGCTGTGCTGACAGGATGGCTGGGAGTGTTGTCCTGGCAGTTGTTTGGCTAAGAGTCCCAAGAGTGTCCCTGTGCTTCACACAACATAACCCAGGGTGGTGGTTCTTTGTGGGATCTTGTGTTGGGATGGAGGGCATTGCATTCTACCAGGTAGGTACTGTGGAGTTTGTGTTGGTGTGTGTGTGAGGGGAGGTGCTTGTGACTATGGTTAGTGCTGCAAGTCCTCCTTCCCACCCAGCCAGCCAGCCAGTTATCCCACCATGGAACGTGCTTGCATTGCAGGGAGTGTAAGTTGTCTCTCAGGATGTCAGTCAGTGGTGTCCTGCTGTTTGTTGGTGCACAGTTGCCAGCAGGGCCTTGTGCTCCCCACAGCAGTAGCCAGTGTCAGCCATCTTGTGAGTCCTTCTCCACTCCCTGTGATGTGAGCATGGTTCAGGGTGGTGTTGATGGGACAGTTGTGGGGGTGAGCTATGTCTGTGACTACGACTCCCATCATGCCATTGCCTCCACCCCACTTCCCAGCATTCCCATACTTACTTGCTTTTGTGTGGAGTTCAGTGTGTGTGGGTGTGAGAGCAATGGCAAGATGGCTGACAGTGGTGTCCTGCTGTTGGTTGGTGTGCAGTACCCAGCATGCCCTTGTGCTCCCCACGACACAGCAACAGTGTCAGACATCTTTGATGGGCCTTTCCACTCTCTGTGGGATGTGCATGCATGAGTGTGAGCTTGCTGGGCCATGTGGTGGGGGTTGTAGAGCTGTGACTACGACTCCCATCATGCTATTGCCTCCTCCCCCTTCCCAGCATGCCCATGCTTCCTTCCTTTTGACTCTGCTTCCCTGTGGGGTGGGCTGGCTGTGCTGACAGGATGGCTGGGAGTGTTGTCCTAGCAGTTGTTTGGCTAGAAGTCCCAAGAGTGTCCCTGTGCTTCACACAACATAACCCAGGGTGGTGGTTCTTTGTGGGATCTTGTGTTAGGATGGGGGCATTGCATTCTACCAGGTGGGTTCTGTGGAGTTTGTGTTGGGGGTGTGTGAGGGGAGGTGCTTGTGACTATGGTCAGTGCTGCACGTCCCCCTTCCCACCCAGCCAGCCAGATATCCCACCATGGAACGTGCTTGCATTGCAGGGAGTGTAAGTTGTCTCTCAGGATGTCAGTCAGTGGTGTCCTGCTGTTTGTTGGTGCACAGTTGCCAGCAGGGCCTTGTGCTCCCCACAGCAGTAGCCAGTGTCAGCCATCTTGTGAGTCCTTCTCCACTCCCTGTGATGTGAGCATGGTTCAGGGTGGTGTTGATGGGACAGTTGTGGGGGTGAGCTATGTCTGTGACTACGACTCCCATCATGCCATTGCCTCCACCCCACTTCCCAGCATTCCCATACTTACTTGCTTTTGTGTGGAGTTCAGTGTGTGTGGGTGTGAGAGCAATGGCAAGATGGCTGACAGTGGTGTCCTGCTGTTGGTTGGTGTGCAGTACCCAGCATGCCCTTGTGCTCCCCACGACACAGCAACAGTGTCAGACATCTTTGATGGGCCTTTCCACTCTCTGTGGGATGTGCATGCGTGAGTGTGAGCTTGCTGGGCCATGTGGTGGGGGATGTAGAGCTGTGACTATGACTCCCATCATGCTATTGCCTCCTCCCCCCTTCCCAGCATGCCCATGCTTCCTTCCTTTTGACTCTGCTTCCCTCTGGGGTGGGCTGGCTGTGCTGACAGGATGGCTGGGATTGTTGTCCTGGCAGTTGTTTGGCTAGAAGTCCCAAGAGTGTCCCTGTGCTTCACACAACATAACCCAGGGTGGTGGTTCTTTGTGGGATCTTGTGTTAGGATGGGGGGCATTGCATTCTACCAGGTGGGTTCTGTGGAGTTTGTGTTGGGAGGTGTGTGAGGGGAGGTGCTTGTGACTATGGTCAGTGCTGCAAGTCCCCCTTCCCACCCAGCCAGCCAGATATCCCACCATGGACTGTGCTTGCATTGCAGGGAGTGTAAGTTGTCTCTCAGGATGTCAGTCAGTGGTGTCCTGCTGTTTGTTGGTGCACAGTTGCCAGCAGGGCCTTGTGCTCCCCACAGCAGTAGCCAGTGTCAGCCATCTTGTGAGTCCTTCTCCACTCCCTGTGATGTGAGCATGGTTCAGGGTGGTGTTGATGGGACAGTTGTGGGGGTGACCAATATCAGTGACTATGACTCCCATCATGCTATTGCCTCCACCCCCTTCCCAGCATGCCCATGCTTCCTTCCTTTTGATTCTGCTTCCCTGTGGGGTGGGCTGGCTGTGCTGACAGGATGGCTGGGAGTGTTGTCCTGGCAGTTGTTTGGCTAAGAGTCCCAAGAGTGTCCCTGTGCTTCACACAACATAACCCAGGGTGGTGGTTCTTTGTGGGATCTTGTGTTAGGATGGAGGGCATTGCATTCTACCAGGTGGGTACTGTGGAGTTTGTGTTGGGGGTGTGTGAGGGGAGGTGCTTGTGACTATGGTTAGTGCTGCAAGTCCTCCTTCCCACCCAGCCAGCCAGCCAGTTATCTCACCATGGAATGTGCTTGCATTGCAGGGAGTGTAAGTTGTCTCTCAGGATGTCAGTCAGTGGTGTCCTGCTGTTTGTTGGTGCACAGTTGCCAGCAGGGCCTTGTGCTCCCCACAGCAGTAGCCAGTGTCAGCCATCTTGTGAGTCCTTCTCCACTCCCTGTGATGTGCGCATGGTTCATGGTGGTGTTGATGGGACAGTTGTGGGGGGGTCAATATGTGTGACTGCGACTCCCATGATGCTATTGGCTACACTGACTTGGCCAGCATACACAGAATTCCTTCCTTTGAGTGGTCTTCACTGTGTGTTGGTGTTGTTGTGGTGGCTACATGTGTGGATGTGTTTGTTAGGTCTATTTGTGCCACTGCCTAGCTGTAGTTGTGGTTGTGTTTGTACATGTGTTGGCACAGTTGGATGTGACTTTTTTGATGGCATGTGTTGTGTTTATCTGACTGACATTCACATTTTGGGATGATTCTGTTCTAGTTGCTGTGTAATTGCTATGAGTGCATGGTTTGACTCTCCCCTTGACAGTGATGTGTGTGTTTTGTGGCAGTATATTGTGTACATTTGTTGTGTACTCACCAGGCTCTGGGATGTCCTCTAGTCCATATACGCTCACTGGCGGAAGGATGGCCCGCACCTTCTCCTCCCAGGGCCTGAGGTATATTGGCTTGGCAGGAGGGCCACTGCCGGTGTATTGGCTGTTGATGTAGTCTTTCTTCAGCATGTCCCGTACCCTCCTGCGCACGTCATACCACCTGTTCTGGATGTCCGTCTTTGTGCGCCGACATGGTGATTGGGCGTTCACCCTGTTGATGATCCTCTCCCACATCTTGGTTTTCTGCGACATGGGGGTCTGTTGGACCAGTGTGCCAAACAGCTGTGGCTCCACCCTGAGGATCTCGTCTACCATGACTTCCAATTCACTATCTAGGAACTTGGGATTCTTCTTGGGGGCATGGTGATGGGTGGTGATGGTGGGTGATGTGTGTGTTGGTGTGCAGGTGAGGGTGTGTGAGTGTGTGTTTTGCTGGGTGTATGTGAGGTAGGTATTTGTTGGTGTGCTGATGGTGTGTGGCTTGTGTGAGGGATGAGCTGTGGGTGTGTGGTTGCTTTCTCTTGGGTGCTGGCAGTGGAATGCCATTTGCAAAGGCTCATGGTAGTGATTTGTGTCCTTTATATAGGTGGAGTTGTGGGTGTGTCTTTGTTCTCTGTCCCCACCCCCCAGTATTTATTGGCTTGGTAATTGCTTGTTTGGCCTTTTTTGGGTGATTTTTCCTTTGTGCTGTTTGTGTATGTTGGAAACGTTCTTGTGACCGAGTCGGACCCTGCATTGGTCTCGTACGGTGTTCTCCGTTTCGTTCACGCTGTGTTTGTGCAGTTTTCTATGCTGCGTACGCGTCGGTCGCGGTGTATTGTGTTGCTTCGGCTCGGTTTTATATGCGTGTCGGTCATACGGCTTGTCCTCCGTCCGACTCGCTCGTGGTTTTCGCGCCTTGCATCGTACTTTGCGGTTTGGAGTTCGCGTGTACGTTTCAGTCGGATTTGTTCCGGGTGCGTGTCGGTCGGTTGGATTCGCGTGTTTTTCCGGCCGGATTGCTGTTTTCCGTGCGGCTCGGTCGGTCGACTTTGTTTCGGTACGTGTCGGTCGGATTTTTCGCGCCTTGCATCGTACTTGGCGTGTCGTGCGCCACGGGTACGTGTCGGTCCTTTTTTTTTTTCCGGATCCGAGTCGGTCGGTGCTTTTTCCGGCCCGAATCGGAATCGACCCCATTGTCTCTTTTACAGGTCTAGTACCAACCATCCATCCACTGGAAAATGAAATTTTTAAAAATAATATACAGCAATATCTTCTTTACATTTCTCTACTGGTCAACCCATATCACAATACCAGTGTGGAAGAACACATCCTCACGAAAACCAAACCATCACTATCAGAAGGTGCTGTTCACACAACAGACCAACCCATTGAAGGTAATTCTGTATTAAATCACAGTTAACACCAATAATAACTTTCTTTTCACAGGATTTAAAGAAAAAAAACTTTTGATTGCAAACATAGCATGACCTAATGAATATGAACTTTATAAATAAAAGAACACAATTTGTTTTCTTTTCCTTTCTATACAGATCAACCCATACCTCACCACCTTGCTGGAAGAAAACAATCACCACCAATCCCAAAATATTCACTCCATTATCTTTGGAAGTTACTTTTCACAGAACAGACAAACCCATTTAAGGTAACATACAACAACAACTGATTTATCATCCAAAATAAAAACAAATCACAGGGATCAATCCAAAAACAAATGCAAGCAAACATAGCAAAAAAAAGATAAATAACCATTGTTATCAAAGAGAATTGTACATTGTAAAATAAGTAATTTTCAAACATGTTTCCCTTCCAGGTAATATTTTACAAAAACACATTCAGCAAACAATTCTCTAAAACATTTTTTTATCTTTTTTCCTTTCTACCTGCAGATAAAGAATGGCAGCAAGGAATCAAGCAAACTATATTAAATCAAGCAGGGGAAACAGACTACTGAGCTACAGTGGCTACCTTTATTGTAAGGAGAGAATAACTGAGCCCAGGAGTCATTGGAGGTGTGTGCAGTATTATGCATCCCATTGAACAGGCAGAGTGGTTACTCTTGGTGACACAGTTGAAAAAACAACCGAGCATAAACAATCTGCCTCTGCATTGGAGATTGAAGTTCGTCAAAATATTGATCAAATGAAAACCCTTGCATCCACCTCCAATGAACCTTGTGACTCAATTTTGAGGGAGGTTTCCCAAAACATACCTATGCATGTAGCAAGTTCTATGCCTACTATTCCTAATCTACATCGTATTATGCAGAGACAAAAACAGGCAAGTAAACCTCAATGTGTAACACCCAAAACCTACTCAGATATCAACATACCTGAAGAATTTACAATAATCTTTACTAACGAATCTTTCCTTTTGCATGACAACAAAACCCCTCTAAAACGAATACTAATTTTTAGCACCCCCCCGCAACCTTGCTAAACCAGAGAATAGTGATATTTGGAAGCATTTTCTTCTTTGTACCTGCCGTGAGGGGAACGGCGAACAGCAGCTTTCTTCCTCGCCCGTTGCCGTGAGGGGAACGGCCACCGGAGGGCACTTCAACCCCCAGGAGCCCAAGCGGCGGCGCCAGCCGTGACGCTGCTTTCCGCGCCCGGAGGCGCGATAAGGCTCGACAGGCCTTTTGCAGCGTGGGAAGCATTTTCTTCTTTGTACCTGCCGTGAGGGGAACGGCGAACAGCAGCTTTCTTCCTCGCCCGTTGCCGTGAGGGGAACGGCCACCGGAGGGCACTTCAACCCCAGGAGCCCAAGCGGCGGCGCCAGCCGTGACGCTGCTTTCCGCGCCCGGGAGGCGCGATAAGGCTCGACAGGCCACACGCAGCGCGGGACGCGCGCGGGCGAAGCCCGGGCCAAGGGCGGGCCCGTCTGTACCCGTCCGAGCCCGGCTGAGACTGGACTGGGCCACCCCCTTGCTTTTTACCCAGGGTTTCTTACGGCACGACTGAAGGTAAAGTGAATTTCATTGCCCCACATGCTAGATTGTGCGTTATTGAGCCGTAACACAGGTGGAACGAACTGACCCCCAGAAATGTCTAACCGGAAAGGGGTAGTCGGGACTTTGGATGCCTTCATTGTGAGGGCAGAGTCTCTTCTGTCCCATGAAATTGAAATTACGGAGCGCCGATTGTCCATGGACCCTGCTACTTTGTTTTCTAGTTTGTCAAAGGGTGGACCAAAGGCTGTGAAGACACTATGCGCATCTCCTTGTAAGTTACCGTCTTTAGAAATTTGCGCCGCATCACCTGTTTTACCAGACACATCATCTTTAACGCCGTGCCCGGGAGTCGTGAGTCAGGTCGCATCAGGTATTAATACCAGAGCACGAGGGGCATACTCCCACAAGCCCGCTAAACTGAAAACACTGCCATCTAAACGCAAGAGGAATACCGGGAGTGATGGGTTGCCCAAATCAAAGGCTAAGCCCAAAAACTCTAAAACCGATCATGACAGTGCCAATAACCCGGGAGTTGTCTGCACAGCCTCAGTGGGGACACAGACTGACTTTGTTTTCGATTCTGCCGGTAATGACATTAACCTAGTTGCCAATATAGGCGCTGAGGGAGGCATTGCCGTTTCTCCTTCTGTTACCAGGCATATTGACACCAATCTGGTTGACATTAAGATTGCACTTGATAAGACCTTTAATTTAATGAAGGTGGAGTTCGAATGTTTAAAATCTGTACTGATTAATGTGGCCGACAGGACTATGACCTGTAATGTAGTACCCAATAATGATGTTGGTAATTTACTGCCCTCTTTAATCAGTCAAATGAGTAACACACCTGGGGTAGAGTTGCATCCTGGTCTTGCTACCCAAAAAGGTCCCATTGTTGTTACTCCGCATCTTAACTGTAGTCATGTAAACACAACTCACCAGATAAAAACACATAGTAAGCAAGGGGACAGAGGGGCTACCTCACAAAGACACATAGATAATCTGAACTTTGTACCAGGAAGCAGCTGCCCCATAGTTCAACGCCCGAGCATACTTGCATGTGATGTAAGAGTAGCTAGGGATACCCCTAATGTTCCCAGTAATGGCTCCCTGAGATCCAATCCCGATGTACTCGACTTACCCCCAGCCTCATGCCCATATGTGTTAGTCCTGGCTGGGGTTCCCTACTTATCTGGGGAGCAACGGGAATCCTGGGCAGACCTGCGTAATAAGGCCGTAGATTGGCTTTGTAAGCATAAGGGGTTCCATCCATCCAAAATGAATGATATCATCATGGCTAGAAGAGTCGGGTGGGTTGGCCATTCTCTCAAAAATATAGATGGCGACTGCATTGTTCTTAATTTTCGCAGACCTAAGCTTGTTCGCCATCTACTGAATATTTTTGAACAACCAACCACTCAAAACACCCATATTAGTGCACTCCCCCTGAGTTATTTTTACAAGCCACTCAACAATCCTCAAAGGGACTCCCTGTTTTGCCTCTGATAACAAATAGGTTTAACTCGTTATCTAACCTAGATACACAGGACTGACAATTATCAACCAGGGACGCTCAGCTTTCCCAGCAGTCCCTTCTGGAACAGCCCCTTGCCAGTACAGTTATAACCATTACTGATAACGGCGAAAGTCCGCCCACTAGTATTATTAATGGAGCTGATTTGAACATCCTCAGCTGGAATGTAGCAGGATTGCACTCTAAGCTCGACGACCAGGATTGGTTGCGCCTGGTCAAAGACCAAGATATTGTCATGTTCCAAGAGACCTGGGCCACACACGATTCACACATTGAAGGGTTTCATTGCACTTGTGTCCCGGCATCCAGCCACAATAAAGGTCGACCATCTGGGGGCCTTCTTATTGGTCTTAATGTAGCGACTGGTGGTAGCTATAAGATACTTCCAACAAACAGCCCTAAATTCCAAGTAATACTTTTTAAGAGAAGAGTCTCTCTTTATTTGGTTAACTTTTATAATAATGATTTTGCATCAGTCCCCAACAAGAGTTTTATTGAGCTTTTTGATTTTATTTCCAATCTAGATTACCAGGCATCCGGTTGGAATACTATTGGGATCATTCTGGCTGGGGATTTTAATGCAAAATTTTATGACAGGCATTGTGTCACGGAACCACACACTACGGGCCCTTCTTTTCGCAGGGGAGCGGAACTGACAGCTCTATTGAGCTCGCTCAATTTAGTTAATGTCATGGAGCAGTTGGGTACATCTCATGCCACCAATAACCATAACCCGACCTTCAGAGGCAGGGGACATTCGTCCGTAATAGACTTTGTTTTCATCTCTCCTCTACTGACGGATTATTTAATTACTGCAGAGGTTGTTGCCACTATTCAGGGGGATCACAACCCCATCAGAACCGCTTTCAGATTGGCACCCCGACACATGTTCCCAATTGAATGCGGGGCTAAAGATTTAACTCCATCTACCGACAACCTAACACTGTCATGGAGGGGTATTGATAATGGGGATCTGTTTAAATTACTTGTGAAGGACAACTTACCCTATATCACCTCCTGCTTGTCATCTGAAGCTCCCCATCAGGAGGTAGTTGGTGGTTTTTCTAAACTCTGTCAGGCAGTTAAAACTCTCCTGTTAAAGCCCGTTTCCTTGAAGAAATCGGGCCCTAGATGGTTTGATTCTGCATGCTCTGCTGCCAACAGGAACCTGCGTATGGCTTTGTCAGCTGACCCCAGGTGTTCCCATGATGTAATACAGGCTAGACAGATGTATAAACTAGCTATTACTAACCGGAAAGAGGCACTCGTAAGGGATCGTTGGGAAGCCCTATCGCAGGCTGCTACGGAAAAAAGGGGTAATTTATTTTGGACTGCTGTAAGGGATCTTAGATCCATGGGACAGCTATTAACACCAATTAGCTGCACAATCTCGAGCCAGTCCTGGGAAAATCATTTTTCAAATATTTATGCCACCCCGCAGGGAGAGATTGAACAGCTGGAGTATAGTCTCCCTAACACTCTTCAAATCACACTCCCTGAAATAGAAGAGGCTATCCATCAGTCTATCGGGAATAAAGCCCCTGGCCCGGATGGGCGACCGATTGATATTATCAAATGGATCCCAGACTTCTGGGCTCCCCTTCTCCTGAATGTTTTTAATCATTGTATGTTGGGCCCGCTCCCTGATACTTGGGCAAAAAGTATTATAGTTCCAATATTTAAAAAGGGGGATAGGTCACAGCCCATTAATTACAGACCAATATCGTTGATTGATAACACTGTTAAAATACTGGGCAGAGTCCTATATAACAAGATCCTGGAATGGTCAGAGGAATATGGTATTTTAGAGCGCTGCCAGTTAGGCTTTCGTAGGAAGGTTGGTACCATCGAGCAATGTCTGAACCTCAGCCTTGTGATTGGGAAATATACCATTGCTCGTAAAACTCCTGTCTACCTGGCCTTCATGGATTTGTCCTCAGCTTTTGATTTTGTCAACAGGTCAAAGCTGTGGGCTATCCTGTTGGGCCATGGTTTAGACGCTCCCCTGGTTCATTTCCTGACTTATCTTCATAAGGACCTTCAGGCACAAGTGAGAATTGGTAGAGGTGGTGAGGTCTCAGGGCCTATCAAGGTAGGAAGGGGGGTCAGGCAGGGATGTGTTCTGGCCCCCTTCTTTTTATTATTTATATTAACGGCCTGAACAAATCATTGATAGGTGCAACCAAAGATGTGCCTATGATTAACGGCAAACCTTTGCCGGTGTTACTTTATGCTGACGATGCGGTGCTTATAGGTCGCACCCCAAACTCATTGCGCATTTTAGTACAGTCGTTTGTTAAACATATGGACAGTCTGGATTTAAGAGCTAATTTTAAAAAATCATTTTTAATGTCTTGTGGCCCACAAAAACGCTCCCTTACCTCTATCTCCGTTGGCAGCCAAAAATTAACATGCACTGGTAAATTCCCCTACCTTGGTGTGGTCTTTGCTGCGAACGGCTCCTGGACTGAGCATCTTTCTCAGTCCAGGAGCAAGTTCTCAAAGACCATCAATTCCATTTTTAGCTTTCCCCGTCCCAAGAACACTGGCGTTATTTTAGCTATCTTAAAATTTTTTAAATTGCAATGCGTCCCAGTAGCTACTTATGGAGCGGAGATTTGGGGCACCACAAACAGTTCCTGCATTCAGCGGGAAGAAAACAGATTCTGCAGGAAACTGTTGGGCGCCCCAATCTCGACATCTCATTATGTTTGCCATAAAGAATTAAATTTAAACTATGTCACTGATTTTATACGTGCTCGCCCGGCTCTCTTTTGGCTGTCTGTCTGGAAGAATGAGGAAGCTATTCTGACTAGAGATATTATCATGGACTGTTTGAAGTGTGAGAAAGGGATGGATATCCCCTGGCTATCCGGAGTTTATCAGAGCTTATGCAGTATTAATCAGGGTTGTATTTTTAGAAACCCTTGTAAAGCTGAAACACTACGGAAAATAGATCTTAAGAATGCACTTTACCTATTTTACAGTACCGAGCGCATAGCTCAGGAATCACAGAAAACCCTTGTCTCTAGTTATATGTCACTAGTCCAATATTGTTATCCCCTACCAAACTACCTCACCTTACCTATGAGTCACTGGGAAAGAAGTCTGTTATTCCGTCTCAGAGCAGGGACACTCAAGTTTGTATTATGTTTTCCCCTTGGTTATCATCCCAAAATCGATTTGGTACCCTGCCCATGTGACGGAATTAGCGGACAGACAACCCTGCACTTTTTATTCTTTTGCAAATATTATATGAAATATAGCAAGGGGACACTCTATCCCTATTTTAAAAAAGGAAACCTGTTAGCCTGGATCTGGCTTATACAAGCATGCTTGGTATGATCGATGAGGAGCTTGTATTCCGCCTAAGTACTTTTTGAGAGCGGCGATCCGGGCACGTCAGTCCATGTCAGACCCTTGAATTCTTAAACTGTGATTGGTTATGTTGTAAATAATGTATTTTATTTATCATATTCTAAGATGTGAAATTGTGTCTGATAATTTTAACAGTTTTTTTATGGTTGTACTTTTATGGATATACTGCCTATCCGAATAAAGATTATGAATTGAAATTGATATTTGGATGATGGATAGTACCTTTAAGTCCACCCTCATCCCTTCAGCCAAATATACACTATTCATGCCAACATTAATAACACCACTGTTCCTTTAGTGTACAGTTTACTGCCTGATAAGCAAGTTTCAACCTATACTGAAATGTTATCAGTCATAAAAACTAAAATTCTAAATAAAAGTCCTAGAAAAGTGATTATTGATTTTAAATTATCAATGTTTATACCATCACTAAATTATACCCAGAAACCCATATTCAGGGATGTTTTTTCCACTTTTCACAGGCATATTGGCGAAAAATCCCCAAAACATCCTTGGTTGAAGACTACATATCCGACAGTAAACTACAATATCAATTGAAGGAACTAACAGCCTTATGCTTCGTGCCACCTAATAGTGTAGATCAATACTACACGTCAATTACAGAATCTGACTACTTTACACAAAACAATGAAATATTGGGCCCCCTACTAAATTATTTTGAAGACACATGGATTGGCCATCTAAGCAGGTTGGGTTGCAGGAGGAAGCCAAGGTTCCCAATTGGCTGGTGGAACTGTTACCAGACCTGCTTAGAGGGTGGCACGAAGACTAATAATGCCATTGAGGGATGGCAAAACTCCTTCAACCAATCCATCGGAAAAACTCACCCAAACTTCTATCATTATTTGGAACCTTCAAGAAGGAGCAAAGTTACCAAGAAATGAAAATAGCTCAATCTTTAACAGGTGGTCTGAATCCACGTATCTCCCCAAAAAGTAAAGAAATGTCAGAACGACTATTGGCACAAATGCAACAGTTTACGTTGTCAGTGGCTTCAGACTACCTGGAAAATATTGCAAGCATACTACATTTCTAATACAAGCTAACCCCTTCTTCTTCTGTTTTTAAAAAAAAATGGGATTGGCATCTTTGAAATTATTTTTGTAAAATGATTAGGAATGCCAGAAATCCTACCTGCAGAAGTCTTCTTTCTTCAACTTTTGGTGATGATTCCATTTGTGTTGTCACCAAAAGTCTTCCTTACTCAAATAATTCACAGGGTTTAACCATAAATCCATGATTTTCCAAATGCCCTGATCAAAAATTTGAAACGCAGAGTGGAGTAAACACCAGTACCAACAACGTATTAGTTGGTTTAAAAATCTGTGTTAGAATTGAAAAACACAAACCCAAAACAAAATATCAAAAACCCGAAAAAACAATTGAAAGAAAAAAACGGCAAATCTAATCCATAGCTACAATCCAGGCTCCATATTGAGTAAAAATTGTCCAAATCCATCCTTGTCTATCCAGTTCCGAAATGCAGTAATCCATAAAAAATCTGTTCCAATAAAAAACTTCTTAGCCCTTTTCAAAGGCTAGCATCCAACCCCATGAATCATTTTCCTTCTATTAAAGACGTGATGTGTATTGTGAAATAAAACTCCAAACAGTACTAAAGAAAACATGCTGCAAAAAAATAAAAAATTACTATTATTACAAATAAGTTTAAAAAGTATTCTATTGTTTTTAAGAAATACCTTTTTTTCACTTATCTTGCAGTAACCACAGTCATACTGACATAGGCCAACAACAGCTACATGCATAGGATGAAAAATGGGTTAAAATATACATACCATTCAGAATTTAGACTAAACACCTTCCAAGTACCTCCCTCCTCTCTCCTTAAATACAATTGGGCCAACTACAGCTCTAAATTTAAAATATTAAAAGTTCTTACCTGATCGCAGCTCTCTCTTGCATCCAATCTTGACCGCGATGCTCCAACAACTCCAGAAACAGGCGTTCAACCTCGTCTGTCAAAGCTGAAAGTAAAAAGGAAAAAAAGACAATTATTACTATTGATTACAGTGGAAAAAGTGTGGGAAAAATATGTTTTTAATGTTTACTAAAATATTGACACAGTTCAAAATTGTACAAACATTTAAAACAAATATATTACATGAGTATATTTATTTAAAAAAATATTAATTAACTTTTTTAAATTGTTTTTTATATGTATTACTATTTATTAAAGCTATTGTTTGTTTTTAATTATTAATAAAATATACTTAATATTTTTAATAACTATTAGGTGTTGTGTTATGCTTCATTTATAAATGTTAAAGTTATTCTAATTTATAAATATGTATTTATGCTCTTTTTCTATTTTTATAATATTTCAAAATAAACTATTACTCTTTATAAAGGAATACTCAGTTGTTCACATTAATACCTGAGTATACATACACTACCGCACTCATAACCCTTTAATCCCTCACATCCCATGGCTAAAGGGTTATAATACAAATAATTTTCCTTATTATAAAATATTTTTCGGTTAAGAATATTAAATTATATGTATTAATTCTCTAAACAAATTAATGCTCAGGTATTAAAATTAATACTTGAGTATTAATACACTTCCCCACCCATAACCCCCAAATCCCTCACATCCCTTGGCTAAAGGATTATGTTACAAACACTTTTCTTATTATAAGTTTTTTTTTTTTTAAATATTAAACTATATTTAGTAATTCTCGAAGTAAATTAATACTCAGGTATTAAAATTAAAACAGGAGTATTAATGCACATCCCCTGCCATAACCCCTACATTCCTCACATCCCGTGCCTAAAGGTTGTTACAATCCCTTTTCTTACTCTAAATTATTTTTTTATGGAATTTTAAATTATATGTATTAATCCCCTAAATAAATTAACATTCAGGCATTAAAATTAATACCTGAGTATTAATATACTTCCCCACCCATAACCCCTAAATCCCTCAGATCCAGTGGCTAAAACATAAATGTGATCATTTTTTAAAAATCACTAATTATACACCCACCTTATAATATTACAATAATTATTAAAAAAATATTAATAAACAAAATACATTTAAACTCACCTGAACACTTACCCTAACAATAATTGCGATGTAAAGGCATGCGTTGTAATGACACCTGCACTGTAATAGCATGTATTGTAATGGCATCTGTTATGATGGTACCTGAATTGTAATGGAGTCGTTGTAATGGCATCACATTGTAATGCCTGCGTTGTAATGGTAGTTTCCAGCGGAAAAGACCTCTCGATTCATCTATTCTTGTCGAAAATGTAGCAATTTGCTTTTACTTCTGTATTCTTTGAAGTTGCCGCTCTACTATTTTTATAAAATTTGAATTATGAATGCCTCAAAGTGGTGGCTAGCCATTTGAGGTGGGCAAGTATTAATTGTGTACTTAAAGAAGTAATAACACATGTGGTGGTGCAGCAAATGGGTCCCCTTGCTACCTATACTTGCTCAGTCTAATTTAAAGTCCTCTTTAATGATAAAGTTGGGTTTTAAGTTACAAATCTAAAAAATTCCACTTTTAGAAAGTCTGACTTTTCCTGCCCTAACCATTGTTGTGCTTCTGCCAGTGTTCTGGCTCACATGCCTGTGAATAACTTTGCAGTTGAGATTTGTATAATCCTGCCAGACAGCGAGACAAAAGGGACTGAGTGTAGGCAGGATGGGCCATTCTGCCAGGATGGCTGGGGGCAGAGCCTTTCCCTGCCCCACTTACACTCCAAAGAGCATGCATCCTGCACACTCAAAAAAACGTAACACCAGTCGTTTGTCACCCCAGCCTTCTTGAAGTCTTGACAGGGGAAGGGAAGAACTTTCCAGAACCATATGTGGAGGGTAACCTAGTATGTCCCCCGTCATTTGGCTGACCTCCTGTCTGAGCTTTAGGGGCACAATAAGCTGAAGTGGCCTACCTGCAACTGCTCAGCTGACCTGCTGCACTGGATATGCCTGGTTCTGCAATTGTACCTGCCTGGGCACTACTGGCCTTAGCTAGAGTGATTTCTTTATCCCCAGTCGGTGCCTCCCCAGGTACAGGATCCTTGGCTGGCATCAGCTGAACCTGCTCTGTGAAAAAAGGTGAAAACCTGAGGTTTGGAGCTCTTCATGACTGCATACAGGGCAGTTTGTGCCGAGACTGCCACCTACGACAACTGCCAAAGAGAAGCTCCAGTGAACCTGACTCTTTTTGCACCAGCAACCACCAGCAACTTGAGATATGCACTTTGCTCTACAGCAGCAACAGCCCACGGTGCCCGCCAATGGAAAGATCCAGCAACAACTGTCTGTGATGCCTGACTGGATCTTCGCACTACAGCAACTAACATCCGCGATTCTCTCCCTGCTACTCGTGGCCTCTTCCACCGCAAATGGAACTCTTCGCGCTGGACTTTGAGAGGGTAACTTTTTCAGCAGGACTTATCTAGTCCCTGTAACAGGCCCTCACTCCATCGTGGTTTTGACTGAACTTGTGTCTTTCCCCCGCCCTAGTACGACCAGATGACCACAAGTGGTGCTTTGTGCTTTTAGGCGCTATATTGACTTAAAACTTTGACATTTAATATTTCCGATTCTACTGATTCAATTTTTGTTGTTTGGATATCATTTTATTTATTAAGAATTACCCTATTTTATTGAATGGGTTTTCAATTTTTCTTGTGTTTTGTTTTGACTTTATTGCTGTCTGAGTGCTGAAATATTACTTTACACATTGCTACTAAGTTAAGCCTCACTGCTTTTGTGCCTAGCTGCTAAAGTGTTGAGCACAGGATACTTTAGTGACTTTTGTAGTTCACCCTGACAAGGACCTTGGTTGTTGCTTAAGTAGGATTGTCGCCCCCCTCAACCAGTAACCCAATTTATGACACTAACACTTACACATTTCGACCGCATAATCATGTCTCCAGAAACAACTTGACCTAACACAAACATCAGAATGCTGACTCTATACATTCTTCATATTCACTCAGCCTCATAGACACACCAGTGCACATGCTCCACACAAACACCCGATGATGCCGGCATCATTAAATCTCTACAATGGTCCTAATATGAAATTTAAACTTTGCAGCCTAATAAAAAATGTATTCATTTACTTAACCAGCACTTATTTTTTCGATAACTTGGTTTGAGTGGTATTGTTTTGTATGTCAAGTTTCATGCTACTTGGTGTGGCGGGAGCGAAGTAATAAAGGACGGACCCAAAATCCTTACTAAAAAAGTGTATTCTGCTACAGCAAAAAGCACCGGATGGAAATACACCAATGCTGGTATAGATCCCGCACTTTACCCAGAGGTGTGTCTTTGGTTGGTTTGGTGTCAATGAGTTCTGTAGTTTTAGAGATATTTGCATTAGAAAAGATGATGGAGAGGCTTTGAAGGGTTACGTTTTTGAGATATCGGTGCCATTACTCGATACCTGCATTGGGAGAAAAGGGCACAAGGGGGCAGGCTGAGCTGACCCTTACCTCAACGCCCCAAAGAGACTCCACAGAGATACAAATTAAAAATGATTGCCATTCACTCTGGGTAGGCAGGCCCGGACTTGGAGTTGTCAGACTCAACAAACATAATGAAGGTAAAAGTTCATTTAAACTTGATAGACTTGCGACAAGTCCACCAACTTCCCAGAACCTCTCAAAGCACACTGATGTTTTAATTGGTCGAATTCATTCATATTATTCCACCAAAACAACAATGCTTGTTTCATAGCAACAAGATCCATTTTCTAAAGAGTAGTGGGGTTGACATTCTTGGAAGTGGCAACCAACCAGCACTTGACTTCCCTATGAATTCATGAAGGAAGAAAAGGCATAAGGCACTGTGTCTGGGTGCCACCAGGAGGGTGAGAAACACATGGGAAAAGGGCCGAGGCAGGGCTGTACAGAGAATCACCCCTGATAGAAAAACAATGCTGCGCCGCAGCTGCACGATCACTGGTGTCCCGTGGAATGTGTTGATCCCATTGCTTTTAATAAAAGAGGCTTCTTTTTCGTGGAGACACATAATTAGTTCTCGAGCCACATTTTTCTAAGAGAGGAATGTGCTTCGTTGTTGCACCGTTCGGTCACAATGTGTGTTTAAAAAGAACAGTTGCTTAGAATATGTAGGGAGTGAGAGTGTGGAGAGACAGGGGAAGAATATCGCAAAAAAAAAAAAAAAAATCTAAGCTAAAAGGGGAAAAGGCAGAAAGAGAGAAAAAATTGTGAGAACAAAAATGAGAATATTACCTACAAAAGCTATTTTGGAACGGAGGAGTCAGACGTGGAAACAGCAACAGAGGATTTGATACGAATGAGGGGGAGAAACAACATTTTAAATGGAAGAAGGCGAAGCAGGAAAAAGGATGAGCAGAATAAAAAGATACTGCAAAAATGAGTGAACGGAACATTACAAGGGTATTGGAAGTCACGTCAGTGTTCTGTGACCTTATCAATTAATTTGGCCTTTGGTCTCTTGCATCTGGTGACAGATCTCATTGCAATATATAACGTACAGGACAGTATAAATCATAAAGCACGAGACACAAAATGCATGAAGCGTTTCCCCAAAAAGATATATCAGTACAGTAACCAATTCTGATTTTCTCCATCTTATACTATCAGATTTGTTATGCGGTCCGGTTGCTCAGCATCGACTCCAGTTCTCAGAACAGTTACTTGCAAAAAATACAATTTTACAGTTCAAGTTTTCCTTGTAATAATGCAGGTGGACGTCAACAACACTGTCAGAGCAGAGGCGTCTAAATGTGCATCAAAGAAGCAGCAGTGCGCACAAATCACTCACTTTAAAATGTCTGATACAAATCAAAATAGATTAATTTTGAGCAGCGCGAGGTATATGAGCCTTACCAAAAAAAAACATACAGAGAGATGTGAATGATGTCCAGAAACAGCAGCATGTCCAATTAAAACTCCTCAAAGAGCTCGAAATCCACAAAACCTTGTTTATGTCAGGAGGCGCCCATGAAAAAACACTGTCTGCACCTGGCAGACAGGGATCGATTTTTAATATTTCTTGCCAGATACTTTTTTATGGCTGGGTGACACACTCTTCACTCAGCCTCTCAGGCAGAAGACTGATTGAGGGAGCTGTGAAGGGCAGGGGGATTTTCGCCCCCTTGATGCCCTTAACAGGCTTGACCCACAGCAGCCATGTCTGAGCTCACGAAAAAGTTAGCTTTATAAAAACCAGGGGGCATATTATCAAGGGCTCTATCGCCGCTTTAGCGGGACTTTTTCCCGCTAAAGCGGCGATAATTCTAACGCCCTATTAGCAAGCTGTCGCTAACTGCTGTTAGCGACAGCTTCTAGGCGATAGCGACCGGGTTGGGTGCCGCTTTGCATGCCAGCGATATTTATCGCTAATGGCATGCAAAGTAGGCGTTCCCAACCTAAAGCGACTGGAAACAGTCGCTAAGGTTGCTATCGCCTATTAGCGAGGCAGGGGAGGTGATTAACGAACCAGCGCTAAACACGTTTAGCGCTGGTTTGTTAACGCCTGGTCCAACCCTGACTTAGCCATGTAATCCAATGGGAGGTGGATTACATGGCTAAATCCCCTCGCCCTATCGCCAAGCTAACACTGGTCACAGTGTGAATATCGCTTGTTTTCAAGCGATATTCACACTGTTCTCCAGGGTTTCTATCGCTTTGGAGATAAGCGTTGCTGATAGCACGCTATCTCCGCGATAGAAACCTGCGATAGCCGGCGATAATTATCGTAGCGCTAACTGCGCTTAGCGATAATTATCGCCGGTTATTGCTAATAGGCCCCCAGATTCCAAAGCAAATCCTTGCGCAACACGTAGACCGAGCCTGTTTATCAAAAATGCATGTTGACTAGACTGGACGAAATGCAAATTACGCAAGTGTACTTTGCGTTATTTTGGGAATTTCATGCTATCCTTGTTATGTAAAATTCCCAAAATGACCCCACTTTGCAAAATTTCGTGCCATTTGCTGTAAAAATGTACTGCAATTGCACAGGAACAACAGAATGAGAGTGGCTGTTCGCAGTGCTTTTGTTTTTTTTTGTACATTTTTGCCACAAAATGCAAGGGCACATTTCACCCTAAATTATTGAACGAAAGTACGATTTCGCATTTCACCTTTTTACGCGTAATTTCAAGTAGGTTTGCAGAAATGTCATGTCATTACACAAATGCAAATTAAGTGAATGTTGCACAACCCTAATGTTGACATGCATAATTTAGATACTCACTTATTTGTAATATATATAACAGTTTGCCTAGTCAACCAAAGTTTTCTGCATGCCTGCTCTAGTGGTTAATTTATTCCCTCAAGGGGCTGTATCACCTATATTGACCATGGCAAGTGCAGATTTAAGACATGGGGATTGTTAGAACTGGGGGTCTCTATTTGGCAGAGGTAGGTACCTCTGTCCAAATAGGGACCCTTGCTTCTAGTCAGGGTAAGGGGGATACACTACTAAAATAACCCCTGCTCACCCCCTTGGTAGCTTGGCACGAGCAGGCAGGCTTATCTCAGAGGCAGTGTGTAAAGCATTTGTGAACACATACAGTAACACAGTGACAACACTACAGATGGACACCACACAGGTTGTATTATAAAAATAAGTATTTTTATATAGACTTAACACAAGACCCAAAACGACAAAAATCCACAATACACTATGAAAAATATGACTGTCAATGGTAGAAAATAGTTCAGTTCAAATGCAGGTGATAAATGCGACACTCTACGTTCAATGTACCTTTAGATACGTAACGCGATACAACCAAAAGAGTTGCAGGGAAGGTGATGCGTCGGTTCCTTACACTCAAGAACGGTGATGCGTTGGTTCCTTGCTCCGGGGGAGGTGATGCGTCGGTTCCCTACTGCTGCGTAGGGCACGGTGATGCGTCGGTTCCTTACCGGAGAGGAGGTGATGCGTCGGTTCTTCACCGCGTGGGGAGGTGATGCGTCGGTTTCTTACTGCGCTTCTGTGTCGATGCGACCAGCAGCACCTTGATGCGATGACGATCCGGTGCAATGAAACAAAATGGCGTCTTCTTCTCGATGTGACAATGAAGGGGCGATGTGTGCACGCCCGACGGCCGTGCGGCGACTCGTTGAATCTTTGGAGCCGCGACAGGCCCTGCGACACGCTTCTCCGATGATGCGACGACGTTTGCTGCGACGGCGACACTCTTCTCCGGTGATGCGAGGCGCTTCGGTGATGCGAGGGCGACAGCGGCGGCACGCTTTCTCGGCGATGCGACGACAACTGCTGCGGCGGAGACACGCTTCTTCTTCGTGAGTCGCACTTCCAGCTCCCAGCGACACGCAGTCTCTCAGAAGGCCCAACACAACAGTAGGCACTTCAAATTCCCAGCAAGGGAATTCAGGGGAGCAGGTTGGTGAAGTCTTGTGTCCCTGAGACTTTAGCAGAAGGCAAGCTCAATCTTCAAGCCCTTGGAGATTTTCTGCAAGATGATGAAAGTAGCACAAAGTTCCATTCTCCTTTCTTTGGCAATCAGGCAACCACTGCAGGCCAATCCCTCAAACAGCACACAACATAGGGATAGTCTCCTCCTTCAGTTTCTCTGGTTCCTCTCCTCAGCAAAGGTTCTTCTTGTTTCCCAGAAGTGATCTAAAATCTTGGGGTCTGGGTCCCAATATTTATACTAGCAAATCCTTTGCCTCTGAAGGCAGAGGGTCCTGTACCTAGTCCAAACCAGTTCTGGGTGCATTCTGCCAGTGCACACCTTCTTCCTTTGTCAATGTGGGCCAGGGACATCAGACGCACCACAGGAGGTGGAGCCAGCATTGTGGAAGGCAGGCACAGCCCTATTCAGGCCCAGGTGCTACTCCTCCCACCACTCTACATGCAGCTAGGTCTATTCAGCCCTGTGCTGACTCACCCTGTCTCCTGGAGTCACCCAGCCCCTGTCACTCACAAACCCAGACATACAATACACAAGCTAGCAGAGGCAGGCTGGATGGTTAGGCAAGAAAATATCTACTTTCTAAAAGTGGTATTTTCAAACACAGAATGTTAAAACCAACTTCACTAAAATATGTATTTTATCATTCCGAGTTCAGGCATACTAAATTCGTTTTTCTACCATGTTCCCTGGGTCAGTTAGGATTATAATATGTTATAATCAAACTGCCCATTTTGGCCTATGGGGACAAGTAGCCTTGCAATAGTGAAAAACGAAATTGGCTGTAATTCACTATCTGGACATGCCACACACACCAGGGCATGTCCTACCTTACACATATAATGTACCCTGCCCTAGGGCCTACCTTAGGGGTGACTAATATGCAGGAAAGGGAAGGTTTGGGGACTGGTAAGTGGGTGCACTTACCAAGTCGACATGGCAGTACCAGACTTCACACAGGCTCTGCAATGGCAGGCCTGAGACACACTTTACAAGCTGCTCCTGTGGGTGGCACAACCAGTGCTACAAGCCCACCAGCAGCATTTGATTCACAGGCCCTGGGCACAAACAGTGCACTGTACTAGGGTCTGACAGTGAATCAAATAGGCCAAACATGGAGTCACTAATCCACACATTAATTTACCATAGGGAGCACTTGCACTTTGGCACTGAATAGCAGTGGCAAAGTGCCCAAAGCATCTAGACCAGCAAAAACATATCAACAACAGTGGAGACATAGTGAAAAAAAGGAAGGGAGACCCACGCCAAGGATGCCAGGTCTAAAAGGGTTGGATTACAAAACATTTTTCACTGCCGTTATTACATTACCTTGGTATTAAATAAGCAGCTGTTTGGTGTAAAATACTTTTATCACAGTGTTATGCAAGTAGCTTTGTGGAGGAGGAAATGTGTAAGAATATTTGAGCCTATTTGGTGAGTTGCATTTTGCTGTGATGGTGATGTGCTCAGTTATTTTCTGTGCTTTTAGTGTGTACGTGCTACACTTTTGCATTGTGTTATTGTTGTGTTGAACAGTGGTGGTTGTGCTGCATTCAGCTTAGACTGTTTAGTTGTGCCTTTTTATATTTGTGTTGTGTTGTATTTTTTACTTTGCGTTATGTTAATGTGTTCAGTTCTATTGTGATCAGTGATTATTCAGAAATGCCAATAAAAGCTGCTACATTTCCAACCAATATCAGCACATTTCTTTACATTCCATTGACAAACAACCATTTACCACTCTCTAAGGTGGTAAAATAGAGCTGCTTCATCTCCATAAATATTTAAGACACCTGTCAGCCCGTGCGTGTCGCAGAGAAGAGGGCAGTATCACATAAAGTGAGCACCACACGTGCTAATGTAAGAGCCTGGGCTTCGTCACCCAAGTGAGCACCAAACATCCTCATTTAAAACAGGTATTTGCCACAATTTTAGGCATGCCAATGGCTTAAACAGTTAGAAGCTTCAGCAGCGCTATTTTACCACCTTACTCGATGATAAATGGTTGGTTGCCGTGAAAGCTTTAAAAGCATGTGCTGATTTTGCTTGGTAATGCAGCAACATTTACTGACATATCTAAATTTCACAACTGAATATAACACATTATCACGGAAAAAAGCAACAAAACATCACATAAAAGCACACACCACAGCATAAAAGTAAAAACAGAACACAATACGTCAACCTCAATACAAAACAACAACATGATTTTACAAAGTGCAGCACAAAAACACAACAGCCCAAAAAAACAGAACACATCACCACCAGAACTAAGTGCCACACAGACGTAGGTGCAAACTCTCTTGTCATACGATACCACCTGAGGAATCCTGTTTTCATAATGCAATGGTAAAAGGTGTTTGGACAAAGCACTGTGTTTCTTACCACCATGGATGTAGCTTATGGATTATACCCATTTCTTCCCTGTGGATCTTTCGCTTTCTGCCTACCCAGTTTTGGCCTTTTACTGTAATTGATTCTTACCAACTGAATCTCACTCACAGTAAAATCTGTAGAAAAAAGTGCTAACCGCTTGGTTCTGCCTTTTCAAGATAAGGCTGCTACTGCACAGCCAGGTGAGAAGATCTGACCTGGTTACACATGAACACGAAAGCACCTGTGTGTGTACAATTTACGGGTTGAGCGTATGAGACATGTCAAGCCCAGATCGATATCTGTGCACATGTAGCCTTTTGCAGAAGTGTCCCTTCAGGAAATAGTGCTGACCTTGTGTAGGCCTTATAATGTGAGTGGGAATGCATAGTGTACATCTGTAATGATTACTGAAAAGTCTGTACTTTGCTTTATAAAAGGAAGAGTACATTTATTAAACACACACACTACTCAATACTATGCACCAATTTACAAATATACATAAGCTGTTGGAATTACTTTGTGATATTGCATAACATTTCCACCTTTCCCGCAGGGGGAGTGGGGTCTAGTACCACCACTCCCATGTATGCACATCATCTTGCCCCCTAATGCAGTGGGTTGACACAACCTGGAGCGAGGGCCTTGCCCACTGGCACCATCCCAGTGGCGACCCACCCCACCATCTCAACAAGCATTAAAAATAGGTATGCATGCCCTGGGGACACATAACCCTGACTGAGCATCTCCTACTGTCCATACAGTATACACCTCTACATCTTAGGGGTTAACAGTCTGGGTTGTTCTTCACCCAAAGCAGCAGCAAGAATACATGTTTAGACATCACTTTAAATGAGGTACTTATCATAGCTGATAACAGTTATAATGCATTGCAATCACAGCCCCTAAAAGGCATCACTGTAATAATCACAGGATTAAGCATATACAGCCAGACACCCTAGCAGGAATGTCCAGCAACCTAACCCCACTTTTGCTTATGACTCCACCTTACACAGATAGTTCACATAACACATGTGTCTTTCAGTCCCTCTAAAAGAAATAACTTTGGTAAATGCACTTCTCGTGCAATTGCATCTCTTCACCTCCAGGGGATGCCCTTCTCCAGACATCCCCAGCCCAGATATCAATACCTTGAAGCAGTCCCTAACGCACCACCAGCTGCAGAACAAAAGTTCCAGCCCCGGGATGCTGATGACTGCTGGCTGAGCCCTTGAGGGGTTGCTCCTTTTACTTCCCCTAGAGACTTAGGGGGGACTTCTCCTCTGCGTGCTGAGGGAGTCTGCGTTGCTCCTGCAGCTCCCCCTGCACCTTGGCACACACCTGGTGGTGACCCCGTCCTACTGGGGCCACCACACGCCGAGGACGATCCGCTTTTCCTTGCAGGCTGGTCCAGGCCTGCAAGGCATTATGGGGCAATTCGCTCCAGCCCGCGCATATTATAGCAGCGGCTCCCCCGCTGCTCTGGGGAGAGCCGAGCGGCACCGCTGGCGGCCTCACGCCGCGTCATCATGCCTCGGTGGGGGGCCCGGTCCCACCCGGACCCCCAGGTGAGTTATGCAGCTCGGGGAGCCCACCCAAGGCTGCTCTTTGGGGGCCCGGTCCCACCCGGGCCCCTCGCACCTCTGCCTGGCCATGTGTTGGAGAGCCACCTGGGGAGCCCACCCACGGTGGCTCCATCCGGCTCTCCGCTCGACCCGCACCCTCCGTTGCGGCCGCGGGAGCCAGAGCATCCATTTCGGTCTGCCCGCTCCAGCAGGCAGACACAGAGGCAACCTCTCTCCTGGCGGGTCTTCGGGGGAGTGCACTCCCCCCACCTTCCCGCTGTCATGGGGGAGTGCAGCAGCACTCCCCCCTCCTTCCTCACGTCGGGGCCCGGAGGTGGGGTCCCAGGCCCCCGGGCCATCTTCACGGGGAGTGCGACAGCACTCCCCGGCTTTGACTTCCTCGCGTCGGGGCACACCGGGGCCTGGAGTTGGGGATCCCGGGCCCCTCCTGGACAATCTGCACAGTGAGGGCGACGGTGCTCCCCGGCTTCCCTTCTGGGCGTCGGGGCCCGGAGTTGGGATCCCGGGCCCCACAGACATCTTCATGGGGGGCGCGATGGTGCTCCCCGCCCTCTGGTGTCGCCGGGGGCCAGGGTGGGCTCCTGGCACCCCGTTTGGGCATTTTCACGGGGTGCTCCCCGGCTTTACTTCTTCCGGGGGCAGTCCCCGGGACCTGACCCACCCCGGGGGCACATCTTGGACCGGCAACGGAGCCCCACGCGCTTCGTTGTCGGTCCTCAGAGAGGTCAAAGGTTGCTTATCTTCTGGGGGCGTATCTCGGCCCCCAGGTGGCAGATTTTCACCATCTTGGCCTCTTCGTGCTCCTGGTGGCACGCCCCAGCCACTGGGAGCACTTCCCTTCGCCCTCCTGGTCTCAAGGAGAGTGAATTCAGCAGGGAGCGGTCTTCACTGGATCCCTGTGCCAGCCTTTCGCATGGCTCTCCTCCTGGGCCTCTCTTCTCCTTGGGCAGAGGCCCAGGCTCATGCTCTCTTGTCCTGGACTCCCCTTATGGCGCAAGTCAGGGTCCTGGGCCAGTCTGGAGGTTCTTCCTTCCAGCTACCCATGGCGCCAGGCTCTAGCACCAGTCTTCCTCAGCAGACAACACCCCAGAGAGAGCTCCTCTTCCTGTGCAAGCTCTTTTAAGAGAATGTGGAGGGGGCTGGCAGGAAGTCTCTGCTTGCCCTATCAAGCAGCAACACATCACCTCTCTGCCCCTGCTCCCTCCTTCCTGCCCAGACCTCTGGGTCAGTTCAAAATGGCGTCATCCAGGGGTCTCATGCCACATGGTCTCTGAAAGCCCCTTCCCCCCTTGCTGCCTTCCCTCCAGAGCAGCTTGGTGCCTGGCACCAGGTGACAGCTGCTGATGGATAACCGGGTCGCTCCACCCATCTTCTCTCTCTCTTGGAGAGGAGACCTTAGCCCTTGGAATGCTTGTAGTGAAGGGCCAGGCCTCTGATGCTACAGCTTGGGGAGGAAGGTCATTAATCCAGCCTGGCAGGGTCAGCCCCAGCCAGGCTCTGGTTATGAGCTGACTCAGAGGAATATGACATTTCTGGATGACCCAAAAGCAGTACAGATATGACTTTGGACTCTGCAGATTAGTAGTTCTCACCTAAGTTACAGTGGACTTTAGTGCGTGTCTGGAATTTGTAGGCCCCAGGGAAGTGAAACTATCCCATGTGATCCCCATCCTCATAGGGGAATACTGAAGTGGTCTTTCAGTGAAAACAGTGAAGCACACTGACTTTCCCTTACATGTTTCTTCCCATTGTATAACGCCTATTCCAAGTCACCACCCAGCTCTGCATAATTCCTGCCACACCATTCAATTTGTAGCTGCTCCTGGGCTGCGCATGCCAGGAATCTCCCCAGTGCAGCCCCTACACGTGTGCGCACACATGTACACACGTGTCTGCATGTAACCAGCCCGGTGCCCCTTACTCCTGCTGCAGCGCAGCAGCCTACTTTCACCAGGGGGACACCGGTAAAATCCCCATGCAGTCTCTTTCATCATGAGTTCACTGTGGGTGAGTCCCAACTTATGAGGCTCTCCCACAGTAAAAGTTCAACAATTAGGTGTTCAAAAAGCGAAAAGCCCGGGCAGCGCAGATGGTCAGAACCACCTTCTAACAATCTGCTATTTATTTTAGGGTGTGCTCCTTCTTTAAAGTTAGAGCCAGGAAAACAGTAGAGGGGTAATTACCCTTGTTTGATTAGTGCTGATTAAACATTAACATAATGCACATTTTATACTTAGGTATTTTACTGGGTTTTTTTCTTTTAACAAATTCCATTTTAAACCAGCCTATTTACATTTTTAATGTTTACCCTGCACTTTATAGAATGTTGTTAATTACTGAAATCATATTTGTACTCTACCAAAATGTTTTTTGCCGATTTGGTTGTTTTTAATTTTCCCTGTTGAGCATCAGTGCTGAATAAGATCTTGCTCTATTTAATTGCTTCATTGTGATTATTTTCTTTTTCTTTTATGGTTGTATCGTATTAAAATATGTCTTTTATGGCCTCATCTGGCCAAATTAAGATTCTTTGAATTCAATTTGACAATGTTTTAATGAATGAAAACTAAGGGCCTGATTTTGAGTGCAGCGGTTTTCTGACCACCGCACTCGCGATAGCGCAGCAGTGGTGGTCCACCGTCTGCCGAATTACGACTTTCACTGTTGTAGCGGCGGTGGACCACCGGCTGTGCCAGGGAACAGTTGTTCCCTTGCGGCAGCGGAGCTGTGCCACAATGTAAAATGCTCAGCGGGACTGCACCAGTCCCGCTGAGCATATTAAGAGTTCCTGTACTGCCAGACATTTCATGGCGGTAGCCCTGCCATGAAAAGGCTGGCGGTGCAACAACAAAGGAGGTCCTACAAGGCCCCCAAATCCCCCGCCATGGGGATACATTCAGGGGGGCACAACATGTGCCCATCTGTCTATATTACCCCAAAGTTCCAACATGGCATGGACTTCACCGTCCATGCCGTGCTGGAATTTTTCTTGCCGTGCCCATTGCGTTGCCTGTTTTCCAGGCACCACCATGGGAAAGTCAAAGGACCATCCGTCTTACACAAGTTCAACTCGTAATAAGGCAGTCGGTCCTTGCATGGCTTTGGCAGTGCTGTGTAAGCGAAGAGCCGGCGCAGCACCGCCAAAGTCGTAATCAGCCCCTAATTCACTATGTGCATTTTGGGGTGATTGATGAATTGCTGACTCTGTTAATTTAAAAAAATTACATAATTATAACGTTCATCGAGTTTTCTAATAAACCAACATGAACTATTACAAACAGCAGCAACCATTTTCTCTGAGATGTACGCACATTGTTCAGGTCAAGGGTATATCTTAAGGTTTCAGGCCAGGTTTCTCACTAAGGCCCAGATTTAGTAATATTTTTCATCTGGGTTGCGTCATTTTTGTGACACAGCCCTGTCAAAATCCATTTTGGCATTTAGTGAGCCATGCAAAGTTTGTTTGCATAGTTCTAGGTGTTTGTTCCAGGTGTGTGTTCCATCGTGGGGGACCACAACCCCCAGAACCCTTTGCGGCCGGCGTGCCACCGCCGCCACTGCCTGACAGTGCCCAGAGGCGCTCAAAGGTATCAGGGGCCTCCTGCAGCACGGGAGCCCGTTCCAGGTGTTTGTTCCATCGCGGGGGACCACAACCCACAGAACCTTTTGAGGCCGGCGTGCTGCCGACGCCACTGCCTGACTGCGCCCGGAGGCGCTCAAAGGGACCAGGGGCCTCTCGCAGCGCGGGAGCCTGTTCCAGGTGTTTGTTCCATCACGGGGGGACCACCACCACCATCAGAACCATTTGCGGCTGGCATGCCGCCGACACCACTGCCTGACCGCGCCCAGAGGCGCTCAAAGGGACATGCACGGCGTGCCCGAGCCACACCTGGGCAAAGTCCGGGCCAAGGGCGTGCCCGTCCACACCCGTTGGAGGCTGGGCTGGGCCTACCCTCTTTGTCCTCACTTTATTTGTAACTTGTCTCCCCTTCTTCTTGGACATTGGGTTACTTGACACTGTGACCCGCCCCAAAGAAAGAGTCCTGCCAAGTAAGTCTGTTTGGATATCCTGCCTTGACTTAAGTCTTATCTAGTGTGACTGTGTTTGCCCCTTAAATGGCAAAACGGAAGCAAATGGGAGAGAGGGAGAGTACCTCTAAAACCCTCCAGAACTCTACCCTTGATTGTTTTCTATCACGGGCGGCCACAGCTATAGACAAAGAAATCTTAGTAGCAGAACGTTGGCTATCCATGGAGGGGGGAGCAGTTACAGCTATGAATTTGGATACAACTCCAAATGGGCAGGCAAGGGTCATAGAACCAGGGAACTTTACTATTGACCAACTCACACTGGAATCATCCCTCCCTGTGAAGTCTCCATCCCAACCTTCAGTACCCCCGACGTCTGAACCTCCAGCTAAAAGGAAGAAGAAACAAAAACATTCTGAGCCTTTACTGGTAGCAAACACTAGATCTAAGAAAAAAACCCAGGCGATACCCACTGAGGAATCTAACAGCATTAAGCAAGCATTACCAATTGTGCCACACTCTCACTCTATGTCACCACTCCCCACAGGCCTATCCTCTCAAGACATTAAGGGGCCGATTCCGATCTCGGTCGGAGGCGCACCCAATACTATTCGGCCGGGAAAAAAGCCATGCGAAAGCCAGTTTCCCGACCGATCCGTACAGCACACCGAACGAGCAAGTACGATGCGCACAACAGCAAAAATTCCGGCCGAGCCGTACTCACCCAAACCAGGTCCTGTTCTCCGACCGAGGCGAATCCGGAAACGCCGAATCGAGTCGCACGGAAGGGAAAATGCAGCCCCGTCCGGCCGGACAAGTACGATGCGCTTTCCGAACGCGCCGAACCCGTCGCTACGCACGGCACGTCAAAGCATCCGGAGAGGCGCACATAAGCTCCGAATCGCGCCACAACACGATCCACGGCTACGAGACGAGACACAGCACAGACGAGGACGACGCGAAGCGGCGAGGACGAAGCGAAGCGACGAGGACGAAGCCAAGCGACGAGGACGACGCGAAGCAACGAGAAGGACGAACGACACGAACCAACCATGAATCCCTTCGTCCCGATCATACCAATATTCTACATCTACTACCGGAACAGGCACGGACGCGTACGGCGCAGAAGGTAAGTCAGACACCAACCACAAAACACATACAACACGTACACGACACATCACACACATACACTGGGAATCTGAATATACTTACACCAGCAACAGCAGCACCTTAGGGGCGGGATGCCCATCACCAATGCCACATATGCACACAGGGGCCTGAATGCGCGCCACCACCCCAACCCAGGGGGGCTGGATGCCTACCACTACTACCACCCTTAGCCAGGGGGCAGGATGCCTACCACTACTACCACCCTTAGCCAGGGGGCAGGATGCCCACCACTACTACCACCCTCACCCAGGGGGGCAGGATGCCCACCACTACTACCACCCTTAGCCAGGGGGCTGGATGCCTACCACTACTACCACCCTTAGCCAGGGGGCAGGATGCCCACCACTACTACCACCCTCACCCAGGGGGGCAGGATTCCTACCACTACCACCACCCTCACCCAGGGGGGCAGGATGCCCACCACTACTACCACCCTCACCCAGGGGGGCAGGATGCCTACCACTACTACCACCCTCACCCAGGGGGGCAGGATGCCCACCACTACTACCACCCTTAGCCAGGGGGCAGGATGCCCACCACTACTACCACCCTCACCCAGGGGGGCAGGATGCCCACCACTACTACCACCCTCACCCAGGGGGGCAGGATGCCCACCACTACTACCACCCTTAGCCAGGGGGCTGGATGCCTACCACTACTACCACCCTTAGCCAGGGGGGCAGGATGCCTACCACTACTACCACCCTTAGCCAGGGGGCAGGATGCCCACCACTACTACCACCCTCACCCAGGGGGGCAGGATGCCCACCACTACTACCACCCTTAGCCAGGGGGGCTGGATGCCTACCACTACTACCACCCTTAGCCAGGGGGCAGGATGCCCACCACTACTACCACCCTCACCCAGGGGGGCAGGATGCCTACCACTACCACCACCCTCACCCAGGGGGGGCAGGATGCCCACCACTACTACCACCCTTAGCCAGGGGGGGCAGGATGCCCACCACTACTACCACCCTTAGCCAGGGGGGCTGGATGCCTACCACTACTACCACCCCCACTCATAGGATGGACAATGCATGACACAACAAGCACACCACAACCTAGGGAATGCAAGATTAAGACATCCCCCCACCACCATGACAAGCGTGTGAGCAGGCTGTGTCAAATGCCTACAACACCGAACATGACATTGAACATACAATGTGACCCCCTAGCACATGTGCCACACATATATGTGTGTGGCACCCACAATGCAAGCAGCCCATGACCATTGTGGCAATGGGGCCTAAACCCCCATCATCACAGTGACCAAAAGGCAAGTGTGGGGTCCATAGCTGAAGCACATTTTGACCATTGTGGCAATGGGGTCTAAACCCCCATCATCACAGTGACCAAAAGGCAAGTGTGGGGTCCATAGCTGAAGCACATTTTGAACCATTGTGGCAATGGGGCCTAAACCCCCATCATCACAGTGACCAAAAGGCAAGTGTGGGGTCCATAGCTGAAGCACATTTTGACCATTGTGGCAATGGGGTCTACACCCTCATCATCACAGTGACCAAAAGGTAATTGTTGACAAAGAAAGAGCTGCAACTGCCAAACTGCATGGATCATTCCTGGTCACAGAACCAAAAACTCATCTGTGGCAAAGTAGTGTATGTGTCCCATTGCAACATAAATTGGGGGAGCCAAATACTGCAGTGCAAATGAAACATTCCTTTGGCCATGTGCAGACAAACAACACCCATGGGGGCTGAGACCGTCAACAGTCATCAATGACACAATGACAGAAGTGACCATCAGAATGCAGAACCACATATTTGCACCAATGGGCACACAAATGCAGATACCCTGTGGAGACAGCAGATGTGAGGTGAACAGATACCATACCATGGCAGCAATGGGACACACAAACCATGATCACTGTGCTGACCGATGACCTAGGAGTCCCAGGGACAGCAGCGGAAACACACCAAACAACATACAGCCAATGGCACACCCAAGATATGCCAATGCAGTGGTGCAGATGCACAAACACAAACAGGCAGACCAACACTGTCATCATACACAGCAGGTGAGGGGTGGGGGTGCCAGTGTCCCCAGGCAACAACACAACACATGAGGAGAGCTGAATACCAATCATACAGATGTGCATACACTGCCACACTAAGGTAACTCATGGATCCAAATCCCCTATGTGGGCAAGCAGGCATTGACAGGTGAGAGGGAGCACAAAACACACATGTCACACAGGCACGTAGGAACAACAACTGACACAGCAAGTCACAGACACACCACAGCACCACCCCCAGGGCCCCCACAATGTGGTGACCCTGGGCTGAATAAAAATACCACTGTGATGACAAAGCTAAATGTCGTTCACACTGTGAACCACAGTCAGGTGTCCTGAGCAACTAACTACCATCACACCTACACAAGCACAAATCAATCAGCATGGCCAGTAAGCCAAGGCCAACATGGAGGCAGGGGACTAGCCGGGCAACAACTCTCATCTGCACACACTCAAGACCACACCCCTCGACCTCCAACAATGTGCAGCAGTGAAGTACACATGCACTGGTGACATTGCACATGCACCCATGACTATTCCAGGGTGGTGGGTGGGAACCAAGGTGTAGAAACACATCACACATGGACACTCAACAAGACTCCTGAATGTCTGACACACTGCACACTACGCTGTACATGGACATGACGGCAATACCACACCGACCAATGGGATCCCAGCCACAGTCACACACCAATGAAGAAGCCAAGGTCACCCACAAAGAACACACATAGACAACAACCAACATTGCAGCCCGGACCCTAAGGAGTGCCAGCAGTCACACACACAACGTGTCACAATCACTGAAAGATAACACAAACTGGAAATCACATGACAGGGGCAAACAACAAGTGCCAAAGGGAAACCTGACTGTGACCCATCTGCGTCAGCACACAAACTCTGCCCTGACAGCAAACACACCTATGGGTGACACCCTGATGACCAGTAATGTGCCATGCACCCACATCACAGAGAACACAGGGAGAAGACTTTGGGGGAACATAGCTCAAGTCAGCAAGCATCACAAACAGGTACAACACTAGGGATCACAGCATGCGCAGATGAATGGAAGTGAACACACAGACATGCACATACAACACACACCTTGGGCGCAGGCAATGTCACACGTGTACACACTGCCATGAGGGGACTCCACTCCTGTGTGAGGAAAGCTGTGCCATATGTTGCCTCAGTAGGGCCCCATCATGTCAGCTGAGCACTTGGTCACACAATCAACAATTAGCACCAAATGAGGGCTCCCATCACATCAGCCTGGTCATGGATGTGCCAACGGAATCATCAGCACAGATCCAACACACTTGTATAGCAATGTTGCACTGACTACACGGATGAGTCCCTCCCCATTGATGCCCAAACCTGCATGTCCACTGGAGATGGCAACACGGTCAGGGAAGTAGACAAATGCAACGATGGCAGGCACAACAGATGTGCAGGGGTGGAAGCCACAGATATGAAATTGCCAATGTAAGTAGGAAACCCATTGCAAAATACTGAACACATGACACCCTCAGATGCTGCTATTGATGACATGGATACACCACATGATAGGACACATTCCCCCTGGACCACATGGGTTCCTGCACAGTAACACTTCATAATCATGAGACCAGATATCACCATCACTGCAGCAAGGGCATGGTTAGCTGCACCAACAACATGTACATCTGAAGCATGAGCACTAGAGAAAAGAAAGTTGCTTTATTCAGCATATGTGTTGTTTGATAACGACGTCCAGAAGAAATTAGAGCAAAGGCCAATGGCCAGTCCATTGTCAAAGTTCAAACAGGGTGACACTGGCAGATGTCACCCTACGCATGCCTGCACAATACCAGGGACAATCCACTAGGAGGGGCAACCGGGGGGCAGGCCAGGCACCGCAGGGACAGGATCAGGGCTCACCAGGGGAGTCAGGGAAGGGGTGGTGGGTGCTGGAGAGCCACTGACAACTGCAGTGGAGGTGTCTGACATGGTGTGTGCCGGCACAACTGGGGGGCATGACACAGATGTCGTGGGTGCCGGCACAACTGCAGTGGACCCTGCAGATGGGGTGGACAGGTCCGCCACTGCAGTGCCCAAGTCAGACAGGGCGGTAGTGGACTCCACTGCAGTGCCTACCTCCAGGGGAGGAGAATGGGGAACAGGCAAGGTGGGTTGGACAGAGGGGGAGGACACCCTCACCACATCAGTGGCACAGACAAGCGCAGCGGGGGGTGTGGTGCTGGGAGAGCAAGTGGCAGGGGGAGAAGGCCGGAGCATCTTGGGGATGGTATATCTGTGGGTGGGGGAACCTGGGGCAGGGTGTGGTGGGGGCACCTGTGCAGTGGGGGCCTGAGGGATGGAGGACGGAGACCTTGTGCCTGAGCTGCAGGGCGGTGGCGGGGTCTTGCTCTTAGCACTCCGGGGGGACTTGCGGGTGGGGGCCTCAGTCCGTCTGCGCCTGGGGGAGGGTGTCCGGGGGCGAGGGGCACTCTGCTCCGTGTGGGTAGGCTTCCTCTTCCCCCGGGATGCTGGAGCAGCTTCATCGGTGGGGAAGAGGCCGAGGTCACAGAGGAAGAGCTGCTGTGACTTTGGGGTTGCAGGTGAGGCAAGGGAGGGTGCTTTGGAGGGAGAGGGAACTGAGGACTGCGCAGTGCATGTGGATGCGTGTGTGTGTTCCAGGGCCCCATCCCCTGTGAGTCTGGCTTCAGTTCCCTGAATGTGCGTGCGTGTGCGTTTTGTCATTGGCGTGTGTGTCAGTGTGCTGGATGTGTGTGTGCTGGTGTGTGCCTGTGCCAGTGTGTGTGTGCCTGGGATGGGTAAGGTGCTGGGGAGTGTGGATGGAGCAGAGGCAGGAGGGGTGAGGGACCGTTTGAGGAGGGACACTGCTGCCGTCAGGGAGGAGTCCATGGACCTATTGCCCCTCTGTAGGTCAGACATGCCCGATGAGATGCCCTCCATGAACGACACCAGCTGAGTCAACAGCGCGGTGTGCGCATGGAGGACACTCAGCATGGCTGTCTGCCCTACATGGAGCTGGCGAAGGAGGTACACAGACTCCTCACTCAGGGCAGCAGGGGACACAGGGGCAGGGGGTGCGGTGCCTGGCCCAAAGGAGACACGCTCCCGGACATGGGAGCCTCCACGGACCTGGGGAATGGGAGCCGATGGGAGGGCGGTGGTGGTGCTGGTGGTGGCGGGGACAGCAACACTAGCTGGGGTGTGGTGGCTGCTGACACCCGCCTCCACAAGGGAGTCATCCTCCGAGTTGCTCTGGTCCTCAGCTGAGGTGGATGCTGCTGAGGACTCCTCGGTGTGGCTCCCCTCGCCCTCCGTGCCACTGGGTCCCTCCAACCACTCCTCGGCTGCTGACCCAGTCTGGCTCTCCGGCTCCTCCTGGTCCGTGGAGCTGTCCCCTTCCGTGGCCGTGGATGTATCTGCAAACAATGGGGAAACAGACAGACATCAGTCACCTGCACATAACGCACACACCACTGTGAGCACAGCACATCACAGAGCAAGCCCTGGCATCATTAGTTGTACATTGCTAAAAGTGCACTAATTGAACAGGAGAAGTCAATTGTCAGTCTGATGCCAAGCATGGCACTCACATCCCACATGGCCTTGCACCCATCTGTCTGGTGTCTGTTGGATTGCAACACCCCAGTGTTGACACATGCACCAAGTACACAGTAGTTGGACAGTGCAGAGGACACGGTGTGGACACATCACAGCTCTTGCCACTGAGTCAGTACAGGTTTACGGATGTAAGGGATGCCCAGAGTCAAATAGGAAATGCATGTGATGCATACCAGCGACAGACACCATGATGCACCCATGTCCTGATAGCCAGCGCCACTATGGTGTGCATGTAGCACATGTCACTCCCCTGCAGGATCACCAATCAGTAGACACATGCCATGGCGGAGGCATGACTGCAAAGTCATACATCACTGTCTCAGTGATGTATGACTTTGCAGCCAGACAACAACACTCTGCACTGTGTCACAATAGTAGGTCATGGGGAATGCAAGTCCTGGAGCTGCACAAGTGCACATGCACATCCCCCACAACACATCCTCTTAACCCTCATCTGTCCAGGTCATACCTATTGGACATATGGGAGACCTGTGACACTACCCTCTGAACCTGAGCCCCTCACACTCTGCTGTGCATGGGGAACAGCTGCCTGAACTTCACATTTACATGCCCCAGTCTGCATGGGCAGCTGATCAGACACCTATGTGTCACACAAGTATCGTCTCCTATGGTCACATCTCCAGTGGCATGCTGAGCCCCTACCAAGAAACTCCACAGCAGTCCTGGCGACTAATCCACAGCACACTGACACAGAGGCAGACACCTGAGGGGTCAAATCACTGTGCACAATGTGTCCTCTGATACACGGGAGTGGGAGTACAGAGTGTATTGTATGGCCTGGAGTAGGCATGACTGTCCAGCCCCACATGAATGAGGGATGAGCCCTGGACTGTAGGCAGCTGGCTAAGTATGTGTGACACACGTCATATACATACTCCTGGGGCCCAAACATTGTTCCCACCCGCAGCATGGGTGTGTGCCAGGTACCCCAGCCACATGTGGTGGATCAGCTCAGCAATTGGACCACAGATCAAAGTAACACGCTGAATACATGTCAGAATACAGGCATCGTGTAAGCAATGGACCCACCCATGATGCCCACCACAGAGTCAGGGAAACAGATGCTGTCTCCCACCTTGAGTCAAGCAAACTGCAAGGACACAGTCCTAAGTGACAGAATTCCCTGCATGTAAGGGCCACACCTGGGTATCAGATGAGGAGTGGGCAGTGCACAATAGAGGGACATGGCTCCTGGACAACATGACTGCTGTACTGTGGCAGTTCAACCTGGCCCGAGGAGGGCACATAGCATGTTAGACAGAGTACACAGTGCAGTCTTTGACTCACCCCCTCCTTGCTGCTCTCTGGCCTTCAGCTGCCCATCCAGGTCTGGAAAGACCACCGCCAGGATCCTGAGCATGTGGGGGTCAGGGTCCGTGTTCCGCCCCTCCTGCGAGGAGGCGACAGCTTCAGCTGGACCCGTGCAATCCTCCGGGTCCAGCCCCGAAGGTCCTGCCACCTCTTTTGGCAGTTGCGGATCCGGCGCTTGTAGACCCCCACGGACCGGACAGCCCGGACGATGTCCTTCCAGATCTCATGCTTCCGATGGGCAGAAGCCTGTCAGGATGACAAAGTGATAAGGCCATTACTACACATGCAACATATCCGTGCATGACACAGTTGCATATACATGTCGCAATCACAGGGGCACATGGTGTACCCAGGCAGTGCACGGCTGCCCATGGACAGTTTTCCAGAAGTCACTACATGGTATCATTGCATGGGGAGTAAAACCCTGTTCAGAAGCACTGTCACTGCACCATACCTGTCCAGTGCAAGTCACTACACACTATGGGGGGTGACAACTACTCAGTGAGCCTGCTAGCCAGTGGTGTGCTGACTCTCAGCCTTGCTAGTCAGACAAAATGCACATTCAGAAAGGCAGTGCACAGAACACTCACCTGCTCCCCTGGTGTCCCATACAGCTTGCTGTACTGTGGAAGTAGGCTGTCCAGCAGGGCCTGGTTCTCTTCAAGGCTGAAGGCTGGGGCTCTCTCCACAGTACGTGCCATTGCAGGGTCCAGAGGGGCAGAGACAGCAGCAGTGCAGTGGCAGATGTCGTCCTGGAGCATGTAGTGCAGGCAAGTGGGCTCTCAGGGGAACATGCAGCAATATATATGTGCTGGAGAGGCAGATACTGTCCCTTGTGTCCAAAGTGATAGGTCCAAGTCGTTTGCATCTTCTGAATCTGGCCAATCCATGGAATAGCAGCACCAAAACACGCCCACAGCATCCTTCAAAATTTCAACTTCATGACATACATGATTTTGCAACATTGTTGTGGGTGACCAACTGATTTTCCAGCAACCGACTCGTTCGAATATTCGAAAACGCGTCCGTTGCCAGGCAAGCCCATTGTCAATGGGTGCGCACCGATCGGTCCATTGAGGTACAACGCGCACAGGGGTACAACGCGTACCCGCACACATTGAATGCAATGGGCTGGCCGGAGGCACCGATCGGTCCATTGCTGTTCAACGCGCACAGGGGTGCAACGCGTACCCGCACACATTGAATGCAATGGGCCGGCCGGAGGCACCGATCGGTCCATTGCAGTACAACGCGCACAGGGGTACAACGCGTACCCGCACACATTGAATGCAATGGGCCGGCCGGAGGCACCGATCGGTCCATTGCTGTTCAACGCGCACAGGGGTACAACGCGTACCCGCACACATTGAATGCACTGGGCTGGCCGGAGGCACCGATCGGTCCATTGCAGTACAACGCGCACAGGGGTACAACGCGTACCCGCACACATTGAATGCAATGGGCCGGCCGGAGGCACCGATCGGTCCATTGCTGTTCAACGCGCACAGGGGTACAACGCGTACCCGCACACATTGAATGCAATGGGCCGGCCGGAGGCACCGATCGGTCCATTGCAGTACAACGCGCACAGGGGTACAACGCGTACCCGCACACATTGAATGCAATGGGCCGGCCGGAGGCACCGATCGGTCCATTGCTGTTCAACGCGCACAGGGGTACAACGCGTACCCGCACACATTGAATGCAATGGGCTGGCCGGAGGCACCGATCGGTCCATTGCAGTACAACGCGCACAGGGGTACAACGCGTACCCGCACACATTGAATGCAATGGGCCGGCCGGAGGCACCGATCGGTCCATTGCTGTTCAACGCGCACAGGGGTACAACGCGTACCCGCACACATTGAATGCAATGGGCTGGCCGGAGGCACCGATCGGTCCATTGCAGTACAACGCGCACAGGGGTACAACGCGTACCCGCACACATTGAATGCAATGGGCCGGCCGGAGGCACCGATCGGTCCATTGCAGTACAACGCGCACAGGGGTACAACGCGTACCCGCACACATTGAATGCAATGGGCTGGCCGGAGGCACCGATCGGTCCATTGCAGTACAACGCGCACAGGGGTACAACGCGTACCCGCACACATTGAATGCAATGGGCCGGCCGGAGGCACCGATCGGTCCATTGCAGTACAACGCGCACAGGGGTACAACGCGTACCCGCACACATTGAAAGCAATGGGCCGGCCGGAGGCACCGATCGGTCCATTGCTGTTCAACGCATCACTGTACATGTGACTGGCATATGTCAGCATGCCTGTCTCAGATGGACATATGCCAGCCACAGATAGCTCCCAGGGAGTGAGGGGCACACCTACATCATGACAGCCTGTCCAAACCTTATCATAAGGCATGTAAGGCTGCATTTCCTATTGTGTGTATGTTGGTGTACATGTTGTCCTGTGGGTGTCACCTGTGGGCAGCCACCCCCAGGCTGTGCACGTGTTAATGGGGACAGGATCCTGGGTGTTACGTGTACGTGACCACTGTGATGTGCAACTGTTCATATCTGTGCATGTGCCATGGTCACATTTCACAGTGGTGTTTGTGTATGTCATGTCACATACCCCGTGAGTCCCATGTGGGACGGTATGTTTGAGCCAGGGTGTCCCAGTGGCACAATAGTGATGGCCCTCCACAGTCTTTGTGCATGTAGTGTTTACAATGTCTCTGATTTCATGTGCACAATGGGAGACAGTCTCCACATCCACGTTGTGTGTGCATGGACTCTGATGTTGTGCGTGTGTGTCACAGACGTCCATGGCTCTCCTGCCATGGCAAGTGTGGCCACTACCTGTGGGGGTCATGTTTGTTTTGTTGTGGTGTACACATGATACTCCAGGTGATGCCAGTGTCCATGTGGCATTACAGGGTCCCTGGGAATGTGCCTGTCGTTGAGCTGTGGTGCCTGGGGCACATCTGTCCTCACATGTCACTGGGGGGTGACTGTGACACAGCATCATGATATCCAATGGGCCAACCTGGGACAAATTGATGCCACCTTTAGGACCGTGTTGACAGATGTTGGCCATGTATGTACCATACATGTCGTTCCGGTACTGCACACTTCATGTAGTTGTGCCTCATGATGATGTATGTTGGGATCTTGAGTGTGTTCAATGCCGCATATGTGGGGTGACTGACGATCTTGCTTACTTCTCCTCTGCACTGCAGGGCTCCTGCTGTCCATCGGCCATTCCCAGACCTGGCAACGATGGTGGAACGGGACAGCATCCGACGGTACCGCTTCACCAGGCAGCTGATTGAGGATTTGGCAGTGCAGTTGTCCCCACATTTGCAGCCTGGCCGGCCGTATCCTACAGCGCTGACCCCCAAGGTGAAGGTGATGGCAGCCCTACACTTCTTTGCCACCGGTACCTTCCAACATACTGTGGCGTCTGCTGGTGGGATGTCACAGACCATGTTCAGCCGTGTGCTCCGCGATGTTTTGGCGGCAATGTTGCTCTTCCTGAACCGGTACATCTATTTCCCTAGACTGCGACGACTCACTGACGTGAAGAGTGACTTTTATGCCCTGGGGAGGATGCCGCATGTCATTGGCTCCATTGATGGGACACATGTGGCTTTGGTACCACCACAGGCCCAGGAGCAGGCCTACAGGAACCGCAAGCACTACCACTCGGTCAATGCACTGGTGGTGTGTCTTGCAGACATGACCATCACACACGTGTGTGCCCGTTTCCCTGGTTCAGCACACGATGCCTTTGTGATGAGGAGTAGTCGCATCCCCAGGTTGATGGCACAGATGCAGAACCAGCGTGCCTGGCTTGTCGGTGTGTACTGACTTTGTGCCATTGTGTGTGATCTGATCTGTAGTATTCCGCCCACTTTTCCAAGTCAGCTGATGTGCACTTGTCTGTCCGTAGGTGACTCGGGATACCCCAACATGCCGTGGTTGCTGACACCCCTCAGGAACCCTGTGACACCTGCCCAGATGCGCTACAATGAGGCACATGGTCGGACCAGGAGAGTGATTGAGCGGACCTTTGGTCTCCTGAAGAGCCGCTTCCGCTGCCTGGACAAGACCGGAGGGTCCCTCCCATATGCCCCTGCGAAAGTGTGCAAGATTATCATCGTCTGCTGCATGCTCCACAACCTGGCAGTGCGGAAGGAGTTGCCTCTCATCCAGGATGACGATGACCAACATCCGCCACCTGTGGAGGATCCTGGCCTGGACCACGATGCCAGTGACGATGATGATGATGATGGTGATGGTGATGTCCGCACACAGCTCATCACCAACTTCTTTAGCTGAATGTGAGTATCCTGAGGTGTCATGTGAATGATGTGAGTTGGCATGATGTGTGGGTGGTGCTCTGGTGCTGTTGGAGTGTGTCCATGGGCTACTTGACAGGATGTGTGTTGCGATGTGTGGTGACAGGTGGGCTGTACTCCCCAACAGTGTTGACATGCTAACTTGGTTCTGGGTGGGTATCTTGTAACATGTATTGTGCATGAGTTTTGCTGTTCTGTCCTGTACTGCATTGCTTTTGACTGTGTGTCATTTCTGTCCTTCACAGGGTACTTTCAGATTCGTTTGGTCAACTGTGTCCACCGACGACGTGATTGCACATCCAGGCTGGTAGCTGTTGTGTCCCTACAGGTGATGTGCGCCACACCCATGGACTTCCTTCTGTCTACAGTTGTTGACTGTGTGCCCGCTACCAGGTGGGGTTACCTTGCATCTGTAGTGGTTACGGCATGTTGCTACTGTGTAATAAACCTGTGCTTCACTTAGTGATGTGCGTTGTCTGTGGTCACACATTTGACTGCCATTTGCTTACTGCACCTGTGGGCTACTTGACTACAACTGGGAATGGGTGTGGTGTCTGTGCATTGCACCGTCTTCCCTGGCAACATCAGTGTAGGCAATGAGTCAGATGGCCTAGGTGTGTATGTGTTGTGTAGCCCTGGTGGTGTGTCTCCCTCATATGTGTCACGTTGCCTGTACTCACATGCCTGTGTTGTCCTTGCTGTTGCAGTTCGCATACACAGTGTAATTTTGCAGTTCATCATCCCCATAACAGCACCCACGTTGGAATCACGACAGAGGCAAGTATGGTGTATTAGTGTGTTTATTGTGATAATAGTGCATAGGATGGATTGTGCTGTACATGAATCTTGCAATCCCAAGTTCCTAGATGAATAGAAAGTCCAGGTAGACAGGATCCCCAGTATCGGGGCCACTGTTGTCTGACACATTGTTCCAACTTGTACTCCCCATGCAATGTGTGGGAGTAGTGTTGCCATCAACAGGGTGAACAGTCTGTGCACAAAGGCGAAAATCCAGAACAGGTTCAGGCTTCCTGGGAGTTGCGCTTGGCCATCAGCCTCTCACTTTCCCCTCCTCGGACGACCCCTCTTCTTGGGGGGGGCCCTCAAGTGCAGGCTGCTGCGGTGCAGGGGACTCTCCGCCAGAGTCCTCCTCCCTCCCTGTGGCAGTTGCAGTTTGTTCGGTGCCAGATGTTGTTGGCACACAGGGAGGTGTGGACTGGTTGCTGTTCATCTGGCGGAGGCATTGTAAAATGTCCCTGTGCACCGCCGTCATCTCATGTAGTACATCCCACTTGGACTCCACGCGGGTCATGTGGGAGTCCACACGTGACATGTGGGAGTCCACACGTGACATGTGTGACTCCACTTGGGACATGTGGGAGTCCAAGCGGGCATGATGGGCAGCCTGCTGCTGTTTGATGTCTCTGAGGAGCCCCACTACCTGGCTGAGCTCTCCGGTGCTGGACTGGTACGCATCAGCTATGCGTACCAGTTGTGGGTCTTCATGCACACCAGCAACGTCTGCAAGCAGCGACCTCTGTCTCCCACCCCTCCCACCACCCCTGCTGACATGTGCAGTGTGTGCAGTTGCACGCACAGATAACCCAGGTCCACCTTGGGGGTTGGTGGTGGTGGTGGTGTCCATGGCCCCAGGTTGGTCCAGGGTCACTGCGCTGGTGTTGTTCCTTATTCTGTCCATGTCGGCAGGGATGGTATTCGTGGTGACAGTCGTTGGAGGGGTGGGTGCAGGGGGTGCAGCTGGTGGACCTGCTGGTGCTGCAGCTGGTGGTCCTGCTGGTGCAGCATGTTGACTTGCACCGGATGTGCCAGGTTGTTCTTCATCGTCCGAGGAGGACAGAGGCTGTACGACGCCAGTGAGCTCGGCATCCTCTTGAGCCTGGGACTGGGACTCCTCAGCGTCTGCTGCTGTGTCCCTATCATCACCTGTTTTTGGGAGACACAAACAATGTATGTCATGTTTCTGCAGGCATCAGTGGTTGACACACCTGACAGTTGTGACTGTGCCTCGGGGTGCGGGCCTGTACATTGTATTGTCCTAAGTCGTCACAGTCAGGGGTTGATATTGGTGTGGCACATTGTCCTGCATTATTTGGGCATTTCTATGTATTCTCTGGGGTGTGAACATGGTCTGCATTGATTGTGTTTGGTTGACAGCCAGACCTCCTTCCCACCCACCCACCCACCCAGTCAGTTATCCCACCATGGAACGTGCTTGCATTGCAGGGAGTGTAAGTTGTCTCTCAGGATGTCAGTCAGTGGTGTCCTGCTGTTTGTTGGTGCACAGTTGCCAGCAGGGCCTTGTGCTCCCCACAGCAGTAGCCAGTGTCAGCCATCTTGTGAGTCCTTCTCCACTCCCTGTGATGTGAGCATGGTTCAGGGTGGTGTTGATGGGCCAGTTGTGAGGCTGAGCAATGTCTGTGACTACGACTCCCATCATGCTATTGCCTCCACCCCCTTCCCAGCATGCCCATGCTTCCTTCCTTTTGACTCTGCTTCCCTGTGGGGTGGGCTGGCTGTGCTGACAGGATGGCTGGGAGTGTTGTCCTGGCAGTTGTTTGGCTAAGAGTCCCAAGAGTGTCCCTGTGCTTCACACAACATAACCCAGGGTGGTGGTGCTTTGTGGGATCTTGTGTTAGGATGGAGGGCATTGCATTCTACCAGGTGGGTACTGTGGAGTTTGTGTTGGGGGGGGTGTGAGGGGAGGTGCTGGTGACTATGGTCAGTGCTGCAAGTCCCCCTTCCCACCCAGCCAGCCAGATATCCCACCATGGAACGTGCTTGCATTGCAGGGAGTGTAAGTTGTCTCTCAGGATGTCAGTCAGTGGTGTCCTGCTGTTTGTTGGTGCACAGTTGCCAGCAGGGCCTTGTGCTCCCCACAGCAGTAGCCAGTGTCAGCCATCTTGTGAGTCCTTCTCCACTCCCTGTGATGTGAGCATGGTTCAGGGTGGTGTTGATGGGCCAGTTGTGAGGCTGAGCAATGTCTGTGACTACGACTCCCATCATGCTATTGCCTCCACCCCCTTCCCAGCATGCCCATGCTTCCTTCCTTTTGACTCTGCTTCCCTGTGGGGTGGGCTGGCTGTGCTGACAGGATGGCTGGGAGTGTTGTCCTGGCAGTTGTTTGGCTAAGAGTCCCAAGAGTGTCCCTGTGCTTCACACAACATAACCCAGGGTGGTGGTGCTTTGTGGGATCTTGTGTTAGGATGGAGGGCATTGCATTCTACCAGGTGGGTACTGTGGAGTTTGTGTTGGGGGGGGTGTGAGGGGAGGTGCTGGTGACTATGGTCAGTGCTGCAAGTCCCCCTTCCCACCCAGCCAGCCAGATATCCCACCATGGAACGTGCTTGCATTGCAGGGAGTGTAAGTTGTCTCTCAGGATGTCAGTCAGTGGTGTCCTGCTGTTTGTTGGTGCACAGTTGCCAGCAGGGCCTTGTGCTCCCCACAGCAGTAGCCAGTGTCAGCCATCTTGTGAGTCCTTCTCCACTCCCTGTGATGTGAGCATGGTTCAGGGTGGTGTTGATGGGCCAGTTGTGAGGCTGAGCAATGTCTGACTACGACTCCCATCATGCTATTGCCTCCACCCCCTTCCCAGCATGCCCATGCTTCCTTCCTTTTGACTCTGCTTCCCTGTGGGGTGGGCTGGCTGTGCTGACAGGATGGCTGGGAGTGTTGTCCTGGCAGTTGTTTGGCTAAGAGTCCCAAGAGTGTCCCTGTGCTTCACACAACATAACCCAGGGTGGTGGTGCTTTGTGGGATCTTGTGTTAGGATGGAGGGCATTGCATTCTACCAGGTGGGTACTGTGGAGTTTGTGTTGGGGGGGGTGTGAGGGGAGGTGCTGGTGACTATGGTCAGTGCTGCAAGTCCCCCTTCCCACCCAGCCAGCCAGATATCCCACCATGGAACGTGCTTGCATTGCAGGGAGTGGAAGTTGTCTCTCAGGATGTCAGTCAGTGGTGTCCTGCTGTTTGTTGGTGCACAGTTGCCAGCAGGGCCTTGTGCTCCTCACAGCAGTAGCCAGTGTCAGCCATCTTGTGAGTCCTTCTCCACTCCCTGTGATGTGCGCATGGTTCATGGTGGTGTTGATGGGACAGTTGTGGGGGGCAATATGTGTGACTGCGACTCCCATGATGCTATTGGCTACACTGACTTGGCCAGCATACACAGAATTCCTTCCTTTGAGTGGTCTTCACTGTGTGTTGGTGTTGTTGTGGTGGCTACATGTGTGGATGTGTTTGTTGGTTCTATTTGTGCCACTGCCTAGCTGTAGTTGTGGTTGTGTTTGTACATGTGTTGGCACAGTTGGATGTGACTTTTTTGATGGCATGTGTTGTGTTTCTCTGACTGACATACACATTTTGGGATGATTCTGTTCTGGTTGCTGTGTGATTGCTATGAGTGCATGGTTTGACTTTCCCCTTGACAGTGATGTGTGTGTGTTTTGTGGCAGTATATTGTGTACATTTGTTGTGTACTCACCAGGCTCTGGGATGTCCTCTAGTCCATATATGCTCACTGGCGGTAGGATGGCCCGCACCTTCTCCTCCCAGGGCCTGAGGTATATTGGCTTGGCAGGAGGGCCACTGCCGGTGTGTTGGCTGTTGATGTAGTCTTGCTTCAGCAGTTTCCGTACCCTCCTGCGCACGTCATACCACCTGTTCTGGATGTCGGTCTTTGTGCGCCGACATGGTGATTGGGCGTTCACCCTGTTGATGATCCTCTCCCACATCTTGGTTTTCTGCGACATGGGGGTCTGTTGGACCAATGTGCCAAACAGCTGTGGCTCTACCCTGAGGATCTCGTCTACCAGGACTTCCAATTCACAATCTAGGAACTTGTGATTCTTCTTGGGGGGCATGGTGATGGGTGGTGATGGTGGGTGATGTGTGTGTTGGTGTGCAGGTGAGGGTGTGTGGGTGTGTGTTGTGCTGGGTGTATGTGAGGTAGGTATTTGTTGGTGTGCTGCTGGTGTGTGGCTTGTGTGAGGGATGAGCTGTGGGTGTGTGGTTGCTTTCTCTTGGGTGCTGGCAGTGGAATGGCATTTGCAAAGGCTCATGGTAGTGATTTGTGTCCTTTATATAGGTGGAGTTGTGGGTGTGTCTTTGTTCTCTGTCCCCACCCCCCCAGTATTTATTGGCTTGGTAATTGCTTGTTTGGCCTTTTTTGGTTGATTTTTCCTTTGTGCTGTTTGTGTATGTTGGAAACGTTCTTGTGACCGAGTCGGACCCTGCATTGGTCTCGTACGGTGTTTTCCGTTTCGTTCACGCTGTGTTTGTGCAGTTTTGTATGCTGCGTACGCGTCGGTCGCGGTGTATTGTGTTGCTTCGGCTCGGTTTTGTATGCGTGTCAGTCGTATGGCTTGTCCTCCGTCCGACTCGGTCGTGTTTTTCGCGCCTTGCATCGTACTTTGCGGGTTGGAGTTGGCGGGTACGATTCGGTCGGATTTGTTCCGGGTGCGTGTCGGTCGGTTGAATTCGCGTGTTTTTCCGGCCGGATTGCTATTTTCCGAGCGGCTCGGTCGTCGGCTTGGTTTCCTGACGTGTCGGTCGGATTTATCGCGGCTTGCATCGTACTTGGCGTGTCGGGCGCCACTGGTACGTGTCGGTCGGTAATTTTTCCGGCTCCGAGTCGGTCGGTGCTTTTTCCGGCCCGAATCGGAATCGACCCCTAAGTCTTTAATGAATGGCTTTGAAAAAATAATGTTAAATAATCTGTCACCCATATTGGATAGGGTTGACAAACTTGAGGTCAATGTGGAAAACATCAAAAAGTCTATTACTAGCTTAATGACGGGGGCAGGGAATTTTGGGCTTATAGGATCAGAATGCCAAGATCCAAGGGGAGTAATAAATTCTGAACAGCACAATATTATGGGGGGAAGCCACTGCTGCAACTTAACACAACCTTTACCTTTGCCCACCTCCCTAAAAAAAGGTTATGACATGTGGGAAGCCCCGTTTAAAGCCTCGTTTAAACCTAGAGCAATGGCGCATATCAACCACCAACTGAGGAGTGGCATCCTGGTAACATCCTTGGGTCTAATACACACAGCTCTTTACTTAATGGAAATGGAATTGAACCCACTAGGCAGCCCCCTTCCCAAATAGATAATTCTGCTGCTAGGGATGATCCTCATAATGAGGTGACGCTACATCTCCTTCCAGAGTGTTGCCCATATGTGGTGATCTTAACCAATGTCCCTTTGCTTCAGGGCAATCCTAAGGAAACCAACAGTGAATTGAAGAACAAAGTCTGCTATTGGTTATCCCAAAAATTCTGATTTCTCAAACTCTAGCTATCTCAACATTTTGTTTGTCCGAAGAGTGAGCTGGGTTGGTCCTCTACGGAAGCATATAAAAAGAGATTGCATCGTGATTAATTGTAGATCCCCAGATCTTGCAGGGCAATTGATCCAAAGTAGGAGGAAACCATCCGGGTGGGTCTTTGGATATGTGATTGAGATTGTGCCACTTGGATTTTTCTATAAACATCTTAAACCAACTGGTCCAATTCCCCCACCAAAAGCCTGCGCCACCCAGAATTTACTGAAGAGAAAGGAGCAATTCCCCTTGGAAATCAGTAACCGATATCAAGCATTTGCCGATTTGGACAGCCCAGACTGACTAAACCCAGGGAATGTAAAATCGATGCCGGACTATGCCGCAGCCATAGCCCCTCAAACTGAGGGGGCTACTAGTATTAGTAGTAACATCTTAAATGGAACAGTAAACCGTACCGAAAAAAACTATCGGCCCCCTTGTGCTGATTCAATCAATATTGTGGAACACCCCTATTGTTCTTCTATTATCACATTCATCATACATACTCAAAATGCATAAAACCTATTTTTTTGCAAAAGACTCATCCTCCGTTACTAAAATTTTTTCCTTTTATATTCATGTAACGCTGAATCACAATAATTGATATTTATATACAGAACCCGAGACTCAATGTCAATATTCCAAATAAATATTTCATAAAAAAATTTCATCAATCAATCTTATACTAAGATGTAAAACAAAAACAGAAGGCCTCCTTTGTCATTCCTCCTATTTACACTTGTTGTTTAAAAATCACAATATTCATTCACTGATTTTTATCCGTGAATCTCTGCGCATGAATAACTCTTAATAAACATTTCACATATGATCAAAATCCCATACAAGCAATTTTGAAAAAAACAGTAAATCAAACCAATGTTCATACAAATATAGTAAAAGCAAAGTGTCAACGCGGCGTTTCAGTGGACTTGTCTTATTCGGCACCACCTTCTTCAGGACAAGCTTTCATTTTTAAAAGACAGTTGGGTTCTCTCTATAGGCAGAAGTATAAAATACAACAGAAAATAGTGTTAGAGGACCACCTATTGATGCAAAAAACAGGACTATTTTATAAAACAGTCAAGCCAACACTCAAATATCTAAAAAGATCCCCTTGTAGTGCTCATAAAATGAGTCATTGAACAACTATAAATTCAAATACACTAGTCAAAGTGATACATGTTAAATTAATATCCTGGGTTTTTTATTATCACATTTTCTCATTCAACCCATTTGGCCACTATATTATAAATCAAGACACTCTCTTGAAGTATGTTGTCTTAGCCACCAGTAATTAATCTCATTGTGGTAGGAAAACTCCAGGAGATAGATATACCGGTAGTTACTTCCGATTATAATCTGAATTAAAGAGAATGCATGTTGAAGTTACTGACATGTATTTAAAGAAATTCATACCTATTTTGATAAAAGGGAAACAATTCTAACAATTTGCTTAGGCTTATTAGTTCCAATTTTCACAGGTTTACGCACTTTCCTTTCATCAATGAGGAAGCGTGCGTTTATTTTAAAATTTCTGGTCACCGTATTTCAGTAATTTTCCAGAGTATTCAGTGACATATCATAAATTTCGGCAGCAGTCTCTGGAATATATAAATTACAGATAAGTATAGATGCGTGATATATTGCCTTTTTCTAGGAGTGTAACATTTCTAGCTAGTATATTATTAGAGGTTATCATGTAATTTACTCTGCTTCAAAGACATGCTGTTTTAAAGACATGTCCCACTCATATATGTCCCTGGTTAAGAAGACAAATCAATCTTTACTCCGTGTAGAAAATATGTATCCTAAAAATGTATGCAAAAACTTTTTTATAATAAAAGATCCTATGGGGACCAGCCCTTCACTTTGCTGAACCAAGTTATTCACTAAACTATATCACCCTAACTCGAAATGGTATAAATTATCACAGTATATTACTGCGTGCCATATCCACTTACCGCTTCTATTCTTTAAGTGTCCTCGAATGCGAGTTGTTCTGGAAAAGATCAGTTGTGGTCTGAGCGTCCTAGTTATATAAGCTCCACTTCCCGCCAAATGATCGGGTTAATTGCTTCCAGGTTCATACCAGAGAGCGCGAACTCCATCATCAAAAATCTGGCAGCCATCTTATACTGTGTTTACTTATGATCAGGTCTATTGTCTCAGATATTTAACAGTGTTGGTTTCAAATCCAAATTAGACTCAGCTTGTTTATATCAACACTAAAAATGATGAGGCATGTTTGATCATGATATTTTAACCAAACCTCAACTCGTGTGTCGCTTAGAGTGGTTCAATCCCCAAACTACCACTAAGGAATCCCGCTGTATATCGCTGATATCAATGGCAGCCATCTTAGAAGGTCTAGTTTGATGACCACAAATATATGTAGCTAGTCTCTACTGCTCATTCACTAATGTTAGGAGTCATAGCTTCATTAATCTTACACTTAGATTAAACTTATAAATTGTATTAGAATCAATACAATCTAGGTGGTGACAATAAGTTAGTATGTGAACCTATTCATTTAAAAATATTAGCGCTCATGCGGAGTGGGGTGAGCAAACGGGAAGAAACTTTATTCTAAAATTCTCTCCCCTTCCTCCCTATTGTTCAGCCCGTAAAGATATGTTTTAAATGTACTAATGTAGTATTGTTCCCTACATTTCCTCTTTTTATCAATGTTTGCGCCTCTTTTGATACCAAAAAACAGTAAACCGTACCCCATTCATCCTGCCCACCCATCATGCACCCACTCAAGGCTGAATGCTTGTAAAACCCATATCTAGTAACCCGCAACAGGGATGCACAAATGCTGACCAACAACTACAGATTATTTCATGGAATATTGCGGGAATAAAGCCCAAACTAAACGATCCTGAGTGGGGCAAGTTAGTGGACAGCAGTCATATATGCCTGTTCCAGGAAACTTGGGCGACGGAGCAAGTGTATAAGGTGGGGTTTACTACGTTTAGCATTGAGGCCAGGCGCTCGACTGCTGGCCGACCGGCTGGTGGGCTACTAATTTGGGTTAAGAACACATTGGTTTGCAAAATTAAGCCACTTGAAGTAGGATCCCAGGAGATCCTTGGCCTAGATCTGATATGGCCTAAAGGGAATATCCATGTTAGACTAATTAACACATATAATAGGTTTAGCAGCCATCACAAGCCCTCGGAAACTATAACAACGCTCTCCAACTTCCTTGATACCTCTAGGAAAAAGTATCACCTTATTGTAGCTGGCGATTTTAATACGACTTATGAGTCAGTAGACTTTGTACAGGAATTAGTAAGGAGGAAGAGCAAGCTAGGGGTGGAAATAAGCTCCAGATACCTGCCATTAAAAGATGTACCAAAGTTGAGCAGCAAGTATTGTCTTTTACTCTAGCCTATGGGGTGCGCGCATGTAATGGGCGGACACCTTCAGATGAGAATAGAAAAGGTTACGTTTAAGAGGGGAATGCTAGAAGCAGGATCGATTATATTATGGTGGACATGGATCTTTGGCCTTATGTCAAAGACATGACCATCCAAAACCTAGAGGACAGCGATCACAATGCTCTCCTTCTGGGGCTAACTGGCCTCCCTATCTTGCACAGCCAAATCCATCAAGTAATGGACCTTGTCGTTACTACTAACAACAACAGGAGAGTCAAGTGGCCCCAGGTCGTGGCTGATGGGAAATTACTCCCTAAGATCCTCACGGTTGAGTGATCCTGACAAAAGCATTGGCTTTATTGTCTCTAGCTTTCAACAATTAACAAATAGTATAAAACCCTATTTTAGTAGACAGTGTAACTCTAACATGCCCAAACGGAACATCGCCCTATGGTACAATGAGGAATGTAGACTAGCCAGGAAAGATCTAACAGCGCAGTAAAGCAAGGGATATGAAATGACATCAAAAGTAGAAGGAGGATGTATAAGAGGGCCCAGGATGTGGCAAAAAGGAGTTGGGAGGTTGATAACTGGCGTACACTAGCTGAGGCTTCAAAACAGAAGGATTGCCAGCTTGTCTGGCACCTTCTGTCAAAGGGGTCAACCAAGCCAGTCAGTGAAGATGACATTTATATACAATCACATGTCTGGGAAGAGTACTTCCAGAAACTTTATACTTTCACAGTTTTTGAACCCAAGGGGGAGGCAGTGGTAGCAGTTGGGGAATGCAACTCAACACCTGTACAGGAATGTGCTGTTGGTTTTTCCTTACAGGAAACTAACAGCAATTAGCTTACTCCAGACTGGGAAAGCTCCAGGTCTAGATAGACTCCCCGGAGACCTGTTTAAAGCAGAGCCCAATATCTGGGGACCACTGCTTCAGATAATATTTAATGGCATCTTGCGAGGGGGGGAATATCCCTTCGACCTGGAAGGGTGCCAAAATAATCCCCGTATTTAAAAAAGGAGATAAAGGGGACCCCTCAAATTACAGGCCAATAAGCCTCATAGATGTCTCCCAGAAGGTTTTCTGCAAAATCATCTTGTCACGTCTCCAAAACTGGATAGAGGAAAATAATACTCTCTTTCACCTGCAGGCAGGTTTTAGGGCATCCACGAGCACCCTAGATCAGGTATTCTGATTTCTTCTGCTCATCGGGTAAGAAGTGAAGATCAGGAAGGGTCATTTATATGTCGTATTTGTAAACCTTAAAACGGCATTTGATTCCATTGATTGCAATAAACTTTGGGCCGCTCTTAGGGACTTAGGACTCCCCTGTGACCTACTTCAACTATTGGTTCGCTTACACCAAGACAATTACGCCAAAGTCAGGTGGAACTCTGATGGTAGTCCAACTAAGAACATATTAGTCTCTAAAGGGGTGCGCCAGGGCTGTGTGCTTGCCCCAACCCTGTTCACCATGTATATGAATGGGCTCATAAGTGAACTATATGATTGTGGAGGTGACCCACCAAGATTAGCTGGTAGGCTTATACCCTCTTTGCTATTTGCAGACGATGCACTGCTCATTTCTAAAACCCCAATGGGCATTCAGAATGTGCTATCTAAGTTCGCCGAAGCATGCAAAGATTGGGGCCTTGAAATTAACTGTTCAAAAACAAAGTTTATGGTTTTTAATCCCTACAAATTCACCAAGGGGAAAGTGACGCTGGGTACCCAATTCTTAGAACAGGTCAAGGCCTTCGACTACTTGGGAGTCAGAATTAGTGACAATTTAGCATGGACTCCCCAAATCCATAAGAGCGAACTGACACTCCAGCATGTGGACTGTGCAATAGTAAAGAGGGTAAAACGCTCAGTCTTCTGCCCAATCTCCCCTATCCTTGAAACACACCGGGCTAAAGGCCTAGGTAATGCCCTCTATGGGGCAGAATTGTGGGGGCTGGAGCATTTGAAACAGCTAGAGGTTGCTGAAAACAAATTCTTAAGGGCAATCCTCAACCTCTCAATGAACATGCCCATAATACCTCTACGCCTTGACCTTGGTTTAAAGCCTATTACACACTTTGCTGTCTTCAAGGTGCTAATGTTTTGGGTAAGACTTTGGACCAGTAACACCCAGATTCCTATAAAGGACGCAGTGGAGGAATTATTAATTCTCCAAAGACACACAGGGCAGTTGCTCTGGTTTAACAAGGTCAAGGAGTGGCTTTTCAGACTGGGCCTGGGAATAATGTGGGAGGATCCGCAGTCTATCACAAAAAAAATGGTCCCCCTGTTAAAAAAAGAGGTATTGGGATTTTGTTGATTCTTCCTGTATCGATGTTAGGGTACCTGGCACTTTAACTTCCACTTTTTTAAATATCAAAAGCTGCTTTAAGTTAGACTTGTATATGGATGATGTCGACCCCCCCCCCAGGCATGAGCACTTTGTTTACAATTTAGAATAGGGGTTCTCCCACTGAATGCAATGAAAAACAGTTGGGCAAATGTTACTATATTCCCTTTGTGCCCGTCTTGTCACTCTACCCCAGAGACAATAGAACATTTTATTTTCCTCTGTCCCGCCTATGTAAACTTAAGAAAAACTTGGATTATCCCGGCCTGCCGACTGCTTTCTTTTTCATGCCCCTCTGATGCTCTACGCATATTTAGGTCAGACACGACAAGGTGGCTTGTTTTCACAATATCAAGATATCTGCTTTATGCCTGGTGGCAGAGGCCTAAAGTTGTAAAATAATATCGTGATGTAGGCTTATTGAATAAGCAGGGCAAGTCGTTTGCAAGGTCATTCAGTGGGACAGCATGGAAATGATATGGTTAGACTGTTTTAATACAAGTGGTTTTTATTGACATTTTTGTTTTTACGGCAAAAACATAAATTGTAACCCTGTCTTAAACGCTGTATAGGTCTGTGAAGTCAATGTTATTTTAAACTATTGTTTTGAACATTTTTATGTAATATTGTGTGCTACGTGACTTTATGTTGTGTATGATCATGTTATTGATCGAATAAAATAAATAAATAAAAAATAGTTTAGTAAACATAACATAATGCAATGCAGCTCAAGGCACTGCATTGCATTGCTTTGCATTGGTGAAGGCATCACATGGGTGTAGAATGGGCATTACTGTGCATCCTCCCATGTATTTTGATGAAAACCTAGATTGTCAAAGACGTGTAAACCTTGGTTTGCGCCAGAATGGTGCTCCTAACAGACCGAGGTGTAATGAGGATAAATATTTCTCCTCGTTACTTCTTTTTTTTCATTGTGTGATGCCTTCTGCATGGAAAGAGGAAATTGCCTCTTAGGATTACTTTTCTGCAAGGAAGGTATCTCTTTTGTAATGAAGGCGCTCTTGCAACTTGGCGCAAGAGTGTCTGCATTGGCACTAGACAGCACACAGTACGTCAGCACTAGGAGAGAGCAGAATTGCACCATATTCTATTAGATGTGGCACATTTCTCCTCTCTCCTTTTCACACAACACAACAAGTTGCCTTTCTGCACTACATTGTGTAAAAATTAGTAAATCTGCTCCTACACCTATATCTGCTATCCTCAAAGTATATCTCTATTTCTGAGCAGATAGAGGAACACATACAATTAATGATATACTCTCAACTCATTACTATGAAAGGGGGGATTGTAAGGCTGCGATGAAAGTCAGAGCACAAGTGGAACTGTTGTTAAATTTACCTCTGCGTTAATATAAAGAATACTGAACTTTTCTTCCTCTACATTATCCATAAACTTTATAGAGACATTGTCTCTATCTTCTCATGAAGAAACAGGAGATGCCTGACCGAAGAGTGTGATTAAAGAACTGCCTAACCATTAGGGCTTCACTGTTTCAATGATGCGAGCGAATAACCTGATCTAGAGACAGAAGTGCAGCCTGGGTATGTCCGTAAGCAATTTGTTAAAATTCCACAAAGTTCATCTCTGTGTCACGATAAAATATTTTCTGCCTGATAGGTTGAACATGGAACGACAATTTGAGTATTTCATCCAGAAATATCCAGCTATATGTCAGTGGTCAGTAGATGATCGGTAAGTAGTGAATGAACCAATTGCGGTGACATTACAGCCTATGATTACCGACTCTAGGGATGAGAAGCTCAGATCTGCAATGTCCACACAGTTTATGGATACATTGAAAGCGCTCCCATCACCCCACTCTTTTAGATTCTCTGTGTTTATTGATGATGCTGTATCCACGGGGAATCAGGTTTTCAAAAGTGGTGATTGCACTAGGTATCTGCCAGTCCATGAAGACGGCAATCAGATGCAATTGAGAAATCCTCTGTGTGCCGGTCATATTATTGGCAATATGTGTATTGATGAGATCTAAATGAGGGGCCAAAGTTCTGGTTTGGAATTAAGGTGCACCTGGTACTGGTTTAAAGTATACTTTAACTGATTCTTCTTGAGAAGGGCTTGAGAATATTAGGGAGATGTTTCTAGCAGGCTCTGTCGTTGATTAAGAGTAGAGAGCAGATTTACATATATGGACATACACACATATATGGGCTGTGAAATATAATTAATATAGCTATTAATTCAGACCAACTCTTTATATAATTTAAGGCAAGGGGGGGCGTGGCCTTGCAGGCGACCAAGAAGGCTGCCTGGCAGTGATGATCTGGCACCTATGGCCTCCATTTTGCAGGAATCAGGCATAAATCATCATTGACAATTGGATCCCTTCCCTTGCCGGTGGTGGCATGCAATTGAACCGGGCCCATTTTCAATGGTTATTCCCAAACTTTTTGCTTCCTTCCTCCTATTTTTCTGACCTGTTTTTGTTTGCTTTAGGACCTGGGCATTTAACCACAGCTGATCAGTGCTAAAGTGCATATGCCCTTTGTGTAAATTGTGATTATGTTTGGTTATCCATGATTGGTGTATTTACTGGTAATTAGCTAGTAAAGTGCACCGTGCGTGCTCAGGGCCTGTAAATCAAATGCTGCTAGTGGGCCTGCAGCACTGATTGTGCCGCCCACACAAGTAGCCTTTCAAATGTGCCTCAGACCTGCCACTGCAGTGTCTATGTGCACAGTTATAAACTGCCGTATCGATCTGGCAAGTGCACCCACTTGCCAGGCCCTAACCTTCTCTTTTCTTACATGTAGGTCACCACTAAGGTAGGCCGAAGGTAGGCCCATGGGCACGGTGCAGTGTATGTGAAAGGTAGGACATATACTGGTGTGTTTTCCATGTCCTGATAGTGAAATACTGTGTATTTTGTTTTTTCCTATTGCAAGGAGTAGCTCTCCCATAGGCTAGCAGTGAAGCTGCAACTTTACAAGTGTAACTTTCAATTGGGAACAGTTAGAGATTTGGAGTTTAGGCTCTCTGAACTCAAAATTTAATAACACACGTTTTAGTGACAGGGGTTTTTAAATTGTGTGTTTGAAAATGCCACTTTTAGAAAGTGAGCATTTTCTTGTTTAACCATCCTGTGCACCTCTACTTGCTTGTGGCTTTACTGTCTGGTTTTAGACTGACAGGGGCTGTTTGTTCATTCACTCCAGATGCGCACAAAGGGAGCTGAGGTGTACCCTGCATATGCTGATGGGCCATCCTGGGCTAGAGTGGTGGGAGGAGTTGTCACTGACACCTGAATAGGCCATGGCTGCTCTGCACAATGTTGTCTCCACCTCCTGTAGTGAAACTGGACCAGGGAGGATAGAACTGCTTTTACTTAGCAAGAGAAACGTTCTGAACAAAGACTACAAAGGGAAAAAAGGGTATAAGTATTAGACCTAAAACCCCAGAACTTTAGATTGCTTCTGGACGAAGAGGACCCAGTAAAGAAGAAGAGCTGAAGAGCTGCCAGGAAGAGTACTGTCCTTTGCTGTGTTTCCCTTTGTTGGGTTGGTCTGTAGTTGTGGCTTCTGTCTGTTGGCAGTGGAAAGGACTGGACGTTTGCCCTGCTGTGGTATCCTGCTTCAAAAGATCTCCAAGGGCTTGTGGTAGAGCTTGCCTCCTGTTTTGAAGTCTCAGGGACACAAAGACTTCACCTACAGCCTTCTTGAGCTCCAGGGCTGGGAGTTCTGACCTGCCTGGGGGTGCCTATTCCAGTTTTGGGCCCCTGGAGGTTGTTCCTCCTGCTACAGAAAGCTGTGAAGAACTAAAGAAACTGCAAAATCAACGCTTTGCTCTTCTTGTGGATGTTTTATTCAATGGTATACCGCTGTGTGGGAGAGAATCTCGACGCACAGCCCCATGCAGCCAAAGAAATCAATGCAGCACCTGCCTGTGGCCCGGAAAACTACGACACGCTGGTCCCATGCACCCACCTACGACATCTGAGATCATCACACTGACTCTGACGCAGACCCCGCTGTGCAGCTAAAAGAATCGACGCATCACCTGTCAGTGCCTACAAAAATTGGCTCAGCGTCTGGATCGCCGCCGCATCAACCCGTAGCAGCTGAATTTGCTCATGCTTCACACCTGTGCCTCAAATTCACGACAACGGTGGGCTTTCGGTAAGAAACCTATGCATCACCTCCTCTTCAGTAAGGAACCAACACATCACCTCTCCTGCGTGACAGTAAGCAACCAAAGCATCACCTCCCCTGGAGCAAGGAACCAACGCATCACCTTCTCTGCGCCTGTTTTCATCCCGTATTTTTGACGCATTTGTGGTACTTTGTGCAAAATTCACTCATCCATAGTTTCCTATGAAGAGAACTATTTTTACCTTTTAAAAGTCATATTTTGAGTATTGTATGTTGGATTTTTGTTGTTTTGGTCTTGTATGATTTAGATAAAGATACTTTATTTTTCTAAACTGGTGTGGTGCTTTCACTGTGTTACTGTGGGTTATATACAAATGCTTTAAACATTGCCTCTGTAGTTTATTCCGACTGCTCTGTGCCAAGCTACCAGAGGGTGAGCACAGGCAAACTTAGGTGTGTACTTTACTCATCCTGGCTGGAAGGAAGAGTCCCTACTTTGACAGGGTTTATACCGCTGCCAACTAGTGAAGGAAGTGGCCCTCTAGGGCCACCTGCTATGCCTTCTAAAGAATGAAGAGTCAGTCAGACAGTAGAGAATATGTACTTACATGTTCATTGCAAATGCTCTGCAGAGTCCATCATGACCTGCACCCTAAGATGTCTGCCGAGGGACTGACCCCCCAACAGTCTACAGTGAGTAATCATTCTTCCCCAGCAGTCTGCAACCCCGCCCACCATGGAAAACTACCAGCCTGGGCCGATCACGAACAAAGGAGGCACAGTAGGATGAGCTAACACCTGCCAGATGGGTACATGTTATCAGGGATCCAAGGCCACAGTGCTGGGTCTCAGCATCTCCTAACGTGGGAGCAGAAACTACATATTCGGATAAACATGCGAAGGCAGAACGGCCTATTCATTAGTAAGTCGAGAAACAGCCTTGGGCGAAGAGAAGAAATAATAACGAAATATATATGTTCTGCTGAGGCAAGCGAAAATAATAATGAGGCCTAAGTCGGGCACAGTCTGAGCAGTCTAATAAGGATTACGAAATACAAAATGGAGTCACACTCGCTAACTAAGGCCTGCACATTATGAGGATAACTCAGTGGGTTGCATAACGCGAATGCAACTGGCATGTATTTAGCCACATAATGCTAAAATAATATAACACAGAGAGTATATATTGCAGGGATGGGATTTTGAAAACTAACAGACCCTCCTTTTAGCATATGTGGCTAAAAGCTTTATTGCTATCCGGTAGGGTCTTTACAATTCTAAGGGAGGGGAAGGAAGTACATAGGTACACATGTAGCAAGGGAAAAAACAAGCAACACACCATGAATAAAATGATTTAGTACTCAAAGTTGCCCTCGTCAATGAGCATCATCCTCTGAATCTCCTGCATCATCATAACAGAAATCTTGTTATCACTTCTCGGCAAGGGAGGAGTAGGGGTAAGCTTACCTATACAATAAGTGCAACAGGCTGGGAGGCAGTTGATGCATAAACAACAGGCAAAGATGACTCCTGCGATGGCTATCAGGACAAGTAATATCTTCCACCCCCATGAAGTCACTGGACCCCAGAGCCACCCTGTAAGGGACCATGAACCATTATTCTGATGAATGTCTGAGGCAAGTTTGTGCAACTTATGTATTGCAGAGTCCACAGTAGGGGCGCTATCAGGGATATACACACAGCAACTACTTCCGATGATGCGACAGGCTCCACCCCTATCAGCCAGAATGACGTCTAAAACCATCCGGTTTTGGAGAGAAACAAGCCTTGTGGCCTGAAGCTCAACTGTAATATTGGTCAGGATACCAGCAGTTGTGTTGATAACTCCCTCAACTACCCTAGCAAGGCGACAAATATTACGACTATTGAACATGGGACCACAGAACGGCACAATGCCCTTCATTATGTCGGTGAATTGTTGCAAGGAGGTATCAGTCTGATCTAGCTCATCTGGATCAAGCACCCTCCTAACTCGGTGTACCTGAAGATCGCTACGCTGCAATCTATGATGCTTGTGGTAGTTGGACGGTGCAATGTAAACGGGAGGCAAGAGAAAGGATACAAAACACCGGCCAGACCATCCTCTCGGAAGCCACGTGTAAGCCTGTTCCCCACAGATGAAGTATACATTGGGAGGTGTGAGCAAAGGTGGGCTGCTGGTAGTGTTCAATCAGTAGGTGTAGTTACAATGACTCTGTCCTACCGAAATGTTCCCTATTCCTTCAACACAGAAACTAGCTGTTGAGTTTATTACAGGGACAGGCATAGCTATGTCCACAGTAATATTGCGCTCCTGGAAACATTTAAAGTATGCAGTGACATTAAATACTTGGAAATCTCGCAACCAGGTGACATTTGCGTAGGCCTCAAATTTATTCATACAAGCCTCAGGGTGCAGGGTACCCACCTTGCCATCTGGTCCGGGTGTATATCCCTGGTGTACCACTATATATTCCAACACTGCCTCATAATCAGCTTGTACCATTTTCATAGCGTCAGCATAATAGTGCATATATACCATAGAGAGCAATTGGAACCACGCTTCACAGCTACCCAAGTATGACAGGGGCGACGAGACTAGCAGATCGTTCTTATGCATAACGGATAGAAGTAGACCACACACCCAGCAATTCGGAGAATTAGTAGTACTGTGTATCTGATGGAGCATCTGAACAAAAGCATTCTGCACATAGGTCTGTCTATGTCTCTCCTTATGTGGGGCCAGTGTGACAAACAAGTGCTCGTTTGGAACCGGTGTTGTCCCTATCAAAGCATGCACAGGGTGTTGTTCTTCTAAGTACCAAACCACCCGAAATACAATGAGCAGGGAAAGGAAGATTATGGCAATAAACACTGCTTTACTCTTAGTAGACCAAGAGGACCAAACAGGATCATTTGGAATAGGACGCGGAGCCGCAAAGGGCTGCTCCGCATCAGGGACGAGACGGCCGAAAGGATACATGTGGACAACTTCAAGGGCAGTCTATAGGTGTTAGGAAGGGGAAAAAAGGAAATTCACAGGCTAGAGCCACTTATTGCAACCACAGCACCAGGGGGCACAAATCACCCAGCGTCCGTCAAAGCCTCGCTGGCAGGCTTCTATCGTTCATCAACGAGGGTGCTATGAAGCACTCCCACGAAGGAGCTGCGCGATCGCAACCCTTGCAGAAAAACAAATCCTTCTTCTTTCAGGATAGGGCACCCTCCCTCCGTGGCCAATGCCCTCAACTATCTTGTCCAGTGTCCGGGGCAGTGCACCAGATCAATCACCCCTACCTAATACAGACACCTCAGGCACAGTACCCGCGCCCTGAGCTCAAGTCCTTCCCTAACTCCTAAACTGTTCGGCTGGTGCACCGTCCCTTTTTCCGGGGCCTCAAATTGTACCTGGTAGCTCCAGGCTCCGTTTCATCAACAAAGAGAGGCAGAAACTCAGGATCAGATGGGCATCGAGACTCAGATTCCGGTGTGGCAGGAACGGTGTTATCCAACGCGGCCCTTATCTCTGGTGGGATCGCCTCAGACAGAACAGCATCACTTTCCTCGTCTATCTGCGCCCACCTCACTCGGGTGTCAGAGAAAGGAACGAAACGTGGTACCTTCTCACACTCCTGGTCACCGATGCCGTCGTTGACCCAGCTGTCATACGGAAGCGGGAGAGGCACCCATTTCACATGGGAAGCATGTATCCAATGCTTCCTGCCATCCACCTTGACCGCTGTTCTAGTGGCAAGTAGCACGATCACTGGCTCTTTCCTCCTCGGCTCCAAGCTGCTCTTCCGCTGGAAGTTGCGGACCAAGACGTAATCTCCGGGCTGTATCTGATGCCCTGGCCCCTCTGGTACTGGCTGCAATGTGGCATGTATCTGTTGGTGAAGAGAACGAAGATCTTTAGACAATTCATAAAGATAGTCTACAAGCAAGGGGTACTCTATCTCGGAAAAGCGCTTTGGTCTGGGGACGCCCCAAACGTTTGCAGGGCGTCCAAAGACCACCTTCTAGGGGGACAACCCTGTTCTAGAATGCGCTGTTACTCTGGTAGATAATAAAGCTAGGGGTAATGCATCTGGCCATCGCACTCCTGTGCTTTCCTGAATCTTTGCCAACTTCAGTTTGAGAGTACCATTGTACTTTTCAACCAGGCCTGCTGACTGGGGGTGATTTGCTGCGTGGAACTTCTGTTTAATATGCAAACCTGTGCACACTAACTCAATGACTCTGGCATTAAAGTGACTGCCATTGTCACTCCAGATCACCCGAGGCAATCCGTACTGCGGGAAATACTCTTCTAGAAGTGCCTTCACTGTCGCCATAGTCGTATTCTCTTTAGTGGGATAGGCTTCGATCCACTTGCTAAAAGCACAGATCACCACTAGCACATACTTAAGGTTATTAACTCGTTCCATTTCGATGAAATCCATCTGGAGAACCTCGAAAGGGAAGGAAGGCAGTGCAAAGTTGCCGGAAGGTGTAGGGGTACCTTTCCCGGGGTTATGTTTCAGGCAAATGATACAATGCTTCACTAGATGCGTGGCTACCTTGGTGATATTATCATTCTGCCACACTGCAATTTACATATTCCCTTGGCACTAATGTGCGCCGGGCCATGGGCCATAGTTACAACAGGGAGTACATAGGAATTAGGCAGTAACCATTGCTGCTTTCCTGACAAGTCAGTCCAACACCCATCCTCATCCAAGCAACCTGTTCTCTCCTCCCACATTGCCAATTCATCTAGAGTCGCCTCACTCTGAATTTCCCTGATGCTTTCTAATGTGTCCTCGAACATTCCGTTGTCTGGAACCCACCTAGCTGGGCCTGCCACCAACATCTGTGTCGTCTTTGATCGAGCTGTATCCTTGGCTGTCTGATCTGCGAAAGCATTTCCCCTCCCCACATCATCTGTAGTAGCCTTATGAGTGCTACATTTCACTATTGCTAACTTCCTGGGAAATGTCAATGCGGATAATAACCTGTGTATCAATGGCCCATTCTGAATCCGCAGTCCATGCGAAGTCAAAAACCCTCTCTCCGCCCAGAGGCGCCCAAAGTTATGGGCCACCCTAAAGGCGTACTGGCTGTCAGTGTAGATATTAACAGCCAGCCCCTCACTCAACTCACAAGCCCGGAGGAGGGCAACCATCTCTGCAGCTTGGGCTGATTGGTGCGGGATACAGGATGTCTCAACTACAGTGTGTAATGTTGTTATTGCATAGGCTGCAGTGGTGGTACCATCTGGTAATTTGAAACAAGAGCCATCGACATATAGTTCCCCTTGGGGGTCAGATAAGGGAACATCAGGCAGGTCTACCCGTCCCTTCGTCTCTTCCTCCATTCTATATACACAATTGTGTACGTCTGTATCCTTACTTGTCGAAGGGAGGGGTAGTAACGTGGCTGGGTTCAGAGTGGCACATCGTTTTATGGTAATGTGCGGAGCAAACAAAGTAAGTTTGTATCCAGTCAGACGTGCACGAGTAAGGTGCTGTGTCTTCGTTTTGTTCAATAGTGTATCCACAGCATGGGATACCATTACTGTGAGGGCAGTATCAAGGACGAGCCCTGCCGATTGTCTGATAGAAACTGCCACTGCCGCAGCAGCTCTCAGACAGCTCGGGAGCGCTCTGGTGACGTTATCCAGAATGGCAGAGAAATAAGCGCAGGGTCTTTGCTTACCTCCAAAACCCTGTGTTAAGACAGAGAGCGCGTAGCCATCCACCTCATGCACGTAGAGCACCAAAGGCTTTTGGTAGTCCGGGGTACCCAATACAGGAGCAGAGCAAAGCGCAGTTTTTAATTGCTCAAAGGCTTGCTGGCATGCAGTTGTCCAAGGCAGGGGTTCATGCACATCTTTCGTGGTCAGGGAAAGAAGGGGCTTTGTTAGTAGCGAGTAGTTAGGGATCCATTGTCGACAATACGATGTTAATTCTATGAACGCGCGTACCTTGCGTTGTGTTCTAGGGACAGACATGTTAGTGATGACAGCTTTGCGCTCGGGTGTTAGTCTGCGACCCTCCTTCGACAGTAGGTGACCTAAATAGGTGACCTCCTGTCGACAGTACTGAAATTTGGAAAGTGACACCTTGTGTCCATGATGCGCCAGGTGCAACAACAATTTAACCGTGGCGTCTTTGCAACCGTCCTCAGTGTCAGAAGCGATAAGGAGGTCATCAACGTACTGCAACAGCACATTACCAGGGGGCAGCTCCAAAGAATCTAATTGACTTTTTAAGGCTTGGCTATAGATACTAGGGCTTTCAGTATAGCCTTGTGGAGCACGACAGAATCTAAAGCTCTGACCGGCTATTGTGAAACCGAACAAATGTCGGCTATCTGTATGAATTGGTATGCTGAAGAAGGCATTCTTCAGGTCAATGACAGAGAAAAACTTAGCTGAAGGGGGAATCATTGTTAAGAGTGCTGTAATGTCCGGGACCACTGGGTATTGGGGAATCACTATTTTGTTCACCTCCCGGAGGTCAATCGCAAAGCGGTAAACATCAGGAGAATCCAAGGGTGCTTTTTTAAAAATAGGAAGAATAGGGCTATTACACACATTCGCCGTAGTCTTCTCAACCACACCAGACTCAATCAAATCCTGTATTATTTGCAATAAGGCCTTTTCTCCTGCCTGGGATATCTTGTACTGGGGAACACATGGTAATCGAGCATTGCCTTTGATCTGGATGGAAACTGGCGGTATTTGGAGCAACCCCACATCTGTGTCTCCTGTAGCCCATAACGTACATGGTACATTTTTAAATTCAGCTGGAAGGGGGGCATCTTTCGCAAAGCACTGTTTAGCACTAGTAACTGGCAGGCCAATGGTCATATAGACACCGCCCGGTGAACAGGAAATAGTCGCATACAACTTCTTCAGTAAATCGAGTCCCAACAAGTTTTCCCCACAATTCGATGTCAGTAAAAATGGTGAATCGACTGTAAAGGGGCCAATTGTCAAGGCAAGGGGCTTGGAGATGTGGCTAATGACCGGCACACATGAAAAACCCACCAAGACATTATTGTGGCCAGACAGAGCTGCCCCCGGGACCAGTGAATGGGAAACAGAGCTATTCATAGCCCCTGTATCAACCAAAAATCTCTTAGTAGCACCCTGTAAATCAGCAAGGACATAAGGTCCATCCTGATCCACAGGCACTGGAACTGGTCCCTCACTCTGTCCTTGGCTGTCCTAGCTATGAGATAACCCCGTCACTTCGTCCATGTCATAATCGTCATGGTAGCACTGCCGTCCTCTGGGGTCGTCAAAATAATTCCCGCTTTGCCTATTATGTGACGTATCTCCCGACTGCGCCCCCCCCTGCCACCTGCACCTCGCCCGCGTCCTCTGGACCCTCGACACCTTGGGGCCCCATCCTTCTGTAACAATTCTGGACACTTGTGTTCCGCCAATGTCCCTCCTGTTTACAGTATGCACATTGGTTGAGCCCAGTGGGCGCGTTGGACGCACCACCTCTACCAGACTGCTGCTGGGCTGGACCCGAACCTCTACCTCGTCCGTTGCCCCTCGCAACCTTCTGCAGTAATACCCACGTCTTCAAATCCTTTGACTTTTTCTCTGCCTTTTCCTTATCCTCGTTCTCTCTATGCTCGTAATATTGTGCCATACTCAATATCACAGATGGGGATGATGTCGTCCAAGTACTTTACGAGGCCTGTAACCGTGTCGCAATCTCGGGAAGTTGGTAACAAATCTATTGACGAACAAACAAACACCACCCTCCTGTGACACGTCCTGTCCGCTAAAGTCTAAAAATACCCCTTCAAACCTGGTAAAGAAATCTGACACACTTTCATCCTTCTTCTGACGGCATGCAGTCAACTTGTCCCAATCCACTCTTTTTGGCGGAATAAGCGAGTGCATGTAGGTGATAATACGCCCTGGCAAAGCGAGAAGCTCCGCTTTCGGCTTGTCTCCAGGCTTACGCTGCTTGTCCCAAGTACTAATCTCGTCCCATGTTCCCCCAACTCTAATGCATGATCCTGTGTATGGACCTGCCTCCATATGTCCACTGGTACCAATAGGCCGAAAAACAACTCTATGTCAGCTAACGTCATTACGGTGGAGGAAACCGCCTCCGTCAATTCTTTATAGTATGTGGTAGGGTTTTTCCGGGGGTCAGGTAGCTGGCTCTTTAAGGATAGGACCTCACTCCTTTTCCAAGGAGTATAAATCCATTGCTCCTGAAAGCGAGCTTCGACCCGTGGTCTAATCACAGCATTAGTGGAATCGCGCTGTTCTGGGATTTCAGGGTGGGAAATGGGATGAACTTCCCTTATGGGGTGCTGCGTCCCCATTATCGGAACTTTCTAGAGCAATCTACCTCGATAACCCACTAGCGTCGTTATATTGCTGAAGACCTCATTGGGGGCCATACCTTCCGCATATACCCTATCCCGTATGTCGTATATTATTTGCGGTGCAACACTGTTAAAACACTGTTCCCACAATTCTATCAGCATCGCTGACGTGTTTAAGTGCATGCTGCTGTATGAACGGCTCGTAGTCTTTCATCACACTCCACACATCCTCTACACTATAGATCGGGTGTTGAGCCCACTGGGCTGCTTGATTCGCCACCATTTGTTTCTCCTCATCACCTGCTGCAGAACGCACCAACACTTTACCCATTCGATCACGCGCTGCTGCCCAGTTTACATCATGCACTCCACGCGCAGGAGTTTCAACATTCAACCGTGCCTGGTGTGTCTCACTAACGGGGGAGGGGGCAGATGCAGAGACAGGCACCATCACGTAGGGGGAAAGGGCGGTAAGGGTGTACAGGGGGTATCAGTAGAGCTAGTAGACTGGGCAGGGGAGGCAACAGCACCCGCCCCAGTGGCTGGTGTAGATGGAAGGGAGGCGAGAGTGGCTAGGGCGGAAGCGGTAACGCTAGAAGCGGGAGAGCTAGAGAGGGCAGCACTGGGGGCGGAGGACTGAGAGGTCGGAACTGCCGGGTATATCCGTTCGGGGGCATAAGGAGGAGGAGGACGAGAATCCAACAGCTCATCAACGAACTCATCACCTTCCTCTCTAGCAACATAGCACTTATCCGTCTGTAACCAAAACTTTCTATCTGCACATTCGATACCCTTCTCTACCTTCCCTCTTTCATAGGCTAATGTCTTCTGTGTTATCGCTTGCATCTCCTTCCTCCGTGCCTCTTTCTCTGCCCTCATACGTTTCTGCTTTGATTCTTTCTACCATACTCTCAAAGAATCAAACATCGACTGCCTGCTCCTCCTAGCAAACAACTTGTCCTGCAAGTAGTTTAATTTCTGTTAATCAAATGAGCCGGTGAGCAGCCACCGCAACTCAGCATTATCCTTCATATATTTATGCCACAACGTGCTGAACATAACAGGGCCAATACCATGTTTAACATACATATTAAAATTTGGAGTACCCTCCAGAGGTGCAGGCTGGCTCTCCTCCAATCGAGCATCAGTAGAAAAAGATCGACATCCAAAACACCCTAATTTACTGAAACAAGGCATCTAAATATAAGACACAAGCACTGCCCCTGACGGATAACACCAACAATCGACAAACGAAGACAAGACAAAGTAACGAACATTAGCCACAAAGTCAAACAAAAACGGTCCAGAGACCACTCGCTACAGTCCGGAGACTGTATCAAATCCGAGAAGACAGGCACCAGCCCCAGACCTTTTCGAGTATTAGCCAAATTACCAGTTGGTCTGGCAGAGTGTTTGCGGGCAGTCCAGGGCCTTTTTGAGCGCGGGCCAAATTTCCAGGTGGTCCGGCAAACCGCTCGCAAATGCTCTGTGTCTTTCTTCAAGGGTCCGCAGACCCACCAAGTGCAAGACAAGCGGTCCGGAGACCGCACCAAGACACAGCCCGTAGGCTCGTGCCGTTCAAGCAAGACAGTCCAAAGACTGTACCAAGACACAGCCCGTCGGCTCGTGCCGTTCAAGACAAGACAGTCCGGAGACTGTACCAAGACACAGCCCGTAGGCTCGTGCCGTTCAAGACAAGACAGTCCGGAGACTGTACCAAGACACAGCCCGTAGGCTCGTGGCGTTCAAGTATGGCGCCATTTTTCCAAGAATCAAATCACTCACCTGGTGCACACAGGTCGAGTCAAGCTATTCTCCACTGCCGACTCTTCGGACCAAACGGTGACCTGCAAGGTTTCGCCTTCTCAGGACCCCAGTTGGTGACCACTAGACGACGGGGTGCCTGATCAGCCGGGTGGGGCAGCTGTGAGAACCAAGCTCGGTCCTGTGTGGGGATCCCCAATCCGCCCAACCGACCAAACGCATCCCCCCGACCCTGCAACCCAGTTACGGGTGAGTCGGGTCACCTTGCAGGGTGCCTGTTCGGGCACCAACTGAAGGAAGTGGCCCTCTAGGGCCACCCGGGTTTTCTCACAACCACCTGCTATGCCTTCCCAAGAATGAAGAGTCGGTCAGACAGTAGAGAATATGAACTTACATGTTTATTGCAAATGCTTTGCAGAGGAGTCCGTCATGACCTGCACCCCAACAATCTACAGTGAGTAATCATTCTTCCCCAGCGGTCTGCAACCCCACCCACCATGGAAAACTACCAGCCTGGGCCGATAACGAACAAAGGAGGCACAGTAGGATGAACTAACACCTGCCAGATGGGTACATGTTATCAGGGATCCAAGGCAACAGTGCTGGGTCGCAGCATCTCCTAACGTGGGAGCAGAAACTACACATTTGGATAAACATGCGGAGGCAGAACGGCCTATCCTTTAATAAGTAGAGAAACAGCCTTGGGCGAAGAGAAGAAATAATAACGAAATACAGTGTTCTGCTGAGGCAAGCGAAAATAATAATGAGGCCTAACTCGGGCACAGTCTGAGCAGTCTAATAAGGATTACGAAATACAAAATGGAGTCACACTCGCTAACTAAGGCCTGCACATTACGAGGATAACTCAGTGGGTTGCATAACGCGAATGCAACTGGCATGTATTTAGCTCCCCCCTCCCGAGCTCTCAATATGATGTTACTGGCTGTGGCTACGGAGATTGCCCTGCTTACCTGTCGCCACTGTGGTGCTTCTCGCGGCGTGACCAGAATGTGACTTGAGGCAACCACATCCAAAATTAGCCCTCTGACCCATCATATCCCTGGAAAAACTACGCGATCTCCAAACCCCCTCAGGCCATCTTCTTAGCAACATGCGGTTTGGCTCACTTTCTCCAGCACTAGGGGGCCTGGGAGGCCGGCGGAGAATGCCCACCAGAATTACAGTGCTGCGGCTCCTCCAACCACAGCATAACTCACATCATTGACCACATGCGGTCACCCACCTTTCACGAGAACTGATAAACCATGGTGTGTGGATACGCCAGCCAACACAAGCTCTCCTTTGGGAGGTCTAAAGAAAGTAGAAGCCCAGAAACCCAAGCTGATATGGAGGACGGCGCAGTGGGGAACACAGAACCAGACAAATTGATGGGTACAGCTGCCATCATTGCGGAGCTTCGCGTGGGCTTCCGCTCTATTGACGCTTAGTTTTAATCCCTCACAGGCAGGCTCGATCAAATGGGGGAACGCCTGGGCCCCCAGAACATCAGGTTGGATGGTGTGATGGAAAACATATCAGGTCTGGAGGATGGTACGACGACGGTTACTTAACGGCTTGAGATGATGGAACAACTCCTCAAAGCTGTAGCAGTTAAAAATGAAAATTTAGAAGCAAGATCCTGCTGAAACAACATCCACATTATGGGCTTAGCGGTATTCACTGACATGGGCCACCCAGACCAGTATGTAGAGCATCTCCTTGCTGACCTCTTCGACTGCGAGAGTTACACCTCCACCTATATTGTAGAGCGAACCCACCAAATTCTTGGCCTGGGCCTACCTCCTGGTGCCGCTCCGCACCTACTTAACTACAGGGACCAGGATACAGCTCTCCGCCTGACAAATGAGAAGGGGTCATTCCATTACAAGGCCCTACCATTCTCATTCTTCCCCGACTTCACAATGGCGGTGCAAGAGGCATGGCACAAATTCACAGAGGCCAAAACCTGGCATGCTTTATCTGGCTCGCCTGCGTGTTGAACTCAATGGGAAAGCTAATTTTTTGACACCCTGGCTGATGCTATAGCCTTCTGCAAACAATATGGTAAGGAGACATCACCCCCTAGACGCACTACATTGCCCCCTGGAGGCACTGCACTGGACTGTTCTCCCCCTGATCTGAACACCATGATGATCATGAATCTCATTCCTCCTGACTGATCTGCACACTGTACCGCACACCCTGTACATGTCATATTTAACATTTTCAGGCCATTCCACCTGTTGCCCAGCAGTATCTTGTATGATCCCATTTCCTGACCAGGAATTTGCTTAGGTAATGTTCTTGGGCCCCTCACAGATACTTCTTGAGCTATAGCACATACTCTCTGTGAGAATGCACTCTTATACACAAGAGCATCCTCTTCTTCCCCACTGTTAGCATTATAGATGACAGTGGGAGGTACATTATAGTTGCAGGAAATTTGGCTGGTAAATGCTTACTACTGGTTAATGTTTATGCTCTCAATGTGGACTCTCCTGGCTTTTTCCACGACCTTTCATCCATGATGGGGCACATGGATGCTGACCGTATTATATTGGGGGGTGACCTCGACATGATTATTGATCCACTGCTAGACTCCTCAGCTACGTGTCCTCTGAGATATCAGTGACTCATATGTCCTGAGGGATGCATGGTGCTTGAAGCACAACGCTACTCTTGGGTATACCTTCTATTTAGTATCACACAATGTGTGAACCTGCATAGACTACTGGTTCATATCAGCGAAACCCACTCCATGGCTGCAGGATGTGAAGCATTTAGTCTGCGTATGTTATCTGATCACTCTCCGGAGCGGATGGTCCTGCGCGTGCTGTGCGGGGGGGCCTGGAGCACCAGTGGTGATTTAGGCGTATCGCCCTTCAAGATGAAATGTTCTTATCTGAACTTCGTGAATCCATCATGGAATATTTCACACTCGATGCCTGCTCTGTCACTCAGCAAGCCACACTATGGGAAGCATTCAAGGCATATATACGCGGGGTATGCATTTCCAAACATGCAGGAGTACTATAGGATATACGTTATAGTTTCTCCCGCATAGAGTCCGACCTGAACGACATTGATCGATTAGACACTCAACAGCAACATGGGCCCCAATTACATCATCGCCCGATGGCTGGATGAATTTTGTGATCTTGCTGAGTGAGACGCAGCCTATCTGAGGAAATATCCGAAGGCCAGAAGATATGGGGAGGGTGAGTGCCCAGGCCGTACACTGGTGAGAATACTGCATTCGCCTTGGGGCAGTAGTTATATATCTGAACTGTAACTATCTGATGGGGGCTGAGTAACTGATAACTGTGGCATCATTGCCAAACTCCTTCGATATTACACACATTTGTACTGCTCAGAAATGAGAAGGAATGATGCAGCATGAGCAGATTATTTTTCAGAAATTTCGATGGTTTGGATAACTGATGCCCATAGACAGTTTCTAAGCGAGCCTATATCAAGTGAGGAGATTATTCAGGCAATTGACTCCCTCATTGGGTGCAAGGCACCTGGCCTGGATGGACATACAGGCATCTTTTTAAAGTGTACAAACATCTCTTTGCACTGCATCTTTTGGAAATGTACGCTGGAGCCTTGAGGCGGTAGTCCTTCCACCTTCGCTGTGGGAGGCGGTAATCACTTTTAAACCTAGTAAGGATCTGCACCTTTGCACCTCCTATCATCCATACTGGCTAAAGTACTTGCAACTCGGTTGCCATTGTTGATGGACCAAATTATCTCACCTGTACAGACTTTGTCCCACTCCGCTCCACATCATTGAATTTGCGCACCATTTTTGCAGTACTGAACAGAATCTCCCCAAATGTGCCGGCAGCAGTGACCCTCTTGGGTGCAGAGAAGGCATTTGATTCTTTAGAATGGTCTTTCCTGTGTGTGATGTTCCATAAGCTGGGGCTGCCATGTGGGTTCGTCATGCTTATCATACTATTATACTCACAACAAGTGGCCCGCCTGTGGGCCTATGGCTGCCTTCCAGAACTCTTTGTCATTGCCAGGGGGATTAAACAAGGTTCGTCATTTGCAGGAGAAGCATATGCATCGCTGCCTACATTTTAAACCTGGACCCTTGCTCTTCTCACTCTATGCGGACAATATCTGTTGAGTGGGAGATTATCTGGTTTGGAGAGTTCTCAGGTCTTAATACAAATTGGGTCAAGTCTGAGTTTTCCCTCTCAGAGACGCAACTTTGCTGGGGGCATGTGAGTGCCCAGACCTGGTGTAATAGACCCACTAGATGTCTGGGCATTAAATTGCAGCACGAGAAGGAGCAGGTGATACGCCTGAATTATGGTCCCGCTGTAGATAAATTGACCACACAGACAGAGAGATAGTTTTGGCTCCCTCTTTCCATAGCGGGTTATCTCGCTAGCATTAAAATGGTAGTTCTTCCCATGTTTTTATATCTATTTTTGAATATACATATCCTCTCAAAAACAACTTCTTTTCCACCCTGAAGAGCCTCCTGTTCAGGCTCATTTGGGCCGGCCATAGGCCCCTGATAAAGTGGAGCACAGAAGTGCTTCCCTATGGCCGAGGGTTGTTCAGAGTGCCAGACGTCCACCAGTATTATTTGGCTGCAAAGTATCAATTTGCTTATCATTAGTAACATGCTGATGCTCTTCTTTCCAACTCCAAACCTGAGAGGAATCAGATGGGGTCTGTGCCATTACACTCCGTACTCCCAAAGGGCACAAAAATTGATGCCACTACCAGATGGGTGTGGAAAAAGCTCAGCCGGCTTCTTGGGGGATACTCCTATACTTGTCCGCTCTTCCCATGGCTAATAATCAATAGCTCTCCCTAACCCAAAAGAAATTGTTCCAACCTACTCTACTACAACATAACCTCCTTTTGTTTGGTGACCTTTTCCTAGATGGACACGCACTCACACATGCTGATGATGCCTTTTTCGCGAATGCTAAGTACATGGACCAGTTTGTATTATAGCTCAAGAGTTCCCCCCTTTAACATTGTTGATAACAGACATAGAGGGAGGGAGCCTGGCCTCTAGACTTTATCGTGCCTGCATGGCTATGTTGCCGATGCAGGATGGGAAGATCAGTGCAACCTGGGAACGTGACTTGGGATGCCCCTTGCCCGACAGAGTGTGGTACTATTGTTGCACTCAGAAAAAACTGGTCTCTCCCATCCACAGGCAGGAACTTATCCACTATAATTCTTGCCTAGGGCATACTCTATGCCTAGTGATTTGGCTAAAATAGAACCCACAAGATCCTCTCAATGCCCCAAATGGCATGTGGACAAGGTGCATTTTACACATTTGACCTGGACCTGCATTCATAAGGCAGTGTATTGGTACAAGGTATTCACTAGGGGTAGGTGGGAAACTCTGCCCTGCCAGTGGAGTTTACTGAGTTTTGCCACTCCTCACTCCGCTTAGAGCACGGAGTTCAGCAAAAACTTCACCAACGCCGTGTGACAGAGTTAACCAGTGCGCACCCTAGTTTTGATAGACTCCAGCATCCCCTAGATATCATCTCTGTCCAGCACAGAGAGGCTCATTGATTGTTCCCTCCAGTGCTGGAATTGCGTTTCTTATTTATGTCCCCGCCAGCTTCCCATTTGATGGGAGAGAAAGAACATGTCCAAGAGGATAAAGCTGCAGTTCGGGGGCGAGTCTGAGATGGAAGAGCATTCCTTTGATAACAACCCCCACCAGGTCTATGAAGTCGTCTGCTCTGTGCCATTGGACCACGAGGAGGGAGACTCGGAGCAGAATCTGTCATCAGGAGACCGGGACATCCCCTTTGGCAAAGGTGACAAGATAAACAACTCACTCAGCAGAGGGCATGGGGGCCAGGGAGCTTCACCAAAACAGGCAGATCATGAGGAAGTGACCAAGCCCAGGAAAGTTTGGAGGGCGGCACAGAGAGTAGAAGTCGGCCTGAGGGAGGAATAAAAATATAACACAAGAGGGGCAAGAGCAACAAATTGGTAAAGTAACACTGCAGCGTTTTGGGGAGCGATAGCATGGAAAGCCACGAGGGTGGCAGGTAGAACAAGAGGAAGATGAGAGGTGAATGCTGGGGAAGGTGGTGTAAAACATACCTAGAGCAGTCGGGTGAGAACAGAGCCTGGGGTGCTACAGTGGAACAGAGCACAGTAAACCAAGATGGCATGTAGTGTATTGTGGGAAGACAACAGATGCACACCCAACTAAGGCTATAACTCTACCCGGGCTGTATGCCCCCCCGTCTTTGTATTGCACTCAGAAGTGCTCTTGTAAGGTGCGTGTAATCACAGGCTAATGGCACTGAATGTATCAACCTGGGAAGGATGAAAAGCTCAATTGACTCATGAACTGCAAGTCACAAAAGATGTCAGAATTGATTCCGGTCTCACCTCTGCGAACCCAGGATTTGGAGAGGTCTAGGTCAGCAGCGCGTGCTTCCTGACAGACACCTCTTCTTGTGTTTGAGGAGGTCATGTCATTGATACGGACACACAAACAGACCCCGAAGCTTTCTCATTTGTGTGAAGTCAGGCCAGGCTTTCCCTATGCCCTCATCCTCAGAGCTCCTCTAGACAATCCAGATGAAAGACACACCTTCCTGGAAATACACAGCAGCACACAACCATCTGTGTACGACTGCAGAAAGTAAAGGGCTCGAGACATACCTGCCAACCCACCACCTGAACATGTTAGATTTCCACGTTGAACAATGATGTACTTCATTTGCTGTGGCATATTGATTTATGGAGCAAAGCTTAATTTAGGACTGTCTGCAGGCCCTTTATCTAGTAAGTAGGCGTCTGGGTGTAGGATATTGGTGTTGGTAAAATGAGGATGGGGTGGGGGGCTTTACTGGTTGCTTAGTTGCATGTGCAACCCTTAAGTTAAAAAATATGCCCTTTGACCTGTGGTTAAAGATAATGAGCTCGAATTGCTTTATTATGCTAAACAGAATTGATGTTCATATTATAAACAATTCAATGACATATATTTTTCGCGCTGCTGTCTGTGTTCGGCTTTTATGGGTGAGGTGGCTGGATGGCTACTACTGTCGGGTGGCAGTTGATAGTCCGCTACAGAAGTGTTTTGTTGCACTCACCTGGACCAAGGTGATTGTCAGGCCATGGAGCGTTATGTCTTGTGTGTTTTGACACTCCGGTGTTCCGGCATTCTGGTTACAAGCACCTATCTGTCACATCAAGACTACTCAGTGTTTGAGATAAGGTCCCTTTTGTGTGGTTTTTTTGAGCGATGTATTGCCCCATAGGAATAAAGCAAACAAAGTGTGTTGTTTTATTTGTTTTGGGCTGCTGCTGCGTTGACGCACATTAATCCAGTGTCCGAAGCAATGCACAGCACACTTTCTTATGTCTGAAGGAGATCACACTGCCCAACACTGGTTTCTGCAGCCTGCAGTCCCCGATGGAAATGGAAATGTTGGAATGGCCCCAATGGCACCCAGACGACTGACAGCACTACTTCCCTACTACAAGAGCATGTGGGCTGAACTCAGAGGAATTCCACTGAGTTTTTAAGTAACTCTGTGCAATTCCGAAAAGTAAAACTCCACGAGTTCGCCCAACCCTAGTATTTACCCAGCTGCCTGATGATAGGGACTACACTTTCACCGGACCCTCTCCTAGCTCAGCAGGGTTACGTTAATGACGTACCAAAAGGGGTCCGCATGTTTACTGCAATAGTGCTGTTGTTGGCAAAATGGGAGATTGCACTACACTGGGACAGTGGGAAGTGCCCCACCGATACTGCATGGTTGAAAAGTATGACCTATTGTGACACTACCAATTAGATATACACTGCTTTACAGTCACTCACCGACAGTCGTAGCTGTTTCCGACCACATTGTAATAGGGCCCTAAGTGTGTGAGGGCAGTCTTCTAACACCAAAGGGTTTTCCACTGGGAAACACGAGCAGCTCCAACAGAAGCGATAAAGATCCAAGTTCCCTTCCTTTCTATTGTGTATGAGAAGAGGTTTATCTTGCTAGGTCGAAATGGCAGGCCTTAGCCATGGTTAGTGGGTGGCACAATAAGTGCTGCAGGCCCACTAAATAATTTGGGGGCATATTACCAACAGGCAGCGATAATTATCGCTAAGCGCGCTTAGCGCGATTTTAAACATCGCCGGCTATCGCTGGATTACATCGCCGAGTTAGCGCGTTATCATCAACGCTTAACTCCAAAGCGATAAAAAATCCAGCGATAGCGGCGAAATGCCTGAATATCACTGGAAATCCAGCGATAAAAAAGCAGCGATAGGGAAATCTTTGATGATAAGCCATGGGGACTTATCCTGACAATCCACCTGCCATAGGATAATATAGCTAAGTCAGGAATTTTGCAGACGTTAGATTCCAGCGTTAATGGGGGCTTAGCGCGATTTTATTTGTCGCTACGCGGGTCCGGGGCATCGTTGTTAATATCGCGATGCTGCGTTAGCGATGTATTCCCATGAAGTTATGTGAGGAACGCCTACTTTGCATCTCATTAGCGATGCGATGCTAGGCGTTAGTAAAACGGGTGCTAGCACAAGGAAACACGTGCTAAAGCCTGTTAGCGTGTCCTTGATAATACTGCGATGAAATTATCGCCGCTTTTCAGCTGAAAACGGCCGCTAAAGCGGCGATAATGGTCTTGATAATATGCCCCTTGGTCTTCGCCTCAACGATGAACTTTGGCATTCATTGCTAGTAACCTACAGAGATTCCAACCAGATGGTGGAATTCTCTTCACTGACGAACTGGGAATTGTATGCCCTACAACACACAAAGAAATTTGACTCATGATTTTCTCAAGCAAGTAATTGAATATCACGCCTTCCAGCTAAATTGAGCTAGAACTGCCTTATCGGGGAGTGTTGGCCCCCCTGTATCATTTGATGCCTCATCACATATAGGAGAGATGACTCAGGATTGCTCTCTTTTGCTTTCTTTTTGACTCCGTCCAGGACTGGAGGAGTCACTATAATTTGGTTCTATACATTCCGTATACCAGTCCTGAGGAAGACCTGCAGTGACGTTCATTCAGTTATGCATACCTTCTAGGTCGAAACATCGACGCTTCATTGCTCTGCTCGTGTCCTCAGTCTCTTCACCCTGTTACTAAGAAGAAGGCATTCCAAAGGGTGTCCACAGAACTTTATGTATCCAAAAATGGATGGATTTACATTAACCCATACTGTATATATGTATATTTTATTCGTATCTTCACAGCACGCATGCACCTTATGTCACTTGGTTCACTTAAGTCACGCTATTTATTTTGTTTGTTTTGCCATTTGTGTATGTGACAGCCATATACAAAATTGATTATCATAAATAATACATTTTGCTAAAAAACTGAATTCCTTTAGTGGTGTGTTTTGACTTTCGTCCCTGTCTAGATTTATCACTAGATATATACAATTTTGATATTAAGTATCATTCAGTATAGATACTGGGTATTTTTGTTTACAAAATGTTAGACCTGGCATTCTTGGTGTGGTTTCCCCTGACTTTTTGCCTCTACCTCCTGTATTTTTGACACTGTGCTGGAATTAGTTTTTGCTGGTTTAGATGCTTTGGGCACTTTACCACTGCTGATCAGTGCCAAAGTGCAAGTGCTCCATGGTTAAATTGTTATTGTGATTGGCTATCCATGATTGGTATATTTGCTTTACCAATAAGTCCCTAGTAATGTGCACTAAGTGTGCAAGGGCTGGTGATTCAAATGCTACTAGTGGGCCTGCAGCACTGATTGTGCCACCCACAGGAGTAGCCCTAAGATGGTGTCTCAGGCCTACCACTGCAGTGCCTGTGCGCAGTTTGTGAACTGCCATGTTGTCCTGGCTAGTGTACACACTTGCCAGGCCTAACCCTTCCCTTTTCTTACACATTGGACACCCCTATGGTAGGCCCAAGGTACCCCCCTGGGCAGGGTGCAGTGTATGTGAAAGGTAGGACATGTACTAGTGTGGGTAACATGTCCTGATAGTGAAATACTGCCAATTTCGTTTTTCACTATTGAAAGGCTATCTTGCCAATAGGATAACATGGGGAATGCTGTGTAACATGGTTAACTGCATATCTTCCCATAGCAGCAAGATATAAAGTTGGAATCTGGTACCCCTGAACTCAGAATTTAATTACACATCTTTTAGTGAAGATGGTTTTTAAATTCTAAGTTTGGAAATAGCACTTTTAGAAAGTGGCTATTTTCTTGTTCAACCTTTCTGTGTGCCTCTGCCTGTTTGTGAATTGACTGTCTGGTTTGTGAGTGACAGGGGATGGTGGTGGCTGCAGGAGGCTGGGTGTGTCAGCACTAGGCTGAATAGACCTATCTACATGTAGAGTGGTGGGAGGAGTAGCACCTGGGTCTGAAAAGGGCTGTGCCTGCCTTCCACAATGCTGGCTCCACCTCCTACGGTGTGTCTGATGACCCTGGCCCACACTCACAAAGGAAGGAGAGGTGCCCTGGCAGAATGCACCCTGAACTGGTTTGGACTGGGTCCAGGACCCCACACACATGGAGAACAAAGACTTTTGGGGTATAAATACTAGAGCTGAAACCCCTGAACTTTAGACTACTTTTGGAATCAAGAAGAATCCCTGCCAAAGAAGATCAGCTGAAGAGACTGAAGGAGAAGTACTGCCCAAGTGTGTCTAGGGCTTGCCTGCAGTTTGCTGTTTCTAATGAGGAGAGATCTAAGGGACTTTGCTGTGTGCTGTGTCCCCCTGCTTGAAAAAGGACTTTGCTGAGTGCTGTGTCCATCTGAAGAAAAGTCTCCAAGGGCCTGAGAAGAGCTGGCCTCCTGTTTCTGAAGTCCCAGGCACAAAAGGACGTCACCCCCAGCCTCCCTGAACTTTCTTGCTGGGAGTTCCAGTCTGCCAGCAGGGCCTGTAACTGTGTGTGAGGCCTCTCTTGCTGTTGGGAGCTGGAAGCGCGACACAACGAGAGAAGCGTGACGCCGCCGCAGCTGCCGCTTTTGCATCATCGAGAAGCGTGTCGCCGCTGCCGCTGTTCGCCGCCGCAACACCGGAGAAGCGTGTCGCCGTCACCGAGGGTGTCGTCGCATCACCAGAGAAGCGTGTCGCAGGGCCGTCGCATCGCTGAGGAAGCGCACCACCGCTGATCGCCGCTGCATCACCAGAGAAGCGTGTCGCCGTCACCGAGGGTGTCGTCGCAACACCGGAGAAGCATGTCGCAGGGCCTGTCGTGGCTCCAAAGATCACCGAGTTCGCCGCACGGCCGTCGGGCGTGCACGCATCGCATCTACAGTGTCGCATCGCAACAAAGACGCCATTTCATCGCATCGCACCGGATCAGCGCAACGCATCAAGGCGCCATTTTGTCGCACCGGAACCGGCGCGCAGGAAGAACCGACGCATTGCCTTCACTGCGCTCCTTTTGCTTGTTTTGCGTTACGCATCCCAGGTACTTTGAGACTGAAAGTGTCGCATTTGAGATCTACAAGTTTATTTTTGCAACAACCCTTTTTAAAGACATTCTACTGAGTTTTGTATGTTGGATGTTTGTCGTTTTGGTCTTGTGTAGTTTAGATAAAGATACTTTATTTTTCTAAACTGGTGTGGTGTCCATTTGTGGTGTTTTCACTGTGTTACTGTGAGTGTTGGTACAAATACTTTACACATTGCCTTTGGGATAAGCCTGTCTGCTCGTGCCAAGCTACCAAGGGGGTGAGCAGGGGTTATCTAAAGTGTGTACCCCCCTTACCCTGACAAGAAGCAAGGGTCCCTATTTGGACAAAGGTACCTACCTCTGCCAACTAGAGACCCCCAGTTCTAACATTGGTGGTCAGCGGTGAGGATTTGAACTTGACCCACAGTAATTGGTGTACATCACTAGTTTAGTGCAGACCACTACGCAACCACATACTGTGTTCTTTTTGGTTTTTTGTTCTATTTTTGAGTAACTCTTAAAGAAAGCATCATGTCCCAGAAGGGGAATGCAGTAAATTAAAAGGCAGAATTGGAGTTCCACATTGAGGATTTGTATTCCTACAAGATAGACCAGCTTAAACAATTCTGCAAAGATTTGGGATGTCCCACAAGGAGTAGCGCTAAGAAAGAGGAGCAACAAAAGGCCTTAAAAGCCTGGTGGGAGGCCAGAGGAGCTGCAGGAGGAGATGATGCAAATGAGGAGGTGGATGACCAGGGGAATGGGTTTTGTCCACAGGATTTGCCTGTGCCAGGAGCAGCCCCCAGGGCTGTCAGCATCCATTCCGCAGGAAGTCTCTCCCGGGAAGAGCGGGAAGAGAACCAAAGGATCAGGGAACATGAGCCAGAAGTCCTGAGGCTCAAGATGAAGCAATTAGAAATGGAAAAAGAAATCCAGCACAAGGCAGAGGAGCGGGCTCGTGCCTTGGAGGAAAGGAAATTGCTTTTGGCTCATGAGTTGAGCATGAGGGAGCTGGACCTGAAGGCCAAACAATTGGAGTACAGCTCAAATGGTGGCAGCGCACAGCCAGTGCAAGGGGGTAAAGTATACATACCCAAGGATCTGGTGCAGAATTTCCAGAAGGGACAGGATATTTTTGCATGGTTTGAGTCATATGAGATGTCTTTGAGGATGCATGAGGTGCCTGAAAAGAGCTGGGGGGCGGGCCTGTGGAAGCATTTTGAGGCGTCAGGGACCGCAGTTTTGACACCTTTAGAAAAGGAGGGTGCCCTGACATGCCAAAATGAAGGCGGCTTTATGCCTCAAGTATGGGCTCACCCCAGAACAGTATAGAGTGAGGTTCAGGAACTCAAAGAAGAATGACTCAGACACTTGGGTTGAATGTGTGAGAATGTACACCCGTGCATTGGAAGGTTGGATGAAGGGCAGCAAAGTTACTGATTTTGAGGGGTTGTACCATCTAATTAGTTGGGAGCACTTGAGCAGTCTATGTGTTCCAGAGCTGCGCCAGCATCTTTTGGATAGTAAGTTAACTAATCCTAGTGAGCTTGCTAAGGAGGCGGACCGCTGGACCAGCACCAGAGTCCACAAGGGGATTGTGGGTACCACAGCCAAAGGTGGGCAGGGTCCCCAGCAGAAGAGTGGGAGGGACAAAGGTAATCAAAAGGAGTTCTCTAAAGGGCCCCAAAATAATGTAGAGGGAAAGGAGTCCCAGCCCCCCCAGCCTAAGACGTCGCAGCCCCCTAAGGGCGGGCGTAGTAACTTTCCGGGTCCCCCAGGTGTTACAACTGTAACGAGAGAGGCCACATAGCCCCTAAGTGCCCCAAGAAGTCCCAAGCACCCACTGGTGTTCCGTCACCGGGTTTAGTGAGTGTAGCTTTGGGAGAGGAATTAGTTTCCAGTGAGGGGGAGGAGCAAGCAGTCATGACCCTTGTCTCGATAGGAGACAGAGAGATGGTCCAGGAGTCCTACTTGCCTGAGAACACTAAAAAGTACAGGCAGTGGGTGACCATCAATGAGAGGAGGGTGGAGTCTCTCAGAGACACAGGAGCCAGCGTGACATCCGTGAGGTGTCAGTGGGTGTCTGAGGAGCAGGTCACTCCTGATGCACTTCACCCTGTAGTTGCAGCGGACATCTCAGTGCACCTCTGCAAAGTGGCACAGGTTCCCTTTGAGTGGGGGGGTCTCAGGTTCCTTGAAGGTCATGGTTAGTCCATCCATGCCTGTAGACTGTCTGCTAGGAAATGACCTGTAGAGTTCCCCATGGAGGGAGGTGGAACGCCAGGCTCATTTGGAGATGTTGGGTCTGCCTGAGTGGGTTTGTGTGACCACTCGGTCAATGACAGCCAGTAGGGGTAACCAAGCGGACCTGGAGCCTGAAACAGTGGCCCAGGTACCTGCCAGGAAGAGGAAGGGCAGGGGGTGTGGGAAACCAGCCCCCACAATTCCCACAGTCCAGGAGGAGGCAGAACCTGAGGGGGATGCCCTGGAACCTACAGGGGAACAGATAGCCGAACTGGGAGACCTGCCTGAGCTGACCCATTGGCAGCAAGAAGGAGGTCCCTCCAGGGAGGAGTTCTGCGAGGCACAGAGAGAATGCCCTTCTCTCATTGGTATGCGGAAACAGGCCGCAGACCAGGCAGCAGGTGGCGAGTCCAAGAATCATCTCATTTACTGGGAGGATGGGTTACTCTATAGTGAATACACAAGGGAGGGACAGGGGGGCTTTTTGGGAAGGTCCAGCATAAATGCCCCGGAGCAAGTATAAAGAAAAGGTTATGCTGTTCCTGAGGAATGTGAGTCAGAAGGAAGGGAATCTAAACCAACCCGACCAGAGTGGTTCAAAGTTGGGAATCCATTTATTGGATTATAATGCCCTCACACACCCAGTAGGGTGTCATGCTTCATCATTGGGCTGCTCCTCGTCGGGTCGGCAGTGCAATACCCGACGGGCTCCCTATAGTAGGGGCACTTTAGCGAAGATCTTTTTCCAACAGCCGTAAGGTGAAGTGGGGGTGAGGGGCCAAGTGTGTGTAGATGAATATTATTTGAGTGAATCTAAAATAGGGTTGGGAGTACCAGCGACAGCAACTTTTAAACAATAGGTCTCCTACCCTAAGTAAAAACAATTAATAAGGCGCTCGACTAAGCATATGTCTTAGATTAAGCGTACTTATTGGTGACAGGTCAACATGTTTCTCGCTCAGTGTAAAGTCTACAGGCGATTCGTCAGGACCAGAAAATGAAAACTATCTACAACTCAGAAATGGTGACGTGGATGCATACTCACATCAACCATACAACTAACTAGTTGTGTACCTGGTAGTACTGGAACTACCTGTAAGGGGAGAAAATGTGACACTGATTACATCAATTTAATTACAAATGTGTATATCTTCTCCTTTCCCTTGTGAGGCTGACTCTTAATATTCAGTGGTGAACATGAAATGAAACCACATTAAAAACTGTTAAAATTAGTGCCACACGGTGAGTGCACACGGTGAACTAGCGTGAACTAAAGCCCTTGTGGCACATTACAAAGCAGCAGAGAGACTCTCTGGGGACTCACCCAATGATTAGGACTAACCAGGCTTCAACAGTACCCGGTAGGCTGTACACGAGGAGTTCCTCATGTACTGGAGCGATTGAGTAGGGAGACAATAAATAGTGCTTGTATTAGTCACATCTTTCTATTACATACTGTGCAGTGATGACCATACTTCACGGTCTCACTAACACACTCATCGTCATTCATACATTGCAGTGAATTGGCTTTGACTCATAACCACTCTTTCAAGGTATTCCTAAATACCACCACCTCCTCCTAGTGAGGCAGCAAGTACGATCGGCCATGTCACGTGTGGCAGTGCAGTGTTATACATGCAACTTTCACAAGTATCCCCCATCTGGGTAATGTATTCAAGGTGTAGGGGGTTGGTTTCCCCGTGAAGGGTGGTTTGGCAGGGAGCGCATCATTGCTACCGATCACTCTGTAATGTGTTGCCTCGATCATGAATTGAAACCATGTGTGCACGGGCGCGCAAAGTTTCAAATTCGTGAAGCGTTGTCATGCCTATCAAGTGTGGCAATGTGGTGTTATACGCGAGCATGCCAAATAGTGAGTATCCCCCTCATCGGTAGTGCGATATTTATTGCGGGGAGCTGGTTGAGAGTAATGCGCGGTATGGCGGCGTGTAACTTGATCCAGGTCACTGCATGTGCGTCATGCAGTGGCTCACTCGTAAGAGCAAATTCATTGTGTACCAGCCTTAGGGGTTGAAACCCAATTAACATGAGCGCGTGGACAGGAATAGCACTAAAGCTGTACGGGCGCGTTAAGTTACAGTCAAGTCTGTGCGGTTTAGAGAGTCCGTGGAATAGAGTACTCACGTGTGTGCCAGTAGCACGCCGTCTCAGGACCTACCCACTCCTACCGGGTCCGGGAGGTAGAGTGGTCCGAGACCGCGTTTGTTTTATCTGTGCGTCTCTGCGCTTCCGGGGGGCGGGGCCTGACTGTGGAAGCTAGCGCGTGTGTGTTGATACTCATCTTGTCGGCCATGTTGGAGTGGTTTCTTTAGCAGAAGTGTGCCTTTTCGGACGTGGTAAAAAACATAACAACACTCAGAAGTGACAAGCGTGTCGGGCTGATTTTTACAATCCATGAAAAGAGCTAAACGAGCATCCCATTTAAGAATGCTCCTCAACCATTTTACACACCGCTGTTAGTGTGTCTCATCTCCTGTGCGGCACACATTGTGTCAGGTCCCTCACGAGACTACATGGTGCTATTATCTTAGCGATGTGGTATTGCTGGATGGTTTTGCATTACCCTCAGTGTACTGGCAGTTAAAAGAGGGGCATCACGGTATAACTTCATTGTATTAAGACTGCTCCTCAACCAGTTTACACACCGCTGTTAGTATGTCTCATCTCCTGTGCGTCATATATTGTATAAGGTCCCTCACGAGACTTAAAGGTGCTATTATCTTAGCAATGTGGTATTGCTAGATGGTTTTGCATTACCCTCAGTGTATTGTCAGTTATAAGAGGGGCATCACAGTTTAACTTCATTACATTTTTAGGTATTTAAGATTCTCGTATTGGTGTGGCAATCATATCTATTGATAACTCAGGAGACTCAGTGGTGCTACTACATTAACGGTGTATAATTACTAAATGGTGTATGCACTTCGACCATCGTGTGATCAGTTATAGAGGCCCAACTTTCTGACACTAGTGTTTCCATCGTCACCAAGTGGTGACATTCTGTCAGACTCTTAACGTGTTCCAAGGTATATCTTCATTCAATCCTTGGGTGTGTGAATCAAGTCGATGTACCCATCTCTGTTCCTTCAGGAAAAGAGCGTTTTTTGTGATTTTTGCGAATGCTTCCAAGATGACCCATTTCAGTGAGTCAGGTGTGTGGTGTTTCTCAAGGTAATGGGTGCACATTTTAGTGTTGTTCTTCTGGCAGCGGAAATTACTCTGATGTTCAGAAATGCGTAACTTGATCGGACGGGTGGTCATCCCTACATATTGTAAGTTGCAGGGGCACGTGATCAAATATATACAGTTGAGTGTGTTACAGTTGGTGTGCGACCTCATTTCCCATGTGAAAGACTTGTTAAAGGTAATGGTTTTCTGTACTGATGTAAAGGCACTAGCAGTGCATGAACCACATGGGTAATGGCCTTTTATAGGTGGTAACTGCCATAACGTTCTCTGGTCACCCGAAGCGGGGGTCTTTGGCCTAGTGTGGATCAGCATGTCCTTCAAGTTCCTGGAACGTTTAAACGCGAAGCGTGGTGGCTCCAACGTCATTGAGCCTGTGTTTAATATGCCCCAATGTTTCTTAATGACTTTCATCAGTTGATTGGAGGCTGGTGTGTATGTGGTAACACAGGTAAGAGTGTCAGTAGGGGTCCTGTCTCTATGTTCTAACAACGCCTCAAGTCCTTGCTCTTTTTCTGGATAGAGCTATACTTCGTGATGGGTATTCTCGTAATTTTTTGCCAATATTTCTGATTCAGTTCTAAAATCTTCCAATTTACTGCAATTTCTCCTCACCCTCAGAAATTGCCCAAAGGGGAGATTCTCTTTCTTTATACTTACTCTATAGTGAGCCTAAGGTCGCTGAGCCCGGTGCAGCCTGTGTGCTGGTGGTACCCGAGCGCTTCAGGGCCTTCCTAATGGGTCTGGCTCATGACGTGCCTCTCGCAGGTCATCTGGGGCATGACAAGCCCTACCAAAGGCTTGTCACCCACTTTTACTGGCCCCAGATGAAGACGCACGTTGGTACACACTGTAGGACTTGCCAGGCAAGTGGCAAGAGTGGAGGGAAGTGTAAGGCTCCCCTCCAACCCTTTCCCGTGGTGAGCACCCCTTTCTAACGGGTGGGCATCGACATTGTGGGGCCTCTGGAACGCAAGACAGCCTTAGGCAACAAGTTTATCTTGGTCTTGGTGGACCATGCCACCCGGTACCCGGAAGCTGTCCCTCTCCGGACAATCACTGCCCCCGTGGTGGGCTGTGCATTGATTGGGATCTTTTCCCGTGTGGGGTTCCCCAGAGAGGTGGTCTCCGACCGGGGTACCAACTTCATCTCGAAGTACATGAAGTCTTTGTGGGAGGAGTGTGGGGTAACTTACAAGTTTACCACTCCTTACCATCCTCGAGGGAATGGGTTGGTTGAGAGATTCAACCGAACCCTGAAAGGCGTGATAATGGGCCTTGCGGAGCCCATGAGATGGAAGTGGGACGTCTTCTTACCATGCCTGTTGTTTGCCTACAGGGAGGTGCCTCAGAAGTCCTTAGGGTTCAGTCCCTTTGAACTCCTGTATGGCCACCCTGTTAGGAGGACCTCTCAGTTTGGTGAAGGAGGGTTGGAGAGAAATCCCCTGGTAAGACCCCCAGGATGTGTTCAGCTATGTGCTGGCCTTCCGCAACCAGACTCAGCGCTTCAGGAAACTCGCTCAGGTGAACCTGGAAGCTAGCCAGGAAGAAATGAAAAGATGGTACGACCGGAATGCCACTCTGGTCGAATTTCAACCTGGGCAGAAGGTGTGGGTGATGGTGCCAATGGAGCCTTGTGCGCTCCAAGACAAGTGGACTGGGCCAAATGCGATGGTGGAGCGCAAGAGCGATGTAACCTATCTGGTTGACTTGCAGTCTCCCAGGAACCCTTTGAGGGTCCTATACGTGAACCGCCTCAAGCCACACTTTGAGAGGTCTGATGTGACAATGCTCCTTGCCACAGATGATGGGATGGAGGAGGAAAGTGACCCTCTTCCTGACCACCTGTCAGCAGAGGAGCAAGATGGGTCAGTGGATGGGGTAAACCTCTCTCCCACACTGACCCCAGAACAGCAGAGGGACTGTCGCCATGTGTTGGGTCAGTTCGCCTCCCTGTTCTCCCTGACACCAGAAGTCACCAATTGGTGCATCCATGATGTGGACACTGGGGACAGCCTACCTGTGAATCAGAAATTTTACAGGGTAGCTGACAAGGTCAGGGCCAGCATCAAGGAAGAAGTTTCCAAGATGTTGGCGCTAGGGGTGATTGAGCCCTCAAGCAGCCCGTGGGCTAGCCCAGTGGTCTTAGTACCAAAAGCTGCTGCACCCGGTGCCACTCCAGAACTCAGGTTTTGTGTGGACTACCGTGGGCTCAATGCTGTCACCAAAACTGACGCACACCCCATCCCCAGAGCTGATGAGCTCGTGGATCGGTTAGGCGCTGCCCAGTACCTCAGTACGTTTGATTTAACTTCTGGGTACTGGCAGATTGCCTTAACTGAGGGGGCCAAGGAGAGGTCAGCGTTTTCAACGCCAGAGGGGCACTTCCAGTTCCGTGTCATGCCCTTTGGGTTGAAGAACGCCCCTGCCACGTTCCAGAGACTGGTCAACCAGGTACTGTCCGGGCTGGAGGAATTCAGCGCCGCATACCTGGATGACATTGCTGTGTTCAGCTCCAGTTGGGAAGAACATTTGCAACACCTCTGCGAAGTGTTGAAGGCTCTGCAAAGGGCAGGCCTCACTATCAAGGCCAGCAAGTGCCAGATAGGGCAGGGATCTGTGGTGTATGTGGGACACCAGGTAGGGAGCGGCCAGGTGGCGCCCCTCCAAGCGAAGATTGACACCATTCTGGCTTGGGAGCCCCCCAAGACCCAGACAGATGTGAGAGCCTTTTTAGGACTCACCGGGTATTATCGCCGATTTGTCAAGGGATATGGCACCATTGTTGCCCCCTTGACAGAGCTGACTTCAAGGAAGCAGCCCAGGAAGGTGATCTGGACCGATGCCTGTCAGACCGCGTTTGATGCCCTGAAAGCTGCCATGTGCACGGCACCCGTGCTCAAGGCGCCTGATTTCTCCAAAGAGTTTGTGGTGCAGACAGATGCTTCAGAGCATGGAGTGGGAGCAGTACTCTCACAACTGAATGACGAGGGCTTGGACCAATCCGTAGCTTTCCTTAGCAGGAGGCTACTTCCCAGGGAACAGAGGTGGAGTGCAATTGAAAGGGAAGCTTTTGCAGTGGTCTGGGCACTGAAGAAGCTAAGGCCCTACTTGTTTGGGACTCACTTCCGGGTTCAGACAGACCATAGACCCCTCAGATGGTTAATGCAGATGAGGGGTGAGAACCCAAAACTGTTGAGGTGGTCCATCTCCCTACAGGGAATGGACTTTACGGTGGAACACCGCCCTGGTACAGAACACACCAATGCTGATGGTCTGTCCAGGTTCTTCCGCCTTAGTGATGAGAACTCCCCAGGGGATGGGTAGTTCTCCCCACTTTTCAGCTGTATGGGACACGTGTTAGACCTGGCATCCTTGGCGTGGTTTCCCCTAACTTTTTGCCTCTACCTCCTGTATTTTTGACACTGTGCTGGAAATAGTTTTTGCTGGTTTAGATGCTTTGGGCACTTTGCCACTGCTGATCAGTGCCAAAGTACAAGTGCTCCCTGGTTAAATTGTTATTGTGATTGGCTATCCATGATTGGTATATTTGCTTTACCAATAAGTCCCTAGTAAGGTGCACTAAGTGTGCCAGGGCTGGTGATTCAAATGCTACTAGTGGGCCTGCAGCCCTGATTGTGCCACCCACAGGAGTAGATGGTGTCTCAGGCCTGCCACTGCAGTGCCTGTGCGCAGTTTGTGAACTGCCATGTTGTCCTGGCCAGTGGACACACTTGCCAGGCCTCACCCTTCCCTTTTCTTACACATTGGACACCCCTATGGTAGGCCCAAGGTACCCCCCTGGGCAGGGTGCAGTGTATGTGAAAGGTAGGACATGTACTAGTGTGGGTAACATGTCCTGATAGTGAAATACTGGCAATTTCGTTTTTCACTATTGAAAGGCTATCTTGCCCGTAGGATAACATGGGGAATGCTGTGTAACATGGTTACCTGCATATCTTCCCATAGCAGCAAGATAGAAAGTTGGAATGTGGTACCCCTGAACTCAGAATCTAATTACACATCTTTTAGTGAAGATGGTTTTTAAATTCTAAGTTTGGAAATAGCACTTTTAGAAAGTGGCTATTTTTTTGTTCAACCTTTCTGTGTGCCTCTGCCTGTTTGTGAATTGACTGTCTGGTTTGTGAGTGACAGGGGCTGAGGGTGGCTGCAGGAGGCTGGTTGAGTCAGCACTAGGCTGAATAGACCTATCTACATGTAGAGTGGTGGGAGGAGTAGCACCTGGGTCTGAAGAGGGCTGTGCCTGCCTTCCACAATGTTGGCTCCACCTCCTGCGGTGTGTCTGATGACCCTGGCCCACACTCACAAAGGAAGGAGAGTTGCCCTGGCAGAATGCACCCTGAACTGGTTTGGACTGGGTCCAGGACCCCACACACATGGAGAACAAAGACTTTTGGGGTATAAATACTAGAGCTGAAACCCCTGAACTTTAGACTACTTTTGGAATCAAGAAGAATCCCTGCCAAAGAAGATCAGCTGAAGAGACTGAAGGAGAAGTAATGCCCAAGTGTGTCTAGGGCTTGCCTGCAGTTTGCTGTTTCTACTGAGGAGAGATCGAAGGGACTTTGCTAGGTGCTGTGTCCCCCTGCTTGAAAAAGGACTTTGCTGAGTGTTGTGTCCATCTGAAGAAAAGTCTCTAAGGGCCTGAGAAGAACTGGCCTCCTGTTTCTGAAGTCCAAGGCACAAAAGGACTTCACCCCCAGCCTCCCTGAACTTCCTTGCTGGGAGTTCCAGTCTGCCAGGAGGGCCTGTAACTGTGTGTGAGGCCTCTCTTGCTGTTGGGAGCTAGATGCGCGACGCAACGAGAGAAGCGTGATGCCGCCGCAACCGCCACTGTCGCATCATCGAGAAGCGTATCGCCGCTGCCGCTGTTCACCGAGGGTGTCGTCGCATCACCGGAGAAGCGTGTCGCAGGGCCGTCGCATCGCTGAGGAAGCGCACTGCCGCTGATCGCCGCCGCATCACCGGAGAAGCGTGTCGCCGTCACCGAGGGTGTCGTCGCAACACCGGAGAAGCGTGTCGCAGGGCCTGTCGCGGCTCCGAAGATCACCGAGTTCGCCGCACGGCCGTCGGGCGTGCACGCATCGCATCTACAGTGTCACATCGCAACAAAGACGCCATTTCATTGCATCGCACCGTATCAGCGCAATGCATGAAGGCGCCATTTTGTCGCACCGGAACCTGCGCGCAGGAAGAACCGACGCATCGCCTTCATTGTGCCCCTTTCGCTTGTTTTGCGTTACGCATCCCAGGTACTTTGAGACTGAAAGTGTCGCATTTGAGATCTATAAGTTTATTTTTGCAACAACCCTTTTTAAAGACATTCTACTGAGTTTTGTATGTTGGATTTTTGTCGTTTTGGTCTTGTGTAGTTTAGATAAAGATACTTTATTTTTCTAAACTGGTGTGGTGTCCATTTGTGGTGTTTTCACTGTGTTACTGTGAGTGTTGGTACAAATACTTTACACATTGCCTTTGGGATAAGCCTGTCTGCTCTTGCCAAGCTACCAAGGGGGTGAGCAGGGGTTATCTAAAGTGTGTATCCCCCTTACCCTGACAAGAGGCAAGGGTCCCTATTTGGACAAAGGTACCTACCTCTGCCAACTAGAGACCCCCAGTTCTAACACAAAGTAATTGTTTCACCCAACAGAACTCACTGTAGATTAGTTTGCAGGCCCACTAGTAGCATTTCATTTACAGGCCCTGGGCACATGTAATGCACTTGACTAGGGACTTATAAGTAAATTGAATATGCCAATTGGGGTTAAGCCAATGTTACCATGTTTAGGGGAGAGAGCACAAGCACATTAGCACTGATTAGCATTGGTAAAGTGCACAGGGTTTTAAAGCAAGCAATAATTAGGTCATTTAAATGGAGGGAGGTAGGCAAAAAGTTGGGGAAAGACCACCCTAAGGCTGTCAGGTTTAAAAGTAAGATTAAATGAATTGAAAAAAAACACCTAAACTCATAACTATACTGAGAGATTTATTTGAGTTTAAAAATACTTTATTGAAGAAAGTTAGATAACAAAAGGCAATTACATCAGATAGGGATAAACATCTGAAGATCAATCTAAACAATAAAAGAATATATAATGTGTAATAATAAAACATTCTAACAATAGAGAGAAAATAATGGCAATGTAAGTATTATTACAAGGAAAACAATTTCTATAATGATAAATTATGAACATATTAAGTTGGACTGAGAAAAATAACTGCAATGTTAATACAAGTGCATTTTAATTATTTTATAAGAGTGAAAGAGAAGAAAAAGTAAAGAAAGGAGGGAAAGAGAAAGAAAAAGTAGAGAAAAAGGGGAGAAAGGAGGAAAGATAACAAAAAGAAATAATGTAGTGACAAAAAGTTAAATAAGCAAATAATTAACAACAGTGTGATTTATAAATAGAAAACAAAAGAACAACTTTATCCTTTAAGGAGGTTCATAGTTACGAACCTTAAATACGAGTCGAACCCTACTATTAGAGTGAAATGAAGTAAGGGGTGACCATAATAAATCTTTTTTATTCTTTAAAGGAAGAGAAGTAGCGTGAGCTCGATCCATGCGATGGTGATTACACAACAGATTCCACCATGCCAGATAGGAAATTTTAGTTGTATCTTTCCAGTTAGTTGTGATTATCTGAAATGCTAAAGCAAACAATAAGTCAACAAATCTCCCAACCATACACTGAGATAACCAAAGGGGTGAGGCACCCCTCAAGAAAATATGTACGAAAGCAAACGGGAAATCTGTGGACAGAATATTGTTCAATTTATTTGTGACCAGAACTTTTTGATTAGAGGGCATTCGAAAAACATATGTAGGAGATCACTATTGTTGTGAGGACAGGACAAGCACTTAGAAGTGGTAGAGAGTTTAAACTTGTATAAATTCGTGGGAGTGATATATAATCTATTGTAAAAATAATATAGTGTTTATGTAGTGCTTGCCGAGCAGGACGAGGTATGGATCTTGGCCCATATTAATTTCCAAGTATGACCTGGAAAGTCTTGATATAGATCTGATTCCCATAAAGGCTCTATTCTAGACTTTGCAGGCAATTTAGAAGAACTGATCAATCAATCAATCAATCAATCATATCACTTGTAAAGCGCACTACTTACCCGTGAGGGTCTCAAGGCGCTGGGGGTTGGTGGGTGCTGCTACTGCTCGAAGAGCCAGGTCTTAAGGAGTCTTCTGAAGGTCAGTAGGTCTTGGGTCTGCCGTAGGTGGGTGGGGAGGGTGTTCCAGGTCTTGGCGGCGAGGTGGGAGAAAGATCTGCCGCCGGCAGTCGTTCTTTGGATGCAGGGGACTGCGGCGAGGGCGAGGCCGGTGGAGCGGAGCTGGCGGGTGGGGGTGTAGAAGCTGAGTCGTCCGTTGAGATATGCTGGTCCGGTGTTGTGGAGTGCTTTGTGTGCGTGGGTGAGGAGCTTGAAGGTTATCCTCTTGTTGACGGGGAGCCAGTGCAGGTCTCTCAGGTGGGGTGTGATGTGGCTGCGGCGGGGGATGTCAAGGATCAGACGTGCCGAGGCGTTCTGGATGCGTTGCAGCCGTCTCAGGAGTTTGGCCGAAGTTCCTGCATAGAGGGCGTTTCCATAGTCCAACCTGCTGCTGACGAGGGCATGGGTGACCGTTCTTCTCGTTTCGGTGGGGATCCACTTGTAGATCCTGCGGAGCATGCGGAGGGTGTTGAAGCAGGAGGAGGAGATGGCGTTGACCTGCTTAGTCATGGAGAGGGTGGAGTCGAGGATGACCCCTAGGTTGCGTGCGTGGTCGGTGGGTGTTGGAACTGTTCCCAGTGTGGTCGGCCACCAGGAGTCGTCCCAGGCCGAAGGGGTGGAGCCAAGGATGAGGACCTCCGTCTTGTCCGAGTTCAGCTTCAGTCGGCTGTTCCTCATCCATTCGGCGACGGCCTTCATTCCTTCATGGAGGTTGGTTTTGGCGGTGTGAGGGTTTTTGGTGAGGGAGATGATCAGCTGGGTGTCAACAGCGTAGGAGATGATGTTGAGGTCGTGCTGTCGGGCGACGTGGGCGAGAGGTGCCATGTAGATGTTGAACAGCGTTTGGCTGAGGAATGAGCCCTGGGGTATGCTGCAGATGATCTCGGTGGCATTGGAGCGGAAGGGGGGGAGGCGGACTCTCTGTGTTCTGCCGGAGAGGAAGGGTGTGGTCCAGTCCAGGGCCTTCTCTTGGATCCCGGCGTCGTGTAGGCGTGTTCGTAGTGTGCGGTGGCAGACCGTGTCGAAGGCGGCTGACAGGTCCAGGAGGATGGGGGCCACTGTTTCTCCGTTGTCTAGCAGGGTCCTGATGTCATCGATGGCGGCGATGAGGGCGGTTTCGGTGCTGTGGTTGCTGCGGAACCCGGACTGGGACGGGTCCAGGATGCTGTTGTCCTCGAGGTAGCGGGTCAGTTGTTTGTTGACGGTCTTCTCGATGACCTTCGCCGGGAACGGGAGATGGGCCGGAAGTTCTTGAGGTCCTTGGGGTCTGCCTTGGGTTTCTTGAGTAAGGGGTTGATCTCGGCGTGCTTCCAGCTTTCCAGGAAGGTTGCTGTCTCGAAGGAGATGTTGATTACTTTCAGGAGATGGGGTGCGATGGCTGTGCTGGTTTTGTTGAAGATGTGGTGTGGGCATGGGTCTAATGGTGATCCGGAGTGGATGGTGCTCATAATCTTGCTAGTGTCCTCGTCGTTGATGTTGGTCCAGGAGAGCAGGCGGTTGGTGCGGGTGGTGGTCGTGGGGGCGGAGGTCTTAGTGGTTGTCGGGGTGGTCGTGGCGTTGAAGCTGTCGTGGATGTCGGAGATCTTGCGGTGGAAGAAGGTGGCCAGTCAGTCGCACAGGTCTTGCGAGGGTGGGATGTCGTTGGTGTTGGAGTTGGGGTTGGAGAGTTCCTTCACGATGTTGAAGAGCTCTTTGCTGTTGTGTGCGTTGTTATCTAGGTGGTCTTTGAGTGAGGCCCTTTTGGCGGATCTGATGAGGTGATGGTGTCTGCGGGTGGCGTTCTTGTGGGCTGCGTAGCTGTCTGGTGTTCGTTCGCGGATCCAGTTCTTCTCCAGTTTTCGGCATGTTTGTTTGGAGGCCTGGAGGTCTTCGGTGAACCAGGTGGCTTTCTTGCTGGTGTTGGCTGTTGGAGGGTTTCTTGGGCAGGGCGAGGGTGTTGGCGCAGTCGTTGATCCACTGTCTGAAGTTGCGGGCGGCGGTGTTGGGGTTGGTGGGGTCGGCGGGTGGGCTCTGGGCAAGGGTGGTGGTTAACTGGTTTTCGGTGACTTTGCTCCAGCAGCGGCGAGGCATCTGTTGGGTGCGGTGGTGCGTGGTGGGCTTCCTGAATGCGAAGTGGATGCAGTGATGGTCGGTCCAGTGGAGTTCGGTGGTGTGGTTGAAGGAGATGTGGAAGCTTGCGGAGAAGATGGGGTCAAGCGTGTGGCCGGCGGCATGGGTGGGTGTTGTCACGAGCTGTCTGAGTCCGAGGTTGTCGATCAGGGTGGTGGAGTTGGTGTTGGTGGAATTGTTCTCGAGGTGGAAGTTCAGGTCCCCGAGGAGGATGTAGTCCGTGGAGGCGAGGGCGTGTGTGCTGATGAAGTCGGCAATGGAGTCGCTGAACTGTGGTCGGGGTCCGGGGGTATGTAGACGAGGGTTCCTCTGAGGGTGGTGTTGGGGTCGGTGTGGATCTGGAAGTGCAGGTGTTCGGCGGTGCTGAGGGTGTCGTCGGTGTTGGTCGAGACTCTGAGGGTGTTCTTGTGGACGATGACGATTCCTCCTCCTACTCCATTGGTGCGATCCCTGCGGGTGATCTTGTAGCCTTCCGGGATGGCTATGGCGATGTCGTGTGCTGAGGCGGGGTTCAGCCAGGTCTCCGTCAGGAAGGCGACGTCTGGGGAGGTTGAGTCGAGAAGGGCCCAGAGTTCGACGGCGTGTTTGCGGGCGGAGCGGGTGTTGAGGAGGATGCATCTGAGGTAGTTGGGTTCTTTCCTGGGCGGAGGTTTGGCGGGGCTGATGCTGGTGAAGCTGCAGTTCCGGCAGGTGAAGGGTCCTTGGGTGCGCTTCGGGGTGGCCCGGTAGCAGGTGTGTTCTCATCCGGAGTTGAGTGCGTAGAGGGAGCTGGCATCGTAGCGGAGTCGGGCGTCGTGGCGTTCGCGGGGGCCAGGGGTTCTGGCGCTGGGCGCGGTCCAGGCGCGGACGGGCGCAGACGGGCTTGCCTTAGGCGCGCCTTAGCCGCCATAAGAAGGGGAGGTGGGAGGGAGGAGCAGCTGGGAGGGGGGAACAACGAATGGGCGAGCGGGGGGCGTGCCGCAGGGCACGCAGCGGCGGGAAGAACGGGAGGAAGGGACGGCGAAGGGAAAACAGAAGGCAAAAGGGCAAAGAAATAACAGGAGGGAAAAACGATCACAGAAACAAGTAAACAAAATACAAAATACAATACAGTTACAGAAAGGCAAACCTACGGCGAGCGGGGGGGCGGGGCCGCGGGGGATGCAGCGGCGGGGAGAACGGGCGAAGGGAAACAGAAGGCAAAAAGGGCAAAGAAATAGCAGGGATAAGAACGGTCACAGAGCAAGTAAGCAAAATACAAAATGCAATAAGATTACAGAAAGGCTGAAGGGCACAGAAATAACAGGAGGGAAAAAATGGTCACAGAAAAGTAAACAAAATACAAAATACAATGAAATTACTGAAAGGCAGGCCTACGGCCTACCACTGGCTGTCTTGTGGTTTGTTGCCTGCCTTGTTATGTTGGCCTAGGCCTAGCTGCCATGTTGCTTTTCTTTGCGCGCGTTACACTGAGCCAGGGCTCCCTCGCCCTTTGCTCTTGCCAAGTTCTTTTGCGCTGTCTGCACTTTCTGTCTTTCACCTTTTCTCTTGTTCGATTTGGGCTCAGACTGCACAACATGTACAAGGTCGCATAACAATGTATTTCGGTTCTTCCTGATATGGCCAGTCTCGCGCACCCAGACATAACATTAGGCGCAAATGACATGAACCTTTGTGTGTCTTTAATACTGCGGTTTTACTGGCGCTTAAGACACTTGGAGGAATCCTTTCCAGGGAGAAGAGCTGTGATTGTCTGCTGATGTAGTTCTGCATCTAGAGACCGAGGTATGAGGGTTCGCTAGTCAAAGCCCAGAGGTCTTCTATTTTTATAATAAACTATCTTACTGCACGGGGAGGGTGGTAATGTTATTGAGACATTTATCCACTGAGTTATGAAATGCTTTCCCCGTTTGTATTCTATGGAATTGTAACCATGCTGCTTATATTATTCATATGCATTATGCTATTAGTGCTGACACGTGTACTGTACCTTAGAGCACGTAAGTTGAAATAAATATTTTAATCTACCCTGTGTCTCTTCATACGCGCATTGTGGACAAGTACGAGTGAGTGACGAAAGAGTGTTCTTGCTTCTGCGAGTCCTGAGATAAAGATACCGTGTTCTGGGTTGTCCAATCATTGGTGCTTTGGTACTAATGGGATGCTAAGCTAGTTGGGTTGGGGTTTTGGGTGCTACGGGATATGGTAGGCAAACCACTGTATTCCGGGGTCCTATTATCCTGTGCATAGCTCTGTGTATGTGCAGAAACCTTATGACATGGCGCGGCCAACGTGGGGCAGCTTATCTGCGAGATGCTTGAGTAGTACTTGTGCTTGTCCACAAAACCCTCACGTACGCTTCCGGAGGCGTAAGTGACGGTGATACCTCCTATATTGAACGTTTTATAGGTTCTTTCAAGCTTGAAGTTATTAAAAAAGGTTACATAAATAACCCATTTTGTGCTCCCTGTTAGGTTGTCGAATACAATTGTTTAGTTATGGCTGGTGTGGCGATAGCTGCACATAGCCGAGGACCACTCCGAGAACACCTAGGTGTATACGGAGTGCCCGATGCTGGGGTCGAGTTGGTCTTTGTGGTTCAAGCCGATCCGGCTTATCACTTTGAAGTGTTTTACACTTGGATCACTTTTGAGGCGGTGGATGCAGGTGATAAGCTGTTTCATGAATATAAACCCACCGCTATTCCTGCTGCCTATCGACCCTATACTAATCTTGAAGTGCCTCTCACGGCTTGGCAGCACCGTGTTTGGTTTAATGGCGCCCTCCCACAACCAACTACCGCAGTTCGTTTAGGCCCCTTATCCATTGAGGGGGCCACTTGGCCTGTATTGGCCGGGTATACCCCGCATCCAAATTATCTGGCATTATCGATTGCGGATCTGCGCACTATGCATACCGAACTGGTGCGAGTGCATAGAGCCTTAGTGACATACGTTACAGGTAGTCTCCATGGAGCTGCTCCTGTAGTCGCTGGCCAACCAGCTGTTGCAGCTGGAGTGACCATAAGTCCTGTCATGGTAAATTCTGTGATGGGCAAACGTCCACAAAATAAGGACGATTATCCTTACTGGCTTGCAGAAAAGTTCGATCAGATAGAAGCAGTGTTTCCACATACATCCCCAGTGGACAAACACCGCATCCTTACGATAAGTTTGCCGAAAGACTTAATCCCCGATTTGACATCATGTGAAAACTGGGGTAAGGTATTCGCAGCAGTTTATTCCAAATGTTTTGGTACTCCTTCCATGACGGTTCTACCCTCTGTAATTAAAAAAGTACAGGACGAACATGGCCCTGAAGCGGCTGTGGAATTAGGGATGAGACTAGTGGGAGTGTTTGATGTAGTAGCTGAACTGATCCTTGGAAATGTCAAGGGCGATGCAATGAACTTTCAAGTAGCGAATGCTTTGGCTTTGGTCCCAGAGTTGGACAGGCCTCGCGAATTACCGAAAATTATTGCCCGGGCTTACAAAACAATTGGAAGAAATAGCCTAGGCAACAAGCCTTTTGTAAAAATGCAAACTCAATCGCAACCACAAATTACACAAACAAAAAGTACATCTGAGAAAGATGATAGACCAGTCTTCACTAAAAAGAGTTGGAGACAGAAAAAACAGGGTAAGCAACAAAAGAAGCCGGGGTCGAGAGGCGCTTCCCCAGTTTCGGTTTCTTCTGAACGTACTTATGATTTACGTGATAGGTCGAGAATTAAATCACCAGAAAGGTTTCAGAGCTCTGATACGCGTTCTCCTCGTTCTTCACAGGCCCAGACGTCGTCACAGGCTGGTGGAGGAGGACGGCAAGATAGAGGAAGGGGCCGAGAGGCTCCCCAGGAGCGAGACCAACCTCGACAACAAGTCAGAGGGAAAGCAGAAGACTTTCACCTTTCTCGACCGCAATTTCAGAAGAAAAAAGTTGCCGCTGTAACAGCGAAATATGCCACAGACCGTGAGAACGAGACTCCTGAATTGGACGTGGGCAGTGACCCTCCTAGACAGCGCCGCGGAAGTTACCATAGTGCGGGAGGCGCTACGTCCTCATATGGAGGCGACAGCAACTGAAACATTCGTTACTGTAGAGACAGCTGACACCAGAGTGGCACCCCCTGACAGACTTTACAACATAGTCATCCAAATCGAAGGTGATATACCGCGTGAAATAAAAGGGATTTTTTGGGAAAATCTAACCTCTTCATATGACATTTTGTTAGCAGAGGTGGATTGGCCACCCCCATTCGTTCTCGCTGCACATAAAGGAGAGGAGGTAATCCTTCCAAGCTTTTCACGGCATGTCCCAAAAGACAAAGCTGAAGCACTTGCAGCTGAGTGGGCTGTGTACCTGGCTCCAGCGTTATACCGCAACCATGTGGGATGGGATGTAGAATCACCTCCCCATGCAATACCTTTGCGTTCACTACCGCAGCCACAACCCCAATATCCCATCAAACGGCAGGCAAAAGGCCCCGTCTCCGGAATTCTGACACAGTTGGAATATCAGGGAGTAATCGAACCATGCGTATCACCTATGAACAATCCCCTATTCGTGGTTTCTAAACCCGATGGATCGTACCGCTTAGTTTTGGATTACCGGCATTTAAATTCTCATTGTCGGAACTTTGCGGTGCAGAATACACACAGTTCTGCGCTTGTAGACAGTCTTGTTCGTAAGAAATATAAAACGACACTTGACCTTTCAAACGGTTTCTACACGCACAACCTAGCCCCGGAGAGTGGTCAATGGACCGCATTCACATCCGGTGGTAAATTATTCCAGTTCCGGCGTTTACCCATGGGCTACAAAAATAGTCCGGGTGTATTCGCCGCCCGTGTTGTCTCTTTGCTAGACAGCATAGACCAAGATGCATGTTCGTACGTTGATGACATTTATCTGACGGACGACGAATTATTTCCGCATCTGTCCCGTGTGGACCGCATTATTCTTGAATTTGCGGAGCAGGGTTACAAATTTAACTTTGCTAAGTCACACATTGCTGAATTTACCGTTCTGTTCTTGGGCTATGAGCTCAACAACGAAGGTAAGGGCTTAGCCCCCATTTCTTGGAAAAATGTGCACATTTGTGCCCCCCAAATACTCTGAAGAAACTTCAGTCATTGCTGGGTTTCCTGAATTTCGGGCGTACTTACATTCCCGAATATGCCCAGCGTATCAAGCCTTTGTATGCTTTGATACAACCTACTTATTCAAGGTCTTGCTGGCTGCCTGAGCATACCTTGATTCTGCAGTCTTTGCAGACAGACCTATTGGAGTCTAAATATCTTTTGACTCGTGATAACCACACAAACCTGGTGATTAGAATAATTCCGGGGGCGGTGGGATTCACGTACTTAACCTTTAATGAAGGTGATACAGTGCCCATCGCATACAAGTCGCATCTGTACACTTCCGCTGAATTGCGCTTTACATCTGTTGAAAAAGTTCTAACTGCAGTGCAAATGGCGATTCTAAAAGAACGCGCACTGGCACAGGGAAAGCGAATTCTGGTGGTAACACCCTGTCCTGCCCTAGAGGCAGTGACAAAGGCAAGCGTACCGAACTCAAAAGCAATGCATCCCCGTTGGATACAATGGGCTACATCCTTGACGTCATCAGACGTCGCCTTTATTTTCGATTCTTCTCTTCAGACTCAGGAGTTCTTACAGTATGAATTCGTTCATCCTCCTCCTCTGTTTATATTGCCGCTTGAGGATTACAAATGTGTGATCTACACAGATGGTTCGGCGCAACCGGCCACTGGGTCCAAGCACGCTTATTCAGCTGCATGTGCTATTGTTGCGGGTTCCTTTGTAAATGGAACGTTCAAATCCTCTGAAGTGCACACTCGCACACTTGGAGATAGTACCGCACAATTGGCCGAGCTGCATGCATTGCTACTTGCACTTGAGTTCGCTTCTCAGGATGAGACAACTCTTATTGTATGTGATTCATTCTACTGTGTACAGTCTTACAATGACAATCTATTTTTCTGGTCGAAAAATGACTACAAGGACGCAAAAGGGAGCACAATTAAGCATAAAATGCTTTGGGTTCGAGTGGCAGAATTGCAACAACGTCTGCCCCTCACACAGGTGGTTCACACCTTAGGCCATCAGCGGGTGGGCGCACACGCTATTGGTAACGATCTGGCAGATGAAGCTGCCCGTTCGGCAGTAGTCACGTGTTCAGTAGCAGCGGTTACCAGGTCCATGTCTAAAATTGACTCTGTTATTCTAGCAGCTATTGCTGCAACAAAGGAAGGTGTTAATTACCCTACAGGTTTTCCTTCCAAGTATTCTTACAAGTTAAGTCCCGAACAGGTTCCTTATGTAACAATACCTGACGTTGGAGATCGGCTGATCCCCAACGCGGACCGCAGGAGTGCCTTGATATCAGCTGCACACGAAGGCATGGCTTCTGCTCATGCAGGTGTGTCAGCTACAGTTTCCATCTTGCAGCAGCGTTATTGGTGGCGTGGATTGTATAAAGACACCCGTGCTTTTGTGCTTTCCTGCGACGTTTGTCAACAGATTAAGCCTTCCACGGTAACACGCCCTCCACAGACCCCGCTCTGCATTGCTAACAGACCCTTTGGGTGTGTTTACTTGGATCACTGCGGTCCATTCTCATCAGACACTGCCTATAAATACATCTTAGTAGCAGTGGACTCGTGCACACGGTTCCTCTGGGTCTGGCCACAACGTAGTGCTGACGCTCGAAATGTAATCAGGGATTTGCGTGTCTTTGTGGGAATTTTCGCATGCGGCACCTTCCATTCGGACCAAGGTCCGGCGTTTGCCTCTAGGGCTTACAAGGATGCAATGGCTTCGCTTGGGGTGCGGGTGAAATTTTCGTCTCCGTATAGGCCTGAGGGCAACTCTATCGTTGAACGAATGAACCGTGACTTAAAGCAATCCTTAACAGCTAGAGTTATAGGTACTGGCAGGAACTGGCTGACCCACTTGTATACCGTTCAGCGTGCACTTAATAATCTCCCTAGAAGACCTCTGGGTGGGCGGACCCCATACGAAATGCTCTTTGGCATAAGAATGTTTGTGCCTGACCTTGAGGGTCCAGACATCGCGGCGCAATCCGCCAAGTTTGATGTAGATAATCATTCTGCTATGTTACAGGACTTACAAGAAGCCCGAGACAAACTTGCAACTACACATTTGCCTTCAACCACAGATCCTGCGTTGCAGATTCCGGTAGCCGGCTGGCTTCCAAAGGTTGGAGAACTGGTTCGAGAGAAGGTTGAAAACAAAAAAGAATTCGGCCCCTCTTTTCGTGCACCGGTTCCAGTTCTGGGCTTGAAGGGAACACGTACAGTCATTTTACCACCGCTTCCTGGTCGCAAGGAGAACAGATACATCTCAGTGGAAAATGTCAAGCTACAGCGCCTGGCCGATCCTGAATAGTGTCACACCAGCGGTCTCTTGTCCTGCCATTTATCGGACATATGTTCGTGGCCCATCTACACGAACGGTCGCTGATGCTGTAATTGAGATGGTTGATTTGCCTGAATCCTCTCCTTTGCCTGAAACTATAATTGATCCCCAACTCTCCACCAACATCGACGAGGACGAGTATACCTATCCTGCATCTGAATCGGTGGCGCATCAACCAACAACGCCACTTGGCCCGACTCGTTATTCCTTTGATTCGGATTCCACTTCTTCAAAAGTCCCATCCAAGTTCAGTATATTTGTATCCTGGTTTAGAGACAATTTTTTGATTCCACCCTGGACATACATCTGGTTGGTACTTTTCTTGATTTTTTTGTTCATGTCCATTGGCTTTGTCACAGTGTTTTTTCTACTAATCAATGGTCACTATTTACCTGAACGCTCTGCTGTAGACTATGTTTCTGGAACTTTGGCTCCTCATTCCTCGTCTCACATCATGAAGCGTGACCACACATTTGTGAACATTTCCGCTTTTCCAGTTGCTGATGGCATCGTATGGGATGCAGTGAACTATCAAATCCATGGTCCGACGGAAATTATTAATGTACCTAATGTCCTTCGTGTTTCAATGGGTGATGTAGTAAAAAATAACATTCATTCTGATGATTGGGATGTGCATGCCATTGAAGCATTGTTTGCCGATTTAAAATATTATGCATCTTTTAATGCTGAAGATTTATATATGAATTCTGCGAATTATGCCGATTTGTATTGTTACCAACATTGGGGTAATCATTTTCTCCATAAGCCAAGTGCCCTGCGTAGTTCTGTTAACTACACCCAATGGGAACATTGTCCAAACCCCTTGCCAGGTAGCTCACAAACTCTTCGAAATAAGTTTACCTATTTTACTGATTTTAATCGGTCAAACCCCGCATCCTATTATTTTAGACTCAATACCACGTCAACTCAGAAAGTTATGTTAACACACACCAAATTGCTTTATTCGGGTTCCTTTTTAAGTGCCCTAGCAGTGGGTGGTTATGAGTACTGGGAGGATACAGTAGATTTGAAATCTATTTGGGGTTCCAAGCCATGGCAGGTACAAGGAACCGAGGCATTGCACCGTGCTTGCCTTATCCCTACCCAAATAATGTTCCTAAATGATTCTATTTATCAGACTACGTGTTGGGGCTTAGCTACCACTAAACAATTAAACACGCCCTCAATTCCATCCCTGTCGAGTTTTCCCAATGATAGCTCACGTCTTAACCTGTCCCTGGCGACCCTACAGGCTCTGTTACAGAATAATTCGTTTAATGTTTCCGAAATCGATCTGTCACCCTGGTTGGTATGGCCTATATCATCTAATGCATGCCAAATGCGTTTTCACGACTCAGGTACTGGCTTCACACAGGATAGGCCTGATCCGAGATTTACTGCTTCCCGTACTGTCACTACATATTCTGTTGGTAAATTATGCAAACAATGGCTACAACATTCGTCCCTTGATTCTGTTAAACAACATTTGTCCCTCCTTTCAGGCACTATTGATCTGTCCGACTTTGTTTTGGGACCTCGTGGTCCCCGACCTAAGAGATTCATTTATGAAACGTATAATGAACTCTGGAAGCTGTCACAAATTGAAGCTGCTTCCCGTCTTCGGGAAATAGATCAAGCAAATTTGGAAAAGGTGCTTGCTGTTGTTGACAATAGTATTAATACCCTGTCTTCTCGCATTTACACTTTAGAGAATATTGTGTCCTCTGTTGTTGATATTGTACAAGATGATGTTTCTGTGTTATATCATGGTCAGAATCAATTGCGCTCAGTTATGCAGTTTGCATGGACTTTACAAACGCTCAAGTTAGGTAAAGTTCCTTGGCATTTTTGAACACCTCTGCCTTGTTTCTACCTTTTAATTTAACTGACAAACAGCAATTCATGTCCATGAAAGATGCAACTTACACCTTATTACATATCGAAAAGATGGATCCTTTGCCGTTCTCTGTTGCAGAACTCGATTCTGCTGTGTGGCTAGTTCATGGGGTTATCGCTTTACCTTTTTCCTTGTTTGAATTTGACTTGTGCATGAAACATTATCCTGTGGGCCGTTACCAGCCCTTGGGCAGTGCTTTCCTGCATGAACTCTGGTCCTTGCCTTTCATGTATAAATGCCTTCGGGACGGCAAGGAGGTTTTTCTCACGGGGGAGTCCTGCGACTCGACTATGGGTCATTCGCTTATTTGTAAACACATTAAATTGCATGGCTCATGTAGCGTTTCCGCTCCTAATCTTGCTTGTGTGCTGAAAGGTATTCCTGCTCCTGTTATTCCTCCTACTTTCACTCTCCTTTCCAATGGTAGCTATTTACTTTTAAATAACGAAAACTGTTGTGGCCTGCAGGCTGGCATTCCTTACATTGTAACAGTTTCGCACAGGGTTGTCTGCTGCAAAAATGTGCTTTTTCCTCCCCCTCATGGCAAGGTTGATATCTCTATTTGGCCTTCCATCCCTACCATGGAGGCAGATTTCAATAGACTGAGCAGAATAAAGGCACTATTATTGAACGAGGAAGTTATGCTCACGTCCGCCCGGGAGACATTCATTCTCCAGGTGGCGAGTACCCACAGTGAAATACAGGCCCTTTTGAACACTGATCTCCCCCAACATTTTGGGGAGTTAATTCATCGCATTTTTAACGCATCTAACACTGAGGGTCTGGTACACTTTTTTAAGGTCGTGGGGTCTGGTTTGGTGTCCTCCTTCCAAACTATTTTTGGTGTCATCCCGGCATTTATTCATTCTATTTTTTCCAGCGTCTTTGGCGGTTTCCCGTTGATCATCGCTTTGGCGGCTGGTGTCCTGCTATTAATTTGTTTTCTGCGCAATGGCTGCTCCCCGATGGGACCTGCTCGATCCGGACCACCTCCAGCTGCTCCGTGAGCGCCTTTTGGCTGGTTTTGGTGTCTTGCCATTGGCGACACTGAGTGTGTCATATACTCTTTCTTTTCGCTTTGCGTATTTCACTTGCGTGCAACCTGTAATGACTTGTGTCCGCTGTCCTTTCACCTGGACTTTGGATTATTGCCTCTCCAATTTGTCATTGTCTGTTCCGGATTTTGTTCAGTTGATGGGTCCCTTAGAGGCCCATGAGCAGGACTGTTCCGTTGCCGGCTATATGGCGCGTGCGGCTGCACTGGGGATTTTGGCGCAATGGGATATCTGGGCGGCTGCCCAGGATCTCCTACAACGAAGCTGTTTCGTTTATCACGCAAGTTGTCCCGCATTGCTTTTGGATGCTCCCTCTGCTGAGGAGCATTCCTGCTCTTTTGATCTCATGGATTGGATGGCATCTATGTTTTTTGATGATTCCAATGATGTCCTCTTGGAGGGTATGGCTTTTTTCTGCACTTACACTTTCATGGATTGACCTGTCCTTCGCCGTGTGGGCGCTCCCTGTGCTCAACTGGATGTGTTTTTCTCTATTGGACCTCTGTCTTGGCCGTCGGACTGACCAGGGGAGGGTGTCTTGTGGTTTGTTGCCTGCCTTGTTATGTTGGCCTAGGCCTAGCTGCCATGTTGCTTTTCTTTGCGCGCGTTACACTGAGCCAGGGCTCCCTCGCCCTTTGCTCTTGCCAAGTTCTTTTGCGCTGTCTGCACTTTCTGTCTTTCACCTTTTCTCTTGTTCGATTTGGGCTCAGACTGCACAACATGTACAAGGTCGCATAACAATGTATTTCGGTTCTTCCTGATATGGCCAGTCTCGCGCACCCAGACATAACATTAGGCGCAAATGACATGAACCTTTGTGTGTCTTTAATACTGCGGTTTTACTGGCGCTTAAGACACTTGGAGGAATCCTTTCCAGGGAGAAGAGCTGTGATTGTCTGCTGATGTAGTTCTGCATCTAGAGACCGAGGTATGAGGGTTCGCTAGTCAAAGCCCAGAGGTCTTCTATTTTTATAATAAACTATCTTACTGCACGGGGAGGGTGGTAATGTTATTGAGACATTTATCCACTGAGTTATGAAATGCTTTCCCCGTTTGTATTCTATGGAATTGTAACCATGCTGCTTATATTATTCATATGCATTATGCTATTAGTGCTGACACGTGTACTGTACCTTAGAGCACGTAAGTTGAAATAAATATTTTAATCTACCCTGTGTCTCTTCATACGCGCATTGTGGACAAGTACGAGTGAGTGACGAAAGAGTGTTCTTGCTTCTGCGAGTCCTGAGATAAAGATACCGTGTTCTGGGTTGTCCAATCATTGGTGCTTTGGTACTAATGGGATGCTAAGCTAGTTGGGTTGGGGTTTTGGGTGCTACGGGATATGGTAGGCAAACCACTGTATTCCGGGGTCCTATTATCCTGTGCATAGCTCTGTGTATGTGCAGAAACCTTATGACATGGCCACCAGGGATGAGGCGCAGGTGGTAGCCTGCGGGTGGAGGCGGGCCTCGAACTCGGCACTCGGCAGCAGCTGGGCACAGGAGCACGGGCGCAGTCAGGTGGAGCTGCGCGGCGTGGGGAGCGACCTGCCTGGAACAGTTTATATATGCTGGAAACTCTCATTTGTGAGGAAAAATCAATCGGAGAAGGAGGAGGTTGCGTGTTTGGAGCTATATCTGATTGTTGAGATATGTAGGAGGGAGAAGAGGTTTAAGGCGCTGCAGATGAGGAGCATATTTGGTAGATATGCAATATTTTCTCTGTATCTCAGTGAAATCTAGCAGTGAACCATTAGAAAATAACTGTCCAATAGTTATAATACCTTTATTAATCCACTCTTTCCAAACAAGAACTCTATTGTTTAGTTTAATGTGTGCGTTATACCAAATAGGGGATTGTAAAATATTTTCTGAAGTGGGATTGGAGGAGAAAATCAAGGGTTTGGAAATGGCTATAGAATGGGTAAGTATAGGGGAAATAAAAGCTTTTGGAGGTTGGGTGACACAGGTTACATCCTTGAATTTAAAAGGTAAAAATTGTGCATGTCAAGTTGCCCCCAAACAGTTGATGAATGGTATATTCTAAGGTTAGGGAAATTAACCCCACCATATTGTTTTGGTTGCTGAAGGCGGGCTAAGGCAATTCTGGGTTTGCGTTTGTTCCATAAAAATTGAATCAAAGCACGATTAATGGTTTTAAAGAAAATTCGAGGAAGAGAAATAGGAAGCATTGACAAATAAAAATTAACACTAGGTAACAACATCATTTTGATTGTAGCCACCCTACCCCACCATTACAAAAATAAAGGTGACCAACCGTCAATTAAAGCATTAACTTTAGTCATAATATCATTAAGGTTAATACTAATGATATCTTTAATGTTGTTGGAATAGAGGATGCCTAAACATTTACTACCCTTTGAATTCCATTTAAAACCAGAATCCTTGAACATATCCAGAAGACAATATTTATTCAACGGTAAAACGTCTGATTGATCAATATTGAGTTTATAACCTGAAACAACGGAGTAGGAGTTTAATAATGAGAAAAACTCTGGTAAAGATGTAGAGGGATTGGATATATATAATAAAATGTCATCTGCATATGCTGTGTATTTAATATTCAGATCTTTAAACTGAAACCCAGGAAATGCAGGAGAACGGTGAATTGTTTCCAGAAAGGGTTCTAATGCTAAAATGAAAAAAAGGGGAGATAAGGGGCATCCTTGCCTTGTACCTCTATGTAAAGGGAAGTATTGGGAGTGTCTGCCATTGACCCAAATGGAGGTAGAAGGTTCATAGTATAATAGCTTAATGTATTGAATAAAGTGAGGACTAAAACCATGCCACTTCAATGCACCCAACATAAATTCCCAATTCACTCGATGTTTATGTTTATGGGTTTTATAGAGCGCATAGCTGCCCGTGGGCTTCCCAGCGCTGCGGAACAGGAGTAAATGCGGACGGTTCTCAGCCTGGGAATAGCCAGGTCTTTAGTTTCTTTCTGAAGGTTTGTTCCTCGGAGATCACTCTTAGCGCAGATGGCATTGAGTTCCATAGTTTCGGTGCCAGATATGTGAAGGATCTTCCCCCTCATCTGGATCTCCTTATTCTGGTGGTTTTGGCAAGATGTTCCGAGGAGGATCTCAGAGTTCTATCTGGTGAGTATGGAGTGATCAAGGTTTTCAGTAAGGTTGGACCTTTCCCCTTTAGGGCCCTGTGTGCTATACATAGTGTTTTAAACTTGATCCTTGCCTGCACAGGCAGCCAATGTAGTGATTTCAGGGCCGGCTTGGTGGATTCATGTCGTGGTATCTTTCTGAGAAGTCTTGCTGCAGCTTTTTGTACCACCTGCAGTCTGTTGAGCACATATTTAGGTGACCCCAGGAAGAGAACGTTTCCGTAGTCCAGGCGTGACACCACCAGAGCTTGTACCACGGTTCTCTGAGCCTTCTCTGGGATGAGGTCCATGATTTTTCGGAGCATCCTCAGGATTCCGAAACAGGTGGCAGCTAATTTGCTGGCTTGGGTTTCCATTGTGAGGTTATGATCTAACCATACTCCTAAGTTTTTTATGGAGTTCTTATGTCCTGGTGGTTGCCCTAGTTCTTTTGGCCAATTCAGGTCCATATATGGTTTTATTTTGTCTTGTCCCCATTAAGTTTTAGCCTGCTGTGGGTCATCCAGCTGGCTATTTTTTCCATGCATGGGGCTACAGAAATGTTTTTCGCTTCGGCGTCCTTTGCAACAGAAATTACCAATTGGGTGTCATCTGCGTAGGTTATAATTGACAACCCAAATTCCTGGACAATGTCGGCTAGCGGCTGCATATACAGTGTGGGTCTCAGGGATGAGCCCTGTTGAACCCCACATGTGACTTTGAAGTTATCTGATAGAAATCCTCCTTCGGTGGTTTGGAAGGACCGATCGTTCAGAAATGATACGATCCATTTTAGGACCTGGCCTTGAATCCCTGCTCTTTCTAACCTGGTCGCAAGCGTCTCATGATCCACAGTGTCAAACGCTGCGCTCAGGTCTAGCAAAAGGATAGCGGCCTCACCCCCTTGGTCTAGGATGCACTTCAATGTATCTGTTACCAGCAGTAGGGCGGATTTGGTACTATGTGCTGGTCTAAAGCCCATTTGGGTCGGGTGAAGGATCGCGTTCTCCTCTAAAAACTGGGACAATGAGGAGTTTACATGTTTTTCGGCTATCTTACCTAGCGTGGGGAGGAGTGATATAGGGTGAAAGTTCGCCAGGTCTGTTGGGTCCAGATGTGGTTTTTAATCAACGGGCGTACTATGGCGTGTTTCCAGGTTTTTGGTACTGTGCCCTGCCTGAGGGAGAGGTTGAGTAATGCTGTGGCAGGTGTTAGGATGGCGTCTCCCGCCTGTGCCAGTATGTGGGGGGGAATGGGATCCATTGGGGAACCCGATTTTATTCCTTGTAGAATCTTGGATGTATTGTCTAGATACAATTCTGGGAAGGCCTCGAGAATGGGTTTCCCCAAGGACTCGGTGCCCGGGGGGTTTCCCTGCAAGTTTCGGATGTGATCGTTCTTTGACATGGAATTGTAGATGGTGTCAATCTTATTTTTAAAATAGACAGCTAGTTCGTTACATCTTTCTTTAGATGACGGTATAGTGGGGGCCTCCGGAGCTAGGAGTGTGAGAGATTTTACGATTTTAAAAAGTTCTCTTGAGGAGTTGGTGGCTGCCTCAATTTACTCCTGCAGGTGTTTGGCTTGGGCAATTTTGATTTCATTGTGATAGTGTCTGATCTCTGTTTTGTATTGTCTCTTTAGTGTCATGTCGTAGGACTTCCTCCATTTCCTTTAGTTTTTTTTACAGGTTTTCTTTAAAGCTGCCATGTGGCTATTAAACCATAATGGTCCCCTTCGAGGCTGGTTGGTTCCTGTTCTCCCTTTCTGTTCCCCCTGTTCTGCCGCTTTCGTGAGCCAGTCGCCCCACCTCATGTCAGCGCTCTCTACTTCCCCAACTATCATACGAGAACCTTCTTTTAGGTATTCTTTCAGTTTTTCTGGAATGGCTCTTGTCCATTTCCTGCTCCAATTGGAAGTGACCTGCCTTGTGTTCTGGTTGTGTGTGTTAATTAAAGAAAAAAGGATATAAAAATGGTCTGTCCAAGGCAATGGCATGGGGGAGACTACTGTTAGATTGGAATCATTAGTAAATATCACATCTAAGATGTGTCCTTTTTCGTGTGTTGCTTCTTGTACCTTTAAACTCAGCTGCATAGCATCCATGTCTTGGATGAATCTGGAGGTGATAGGATCATCCTTTGTGTCTAGGTGGATATTAAGGTCACCTAGAATGGTTGTGGAGTTTTTTGAGATGATGCTCTCTGTGATCATGTCGGGGAAACTTTCTAGGAAGGTGTAACAGGGACCTGGAGGTCTATAAGCGAGGGTCCCTGAGAAGGTTTGATTGGGTGATAGCCGGATGCTAAACAGCATATTATCAGAGTGGTTTTGGCGTGATGGAGCAGCTATGACTTTCTTTGTATATGATCGCTATGCCGCCTCTGGTTTTTCCCACTCTATCCTGTCTCCTTATGTTATATCCTGTGGGCATGGCCATCAGCAGGTCAGGGGTGGACCAGTCCTTAAGCCATGATTCGGTTATAAATAGCGCGTCCAGTTGCTCTTCCTCTATTAGGCATCTCATTTCAGTTTTATGGGCGGGTAAAGACCTACAATTAATCAACCCCATTTTCCAACTGCCTTTCTCATTTAGGTTCCTAGGGTGTCCCTGCATGGGGGGTCCCTCCTTGAGTGTCCATCCACAGTGTGTACAGATTCCCTTGTGGTCTTCCCAATTTTGTGGTGGAATGATATGCTTGCATTCAGGACTGAAGGCTGGTCTGAGGTCATTAAGATCTCTTTTTGTATATCTAAAATATACCCGATGGTCTGGGTAGAAACCGGCAGCATCCGTGGCCCCTGGCCCCGGCTGGCCGCGGACGGGCGCAGACGGGCTTGCCTTAGGCGCACCCGCTGCGCGCGTCCGATGCGCGTCCTTCCCTGCATCCGGTTAAGTAGTCAGCCAGTCTTCAACCACTAGACCGCTGACTACGCCCCCCAACCAGAAGTGCAGAATCGGAAGACGGAGCGTGGCGTGTGCTCTCTACCCTCCACACAAACGGCACGTTAGCCGCGGTGGACCGGGGTAGGAGACATAGCCGCGCTGCTACCGACCACCAGTGAAGCACACTGCCCCCACAGGTAAAAGTAAATCGGCAGGATTAAGATCAATATTTAAGATTCCCTTCACAGTTTTTAAAAGTTAAATTCAATAAAACGATTCTCAAGTTAAAAGCGCCTTTATGTTGCACAGCGTCACCTTTGCTACTTGTGTTAGGACACCAGCGAATTCTCCTCCTTTCCGCTCGATCAAAAGCCTTCTCGGCATCGAGCGTTGTGTCAGCTAGGGGGGAATTAAGCTTAGCAGCTAAGTGAATGATGTTAAGGGAAGTTCTAGATATATCTGAAATAGATCTTCCCTTCACAAAACCAGACTGATGCATATTAACTAAATCAGGAATAACAGAATTAATACAGAGAGCTAGTAATTTAGCAAAAATCTTGCAATCCGTATTGATCAAAGAAATAGGCCTGTAGTTACCACAGCGAGAGAGGTCTTTATCTTTCTTAGGGAGTAGGCAGAGCATGGCCTGAGTAAAAGAACCTTGGGGCATATTAGCAAGAAGCTCGTTAAAATTATCGCCGCTTTAGCGGCAGGAAACTGCCGCTAAAGCGGCGATAATGGGCTTGATAATATGCGCTATAGAATTCCAATAGAAGCCCAGGTTAGATGTCCTGCACATCTAACCTGGGCTTCTATTGGAATTCTATTGTGCATATTATCAAGCCGATTATCGCCGCTTTAGCGGCAGTTTCCTGCCGCTAAAGCGGCGATAATTTTAACGAGCTTCTTGCTAATATGCCCCTTGTGTCTGTCCAGAGTTCAAAAAATGATTGACAAGAAGTAATAACTTGGGAATTAAAAACTGTTTAAAATGCAAGTAAAAGTGTACAGGAAAGCCATTGGGTCCAGGTGTTTTATCTTTGGGGAGTTGATTAATGGCATTTAATAGATCTTGTTCAGATAGAGGAGTATTAAGAGAGGATAGATCAACATTGTTATCGGGGTTTTTAGGGATTGATTGAAAAAAATTATCTATTTGTTCAGTAGAGGGAGATGATTCTGGGGTGTATAGATTGGTATAATATTCTGAGAAACAATCTAAAATTTTTGAGTCACTAATATGACGGACCCCAGATTAATCTGTTATGGCAACGATCCTAGATTTCTGTTTTTTAATTTTAAGGTAGTTCGCTAAGGATTTACCGGCTTTGTTCCGACCCCCATACATTTTTGCATTGAAATGAAGTAGGATATCACAAGCATTATTCCAGGATTGCTTATTGTATTGCAGCTTGGCCTTAATAAGTTTAGTTAATGTGCCTACCATTGGAAGAGAAGTATTCATGCTCAAAAGTCTTAATCTGTTCTAAAAGCTGTGTGGAATCTCTAAGATCTCTTTTCTTCTTTTTAGCTACAAAGTCTATGATAAAATCTCTTGCAGTTGCTTTAAAAGCATCCCAAACAATATTCATTTGGGTATCTGAGGGAAGGTTATTAGTGAAAAATTCATGTAGAAAAATCTTGAATTGTTCTGTGAATTGTTGATCCAAGAGGAGGGAATTACTAAATCCCCATCTGCGAGTGGGGGGAATGGGGCTGGGATAATCCAGGTCTATAATAACTGGAGCATGGTCCGAGATGAGAGTGGAACCTATTCCCGCATGTGTTAAAAATTGAAGTGTATGTTGGGTGAAAAATACGTAGTCTAGTCTAGAAAAGGAGCTATGAACAGGGGAGAAAAAAGTGAATTCCAAAACGTCAGGATGCAATGCTCTCCAAACATCAACCAACCCTCTAGCGCATATAACTTTCTGAAAGGCCTTATGCATTTTGGTGGGAACAAATCTAGTCTGAGATCGACGGTCCAAAAAGGGATCCATGAGTTGATTGCAATCACCACCGACTATAAGGTTTTCTGAGGCGTGTAAGGATGACATCGAAGAAAAATTATTCCAAAATAATAGATCCACTCCGTTTGGACCATATACATTACAAATTGTAAATTGTATACTATTTATCTTGATATCTATTAAAAGCCACCTTCCGTCTTCATCTTTAAATTCATTTAACAATTGAACATTTAATGACTTATGAAACAATATAAGAACACCATTTTTGTTATGAACAGCAGGTGAACTAAAAACATTTCCAACCCATTGTCTTTTTATGGAATTTAGGTCTTGTTCTTTATGGCGAGTTTCTTGTAGTAAAGCAATTTGACAATTTAATTTTGATAAGTGAGATAAAACTCTTTGCTTTTTAATAGGGTTACGAAGACCTTTGACATTCCAAGACACAATACGTAAATTACTCATGAGGAAAAGAGTAAAAGAATGTATAGACCAAGATCAATAAATGAGGAAAAAATATTTGAGAAGAAGAGTTGAGATATAATGGGATAAAAACAAAATAGAATCGACCAAATAAGAATAAAATATATATATATAGAGAACCACTAAGACAAACCTGTGAAAACAAAAGTCATTATAGTGTAGAGAAAAGGGAGGAAGAAAGGAGATAGGACACCAAAAATGAACTGTGACCATCCGAAAGGGATCCCGTGAAAAGTGAAGAAAAACCACAATAAACAAAATGTATAAAGAAAGCTTGTTACATAATGAGAAGAAGGGAAACAGGAAAGAGAAGGAGGAAAAGAGGAGAGAGGAGGACGGAGAAGAGATAAAAAGAGGTAGAAAAAGAAAAGGAAATGGGGAAGAACAAGGTCTTCCGCAATGTAAAATGAAAGGAGAGATGACAGAAAGTTGAAAAACCTTTGTCATAAAAAAGAGAAAACAAGAGACATTAATGTTGAGGGGGGGGTGGAACGAAGAGAAGAGAGATACCACTAAAAGAGATCAAACACCAGAGAAAAAGAAGAAATTTATGAAGTATCATCCAAAGAGGAGGGAAAAATATGAAACAAGAAGACGAGAGAAACACTTTGCTATTGTGCCTTACCAAACAGAAGGGGAACAGCATATCTAGACAAGACATAAACAGCGGACTGGGTGACATTATTGAATGCAGACATCGACATCAAAACAAGAGGAAGCCAGGGACCTGTAAGAGAGAGAAAAATTAGATTGATAACATTTTATGAATTACTAATGACTTTTCCCTTATGCATATGTGTGAGTTTCTTGAGTTCTGTGGGTTCTGCAAAAGTGATAGTTCTGTCTCTGTAGTTGACCCTGAAGAAGCAAGGGTGGAGGAGGCCGTAGCGAGCATTCATAAATCGCAACATAGGTCTAAGATCCAAGAATTCCTTTCGCCGGTGTGCCTTTGCTTTGGAAACATCCTGACTAAAGAAGATCTTTTGTCCAGACCACAGCATTTGCTTACATTGTTTACCCGCAGAGTGACTCGACATGAGATCTGTGTATTGGAGAAAATAGGCAATGATCCCTCGCGGTTTTTGTGAGGATGAAGCACCCAGTGGACCAATCCTATGATCCCTTTGGATATTGAAGTCTGCAGGGGTCTGTAGACCGACTATTTTTGGTATATGAATCTTTAAGAAGTTGATCATGCAGGTTATTGGGCCTATTCCGGTTTTCCAAGTCTTCGAGAAGCTTCTTTAAATGGATCACTTCTTTGGACAGAGTATCAACCTTTGCGGGCATATCCTGAGCATCGCTAAACTGTTGTTCGACCTCTGTAAGCCTTGAATCCAGATGAGACTATTTATCTTTGATTCTCTGAAGCGCCGCATGAGTATCTGCCATGAAAGGTTTTATGTTTTTTAACTCATCCATAATGTCTTCCAAAGTCAAAGGCAAAGGTGATTTGTTAGGAGACGAGGGGTCCTTTTTCGCTCTTTTGGTAGCGTTGCCTCCTGGTTCTTTGCGAATATTAGTACTGAAGTTACTGGCAGAAGGAGATATGGGTAACTGCGCCATCTCCATTTTTTATTAAGTTGAAAGAAAATGGCAAATATATTCTTTCAGGGTCCGCAAAAAACGTAATATTTGCAATTAATAGAAAAGTGAGACAGATCAGTGAAATGACAATAAGTTTCTCACCAGTATATCAATGTATAAGAGAGGAAAAAATTATCAATAAGTTCATAACAGATCCACAGGCAACAGGTACGCTGTCCATGTAAACTACCCATAGAATATTGAGATCATGAGGTGAAAAAACATATGCAGATTCTTCCTTATAGGAGAAATTCCCATGCATTGTCAGCCACCATTGTCAGTCAGAAGATACAGAAAAACCGTTGGGGCATAGCGTCTGAGGAAAAACAAGCACGAAGCTCGCAAAATGGCGGCCGCGAAACGGAGCACAACGGGAGCGGCAGAAAAAAAGATCAATTCAATGCAAAATAGACCACTACAGGGTCTGTGGACCTACCATGCCGCTCCCGAAGGCTTCCGACACATTCCACTGCTACAGTATGCCGGCACTAAGCAGAATACACCTCCTTACAAGCTCGTGGGATCTCAGGTGCGATGGAGGATCTCTAGCCAGTGGCCATCTTGCGTCTTTGCCACCGCCGCTCTCCATACTGAGAGATTCCTAACCATAACTTATGACAACTATTAATATACATGGAATTCATAACTTACAGATAACTGCCAGGGAAATACTGCATAGATATCCATCTAGAAGTTGCTACATTATCGAAGGTTATTCATACCACAGATAGTCAATTAATACAACTGATAACCCTTGAACCTTGAAGAGTAATTTCATTGCCGTTTGATACCATGACGTTAATTCCCATACTTGACATCTCCAGCTTCGGGAAGATTTACTTTCATGGAAGAATTTTCATGACAGCCATGCTTTTGCAGAACTACTCCCTTTCTCAAATTCCAAACATTGCCATCAGATAATTCAACCACCTGTTTACCAATTCGCACCACTCTCAATGGTTCATAAAATTTAGAAGATCCAGCTTTGACAAATCTCCCTTTCCTCACATGAACCCAGTCACCCACATCAACTGCAGATGATTTACCCACATGCTTTTTGGTTCTCACCTTTTGATGCATCTCAGGAAATCCCTGACTCAAACTAAATTTCACATCGCCATGACCAATTTTTTCAAATACATCCAACATCCACTTTTGTTTCAAATTAAACATTGCAGCCCTGCCCCTCTTCTTTTCAAAAGGAGATTTTTAGCCTGCCAATATGGGAGTAGTGCGAATTGACCAAACCATTTCTTCAATGCATTGCTTACAATACCTCCCATTAACCAAGGCTAACTGCAATTCTTCCTTTAACATTTTTATCCGCGTTTCCACAATGTCATTACTTTGTGGATAATACATCGATGTGCAAATGTGTTTAATGCCATAATCACAAAAGAAATTCTTCATCTCCATAGATATCAGCTGCACACCAGTATCATTAACAATGCTTTTAGGAAAACTCTCGCTCACAAAAACCTCTTTCATAAAGTTAAGAAACATTTTTGATGTGACTTGACTTATCACTTTTACTTCAGGCTACAGTGACATCTGATAAATCATAACAATTCAAAACTCTTGTCTTTTGGATAGACATATGGGACCCACAAGATCCAAGAAAAATCTTTCCCAAACTCTTCCTGATCTGGACATCAGTAATTTAACATACAACAATGGGGCATATTAGCAAGACCCACGTTAAAATTATCGCCGTTTTAGCGGCAGGAAACCCACATCTAACCTGGGCTTCTATTGGAATTCTATAACGCATATTAGCAAGCCCATTATCGCCGTTTTAGCGGCAGTTTCCTGCCGCTAAAACTGCGATAATTTTAACGTGGGTCTTGCTAATATGCCCCCATGTTTTATGAGATTTATCACTTGTGGCACAGTCTATGCATAACCTCACTTTGTCCTTCACCTACCTATCCACACCCGGCCACCAAAAATCACACTGCATTCTTCTTTTCATACTGCTTGTTCCAGGATGACCCACATAAGCCATATTCAATACAGTCTGCCTCAGAACCTCCGGAACCACTAGTTGACCATTTTGCACAAAACACCATCCTTATCTGACAACTCCTCCGCAACATGAAAATATAACAACAATCCTTCCTCCAACTTTATCTTCTCTGGCCATTTTGACTTGATGTAACACAAAACTTTCTGGGTTATTTCATCCTTCTCTCACACCTCCATTCATTCAGCCTCTGTGATGCCATCACTCAACACCTCAAAGATAGAAATCACTCTCCCTAAATCATTATTTTCAACACCCTCATCTTCCATTTCACTAACCAGCAGACATGACAAACAATCTGCTAAAACATTTCTAGAACCAGGGACATATTCAACATGAAAATGAAATCTTTCAATTTATATTGCAATCTAGCCACACTGGGTGTTAATTTTCCACTACTCTATGAAGTGAATAACTCTAATAACTCTACAAGTGTCCAATGATGAGTTCTAAAAACTAAATTATTTCCATACAGATATTTCCTAAAATATTCTATGCCTCATCATCATGCTAATGTTTCCTTCTCCAATGTGGAATATTTGTCTTCAGCACCTCTCAATGGTTGGGACGCATATGCTACTGTTACCACCCACCCTCTTACCTTGATATTGCAACAGCACAGCACCAATGCCAATATTACTGGCATCCGTCATAATATTAAATTTCACCTTTGTATGAAATGGACTAAGTGCAGGGGCAATAGCCATATCCTTTTTTAAACTGTTAAATTCACTTTTACCGTTCACTTGCCATACAAATGATCTTATGCACAAAATTCTTTAGCATTCCCAAGTTAGCCGAGAAAACTTTTGGAAATATTTTCTCCCACTCCAAAATGTTCTTATCTTTCATCTCCATAATCAAATCGTTGTGCCCCAACACCTTGTCAGGATGGTTAGGGTTAAGAGTGTTTATCAAGTCTCTCTGTTGAGGCCACCCCAACAAACAAGACCCATCACTGGCAACATAATTTTTTATAGCTATTACTTTACCTTTATATTCAAGTTTGGACTGAAAATATTCCAATATCTCTATCAGTTTGTTATCATACATCTCTAATCTTATATATGGGCTATCCTATCAGATCTGGGCGTTCCCCCATACCTATGCCAAAACCTGAAAAGTTTACACGAACATAACTTTGCCCAAATTAGATATGGGATAAATGGAGAGCTCACTGATCGTATACCCATAGAGAGAGGTGTACGACAAGGGTGTGTTCTGGCCCCTACCCTTTTTTGTTTATTTATCAACGGTCTAGTGGAGGCCTTGATAGCGGGGGGGACACATAGATGTACCAAGGCTGGCGAACCGTAAGGTTCCAGCCTTGATGTTCGCGGATGATACCCTCTTGCTGTCAAGATCCCCCATGGGAATACAGAGGGCTTTGGACATTTTTCACTCTTTTTGCAAGAGCAGGGGTCTGGAGATAAATACTCAGAAAACCAAATATATGGCATTCAATGTAGGGCACTCTACACACCCTAACCCCCACATAGATGGGGAATTTCTAGAGAAAGTCTCTGTTTGCGAATATTTGGGACTGTCACTGACTGAGAAAATGGAGTGGGGAGCACAAACTAAGAAAGCTAGCTTAAGATTGGCTCAGACTACGGGGGGGTTAGCAAAGCTACAGAGGAAGTGTACAAACAAAACGATTGGTCCGGTTTTGGAAATATATAAGGTTCAAGCCAGAGGGGCTGCTTTGTATGGGGCAGAAATTTGGGGCTTTCGGCCATCTGACCATCTTTCTAAGATTTAGAATTCTTTTGTTAGACAACTCCTGGGTCTCCCGAATAGCACGCCGCTTACACCGCTTCATATGGATTTGGGAGTAGGTCCGATTGAAGTAGAGGTTGCCCTTAGACCCTTGTTATATTGGCGTCGCTTATGGAGTACACCAGAACTATCAGTGTATAGAGAGGAATTGAGGGAAGTGGCAAACCTCTGTGGAGCTAGTAAAATCCCATGGTTGGCCCATATCAAGAATTCTTTAATCTCCATGGGAATGGGCAACTTATGGGACAGTGCCGAAGTTAGCTGCCCGCTAACACCTAGGAAGGTTCTGTCAAAGAACTACAGGGAATACAATCTAACTCTATTGCAAGGGAGCTCCACGATTGGCACACTGACAACATCCTTTTTAGAAGCAAAATTGCAATATAGGCTAGAGCCTGCCATTGATGTTATGCAGCCACCTCTTGCCAAAAGGCTATACCTGCAGTTTAGGCACGGCACCCTCCCCCTACGTGTTTTTGTTAATAAGTGGGGGAGCAATGCTACTAAGGGCTGCCCGACATGCAATAATATACCGGAGACAGATCTACATGTATTATTTTTCTGCCCTACATACAAGAAAGCGAGACACCGATGGCTAGTGCAGCTGTGCAGAAACCTCAGAGTATCCCACTGTGCACAGACTTACAGGATTTTAAAATATGACACTAGTATGCCTATAGAATATTCTGTCTCCCGCTATTTGTTTTCAGTGTGGTGTATACGCCGAGCTGTTTTAAAAACACAGCCAGCCTAATTAAATTGCTCCACCCCCACTGTGATTGGTTGTTTTACATATCTTGATTTTACCGTATTTTATGAGTCATAAATGTGTATTTTTTAAGATATTTATTATACTTTTTCTTTTACCTTTTAGGAATTTTTGACTAATATATTAATGTGTATGCCTTTCAACTATGGAGAATGTGAAATCATTAGGATTGTGTCATACATGTTTTTAATTGTCCTTTTATGGCCTTGTAAGGCCGAAATAAAGAATTTTTGACTTGACTAATCTTATATAAGGCTGCAACAACTGAAAATTGGAAACAAAGCCAAAAGCATCACCTATTAAGGTGTGTCTTGCACCCGAATCTGCCATGACTCATATTCTGCCCACCAATTTTACCTCACAATATGTTGCACCTTTCTTCCTCTCATTAACTTCATAAATATCTACAATGAACTACTCGGGATGTCACTGTCTTCTTGATCAACCTCTCTAATCTGATTTGATGAATTTCTCTTTGAATTAATTTTTATTTTTACACATTCTAGCTTAGTGACCTTTAACCCTAGAGTGTCTGCATATTCGTCCAATCACAGGGCTGAACTAATCCACAAAGGTATGGCATGATAACCTACTCTTAAAACACACAATCTTTTCATTCACTATCTTACTCGGACCCCCCTTGCGCAGTCTATTCAACTCACTTTCCAACTTCCTTTACACAGCACTTTCCAATTTGACCTCCTGTGCTATCTCAGTACCCTTCTGAGATAAATGCCTCATACCCACCTTCATCTCCTCAAACTGATGAGCAATATCAATAGCTTTCTAAACAATTTTAAATCATCAACTAAGAGTAATTTCGCCTGTAACTTAGAATCACATTTTTTGTGAACCAATTGATCACGTAATATTTGATCATAAATACTACCATATTTACATTTGGATGCCAACACCCTCCAACCATTAACAAAAGCATCCATTGACTCATTGGACAAACGTCCCCTTCCAAGAAGCATATGCTTTGCCACTACTTCATTTATCCTTTTCTTGTAATACATTTCGAGTTGTTTCATTGCTGTCTTGTAGTAATCTATCTCTTCTTCATCATCTTCTTCCTCATTTAGTGTTGTAAATCCTTAAGCATCTGCCTTACTTCTGCTCTTAAGCAATTTTTCAAAATAGCTAATTTTTCTTTTGTCTTTGTAAATGTCTCCACCAATGGTTTGCAAATAGGCTTCAAAACCTTCCTTCCAATGTGCCTATTCTAATAGTGGGTCACCAGGATTATTTAAAAACAGAATGGGAGTAGTAATCCCTTCCATGCTATTATCACCGATGGAAAATAAACTGTTTAAATCACTTAACAGTTAGATGAACCTTTATCACCTGCTATTTTTTATATAGGAGTGTACACATCACTGGATCCCCAAACCTGTTGTGCTTTATCTATTAGTTATTTGTTGTATTTGTGAACGGTTTGCGAATAACCAGATGGAAATTGCATGGTACTTAGAATATGGCCACGGGATGTAGCATTAAATGTTGCAAGGTGTGCGAATCACTGTAAAGTATCTATACTTTCTCTATGACCTTCAACTGTAGATACATTTGTAGTCAGGTGCAGTGCTTCCAAACACCCAATGTGGCCACCAAGAAGTCACGGGCATGCACTAGAAAATACGCTCTAGTCTCACATGCTGATACTCAATATGGCCGCCGACAAGACAACACTACTAGGTATGTGCTGGAACGTGCATACTAGTCTTGCTCGCCAGAGGTGTTGGCCCGATGCTGGCAACACAATTACTAAACTCAACTTCGCGCCTCGGCTCCACACGTCTGACACGTTTGCACCACACAGGTTTAATTTCCACGCTGAGCTGGTGTGCCTCCAGCTGCTGGTGATATGCTGTTACCAGATGGGACACACTGTGCCAGTGTTTGTCATTTCCCGGCAAGGCTTTGAGTCTCTTACCTAACAAATCCGCTAGTCGCAACTGTCACAACGCTGAATTAAAACATACTTACACGTGGGATAAGGTAGGCCCTAATTTATTTAGAACAAGAGATCACGTCCATTGTACAAAGAGACCTGGGCCAACTGCCATTCTCTGGAATCGTGGTGTACTCTATCTGGTCACAGAGGCTCTACAGCAAGACTCCAGACAGAGTTTCACACACTGGTAATTCAGTATGAATCCATAATTGGGGTGATCTCATATTCAAAAAATTTATTATTTAGAGTGTTTTTGAAAAATGTGCTGCAGGTTGGCTACTAAGCTCAGCTGCAGGAGCCAACCTGCAGACCTACTCTTCCAACCTGTGTATGGAAAGCCTGTAGCTGAACCTAAAATGAATCCCACACAAAGGCCTATGAAGGGGAGAAATTAGTCCTAAAACTTCCACATCATGTCAGTTCATGAATAGCTTCTGCAATACTCCTGTTCTTTGAAGTTGAGAAACAACCACCAGACTTATAATTAGGATTTACATTATAGGGCTTGCCATCATTCGCTGAAATATATCTTGGAATTAAATCAATATAGAGTTGCTTTCAACAGAATAAACGAACACATTTCAGTGTGTGAATCTAATACGGGTAAAGCTACGATTTTAAGGCTTGCACTTCACCAAATGTATTAAAACACGAAAAAAGGAAAAACAATTATGTCCACTCTGACCACTTGGTGAATTCTTGGAGCACAGAGGAAGGATAAAAAGTGCAACACACAGGGCAGTGTGGTAGTAACACTAAGAAAAAATGTTTGAGAGAATATGTGCATTAAGATGAGAAGTACTCAATTGTGGGCATTCATAAATATTTTTTCTGACCAACTCCTATCTTTGAGAGGAGTTAATCTATTTCCAGAGTAGGAATGGCGATGGAACACAACCAAAATTAGTTGTGTTGTAGCAGAAAGGGTTTCTCTATGAGGAAAAATATTTTACCATGGAAAAAAGGAACAGAAACAATGTAATTGCACAAATGGAAATGTATTTTGCCATCCTTGGGCCCGATTCACAAATGTAAGTTACACGTTTAAGTAAGTTTTCACCTTTTAGTAAGACTACTACTTTTAGTATTCACAAATACTGTGGGGCATATTCACAAGGAGTTATCGCAGCGTTAGCGGCACTTTTCTGCCGCTATTGGGGCGATAATTTTATCGCTCTATTACCAAGCTGTCGCTAACAGCTGTTAGCGACAGTTTTTAGGCAAAACGTCCGTTGTAAAGATCGCTACTTCTGTTAGCGATAATTATATGCAGGAAAGGCGTTCCCGTGCAAACACGGCCGCAAACCCCACTACTCCATATTCACAAGGGGATCCTTGAAGTTCTGAAGACCAAAAAAACTGTCTCTAACTGCAGTTAGAGCCAGTTACTTAAGACCAGAAAAAAGCTAGCCTTAAAAATGGGATAACACTTGGGACCTCATCTCAGCAGGTTTTGGTGCTGGACAGCGCTGCAAGCAATGTTGCAGTGCTGCCCTGCGACAAAACTACAATGCAGGAATGCGCACCATCAATAAGATAGTGCGCATTCCTGGGCCCCAGTCATGAAAAGTGTTGCAGCGCTGTGACAAGACAGCGTTGCAACACTACTCACTATGCCCTTCTTGCGACAGCATGGATGCGCTGTATTCACTGGACAGCGCTCCATGACGCAAGTAATGACAGATACGTCAGGAATCCTGACGTATCTGTCTGCGCTAAAGTCACGCATTGCTGCAGTCGTGTCACAACTATGACACAACTCCATCAATGCATGGGGCCAGACTATCCCTGTGGCACTGCGTCACCCTCAAGCCTGCCATCAAGCAGGCGGAAGGTACTGACGCAGTGCCGTTCATGAGGGGTGCCCGAATGTCCGCACTGTTGGAGATCCATCAGTGGTGGTTGAGCGCTGCGCTGTCATCGTTTGGAAGCATTGGTGCAGTGTTGGTGCGGAGGGAGTTGACGAGACGTTCTTCGGTGGCCTTGATCCAGCTGCGAGGGGGTGCGATGATGGTGGTGGCGTCCGGTGGGCAAGGTGAAGACGTGATGTTACCAATGATGGTCGCTCCAGGAGAGTCCGGTGTTGTGGCTGTACTTGAAGTTCCCGCTGGCGGATGTGACGTGCTTGACCGTGTGTCCTGCTATGTGGCTTGTTGAGGTGAATTGCTGCTTGCGTCTGATGTAGGGGACCTTCCCCAGGAGGGGGTGGTGTCCTGGTCACTGGGGTTTTCCAGGTGGAACATGAGTTCAGAGAGTAGGATGTCGTCGGTGGATGGGAGATCCTGTGGTGCAATGAGGTCTACAATGGTATTGGAGAATGTGGGATGGAATGGCCCGGGGGGCCTGCACATGAGGGTGCCGCAGAGGATGTGCTTGGGCATGGTCCGGATCTGGGAGTTGAGGTGGTCCATGGTCACCCTTGGGTCATTAGAGTGCGTGGTCAGTCGGAGTGTGCTTCTGTAGGTGATGGCAATGCCTCCTCCTTGATGCTCGGGGGCTCCTTGCGGGTGATACTGCAGCCGTCAGTGATGGCGATGGCGATGTCCGGTCCGGAGCAGAGGTTGGTCCTGGCAGGCCAGGTGGCGTCCCGGGTTGATGGCGAGGAGGGTGCTGGCGCTGTAGCGGTGGAGTGTCCAAGAGGAAGGCTCCTTGGTGCAGAGCGTGGTCCAGGGGCAGACGGATGCAAACGGCATAGCCTATGGGTTGCCTTTGGCACGGGAGACGACCATTACAACGCAGGCAGTACATTGTTAACAACGCAACTCCGACAACGCAGGTGCCTTTACATCGCATTTGATTACAACGCATTGTGAGATCAGTAATGGGGTAATTTAAAGTTTTTCAGGTGGGTATGGGTTTTGGATGTAAAATATGGAAATTGGTGTTTTTTCTGGGGTAAAATATGGAAATTGGTGTGTGTTTTGGGGTAAAATATGGAAATTGGGGTGTGTTTTGGGATAAAATTTGGAAATTGGGGTGTGTTTTGGGATAAAATATGGAAATTGGGGTGTGCATTTGGGTTAAATTGTGTTATGGGGGCTCAAAAAGGAATTCCAGGGTTCACGGTTGGGTTTGGAGTGCAAAGGTTAGTTTTGGGTTGCACGCACTGAAGTGGGAATAGTGATATTAATGTCTCCACTATGCAACACCTACTCTACTGTTGCAATGTGCTTAGTATTAGTATGCATTGGAATGGAATGTGATGTAATGGCATGCGTCGCAACTACGTATGTGCCTTTGGCACACGAGTGGTAAGCCATTGAGAAGTGCTGGGGGGGCTGGACAGCTGTGAGGTGGTAAACGCTGGAAAGAACACTGGATGGGGCGTGGACGCAGGGATGTGTGTGTGAGCGGGTGTAAAAGTTTTAAGGAGGGAAGTCTTACCCCGAAGCCGGGTCCCGTGTCTTTGTAGCTCCTGATATCCTGCGTCTGCTTCCAGGAAAAGGAAGTAGGCAGCCAGGCTCCCTCCCCTGAGTCAATCACAACGCTGCGATGCAGCGGTGGGATTGGTAATTGGCAACGGGACAAGTCATGCAGCTAGGGGCCAGAGGGGTGGACATGTTCTCCATACAGGCTGTAATGCAGCCTACATTGCGAACAGGGAAGTGCGCATGAGTGCTTTGGGCGGACTGAGTGGGCTGGCCAAACAGTCATTGAGCACCTGAGTGGGCATGATAATCCGCCGATGCCCTGATCCATGTTTGGAGCAGTCCAACCTACCCTCCCACCCCCTGAGGATACATAGCATAATTACATCAGTCAGTTATCCCTTGTTTTTCCCTTTTGAATCTGTTTTTTGCCTTTTTTGAGCCTGCGCTTCCCACTTCCTGCAGCTGCTGCGGCCCCGCCCGCCTGTCCTCGCCCGTTCCCTCCTCCCAGCTGATCGTTTCTCCCCCTCCCCTACTAAATGGTGGCCGCTGCGCTATCATGCGCAGCGGGCGCGCCGCAGGTGCGCCAAAGGGGCGCCTAAGGCAAACCTGTCAGCGCCCGTCCATGACCCGACCACAACCAGTGCCAGGAACCCTGGATCTCGAGCCACCCACTGCTACAGCACAGCCACCCTCCACGCACTCATCCCCGGAAAACTCAGAGACTGTCAACAGGCCTCGCAAAACATGACCCACAGCCAGTTCTCGTGCCTCCACCGCCGCCAGACCTTAACTACCACCCCGGCCTCCAACACAGCCGACGCCAGCACCGGCGACACCCTAAGATGCATCCTCATCAACGTGCGCTCCGTGCACAAACACCCCGTGGCCCTACTCGCCGCCACAGACGACATCCGCACCGTCCTGGAGCAAGGCCACTCTGCAGGACTCATCCTACTTAACCTTTCAGGGGCCTTCGACACCGTCTCCCACCGCACACTAGTTGCCAGACTACACGACGCCGGCATACAAGGAACAGCCCTAGACTGGATCCGATCAGTCCTCACCGGAAGAAGCCAAAGGATCAGATTGCCGCCCTTCCTCTCCGATCCCACGTAAATCACCTGCGGAGTCCCACAGGGGTCATCTCTGAGCTCGACCCTCTTTAACATCTACATGGCCCCCCTCCCCCCATCGTCCGACAACACAGCCTCAATATTGTATCCTACGCTGATGACACCCAGCTCATCGTCTCCCTCACCAAAGACCCCACCACCGCCAGACTCAACTTCCAGAAGGGTATGCAAGACGTCGCAGTCTGGATGACCGACAGCTGCCTGGAGCTCAACGTCGAGCAGACAGAAGTCCTCGTCCTTGGAACCACCCCTTCAGCATGGGACAACACCTGGTGGCCGACCGCCCTCGGAAGCACACCTACCCCCTCGGACCATGCCAAATACCTTGGCTTCCTACTTGACTCATCCCTCACCATGAACTGACAGGTCAACGCCGTCACCTCCAGCTGCTTCAACACCCTCTGCATCCTCCGCAAGACCTTTAAATGGATCCCCCCGGAGTCAAGGAGACAGTCAGCCAAGCACTCATCATGAGCAGACTGGACTATGAAAAAGCACTCTACTCCGGCATTAACAATTCCCTACTCGCAAGCTCCAGACATTACAGAACACCGACGCCAGACTCGTCCTCGGCCAACACCTACGAAGACTCCACTGGCTCCCTGTGGAGAAAAGAGTCACCTTCTAAGTCCTCACTCATGCTGACTAATGCCTACACAACAACTGACCCAAATACCTCAACGACAGAATCAACTTCCACATACCCAAAAGAAACCTCCGATCTTCCAACCTCGCACTGGCTGAAATCCCGCGCATCCACAGAGCCAGAGCAGGCGGAAGATCCTTCTCCCACATTGCAGCCAAGACCTGGAAATAGCTACCGGCAGACATCAGACGCGCCCCCTCCTTGAACACCATCAGGAAGACCCTCAAGACATGGCTCTCCGGCTAACAGATCTGCGGACCCCCCCTCTGCACCTTGAGACCCTCAAGGGTGAGTAGCGCACTTACAATTCCCCTGATTGATTGATTGATTGAGTTATCTTCATGTGATTATTGTTCCTCTTCTGCACTGCTTGAGGCAGTGGGCAACGCTCTTCCGCCATTGCGAAAGTGCCACCACTGGGGGTGCGTCATCTACGTGTGATAGGCCTGAGCGACTCGCCCCCCGGCCCTCCTGCACTACGCGTCCCACCTTCTCTTTACCTGGACATTGACACAGTGGCACAATCCACTGCACTCTCTCCAAATCTGTGACTCAGCCAGCAGGAGCCTCAGCCAGGTGTGATTTCACTAGGCTGGGTAAAGCAGTCGCCGCCTAGTCCGCTGGTGGACCTCCCGATGCAGTTGATGCAGCAGGGCACCCTTAGGCATGAAGTTGCAGCGCTCACGCCACACAAGTTCGGCGTAGCACAGGGGCCTCACCATCCACAGCATACGGCCAGTCCAACATCATGGGGCCTGTGATGCAGGGAGATGGCACACAGCGTTGGTAATCCCCTACATGCACCCAAGTGTAGTGGTGGATCGTAGTATGCGATGCGGACCTCACTGCGTTGGTGTGCAGGAGCGCCTCTAGCATTAACAGCTCCAAGGGTCGCAAGGCGGTCTTCTCACACAGGTCAGCAACGTGTCTCCATGCGACCTGCCAGACCTCACCACCAGGTGCGGGCGATCGTCGCACCTCAATGTCTACCGCCACGGCTCATTGACTCCACAGCTCCTCCACATCCCACTCAAGGCTCCAGACGATGGTCCAGCAAGGCATCCAGGCTCCAGGCGCAGGTCCAGCGAGGCATCCAGGCTCCAGGATCAGGTCCAGCGAGGCATCCAGGCTCCAGGTGCAGGTCCAGCGAGGCATCCAGGCTCCAGGCGCAGGTCCAGCAAGGCATCAAGGCTCTCATCCTGGTCATCCTGGATGTTGACTGGCTTGCAGGGGTTGTTGATGTGTGCTGCACTTGGCCCTGGCTGCTCCATTCTGCATTTTATTGGTTTTTGTGCCTATTTTATATTGGACATTGACTGAAAGACTATTTTTTGCATTAGAGGCAAAAAAAACTCACGTTGGGCTGACTAACGTGAGTTTTTTTGCCGCTAATGGGCCTATCGGTAGTTATTGCCCGGTAACGCCGGATTTCCATCGCGCTGATGTTAGCAGCAGTTTTCACCGCCGTTCCCTGATACTATCGCCATGTAGCGACGGCTTGTTAATACACCGCTAACATGGCGATAGTTTTCAGGGTTAGGCGGCGATAAAAAAACTGCCGCTAACTGGCGTTTGCGTTATGTATCGCCGGTCCTTGAGAATATCCCCCTGTGTGTCACCTTAGTACAAAGGTTTACATTGCATGTCTCAACCCCCAGACTAAAGCAATTGACATATTCTTGAGTGGGTGAGTGATGTCCTCCCTTAACCCTTTACTGGTCATCCCTAAACCCCTCTTACTCTTACTCCTATATGCAGAGGCTCCGGAGTTGTAACAGAGGACTCCACACAAAGAAGCATATCTAAATTTACATTTAGCTATTTAGGGGCCGATTCCGATCTCGGTCGGAGGCGCACCCAATACTATTCGGTCGGGAAAAAAGCCATGCGAAAGCCAGTTTCCCGACCGATCCGTACAGTACACCGAACGAGCAAGTACGATGCGCACAACAGCAAAAATCCCGGCCGAGCTGTACTCACCCAAACCAGGTCCTGTTCTCCGACCGAGGCGAATCCGGAAACGCCGAATCGAGTCGCACGGAAGGGAAAATGCAGCCCCGTCCGGCCGGACAAGTACGATGCGCTTTCCGTACGCGCCGAACCCGTCGCTACGCACGGCACGTCAAAGCATCCGGGAGAGGCGCACATAAGCTCCGAATCGCGCCACAACACGATCCACGGCTACGAGACGAACACAGCACCGACGAGGACGACGCGAAGCGACGAGGACGAAGCCAAGCGACGAGGACGACGCGAAGCGACGAGGACGAAGCCAAGCGACGAGGACGACGCGAAGCAACGAGAAGGACGAACGACACGAACCAACCATGAATCCCTTCGTCCCGATCATACCAATATTCTACATCTACTACCGGAACAGGCACGGACGCGTACGGCGCAGAAGGTAAGTCAGACACCAACCACAAAACACATACAACACGTACACGACACATCACACACATACACTGGGAATCTGAATATACTTACACCAGCAACAGCAGTACCATAGGGGCGGGATGCCCATCACCAATGCCACATATGCACACAGGGGCCTGAATGCGCGCCACCACCCCAACCCAGGGGGGGCTGGATGCCAACCACTACTACCACCCTCACCCAGGGGGGGCAGGATGCCCACCACTACTACCACCCTTAGCCAGGGGGGGCTGGATGCCTACCACCACCCTTAGGCAGGGGGGCTGGATGCCTACCACTACTACCACCCCCACCCAGGGGGCAGGATGCCTACCACTACTACCACCCTCACCCAGGGGGGCAGGATGCCCACCACTACTACCACCCTTAGCCAGGGGGGCTGGATGCCTACCACTACTACCACCCTCAACCAGGGGGGCAGGATGCCTACCACTACTACCACCCTCACCCAGGGGGGCAGGATGCCCACCACTACTACCACCCTTAGCCAGGGGGGCTGGATGCCTACCACTACTACCACCCTCAACCAGGGGGGCAGGATGCCTACCACTACTACCACCCTTAGCCAGGGGGCAGGATGCCCACCACTACTACCACCCTTAGCCAGGGGGGCTGGATGCCTACCACCACCCTTAGCCAGGGGGCTGGATGCCTACCACTACTACCACCCCCACCCAGGGGGCAGGATGCCTACCACTACTACCACCCTCACCCAGGGGGGCAGGATGCCCACCACTACTACCACCCTTAGCCAGGGGGCTGGATGCCTACCACTACTACCACCCTCAACCAGGGGGGCAGGATGCCTACCACTACTACCACCCTTAGCCAGGGGGCAGGATGCCCACCACTACTACCACCCTTAGCCAGGGGGGCTGGATGCCTACCACCACCCTTAGCCAGGGGGGCTGGATGCCTACCACTACTACCACCCCCACCCAGGGGGCAGGATGCCTACCACTACTACCACCCTCACCCAGGGGGGCAGGATGCCCACCACTACTACCACCCTTAGCCAGGGGGGCTGGATGCCTACCACTACTACCACCCTCAACCAGGGGGGCAGGATGCCTACCACTACTACCACCCTCACCCAGGGGGGCAGGATGCCCACCACTACTACCACCCTTAGCCAGGGGGGCTGGATGCCTACCACCACCCTTAGCCAGGGGGGCTGGATGCCTACCACTACTACCACCCTCAACCAGGGGGGCAGGATGCCTACCACTACTACCACCCTCACCCAGGGGGGCAGGATGCCCACCACTACTACCACCCTTAGCCAGGGGGTGCCAGATGCCCACCACTACCACCCTTAGCCAGGGGGCAGGATGCCCACCACTACTACCACCCTTAGCCAGGGGGGCTGGATGCCTACCACCACCCTTAGCCAGGGGGGCTGGATGCCTACCACTACTACCACCCCCACTCATAGGATGGACAATGCATGACACAACAAGCACACCACAACCTAGGGAATGCAAGATTAAGACATCCCCCCACCACCATGACAAGCGTGTGAGCAGGCTGTGTCAAATGCCTACAACACCGAACATGACATTGAACATACAATGTGACCCCCTAGCACATGTGCCACACATATATGTGTGTGGCACCCACAATGCAAGCAGCCCATGACCATTGTGGCAATGGGGCCTAAACCCCCATCATCACAGTGACCAAAAGGCAAGTGTGGGGTCCATAGCTGAAGCACATTTTGACCATTGTGGCAATGGGGCCTAAACCCCCATCATCACAGTGACCAAAAGGTAAGTGTGGGGTCCATAGCTGAAGCACAGTTTGACCATTGTGGCAATGGGGTCTAAACCCCCATCATCACAGTGACCAAAAGGCAAGTGTGGGGTCCATAGCTGAAGCACATTTTGACCATTGTGGCAATGGGGTCTACACCCTCATCATCACAGTGACCAAAAGGTAATTGTTGACAAAGAAAGAGCTGCAACTGCCAAACTGCATGGATCATTCCTGGTCACAGAACCAAAAACTCATCTGTGGCAAAGTAGTGTATGTGTCCCATTGCAACATAAATTGGGGGAGCCAAATACTGCAGTGCAAATGAAACATTCCTTTGGCCATGTGCAGACAAACAACACCCATGGTGGCTGAGACCGTCAACAGTCATCAATGACACAATGACAGAAGTGACCATCAGAATGCAGAACCACATATTTGCACCAATGGGCACACAAATGCAGATACCCTGTGGAGACAGCAGATGTGAGGTGAACAGATACCATACCATGGCAGCAATGGGACACACAAACCATGATCACTGTGCTGACCGATGACCTAGGAGTCCCAGGGACAGCAGGGGAAACACACCAAACAACATACAGCCAATGGCACACCCAAGATATGCCAATGCAGTGGTGCAGATGCACAAACACAAACAGGCAGACCAACACTGTCATCATACACAGCAGGTGAGGGGTGGGGGTGCCATTGTCCCCAGGCAACAACACAACACATGAGGAGAGCTGAATACCAATCATACAGATGTGCATACACTGCCACACTAAGGTAACTCATGGATCCAAATCCCCTATGTGGGCAAGCAGGCATTGACAGGTGAGAGGGAGCACAAAACACACATGTCACACAGGCACGTAGGAACAACAACTGACACAGCAAGTCACAGACACACCACAGCACCACCCCCAGGGCCCCCACAATGTGGTGACCCTGGGCTGAAGAAAAATACCACTGTGATGACAAAGCTAAATGTCGTTCACACTGTGAACCACAGTCAGGTGTCCTGAGCAACTAACTACCATCACACCTACACAAGCACAAATCAATCAGCATGGCCAGTAAGCCAAGGCCAACATGGAGGCAGGGGACTAGCCGGGCAACAACTCTCATCTGCACACACTCAACACCACACCCCTCGACCTCCAACAATGTGCAGCAGTGAAGTACACATGCACTGGTGACATTGCACATGCACCCATTACTATTCCAGGGTGGTGGGTGGGAACCAAGGTGTAGAAACACATCACACATGGACACTCAACAAGACTCCTGAATGTCTGACACACTGCACACTACGCTGTACATGGACATGACGGCAATACCACACCGACCAATGGGATCCCAGCCACAGTCACACACCAATGAAGAAACCAAGGTCACCCACAAAGAACACACATAGACAACAACCAACATTGCAGCCCGGACCCTAAGGAGTGCCAGCAGTCACACACACAACGTGTCACAATCACTGAAAGATAACACAAACTGGAAATCACATGACAGGGGCAAACAACAAGTGCCAAAGGGAAACCTGACTGTGACCCATCTGCGTCAGCACACAAACTCTGCCCTGACAGCAAACACACCTATGGGTGACACCCTGATGACCAGTAATGTGCCATGCACCCACATCACAGAGAACACAGGGAGAAGACTTTGGGGGAACATAGCTCAAGTCAGCAAGCATCACAAACAGGTACAACACTAGGGATCACAGCATGCGCAGATGAATGGAAGTGAACACACAGACATGCACATACAACACACACCTTGGGCGCAGGCAATGTCACACGTGTACACACTGCCATGAGGGGACTCCACTCCTGTGTGAGGAAAGCTGTGCCATATGTTGCCTCAGTAGGGCCCCATCATGTCAGCTGAGCACTTGGTCACACAATCAACAATTAGCACCAAATGAGGGCTCCCATCACATCAGCCTGGTCATGGATGTGCCAACGGAATCATCAGCACAGATCCAACACACTTGTATAGCAATGTTGCACTGACTACACGGATGAGTCCCTCCCCATTGATGCCCAAACCTGCATGTCCACTGGAGATGGCAACACGGTCAGGGAAGTAGACAAATGCAACGATGGCAGGCACAACAGATGTGCAGGGGTGGAAGCCACAGATGTGAAATTGCCAATGTAAGTAGGAAACCCATTGCCAAATACTGAACACATGACACCCTCAGATGCTGCTATTGATGACATGGATACACCACATGATAGGACACATTCCCCCTGGACCACATGGGTTCCTGCACAGTAACACTTCATAATCATGAGACCAGATATCACCATCACTGCAGCAAGGGCATGGTTAGCTGCACCAACAACATGTACATCTGAAGCATGAGCACTAGAGAAAAGAAAGTTGCTTTATTCAGCATATGTGTTGAGGCCAAACGAAGTCCTGAAAAAGAGCAAAGGCCAATGGCCAGTCCATTGTCAAAGTTCAAACAGGGTGACACTGGCAGATGTCACCCTACGCATGCCTGCACAATACCAGGGACAATCCACTAGGAGGGGCAACCGGGGGGCAGGCCAGGCACCGCAGGGACAGGATCAGGGCTCACCAGGGGGAGTCAGGGAAGGGGTGGTGGGTGCTGGAGAGCCACTGACAACTGCAGTGGAGGTGTCTGACATGGTGTGTGCCGGCACAACTGGGGGGCATGACACAGATGTCGTGGGTGCCGGCACAACTGCAGTGGACCCTGCAGATGGGGTGGACAGGTCCGCCACTGCAGTGCCCAAGTCAGACAGGGCGGTAGTGGACTCCACTGCAGTGCCTACCTCCAGGGGAGGAGAATGGGGAACAGGCAAGGTGGGTTGGACAGAGGGGGAGGACACCCTCACCACATCAGTGGCACAGACAAGCGCAGCGGGGGTGTGGTGCTGGGAGAGCAAGTGGCAGGGGAGAAGGCCGGAGCATCTTGGGGATGGTATATCTGTGGGTGGGGGAACCTGGGGCAGGGTGTGGTGGGGGCACCTGTGCAGTGGGGGCCTGAGGGATGGAGGACGGAGACCTTGTGCCTGAGCTGCAGGGCGGTGGCGGGGTCTTGCTCTTAGCACTCCGGGGGGACTTGCGGGTGGGGGCCTCAGTCCGTCTGCGCCTGGGGGAGGGTGTCCGGGGGCGAGGGGCACTCTGCTCCGTGTGGGTGGGCTTCCTCTTCCCCCGGGATGCTGGAGCAGCTTCATCGGTGGGGAAGAGGCCGAGGTCACAGAGGAAGAGCTGCTGTGACTTTGGGGTTGCAGGTGAGGCAAGGGAGGGTGCTTTGGAGGGAGAGGGAACTGAGGACTGCGCAGTGCATGTGGATGCGTGTGTGTGTTCCAGGGCCCCATCCCCTGTGAGTCTGGCTTCAGTCCCCTGAATGTGCTTGCGTGTGCGTTTTGTCATTGGCGTGTGTGTCAGTGTGCTGGATGTGTGTGTGCTGGTGTGTGCCAGTGTGTGTGTGCCTGGGATGGGTAAGGTGCTGGGGAGTGTGGATGGAGCAAAGGCAGGAGGGGTGAGGGACCGTTTGAGGAGGGACACTGCTGCCGTCAGGGAGGAGTCCATGGACCTATTGCCCCTCTGTAGGTCAGACATGCCCGATGAGATGCCCTCCATGAACGACACCAGCTGAGTCAACAGCGCGGTGTGCGCATGGAGGACACTCAGCATGGCTGTCTGCCCTACATGGAGCTGGCGAAGGAGGTACACAGACTCCTCACTCAGGGCAGCAGGGGACACAGGGGCAGGGGGTGCGGTGCCTGGCCCAAAGGAGACACGCTCCCGGACATGGGAGCCTCCACGGACCTGGGGAATGGGAGCCGATGGGAGGGCGGTGGTGGTGCTGGTGGTGGCGGGGACAGCAACACTAGCTGGGGTGTGGTGGCTGCTGACACCCGCCTCCACAAGGGAGTCATCCTCCGAGTTGCTCTGGTCCTCAGCTGAGGTGGATGCTGCTGAGGACTCCTCGGTGTGGCTCCCCTCGCCCTCCGTGCCACTGGGTCCCTCCGACCACTCCTCGGCTGCTGACCCAGTCTGGCTCTCCGGCTCCTCCTGGTCCGTGGAGCTGTCCCCTTCCGTGGCCGTGGATGTATCTGCAAACAATGGGGAAACAGACAGACATCAGTCACCTGCACATAACGCACACACCACTGTGAGCACAGCACATCACAGAGCAAGCCCTGGCATCATTAGTTGTACATTGCTAAAAGTGCACTAATTGAACAGGAGAAGTCAATTGTCAGTCTGATGCCAAGCATGGCACTCACATCCCACATGGCCTTGCACCCATCTGTCTGGTGTCTGTTGGATTGCAACACCCCAGTGTTGACACATGCACCAAGTACACAGTAGTTGGACAGTGCAGAGGACACAGTGTGGACACATCACAGCTCTTGCCACTGAGTCAGTACAGGTTTACGGATGTAAGGGATGCCCAGAGTCAAATAGGAAATGCATGTGATGCATACCAGCGACAGACACCATGATGCACCCATGTCCTGATAGCCAGCGCCACTATGGTGTGCATGTAGCACATGTCACTCCCCTGCAGGATCACCAATCAGTAGACACATGCCATGGCGGAGGCATGACTGCAAAGTCATACATCACTGTCTCAGTGATGTATGACTTTGCAGCCAGACAACAACACTCTGCACTGTGTCACAATAGTAGGTCATGGGGAATGCAAGTCCTGGAGCTGCACAAGTGCACATGTACATCCCCCCACAACACATCCTCTTAACCCTCATCTGTCCAGGTCATACCTATTGGACATATGGGAGACCTGTGACACTACCCTACATGTCAGAATACAGGCATTGTGTAAGCAATGGACCCACCCATGATGCCCACCACAGAGTCAGGGAAACAGATGCTGTCTCCCACCTTGAGTCAAGCAAACTGCAAGGACACAGTCCTAAGTGACAGAATTCCCTGCATGTAAGGGCCACACCTGGGTATCAGATGAGGAGTGGGCAGTGCACAATAGAGGGACATGGCTCCTGGACAACATGACTGCTGTACTGTGGCAGTTCAACCTGGCCCGAGGAGGGCACATAACATGTTAGACAGAGTACACAGTGCAGTCTTTGACTCACCCCCTCCTTGCTGCTCTCTGGCCTTCAGCTGCCCATCCAGGTCTGGAAAGACCACCGCCAGGATCCTGAGCATGTGGGGGGTCAGGGTCCGTGTTCCGCCCCTCCTGCGAGGAGGCGACAGCTTCAGCTGGACCCGTGCAATCCTCCGGGTCCAGCCCCGAAGGTCCTGCCACCTCTTTTGGCAGTTGCGGATCCGGCGCTTGTAGACCCCCACGGACCGGACAGCCCGGACGATGTCCTTCCAGATCTCATGCTTCCGATGGGCAGAAGCCTGTCAGGATGACAAAGTGATAAGGACATTACTACACATGCAACATATCCGTGCATGACACAGTTGCATATACATGTCGCAATCACAGGGGCACATGGTGTACCCAGGCAGTGCACGGCTGCCCATGGACAGTTTTCCAGAAGTCACTACATGGTATCATAGCATGGGGAGTAAAACCCTGTTCAGAAGCACTGTCACTGCACCATACCTGTCCAGTGCAAGTCACTACACACTATGGGGGGTGACAACTACTCAGTGAGCCTGCTAGCCAGTGGTGTGCTGACTCTCAGCCTTGCTAGTCAGACAAAATGCACATTCAGAAAGGCAGTGCACAGAACACTCACCTGCTCCCCTGGTGTCCCATACAGCTTGCTGTACTGTGGAAGTAGGCTGTCCAGCAGGGCCTGGTTCTCTTCAAGGCTGAAGGCTGGGGCTCTCTCCACAGTATGTGCCATTGCAGGGTCCAGAGGGGCAGAGACAGCAGCAGTGCAGTGGCAGATGTCGTCCTGGAGCATGTAGTGCAGGCAAGTGGGCTCTCAGGGGAACATGCAGCAATATATATGTGCTGGAGAGGCAGATACTGTCCCTTGTGTCCAAAGTGATAGGTCCAAGTCGTTTGCATCTTCTGAATCTGGCCAATCCATGGAATAGCAGCACCAAAACACGCCCACAGCATCCTTCAAATCTTCAACTTCATGACATACATTATTTTGCAACATTGTTGTGGGTGACCAACTGATTTTCCAGCAACCGACTCGTTCGAATATTCAAAAACGCGTCCGTTGCCAGGCAAGCCCATTGTCAATGGGTGCGCACCGATCGGTCCATTGCTGTTCAACGCGCACAGGGGTACAACGCGTACCCGCACACATTGAAAGCAATGGGCCGGCCGGAGGCACCGATCGGTCCATTGCTGTTCAACGCGCACAGGGGTACAACGCGTACCCGCACACATTGAATGCAATGGGCCGGCCGGAGGCACCGATCGGTCCATTGCTGTTCAACGCGCACAGGGGTACAACGCGTACCCGCACACATTGAAAGCAATGGGCCGGCCGGAGGCACCGATCGGTCCATTGCTGTTCAACGCGCACAGGGGTACAACGCGTACCCGCACACATTGAATGCAATGGGCCGGCCGGAGGCACCGATCGGTCCATTGCAGTACAACGCGCACAGGGGTACAACGCGTACCCGCACACATTGAATGCAATGGGCCGGCCGGAGGCACCGATCGGTCCATTGCTGTTCAACGCGCACAGGGGTACAACGCGTACCCGCACACATTGAAAGCAATGGGCCGGCCGGAGGCACCGATCGGTCCATTGCTGTTCAACGCGCACAGGGGTACAACGCGTACCCGCACACATTGAATGCAATGGGCCGGCCGGAGGCACCGATCGGTCCATTGCAGTACAACGCGCACAGGGGTACAACGCGTACCCGCACACATTGAATGCAATGGGCCGGCCGGAGGCACCGATCGGTCCATTGCTGTTCAACGCGCACAGGGGTACAACGCGTACCCGCACACATTGAAAGCAATGGGCCGGCCGGAGGCACCGATCGGTCCATTGCAGTACAACGCGCACAGGGGTACAACGCGTACCCGCACACATTGAATGCAATGGGCCGGCCGGAGGCACCGATCGGTCCATTGCTGTTCAACGCGCACAGGGGTACAACGCGTACCCGCACACATTGAATGCAATGGGCCGGCCGGAGGCACCGATCGGTCCATTGCAGTACAACGCATCACTGTACATGTGACTGGCATATGTCAGCATGCCTGTCTCAGATGGACATATGCCAGCCACAGATAGCTCCCAGGGAGTGAGGGGCACACCTACATCACGACAGCCTGTCCAAACCTTATCATAAGGCATGTAAGGCTGCATTTCCTATTGTGTGTATGTTGGTGTACATGTTGTCCTGTGGGTGTCACCTGTGGGCAGCCACCCCCAGGCTGTGCACGTGTTCATGGGGACAGGATCATGGGTGTTACGTGTACGTGACCACTGTGATGTGCAACTGTTCATATCTGTGCATGTGCCATGGTCACATTTCACAGTGGTGTTTGTGTATGTCATGTCACATACCCCGTGAGTCCCATGTGGGACGGTATGTTTGAGCCAGGGTGTCCCAGTGGCACAATAGTGATGGCCCTCCACAGTCTTTGTGCATGTAGTGTTTACAATGTCTCTGATTTCATGTGCACAATGGGAGACAGTCTCCACATCCACGTTGTGTGTGCATGGACTCTGATGTTGTGCGTGTGTGTCACAGACGTCCATGGCTCTCCTGCCATGGCAAGTGTGGCCACTACCTGTGGGGGTCATGTTTGTTTTGTTGTGGTGTACACATGATACTCCAGGTGATGCCAGTGTCCATGTGGCATTACAGGGTCCCTGGGAATGTGCCTGTCGTTGAGCTGTGGTGCCTGGGGCACATCTGTCCTCACATGTCACTGGGGGGTGACTGTGACACAGCATCATGATATCCAATGGGCCAACCTGGGACAAATTGATGCCACCTGTAGGACCGTGTTGACAGATGTTGGCCATGTATGTACCATAAATGTCGTTCCGGTACTGCACACTTCATGTAGTTGTGCCTCATGATGATGTATGTTGGGATCTTGAGTGTGTTCAATGCCGCATATGTGGGGTGACTGACGATCTTGCTTACTTCTCCTCTGCACTGCAGGGCTCCTGCTGTCCATCGGCCATTCCCAGACCTGGCAACGATGGTGGAACGGGACAGCATCCGACGGTACCGCTTCACCAGGCAGCTGATTGAGGATTTGGCAGTGCAGTTGTCCCCACATTTGCAGCCTGGCCGGCCGTATCCTACAGCGCTGACCCCCAAGGTGAAGGTGATGGCAGCCCTACACTTCTTTGCCACCGGTACCTTCCAACATACTGTGGCGTCTGCTGGTGGGATGTCACAGACCATGTTCAGCCGTGTGCTCCGCGATGTTTTGGCGGCAATGTTGCTCTTCCTGAACCGGTACATCTATTTCCCTAGACTGCGACGACTCACTGACGTGAAGAGTGACTTTTATGCCCTGGGGAGGATGCCGCATGTCATTGGCTCCATTGATGGGACACATGTGGCTTTGGTACCACCACAGGCCCAGGAGCAGGCCTACAGGAACCGCAAGCACTACCACTCGGTCAATGCACTGGTGGTGTGTCTTGCAGACATGACCATCACACACGTGTGTGCCCGTTTCCCTGGTTCAGCACACGATGCCTTTGTGATGAGGAGTAGTCGCATCCCCAGGTTGATGGCACAGATGCAGAACCAGCGTGCCTGGCTTGTCGGTGTGTACTGACTTTGTGCCATTGTGTGTGATCTGATCTGTAGTATTCCGCCCACTTTTCCAAGTCAGCTGATGTGCACTTGTCTGTCCGTAGGTGACTCGGGATACCCCAACATGCCGTGGTTGCTGACACCCCTCAGGAACCCTGTGACACCTGCCCAGATGCGCTACAATGAGGCACATGGTCGGACCAGGAGAGTGATTGAGCGGACCTTTGGTCTCCTGAAGAGCCGCTTCCGCTGCCTGGACAAGACCGGAGGGTCCCTCCCATATGCCCCTGCGAAAGTGTGCAAGATTATCATCGTCTGCTGCATGCTCCACAACCTGGCAGTGCGGAAGGAGTTGCCTCTCATCCAGGATGACGATGACCAACATCCGCCACCTGTGGAGGATCCTGGCCTGGACCACGATGCCAGTGACGATGATGATGGTGATGGTGATGGTGATGTCCGCACACAGCTCATCACCAACTTCTTTAGCTGAATGTGAGTATCCTGAGGTGTCATGTGAATGATGTGAGTTGGCATGATGTGTGGGTGGTGCTCTGGTGCTGTTGGAGTGTGTCCATGGGCTACTTGACAGGATGTGTGTTGCGATGTGTGGTGACAGGTGGGCTGTACTCCCCAACAGTGTTGACATGCTAACTTGGTTCTGGGTGGGTATCTTGTAACATGTATTGTGCATGAGTTTTGCTGTTCTGTCCTGTACTGCATTGCTTTTGACTGTGTGTCATTTCTGTCCTTCACAGGGTACTTTCAGATTCGTTTGGTGAACTGTGTCCACCGACGACGTGATTGCACATCCAGGCTGGTAGCTGTTGTGTCCCTACAGGTGATGTGCGCCACACCCATGGACTTCCTTCAGTCTACAGTTGTTGACTGTGTGCCCGCTGCCAGGTGGGATTACCTTGCATCTGTAGTGGTTACAGCAGGTTGCAACTGTGTAATAAACCTGTGCTTCACTTTGTGATGTGCGTTGTCTGTGGTCACACATTTGACTGCCATTTGCTTACTGCACCTGTGGGCTACTTGACTACAACTGGGAATGGGTGTGGTGTCTGTGCATTGCACCGTCTTCCCTGGCAACATCAGTGTAGGCAATGAGTCAGATGGCCTAGGTGTGTATGTGTTGTGTAGCCCTGGTGGTGTGTCTCCCTCATATGTGTCACGTTGCCTGTACTCACATGCCTGTGTTGTCCTTGCTGTTGCAGTTCGCATACACTGTGTAATTTTGCAGTTCATCATCCCCATAACAGCACCCACGTTGGAATCACGACAGAGGCAAGTATGGTGTATTAGTGTGTTTATTGTGATAATAGTGCATAGGATGGATTGTGCTGTACATGAATCTTGCAATCCCAAGTTCCTAGATGAATAGAAAGTCCAGGTAGACAGGATCCCCAGTATCGGGGCCACTGTTGTCTGACACATTGTTCCAACTTATACTCCCCATGCAATGTGTGGGAGTAGTGTTGCCATCAACAGGGTGAACAGTCTGTGCACAAAGGCGAAAATCCAGAACAGGTTCAGGCTTCCTGGGAGTTGCGCTTGGCCATCAGCCTCTCACTTTCCCCTCCTCGGACGACCCCTCTTCTTGGGGGGGGGCCCTCAAGTGCAGGCTGCTGCGGTGCAGGGGACTCTCCGCCAGAGTCCTCCTCCCTCCCTGTGGCAGTTGCAGTTTGTTCGGTACCAGATGTTGTTGGCACACAGGGAGGTGTGGACTGGTTGCTGTTCATCTGGCGGAGGCATTGTAAAATGTCCCTGTGCACCGCCGTCATCTCATGTAGTACATCCCACTTGGACTCCACGCGGGTCATGTGGGAGTCCACACGTGACATGTGGGAGTCCACACGTGACATGTGTGACTCCACTTGGGACATGTGGGAGTCCAAGCGGGCATGATGGGCAGCCTGCTGCTGTTTAATGTCTCTGAGGAGCCCCACTACCTGGCTGAGCTCTCCGGTGCTGGACTGGTACGCATCAGCTATGCGTACCAGTTGTGGGTCTTCATGCACACCAGCAACGTCTGCAAGCAGCGACCTCTGTCTCCCACCCCTCCCACCACCCCTGCTGACATGTGCAGTGTGTGCAGTTGCACGCACAGATAACCCTGGTCCACCTTGGGGGTTGGTGGTGGTGGTGGTGTCCATGGCCCCAGGTTGGTCCAGGGTCACTGCGCTGGTGTTGTTCCTTATTCTGTCCATGTCGGCAGGGATGGTATTCGTGGTGACAGTCGTTGGAGGGGTGGGTGCAGGGGGTGCAGCTGGTGGACCTGCTGGTGCTGCAGCTGGTGGTCCTGCTGGTGCAGCATGTTGACTTGCACCGGATGTGCCAGGTTGTTCTTCATCGTCCGAGGAGGACAGAGGCTGTACGACGCCAGTGAGCTCGGCATCCTCTTGAGCCTGGGACTGGGACTCCTCAGCGTCTGCTGCTGTGTCCCTATCATCACCTGTTTTTGGGAGACACAAACAATGTATGTCATGTTTCTGCAGGCATCAGTGGTTGACACACCTGACAGTTGTGACTGTGCCTCGGGGTGCGGGCCTGTACATTGTATTGTCCTAAGTCGTCACAGTCAGGGGTTGATATTGGTGTGGCACATTGTCCTGCATTATTTGGGCATTTCTATGTATTCTCTGGGGTGTGAACATGGTCTGCATTGATTGTGTTTGGTTGACAGCCAGACCTCCTTCCCACCCACCCACCCACCCACCCAGTCAGTTATCCCACCATGGAACGTGCTTGCATTGCAGGGAGTGTAAGTTGTCTCTCAGGATGTCAGTCAGTGGTGTCCTGCTGTTTGTTGGTGCACAGTTGGCAGCAGGGCCTTGTGCTCCCCACAGCAGTAGCCAGTGTCAGCCATCTTGTGAGTCCTTCTCCACTCCCTGTGATGTGAGCATGGTTCAGGGTGGTGTTGATGGGACAGTTGTGGGGGTGAGCTATGTTTGTGACTACGTCTCCCATCATGCTATTGCCTCCACCCCCTTCCCAGCATGCCCATGCTTCCTTCCTTTTGACTCTGCTTCCCTGTGGGGTGGGCTGGCTGTGCTGACAGGATGGCTGGGAGTGTTGTCCTGGCAGTTGTTTGGCTAAGAGTCCCAAGAGTGTCCCTGTGCTTCACACAACATAACCCAGGGTGGTGGTGCTTTGTGGGATCTTGTGTTAGGATGGAGGGCATTGCATTCTACCAGGTGGGTACTGTGGAGTTTGTGTTGGGGGGGTGTGAGGGGAGGTGCTGGTGACTATAGTCAGTGCTGCAAGTCCCCCTTCCCACCCAGCCAGCCAGATAGCCCACCATGGAACGTGCTTGCATTGCAGGGAGTGGAAGTTGTCTCTCAGGATGTCAGTCAGTGGTGTCCTGCTGTTTGTTGGTGCACAGTTGGCAGCAGGGCCTTGTGCTCCCCACAGCAGTAGCCAGTGTCAGCCATCTTGTGAGTCCTTCTCCACTCCCTGTGATGTGAGCATGGTTCAGGGTGGTGTTGATGGGACAGTTGTGGGGGTGAGCTATGTCTGTGACTACGACTCCCATCATGCTATTGCCTCCACCCCCTTCCCAGCATGCCCATGCTTCCTTCCTTTTGACTCTGCTTCCCTGTGGGGTGGGCTGGCTGTGCTGACAGGATGGCTGGGAGTGTTGTCCTGGCAGTTGTTTGGCTAAGAGTCCCAAGAGTGTCCCTGTGCTTCACACAACATAACCCAGGGTGGTGGTGCTTTGTGGGATCTTGTGTTAGGATGGAGGGCATTGCATTCTACCAGGTGGGTACTGTGGAGTTTGTGTTGGGGGGGTGTGAGGGGAGGTGCTGGTGACTATAGTCAGTGCTGCAAGTCCCCCTTCCCACCCAGCCAGCCAGATAGCCCAACATGGAACGTGCTTGCATTGCAGGGAGTGGAAGTTGTCTCTCAGGATGTCAGTCAGTGGTGTCCTGCTGTTTGTTGGTGCACAGTTGGCAGCAGGGCCTTGTGCTCCCCACAGCAGTAGCCAGTGTCAGCCATCTTGTGAGTCCTTCTCCACTCCCTGTGATGTGAGCATGGTTCAGGGTGGTGTTGATGGGACAGTTGTGGGGGTGAGCTATGTCTGTGACTACGTCTCCCATCATGCTATTGCCTCCACCCCCTTCCCAGCATGCCCATGCTTCCTTCCTTTTGACTCTGCTTCCCTGTGGGGTGGGCTGGCTGTGCTGACAGGATGGCTGGGAGTGTTGTCCTGGCAGTTGTTTGGCTAAGAGTCCCAAGAGTGTCCCTGTGCTTCACACAACATAACCCAGGGTGGTGGTGCTTTGTGGGATCTTGTGTTAGGATGGAGGGCATTGCATTCTACCAGGTGGGTACTGTGGAGTTTGTGTTGGGGGGGTGTGAGGGGAGGTGCTGGTGACTATAGTCAGTGCTGCAAGTCCCCCTTCCCACCCAGCCAGCCAGATAGCCCAACATGGAACGTGCTTGCATTGCAGGGAGTGGAAGTTGTCTCTCAGGATGTCAGTCAGTGGTGTCCTGCTGTTTGTTGGTGCACAGTTGGCAGCAGGGCCTTGTGCTCCCCACAGCAGTAGCCAGTGTCAGCCATCTTGTGAGTCCTTCTCCACTCCCTGTGATGTGAGCATGGTTCAGGGTGGTGTTGATGGGACAGTTGTGGGGGTGAGCTATGTCTGTGACTACGTCTCCCATCATGCTATTGCCTCCACCCCCTTCCCAGCATGCCCATGCTTCCTTCCTTTTGACTCTGCTTCCCTGTGGGGTGGGCTGGCTGTGCTGACAGGATGGCTGGGAGTGTTGTCCTGGCAGTTGTTTGGCTAAGAGTCCCAAGAGTGTCCCTGTGCTTCACACAACATAACCCAGGGTGGTGGTGCTTTGTGGGATCTTGTGTTAGGATGGAGGGCATTGCATTCTACCAGGTGGGTACTGTGGAGTTTGTGTTGGGGGGGTGTGAGGGGAGGTGCTGGTGACTATAGTCAGTGCTGCAAGTCCCCCTTCCCACCCAGCCAGCCAGATAGCCCAACATGGAACGTGCTTGCATTGCAGGGAGTGGAAGTTGTCTCTCAGGATGTCAGTCAGTGGTGTCCTGCTGTTTGTTGGTGCACAGTTGGCAGCAGGGCCTTGTGCTCCCCACAGCAGTAGCCAGTGTCAGCCATCTTGTGAGTCCTTCTCCACTCCCTGTGATGTGAGCATGGTTCAGGGTGGTGTTGATGGGACAGTTGTGGGGGTGAGCTATGTCTGTGACTACGTCTCCCATCATGCTATTGCCTCCACCCCCTTCCCAGCATGCCCATGCTTCCTTCCTTTTGACTCTGCTTCCCTGTGGGGTGGGCTGGCTGTGCTGACAGGATGGCTGGGAGTGTTGTCCTGGCAGTTGTTTGGCTAAGAGTCCCAAGAGTGTCCCTGTGCTTCACACAACATAACCCAGGGTGGTGGTGCTTTGTGGGATCTTGTGTTAGGATGGAGGGCATTGCATTCTACCAGGTGGGTACTGTGGAGTTTGTGTTGGGGGGGGTGTGAGGGGAGGTGCTGGTGACTATAGTCAGTGCTGCAAGTCCCCCTTCCCACCCAGCCAGCCAGATAGCCCAACATGGAACGTGCTTGCATTGCAGGGAGTGGAAGTTGTCTCTCAGGATGTCAGTCAGTGGTGTCCTGCTGTTTGTTGGTGCACAGTTGGCAGCAGGGCCTTGTGCTCCCCACAGCAGTAGCCAGTGTCAGCCATCTTGTGAGTCCTTCTCCACTCCCTGTGATGTGAGCATGGTTCAGGGTGGTGTTGATGGGACAGTTGTGGGGGGGGCAATATCTGTGACTGCGACTCCCATGATGCTATTGGCTACACTGACTTGGCCAGCATACACAGAATTCCTTCCTTTGAGTGGTCTTCACTGTGTGTTGGTGTTGTTGTGGTGGCTACATGTGTGGATGTGTGTGTTAGTTCTATTTGTGCCACTGCCTAGCTGTAGTTGTGGTTGTGTTTGTACATGTGTTGGCACAGTTGGATGTGACTTTTTTGATGGCATGTGTTGTGTTTATCTGACTGACATACACATTTTGGGATGATTCTGTTCTAGTTGCTGTGTAATTGCTATGTGTGCATGGTTTGACTCTCCCCTTGACAGTGATGTGTGTGTTTTGTGGCAGTTTATTGTGTACATTTGTTGTGTACTCACCAGGCTCTGGGATGTTCTCTAGTCCATATACGCTCACTGGCGGAAGGATGGCCCGCACCTTCTCCTCCCAGGGCCTGAGGTATATTGGCTTGGCAGGAGGGCCACTGCCGGTCTGTTGGCTGTTGCTGTAGTCTATCTTCAGCAGGTCCCGTACCCTCCTGCGCACGTCATACCACCTGTTCTGGATGTCCGTCTTTGTGCGCCGACATGATGATTGGGCGTTCACCCTGTTGATGATCCTCTCCCACATCTTGGTTTTCTGCGACATGGGGGTCTGTTGGACCAGAGTGCCAAACAGCTGTGGCTCCACCCTGAGGATCTCGTCTACCAGGACTTCCAATTCACAATCTAGGAACTTGGGATTCTTCTTGGGGGGCATGGTGATGGGTGGTGATGGTGAGTGATGTGTGTGTTGGTGTGCAGGTGAGGGTGTGTGAGTGTGTGTTTTGCTGGGTGTATGTGAGGTAGGTATTTGTTGGTGTGCTGATGGTGTGTGGCTTGTGTGAGGGATGAGCTGTGGGTGTGTGGTTGCTTTCTCTTGGGTGCTGGCAGTGAAATGGCATTTGCAAAGGCTCATGGTAGTGATTTGTGTCCTTTATATAGGTGGAGTTGTGGGTGTGTCTTTGTTCTCTGTCCCCACCCCCCCAGTGTTTATTGGCTTGGTAATTGCTTGTTTGGCCTTTTTTTGGTAGATTTTTCCTTTGTGCTGTTTGTGTATGTTGGAAACGTTCTTGTGACCGAGTCGGACCCTGCATTGGTCTCGTACGGTGTTTTCCGTTTCGTTCACGCTGTGTTTGTGCAGTTTTGTATGCTGCGTACGCGTCGGTCGCGGTGTATTGTGTTGCTTCGGCTCGGTTTTGTATGCGTGTCGGTCGTACGGCTTGTCCTCCGTCCGACTCGGTCGTGTTTTCGCGCCTTGCATCGTACTTTGCGGGTTGGAGTTGGCGGGTACGATTCGGTCGGATTTGTTCCGGGTGCGTGTCGGTCGGTTGGATTCGCGTGTTTTTCCGGCCGGATTGCTATTTTCCGAGCGGCTCGGTCGGTCGGCTTGGTTTCCTGACGTGTCGGTCGGATTTATCGCGGCTTGCATCGTACTTGGCGTGTCGGGCGCCACTGGTACGTGTCGGTCGGTATTTTTTCCGGATCCGAGTCGGTCGGTGCTTTTTCCGGCCCGAATCGGAATCGACCCCTTAGTGTAGTACAAATTGCCGTTTGAGAATCAGGCCCTTTATTTGCACATTACATACAATTATGCTTACAAAATCAAACAGCATGGTAAAATGTAAGCATGGGACAGATTTACATGCTCACTGAGTCCTTTTTGGGAATTCCAAAAATTAGCAAATTTGCACCCTTGCAAGATGATTAACTCTACTGTGTGGATTTCAGTTTTTTTTCCAGCAAATTGGTTCCTGTTAGTCCACCAATTTTAAAAGCAATGTTACTAGGTTTTTACGAGTGGAAATGGATGTACAAAATGTTTACGAATACCCACACACTAATTTTGTGTATGTCCAGTGCCTTTTGTATGGCATACACCCTCCCTTAAACGTCCCCTTTCTGGCTTCAACCTCCAAATACAGAAAGGTGGAAAACTCGCCATTCTAGTAGATTTTCCACCATTAAAAATGCACGATATGATTGTAACGTTCCACCTATCATCATTCTGAGGAACAGAACGTGAAATTTAGAATCACAACTGTCTTTTTATACACCTAAGATACATTTATGGGTGAAAACACTTTTGATGCTGCTCTATTCTGTCATACCATGCGTGGCATCCAACCTAAAAATATCACATATGCAAAGTCTTTGCTTAGAAAAATACAACATAACGTTGAATACCAGTTATGCTTTTAGGGTAGGGTAAAAAAATGAAGTAAAATATTGAAAATGTTGGTGCTCCAAGTGAAATTCAGGTCTTGATCCTATATATGGCTTGGGAATTTGGTGGTTTAAGGTATAGATTCATAATACATTTCGGGGCATATTCTCAAGGACTTATCGCCGAGTTAGCGGCACTTTATCGCAGCCAAAGTGGCGATAGATTTATCGCCCCATTCACAAGATGGTGCTAACAGCCGATATCGCCAGTTTTCCTGCGATAGCAGCCGCAAAAAATATCGCCACGGATGACACCGGCAACTAACGCTAATGAGATGCAGAGTAGGCGTTCCTGTGCAAAAAGCTGCAAAAACACCACTTCGCAATATTCTCTACGACTAGCCAGATCGGCGATAAGATCCCAAAACAGGCGATAAGGCGCGTTAGCAGCAGGGATTTAACACCTGCTCTTACCTGGTGTTAAGTCGGACAACAACCTGCACCACAAAACGGAGCCCAGACCAGAGCCACACCTGAAGAACAACAGATGCCATGGAACTACTGATCATGCAGCTCGGAGCCCCAAGAGGGCCACAACACCAACCGCCACCACACCCAGGCCCGCAACACCCCCGACCCCCCCCACCCCCTGGACTACCACAGAGGCAGCGCGGACAAAGACAGCGGACCTTCAGAAAACGCACCAGCCTCACAGACTTAACACCAGAGGATGTCATTGCCCACTACAGGCTCAAAAGGACAACCATCCTCCGCATCCTGACCATCATTGCCCACAGGCTGACGGTACCAACACAGCAGACAAACAACATCCCTCCGCAGACAAAGCTGCTGGCTGTGCTGCACCTGTTGGCCTCTGGTACCTTCCACCCAACAACTGCCAGAGTCGGAGGAGTCTCACAGCCAGCCCTATCCAAGTTCCTCACACCTGTCTTGGATGCCATCATCAGCTTGGTACCCCAGCGCCTTCACATCGCACACACTGTGCAGGAACAGCTGGAGGCCAAGCAAGGCTTCTATGCCATAGCTGGCTTCCCGCACGTGTTGGGGGCAATCGACAGCACACATGTACTCCTCGTGCCCCCTGCCGCCACTGCACACAATTACCGCAACAGGAAGCACACGAATTCCATCAATGTGCAGGCAATAGTGGACCACCTAGGACTCTTCACCAATGTCGTCGCCAACTACCCAGGCAGTGTGCATGATTCCTTCATCTTCCGACAGTCCATTATCAACCAGCGCTTTCAGGATGGCACCTATGGGATGCATTGCTCGTTGGTAAGTACCAAATGAACACACCATACACCTCAACTCCACAGTCATGCAACTTAAGACTCTGGGAATGCACATGTTACAAACTCACATACAACATGCCAAACAACATGCCCACCTACCAGACACGACAGCACAACTTACTGTGGTAACCTGGGCTAGCCATGTACACAAGCCATCAATGGCATGGCACCTCAGCCACACAATAGCAGAATGTGGGGAGAGGTGGGAACCAGGCATGTGCGAAGGAGGCAAGTGACCCATGAATGAGAATGTACACAATGCCAAGTGTGGCGTGGATGTGCTGGCCAGACTGCAGTATGCAGACCACAGACATGTCCATGTCGACATATACTGCTGGTGTTTGGAGTGTAGTGGACAGTGGATGCAACCATATCACTCCAGGCAGTGGGGAAGATTGCAGAAATGTAGCTTGTTATGTCCCCCCCTGTAAGCGTGAGCGGAGTGGGCTGGCCCGGCATACGCCAGGCCAGCGTAGTGGTGTGAATAAAAAGCCCGTTGCTCTGGGCGTGGTTCTCTTCCAGAATGGCCAACGTGTCTGCCAGGGCAGCGCCTCTCAGCCCGCCATGAGGCCGACGCCGTGAGCGGCGGTGCCTGCGATCCTGTGCGCCTGCTGCACCCCAGGCCGCTGGTCCCCAGACCTGTCTTGGCTGCCCCTGCGCAACCAGGCCTCCCTGCTCACCTGCCGACACCGGCGTGTGACAAAGAGGGCCCACCACGTGCCGGTGCAAGCTCCAAGCCCGAGGCCTGCGACCTTAGCAGCCTTCTCAGACCATCACGGCCTCCGCGACACAGGCCCCCAGCACTCCTTTCTCGTTAACGTACTCCACCGCTGCCTCCGGCCTACACTGCGGTCCAGTATGTCACACATTTGGAACTGAGTCTTGATTTTTCAATGGCCCAGTTCATATCATTGCACGCAAGGAGAGGAGTGAGAGGAAGACGCGGTTCAGTCCGGAGGAAAAAAGGATCATCGTTATGGAGGTGATCGAACACTACCAACAACTGCTCTGGTGCCACTAACTCTGTGCATCGCAAGCCAACGACACGTGGCTGTGGGCCCCTGCTGACCGCTGCCTCCGGCCTACACTGCGGTCAAGTGGGTCACACATTTGGAACTGAGTCTTGATTTATTTATGGCAGAGTTTATACCATTGTACAGGCCTCATCGCAGCCTGCATCCCCTTTCAGCTCTGGTGCCACTAACTCTGTGCCCCGAAATTCATGGACACTCTCTGGTTGAACTTTGGTGGCGTCTGAGTCTATGGCCTGGGGGTTGTCTTCATCATCATGTAGCTGATACTGCATTGGTGTTAAAAATGAGTCTGTAGCATTCATCTCCTCCATATTGCCTGTTTCTGCTTGGTTCTGCCCTCTGCATCATGTCCTGGAAGAACACCTTCCACTGTTCCCCGAAACACTCTGCGACATCAACCTTCGACATCGACGAGGACCCGCTCAGCTATCAGTGCACCGCAAGTCACCGTCCCGTGGCGGTGTGCCTGTGCCGGCCGCAGTGCATCCGGGGCCACAAACTCTGTGCAGCTCAAGTCGTGGACCCTTGCTGTTTGAACTTTGAACTTCTGATTGTCTGATCACTGTTGTAGTTGCCAGCACCAACCACTCCCTGAGGGCTGGCTTACACTCACCCCACACCCATCCAGCACAGGCGTCACTGGACATGTGACCCTGGCAATAAAAGTGGCTGGGCGCACGTGCCAGTAGCCAGTTCCACAAACTAAGTGTGTCCGTGTGGTCATTATGTATGCATGAGGGCCCCGGGCCCTACCACATTACATTGTGCTGTGTACAGCGGACGCAACCATGTCACCTCAGGCAGTGTGGAAGATCTGGGACATGTAGCTGTGTCGTACCCCTCTGTAAGCGTAAGCGGAGTGGGCTGGCGTATGACAGTCCAGCGTAGGGGTGTGGATGATCAGCCCAGGGCTCTGGGCGTTGCTATGTGTTGGCCTTGCCAAGAAAGTAACTAATGCGTGTGTCTCTGTTGTAGTGTCGGCACCACCCGTCCCGCAATGGACAATGTTGGGATGTAGCATGCCCCCAGAGTCCGGGCTCGGCCGAAGAGATAAATGAAGGGGTGCAAGCCCGCTCGGGGTCCGGGATCATACATGCCAACTGTTGTGTGTGTCGCTATTACCGCAGCATAGGCCATAGGACTACCCTCAACCGCATCGCGAGTACAGCCAGCCATGAACTCTACATCTGTGTCCACCCTATCCTTACCGTAGGCCTACACACACGTGGCCGCAGACATTCAGCGCACATCATCACAGTGTCGTAGTCAGGCTTGTGGACATGCGCAGACAGGCATGACAATGATGTGCCGTAGGAGTGCAAGTGATGCAACCGTGCTGCGCACACTAGTGAATAGGGTCGGGGGGAGGGAGGAGCAGCAGTGAGGCTACGTAATACACATTGATGCCGCTCATTTGCTACAAGCAGTACCTGTCAAACAGGAATCACTAAGTCACACATATCACACACCAATGAACTAGTGTGCCTGCCAACACATCATGCAGAACCAACTTTTGACTCATGTCTCTCTGCACTGTCACAGGTGATCAAGGATATGCACTCTGCCCTTGGATGATGACACCCCTCCGAGCCCTGAACACACAGGCCCAGAGGCAGTACAATGCGGCCCACAAACGCACCAGGGGCATCGTGGAACGCACATTTGGCGTGCTGAAGTCACGTTTCAGGTGCCTGGACATCACAGGTGGAAGGCTCCTGTACAGCCCAGGCATCGTGTGCAAGATGATCGTTGCATGTTCCACAACATATGTGTACGCACCAATGCCCCATGGCTACAAGTGCCAGATGCACCGGACGATGATGAGGAAGATGAGGCAGGTGGACCACACCCCACTGCAGCAGCAGCAGGAATAGCCCGTAGGAACACCATCATTGACAATTTCTTCACATGAGCACGTCACATTGTCACAGTCCTTAGCAATCATGGGACAGTACAAAATGACCACAGGCACAGCGCAAATACATTCATTACAACACACATTCCCTGTGTGCATGTTACTCCTCTGTACAAGCACATCACTCTGACAAGTGTAAGTGCAACATGTAGTGCTAACAATCTCATAAATTGGAAATAGATGGTGGGTGTGTCACCTCTGTACAGAGAGGCTGTTTAGGGTGTCACGTATTCGAAATGCCATTTCTGTGTGTCACAGATAGTACGGAATCCCACTCATCAGCTTTTCATATGTGTTCCAAATCATTACATGTAGGCTGTCATTTGTGACCTACAATTGACAACAGGGCTTCTTTTGGTGTCAAATATGTACCACCATGATGCAGGGATGCACCCTGTGACTCAAGTCCCACGACATGAGCTACATGGACGTAAGGGGGGAATCACTGCCCCTACATTCGTCCATGCTTTCATACTTGATTAATCATAGACATGACACATCTGTGTGTATTAGAATGTATTATTCACGTTCAGTGGAGTGTTGAAGCTGTCTTAGTACTGGGCCATGCAGACAAAACTTTACAATGTTGCCCCGTGGAGGGCCAGCCTGAGTCCTTTAGTGATTGACAAGTTACTCGGAAGGGGAAGAGTCCAGTCCGCAGGCTGATTGCTGTGTCATTGTTGAGCATGCAAAATATGGCAGTCCATGTCGAGGTCCAAGGTTAGTGTCGCAGAGTGTGTCGGGGGACAGTGGAAGGTGTTATTCCAGGGCATGATGCAGAGGGCAGACCCAAGCAGAAACAAGCCATATGGCGGAGATAAATGCTACTGCTTCCTCCTTACCACTAAGGCAGATTCATCCTCTTCTTCGTCCTCGTGCCTCACATGTGGGTGGTGGTGTTTGGTTTGCAGCACTGTGTGACACTAACACATCAGGGGCCGGAGATGTGGATGTAGAAGTAGCAGCAGCATTCATCTGCGCAATGTCTTGTGGCATCACTCCCATGATGAGGATCTGCAGGGCATAGAAGATCCCATCTACAGCTTTCTCGTGTGCAGCCGTGGTAGCCATTCTTTGCGCCTGCATCCGCTCCATGTTCTCCATGACCCTCCTTATGTTTCCCAAATCACGGATGACATCGCTGTAGCCACTCTGACTAGACAGTTGTTGTTGTCTCTGAGTCATGACTCCAGCGACGCCAGCCATGCATTGTTGGTGGGCATGGGGCAGACTGTGGGTGTCCGTTAGGGAGTGTAAGTGGTCCCTGATGGGACTTAGACACCCACGTATGGCATCTAGTTTGGCTGCCATGAGGTCGAACCCCACCCGCACCAGCTCAGCCAGCTCCTTCTGGCAGTCTAACACACGGCGTTGGAACGCCATGTATTCTTCGGTGAGGTGCTGGGAGCCAGACATGGTGGTGGGTGCTTCCTGCTGTGTGGTCTGTGCAGGGGGTGGGATCACCTCGATGGTGCTGGGCTGCCCTGCTACTGGAGGTGGGGTGCGGAGGTTGTCCATGAACCATTGGAGTTCGTCGTAGTCGATGTCCTGGAGGTCGTCTCCATCATCGCTGACGTGATGTAGGGTCTGCTCTGCAGGAGGTGTTGATTGTCCCTCTGCAATGTAAAGGGGAGATGCAGTTTCACAGTGTGTTCCATGTATGTTGACGCATTTGCAGAGTTTACATACAGACTGCATGACAATGTACATTGTGACTGTTTGTGAGGAGATGCCTATTTGATGCGGGACAGTGGACATGTGTACTACATCACAGATGTGAGGTTGTACTCGTACATTGTCACCTCACAGTTTCCTGCTATGCCAGATGTGATTGGCCATTTAGTACACACATGTAGCACCAGTTGTGTCCTGTGTTCTGTTGTGAAAGTGTTGCAGTTTGTACCACATTGTTGTCAATGTTGAGGTGCTCTTAATCTTATGTGTGTGTGCTGCATTATGGGTGAGTCGCCCCTGCAGCTCAGATTTGGCTGCCCCTTATCCCTTTCAGGCGGTGTGCCTTTGACTTCTGTGCTTCTACAGTGCTGAGATGTTTCGGACTTGGGTGAATTGGGCTCTTGGTCGAGTTGTGACTCTTGGGCATGGTTTGTCCGCAGATGTGTTGTTGACGTCAGGGGTTGTTTGTGCACGTGGATGTGTCAGAGTGCGACCTGCTCCTTTCCGGAGTGTCGTGGCGTGCACCATGTCATGATAATTGGACTGCAGCCATGCTAATGGTCATGCAGTGTCACTTGCATTGTCAGTGTGGCACACGGACCCGCAGCTTTGCTGGGTTCAGCACATGTGTATGGGTTTGTTGTGAGATTAGTGATGGTTGGGGATGGCCCCCTCCGGGCACATTGTCGACGGGGGCCTACTTGCTGTTTCTATGTGTGCTGCAGTATGCCAAGGAGATCAGGGACATGATCCAGAGTCATTGTGGGTGTGCAGTGTGCTGTACTTAATTGTGCATGTGTGCCATTGTGCCCATCTCCCCCTGTCCCCCCAGTCCCTGGTCGGTACTCACCCTGTTGATGTTGTGTCAGGTCATGTTGAGCAGTGTCCGGATCCACTACTCCTGGCACCGTATCCCGACTGATGACTGTGGCCACCATTTTCTCCATGTCATCCAGCTCCTGGTGTGCCGCTGGACCCCCACCTCCAATCTGCGTTGCTGCTTTCATGTTGGCATCGAGTTTCTTCTTGGTTTTGCCCTTCACATCATTCCAGCGCCTCTTGACCTCTTCCATTGTCCTCCTCAACTCTGCAACTGCATTCACCTGGTCCAAGATAGTCTGCCATGTTTGCGTCTTTGTTGCCAATGACACGTTGGAGGTGACGAACAGTTGTTGGTAGTGTTCTATCACCTCCGTACGATGATCCTGTTTTCCTGCGGACTGAACCGCGTCTTCCTCTTCTCCTTGGCCTTCCCCGACCCCGAGGTTCCTTGCTGGTCGTCTGTGGGGCTTGTGGGGTTCGCATTGTCCTCTGCACTCGGTCCGGGTGCATCCATGGTGCTATGCAGTTTACATTTTTTTTGTCTTTTTTTTTTTCTTGCTTTTATGGTGCATTTTCCCGCATGACGCGTGGGAATTGCAGGCCTGTCGCTGGTTATTGCTGATTTTTGTATCGCGATTTGGGGCATTGCAACTTTTTTCGCGTACGTGTTTCGCATTTTTTCGGCGTCGCGTTAATTTTAATGCGGTCATTTGGCTCGTTATCGTGAGACTATCGCATGGTGCCGCCGGGTTGAGAATACAACGTTAACATGGTGTTATTTTCCCGCGATGGACTGCGATGTGCAAAGTTGCGCTAAGCTAATTTTGCGATAATTATCACACGTTCTTGAGAAAATCCCCCTTCATGTCTAAACGGGTGAATGCCATTTTATGGAATGGCGGAAGTGGTGGCTAATATTGAAGTGGATTACTGGTGTCTCGGATCAGCTAGGGAAAGGTCACTTTAGAAGAACTGGCTTTATAAGTACTGTAGACACCAAATGCTGCAGCTGAGAGTAGTCTCTAAATAGGAAGAACTATAAACACCAAAGAATGCGGCTGAGAGCAGTCACTAAATAAGAAGTCATGTTAACATCAAAATATGTGGCTGAAAGCAGTCACTAAATAAGAAGTACCGTCAACACCAGAAGATGCCACTGAGACCAGTCACTAAATTTGAAGTACTGTAAACGTTGAAATATGTGGCTGAGAGCAATCACTTGGGGGCATATTATCAAGAAACGGCGTTACAATTATCGCCGCTTTAGCGCCAGAAAACTGCAGCTAAAGTGGCGATAATGGGCTTGATAATATGCCCTTGAGAATTCCAATAGAAGCCCATGTTCTGGTGTCAACATGGGCTTCTATTGGAATTCTCCGGGGCATATTATCAAGCCCATTATCGCCGCTTTAGCGGCTGTTTTCTGCCGCTAAAGCGGCGATAATTTTAACGCCGTTCTTGATAATATGCCCCTAAGTAAGTACTGTATACATCAAACGGAAACGATGTGGCAGACATTTCTCAGACTCTCTGGGTAACAATGTCCATGCCACCAATCAGAGGAGCCACATTTAAACAAGAGAGAACAACCAGGGCACAAGCTGGAAGTGGATACGGTTTTCCCACCATTCTTAGACATGGTGCATTACATGATCCTTATCTCAAGGCTTGAAGAGGTTTGGAGGTGTTCTAGTTTCCTTGTGTGTTAGTACTGAAACAGCATATCACGGCACATCTGCTTCAATCAGGCCCCCAGGGCAGGTAACAAGAAATATAAAATCCCCCCTGCTTTGAACCATGTACCGTATAGCTCTGAGCGAGTGGGTGAGGCAAGTAAACCCAGCACTTGTTCGGGAGATTGCTCCCCCTGAGGGACTTCTGAATTCCTTGGATTTGCTTCCTTCCTTTTCTCCATCCTTCTTGCAGGCTTTTCACTCTTGTTGTCCTTCATTATTTCCATTTTTTTCTGTACTTTTTTCATTCATGGATCCACACATCCTCTTCCTGCCTTTTCTACCCATCCTCCCTTCTCTCATCCTTCTTTGTCGTTTTATTTCCTTCCCTTTTCATCCACAATCCACGCTTCCTTTTTGGCAGCCACCCATCCTTCTCACCACAGTTCCTTCTCTCTGTCTATCATCCACCTTTCCTAATTCTTTCCTCTAATCATTCCTCATATATTCTCTCCATCCATACTTCCTTCTCTCCATTTTCATTCTTCTCTTCATCCCTCTATTCACCATACTTTCCATCCCACTATCTCTGCATCCATCCATCCTCTCTCCATCAATGTTTCTCTCCTTTCCTCCCTCATTTTCTCCATCCATCCATCCATCTCTGCATTCATCTACCCATACTCTCTCCTTTTACCTTTTTTTTCTAATGTCCCACCCATCCTGAGGTCATATTTGAGCTTCTTGCAGACTATTGTCTCTCATAAACATCAAAGGAGCCATGAACAACAACTTAAATGTTTCATGTGGCATAGAAATGCCCAGGGACAAACTCCCCCTCCCCCGCTTAGGCTGCAACATTGGGGGGTTTATGATGGCCCTGCTGCGTGGTGTCTCTAACCCTCCATGTCACTGGCTTCCTCCTCTATATTTATGAGTGGTTTATCTTTTGATCTCTTAACTGCTCACCATTAACCTTTCCATGGCTTAACGAGGTGTGAATGTGAAGCACGTTTCTCTCTGAAGCTGGTTAAAGAACGCATCAGGAAACAAATCATTAACAGCAAACAGTTAGCTCTTTACGAAAATACGCCCAGCATGGTAAAAGCAGTTTAACATGAAATAAGCAACTTCCACAGGTCTTATGTGGCTGTCAGCCATTTCCATGATCAATTACACATTGACATATGCGTGGTTTATTTCAGACAATGGAAATTATTAAATGTTAGTAAATCAATGGATTACGCTCTTAATGTAGCCTTCCCTATTGCCTGAAATACTCACTGTTTCGCACTCAAAGACAACAACTGGATGTGGTAAATCGAAAAGACTAGAATACGCTGTTCCCTTTCAATTGAGGGATATCATTATTAAAGGGGTGTGCTATAATTTCCTCTGATGCTACTGCCTGTGATATCGTCGAAAATGATATATGCTATTTAGACCCCCCACTTTTCTTGTAGGACTTGGTCCCTCAAAAAACAACAACGCTTTTATCTGAGCAGATGATACAAACCAACCTAAGCTGCAGAACGTACGCCACAACACAATGGGCAATAAACTGCATAAAGGGTGCATTGCAGGCACAAACTAATTAAATTAAATAATAAAAATAATGTAAGCATTGCAAAATGCTAAGGTGATGCAAAATGTGATGGACACTTCAAACAACCAGCAGCTGAAGGATTTGGTCTGACTCAAAGCCCACTTTATGTATATGTACACAACAAAAGATATTTGAGCAAAGTTGCTGATTTCTGCGCTGTGTTGTGTGAACTGGAGAGAGCAGAGCTGCACCATATCTACAAAGAAACAGTGCGGTTCTCCTCTCTGCATGCACTGGTGCTTGTGCTGCCTAGCGCCAATGCAGGCACTCTTGTGCCGTAGTGCACAGATGTAAGTATTGTAGTCAGGATAGTGTTTGTGCAAGTATATCTACCTCCACAAAAACTATCCTTTGGAGCTTTTTTCCTCTTTCCTCTTTGTATATTAGCTGTAGAATGAAAGACACATGCAAAGAGGGTATTACCGAAGAGAAATACAAATATTTCTCCTTCTTATGCCAGCCTCAGACAGGTGAACATTTTTGGTGAGAACCCATGTATACAACTCTTTGTAAATATGGGCTTTCATCAAAATCCATTGGTGGAGGCAAGGGAAAGCCCATGCACTACCCATGGAATGCATCCCTGACGCAAAGTAGAACAATGCACTACCTTACATACTTTTTGGGGTTCTTTTTTTTACAAATAAACCCAAATAAACATTTGCTTTGCTTTGTAAATACTAAAATGGATTTTGGTTAGATCTGCTTCAAAAATGTGACGCAAACCTGACGCAAACTGTGTAAAACTGGGCCAGAATTTATGGCCACCATCAAACACAAAAACACTACAGTACCAGCTGCATGAAATCTTAAAGAGTTGTTCTTATCCGTCCAATGTTTTCTGCCTTTTGTCACATTCAGAATCTGATGATCTTAGGTGGTGAAATTGATGATGTAACCTAAATTATAACAAGTCCATTCAGCAATCTGGATGGCCCTTCTAGCCATGAAGGCCTGTGATGTAGTTGGCTATAGATGTTGGGTTTGGAATTGGGAGTGAGAGACTAAGGGGTGTACTCACAAAGATAAACGTACACATGAGTAAACCTACATGTGTAAATTTACTGTAAGGTCTTGATTCACAAAGTTAACTTGAACTTTCGAGTAAGTTTACTACTTTTTTGTATTCACACGCTGCACTTTTGTTGTAACTTAAACTTTTGTAGCAAGTCCAGCACTACACATGCCCAACTACTAGTACTGCAGGATATTATTGGTGATTTATATATAATATTTTAAAATTAAACTAAACTTCTATATATCTTTAAAAAACGTAAAATATATCAATTTAAGTTAACATGATTGCTTCTTGGGCTCTATTCTTTCACTAAATGTTTGGGTCCTTTTTGGCTGTAGGAATTATAGAAGTGCAGTTTGTGAATAGCAATGGACTTACTTGTTTGTCGGTGGGTGCATGACCCTCACTAAACCCCTCCTTAACCCCCCCCACCTTCCTTACTCCTCTCTAAACCCCTCTCATTTAGTAGAAAGTATTCCACATTTTCCATCCAGTTCCCTGACCCGCCTACATTTACTGCTAAACTGTGTGCCTATGCATGCCTACAGTGGGGCCAGAGATCTCTGTATATAAGAGATAGGAGGCGGAGGTGCAGACCCCCACAGTAAATTAGTGCATATCATTTTGTGGTACATTAGTGGTACTAGTTTAACACTACTAAATGTACTACCAAATGGAGTTTGGGAATAAGCTCCTAAGATTGAAAAGCTGTAGTGGCTAAATGTAGTGACCATAGTTGTGTGCTTTGGATACATCATGGTGGTGGTTATGGATTCCAGGAGGGTGTTTAGGGGGTCATGTAAAGGTTTGTGGAGTTGGATGCTCAGCATTAATGGTGCTGATCTCGGCCAACCAAACTCATTGGCTCCAGCATTGGAAACCTTTCACCTGAAGGAATTTCAGCTGTAAAGTCATTGTGACAGGCATCCAGACCTATTTATGGCATGAAACCACCACAGATTTACCTATCCTGGACTGCAATGTGAGACATGGGTGCCCTGGCCAGGGACATCAATCACTAAATGGCCTCCATTCCCAGCAAGAGGTCTCCCTACACATTTCGGATCATTAATCATTTTGTTTTCCAAGAATACATTTCTGCTTTGGTGAGTTTATTCTTGCAAAAAAAAAAATCTTTTGTGAGCATACAAATCAGAGATGATGTCCAGTTGGCATTGTTTAACTGCCTTCAATAGAGCTGCTCCTGCAATAAATTCAATGTAGGTCCTACCTGGTGTGGAGGGTCAGCTTCCACAAGAATGGCGAAGGCGAAATCTCCACCAACCTGGTGGTCTGCCAGACCACCCTCGAAACTGTGACTCCCAGGGGCGTAACAGAGGCCCCCACAGCCCCAGAAATGCAGTGGGGGAGGGGGGTTAAGGGGGGACAGGGTTCCTTGCATTGGAGCTCACCAACAAAGCCATGTCACAAACATGCCAACATTTTAGAAGAAGAAAGTGGGAGATTTTAGAAAGATAATCTGTAGGTTGTTTTTCTCCCATTGACTTCTTTCGAGGCCTGAATCGGGTCTATTGTCATGTATGGGATTTGAAAGTGGTCTACTGCAGGATCAGATATCAGAAATGTGCACATGTTTTTTTGCCCTTACATCTCGGGAGCATAGAAAGCGCTATATGGCAGGCAGAGAGCGATTGACAAAAATGTTGTGCACTGGCCTGCAGGAGCAGATTATGGGCAGTGAATACTCAGAGTCTCAATAGACCAGTCCCGGCTGAAGCCCTCCGAGGAATCGGGTTTTTGAATGCAGGAATGGTGAGGTGGGTGACTAGTTTCGAAATCGGTAGTCTCCCACCTGAATTGGGAGGGGTGGCAGAGATGCATGCCTTGCAGAATGCGTGCAATGGTATGGACTAAAAAACAGGTAAACGCTCGGGAAAGTCATTCTGCTTTCCCAAGCAGGCCACCTGCACTATAGTGGGCCCCCAACTCTTTAGGGAGACCCCATTAAACCCAAGACCAATGAATATCTGTGCAATCTGGGAGACAACGGGCCCGTCATCACATTTTGCAGCGAAGGCCCATCATTTTGTGCTACAGCCCTGCTGACTCCTACAGTTTCTTAAATGGTTGATTCATCACCAAACCCTCACTTTTTAATACTTTAGAGCTTTATTTCTGAAGTAAGGGGCATATTAGCAAGGGCAATATCGCCGCTTTAGCGGCAATTTTTGCCGCTAAAGCGTCGATATTATTATCGCCCTATCAGCAAGCTGTCGCTAACAGCTGTTAGCGACAGCTTTCGCTAGAGCGACCGTGTTGAGTGCCTCTTTGCATGTCAGCGAAAATCATCGCTAATGACATGCAAAGTAGGCGTTCCGACCATAAGACCAGGAAAACAGCCGCTAACAGGCCTATCGCCTATTAGCAATGAGGCCCTGGCCCCAGTTAGCGACGTTAAAAGTTGCGCTAACCGGGGTCATCGCTGGATTTTTAACACCTGCCCAAAACCTGACTAGTGCATACTTAACATGGGGTGGGGGTGGATTATGCTGATACGACCACAGGGTCGTATCAGCAAGGTTTCCCCCGTCCCCCATGCAACATCGCTGGTTTTGTAGCGATGTTGGCCCATTTCTCCCGCTATCGCTGGATTATATATCGCCATGGTGCTAATTGTTGCTAATACAGCGTTAGCGTGGCGATATATACCAGCGATAGCAAGCGATAATTATTTTGTTTATCGCAGTTTCTTACTAATATGGCCCTAAGTTTTTAAAAAGCCAACATGAAATTCTGTGGGCAGAAAATACTGCTTTCAGACCGGCCTTGCTGCAATAATTACATATTTGGAAAATAATGTTCTAATTTCATAATAACAACTAAATTAAAACAATCAGGTTTTATGCTGTCTGTTAAAATCGTATCATCTTCATAGCGTGCAACAATGCTGCTGAGTGTACATATGTAGTTTTTTTACAGAGTTTTATATAGCGCGAACTTGACCCGAGGGTATCGGAGCATATTACACGAGCACCAGTTGCGTTACATGAGGACACATTCATTTTTGTTAGGAACGGGGAGATTCTGGGGCAGATTTACAAGCCCATTGCGCCGCCATTGCGTCACTTTTGTTGACGCAATGGCGGCGCAAAAAATGTGGCCTATTTACAACGTGACGCATCTAGGGAGATGCGTCACGTTGTAAAGCCCTGCGTCACATTATACCTGCGTCAGGTATAATGTATGCAGGGTTGGCGTTCCCACGCAGGAAGGCCTCGTAAAAGTGACGCAGTGAAATCTACAAGATTTCACTGCGCCACTTTTAGGACGCCACTGCATCAAAACCTTACGCCTGCTTGAAGCAGGCGTAAGTAGTGACACAGTGTGGTGGGAATATGCCTCAACACGCATTGCTGGAGTTGCGTCGTGCTTGCGACACGACTCCAGCAATGCGTGACTTTTCCGCCAACAGATGCGTCAGATCCTTGCGCCATAGTGCGCCGTATTATAAATACGGCGCATCTATGGTGGCGCAAGGGTTTCTAAGGGTGGCGCAGGGAAAGTGACGCATCTCTACAGATGCGTCACTTTCTTGTAAATCTGCCCCTAAGTGATTTGCCCAGAATCACAGGTTGTTGAGCGTCCTTGCCGAGACTCGAAACCGGTTTCCCAGTTTTGAGGTCGACCGCACTAGTCATTAGGCCAACTTCTCCATATAGTGAAGCTCCTTTGTGAGTGCCTGTTTTTTTTTGTTTTTGAGAATACTCATTTTGTTCCCCATTTCGCGTGGTCAACGCTATTACAGACATAATGCTAAAATGTAAAGAACAAAAAAGTATGCATTCTTTAAACATAATCTTCACATTAAGAAATACCGGAATCAAATTAAAATTTTCTAGACCTTTCGACGGTATGATGCATATTCTACATGTCTATGTCATGCTTCAAAAATACGGTAGATGGCAGTATTAACATTACATTGAGCTGAAGCCGCTCTTGACACAGCAGGAATCCTATCCTTTTGTGTAAATGTATCCTCCGATATTTTTTTACTGCCACCATCTTCTCCAGAAAGAGAATAGCAAAGAAGTAAACAGGTGCACTGCCCCTGTCAGGAAAAATGTGCTGCCATAACAGATATAAAGACCCTAATGCAAACAGGGGAGTGAGAAATGGAAGGATGAATTAACCTCTTCTAAATGGCATTATTTCAATAGATGGCTTTTTAACGAAAGAAAAGGGAAGCGATTGGTTCCCTCGCTTGATCCTGTCTTTCATAAGATCAGTGAGATTTATGGCCTATGTAGGTTCACGCTTGATGACAAAAATGTTCCCATTAATAGCTATTTTAATGTCAAAAGGGGGTGGTGAGGCGCGCGCGATGCCCTGTCTCGAGAAGAGCGATTGCTTGGAAACATTGTTAATCATTTCAGTGCAATGGCAAGTGCGCTTTTTCGCTAGTGTTGTGCTCTGAGGAAAACCGCTCACAATGTGCGTTTGGTGCACTGACGTCACGTGCCTTTATTTTCCCTGAGACTGCAGCACGCAGAATACCACCCTCCGATAGATGTGTTTGTGTATTTAATCTTCTAGAGATGTTTAGAATTTGGCAGATGTCATGTCCGCCCTATTTAGAGTATAAACTAGACAGAAGGCTGTTTGTCGTATGCCCCGCATCTACCATACTTTACACAACCTTCTCTGTTCTTAGAGACTATGACAATATGGTAGAAGGTATGCTCTTAGCAGAGGATCTGTAGAACTGTAAGAGTCCTAGGAATGCTGAAAAGAGACTACTGTAGCCTTATAGCCCGCTGGCGAGGGCTATACCGGTTGTTAAAGGCCCTGAACCTGAGTTATAGAACTCGCCTGCGTCTCGGGCCTATGACTCGAGTTCAGGGCCTTTAACAACCGGTATAGCCCTAGGCAGAAGGGGTATAAGACTATTAGAACATTTCACCAACTAATGGTAGAATGTTAAAAAATTAAAAGGATGAAACATGAAGACAAACATTGGAATGTAGGAGCTCCGGGCTTATATCAGCCACTATAAGCCCGCAGCTACCCCATTATTTTCAATGGAGCTCTTAACATTCCAATGATCTAACATAGCCTTAGAGTCCGCCGTAGTGGGCTCTACTGGCGATTAAAGGCCCCCTCCAGCATTAAAGGCCCGAGCCAAAGGCGAGGGCCTTTGACATGGGAGCGGGCCTTTAATGGCCGACAGAGCTACAGAGGGCTCTAAGGCTGTTAGAACATTCCGTCTCTGGATGGCAGAGTGTTCTAATTTGTAAAACAAAGGCCTCATGGAGCCCCAGGGAATTTAAATCTCCTCGGGCTTTGTGAGACCTTTTGTTCGCTGCAGCAGCTGTGAACAAACATTGGAATGTTGGAGCTCTGGCCTTTGTTTTCAGTAGAGCTCCAGCATTCTAATGTTCTAATACAAAGTCACCAGAGAGCTCCATGTCCACCCCATCCATAATTGGGCCCCTAGGTCAGGGCGGCTCACTGCCTCTGATTTTCCATATTCTGTGACCACAAGTGGAAGGAAGAAGATTAAGGCAGGGGAAACAAACAATGATCTTGTTGTGTCATGCCACTGAAATTCTGTTTTGCTAAAACTGACTTCAACTTTGGGAGTTTGTTTTGGTAAACAAGAAAGAAAGCTTATTATCCCTAATTATTGCGGCCAATCAACCATTAGTGGAGTCTCATCTGACTTGGCTGGTTGGCAAATCACCCAGCAAAAAATCAATATCTCAGAAAAACCTTAGCTGGTTCAAATAGGTCTTCACTGATGCATTCCAATGTGTAAAAAGTGCCATTTCTTTTTTGGAAATTCATACCAACAGCTCTCTGAATGTTCAAGCTTTATGAGAACTGATACACATCGATGACGCATCTTTTCACCAACACTCAGTCACTTTTCAGTTTAATCTGTCAATGGATTGCACCAACAGCATCCACACCAAACCCACGTTTAGATCAGAGATCCAAACATTCAACCAATATACATTTAGCAGCTGTTGAAACATCAATAAATGCACTCCCTAGGCCAGCCCTTTCAAGGTATAGTCTGTCAAGCAGTACCCAGCTGCAAGGTGTACAGCTGCCACACAATGCAGAAAACAGATTAGATCCAAGGTGAGGACTGCACACAGGGCCTGATTCACACAGGGCGTCTGCACTTGCTGCAGTTGGCAATACAGTATTATTTTTCTTTTAAGAATTATTATTTAGAACTGTGTCGGTTTACTTCACTCCGCCATCATTTGTATACTATATTTCGAGCCTAGATGGCTGTACATTTACATATAAGAATAATTTGGGTCTCTGGGGCTGAAGGACTGTTTCTGTTTGCATCGCATTTAACTGAATTGTGTCATACTCATTCCTTCTCTTCCTTCCATAACAGATTGATGATGATCGCCCCGATTAATATTGTGCCGTTCTGTAGTGTTTGTCTTTGTCACGCCTTTCCCCAGATCCCCTTTCTCATCCATTCATCAAACCCCTAACCCTCTTCCCCTGAGCTGTGTGATTTATTGAGGTGTGACTTAATTTACACCATGAACAGATCACACACTTGGTGGGGCGGATGTGGTGAATGCGAAAACAACTCACTGCGGGATCTTCCATTACCTGAACAATAGCCCACATGGCCCCATTTTATTTTATTCACCCACTTATAAAAGTGATCCAAATTTTAGATATAGAAGAAGATCATTCATCAACATCATCATTCAGGCCTTGTGTTGCGTAAATGCTTAACCTTGTCCGGTCACGACTCTGACTCAACTCCTCCTGATTCGAAGATTTTGTAAGTTTAGTACTTTAGTTTTAAAAACTAGCTCCCCATTACTCAGAAGACATTACTATTGCTAGTTTTTGTTATATCAGGTCATCTTTGCTGTGTCATGGTGGTAGTCTGGTCTCAGTCTTTCTAAAGGTATGCTGATGATATAATAATATTAAAACCCACTAACTCTGTGGTTATTTCAAATTTAGTTGCCTGTGATAGTTAATACTTTGATTAATCCTACAGTTGGAGTTCACCTAGGTGGGAGTCGGACCTCGCTTGTGATTCCTTCCATTAGTGTGCTAGCCTGCTACTACTACCACCACCATAAGATGGCACCTTGGGAAACCCAGCAGTAAGAACACTGAGAGAGGTAGCAGCCCTCACTTCATTTATTTAGGTAAGAGAACTATGGAACGTTATTGTAATATAGACAATGGCAATCCCCCCTAATGGTGAATATATTTACAGAGGAAAGTAGGACCAGGGTACTGTATGGTATATACTTTTTAAAACCAATTTAAACAACAGACTGCACTAAAAGGCATCAGTGTGCAAGTAAAACACCCCAAAAAAGATTTGAGGCATAAATAAAGTAAAATAACTATTTCCCTTTCTAACAATAAAACCCACCCCTTCCATTAACAGCTGGCCCACTCATCTCCCCAAACAAATCTCCCTGTCCAAAAAGTCCAACAGAAAGTCCAATAAACAGTGCTGGTCCTAATTCCCATCATTCCTACCCTCTGTATTCAGAGCAAGTCCCTCCCACCAAAACAAATACTAAAAAAAGGCTAAAGAAGAGGGCACTTCACTACACGCGGGCCAAAAGCTGCTTGAAGTGCCCCTCCGTGTGTGCCTCCATGCGTGCCTGTCTGCTTTCAATGCTTGCCAGCCGCAGCATGATGCGGCGCTTGAAAGGGCGGTCTGAGTGCAAGGGGGGCACAGTGGTGATGTGATGGGTGGCTGCCTGCGGCAATGGCATTGTTGTTGCTGGGAGGCTGGAGGTGGCTGGCTGGGGCCCTGGGCAGCATCAGCAGCTGGCTTCTCCTCCTTCTCCAGGACCATCAGTCGCTGAAATTTAGCTCTTATGGCCTCCAGCCTCTGCTATCGAGGCAGGAATGCTATCTCCTGCCTAGTAGTTTGTCGACCAGCAGGAGTAGCTATATCAAGAAAGAAAAAGGACAAATTGTAAACAATGCTCAGTGCAAAGCACATCTTTAAAAGTATATAGTAGAACAGTAGCAGTACATTACTGGTCCCTCAGGGCCATTCAAATTTGATGACATTAGAGTAACAGACATTTTTTACCCACACATGCCTCACAAAAGGCTGAAACTGGCTGAAAGGAATTAAGGCAAAATAACCGCACACCGGATTAAAAAAACTTATATTTTTTTCTTTTAACCCCTTCGCTGCTAGGCCTTTCCCCTGTGTGTTAAGCCTTTTTTTGGCGATTTGGGGTAGTTCGCGCTTAGGCCCCTGTAACTTTTTTAGGGAAAATAGTGCTTCAGATTAAAGCGTCTAGTTTTTTTCCCTGCAAATGGTATCATCAAAGGGTTTATGGTGCTGAAATCCTCATCTTCCCAGCTTTCAGGGACTGACAGACTTTTGTCAGAAAACCAAATCTTTTTACACAGTTTTGGCATTTTACTGGGACATAGCCTATTTTTGCAATTTTTTGTGCTTTCAACCTCCTTCCAGTTAATGGTAGAAATGGGTATGAAAGCAATAATGTATACTGAAAAGCTATACATTTCAGAAAAATAGACAGAATTCTGAATTCAGCGAGGGGTGATTTGTGTAGATCCTTCAAGTTTTTTTATAGAAACTAACAGTTGAAAATAGGAAAAAGTGAAAATGAGTTAAAAAAAACAGCAATTTTTGCCAACGTTTTCACCTGTAACTTCTTCTAAGCATGACGGATTTTTGAAAGCAATATTCTGTTGCATCCGATGGACCCTTCTGGTTGTGGGGATATATAGGACTTGTACATTCACCAAGAACCTGACGAACCCAGAGCAAATAACTGAGCAGCGTCTTGCAATGGTTTTTTATTGTGTACCGGGTATATAGCAATTCATTTGGGAAAATATAAACAGTGAAAAATCGGTATGAAAGACACCTATGTATTTCTGAAATGAGAACAAAACATAGAGTTTAGGAACAGTAGCTATTTGCACATCTATGAAATTGTGGGTACCCATACTAGCATGTGAATTATAGGACATTTTTCAAAGTGACTTCTTTTTTACACATTGTCTTACGTTTGAAAGGCAGAAATGCATCAAAAGTCAATAGGTAATAACAGTTGCTCTACAATTCTGTGTTCCCCTAAGTCTCCCGATGAAAATGGAACCTCACTTGTGTTGGTAGGCTTAGTGCCCGTGACAGGAAATGTCCCAAAACGCAACTTGGACACTCCACATTTTTACAGTGAAAACAGACCCTTTTTTTGCGAAGTGCCTAGCTGTGGATTTTGAACCCTAGCTCAGCCGGCACCTAGGGAGACCTAGCAAACCTATACATTTCTGAACACTAGACACCCAGGGGAATCCAGGATGGGTTGACTTGTCTGGCTCTCACCAGGTTCTGTTACCCAAAATCCCTTGCAAACCTCAAAGTTGTAAAAAAAAACAAATTTTCCTCAAATTTCTGTGATGGAAAGTTCTGGAATCTGCGTGGATCCACAAAATTCCACCCACCCTGCATTCCCCAAAGTCTTCCGATAAAAATGGTACCTCACTTGTGTGGGTAGGCCAAGTGCCCACGACAGGAAATGGCCCAAAACACAGCGTGGACACCACATTTTTACAGTGAAAACTGACCCTTTTTTTGCAAAGTGCCTAGCTGTAGATTTTGGACCCTAGCTATGCCAGCACCTAAGGAAACCTAGCAAACATACACATTTTTGAAAACTAGACACCCAGGGAAATCCAGGATCGGGTGACTTGTCTGGCTCTCACCAGGTTTGTTACCCAAAATCACTTGCAAACCTCAAACTTTGTAAAAAAAAAACACATTTTCCTCACATTTCTGTGATGGAAAGTTCTGGAATCTGTGCAGATCCACAAACTTCCATCCACCCCGCATTCCCCAAAGTCTTCCGGTAAAAATGGTATCTCACTTGTGTGGATAAGCCTAGTGCCGGCGACAGGAAACGGCCCAAAACGCAAGGTGGACACACCACATTTTTACAGTGAAAACTGACCCTTTTTTTGTAAAGTGCCTAGTTGTAGATTTTGAACTCTAGCTCTGCCGGCACCTAGGGTAACCTAGCAAAACTATACATTTTTTAAAACTAGACACCCAGAGAAATCCAGGATGGGGTGACTTGTCTGGATCTCACCAGGTTCTGTTACCCAGAATCCCTTGCAAACCTCGAACTTTGTAAAAAAAAAACACATTTTCCTCACATTTCTGTGATGGAAAGTTCTGGAATCTGTGCAGGTCCACAAAATTCCACCCACCCGCATTCCCCAAAGTCTTACGATAAAAATGGTACCTCACTTGTGTGGGTAGGCCAAGTGCCCACGACAGGAAATGGCCCAAAACACAGCGTGGACACCACATTTTTACAGTGAAAACTGACCCTTTTTTTGCAAAGTGCCTAGCTGTAGATTTTGGACCCTAGCTCTGCCAGCACCTAAGGAAACCTAGCAAACATACACATTTTTGAAAACTAGACACCCAGGGAAATCCAGGTTTGGGTGACTTGTCTGGCTCTCACCAGGTTTGTTACCCAAAATCACTTGCAAACCTCAAACTTTGTAAAAAAAAAAACACATTTTCCTCACATTTCTGTGATGTAAAGTTCTGGAATCTGTGCAGATCCACAAACTTCCATCCACCCCGCATTCCCCAAAGTCTTCCGGTAAAAATGGTACCTCACTTGTGTGGATAAGCCTAGTGCCGGCGACAGGAAACGGCCCAAAACGCAAGGTGGACACACCACATTTTTACAGTGAAAACTGACCCTTTTTTTGTAAAGTGCCTAGTTGTAGATTTTGAACTCTAGCTCTGCCGGCACCTAGGGTAACCTAGCAAAACTATACATTTTTTAAAACTAGACACCCAGAGAAATTCAGGATGGGGTGACTTGTCTGGATCTCACCAGGTTCTGTTACCCAGAATCCCTTGCAAACCTCAAACTTTGTAAAAAAAAAAACACATTTTCCTCACATTTCTGTGATGGAAAGTTCTGGAATCTGTGCAGGTCCACAAAATTCCACCCACCCCGCATTCCCCAAAGTCTTCCGATAAAAATGGTACCTCACTTGTGTGGGTAGGCCAAGTGCCCACGACAGGAAATGGCCCAAAACACAGCGTGGACACCACATTTTTACAGTGAAAACTGACAATTTTTTTGCAAAGTGCCTAGCTGTAGATTTTGGACCCTAGCTCTGCCAGCACCTAAGGAAACCTAGCAAACATACACATTTTTGAAAACTAGACACCCAGGGAAATACAGGTTCGGGTGACTTGTCTGGCTCTCACCAGGTTTGTTACCCAAAATCACTTGCAAACCTCAAACTTTGTAAAAAAAAAACACATTTTCCTCACATTTCTGTGATGGAAAGTTCTGGAATCTGTGCAGATCCACAAACTTCCATCCACCCCGCATTCCCCAAAGTCTTCCGGTAAAAATGGTACCTCACTTGTGTGGATAAGCCTAGTGCCGGCGACAGGAAACGGCCCAAAACGCAAGGTGGACACACCACATTTTTACAGTGAAAACTGACCCTTTTTTGTAAAGTGCCTAGTTGTAGATTTTGAACTCTAGCTCTGCCGGCACCTAGGGTAACCTAGCAAAACTATACATTTTTTAAAACTAGACACCCAGAGAAATTCAGGATGGGGTGACTTGTCTGGATCTCACCAGGTTCTGTTACCCAGAATCCCTTGCAAACCTCAAACTTTGTAAAAAAAAACACATTTTCCTCACATTTCTGTGATGGAAAGTTCTGGAATCTGTGCAGGTCCACAAAATTCCACCCACCCCGCATTCCCCAAAGTCTTCCGATAAACATGGTACCTCACTTGTGTGGGTAGGCCTAGTGCCCGCGACAGGAAACGGCCCAAAATGCAACATGGACACACCACATTTTTACAGTGAAAACTGACCCTTTTTTTGCAAAGTGCCTAGCTGTAGATTTTGACCTCTAGCTCTGCCGGAACCTAGGGAAACCTAGCAAACCTATACATTTTTGCCCCCTATCTATCAGCAAATGACCTGGTTTTGCAAGGGGGGCACCTGCGTTTTTGGCCCCGCGCTCGGCGGCCATCTGGGGAAACCTACCAAACCTATAGATTTCTGAAATCTAGACACCAGGTGGAGTCCAGGGAGGTGTGGCTAGCATTGATCCCCCTACGTTTCCCTACCCAGAATCCCCTGCAAACCTCAAATTTAGCTAAAAAAAAATCACATTTTTCTCACATTTTCTGTGTGGGAAAGTTGTGGGATCATTGGGCTGACACAAATTCCCTACCACCCAGTGTTCCCCCAGGCCTCCTGATAAAAATGGTACCTCACTTATGTGGGCGGGCCAAGTACCCGTGGCAGGGAAGGGCCCAAAACTTATTTTGGAGACATCAAAAATTATCTATCACACAATTAACTGGTTTTGCAAGAGGGCCACCTGCGTTTTTGGTTTCGGGCTCGATGGCCATCTAGGAAAACCTACCAAACCCAGACATTTCTGAAAACTAGACACCCAGAGGAGTTAGGGAGGTATGGCTTGCGTGCATCCCCAAACGTTTTCCTACACATAGTCCCCTGCAAACCTCAAATTTAGCTAAAAAAATCTAATTTTCCTTATATTTTTGTGTGGGATCACCGCACCGGCAAAAATATCCCACAACCCAGCGTTCCGCTGGGTCTTCCGATAAAAATTATACCTCACTTCTGTGGGTGTCCAATGCAGAATCGCATAAAAACTTATTTTAAAAAAAATATAGTGCTCAGAGTTCGCGGTGCTATACCCTCACTCCTTATGTTTTTGGCTTTTCCCAGTCGCAAGCACTTGGCCCACCCACACAAGTGAGGTATCATATTACTCGGGAGACTGAGGGGAACGCTGAGTGGTAGAACATTTGTGCCGGCATGGTGATGCCAACCAGAAATGTGAGGAAAATATGAATATTCTAGCTAAATTTGAGGTTTGCAGGGGATTCTGGGTAGGAAAACATTTGGGGATCCACGCAAGCCATACCTCGCTGAACTCCCCCGGGTGTCTAGTTTCCTGAAATGTCTGGGTTTGGTAGGTTTTCCTAGATGGTCGCCGAGCGCGGGACCAAAAACGCAGGTGCCCCCCTTGCAAAACCAGGTCGTTTTCTGATAGATAGGCGGCATCTGTGTTTTTGGTCCCGGGGTCGGCAGCCATCTGGGGAAACCTACCAAACCCACACATTTCTGAAAACTAGACACCAGGGAGAGTCCAGGGAGGTGTGACTTGCATGGACTCCCCAAAGTTTTCCTACCCAGAATCTCCTGCAAACCTCAAATTTTGCTTAAAAAAATCACATTTCTGTGTGGGAAATTTGTGGGATCACTGGGCTGACTCAAATTTCCTACCACCCAGCGTTCCCCCAGGTCTCCCGATAAAAATGGTACCTCACTCGTGTGGGTGGGCCAAGTACCCACGACAGGCTAGGGCCCAAAAAGTATTGTGGAGACATCAAAATTACCTATCACAAAACGACCTGTTTTTGCAAGGGGGGGTCACCTGAGTTTTTGGCCCCTGGCTCGGCGGCCAGCTAGGGAAACCTACCAAACCAACACATTTCTGAAAACTAGACACCCTGGGGAGTCCAGGGAAGTATGGCTTGCGTGGATCCCCCAACATTTCCCTACCCAGAATCCCCTGCAAACCTCAAATTTAGCTGAAATAATCACTTTTCCCACACATTTTTTGTGGGATCACCGTGCCAGCACAAATGTCCTACCACCCAGCATTCCCCTTGTTCTCCCGAGTAAAATGATACATCACTATATAAGGGGAGAAAGAAAGCTTACTGACAAAGCAGAAGAAAGGAAGCTACAGACAGACCAGTGCAGACAGGAGTAAGTCAAGTTCTGAAACTTGAAATAATGAAAATAACTAGGATAATGCAAGGAAAACAAGAATTTAACAAACATGGATAGCAGTAGAACTAATAGCAGTTGGAAAAAAAAGAATTAGGAGACAGGCATAGTAAAAAAATATAAAAAGGAAAAATTATTCTAAATGTGGAGCGGTAATAGTTAGGGAAATATTTGGTGGTGGTAGTGTTGGAGGTGAAATTTCCACCCACCGCGGCAATAGTGGTAGCACACCTGTCTCCCTCACTTGCGTTTGCTGAGTGCTGGTACTCCAGAAGTGGAAAGAGGAAAGCAGGAAGACAGTCGGCGTGGTCCGTGCATGAGTTGCGGGCCGTGGACGCAGTGTGCCCGCAGTCAGGACTGCAGGACTGCTGTTGTGCTTCGGCCCGAGCTGAGGTGCCGCGGACTGAGTCAGAGCAGCGGAGTGCATGGGAGGGGCCGACACTGCAGCTGCACTGCCTGCCACCAGTCAGCCCATCAGCCTGCTACCCACCAGCTCCTGGAGCTCTCTTACAGCCCTCCCACAGCCCGCGCCCCCCCAGCAGGCTGGGCCAGAGAGACTGATGCTACAGGCCGTAAAGATCGGACCCGTGGTTCGGCCTGGCCTAGGAGGTCAGGGGGGATCGCAGAGCGAGGAGCAAGGTGGAGCCCACCACAACCAGCGCACGGTGTGCAGAGGTCCGCCTGTAGCACCCACCCCACCCCCCGCAGTACACACCACCCACTGTCCACTGCCCATTACAAACTGCAACTCCACTGGCGGACCCTGACCCAGCCAGGCCCTAGCCGCAGCATCAGCATCAGGCTTTGGCAAGCACTGCGCTGCACAGGAGCAGGACACTGTAAGCAGCCCACAGCTCTCCAACTTCTCCAACCTCCCCAGCCTCCAGTACCAGGCATGGCCCAGGGGGGGCGAGAGGAGGTCGCCCTAGGAAACTGCAGCCGTGGTAGTTTGTGATCATGGAAGTGACCAGCATTAGGCTGGTGCGGCTTGTGTTCACTGCACTATCCACTCACCACCCCCCTCTCAGTGCCTGTAACTGCAACTGGTCCCTCCACCCCTGGGGACCTGTAACAACTCAAAAATTAGCACAAGGATACCTAAGTAATATCCAAGGATTCGTGACTGTTACTGATTCCTCATCTCCGCGGACCAAGCTAATCTCCCAAAAAAAAAAGGTACATATAGGAGACATAAGGAATATAAAGAAACTTAAGCAACATAAGAACGGATACAAATAATGGACACAAAAAGACACCAAAGGACATCAAAGGGATGCAAAAGCCAGCCAAGCCCGGGGTAGAGGCAACATACTCACCTAACTACAACCACCAAAGGACACAGGCGCCAACAGCTGGCTCACTAAGTCTGCGCGTGCCCCCCTCCTCAAGCTCCCACAAGGGAGGGGTGAGGCAGCGCATTCCTACAGAAGGAAAGGGCTGAGGAAAGTGGCATGAGATCTCCGGCTGACTCTGCTCCTCGCCCTAAGCCCCGTCTGAACTACTCGACAAAGATACGCACTCTTGAAAATCACGGGGGCCCGTGGTGGTTCACAAGAAGTGGAAGGGGAGGGCAGACCGTCCCAAACCTTCTGCTGCATCAGACCAGATACTTGATTTAACACTAATGACACCAATAAGAGGCATCCAGACTGGCTCTACGCCACACACAACCACAACCAGCTTCTCAGGATCCAGAGCTACCCTCTCTCAGCCAAAGATCACTTCCAAATTCAATTTCCTTAAAAACGCAGGGTTAGCCATCTTCTCCAGCAACTCAAGTCTCAAGGGCCTGCCCATCCCTCTGAGCCCCATAGTGACCATATATAAGGGGGGCCTCAACACAGCACTTTCTCAGCTGGAAACGACACCAGGAACAAGCAATCCACTTGGGTCCCTTAAGTTCACTAGGGGGCCCTCCCCCAAAAGGACGGTGTCCCTGCCCCCCTTTTCCCCAGGCACGGCGAAGGCCTGACGGGCCTTTTTGGCACTAAACCATGGGATAAAGCAGGACCAGCACAAGAGGATAAAGAAGAGACCAAGAGACCAGTCAGCGATGCTGCCCCAAAATCCAAAATGGAGGGGGACTTATCGCAGCCTCTGTTCAACTTGTCACTGGGCGGGGAAGAGCTGTCCCACTGAATCTTCCAGATAGAGGAAGAAGAGAGAAAGTGGGCGGCTCCGCATCACTGACAAAGGAACAACTAGAGGGAGCATCACCACCCGTGGATGCTTCAACAAAGCTAGAAAGCAAAAAAACACAGGCAAATGGACGGAACCAATCGACTCCCGCCGAAGAAAACTCACAAGACCTCACAAAAGACCTATCCTACCTCCGCTCCAAGGAATGGGAGATTACGTTGTCATCTTATGGAAATGGAACCCCACAGCTCTTGACATTTGGCAGAGGTCGGTGGATGCAATGTCCTTCCAAGCAAGCAAAATAGACATACAGATCAGCCTCCTAAATACCTTGGCTCTGTACATAGCCAGCGTTGATGAAAAGATCTCAAATCTAAATAAGCCAATAAAACGGGCACAGGCGGACTCTGATAATCCCCGCATAACATGCAACTGCTCTCCAGTCCTAGATAAACTAAGCTCACTCCTGGAGGTGCTGACAAAGCTAGTGGGTGAGCTGAAAGAAATAACCAATGCAAAGCATCAAATTCTTGGGGCTGGGGCCTCAGAAGCCAGGGGGGGAAACTGAAAAAAGGACACCCAGATAGTCAAACAGACGGGACAAAAGCCGAAAGGGTAGCTGAGGTTGGACACATGCAGCGACTGGCCACAACAGACAGTAACGTTGCTAGTAACCGCTTGCTTGCCTCTGTGACAGCCAACATTCCTGAGGACAGTTCCACCACTCCAGCTGGACCTGACAGGGCACACCATGTAGACGAGGGAGAGCCCAAACGCAAACGAACAAAAAGAAGGAAAGGTTGCAACAAAAATCAAATTACGAACCACAACTCGGTGCCCTACCCTCTGTTTCAAACCAGGAAATGCTCAGCTCACACAACCCCGCATAAGGATCAACACCAGCACAGAGGCCTGGAAGGGGTGCCTGAGGGCGCAGGCCAAATCCCTGAACCCACTCCCATGACTCAAAAGACAAACATCACAGAACACACCAAAGTGAGCATCCCCTCAGACGCTATGGATCCAGCTATGACAGCAAATAGGGACGCCCCGGCAAATCATGCAAACATCCTCAACCATGACTGGGCTCTCTCAGTCCCAAGCCCCTTATTGTGAGGCCCAAGCATCCAGCCGAATTCCTCGTCATCTAACTGGAACAGGTCCATCAGGCACAAAAATACCCACACCAATAAATCTGACCAAGCAAGTGTCATGCACCACGTCACTGGCTCAGTCACAATGAGTCCAAAGGAGTCCCTCACATCTCCCCAGGTACCCCCTAAAAACTGCTAGCTCAAGATCGGACCCTAACACTCATGAAGGGGGTCTATTTCCACTCTTCAGCAACCAGTCCAGCAAAAAAAGGGGGACGACAGTCACTTTCCTCGGTCCAGGGGGAGTCGCCCCAGATCAGCTCATACCTCCTGCATCAACTGAACTCAACTCAATATCCCTTGCCCCCTCGACCAGGGGCACTAAAACTCCTACTAGAGCACAAGGCGGGTGCTTAGACACAACACAACCTCAAACTTTAACTACCTGCACATTATTTCACCCAGAATTTAAGTCTAAAGGTGCATTCGCTACGTTAAACCGTGGCAACATTCTCAAACTAATTCAAGCCACGGGCATGCTGGGAGAAGTCACATCGCATAAGATCATATCAATTGAGTTCATTGCACGTAGGCCCAGCCAGAATAATAAAACAACTAAGGTAACCTGGCGAACTACAGAGCTAGCCACTAAAATCCTGGAGCACATCAACACCTTCAAATAGTGGGGTATCACCATCACCTCCGCAAATGGACCCGGATAGCCAAACATCCTCGAAAGTCTGACGAATGCGATCAGATCAACAGTTCAGCCCAGATTGGTCTATTTGGTCCTCAGAGGACTTCTACGTTGACAAACCATCCTCCAAGTTGGTCTCTCTGATCGGCCACTCAAGATATGCTCCTGGAACATCAACGGACTTGCTAACAAACTGGGCGACCGGGACATCAGTTCCTACCTACGCTCCTTTGAAATTGTCTTACTACAAGAGACCTGGTCACAGATGGCTTACCAACTGGAGGCCTACACAAATCACTACATTCCCGCAACCAAACATTGGAAGTACTGCCGCAGCAGTGAAGGCCTCGCAATTTACATAGTGGGCCTATCTCTCAAAATAGCTAATGGCCAGTCGAAGAGAATAACCCTGATAAATGTTCACATCTGTCCTAACCCAAGTTCAAGGACAGCTCTCACTAAGAAACTGATCAGTATCATCCTAAACCTCAGATTAGGGAGTGCCAGTATGGATATCATAATATCAGGGGATTTCAACATTTGGCTAATGACAGAATTACAAGCAAATGAGATAACGCAGGCACAAGACGGTGACTGGGCAGCACCAGCTCAAGATCACCCCGGGTGGCACAAAGAGGACAAGAGAGGGCACTCCAAGGAACCCTGGAACACCTTGCTCTGAGAGCCCTTAATGGTCGATTCCTCCCTGACAAGCCACCTGGCCTCTCATATCTAACAAGCACTGGAGCTTCCCTAACTGACTATACATTTGCCAGCCTTCCCTTATTGAACAATATAACGTCATTTGGCTTTGGCAAAAAATTGGACAGTGATCAGCGCCCCCAAGAGTTCACCCTCAACATCACGTTAGATATGTATGATGTTGTAGCTGATCAAGAATCTAAAAGTTAAACAATCAACCTCAAACACCTCAAGTGCTCTATCAACTCCCTCCCAAGCCTGGTCTCAGAAGCCAAACTACTAGTAGCTAACACTCACAATCTAGAGGGAGACAGTCTCTAGCTGGGCAAGGTTCACTGAAAAACTGGCAGGACAGCACGCAAAGTCGGTACCGGGAAAGACAACAAAACTTAAAACTCAAAAGCTGCACTCCACACAAGGAGGAGGAACCAGCCACCTAATAAGATTATCAAAAAACGGACTAATCAGTTGTGGAGAAGCCTTAAAAGGTCACCAATGGCCCTAAAAATAATATATAACCTAAGGGAAGCTCGAAGACGTCTGAAGGTGGTGAAAAGGGTACACCAAAGGGAGATATGGAACTCATTCTGGACAAAACTACTGTATGACATCAGGCCAAATAACTCTATGAATTTCTGGCACAATATAAATGGACTGGATGGCACTCTCCCAAAAGCGCCCTCTTCCAACATCTCAGAGCCAGCATGGTATCATTTTCTATATGATCACTTTAATAAACAAGTGCAATTTGTTCAACCCCTCATCCAGGGGGAAGGTTCGGTGGCCAGCTATCCCTCGGAACATCCTACAACAAGCTACAATCAGGCTATTCTCTGGTGCCTCATCACTGATGCCATAGTACAGAAGCAAATTGCCAAAGGCCGCAGAGAGGGGGAATCTGGACCAGGCGGAATACCACCGGCTATTTATAAGGAAGACCCAACATTCTGGGCTACTCATCTACTCCCTCATGACATGGTTCGATACTCGCTCCTAATTTCAAGGGGGGGGGTGACAAGAAGATAACAGGGAACTATCGCCTGATAGCTTCAATCGACAATGAAGGAAAAGTATTTTGCTGCCATGTTGTTGGACTCACTACAAACATGGACTGAGACAAACAAAATCATACCCCCAAATCACACTGGGTTCATGAGCATACAGGGACAACCGTGAACCTCATTGCACTCTCCATTCTGATTGATCAGGTGGAACTCAACAACCCCCTTGTCTACATGGGCTTCATTGACTACAAATCTGCTTTCAACAGGGTCGACAGGGTCGACAGGGGGAAGCTTTGGCAGAAACTTGCTCACTTTAACATCCCGGACACCATGCTTAGGGCCCTGCAGCTGTTGCATCATGACACATGGGTCAGAATAAAAATTGGAGATGGATTGCACTAGCCACGGACTATAACCACCACGCAAGGCCTCAAGCAAGGCTGCGTTCTAGCACCCACCCTATTCAACCTGTTTCTATCTGATCTGACCACAGCCCTGAACACAGTTGACTCTCATCCGCCTAAACTGGGGGGCTTTCACCTTTCAAACCTACTGTATGCTGATGATTTGGTTATTATCAGCAAAACAAAGATTGTCTTGCAGTGCCTCTTGGATGCCACCACCGCATTTTCAACTAGGAATGGTCTGCTGATCAGCAAGAAGAAAACTAAGATTTTTGAGGTTTGAGGCATCAAAACACAAAAGTTGGCTTGGTCTCCGGAGCAGGCGAAACTAGGTGCAACCAAATGCCACAAGTGCCAAGGGGTCCACTTTAACGACAATGATAGATGCAGGAGCCAGATGAACAAAATAAAAAAGATCTGTATACACAAAGTTAAAAGGACCCATACTTACACCTATACTCCAGGTGGACCAGGCAAAGATTCTCCCACCTTAGCATATGGGAGTGAGGCACTCAAAAGGCAGGAGAGTTCAATACTTGATAAAACGCTCACGAAAATGTACAGAACAATTTTCCGGCTTCCTTCTCACACATCACCAGCTCAAATAAGACTGGAATTTGGCATATGCAGGCAGGCCTTGGCACGCAAAGCAGCCTTTGCTGTCACAAGCTCAGGGCCACCCAGGAAGGCACTCTGGGCCGCCAAATATGGACTGAACTGGATACAAAACAAAGGTCGGAGGGAAAGTGCTATCTGACCCAAGCCCTGAGCAAGCTTGGCTCATCAACTACCTGGGACCTAACTATTAGCCATCAGGAATTCAAAAGGTTGGCAAAAATCAGCACAAAATGAATGAACAAAGGCACAGTTTATGAAGCTAACAATGGGGGTAATCCCTATCCTAACTCATTTTCCAGCCCGGAAAAGGGGCGAGGAATAGGCAATGTGTCGGCTCTGCAAACAGCAAAAAGAGGACATAACACATGTACTGTGACTTTGCTTCACCCTCCTAGAGGATAAGAGGGCTCTGGTACGAAGGGGGTGGATTGCCAAGGGCACAAGATCTTGCAGGGTAGTAGTGCTGGCCTGCTTTGACCCATCCAACATCATTTTAAACTGTGCTCTGGTCAAATTTATTTCTCGTTTTTTGAGAAAGGTAGAGGCCAAGGATCAAGCAGGTGAAGGGCTAAGAGGTGACTAGGTCACCAAAGTGCCTGGCACTGGGCCCCTTAACCCACTATAAATGCACTCTTCTGAAGGCGTCCTCCCTTCCTGAGACTGCTAAATAGGCCCAAGCTGATACCAACTGGTCAGGGAGCGCAGGTATTTATACAGAGCACCAACTCCTGTTGCAGTGACAAAAGCCATACTTCAAACCATTTCTTCCTTCACTCATCCCTGCTTTTAAAGCTTTATAGCTCAAGGCCATCTTAACCCCTCTTAGCCAAACCTACCGCACTGCAAGGATTTTATTCTTCATTTGTTTTATGCATGCATTTTACAAATAGGCACCTTTTTATGAAATATGCAATTTTGGAAATAAAGTCATTTTACTCATGTTACAAGGGTTTTTATTAATCAAGTAATAAAGTATTTTACATTCCTGTCTCCCTGACCCGTCTCCGTGCTGCCAGCCCGCTTCTTGCCCCTGGATGCTGATGTAAGAAAAAATGGAAATAAAATAAGATTAGTGGCACAGTTAATAATCTTCCCCAAAATATTTTAACAAGTAAAGGCAAACACAGCAACATTGTCCTTTTAAATATCAGATCGCCTCTACTACTACTAGTATTGAGTTACCTATTCCTAATTTCCTAAATCTAAGCCTTGTTCCAAATTTCCTAAACTACATTTTGGAACTACTAATGCATTGCACAAAATTATCTTTGCTTCTTTCTCAATCTGATCCCCCTTTGACAAGCCAACTCAGTCTCCCTTTTTTTCAATGCAAAGATGCATACTACACATCGCTGAGAGATTGCTTGGGACTGTACGAGCTACATAAAGAAAGGCAAGGGGAATGCTAACTCACTGATATTATTACTACTTCCACTTAATTAGTGAAAGGACAGAGGAGTCTGCATTAATTCTTAAATAATCAGCCCAAGCGAGCACCTGTCTGGATCACATAATAGTTTTAGCATAAGTTTAACTTACCTCTGATGGCGAGCAACATGCTATTAAGAAAAAAAATATTAGCATAAAAAAACCACAACAAATAAATAGTTACTCACCAAGAACCGCAACCTCCAAGTCCAGCAGGTCAAGCAGGTCCTGTTCCCTGTCCAGGATGTCGGCCCACGGGTGCGTTAACTGCTGCTGGGTGCGCTGGAACTCAGAGCTCCAGCGCACCCACCAGCGCACCCTCCCCCAGCACAGCCGACACTCCCGGAGGCCGTGTCCGCTGCCAGGCCTGCCGCCTGCTGCCAGCATGGAAGGGAGGTGGCGCCGCGCATAAAAAATGAGTGCAGCCACGCGACCTCCGAGAAAATGGCGCTGAGGTGCACCCCTCAGTGGTGCCAACAACCGCAAGGTGTGCGGCTAACAGCCGCCCTGGCGCCACCACTCCCTTCCTCGCCATGCTCTACCAAGGCGCTGGGGGGGGTCAGAAAAAAACCAAAACAAGAAATAAAAGAAATGAAGAAAAAAAAAAGTAAAGACCTAAAGGTAAAACCAAAAAAAGTAGAACAAAGACACGAAAAACACAAACAAAATGACAAAAACGTAAAATACATATACACAAAAACAGACACTGATATAATACAGGAAAATGAAGGGTGGATTAGTCAGATAGGGGGAGGATTGAACAGATTAAGGGTGGATTAGAAACAGGCCCCAGCACAATGCACAGAAAACAGAAAAAAAATGTCCATGTCAATACGAACCCCATGGTGCCGCACAAGTGCGATTTTGACCGTGATAATGCGCTACGTGTTGCTGAACTTCAAACACGTACTGCAAAGTGGCACGTTGAGCAGCTCTGCTGGCTTGTGGAATTCCGCTAATTCGTACAGAGTTTTTGGGCCACTCTGTGGAATTCTGTGCAGTGGAACTCCGCCCAGACCTAATAAAATGCTTTATGGAAAGAGGGTATCCTGATGCAGTTGCTGATGCACTTGCAAAAGTTATCCTAAGATTTGTGTTGATCTCTAATATATACATCGATAGTGCTATCTTGCCTATACATAAAAGAGTAATACAGCGTCTGAGGCCTATTCAAATTTCCAGAATCTAAGCACTTCGAGCAACTGCATAATTGAAAATATAAGGAATTGAAATATTTTGTAACAGGTGCGCAAGAAAGTTGATTATTAATTGGGGTGAATGCGAGTCCACCACAAGGAATCAAGCCACAAACTTGTTTAAGTAAAACACAGTTTCAATGATTTAAAGCAGGGCTGAACACCCAGCTAGCTATGGCACAGAGCAGACAGGCTTAACTTATGAAAATATGTAAAGCATTTAGCAGTAAAATAAAGGTAATAAGTCAAAACAAACGATCAAAGATAACCCACAACTAATTTAGAAAAATAGAGAAAAATGTAATAAGTAAAATTACACCAAAAATGTAATAAGGGGAACAAGAGATGTACATTTTTAAAGATTTAAGTCAAAAAGTGGCAAGAAAAAGTAAAGCGCTAACAGTAGCCTACTTACTAAGACCTAGGCTTGATTTCAGGCTGACCACGATAGAGCATAGGTGACATAGACTAATCGGGCTGGTCAAAGCTTTTACCTTCTGACTTAGTCTCGGAAATGGAAGTTAAAATCCTCCAGCGGGACAAGATTGCAGGCTGTATTTGTCAAAAGCCACTCGAAGCCAGATAGCTGCTGCTCGAGGTCCCACTGAAGCCATTGATTTTCGCAGGAAAGGCTCAAAGTGGGAGAAATACACATTTTGCAGCTGAAGAAGTCCTCCTTTTGGGCGGAAACCTTTTGCTCCTTCGCCCTGTCAAGATTTCTACCTTTGGACCTAATCTTTTTTATCACGCCAGAATCCTTCAGTGAGGCAAGCCTTAAGCTGTATTCTACAAATTTGCCTAGAAACCAGATACATTTGCAGTACGGTCTCACTGAAGCCCTAGAGGTCTTGGAAGTCCAAAAATGTTTTCTAAGTTACAATTTTTCAGACCTCAGGAACAGAAATTAGGAGCCAGGAGTCACTGCAGCAGGGGCCACCAGCAGCATATAATCCAGTTCCAGTTGCTACAGGTCAGCTCTGCACTTCAGGAAATGGCCCCATGTAGCTTGTTGTGTCTTGGTAGCCACACATGAAAATAGCCAACTGATCCTTGGAGTCCTGGGTACTAGCAGGAGCAGACCTAGCCCTTCAAGTCTCCACACAGGTCTTAAATAGAAGGTGCAGTCATTCTCTCTTCGTCCATGGATCTAGAGTGTTCTGATGAGCTGTGTGTGATGTACCAGTTTTGAGGGTTATACTATGGGTGAGGTTGACTCCTGGATACTCCCCAACTAAAAAGAAAAACATATCACACAGTGCACTATTCTGAGGCAAATGCAACATGGCAGTATCTTTCTGCCCTGAATAGAGCTTGTGTGCAAGACAGAGGCTGGGAATTATCCCAGTAAATGTTCCTAAACCGGAGAAGGCAAGGTTATGATTTTATTCTGAACTTCAGTTTTTCTCATAAAACAACTACAGCCCTTTATTATGAAAAACGTTTTTGGGGGCTAGTCACTGTATGCCGACACCAATATAAAATAATTGCCTGGACCACTTTTAAATAAGAGGCACACTACCTTGTGGGCTACATGGCCTACTTAAGGATGTCTTAGTCATTATTTAAAAGTGTGGTTCTTGTCTGTCAAAAATGATTATTTTGACAGGCTTGCCAGCAGATTTAAAAGCTTAAAGCCATGTTTTCTTTATCACCTTAGTGGATGGCCCAACCTATGCTTGAATGCACGTCTATCTTTTAACTTTTCCATACCATTGGTGTATTTCTTGAATCATATGCAATGGCCTTAGTGGGAAGGTAAGTATGCCAATTTTGTCATGTTTTTAAGGTTTGAGCGCATACACTGTGGAATGGACAGAGGTATCCCAGTGTGTAGACTTCAAATACCAGCACCATCAGTCCAAAAATTGGAGTGACGACACAAAATGAGGCACTTTTTTTGCACATCTCCAGATTAAACGTGAGGTGCAACTCAGCTGTTCCCTTGGCAGTGTCCTTCATCTAAGCGGACAAACCTGAAAAGGCCATCTGAACTGGCATAGTCAGGTACATATCTGTGTTCCACTACAAAAGTCCACTCACTAGAGGAAGAGTGAGCACCTCAACAGTTTGGATTCTCCCCCTCATCTACATCTGCAGAGGTCTGTGGTCAGCTTGAACTTTGAAATGAGTCCCAAACAAGTAGGGTCTCATATTCTTCAGGGACCAAACCACAGCAAAGGCCTCATTCTCAATGGCACTATATTGCTGCTCTCTATGGAGTAGTTGCCGACTAAGGAAGGGTACTGATTTGTTCTGACCCTTATTATGCACTTGGAATAATACCCCACCAGTGCTATGTGCTAAAGTATCTGTTTAGACAACAAACGCCTTGCTGTAATATGGTGCGTGGAGTTCTGGTGCAGTGCACAATACTGTGTATAAGGCCTTTTGACACTCCTCTATCCATATGATTTTCTAGGGCTGCTTCTTAGAAGTCAGCTCTGTCGGAGGGTCACAATAGTGCTATATACCTTGACTAACCTCCTGTACTATACAGTCAGATCCAAACCTGGGTCTGAATTTTAAGAGGCTCCCAGGCCATGATTGTCTGGCACTTAGGAGAGGCTGCACATGTCTCCAGCCAACTTAGTCGCAGAAACTCAACAGATCCCTGACCTATCTGACCTTGCTGCCTTTAATAATCAGGCCTGCCTTTTGCAGGGACTGAAGCACTTCCAGGAGGCATCTTAAGCTGTCCTGCTAGGTGGAGCTAAAAGCAGCAATACAATCAAGGAAGGCTGCAATAAAGTCCTCTTACCCAGACATACCCTGTTGACCAGTCCCCCTGGAAGTTGGCAGGGACATTCTTTAGCCCAAAGGGCATCACTTTAAATTAACTAAAGTGACACTCAGAGATGGAGAATACAGATCTATCTCTGGCCCTTCAGTTAGGGCAACCTGCCAGTACCCAAACCTGCCATTGAGCTCATCATCTCTGTGGATGGGGTGAGCACCTGCCTTAGTGACTACATTGAGCCCCTGTAATTAAAGCAGAACCAGAGCTCTTGGGGTGAATTTGGTATCAGTACCACTGGAAAGGACCAAGGACTGCCAGAAGATTCAATCACCCCCTAGGGACACCATCTTGGCTACTTCCTCCTTGATGATAGCCCTCACTGGGTCAGACCAGATGTCAGGGAGAACAAAATAGCAAACTGTCCTAACAACTGGTGCCAACTTCTATGCTTTTCTATCAGGGTCGGGGAGAACACAACTTTCTCTACTGAGCCATTCTTGGCATTGTGGGACTAGAGCCCAGGAGGTGCTTACTCTCCTCCACCATTCCTCCATCAGTCACCATCAACATAGTCACATCTGCCTTGTCAAAGTGGGACTTCACACAGTTGACATAGATCACCAGTGCCTGGGGGTGCCAATGTCCACAAGATAAGTGACCCACCAACTTTTTCCAGTATAGTGTAGGGCCCAGTCCACTTGCCCTGGAGGGCCCTTGGAGCCACAAGCTCAACAATCCCTACTTTCTAATCAGGTTGGTGTTCTTCCAATGTTGCCATTTGATTATTTCATTGTTTGATCAGCTCTTGACTGGCCTCTAGATTTTAGTTAGTCCTTTCATGAGCTCAGCCATCTAAGATCTCAGGCCCAGTATATAGTCCAAAATGTCCTAGTTGGGTTCAAGACTTAAAGGACCTCCATAGGGTGCCTATACGGGAGCTCAAAGGGGCAGAAGCCCACTCCTTTCAAGGGTACCTCCCTGTAGGCTAACAGAAGGCAAGCTGATAAGACATCCCAGTTCTGCCTGAGTTTTTCAGTTAAATCCATGATCATGCCTTTTAGGGTTTTGTTGAATCTTTCAAGAAGCCCATTGGTTAGAAGAAGCCTAGATTCTTATTATAGATAGAGTACCATTATTGTATATTAAAACAAATGCAAGATGTTTTTGTACAGCTTGCATTTTGCTCTCAAATGTGATAATGAAGAAAAAGAGGCTCAGAAAAATACAATATTGCATAGGGTCACACAATTTAGTGAAGCGTGCAGGTGGGATTGATCTCTTGTTTTCTGGTTTTACTTGGTACAATTCAGCCACTAATTTGGTTTTTCTTTGTCTTTCCTTTTTACATTACATTAAGAGCATGATCACGATGCAGCCTGTTACTGCTCCGACCGATGGTCGGAGCCTTCAGGGTCGCATCGTAATTGGCCTGGCTATTTACTTTCCAACCGCCTAATTATGATCTAGGCGGTCGGAAAGAAAACCGGCTGGTCATTCCGGCTGGCTTCCGATGGGCTCTAGGAGCCCGTCGGCCAGTTGGAAGCTGGCCAGTAATCTCAAAGGCAGGCCTTTCCGCCCTTGAGATTACGATGCATGGTTTCCGGCATGGTTTCCATGCAGGCCTGTCCGACATGAAAACCATGTTGGAAAGCGTGCTTGGGGGCCCCCAACAGGACCCTCTTGTGCTTGTGGCCTCCGGTTGGGGGCCGATAGGGCACCTATGTTGCCCCCCTGTTGATCCCTGCACCCCGTGGCAGACACCTTGAGGTGTCTGCCACGGAGTGCAGGGATGAACTGCACCTCCCTTTTCTCAATGGGAGCTTGTGTTACGGTCAGTTTACGGGCGTACCACGAGCTCACATTGAGAAAAGGGAGCATACGACGGAACAGTGTTCGGTCGCATTGTAATCAGTCGGTCGGGACTGCCAACCGGAGGTCGGTCTGTCCCAGCACCGAGACGGTGTCGGGTGGACTGAAGTCTGCCCGACATCGTAATCAGGCCCTAAGTGTTAATTCTTTGGGGCAGATTTACAAGGACTGGCGCATCCCTGCATATTAGCAGGGATGCGCCAGTACCGATGCAACACGCAATTCTACCCTTGCACCACCACGGATGCGTCGCATTTACAATGCGGCGCACCGTGGCGCAGGGATAGACAGATGTGTGTCGCATCTGATGCGTAAGGGCGGCGCATTGCTGGAGTCGTGTCACAAGCGCGATGCAACTCCAGCAATGTTCAGGGACCGCCCATACCTAACGTGCTGCGCCACTCCTTACGCCTGCTTCAAGCAGGCGTAAGGTTTTGTCGCAGCGGCCTCTGAAAAGTGACTCAGTGAAATCTTGTAGATTTCACTGCGTCACTTTTACGAGGCTTTTTCCGACGGAACGCCCACCCTGCATACAATAAACCTGACGCAGGTTTAATGTGGCGCAAGGCTTTACAACGTGACGCATCTCCCTAGATGCGTCACGTTGTAAATTCGCAACGTGGCGCATGGTTTACGCCGCCGCTGCGTCACAGAAGTGACGCAACGGCGGTGCAAATGTGTCGCACGGAGCTTGTAAATCTGCCCCATAGTGTTTAACTGTTGTTGCATGAGGTGAAAAAGTGGGTGCCTGACAGACAGAAGCAACATGAATGTACGGCTCAGTTTGGGCACGAGGTTCCAATAGGAGCTCGAGCTGAGCCAGAACCAGGCATCTGGCTTGAGCCTGACAAGATCTTTCAGTGTCTCTCCCACCTCTAGTATATAGTGTCATGGTCCACTAGTACAAGAAAGAACCTGATCCCTGAGGCTGTTTTGGGGCTTATGGCCCAACAATGTGAGATGCTCTGGGGACACCAGTTTTTCCATCACAGTGATCATGTTGGCTTCTCTGTACCTCAAAGCATCTACCGTGGCCTCATCAATGGCAAACCACTGTTTAAATTTTACTATGCTTGGAGGTAAGACAGCCAGAGCATCATGATTTACCCCACACATGGAGACTAATATGGCTTAAGTCACACTATTTAATCGTAGCTTGTTATTTTTCTTTCCACTTGTTGACACACTTGTTTCTGTTGGTCAAGGGCTTTGCTACAATTTTATGGAATTTTATTTGTGAGTCAGTTTGTACATCCAGCATAACTATTGTCCAATGACTGACAACATCTGTTCTCCAGCACCTTATTTACCATGAGACCCAATTGCGAGACTTAAAGGGATTACAGGGTCTGAAGCACTGATAGTGCCAATCCTGGGTGACCCAAGAAAAAAAGATGACAGCAGTCCTGCCACTGCAGACTGATGGAGCAGTGCAAACTGCTCAAACTCGACTTTGTCCCCCCCATGGGTGGCAAGGTCACATCACCACCTTTAAAGTATGCCAGGCACCCCTAAGGTAGGCCTCCTGTGACAAGCTGGCGTGTGTGTGAAAATGCTTGCTAAGTTAGGGCTACTTACTGCTGATGTTCTTTTTTTTTGCTCCCAAGGAAGCAGTCTGCTCTGGATGATATTTCATGACTAATGTGGAGCAATCTATAATATTTTTATGACATAATTTTACTGCTGTCTGAGGCATCGGCCTGCAGTATTGGTGTAACCTAAAGGGAAAGTCTGCTGTCTATGCATTAAGGATATCTTTAACCTATTGATTAGCTATGTAGTCCAAGACATAAGGTTCTGAGATCTGTGTAACTTGGTCACAATGTCAAATCGATTAATGACAATGAATAACTATTTTTACATTTATTATTACTTAAATACCTTCCTACCATATACCCCTACAAACTAAACAACACACACCTAAAATATATCTTAAAAATTATAATTACACATTTTACATAATTATCATTTAAACATTAGCAATTAACTAATAATAAAATAATCATATTTAATTAACTTCCCACCCTTTACCCCTACAACTCACACCTAATATATAAATACAAAAAATCTTAATTATATAAGTATTTGTCAATTAAACAATTATTAATAATTAACTAATGATATATTAATTGCATTTAATTAACTTCCCACTCTTTACCCCTACAAAACCAACAACCCACACCTGATATATACCTTAAAAAATATCTTAATTACACAATTTACATAATTATCAATTGCATGATTATTAATAATTATTATTAATTATTATATTTAATTTCCTTCACACCCTTTACCCTTAAAAAAACAAAACCAACACCAAAAATATAAATAAATTTAATTAATTACACAATTTACATAATTAATTATCCATTAAATAATTAAAAATGTATTATCAATTAATTATAATGAAATTATTACCCACCATATACCCATACAAACCCCATAACCCATACCTAAAACTTAACTAATTAAAAAAAGGAATTGCACATTTAACATAATTATCAATTAAAGAAGATTAATTAATTTGCTTCCAACCTTGTACTTCTATAATAAATTAAATGTAGTAACACCTGAAAATTTACAAACTATATTAAAAAAAGATTAGCAATAATTATACAAACAATGTATAACATATACATTTAAAATATATACTAAAATCCATAAAAACTATTCAAAAAACGATATTATTAACAATATCTTTGTAAACAATAATAACAAAATAGATATTTTTAATATCGATATTACTTACCTTAAAATTGATATTTTTGTCAATGATATTTTTGCACATGATATTGTGCATCATAATATTTCCAACTGAATATTTCTGCATCTCGATATTTTTTTTCCGATATTTTGTCCGAATACCCTACTTTGCTTAGAGTTATGATGACAAATGAGGTTTGCATGAATTGTAAAACTTGTTATATGTTGATAGTATTTTCTCCATGTCCATGATTTTTGGTCAACTTGATTATAACCAATCTTTTAACCTCAAAAGGCTGATATGGCAAACCATAAAACAGCCTGAAATATTGAGCTTTGTGGAGAATCAAATAGAATCTTTCTATCAGGAATCTTGAAAGGGAAAACATATGATCGAGATTTGGTCTCAAGTATGCTCATCTTTAATAGAAAAATTTCCAGCTAAGACCATACTAAGGGGAATACCTAGTACATCTACATATAATAGGTGGAATACACATAAGCTTCATCTTCAAAAGAAGGCTCTTAATAGAGCAACAAGAGCAGTATATAAACAATGTCACATAGATTCTATTTATGCCAGAAAGCGCTCATTGAAACATTTGAAGAAGGGCATGTTAGAGGCAAAAAAGGCTTATTATGAGGACATATGGTCCAAGCTACATTACCCATGTAAGACAAATAATACAAAGGCTTTCTGGAGAACTGTCAACGACCTGGAGAATGGTGGTTGCAGGGAAAATAGAGCCAATATTCCAGAATCCGACTGGGGTATTTTTATCTAAGGTCTGTATGGTGACCACCCTAAAATTCCTACAGGACAAAATACCCAAAGGAAAATTCATATCATATAGAGTGATTTAAACTATCGTCCTGCTGGGATTGAGAGCCCTCACGTAGAAACGACATCATTAACAGAGCTAATACATGAGGAATTGATTATAACCACTTGATTATTACCACTGTAGGCAGAATAAAACCCAAAGGAGCACAAGGTCCTAATGGTATTCCCAAAGCTGTTTTTAAAGCGAATACTGAAGTTTGGGCAAGAGTGCTGACTCCATTATTCAAAGATATCATAGCAACTAAACTGGTTCCGGAATCATGGCAAGGGAGCATTTTTTACAGCCCATTTAGAAGAGCGGCCCTCCAGAAAATCCGGCTAACTATTGGCTAATGAGCCTTAACCAATGTGAAGGCGAAGGTCTTTGCATCATGCTTACTAAAGCACCTTGAGGAGTGGGCAGCATCAACAAATATTATACCAATCTATCAATCAGGATTTTGAAGAGGACAGTCAACAACCACAAATCTACTATCACTTACATTAATGGCAGAGAGGGCAATATATAGAAAGTCAAAGCTATACATCTGCTTTGTTGATTTGAAAGCAGCTTTTGATACTGTACCTCATAAGTTGCTTTGGTCAAAGCTGGCAGCATGGGATGTGCCGAAAAAACTTCTTGATATGATCATATTATTGTATTCTAACACATGGGTTCAGGTGAAATTGGGAGATGGCAGATGCTTGACCTGGAATTTCAACACCTCCAGTGGCTTGAGGCAAGGCTGTGTACTAGCACCATACCTCTTTAACCTCTTCATGGCTGACATACCCCTCCATCTGCACAACATAAATACACACTTTTCAAATTTTGCAGGTTGTAATATAAAATACATGCAGTATGCCGACGGCACCATACTCTTCAGTCATACGCCAATAGGTCTATAAAGGCTAATAGTCTTTTAACAATTATACTACAACAAACTGCCTAAAAATGATTACAAAGAAAACTAAAATAATGTCAATGGGCCGATTTAAATATGACCATGAGAATGGAAAGTATGCAGAACGGTGATCAAATCAGTCAAGTCTTATAAATACTTAGGCATTACATTGGATGACAGAGTGTCTTTTGAGTGCCATTTTAATGATTTAAAGGCTAAAATTACTTCACTTATCCTTGAAATTAGAACCCTGAGTGATAAGCTCTCTTGTCCAAGCCACAAACAATTAGTAAAAGTCAGTAAAGCTAAGTGATCCCTTCACTGGCCTATGGATCAGTAATCTTTCGAGTTCAAAAGAACAAAGAGGGTCCCTGACTAAACTGAATGAGATTTGGAGATTTGGAGAAGAAAGCAAGGAAAATAACATTGGAAAGCACAAACAGGAACTTCTCCAAAATACTTCATATATTAAGGCAATATGTCCATAATATACAGAACACCATGTACCAGACCAGTGGTTTTTTTAAACTTATTTATCAATCATACAAAAATATATTCATAATTTATTCATCTTTTTTAGTGTATACATTATTTTTTATAAAAACATAGGAGACAATTCATACAGTAAAATAGTTGTATGTGTTCAGTAGGTGAGCACCCACATATATGAGACAACCATAGAATAATACAAACACATTGACATACTATATCACAGTGCAATAATAACGAAACCTACAAAAATCAAAAGACTATACAGAACAATTATACAAAATAGAAAAACATTTAGCATACAGAAAAAACATCAAAGAATGAAAATGATTGCTCTTTGTATACATGGAATTAGTGTAATGAGTATTATATCTTATAAACAGAAATGCGCCGACGCGCGTTTCGGAAGTAAACAGTCGATGGAGTCAACCTTCATCAGGGCGCTGTCTGTCTGGATAAGTTAAGTGGCAGGATGCCATCCACTCAAAATATAGCCACACTGAGCTGAAGACTAAGCAGGGGGCTCACAAGATTCACAGCCACAGGTTGTGAAATAAGTATTCACGAGAATCAGGGAACACAATGTCACAAACAAATTAATGGCGTGGCATCCACATCTTGAAATGGAATAATGAGAGTGCCACCGGTACTACAGGTCTTCTAGTCACACGGTAGAAGATCAAAAAGCAGCATTGCTTAAGCGGCCAATACAGTAGGCCAGTCGGGATTTAACCAACCCGATAAAGTCAAAGTTGAATAAGGCTGCAGAAAGGGAGTTCCGAGTTTGAAGTCCTGAAGGTAAATATAAACTTCTCCTGGCCTAACCGAGGGCAGTAATCTTTCGAGGCATTGACTCCAAACTCCTGGACAAACTACAAATTAAAGCTTTAAAATGTATTTTCAATATCCCGAATAACATTGGACACGCGGAAATCTGACTGTAGTTCTGCTTATTAAGCCAAGTCTTAGTGAGGCAGTCCACTTTTTAAAAATGTTTACATACTATGGGGGATATTTACAAGGAAATGAAGCAGCGCTGCACTGTATGCAAATTTGGCAATGCCGTGCCATTTAAAAAATCTTGTAAATATGGCTCACCCCTGTGTTTTCCCTTGCTTTGGCGCTAAAAAAAGCTGCCTAGCGCCAACATAGACACCCTTGCGCCATGGTGCAAGGGTGTCTGTGCTGCAGGGATAATTGTTTATGTGCTGGAAAGGACGCCTTCCTGCACATAAACAATCTTTAAATGGGATTTGCTCTTTCTATGTGTGCTGCATTCTGCACACATCAAAAGAGCAAAAACGAGGAGAAATAAAAGTATTTCTCCTCTTTGTGCCAATCTGATGCAAGCTATTCAGTGGCATTAGTTTTTGGTGCTGCCTCAGATTTACAGATCCTGTTAAATCTGGGGCAGTGTCAAAAAGCAATAGGTGTTGCGGTGGAACCTGCATGAAAGAGGACGAAGCAGCATTTAGCCACGCAAAGTGACTTAATGCCGCTTTGTAAATATGGAGCAGGTCATTGCTCCACCAGAACATCGGTAAAAGTGACTTTCCGGTGGCGCAATCCTCTTGTAAATATGCCACTCTGTCTTTATCCGACCCTGGTACTGCAGCAAACCTGTATTGGCACGTATTTACAAAATATGGGGGCATATTAGCAATGCCTGGCGATAATTATCGCAAAGCGCAATTAGAGCTTGGATAATTATCGCCAGGCATCGCCGGTTTCTATCGCGGAGTTAGCGTGCAATCAGCAATGCTAATCTCCAAAGCGATAGAAACCATGGAGAACAGTGTGAATATCGCCTGAAAACAGGCGATATTCACACTGTTCCCCAGTTCTGCTCACTGATAGTGCGAGGGGGACTTAGCCATGTAATCCACCTCTCATTGGATTACATGGCTAAGTCAGGGTGGGACCAGGTGTTAGCAAACCAGCGCTAAACGTGTTTAGCGCTGGTTCGCTAATCACCGCCCGTGCCTCGCTGATAGGCGTTAGCGACCTCAGCGACTGTTTCCAGTCGCTGTTAGGTGGGGAATGCCTACTTTGCATGCCATTAGCGATAAATATCGCTGGCATGCAAAGCGGCACCCAACCCGGTCGCTATCGCCTACAAGCTGTCGCTAACAGCAGTTAGCGACAGCTTGTTGATAAGGCGATAATATTATCGACGCTTTAGCGGGAAAAAGTCCTGCTAAAGTGGCGATAATCGCCTTGCTAATATGCCCCATGATTTTACAAGTATTTGGAGATCTTATTTATCAGAGAGTCTACATACGTTTAACCTCCAGCCTTTCCCAGCTTTTGGAAGCAAACAAGGCCTTGATTATAATCGTACTAAATCGAACTACAAACTTTTTATCTTTTAAAATGGATAACGAGGCCATAGTGGCAAAAAAACATGCTTGAACAGTTAAACTTTTTTATGAAACCTTATTTACGGACTCACCTTCAACCATTCACAAGGGATTTATTTCTTTGCATCCCAAAATGGTTACAACAGTGGCCAACAAACTTTTGTAGACTTTGTGGCTTCTCAAAAGAATCTCTATTACATATAGGGCCCGATTCTGATGCGGGTTGGAAAAGCTTCCCGACCGAGGGCCTGATTCTGATGCAGTTAGGAAGGCCTCCTAACGGCATTTGCTCCTTCCAAATCGGATTGGGAACGTGTCTTCCCGACCGAGGGCCCAATTCTGATGCGGTTAGGAACAAATGTTCCCATTGAAGTCAATGGGAGTTCATCCAAATCGTATCTGGAAGCATCCGCATGCATCCTACTCCGCCGGTCGGACTTTCCCGATCCGAGTGGGTCGGACACCATTTCCCAACCGATTCGGTCGGGAAGCTTTTCCAACCCACATCAGAATCGGCCCCATAGTATGTGTCTGTCCGAGCCTACTTCAAGTACGACGAACTTTATTGAAACCTCTGTTTATTGAATCTGGAGTGAGAACATGCAACCAAGCCATAATACTCAGTTTATCTAAGCGATCATCCCGTTTGATTAGTTAATTTACCAAGTCTTGCTTTTGGCAGATAATATGTTAAAATCAGACTTAAAAACCAGACTGTTGTGGAGTAGAATAATACTGTTTTTAGTGCTACTCATAACACAAGATTATGTAACCGTTTTATCTGGAAAACCTTTGTTATTTTAGGAAGAGTTGAATTTCGTATAAAACTGCTACATGAATAGGTAACAAATAATGGTTACACTGAATATTTTGTACCTAACTGCAGTGGTTGATAGAACATGCACAGCCGATCCAATTGCAATTCTATTTTATAGATGCACTTCAACGTTAATTACGCATCAACTCTTTTCACAATGATAGGCCATATCTTAGTATGGAAAGTAACCATTGAAGCACTTTATTGCTCTTTTGCACTAACTTTTTCACAATGACATTTAACATTTTAGTAGTTTTATTGAAATGCAAATGGTTTTAACCAATTGACACATTTAAGTTGTATGATGACCAATGAATTGTGAAAATGCGGCATTAATGCTTTGTAATGATTTTTATAGACAATAAAGACTAATCACTTCAAAAATCAGTCACTGACTCCTTTGCGAGCTTTTTGCGCGTGAGCATGGCAATGCCATGTGGTTCCAATGTGTGCCAATTGGTTGCAAAGCGGCTATCTGTTGTACTGCTGATTGCAGCATTACAAAGTTCAACTTGGTACAATGTGCTTGGCTATTGCAGTCATAAGACCTAGGGGCAGATTTACAAGCCCCTTGCGCCACTTTTGCGTCACTTTTCCCATGTTAAAAGTGACGCAAAAGTCGCGCAAGGGGCTTGTAAATAAGCCCCCTACTGTTTACTGATTATGGGGCATATTATCAACGGCCAGCGACAATTATCGCTGGCCGTGCGTAGCGACGAATTCCCTATCGCAGGCTATCTCTGGAATTTATCGCCCTGGTAGCGCGTTATTAACAACGCGTTTCACCAGGGCGATAACAATTCCAGAGATAGCGAGGTTATCGCCGTTTTGCAGGGAACATCGCTGGTTTTCCAGCGATGTTCCCTGCAAAACGGCGATAACCTTGCTGATACGACCCTGTGGTCGTATCAGCAGAATCCACCCCCTATGTTAGGGATGGCTAAGTCAGGATTTTAGCAGACGTTAGATTTTGGCGAAAACGGCTGTTTTCGCCAAAATCTAACCTCTGCTAAAATCATGTGGGCTGCCTTGTAAATATCGCGATGTGAACATCAGCGATATTTGCAACGTAGTCCATCCGGGGTACGCCCAGTAATGCCCACTTTGCATCTCATTAGAGATGCAAAGATGGGCGTTGGGGAAAGAGGCGATAATGCAAGGTTTCACGCGATAGCGTGACCTTGCTGATTAGGCGATAAAATTATCGCCGCTTTCGTCCGAAAACGGACGCAAAGCGGCGATAATTGTTTATCGCCTCGTTGATAATATGCCCCTAAGTTTCATCATTCTTGCATCACCTGCGTAACATTAGCCCCCTGTGCATAAAGAGACATGATTAGTTGAACTGACAATGCCTTCTCGTCTCTGGAACAGCCTTCCCTTATTCCTGAAAAAAGGAAACGGACCTCCCCTGTTTTAGGAAAAAACGAAAAACCAGGCTTTTTAACCTGTAGGAGTCTCTAAACTCTGGCTAGCCTCTTAAACTGGCATTGCCCTGTTAGAAAGCTTGCGCGCCTAGACACCCCAGTAGACACCCCAGTAGTGCACGTTTATTATAAATTGTCATTTAATTTCATTCTTGCATTTGTCATTTGGTTTTCCCATTCTAATTTCGTTCAGCATGTCCCAATGTACTTACCTCATATTCTCACTCAATTCCCTGTGCTGGAAAGTTTACCTGTAGGTTTGCATGTCCAAGCTTACCAAGACTGTTTCCTGAAAGACTCAGGCATAGATTCACTAAGACTTTGCTGCTGGCGCAAATATGCATGATATGCAGATGTTTTGCACTGAAATGTGTCCTTTTCTCAGTATGGAAACTGCTTTGCACTGCCTTTTGTCATCGAGAGTCAATGGAGAATTTCAGGGGTGGACTAGTGCAAACCCCTAAAGGTTTTGACACACAGCCCTATCTACAAAGATAGCCAGATGGGACTTTGAGTCTTAAACTAATGCCTATCTAATGCAGGTATAAACAAGGGGAAATATGTTATTTCTCCACAGAACCGATGATTGCATGTGTGCTGAGGGCATAACACTCTTTTAGTGCTTATAATTAGAGTTCATAAGTTTCTGTAGGCATAGAAATGTGTGCTGGAAAGATATGTTTCCGGTACAAATCCTATGCTAGACAGAGCGCCCTCACCTCTGCACCATGGTGCGTGGCTGCTCATTACGCAATGCAGCCTTGTTAGAGCAGCAGCACTAGAGATGAGAGCAGAAGGATGCCAATCTTAGCGCATGTGACTCTGTGCTGTGTGTTCCTTATTTTTCAATGCAGCACAGCAAATTTGGTGGCTGTACTGTTACGTGTGAAAAATTATTAAAACTGTGCCTTAAATGTGACACACTGGTTGGTCTTTGACTGAAGTCAATTAAAGAAAATCATCAAACATTATTATATTTTTGACTTCGAGAGAATATGAGATCCCAGGGCCTGGAAAAGGCAATGGCAAAAACATCCAGGAAAAACCTTCAATGTTTTTTGATGCCAGGAGGCCCCACAACATTACTCCTGGTGGCTGGAGGACACTTCCCATCTGAGTTGAGCAATCAGGCTACAGAAATCCTTTGAAGACCAGGCTGTTTGTTTGCAGTGATTTGCATTCTGCAGAGGTTCCCTAAGGGATGAGGGGGGTATCTGATTGAACTCCTTCAGTGAACCTTTTGTGAGTAGGGTCCACCAGGTGAACCAATATGTCTGTTGGCACTAATGCCACAATTTGTATTACTCATACCCCAATAAAGACAGTAGCATAGCATCATCTGTAGCACTGGGCTGGACTACATGAGCAACAGAGAGGGAAGTGGGTGGCAGAAGCCGGATCTCCTTGTTCCGCCACTGAAGAAGAGTATTCCAGGCGGGCCGGAAGCCAGCCTGACCATGTACCATTTTCTATTGTTTTTGCCAAAGCTTATATGTATTAGTTACTAATAGTGACACTACAAAGAGGGGAACATTTTTGTAGGAAAGTGCCCTTTTGTATGGTCACCCAGCACTTTTTCCTCCATCGCTGATGGCTTTGACTTTGAAAGTGCACTGGAGCCTGCTAACCAGACCCCAGTGCAGTGGTCTCTCCCTAAAAATATGATCCACGTGAATTGGTAACCACAGTTGGCAAGGACTTTAACCCCCTTGTATCTCCCTGGTAAGTGGTACCAGCGCAGTGGCGGCTCACCGAGGGAATGCTGCGGGCGGTGGGGTGGGGCGGGGGAGGGGGAGGGTGGGGGGTAGTGGAGTCAGACATACGACGGACAGGAGTAAGGTAAGTAATGAAATAAATAAAAAAAATTACCTTGCGCGCGCTGCATCACCGAGTTGGTGATGGAGCGCGCGCAAGGTAAATTGTTTTATTTATTTCATTACTTACATTACTCCTGTCCGTCGTATGTCGGACTCCACAAGCCCCCACCCTGCCCCTCCCCCGCCCCACCGCCCCGCTGCACTCCCTCGGCAAGCCACCACTGTACCAGCGGTACCCAAGGCATGGGAGTTAAAGGGGTCACGAGGGTCTGAAGCACTGATGATGCCTCCCTGAGTGACCCAAGAAAAACGATGACAGAATCCTGCCATTGCAGACTGTATGAGTAGTGCAAACTGCTCAACCTTGACTTGTCCTCACCATGGGTGGCAAGGTCATAGCACTACCTTTAATAAATGCCAGTCACCCCTATGTTAGGTCTCCTGAGCCCAGGAGGCAGGGTGCATTATATTAAAGGTGTGAACATATAAGTGCAATCATAAGTCCCATGGCAGCCTCCTTCCATTAGGGGCTACTATAAGTGTTTAGCGGGCCATAGGATAACTTGGGCTAGCACCTGGGCACCCCAGGTTGCAAGCTCCATTATGGTCCCACTGAAAAGGGTCAAGCTTGGTATCAAACAACTTGTCTCATCAAATGCGACTTTTTCCCAAAGTAGGATTTAATGTGGCACCCACCCAGGTGGCTGCCTTAGAGGTTCCCCAGCCGTTCCTGTGTCCTGGCTGTCAGCCTGCAACAGCTGCCGCCAAGTTAGGAATATGACCCCATTCCAGGAGGTGTGAGCTCTCCCAGAAACAAAGGCCTGCCTGGGTGTTAGGTGTCACCTCCCTCCCTGACAGGACGGCTAGGGAAGTGGCATATCAGAGCAGTGAGCATCATAGCTCTTACAGTCTCTGATATGCAAGTAGGCTTCCTCCCAGAGGAGGAAAAGCCAACCCTCTGCCAGAGGTACATCTGCAACCCCGGCACGTGGGAAAAATAGATAGGAGGCGTATACCCCTAGAAGGCTAGCCACACCCTTAGGGTGGGCTACCTGGTCTGTACAGCTGAAAAAGGGATCTGCCATTTAAAAAAATGGCAGAATGAAGGCTTCTGAGTAGAAAAGAAGAAACACCCCCAGTGATGTGGTCACCTCAGGGGTGGATTAGCTGCTGGGGCTAGTCGCCAATTGGCTGCTAGCTCCAACACTTCTAACATCCCTAAATCTAGGATTTAAGGGGCACCCCGGGCACCAGAACCTGAGATCTGATTGACTTGCAATGAAGGACAAAGAAGAGACCGAGTCTGCGGCTTCAGGACGTGCACAAAGAAAAATTGCCAAAGACTGCACTAGTGGCAACCACCTTGCAACTGCAGGACTGCGACTTGTCTTGGACCAGAAACTGGTTCCAAAGGAAAGAGGAACCACTCTGCAAGCTAAAGGCCACTCCAGAACTCTCTTGGACTAGAGGTACTACCGCATCTGCAGTCTGAAGGCAAGAACCGCACTCCCGGATACAAAGAATCACTGGCCATTGGGCCAGCTGAAGGAATCACCGAAAAGTAAATGGCCTAGCGCATTTGGGAAGTGTTGTCCTGACCTCCAGAAAGTTTCAGGTGGGTACCGTGTTCCCCAGGACTCGAGGATGTCGAAACGATCAAAAGCTAAACTTGCTGTTACCAAGGCTTGTTGGTGGCCGACCGGGCTACTTCTACCTTTACCTGACGCTGTGCTTCGGGGGAACCCTGCTGCATCTTGAGCTTGAAACCTTGTGGCCCTGTTGTCGAGAATTTGCATCCCCTTCTTCACCAGCACTGTCTAAACACCAAAGTCAGCACCTGCAGCTCCCGTTGTCCGCACCAAGGACAGCCAGGACTACTCTGCACCCGGGTCCTATAAGCGTGGTAAAATTCAACTGACTGTCCAGGCATTGTCCTGGGATCTGCCTTGCTTTACCAACCAGTGGTTTCCACAGACCTCAACCTGCAAGTAACCGTTTGTTACTAGTCCATTTCTGCATTGACTACAATGTTAATGTTTTGCAGGAGTGAAATGCACTGATTTATTTTTTTCTTTAAAAATCGTTAACTCCAGTTATCCAAATGCATTCATTTTGGTGTCTAAATTTAAATAAAAATCTGCTCTATTTGTATAAATTGGTGTCAGATTTCTTACGACTAGTGTCAGTTACTTATTATCCATGTTGGTACTCTGAAATGCTTAACACATGTTCCTGTAGTAAAGCCTGACTGCTCTGACTTTCCTACAATCTTGCATTGAAATGGTTATGTTCTATCATTGAATGTATGGTGACACGATTTGACAAAAACAGTATAGCTAACATTTTGTAAATGCATACCTCATCTTTGTTAAAAGCATACATGGGTGCCTTGTGTTTTTACTGATTAGGGTCTGCTATTGTGGAATTCATTCAAGGTACCACCAGCATAGTTGATCTGGGTGATATCTAGGGGGTTATCTGATTTGTGAACATTCTTTGTTGTGCACCTCCATACTTAACAAAGCCATTTAGAGGGTGTTTCCTTTGGTATTCCATGTGCCAGTCCATGTATGTTTATAATTTGGTGTCTAAAATGTACTTTTGTGTGCAATAAATAATTGTTTTAAAAAAAAGTTACAGAATTCCTACAAAATATCATGTTAAATGTATTGTATTTTAAATCTTTTATATTGTATTTTAAAATATAGTTGTACATAATATTTTTTTTATTTTGTTGAATTTTGTTGTATGTTGAGTTCTATTCAATTTTGTGTTATAGGTTGTTACTTGTTTAATGATACATATAGTTAGTTATTTTTTAGTGTTGTTTTTCTTTTATTTGATAATACATTTTAAGTTGTTTTTTATTTTACATCAATCTTTTTTTGGCGGATTGTTAGGTATGTAGGGGAATAGTGTGGGAAGTATTTTAAATAATTACTTCTTAGGGGCCGATTACGATGTTGTTCAGAAAGCATTCCGACCGACTCGGTTTCGGAATGCTTTCCGACTGACTCGGTTGCGGGGAGTCCAACCAACCAATTATGATGTGTCCGAACACCGTTCGGTCGGACTCCCATTGACTTCAATGGGAGCTTGTGTTCGGACCGACAACACAGGCTCCCATTGAAAAAAGGTGTTGTCCCAGAAAACCTTGCACCCTGCCGCAGGCACCCCATGGTGCCTGCCACACTGTGCATGGTTGTAAAGAGGGGTCCCATGGGTACCCACACAGGGCCCATTCAGAAGCCTCCGGGTGAAGGGGGGCCCACTATGTGCCCCCAAAGTCAGTCTCCGACAGCCTTTTCGTGTCGGACAGACCGAATTGGAAAGGCTGTCGGAATACGGCATCGTAATCGGTCAGTCGGAAACGTGGTCCGTAGAGACGCACGAGTCGGCTCCGACTCTCTCCGTGTCTCCGAACGCCGTTCGGATGCGACTCAGAACCGAGTCAGACAGTTCGAATGGTTTTCAAGCATCATAATCGCTCATTCGGAAAGGCTTCCGACATGGATTTGGATGAACCGAATGCCGTTAGGAGCCTTTCCGACCGACATCGTAATCAGCCCCTTAGTTGCTTATCATTTTTTGCCATCATTTAATTTTTTAATTATATGATTAACAAATGTACGTTATTTTAGTGATGTTACAGGTAATTATAAAAATATAATTATAAAGATTTTTACAAGTTAATTTGAAAGTGGTTTCTATTTAATTATTTTTGGATATTGATTGATTATGTTATGTTTAAGATTTTGTTTAATAAATCATTCTAATTACTATATTTTTTCTGCAATGTGAATTGTTATTGTTTCCTGTTATTAATTTACTTTGTTGTTGTATTTGTTTGAATTTTAGGGTAATAAGGTAGGGAGCATTTTAAATGTATTCTTTAAATGTATGAATTAATTCAATTTTGAAATAATATTTTCTGTATAATTTCATATTATTTTGTGGTTTTGGAGTTAAATAATTTATATAAATTATATAATGTTAAAATAGTTTTAAGAATTATTTATGAGAATATATTTGATTTTTTTATAAAAATTTCTATATATGGAATTTGTTTTGTATTAATTTAGGATAGGTAAAATGACATCTGAGCTTTCTAAAGTTTAATATTGTTCCTACTCTTGCTTATGCTGCACTCAGAATAGCAATTCTCACCCTCCAAAATCCAACACTTTAGTTACTGTTGCTTATGTTGGAGTGGGAATAGTAAAACCGAGCCCTTCAAAGTCCAACATTTTCCCTACCGTTGCTCAGGCTGGAGTGGGAATAGTAAATGTAACCCCTCTGAAGTTCAGGTTGGAGTGGGACAATTGCATAATACAAAATGACAGGGCCCTCCTACAGAAAGTAATGATGGTCCCCAGGTCTCCCATATCTGACACATATTCATAGACTTTGAGCTAAATGGGGTCCCCTTGAAAGGTTGGGTGCACCCTGGAGGGTTGGGGGTCCACCGTGCCACAGGAGCTGAAGAGGCCTACGTTATGCCCGTGAAATGAGAATAGTAAATTTGACCCCTTTGAAGTCTAACACTTTTCTTACTGTTTTTTACATTGGAATTGCACACATTTTCTCTATTGTTACTCCAGTTGTAATGGGAATAGTAAATCTAACCCCTTTTTCCATACTGTTACTTATGTTCGAGTGCAAATAGTAAATCTGACCCCTCCTAAGTGCAACACCTTCCCCATTGTTGCTCAGGATAGAGTGTGAGTAGTGCATGATACCCCTTCAAATCTAATTTTCTAATTTATTTATGTTGTTTGTATATATATGTATATATATATATATATATATATAAACCAACAACGAAGTTCGCTCTTACACGAGCCTCATGTGACGGCGTTCGCACGGTGGGATGGCGAGTCCTAACAAATCCTCTCGAAAGCTGCTGAAAATATCAATGAAACAGCATGCCGTGGACTCAGCTTTTTGCAAATATGTTATTTAATGGCGGCACAACAACTCTACGCGTTTCGGAGCCAACGCTCCTTGCTCACGAGTAACCATTGTTGTAGTTCAACAAAACTTAAATAAACCATGTGACATTGTGTTTCATAAACACTGCAAACAGACTCTTGTGTTACATTGAGTTTACCATTCATCACTCAATTGTGTTATTCTAATGTCAATAAATTAGTTACCCAGTATAAATATATTTCCACAGGATTTTGCAATCAAAAGCAAGTGGGTTTGTAAATTAATTAACGCTTAGGGGGTCATTATGATGGTGGGCAGATCACCACCGCCCGGCCGCCATCACAACATCATTCACCCCCCGCCATATTATCATGGCGGGGGTACCGCGGCGGACGGAAAGTTCGTCTGCCGCATTTTCGCCGGTCGGCAATCGTCACAATTGCCGGCCGGGCGGAATTGGGCCTGAATATGGTGGCGGTGCACCATCCATATTAGGATGGGAGGTAAACGGAGCCTTTCCATGGCGGCGATGCCGCCATGGAAAGGCTGGCGGGAATTGCTTTGGGGGTCCGTTGCGGGCCCCTGGGGGGGTGGGGGGCTGCACTTGGGGGGTACCTAAGGTACCGCCCTGCATTACCATGCACAAGGTGGCAGGCACCGCGTGGTGCCTGCCACCTTGTGCATGGCAATGCACGACATGCCTCTTTGGCATTGCGGCGGGTGCTGCTTACAGCAGCACCCGCTGCAATGTAATAGATGTGGAATGCGACCGCCAGGGTGGCGTCGCATCCTAATTTGCGGTGCGGGACCACCGCACCGCTGGCGGCCGGTCTCAGCACCGCTAGGGTGGTGGGTATCCTAATGGGGCCCTAAATGTTCACCACATGATGCAGACTTCGCACATGTTCCGATAACAATAAAGTTGTGGAACAACTTTATTAACTTCGTAAACATCCAAAATCAGACAGCAGACACTGCTCTAATGGTCACAAACTTTTTGGTGGTGATCATACTCATGTACTATGACCCTATAATGCCTCTCTGTTTCGAAACAAAAGTCTCATCTTATGATATTGGGAAACAGTATTGTGCCCGGATAGGTGATTGCCGCATTACTTGGCTTGTCAGTACTGATACGATTCTGAAAGCCATTGTTCCTGACATCAAAAACGATATGCTCTTGTATTACAGTTGCCCAGTATTGCCCCAGTGGGTTTAATGCTTGAGTCATAGCCAGCATCACCCTACTACCTAATCTTGCCCCAGTGGGCAAAGAATCAATATCGTTACTGGCATGATCTTGACATGATGATCCTATTCATTCATGACCTCTTACAATGTTGCCCCAGTGGGCGTACCCTTAATTCTTGCTGTCTATATATCATTATTTATAATTGTTTTGAGCTCGTCCAAAACTAATCACCCAGTTCATATTGCCTTTTATGCATCATTCATTGTCAATAGATGCGTTTAGCTCTTTTGCCTTCCACTTGCCGTCATATTTGTTGAAGATCTGCAAGACACAAACAGTCTGATTAACAGTTAAATTAAAAAGCCTTACAACTACAACTCAAGTGAATAAGCAAAAATAAACAGTGAGGATAAAAACCAAATTTCTAATACAGTCATATAATGTAAAAACATTAAAATATGTTATTGAGCAGATTTTTAAGTAGTTTCTTTGATATTTGTGAACTGCTATAACATTCAATAGGCAACTATCTTATCCTAAATGAACCGATAGTTCTTCACCCCCATAATGGCCTGCAGGCGCCATGGGATGATATTGTATTATCAGTTTAGATTCCAGGCGTCTTAGTTCACGGACACCCCCTTGTTCATGGATTCGGACAGTATCAAGTACACAGAACGAGAGATAATTGCTGTTCTGATTGTGGTGGATTTTGAAATGTCGATCAATAGGATATTGCTTATCATCATTTTTGATAGCGCGAAGGTGCTCTAAAATTCGTTTCTTCGCTTTATGGATTGTGCTACCAATGTAGTATTTGTTGCATGGGCATTTCAAAGCGTACACCACGTGGTCCGTGCTGCATGACACATGTTTAGTGATCTTAAATGGTTTACAATGGGGTGACAGTTCAACTTCTTTACAATTGCTGCTGTATTTACATGCCTTACAACATCCACAAATATAGGAACCCTGAATTCCTGTCTTCTTGGGTTCTATCGTGGTGAGAGATCTACAAATGGTGTCTTTCAATGACCTTGCTTTTGTAAAAGTCAGTTGTGGGTATTCCTCAATATAGTTAGGCAAGTTTTTGTCAGTTTTCAGTACGTGCCTTAGAATTTGTTGAGACCCTTTTGCACTAATTTAGATTGGCCATGAAAGTTAGTAATGAATCTTATCTTCTGTTCAGATTCATTTGACAAGGCATTCTTGGGTATCAACAATTCAGATCTAGTCCTATTCATGACCTCTAAACCTGCCTTTTTGATCATGGACCGTGTGTAACCTCTCTTTAAGAATTGTTCTGTCATACACGTCTCTTCAACCTTATAGCTCTCCTCTGAGCTACAGTTGTGTTTTGCACAAAGTATTTCTCCCAGTGGGATACTTCGTATAAGATTTTCGGGGTGGCAACTGCGGGCATGAAGTAGGCTGTTGCCCGCCGTCTCTTTCCGATATAAGAGACTGTCCAATCTTTCCCCATTAACTTTCAGTTGGAGGTCTATAATTTTTTTTTTTTTACTGTTAATTCGGCTAGTGAATTGCAAATTAAGTGTGCTATTATTTAAAACACTGACCAATTCAATGGCTTGAGTTTCATCACCTCTCCAGATACAAAAAATATCGTCAATGTATCGCACCCACATTACAACCTGTTCATTAAATTGGTCCAGGTTACTCACCACCTGCTCCTCCCACCAGCCGAGGTAAAGACCTGCAAAGCTGGGGGCGAAGCAGGTCCCCATTGCGGTGCCCAGTGTCTGCCTGTAGATCTTACTATCAAATGTGAAGTAATTTTGGGTGAGACATGTATTCATCATGTCTAAAAGCATCTACGTATGGAATAGGTAGGAAAGAGATCTATTTCGTAAAAAGTAGCGACATGCCCTCAGTCCTTGCTCATGTGGGATACACGTATACAAACTATTTACGTCTAGGCACATCAGTAGATACTCTTTAGCCCTTACTACATCCTGGATCTTTCTTAAAAAGTCCCCCGTATCTTTTACATACGATGGGAGACTCTGTACCAGAGGCTGCAAGAAAAAGTCAACGTACCTAGACGCATTTTCCAGGCAACTTCTCCTTGAGGAGAAAATAGGTCTCCCCGGGGGGTTCAGACAATCCTTATGAATCTTAGGGAGTACGTATAAGGCAGGTAATTTGGGGAACGTACACAATAGATAGTCATGTTCTTCCCTTTCAAGGAGGCCTCTTTCCCTCCACTCTCCTAGTTGTATCTGATATGTTTTGTTTGATGCCTCATATTTGGCTTTAGTGCTTATTTCATATCTAGATGTATCACTGAGTTGTCTATTCCCCTCATTGAGGTACATTTCTCTTGACATTACAACAACATTACCTCCTTTATCTGATTTTTTTACTACAATTGATTAATCATTTTTCAACATTTCAATGGCCTCTGACTGTTCTAGTGATGTTACTTTTCATAAAACATTTTTTTTTCTTAGACAGATTTACAAATTCATGTACAATACCTCTTTCATTACTTATTTGTGGCGAAAAGATTGATTTTGGTCTAAAACCACTTTCACAGCTAAGGTCTAGTCTGATGTCATTATTAATCAAATTTATGAAAGGATCATTGATGAATCCTGGGTCACCCTCTAACTCATTCATTTGGTGCAACAACTCAATGTCACTGATATTGATATTACTGGGCATTTCCCTTACAACGTTGGGTGTTTCAGACACTTTTGTAGCATACCATTTCTTAAGTCTTAATTTCCTCGTAAAATGGAAAAGATCAATCCTACTCTGTGTATAGTTGAATTGAGTGGTGGGGCAAAAAGACAGACCAAGTGACAATACTTCGATTTCCACAGTACTAAGGGTCCGACCTGATAAGTTAATTACTGTTTGTAGATCCATTATTTTGTCTTCTTCTGCCCTGTCGTGCTGCTTCCCACCGGGCTGTCCGAATCTTCTTTTGATTTCACGTTTCCTCTTGCGCCTCCTCTCCCTCCTCGCCCACGACCTCTGTATCCTGTTGTTCTTTGTTTGTTCTGAGCTGACATTCTTCCTTGGGCCATCAGATTGAATTCGGTTAAAATTTGGTTTTTTACTCCAGTGAATTCCGATATGTTGGATATGTCGTTCTCACTGGTCTCGCTTTCTTCAGCATCTTTTCGCTGCTCACTGGTTACAGATCTACTCGCGTTCTCACCTTCTGCCATAGTACTCTTTGTTTTCTGTATATCCCTCATAATTTTATCCTGGGAGAGGCTTCGGAGGTGATCATATCTCTTCGCAAAAGTTAGAATCTGACCCTTCTCATAGTCGACCTGATTGCTGTGGAACTTGCGCTGCTTTTTCATCTTAATCTCTTCTTCTATTTTGTCTAATCTTACATCCATTTTATCCATATCTGTTTGAAATTCATCCTGTCCACAGATTGCTTTTAGCTGTTTGGTTAAGTTTTCAATTTCATCAGTTAATCTCTCACAATACTTGCGGGCATATTTTACCAATAATCCCAACATGATGGTGGAACAATTATGGTTGTTCGCAGCCCACTCGTTTACCAGTTCCGGGTCGGGGTTGTTGAAGGTAGGGGTGATGAAGATTCTAAGTCCTTGAGGGACCCGATTTACATTGCTGTATTTTTGCAATGTTGTTGCCTCCCACCATTTTGTTTGTTCCATTTTCAGGGCTTTCCACAGCTTGTCCCAGAGTTGCCTTTTACTTGGGGAGAGAGAGATAGTACTCATCGGCTCAATGTTTTCATCAATATTACTTGATTTATTGTATTCGAACATCTTAACCGCTGCCTCACTGCGTTTCATGTTACGTGCCATAGCCATTATTTAGATTAGATAATGAACGCTACTCGTGCGTTACGTTTGCAAATCCTTAAGCCAACTTCACTCGGTTGGTTACAGAAGGATAACCGTCAGCCTCATTCTCTTTCCACAGTTTCACAGGAAATATTCCCTTCAGTCAATTTCCTTATCAGTGTGCAGCGTTTTTCAAACCCTTTTTTCCAACTGGAGCATTCCTCATGACATCGGCTCACTTGCAGGTGAACGGGCGAAAAACGATTTAGGGGCCGATTCCGATCTCGGTCGGAGGCGCACCCAATACCATTCGGTCGGGAAAAAAGCCATGCGAAAGCCTGTTTCCCGACCGAACCGTACGCTGGTCCGGCCGAGCGAGTACGATGCGAACTCGCCGACCGACTCGTCCGGGCGACCCGACCGCTCCGACCGACTCGTACCCGGATCGTACCGCTCCGACCGACTCGTTCGGACCCGATTCGCACCGCGCAATGGAGACGTTTTCCGGCCGGGTAAGTACGATGCGCACCTCGACCGCTCCGACCGACTCGCGCCGTCCGACTTGAACTCGCTGTCGGAGCCGTACTTTGGGGGTCCGTGTCGGACCCCCTGTACGCGTACCCGTGCGAGGCGCACACAGGGGGGACCCATGGGTCCCCCTACCTGTGCGTGTACGCCGCGGGCGCTCGCGGCGTACTCGCTGTAGGGGGCGCCCTTGTCCGCCTCGCACCCATTGGAGGCAATGGGAGCCCGCGTACGCGTTGTACGACCGGCTCCCATTGAGTTCAATGGGAGTCCGACCGACTCGTGTCCGATAACATACGGACGCATCGTACTCGTTCGGTCGGACTGCACGGGTCCGATTCGGTCGGAAATCTCTCCGGGTCCGGCTCGGTCGGAGAAATTTCCGGCCCGAATCGGAATCGACCCCTTAGTCTCCCAATGTTTATAGAGCGGGCGGGCACTGGTATTTACTAAAATAAACCAACAACGAAGTTTGCTCTTACCCGAGCCTCTTGTGACTGGTAAGGCGCAGCGGGATGGCGAGTCCCAACAAATCCTCTCGAAAGCTGCTGAAAATATCAATGAAACAGCATGCCGCGGACTCAGCTTTTTGCAAATATGTTATTTAATGGTGGCACAACAACTCCTCGCGTTTCGGAGTCAACGCTCCTTGCTCACGAGTAACCATTGTTGTAGTTCAACAAAACTTAAATAAACCATGTTGCATTGTGTTTCATAAACCCTGCAAACAGACTCTTGTGTTACATTGAGTTTACCATTCATCACTCAATTGTGTTATTCTTATGTCAATAAATTCATTACACTGTATGAATATAGTTACACGAGTTTTTGCAATCAAAAGCAAGTGGGTTTGTAAATTAATTAACGCTAAGTGTTCACCACATGATGCAGACTTCTCGCATGTTCCGATAACAATAAAGTTTTGGAACAACTTTATTAACTTCGTATACATCCAAAATCGGACAGCAGACACTGCTCTAATGGTCACAAATTTTTTGGTGGTGATCATAGTCATGTACTATGACCCTATAATGCCTCTCTGTTTCGAAACGAAAGTCTCATCTTATGATATTGGGAAACAGTATTGTGCCCGGATAGGTGATTGCCGCATTACTTGGCTTGTCAGTACTGGTACGATTCTGAAAGCCATTGTTCCTGACATCAAATACGATATGCTCTCGTATTACAGTTGCCCAGTATTGCCCCAGTGGGCTTAATGCTTGAGTCATAGCCGGCATCACCCTACTACCTATCTGGCAACTCTGTTTTGTTGGATTATAGCGGTCTAGCCTGGGCCGCGGAGGGAGCCCCGCTGCAACTAAAGCAGTCCCGCAGTTACGCTGAGTAGCGTGGCAGCGAGGGGGACAGGAGCCGTGAATGGAGGTAGTGAAATGCGGTATGTGACTGGATTGGTGCACCACAACCAACTTGGGATTTATTGAACTTTTGTTATTGAGCGCTGGGCACGGCAACTCACAGGAGAAAAAGAAGGCACTACGAATACCATCAGGCCACGGTGATGGCCATGCCCACTGGTCCGGGGATTGTGATAAAGCGCAGGTGCTGGTAAAACTGTTGTTGCCCTCCCGCATAGCCCATGAAGAAGTGCTAGGAAGCACGAAACGCGTCGGGCTTGGCTTTGCATCATTGTGGCATAATTTTGTGTACCCATGTTGTAAACCTCCATTAAAACGTTGAGCAAATCCTACCTGTGTGGGCCCCTCTATCGCAGGCAACTCTGTTTTGCTGGATTATAGCGGTCTAGCCTGGGCCGCGGAGGGAGCCCCGCTGCAACTAAAGCAGTCCGCTGTTACGCTGAGTAGCGTGGCAGCGAGGGGGACAGGAGCCGTGAATGGAGGTAGTGAAATGCGGTATGTGGCTGGATTGGTGCACCACAACCCACTTGGGATTTATTGAACTTTTGTTATTGAGCGCTGGGCACGGCAACTCACAGGAGAAAAAGAAGGCACTACGAATACCATCAGGCCACAGTGATGGCCACGCCCACTGGGGCGGGGATTGTGATAAAGCGCAGGTGCTGGTAAAACTGTTGTTGCCCTCCCGCATAGCCCATGAAAAAGTGCTAGGAAGTACGAAACGCGTCAGGCTTGGCTTTGCATCATTGTGGCATCATTTCGTGTACCCAAGCTGTAAACCTCCATTAAAACGTAGAGCAAATCCTACCTGTGTGGGCCCCTCTATCACATGCAACTCAGTTTTGTTGAATATATATATATATATATATATATATATATATATATATATATATATATATTATTTTTTTCATGTATTTTTGTTTGTTTGTTCAATGTAAATTATATTTTTATTCTTTTTTGCAGTAATTTTTTATTTAATGGATTCTTTGTATACATTTTTAATGTTTGTATATCCAGTATTTGGAATTATAGTGCATTTGTATTAGTTTTTCATTTATGTTTACATAATACTTTTATATTTTAACATAATATTTGGGCTTTTTTGCAATTAGTTTAAAGTATATATTTTTATTCTATGTTTGAGAGTTTTGATATAATAAGTATTTTTTAATGTAATATAAAATTTTAATATACACTGTAGCATTATTTTTAAGGCTATTTTATGTTTAAAGTTAATATATTGAAAAATACTTACAAAATTCAATATGCTAACGCATTTTTGATGATATCCTGGTCTTCTATTTTCTGGTGGTGTTATTTTTGACTTTACATAGAAAGTATATAATGTTGATATTTGTGTCCTCAATATTGTTTTTACAATATTACTGTTGGTGAAATTTTGTCAACCAAATTTACTTGTACATTTTTTAGTGTTTGAAATTGGTTGTGTTGCAGAGTTCTAAGTCACCCCCTTAGTAAGACTTGGGCTACTTTGTCTTGCTACTCTGAGGGTCAAGTTGTAAAAGGGATACTTGGGGCCTGATTATGATTACGGGGGGACCGCCAACGACAGCCTGTCAGTGGTGGTCACACCGCCATCTTAATCCTGACTACCTCCCGTCACATTAGGATGGCAGGCGAATGTTGACGGTCGTGACGGTGCCTGGCAAGCACCGCCGTAGGGACTACAATGTCCTTTTCTGCCTGCCTTTTCATGGCGGTTTACCTGCCTTGAAAAGGCAGGCGGAAAGGGACATTGGGGGCCTGTAATGGACCCCCCTTCCTCCCTGGCCCTCTGACATGGCCCCTGGGGGCACATATGGTGCCCCCCAACATATCCCTGCACCATGTGGCAGACACCGCATGGTGCCTGCCATATAGTGCAGGGATATGCACGGGGTGCATATTTTGTACTTTGGCATGTGCTGCAGCCCGCAGCACCCACTGCAATACAAAATATACACTCTGCGACCACCTTGAAGGCGGTCGCATCGTGATTCAGGGTGCGGGACCGCCAACAGCTAATCGGGCGGTTCTGTTTCCAAATAGATGGTGGTTGGAAGTAAGTCCGACTGCCATCCTAATCAGGCCCTTGGTTCCCAGTTTGGTGGTCTGCAATATGGCGACACTAGGACACCAGAAACAGAAGATCACAGTTGTTACAAATAGATCCCTGTAGCTTCTGACTGAGCTGAAGCTCTTCGTCTTGTATTTCTCACAATATGTTATGCACCCACTTTGTAACCAGGCAGAAAGGAATTGCCTCCTCACATCAATTCTATGTAAAACACTGCAACATATGCTTGGATAACATCATTGCTACAGAAAAAACTAAAAAAATATATAAGGAGCATCACCCATGAAGAAACATGAAGGCAAAAGATGAATTATATAATATTCTCTATCCTGTCAAATTCTGATTCAGCCTCTTATTTCCAGTTTCAATTGAAGAATTAATTTCGATTTGTGAACTGTAGGTCTACATCAAATACCTGCATTTTATTAATTGTTTTCCCTTAAGTACACAGAGTATTTTTTCACATTCCTAGATCTTTCTGTTCCTAAAATATTCTCTTATCTTTGCTTGGGACTCTATTTACAGCTACCATGCAACACTGTTTCATGGTATGACCTACTCCTTCAAACTCTAATGGTAGATATACAATCATCCCTCTCAAACCCAGCATTCATTTTGAAGAGATTATCATAGAGATCTGAAAGGAATGAACATATTGCATAATCATATTGTCATACTAAATCAACCTCTGCAGAGCAAATGGCACATTTATGAATTCAAGGCTTTTTCCAACAAACCTTGTTAACCCTTCCAAAAGATACAAACATTGTAATTCTTCTTATTATCATTAAAAACGCCTGTGCTCTGTAGAACGTCCTATGACAGCACAGACAAATGTGTGTTCTGAACTTTCTGTGCTTCAAGAAGTTTTTTTAAATATTCTTTATAGTGTTTAGTGAGGCACTCAGATGATATGCACACATAATTTTGTTTCTCTGATGGTCCGTTGTGGCTGGTGAATTTAGAAAGTGGTAGGGCGTAAAAAGAAAGTCTTTGATTTTGACTGAGCAAAGCAGCAAAGAGGGCGAGCTAAATTTCTTCAGGTGGGTTTGGGGGTCAGGCGGTTATCTGCCCCAAAAATATTTGAAATAAATGGAGCTAACTGGAGCATTTTACAATACAATTATCTCATACATTGACTTAAAGATCTAGATGAGAGGTGGGGTCACTTCAGGCTTGAGCCACATGCTTGTCTCAATTTGAGGACTTCTTTGACCTCTAAGCCCAAAATAAACCAGGCTTTGATATGGCTCATGCACCAAGAAAGAAAGACAAAGCATTAACCTAAGATGTAAAAAAAGAGTAGGAGGTGTTCAGACAAAATATCGAGTCAGTAATATCGACTGACACAATTATCGAGTTGGAAATATCGTGACACAGAAATATCGTGAGTAAGAATATCGTGGACAAGAATATCGATTTTAAGGTAAGTAATATCGATTATTAAAATATAGAAGTCATTATTATTAGCAAAAATATAGTTGTTTAAGATATCGATTTTTAAATTTGTGTTATGTATTTTAGTATATCATTTAAATGTATGTGATGTAATTTTTTTGTATAAGTATTGTTTATGTTTTTTAAGATATGTGTTAAATTTCTATTAGTTATTACATTTAATTTAATTACATTTTGCGTCTTTTAGTTTCGTAATAGGTTGTGGGTTTATAAGGGAATAGGGTGGGAAGTAATTTAATCATAATAAATTAATGATTATTTTTTATTTAATTATATTTATTTAATTGATATTTAATAGTGTAAATGGTGTTTTTAACTTTTTTCGTACATTATATGTGTGGGTTATGGGGTTTAAAGGGGTAAAAGGTGGGAAGTAATGTATTTTTATTTAATTAATAATTAGTTATTAATTAACATTAATTAATTGATTATTAATTATGGTAATTGTGTAATTCTTTTAGGTGTGGGTTGTGGGGTTTATAGGGGTAAAGGGTGGGAAGTAATTATTTTTAATTAATTAGTTGATAATTATTAATTAATTGATCATTAGTTATGTTAATTGTTTAATTACATTTTTTGTTGTGTGCGTTTTGGGTTTACAGGGGTAAAGGGTGGGGAGTAAAATAATCTTATTTAATTTATAATTAGTTGTTAAATACTATTAGTTATTTAATTGAAAATTACTTTTAATTGTGTAATTAATATTTTTAAAGTTCAATTTTAGGTGTTGGTTGTGGGGATTATAGGGCTAATGGTGGGAAGTTAATTAATTTTAATAAATTATAATTTGGTTTTCAATTAATAATATTTGTTTAATTGATCATTAATTATGTTAATTTTGAAAATATTAGTTTTTTTACATTTTAGATGTGGGTTGTGGGTCTGGTAGGGATTTGGGGTGGGAAGTAAATCAATTTTAAGCAATTAATATTTTTTGTAATTATGAATATTTTTTAATTTAATAATTATTTGTGTTGTGTGTTTTGTGGGGGTATACTGTAGGAAGTACATTAATAACACTTAATTAATAATTGATATTTAAATAATGAAAATGAATTTGCTTATGAATATTTATATTAATAGTGAAAATAATTTTTTAGGTGCAGCTTGTGAGTTTTGGGGTGTTATAGGGTGGGAAGTAACTAAAGTAAATTTACGTAATTAATAGTGTTTTTGTTAATAAATAATTTCTAAATAAAAATATTCATTTGTATGAAAATCATTTTTGAATTTTATTTATGATAACATTTGTCGGTATTTGTGATATGTATTTAATATTATATTATGCTTTTTTTAAAACTTGTAATATTAAATATATATATATATATCTTTTTTCAACATATTTATATATTTTTTTATTTACTTTGTTTTTAAAATATTTTTATTTTGTTGAAGATATTTTATTTGTTTTTAATGTTGAACTGACTGGAGTGGGAATAGTAAATTTTGCCCCTCTGCAATCCAACACTTTCCCTACTGTTGTACTGACTGGAGTGGGAATAGTAAATTGTATCCCTCTGCAATCCAACACCTTCCCTACTGTTGCACTCACTGGAGCGGGAATAGTAATTTTTACCCCTCCGCAATCCAACATTTTCCCTACTGTTGTACTAACTGGAGTGGGAATAGTACATTATCCCCAGGTCCCTCCTGTCCTCGTCCCATTCATAGCAAAGTGGAGATAACCCATCTCCCGACAGAAAAAAAGACAGACGAATGCTGGGACCCTAACCCTGCCCCTCCCACTGAGAGTACATAAGAAGTACTTACCCAGCATTCCGCCTGTTCTTTTTTTCTGTCTGTCGACAGAATGGACATGGTGCTGGTGCTGCTCCTGCAGGACTGGGGTGGCGTTTCTTCTTCCTCTCACAGCCTGGCTGTGTGGGCAGGGGTCTGCTGGTCTGCCTCCTGGCCTGCCGGGCTTGCTGGGGGGCAGGGATGTTCACGGCCGGCTCTGTCATGCCGGCCGGCCCTTTGCGGCTGGTGCGTAGCCTCCCGGTTGCTTCCAGGTCACTGGACGCATCTTCCTGTGGCCTGGCCGGGTGGAAGTCGCGCCCCGCTTACTGTCTCCTGGCCATCCCTGCTCTGGCGTGGTCTTGGTGGTTGCTTTGGGCTGGCTTTTGGGGTGGGGACCTTGTTCCTGGTGGCATCCCAGCCCCTGCTCCTGGTGAGTTCCCTGTAGCGGTGTTTTTCATTTTTTTCTGGCCAGTGTATGCTCTGCAGTTGCTGTGCTTTCTCCCTTGCAGGGTCGGGGGGGTGCTTGTTTTGCCGGTCTCCCCTCCTGGGTGCCGCGGTCCCCGCTGCAACCTGCAAATGGCTCCTTTCCTCCTCACAGTCTGCATCCGGTCGCCTGACCCTCTGTGGTGGTGTTTCTCTGGTATCGTATGTTGGGCTGCGGGATCCGGAGCACGTCAGTGGACACTGGGGCTGCTTATCCCTCCGGCCTGGGGGCGTGCAAGGTGTATTGTTCCTACGTTGCTCTGCGTGGCACAGGTTTGTGGGGCTTGTCTTTGCTCACCGTCGGGGGCTTCTGGGCGACGGCACTTTGTTTCGCCAGTCCCTATACGCCTTGCTTGGGCCCATGTGTTTTGTGCATGTGCTACACACTTTGTACGCTGGAGTCTGGCACTGCTCCGCGGCTCTCCCGGGCAGTGCTCTGTCTCTGCCTGCTCGGTCTACGGTTCGTGGCCCCGTGCCTCGCCCTGGACTGTTTTTGGCAGTCGCTGCCTGCCTGGGGGGTCGTTTTCTTTTGTGGAGTTCTCAGCCCTTTCGTGGCCATGCCGGTTCCCTGAGGTTTGTTCCTGTGTGACTCGAGTGCTCCGGGCGCTGGTGCCTCATGGTGGCTTCTGTGTGTCTCTGCACATTACTTGTCCTGGTGGGCTTCCCTGTGCGTGCGGAGCCGTGTTGTTGGTCTCTTCTGGCCTCCTGCTGCGGTTTATGGCTCTGGTGGTTCCCAGTTCCATGTCGCCTTTTCCAGCGCTTCTGCATGGCTCTTCCTGTTTGCTCTTGCGACAGGCCGGGTGCTGGGGCTCCTTGGCTGCGTCCTGTGTCTCGGGGTTGCTCGTCCAGGCCGCCTTGGTTTTGCCTGTGGCTGTTCCTCCCTTGTCTCGGCTTCTCTCTTCTGGTTCCTGGTTGGGCCACCCGCCTTGGTTTTCCGGGTGCTGTTGCTTTTCTTTTTCTCGGCTTCCGTGGGCTGCTGGTTTCTGGCCGGTGCTGTGGTACTGGTCCGATCTCCTTTCCGGGTCTGCCTCCCTTGCCTGTGGGCTTTTGAGGTGTCCTGGTCGGCCCTCTCTGGTCCCCGCTTCTGCGTGGTGTTTCTCTCCGCCTCGCCTACTCTGGTGCCTCAGTAGCTTCTTGCTTCCCCTGGGATGTCCTGTGTTTGGTCTCTTGGCTGGGGGCTGTGCTTCTTTCCTTTGGCCGTTCCTCCCTGGTTCCTCTGTTTTCATCTGGTCTCCGTGGTTCTGCTGGGTAGGGCCTGGTTGGTACCTGGATGGTTTTCCAGGGTGCTGTCGGCCTCCGCTTCGCTACGTGCGGCCTTTGCGCAGTGGCGCTTTCCTGGGGCTGTTGGGTCCCGTGCCCTTCCCTTGCCATGTTTTGAGTCCCCGGTGCTGCTCCGCTTGAGGTGTTCTTCTTTGTCCCTGTGTGTGTGGCGGTCTGGGGGCTGTGCTCCAGTTGCTCCTGGTCTGTGGGCTGGCTGCTACTTCTACTTGTCCTCCGGCGGTGCCCCCTTGTGGTCGTCGGTGGCCTTTGGCCCTTCCTCCCTGTACGTGCCTGTTCTTGTCTGGTCTCCTGGGGCCCGGCCTGGTCTGGGCCTTTTTTGGGTGTTTGGCTGGTTATGCCTGTTGCTGTTGTTTTTTTGTGCCTGGTTGCGGCCTGGTGGGGTGTCGGCCGGGGTCTTCTGTTGCTGTCCGCTCGGGGTTGCCCGGTTGCTCACTTGCGGTGCTCCTGGGCTGCCTGGTGGGGCGGTGTTGGGGCTGGCTGTGCGGTGGTTTCTTTCTGCCGGCTCTGGGGTGTGTTTTCCCCTGTTGTTCCCCCCTGCCTTTTTTTTTGGCGTGTTCTCCGCCTGTGGGGTGGCTGGTCCCTCTGCTGTCGGGTTCTGGTCATTGTGGGTGTGCTGTGTTCCTGCCGCTGTTGCCTCTTGGCTCTGGCTGGGCCTGTTTTGGCCTGTCGCCCGCTCCTGTCTTCCCTGCATGCCTGCTCCCGCTGGGGGTGTCGGTTGTGTGGCGGTGTCCCGTAGTGGTCTTCTTGTCTGTGCGGTTGTCTGCGGGCCTGGCTGCTGGTTCCCCGGGGGTCTGTGGCTGTGTTTTGGGGGGGGGTCTGGTGGCCTGCTGCGTTGCCTCCCTGCCTGCGCCTGCTCTCCCCTGTTCTCTGTGGTTCGGCTGGGTTGGTCCTGGTTCGTGCCTGGTTGGGGGTCCGCCTGGGACTTCTGGGTGCTGTGGGCTTCCTCTGTGAGGTTGTTCTTTTGCCTTCTTTGCCTGTTGTGCTGTCCCCAGGACTGCTTGCTCTCTGCCTTCTGGCTTTGTCAGTTGGGCTGCTGGCGGTTTTTTTCTCTTCTGTGGCCTCTTCGGGTCTCTGTTCCCGTGTGGGGTGGTGGGGGCCGTGTTTCCTCCATGTTCTCGGCCCTTGCTGGTACGGTCCTTGGGCTCCTTGTTTTGGTTTGGTCCTGAGCGATCTGGCGTTTCGGTGCCTGGGGTCTCTTCGTCCTCCCGGCCTTTGCTTTGCCTGTGCTCTGCTGGGGCCTTACCCTCTTTGGCCTTCCCTGGGTGTGGGTTGGGCCATCGGGTCCTTCTGTTCGGGCAGGTTGCTTGGCTTTGGCTCTGGCTTTTCCGGCTGCTTTGTTCTCTGTTGCCTGCTTTCTGCCCTGGGGGTTTCTCCCCTGCTCCTGCCCTCCCTTGGTGCCTGCTGGGCCATGGAGTTTGGTTTGCCTGTGCAGTCTCTTTGGCTTCCACCCTGGCTTCTATTGCCTCTGTGGCTGGGCTGGTTTTGGGGCTTCTTTTTCCCTCGTGGGTTTGGATTTCCCGGCTTTGGTGCTTGGGCCTGTCCCGCTCCTTTCGGGCCCCTGTGGGCTCTGGCTTGTTGGCCCCCGGTCTTTGCTTGCCTCTGTGTTGTTGGTCCTGCTCTCCGCCTGTTTTTTTTGGGGGGGAGCGTCTCTGTCTGACCTGTTCTTTCGTCGATATCTGGTTTAGCTTGTCTGTTGCTGGTGTTGGCTCCCTTGGGGTTCCCTTGCTCTGGTCTTGGGTTCTCTGGGTCGTTTGGTCAGCTGCCTGTTGCGTTTGGGGCCTGTGGCGCCTCTTCTCTGGTGGTCGGTGTGTGCTTTCTCCGGGCTGTGGCTTCCTGCTCCGGTCCCCCCCGGGTTTGCGGTTGGGGTGTTCTGGTGGGGCTGTGTTCTTTGGGTCGTGTGCTGCCCTCTTGTTCCCCTTTTTTCTTTGGTTTCCTCTGGTCTCGTTGTCCTTGGGGGTTGCCTTTGTCGGTTCTTCCTGCTCGGGCTTCCTGGCGGGTCATGGTTCTGTTTGGGGGCCTTGTTTTTTGGTCTGTGTTGAGCCTGCTTGGTTCTGGTCTCTGCCGGGCCTGCTCCCTTCTGGCTCCTGGGGCCTTGTGGGGTGGCTTTCTGGGTGTTTGTTCGTGTTTTCCCCGGTGCCTTGGCTCTCCCTCTTGGCCTGTCCCTGGGCTCTGTCTCGCCTTCCGGGCTGTGTGCTGGTCGGCTGTTGGCTCTGGTGGTTGGGGCTGGCCTTTTTGTCCCGGGCCTGGTACTCTTCTGTGGGGTTCCGGGGGCTTTGTCCTCTGGGCTCTCTGGGGCAGGGTTGTTCTGGTGGGGGGGCGGTTGCTTGGGCCTGGCCTTTGCTTCCCTTTTCTTCTGGTTTGATCTGGATGGTCATGCTCTTGGTGGGCTTCTCTGCCTTTTTGTCCCGTGGGTGCCCTTGGTATTCTCTTGTTGGGGCTTCCTTTTTCTCCGGCCCACTTCGGGTCCGGGTGTTGGTTGCTTTGGGGCCTGTTTCCCTTCTGCTTTTCTTTTGGGTTCTCTTTCCTCTGCCTCCTTTTGGGTGGCGTGGGTTCTCAGTGTTCTGGTTGGCTGCCTCCTTGCTGTTGCTGTCGCCTTCTGCTTTCCTTGGTTCCGGTCCTTGGTTTGGTTCTTTTTGCCCGGTTCTGGCTTGCTGGCCTGGTGGTCCATTGGGCTTCCTCTCTGGGTTGGCCTCTTCGCTGTTTTTTTTGTTCTTGCCTGCCTCGGTTGGTGTTTTGTGTCCGTGCTCTCCCCTTCCCTTGTTCGCTGGGGGGTGCTCCTGCTGGGTGCTGGTTGGCCTCTGTTGGTTGTCCGCCTTGTCGTCTTGCTGGTCTCCAGTTGTTTTGTTGAGGGCGTCCTTGCTTTGGTGGGGCGCCCTCCTGTCTGGGTGCTCTGCCTGGGGTTCCGGCGGTTCTGCCTTTGCTTTCCTTTGGTTGCTGTCTTTGGTGTGGTTTCCGGGGTTGGCTTCTGTTTTGTTTAGAAGGCCGTCTTTTCTGCTGTGGTATTCTCTACTTTGTTATGAATGGGACGAGGACAGGAGGGACCTGGGGGTAATGCTCTATTACTTACCGGTAATCTTCATTACTCCGGGTCCCGTTGTCCTCGTCCCATTCATACGCCCCACCCTCCCTCCCGGTCGGCCGGCCGGCCGGCCTTCCTGTTGGGGGCTTGGTTGTTCAGGCGGAATGCTGGGTAAGTCCTGCTTATGTACTCCCAGTGGGAGGGGCAGGGTTAGGGTCCCAGCATTCCTCTGTCTTTTTTTCTGTCGGGAGATGGGTTATCTCCACTTTGTTATTAATCTGACGAGGACAACAGGACCCGGAGTAATGAAGATTACCGGTAAGTAATAGAGCATTTTATCACTCCGCTATCCAACACTTTCCATACTGTTGAATTTACTGGAGTGGGAATAGTATTTTTTACCCCTCCGCAATCCAACACTTTCCCTACTGTTGTACTGACTGGAGTGGGAATAGTAAACTGTACCCCTCCGCAATACAACACTTTCCCTACTGCTGTACTGACTGGAGTGGGTCTAGTAAATGTTACCCTTCCGCAATCCTGCACTTTCCCTACTGTTGCAATGACTGTAGTGGGAATAGTACGTTTTACCCCTCTGCAATCCAACGCTTTCCCTACAGTTGCACTGACTGGACTGGGAATAGTACATTTTACCCCTTCGCAATCCAACGCTTTCCCGACTGTTGAACTGACTGGAGTGGGATTAGTAAATTTTTCCTCTCCGCAATCCAACACTTTCCCTACTGTTGCACTGATTGGAGTGGGAGTTGTTTTTTGTTTGTTAATTATACATGTTATTGTTGTGTTAAGTGTAGTGGGAATAGTAACTTTTAGTATTTTGTAATGCTATATTTTATGTAATTTTATATTTATTGCACACACCCGACCGCTTAATTTTTATGCAAATCAAAATTAGTCGGAAACCGGCCTCAGCACAAGCTCCCATACAGAAAGGGGAGTTTGTGTTCAGCAGTGCACCGCATGGCAGGCACCTCAAGGTACCTGCCATATGGTTTAGGGATCAACAGGGGGGCACAATAGGTGCCCACTCAGCCCCTACCTGGAGGCCGCAGGAAGAAGGGGCCCCACACATTTCATGAAGTCCACAAAGACTGCAAAGTTATCAAAAGAACTTCACACATTTTAAAAGAGAAATCTGTGCCATTTTACACACCCTTAACGTCCCTTCTCTGTTCAAGATTGTTCGGTGTAATATAGAGATAATAAACGTTTGCAGGACTGCTTTTAAATCGCAGATCATCCCTGCTCCTTGCCACTTAGAGATTATGGGCCTGATTCACAAAGGATACTCATTACGGAGATTCTGCCCCAAGTGCGGAGACTCCCCCCCAGCTGCGGGCCTCCGCCACTAGTGCGGAGGCCCTTTGTGAGTCTGGCCTATGATGCAAGGAGCAGTAAGGAAAGTGCTGTTGTGCTACTGATGTAGCTCAGATTTCATCTGGATTCAGGCATTGCTTTATTTTTGTGTTTCAGACAAACTGCATTTTAAAATGGCACTTTTGGTGCATGCAAAGTGAAAAACATGAAAGAGGCCTGCAAATGAAATCATGTAAAACCATGCTTAATTAATTAATCATGGATCTTTAAAGTGTTTAGTTTAGATTTAGCCTCATTATAGAATGTACATTTAATTTAGAGAATGTTTTTTTTTAACTTTTAAAGTAGCACATAATTGTGCTGAATTAACATGTGTTTTTGCTGTGTAGAAAACTCGTGATTTCAGTTTCCTTTAGAAGGCTCACTGTGGCCTCTTTAGCTTTGCCCAGCTCCTTTTCCTTGTAATCTACACTCCCTGTTCCTGTCTCAAGAGACTTTGGCTTTGTTGCATATTTAGACAATGCATATTCAGTTCATAACACATCTTCTTATAATGTGTATTAATTAATCAACCATGCACTAATACTACACATGGGGCAAACACATTTTGCATGAAAAGCTATTTAAAACATTAGAGCATGTTGCTATGAGTATGTATTAACTGTTTGCACTTTGAAAATTTGCACTAGAGCATGTTTATGCTATGTTGTACATTGCACATTTTTACATGTTGTGCACAAATGATAGAAAAGCTGTTTTAAACTAAAAGCTTTTGCTAGGTAATAACTAATACAGGGTACTAGTATGGGGGGAGGTAAACATAATGGGTTTTATTTAACCCCTTCCGTGCTCATGACGAGCTCAGCTCGTCATGCTGCGCGGTTGCGCTGTGCGCATGACGAGCTGAGCTCGTCACGACTCCACCCGCGATCGGAATGTCCCGCATACGAGCGGAATTCCGATCGCGGTCAAGGGGTTAATAAATTAATACTCTTTTGTGTTTGTTTTGTTTTTGGGCCTACCATAAAATGGCTGCCTGGGAATCCAGCATGGCTGAGAATTGTGCTGAATGAGTGACTCATGCGCAGAACCAGCTACATGAACTGCCAAGTGCCTCAAGTGAAGACACATGGGTCAAGGCCACAGTGAACTGTACATTCTTGTCATCGTGTCAATGTAACAGTGTTTGTGGGAGAGCGTCATCCCTGCGTGTGATGTGAAAGCGAGACGGAAATAGACTGATACACTTTTCCGCATAAATGTTGCAATGTTGTATAATTATTGATGGTGTTACATATGACTGTATTAAGCCTTAACGCTTCCATTGTCAGAACCGGTATGGGTTGGATTTGCAATGAGAACAGGATGATGAGACCCCTATGTCACCTGTGCTAACCAATCACAGTGCGAGTTTCTACTGAAACTGCAACATTATTAGTATAGTCAGCCAAGAATTAGAGTATAAATAATGACCTCTTAGGGGGCGTGTCAGCTTTAGCAGCCTTAGCAGCTTTAGCAGCTTTTAGCAGCCTTAGCCTTAGAAGAGATAGGAGGAGAGAGGAGAGGGAGCAGATGAGTCCAGACATCATATGGGTTAGGTACGTGAACGTTGTGGGTGCAGCCTGGGAGGAGATTGCGTCTGAGGAGAGACAGAGGGAGGAGGGGGTCTTGCTCATATTTTTTCAGAGAGTCCTTGCACGTCATATTTTTGGCAAGGCAGATCACATTCCTCTGTGGTCTTGTGAAGGGCGGGCAGCCTCTCTCTGTGAACACAGAGAGGCAGATTGAACAGACCAGGGCAGAGAATACAGCTGATGGAACAGGTTTAGATTTAGATGCTAAAACTCTGAGGGTCATTACGATGACCGGCGGAAAAAAATCCAACCGTCACGGTAGCGGAAAATCACCGTCCGCAGGTACCGCCGAAACACCTCCGACCCTATTAGGATCAACCGCCAAAATATTCCAACCGCGGTGGTAGGAGGCATCGGAACACCGCCCGTAGACGGTGGAGAAGGGGAAAATCCAACCATGACGGTCGGTTTCACAGTGTAAACACACAAAACCGCCGCCAGGCACGCGGAGTGACCGCCAATGATATTATGATATCCCCGATGTCACATCGGTACGGTCCACTGTGTCCGACCGCCACGGTCGCTAACAGTAATGAATGTGAGATACAGCGGAAGGCCTGCAGCAGCGCCATTGCTGCGGATGCTCCGTCAACAAAATGGCAGCCAAGGAAAGAAACACACAATAAGGCCACCAAATGCACACAGGCAACTAGCCCTGCCCCCAAAATAACCTGAAAAATCCCAATTACACACCCCCATGGGAAATTCAAACACACAAATCACAGGACAACCCACACAGCACACCTGACAGCATTACACCATCTTGACACACCCACATAGCTGAGCATAAAACCAGCCCCTTCCCTGAACACAATCCTTTGCAAAACGACTCAGCAGAAGGAAACAATACCAGAGCACTAAGGAGAGCCAAACCTGCACACATCACACCACCACCACAACACACACACACACCACCTACACCACCCACACCACCCTCACAACTGCACCCCAAAACATCAGCACAGCACACACCATGGCACCACAGAAAATGCCAAAATTCACAGACACTGAGTTGACAGTAATGGTAGATGAGATAATTAGAGTAGAACCACAACTCTTTGGTAGCATGTTCCAACAGACACCATTAGCCACAAGGACAAACATGTGGGTAAGGATAGTGGACAAGGTCAATGCAGTAGGGAACGTGCCCCGCCACTATCAGGAAATCCAGAGGCGGTGGCATGACCTGAAGAGTGTTGTCAAGAAGAAGAGGGCCAAGAACCGTGAGCTGGCTGATGCGACTCGTGGAGGCCCTCCCATTCCACCAAAACCATTCTCTGTGTGGGAGGAGAAGGTGCTTGCCATACTTCATCCAGAGAGTCTTGAAGGAATACCCGGGGGAGTGGAGGCTGGTAAGTACCAACTAATGTATACCATGAAACTGCCATGTACTGTCTTGCACAACTACAAAGCTACATCTCTGAGGCACAAGTACATCCATCTGCACCCCAATACCAAACACAGGTCTCACTGATTTAACATTCACCCCATCTGAATCATCACAAAGGTACACAACATCAACTGTGTTGGATGTGTCCAGGCAAGCAGCACTACAACTCCCACCAGCCACCCCTGTCCCACCTCTCAGAAGGAGGAGCACTCCCCCCACCCAGAAGCATGTGTCAGCCATTGTGTGCTTCACCCTCACCTAACAGGTAGGTAGCCATCTTTCCAGGGAGGTGTGTTTGGAATAGGGATGCCTGCACTACAACTCCCACCAGGCACACCCTGCCCCATCCCTCAGCAGGATGGAGCACTCCCTCCCACCCAGAAGCATGTGGTAGACATTGGATCACCACAAACAAACTGACAGGTAGGTATCCATCTTCCCAGGGAGGGCTGTTTGGGGGTGGGAGGCTTGCACCACAACTCCCACCAGCCACCCCTGTCCCAAAGATGAGCTGGATGGACCACTCCCCCCACCCAGAACCATGTGGCAGCCATTGTGTGCTACACCCTCACCTAACAGGTAGGTAGCCATCTTTCCAGGGAGGTGTGTTTGGAATAGGGAGGCCTGCACTACAACTCCCACCAGCCACCCCTGTCCCACAGCTGAGCTGGATGGACCACTCCCCCCACCCAGAACCATGTGGCAGCCATTGTGTGCTACACCCTCACCTAACAGGTAGGTAGCCATCTTTCCAGGGAGGTGTGTTTGGAATAGGGATGCCTGCACTACAACTCCCTCCAGGCACACCCTGCCCCATCCCCCAGCAGGATGGAGCACTCCCTCCCACCCAGAAGCATGTGGTAGACATTGGATCACCACAAACAAACTGACAGGTAGGTATCCATCTTCACAGGGAGGGCTGTTTGGGGGTGGGAGGCCTGCACCACAACTCCCACCAGCCACCCCTGTCCCACAGCTGAGCTGGATTGACCACTCCCCACACCCAGGACCATGTGGCAGCCATTGTGTGCTACACCCTCAACTAACAGGTAGGTAGCCAACTTTCCAGGGAGGTGTGTTTGGAATAGGGAGGCCTGCACTACAACTCCCACCAGACCCCCTTGTCCCACAGCTGAGCTGGATGGACCACTCCCCCCACCCAGAACCATGTGGCAGCCATTGTGTGCTACACCCTCACCTAACAGGTAGGTAGCCATCTTTCCAGGGAGGTGTGTTTGGAATATGGAGGCCTGCACTACAACTCCCACCAGCCACCCCTGTCCCACAGCTGAGCTGGATGGACCACTCCCCCCACCCAGAACCAAGTGGCAGCCATTGTGTGCTACACCCTCACCTAACAGGTAGGTAGCCATCTTTCCAGGGAGGTGTGTTTGGAATAGGGAGGCCTGAACTACAACTCCCACCAGGCACACGCTGCCCCATCCCTCAGCAGGATGGAGCACTCCCTCCCACCCAGAAGCATGTGGTAGACATTGGATCACCACACACAAACTGACAGGTAGGTATCAATCTTCACAGGGAGGGCTGTTTGGGGGTGGGAGGCCTGCACCACAACTCCCACCAGCCACCCCTGTCTCACAGCTGAGCTGGATGGACCACTCCCCCACCCTGAACCATGTGGCAGGAATTGTGTGCTACACCCTCACCTAACAGGTAGGTACCCAACTTTCCAGGGAGGTGTGTTTGGAATAGGGAGGCCTGCACTACAACTCCCACCAGGCCCCCTTGTCCCACAGCTGAGCTGGATGGACCACTCCCCCCACCCAGAACCATGTGGCAGCCATTGTGTGATACACATACACCTAACAGGTAGGTAGCCGTCTTTCCAGGGAGGTGTGTTTGGAATAGGGATGCCTGCACTACAACTCCCACCAGGCACATCCTGCCCCATCCCTCAGCAGGATGGAGCACTCCCTCCCACCCAGAAGCATGTGGTAGACATTGGATCACCACAAACAAACTGACAGGTAGGTATCCATCTTCACAGGGAGGGCTGTTTGGGGGTGGGAGGCCTACACCACAACTCCCACCAGCCACCCCTGTCCCACAGCTGAGCTGGATGGACCACTCCCCCCACCCAGAACCATGTGGCAGCCATTTTATGCTACACCCTCATCTAACAGGTAGGTAGCCATCTTTCTAGGGAGGTGTGTTTGGAATAGGGAGGCCTGCACTACAACACCCACCAGGCCCCCTTGTCCCACAGCTGAGCTGGATGGACCACTCCCACCACCCAGAACCATGTTGCAGCCATTGTGTGCTACACCCTCACCTAACAGGTAGGTAGCCATCTTTCCAGGGAGGTGTGTTTGGAATAGCGATGCCTGCACTACAACTCCCACCAGGCACACCCTGCCCCATCCCTCAGCAGGATGGAGCTCTCCCTCCCACCCAGAAGCATGGGGTAGACATTGGATCACCACAAACAAACTGACAGGTAGGTATCCATCTTCACAGGGAGGGCTGTTTGGGGGTGGGAGGCCTGCACCACAACTCCCACCAGCCACCCCTGTCCCACAGCTGAGCTGGATGGACCACTCCCCCACCCAGAACCATGTGGCAGCCATTGTGTGCTACACCCTCACCTAACAGGTAGGTAGCCATCTTTCCAGGGAGGTGTGTTTGGAATAGGGAGGCCTGCACTACAACTCCCACCAGCCACCCCTGTCCCACCTCTCAGAAGGAGGAGCACTCCCCCACCCAGAAGCATGTGTCAGAAAGTCCACCTAAAAAGGACAACTGGACAGGTAATCAGACAGTGCATGCACCCCACCATTCCTCAACAAACGCATTGAGCTAATGACAACACAAGGGCCTCACATCACAACAAAATATACCCCAATAAAATAGCAATTGATAGTATGCAGACAGCTAAGCGTATGTAACTGTGACAGAAACAGAACTGTGACTCAACTATACCCATGTGTAAGCAAATCAGGGACCATATATGCACTGCACCGAATGCTATCTGTAAATTCCATGGGTGCTGAGCATGAAGGACCATGGTAACAATAAACAGGCATGGTCTGTTGAACAAGGAAATCCAAGCACAGAACATTACAAAGGTATGCATGAGATAACAATGGTACAATGGCTAGTACATGTGCATATGTAACATCTGCCAGGAAGAGTAATCAGCAAAGATGCATCACATCAAGTTGGATAGCAGCCAGTTGTCAGATGACAACCTTTCAGTTTAATACTAAGAGCTTCACGTGGGGCATGGTATCCAATGACTTGTCACACCATGGAATAATATGTATGTACCTCCACATAATGTCATGACGCACATCACTGTGCAGACATACAATTAATGAAATACTTAACTGTGTGTTGCATAACATGTAAATAAGAGACATCAAACACTGCAAGCCTGATGGGTGTAAGTCAATGACTATGTACCCTCTGTCCCACAGGTGACCAACAACTGACTGCAGAGGACGACAACCTCAACCTGCAGAGCCAGTCTCCTCCCCCGGAACATGGATACTCTGATGCGGAGTTCCTGGATTCTTTGGATGAGGAGCTCCAAGCCGGCCCATCTGGTGTGCCAGGGCGCAACAGGTCACATGACCCCACTGCCCCCACCACCCTCAGCAACAACATCAACGCTGACCCCTGCTGGAATGACCTGTGCCGCCACCACCACCGCCACCACTAAACTGCTGCCTGCAACACTCACCCTGCCCCAGAGGATGCCCAGCCCACACCAACAACTCCAGAGGGCAGGGAGAGTAGGCGTGTGCCTAAAGTGGTGAGGCAACAGGTCAGTGATAGCAGGGCAGGTGGGAGGACAAGTGGGACTCCAACACCACAGGACACTGTGACCGAAGCCCTGGCTAACATCACCAGAGTTGTTGGTGCCTATGAACACACACAGGCACAAATGGGCCAGGTCCACGAAGATGCCCTGGAGCTCCAACGTCTGCTGAGGTCCATGGACAACCATATGGGACAAATCGTGGACCTCATGGGCCAGTTTCTGGCGGTACAGAGGGACAGGCCAGTGCCACATACCACACCTCCACCTCCCCCCGTTGCAACCCAGGATGACAGTTCATCATCCACCCCTGCGGGCACCGAGAGGGGTGACTCCTCAGACCCCACTGGCCCAGCAGACGATGCCCCCCCTGCCAAAAGAAGAAGGGGCCGTCCAAAGAAAAATTTGGGACTCACCCGTGGCAAAGCACCTGCCAAACTCCAGTCAAAGAGCCAGCCATGATGGCAACACTCTACACCCTGCCATTGACTTTGTACACTGTCCATACCCACACTGCCATAGTAATGGCATCCGTCTGTTGGACTGTGTCACCACATCAATGTGGTGCCTACTCGATTGTCTCATCTACCATCACTGCCAACTCATTGATTCACCATTCACACTTATGTAAATATCCACTTCCCTCTCACATATACCCATTGAAAATAAACAACAATAACGCACCAATTTAGTTGTGTCTGCTCCATGTTTATCACAGTATGTGCAATGTTTACCATGGTTACAATGTCACAGGAGCATGGATTCTCTGTAGGCAAGGAGAGGCAGAAGGGACCTAGCAAAACACAACAGAACAAAAGTCACTAGGCAGGTGGTGGCATCACAGCCATCACACAACACATGTCATCAACGTACTCCAATATGCACACATTACAATGTGCAACAGTACCAACATAGACATCCTGTAGCTGTGCCAAACTACCCTGTACCCAACACGTAGGCAGCCAGCACTGAGTCAACAACAGGATGCAGTCACAAAGATCACATAGACCTTTACGCAAACAACTACATCAACAGACAATGGACCAGTTGTACATTGTCACTCACCTTCAAGTGAAGTAGCGGTTGATGAGCTTCTGACGCTGGTCGACACCTTCCTCCTCTCCACTATCCTCGTCACTGGACATTTGTGGGATCGCAGGTGGGGACCTCGGCTGGTCATCATCGTCCTGGATCAGGGGGATTTGTTTCCGTAAGGCCAGGTTGTGCAGCATGCAGCATGCTACCACTATCTGACACACCTTTTAGGGTGAGTACATGAGTGCTCCTCCGGTCCTGTCCAGGCAGCGAAATCTCGATTTTAGGAGACCAAAGGTTCGCTCCACCAACCGACGTGTTCTCCCATGGGCATTGTTGTAGCGGACATCAGACGGTGTCCTAGGATTGCGTAGTGGGCTCAGCAACCAAGGTCTGTTGGGATATGCAGAGTCACCTAGGTGTGAAAAACACATACAGATTAAGTGATACAACTGTGGCAGAGGACAGCATGGTACACACAGCACAGAACTTGACTCTGCCCACTCACCCACAATCCATGCCAGCTCCGGAAGTAGATTGGCCATCAGCTGGGGCACAATGCTGTTGCGCATGATGTAGGAATCATGTGCAGAGCTGGGAAACTTGGCACAGACACGCGATATGATCATGTCGGCCTGGCACACCACCTGCACATTGATGGAATGTGAATGTTTACGATTCCTATATATGTGTTCCCGTGCCTGTGGTGGAACCAGGCAAACATGTGTGCAGTCAAAAGCACCTACAACATTAGGGATGTGACCAAGGGCATAAAAATCCGCCTTCACAGCCGCCAAAGCCGCCCTCCTTGGAAAACGTATGTGTCGGTCTTTGTATTGCATCATGGCCGACAGGAAATCCCGTAGCACCATGCTGAAGGTGGGCTGAGACATCCCCCCTGAAATGCCCACTGTCTCCTGGAATGAACCACTAGCCAGGAAATGCAGTGCCGCCATCACCTTCGATTCAGTTGTCAATGCTGTTGGGTATGTCCTGCCAGCCCGCAGGTGTGGCTCCAACATGGCACACAGGTCTTGGATGTTTGTGCGGTCCAGACGGAACCTGTGTATTACGTCATCATCCTCAATGTTAGCCAGCAGGGTGACTGGACGATACACATTAGGTCGCCTCCTAGGTGAGATGAAAGGGGACACGTCATTGCAACAGAACATGAGATGTGCACAAATCCGTAGCTTTTGATTGACACAGCGCAAACATTTACTGGCATCACAATGCAGCAGACAGTGCAAGTCAAATGTTGTGACACCTTGAGAAAACATTGTTGTATTCACACAGTGTTGTGTTCAGTATTCGCACAGTGAGAACAACCAACATGGAAACTGTCTCTGTGAATGCTAATAGTCACATTTCAAACTTTTGTGTAAACAGCCCTGACAGTATATGATACAGGACATGTGTGACACAGAAACACTGCTGGCTTCCAAGTGGCTGCTGTACCTGCCACACATTCTTGTGCAATCATGACAGGGGACACATTAACGACACAATTTGTCTAGTTCTGAAGGACTCATTATGGAATTTGAGCCACTTCAAATCCACACAAGTTTAGTTCACATACATATCCACAAGCCTGTGCTAATATCCACTGTCATCAGTAGACATGCCATACATGCTGCTAATCACAATTCAGAGTCAGTCAATGACTAATAATGAAAAGCATTTTCAGATCCTGTGTCGCCGTGGATCAAGACACAATGACACCACTGCACAATATCATCAACAAGCAAACAGATTGTCAATGTGGCACACAAAAAGTGGACAAGGTACGTGATCCAAAAGGACTGTAGACAAACGTTAATCTGCACTTAAGTTGCACTATGGCATGCAGAATGAAGGTAGCACTGCCCAAACACACAACTGAAGTACAACAGTTGCCATGGAGCTAATCATCCAGCTGCTTGGAGACACAACAGTGCCACAAAAACAACCTACGACACCACCAGGACAAACCCACACCAGTATACCTACAAGTCAGCGCATGAATATACTGAGTACATAACAAAAACACAACAGCCTCATACACATAACACCAGCGGATGTCATTGCACAACACATGTACTAAAGGACAAACATCAAAAGCATCCTGAGCCACATTCCCCACAGGCTGTCAGGACCAACACAGCGGACTATCAACATCCCTCCGCAGACAAAGATGCTGGCTGTGCATCACTTGTTGGCCTCTGGTACCTTCAAAACAACAAAAGTTAGAGTTGGATGAGTGTCACAGCCAGCCCTATCAAGGTATATCTCACCTGTCTTGGATGCCATCATTAGCTTGATTCAACAGCACCTTCAGTTCACCCACACTGTGCAGGAACAGCTTGTGCCCCAGAAAGGCTACTATGCCATAGCAGGCTTATCCACTCGTGTTGGTTTAAATTCACTGCACACATGTCCTACTTGTGCACCCTGCCAACACTGCACACAATTACTGCACATGAAAGCACACATATTACATCAATGTGCAGCCAATTGTGGCACACCGTCTATTGTTCACAGATGCCATATCAAAGTTACCAGTCAGTGAGCACCATCACCACTTTTGGCTACAGTCCATCATCCAAGGCAACAATCTTCATGTGAACAAGGTCAATGCACCTGTCCTTGGTGAGTACCAACGTAACACACCACACACATCAAATCCACTATCAACGTACTCACAACTGTGGAAATATACATGTAACAAAATCACATATGACAGGCCGAACAACATGAGCACATACCAGACACAATGACACAAGTAATGGTGATAACATTTTGCAGATATGGAGACAAAACATACCCAAAGGCGTAGATACAAGTGAAAAATAATAAGGATGTACAGAATGCCAAGTGTGCCGGTGATGTAATTAACATCCTTGAGTATGTAGAGCACACACATGTCCATGTGGACATATACTGTTGGATTTGCTACTGTGAACAATAACATTACATGAAGGCAGTAATAGGTGTTACCAAACAGACAATGGTGTGACATATGTGGTGAGTAATGAAAATAATGCTGAAATGTTTGTAAACTCATGTAATGTACTGTGACATATTGTGTGAGATATGAATATGTTGCTATATATTGGGCTCAGATATGAAATTGGGGCTAAAATGAGGTGACATATATGAAATTGGGGATCAATTTGGGGGTCAGATATGAAAATGTGTGTAAATGTGGTCTCAGATATGAAATTGTGTAGAAGTAATGTGCCCCATTAGTTCTTTCAGTGTGGCATTTGGTGTTAGATTTGAAGTTAAGGCTGTCATTACTAACTATAGCCCATTCAAATTACATCCAGTGCCATGATATTTTGTAAGTGACCACTGTTCGATAACTGGCAGTCGCATGGATGGGGTAGGCTGACAGGGGTCAGTACCTGGGAAGAACCCCCGGTAATTTACGGGCAGTCCATGCCTCTAGTCTGTGGAGCGATCTTCTTGGTATTGTTTGGTATTGATCAGGAGCGGCTTTCACCATTACGCTGTAACCACAGTGAGGGTATACAGGTTACCGCCCTGATCTACATGGAGGTTATTATACTTCTTTGTTTCACGTGCACTTTAATTTTAATTCTGGTCCTGACGAAGCGCCAACGACCCTAATGGCGATAGAGGCGCGAAACATGTTGACCTATGACCGACGACACCTGGGCATACTGTGTCTCCAGGGGTCTATTTTATTTAGCAGTTAGACTCTGCTAAGGGTACATCTGTTCTACATCGGCTGCATGATGACCCTTTATTAATTTTCCACACAATTGCACGCACTGTCTTCAACCTCCACAGAGGACCCACTCCCCACACACCCGTATGCATCATCCGGCAGTCCTAAAAAGATCTCCGATAAAGTGACCCTTCGGGGGCCCGTAGGGAATTGCAGCGCCGGCCCTACGAGGAGCACTGCCCGATGATGAAGCATGACACCCTATGGGGTGTGTGAGGGCATCAGAGGACAAAGAGTGGTCTTCCATTACCTGAGTGGGTCCTTCACCTAGGATTTCCTTTCACTCTTTTCCCCTCTTTCGTCTCTTTGGGCACGGGTGATTTTTTGCGCCTGGCCATAGGAACAGTGTCCTTTTTTGGGTTTACCACTGTTCAAAGTACAGATATGACCCATGACATTGACACAGCACGATGTGTCCATTGGTGCCTTAAACGTGCCCAAACAACACTATCACGCCCATAATCAACAATGTCATGCTGCACCCTCGCGGTAGCTACCGCCTGGCAGCAGCGGTGTGTCACCGCCATGGCCCAAGACACCATAGCGGGGTTGATAGGCATATACACATGATCAAATGGCGGTTGGCATGTCCCTCTACACACATCTCGGTCACTCATAGCAATGCATGTGCCCGGACTCGCGGTAGCTACCGCCTGGCAGCAGCGGTGTGTTACCGCCATGGCCCAAGACACCATAGCGGGGTTGATAGGCATATACACATGATCAAATGGTGGTTGGCATGTCCCGCCACACAAATCACGGTCACTCATAGCAATGCATGTGCCCGGACTCGCGGTAGGTACCGCCTGGCACCAGCGGTGTGTCACCGCCATGGCCCATGCATTGACAGCCAATGGGAAGCGCAATCGCGATAGCCTGATGCAAGTTTGAAAATCACGGTAGGCGTGCTCCGCCACCGCGGAGGTTGTCATTGGATGTATTTGAATGAGGCAGTCCTGGAACACCAATTGCAGCAGCTTAGAACCACAGAAACGAGCCCTGGGGGCTATATAAGTGTGTGAGAGAGCCACACATTTCCACAGCTCACTGAGCCTGCTGCCTGAGACCCCTCACCTGCTGCTGCCTCCAGGGACTGCTGCCTGAGACCCCTCACCTGCTGCTGCCTCCAGGGACTGCTGCCTGAGACCCCTCACCTGCTGCTACCTCCAGGGACTGCTGCCTGAGACCCCTCACCACCAACTGCCGCGGCTGCTGTCTCCTGCCCACAGTGATGTCGAGGACTGAGAAGATATGTGCCACTCCCTTCACCACCGAGGAGCTGGAGGTCCTGGTGGATGAGGTGGATGAGGTGCTCACCCAGTATCCAAGGCTATATGGTGCCCCAAATGTTGTGGTAAGTATCTCAGAGTGTGAGTGAGAGTGCAGTGGGGGCACACATGAAGTTGATCTGCTGCAGTATGTGCATGAGAGTGTGGGGTTGGGTCATGCACTGCCTAGCATGCTGTTTCCAGGGGGAAGGTGTGTTTAGCCTATTCAACACATTTCCCTGCCTGCATATCCAGATGTGAGGGAAATGTAATGTCTTGTCAGACATACAGTGGGGCTGCAACTTCTCAATTTAGGAATCAGGACAGTGATTGCCAGTCTGTATGTCTGTGTGTGTCCCTGATGTCCTTCACAGGCCCATCTGTGGCCTTAGCTACGGTTGTTGTCCAGAGGGTAGTGGGGGAATTGTTTCTGACTCAATATGTGCCTCATCTCTAGTTCTGCACTATGCTCAGGACCGCAATCCCCCAGGGTGACACTCTTGTTGGTTATTCACCTATGACACTGTACATTTCAACATTCTTGTGCCCAGACCCTTCCATCACCACCAGCATGTGCACATACTCGCATGTGTTGGCACTGTTTGTGTTTCCAAATTGTCCCTCCATTTAAAATATCAGATGCCCCACGTTGGACCTCTGTGTGACCCCAACTGGCCTGCACATTCACCGCTCAATCTGACAGTGACACAACACTGAATGTACAGAGTGTCAAATCTTTGCTTTTCCTCTTGACTCTCCATCAATGAGCCATTACAGACATGTAGATCGCACACGACAGGCCTTGTGATGAGGGTTTGCGTTTGTGAGGTCATGTCCCTCAATGTGACCTCCATGACACAGTGTGCCAGTTTAAGGGCAAGTGCTTTGTGGGCTGCGCAGTGTTGGGCACAGTGAGTATTCACAGTAACATATGTAGTAATGTCCTGCATGTCTTGGTATTCACAAACATTTGCAGTAGATGTGGTCAGCATACACATTTTGCTCTCTGCTGGCATCCTGCATGGCTTTGAGATGGGCATGTACTGTGTCCACCCTCATACCTGCATGCATTAATGTGTGTTTCCCACATGATGATGTTTGAATATCGCAGATTTATTGTCTCTGCTGAAATTATGGCTGAAGTTGGGTAGAGTCAGTGTCATGCTCCTGCCCTGGGAAATGGTGGTAGGTTACACTGATTATTGCACCCTCTTGTCTCCCATGTCTGCAGCTCCAAGTCAACCAGCGCAAGGCCGTGTGGAGGGCCATTGCATGCAAGGTGCGTGCTCTGGGTGCCTCCATCCGACGGCGCTCCCACTGTCACAAGAGGTGGGATGACATCTGCCGGCTGAGCAGGAGCGTGGCCGAGATGACACTGGGGCTGATCCCTCGGTCCGGCAGGTTGGCGCGGCGCAGCATGACACCACTAATGGCACGCATTTTAGCTGTGACGCAGCCTGAACTGGATGCACGTCTGAAGGGGCATCAGCAGCAAGCTGGTGGTGAGTATTCTGTGAGTGTGACTTTGGGTGTTGTTTGGCTGCATGTGCTCCAAGCCTGGGCCAGTGCAGGGCTGTGATGTTGCTAGTGTGATGCAATGGCGTGTAAGTGGCCGCGGTGTTGGGTGCAGTTGTCATGCATTCCCCCTACATGTACCTTCCCATGTCATTGGTGTAATGGCCCATGTCTTCACATATGTAGTTGTGGCCTTCTGGTATCATCTTCATTGGGGTAGTCACAGACATCCCATGTCAGGGTCCGGCAGAGTGCATGATCTGAGTGTGCCATCATCAATGTGTGCATTGCCTGACGTCAGATTTGTGCTGACTACACATCTAACACCAATGTGCAACTGTAGTTGTGCCCCAAGATATGACATGGTGGATGGCATGTGCTCATGGCCATTGTGGGCGTATATGATGGAGTCTGTCTCTGTGTTTGACACTTCTGCTGGCTCAAGATGTGACAGTGGCAACATGTTGTGAGTAGGATCTTTTACCCCCTCAGGGCCTTAGGTGTGCACAGAGGAATATGTGTGTCTGGTTAGACGGAGCCACCAACAGGCTAATTGGCTGTGTGTTCATCACAAGGGTGAATTATGCCAAGTTAGCTTTATGCCACGGTAATTTCGCTGTTTGGATTGAGGTTGCACAATGTTACTGCCCATGGTGTTGTCCAACATGGATGATTGTTCATCATTAGTGATGCTTTCCTTGCAGATATTTGTAATCTTGATGCCAATGTACTGATCCTACCTCTCTCTCTCATGCAGCATCTCACATGGGCACGGAAGGACAGGGGACGGACACCAGTGGTGAGGCATCAAGCACAACTGCTGCACACCAGCATAGTTACACGGATGTCACCAGCGCATCAGAGGGGGTCCGTCTTCTAGAGGACTCACAGCCAGAGACGCAGACCTCTACATCATCTGACGACGGCGGTGACGCTTCTATGTTTTCGACCACAGGAAACGGGGACTCTGCCTCCTCATCCACCACACAGCGTTCAGTGCTCACCCTCCCTGCTACTCCCACTGTTGCTGCCCGTGTTCGCACCACAAAAAAGGGAAGAGTGTCCTTCGTCCCAGGCACCGCTGCCCCTGCCCCTGTCCCCCCTGCTGCCATCAGTGCTGAGTCTGTGGACCTTTTGCGCCAGCTGTGTGTGGGTCAGACAGCTCTCCTCAATGTCTTCCTGAACCATGACAAAAAATTGGCACAGGTGGTGGCTTTCATGGAGGTCGTTCATTCCGACTTGGGTGGGCTACACCGGACTGTACAGTCTCTGTCCTCTGCAGTGACAGCAGCCATTCAACTTGCCCAATCCCATAGTCCTGCTCCAGTCCCTAGGCCCACCACCCTGCCAGTGGCCACATCTGATGATAGTGACCACACACCCCAGACATCAAGGGAAAGATACAGCACACGCAGCACACGGCAGCAGCAGCCCAAGCAGTTCAGGGCGCAGACACCATCCCCACAGAAAGGTAAACCCACACTAGAGCGCAGAGGCAAAAGCCCTTCAGGCCACACCCAGGGCAAGGATGGCAAGAAGCAGGCCTCAGGCTCACATGCCTCAGAGGCATCCCCAGCCAAGGACTCACCTGTCCCAAAAGTGTCTCGCATAGACAAGCACACAGTTTCCGTGCCCAGTGACAAACAGGTGCCTGCTAAGGGTACACGTAAGAAGAGCTCCAAGGAAAGTTCACCCACAACATCAACTCCCATCCAGAGCCCTGTGAAGCAGGGAAAGGAGGCCACTGTAGTGGGGACACCTGGTAAACAGGTGATGCAGGGGCCGAGGCAATCCGGGGCCAAGTGTCCCGCAGAATGCAACACGTCCCCAGAGGGAGGACCAGCATCTGCACATGATCCTGCTTTTGTGATCAGTGTGCCTGTGGTATACACCCCACTTGGCATTAATCCCAGGACAGGGAAGCCATATCAAATCCCCAAGAAGCGGAAGGGCACCCCTCCAGATTCTCCCACACACACTGGGTCTCATGCAAGCATGAGTCCACCTCCACGTGCCAACACCCCACCTGGTCCTAGCAGCCCTCAGGCTTCACACACCACTGATGGCTCTACCACACCTGGACCGAGCAGCCCTCAGGCTTCCCAGACCACTGATGGCTCTACCCCAGCTGGGCCTCTCTCTCCCCGAGCCAGTACCCCAACTGGCCCCGACAGACAGACAGCCACCTCCCAGTCATGCTGCCAGCCAAGTCTGAGTGTTAGTCCCCCTCACACACATGTCTCTCCCACAGTGGTGCCATGGACTGACCATTTTTGACACCCTGAGTGTGTTGCTGACCATGGCAGGGTACAGTAACACCCATTCCCAGTGCTGGATATCATGTACTCACTGATGTTCTAGACTTGCCTGTGCAGCTTCTCATGTACCTCACCTGCACTGTGTCCTGGTCACTGGCCTTGCTGTTCACTGCTGTTTGCCCCTTGCCTGTGCAGGATCTCATGTACCTCATCTGCACTTTGGACTGGTCACTGGCCTTGCTGTTCACTGCTGTTTGCCCCTTTCCTGTGCAGCTTCTCGTGTACCTCATCTGCACTTTGGACTGGTCACTGGCCTTGCTGTTCACTGCTGTTTGCCCCTTGCCTGTGCAGCTTCTCATGTACCTCATCTGCACTTTGGACTGGTCACTGGCCATGCGGTTCACTGCTGTTTGCCCCTTGCCTGTGCAGCTTCTCATGTACCTCATCTGCACTTTGGACTGGTCACTGGCCTTGCTGTCCACTGCTGTTTGCCCCTTGCCTGTGCAGCTTCTCATGTACCTCACCTGCACTGTGTCCTGGCCACTGGCCTTGCTGTTCACTGCTGTTTGCCCCTTGCCTGTGCAGCTTCTGATGTACCTCACCTGCACTTTGGACTGGTCACTGGCCTTGCTGTTCACTGCTGTTTGCCCCTTGCCTGTGCAGGATCTCATGTACCTCACCTGCACTTTGGACTGGTCACTGGCCTTGCTGTTCACTGCTGTTTGCCCCTTGCCTGTGCAGCTTCTCATGTACCTCATCTGCACTTTGGACTGGTCACTGGCCTCGCTGTTCACTGCTGTTTGCCCCTTGCCTGTGCAGCTTCTCATGTACCTCATCTGCACTTTGGACTGGTCACTGGCCCTGCTGTTCACTGCTGTTTGCCCCTTGCCTGTGCAGCTTCTCATGTACCTCATCTGCACTTTGGACTGGTCACTGGCCTTGCTATTCACTGCTGTTTGCCCCTTGCCTGTGCAGCGTCTCATGTACCTCACCTGCACTGTGTCCTGGCCACTGGCCTTGCTGTTCACTGCTGTTTGCCCCTTGCCTGTGCAGGATCTCATGTACCTCATCTGCACTTTGGACTGGTCACTGGCCTTGCTCTTGTCTGAATTTTGCTGCATAACTGTGTAAAATGTAAATAAATAAGTATTATTCCTGTTGTCTGCCTTGTCAGTATCCTTGCTTAATGAAGGATTACTGTGTGGGTATGGTTTACTGTGACACATTCTCTATATGCCACTTCAACATTGCCAATGTCTTGTTTCCTCTGATCATGTTGCATCTGTTTGTGTTGGCTTAGATGTAGGTGTGTTTGCTGTGAACTGTTTGACTTTCTGGGTGTGTTATTGTCTGAGTGATGTTTAGATTGTTGTTGTGTGGGTTCATGGTGTGTCACTCATCTCTGTTTGTAACTGGTATGTCTGTTGTGCACACACTGCTTGGTGTGCATGCAGTGCTGTGAGTGTATGTTGCCTTGTCCTTGCCTGGTGTGCACCCCCTGATGTTTGGCTGTTGTAGCATATTGATATCTTTGCAGGTGCATGTGTTGTGTCTGATGTGGCTGTGTGCAGTGTTTGTGTTGTGTTGTCTCATGCAGTTGACTGTTGCTCTGTGTGTGGTGTTCTATTTTCCTGTCAGTGTGTGTGTTTTGTTGTTGTGTTTGATTCAGATGTGTGTTGCCATTGTGGTGTGCCTTACTTGTGTGTCTGTCACATGAACTATCTTCTATTGTAGTTCCCGTGCTTGTTTTGGGTGCATCCTTGGTGTTTTCTCCTCTCATATTTGATGTGTCTCTTGTCATTCTTGTGCATGTGCAGGCATGTGGTACACTATGACACCATTTTGAGTTGATGGGTGGTGTGGTATGTCTGTCTGTGTGTCATTGTAGGCCCATTTCTCCCTGTTTGTCTCCATTATTGTTTTGTGTGGATGCACTTCTTATATGTGTTGTGGTATGTTGTCTGTGTATTTTTCCTGACTAATGAGGTTGTGTACTCCTGTTGTGTCTGTGCTCCCATTGGATTTCCACTGTTTAACTGCACAGGTCTTGTCTGTTATTGTAGTAGTTCTGTGTGTGTGTGTGTTTTGATTGTGTTCTGTGTTTGACTGTTGTTTTTGTGCGTACAGTGGTTCTGCCATCCCTGTGTGTGTGTGATGTTTGTCAGGGGGTGTGTTTGCTTGTCAGTGTTTTGACTGGACATTATTGGCAAGCTTCTGTGTGTTTGTCACTGGTGTTGTGTGCTGCAGGTGTGATGGGTGTGGGGGTTGTGTGAAGGTTCATACTTGTGTTTGCAAGTCATGGAGTATTGCAATGGGCCCTGTGTGTTGTGCTGCTGACATACTCCTGTGATGTATTTGGATACAGATGTGTGGCTGATCAGTGTTAGACTTCATACCCTTCCTTTCATCCCTGTGCCTATACATGGGTTGCCTTGCTGTCTCCCTGAGTTGTTGCAGTGAGGTGACTGTGGTTTGACTTCACTCACTGTGACTGCCATGTGTGATTTGTTGGGCTGGTGTTGTTGTTATATGTTCCTTCCCTTGCATGTGATGTACACATGCTTGGTGTTCAGCTCCTTGCCATTCCATTTGGGTGCACCTCACTTTAGGTTTCCTATTTGTTCTCCTCCATTGCTGCTATCATGTGGTCTGTGTTTGTTGCTGTGTGTCAGTGTGGGGTATGTCTGTGTGACTTGGCAGGCTGTGTGTCCATTTGAGTGTTTGTTCATTATCTGTGTGTGTTTGTTTTGTGCTTGGACTCAGTTTACTTGCCATGAGTGTGGTGGTGTTGTGGTGTGTGGGTTCCCCTGGCCCTGTGCTTCTACGCTGTGTGTTACTCTGCAGCCACACCTGATGGGGCTGTCTCCCTAGTTGTTTGTTGTGTGGTGCAGTGTGTGTGTTCACCTGGCTGGTTATTGGGCATGTGAGAGCACAGGAGGGTCACATGGCATGTCCCTTCATGTTGTGGGTGGGCCTAGTGTATGGAGTGTGGAGGTGTTGCCCTGTGTACTTTTTGCACTGCCCATGCCTTGCGCTGGCCCTGCCTACTACATTGTGTGCATTTTTTTACACGGATTCACTGCTGCGGTCACGTGCACTGAACATTATTTCGAGATCGCGGACATGGTGACCTGGATGAGGAGGGGTGAACTAGTGGCAGGTAGGACATGTGTGGCTACACCTGTGGTTGTGTTCCTGTCCCCACCAGGGTGTCTGGTGGGGACAGGAACCTTACATCAGCCATGGAGTTGTGGGTTTTGTTTGTGTGCAGAGTTGTGTGATCGCGTACCAGCGGCGGCGTCCGCCACGGGCCATGGCTTGCTGGAGGTGTATCATGTACAGCGCTGGGAAGACGTGTAGTGCCGGGTCCATGGCGGTCGGCTCCGGTATTCACTTTTGCGCTCGGCTGTGGTGCTTCCGCCTAGTTAGATTGGCCAGTTTCTCCGCTGCGGTGTGCCCAGCTGTTTGGCGCATCCTAATTTGTACGGCGGGAGGGACGTCATTCCGCACGGCGGTGGCTCTGGATTGGTTAACTCCACAGCGGTAGCGGGCGCATTTTGATGGCGGTTCACGTTGCACCGCGGAGGTCGGAAAATGGGCTGTGTTTGAGCATTGTAATATGGCGGACGTGTGCACCGCTGCTCTCGGGCGGAAAAGAGCGTTTTCTACCACCGCCAGCATCGCGGAGGTGCATCCGCCAGTCATCGTAATGGGCCCCTTAGTTTATGCTTTGACTAATTAACTAGATTTGAAAAAGATTTATTTGTCTCATGCATTTATTTCTCTTGATCGGAGATTTTTGCCAATTATTGATTAGCCTCGCAAACTCACTCTTGAATTATATTTTTCCTGAAACCCTTTAAAGAGTTCTGACTGACATAGAATTAGGGGTTTCCCTCCTTTATGGAGTGCTTTGTATGCAACCTATAAAATGTTTTGTATTAATTCTATTTTTACTATTTTCAATTCTGTAACCTGATTGATATTTGACTAATGAATAAAGGGTCAGAGAACTTTAACTTTTAACTAGAAAATAAAACCCTTTAAAAATACTCACAACTCTCTTTATTGGCTTAAATATTAATTGCATTTTTGATTTTTCATGTTTATGTAAAGTCTCCTGAAGGTAATATACGGTGACTGGTTCCTCCCAGAGAAGCAAGTTGGCCCTTGTGCTTCCTCTCTAGTATGACGGCAGAGTAAAGAGTGTACTTGAGCAGAGTACCTGGCAAAAGCTATCAGACCTGTCATCACTTCAGATGTTTGTTGGTATGAATCCCCTGCAATGTGCCAATAGAGTGCAGACACTCCTGTGGACAAAGGTAGCCAGTTGTACAGCAAAGATATTCTAAGAACCACCTGGAACTGGGAATTTTGTTGACCTTAAATAGTGTGGCAAAGAGCCGAACTTCAACTTCAACCCATAGACCGGTTCCTGAAAGTGCTATTCTGAATGCCTTGAGACTTAGCTTCTGCTACAAATTGTCATTAAAAAAAAATCTTCTTCTGGTGGACCAGGACAAGGTGCTAGGACTGATAAAAAAAGATAGAGCCTCAGTTTTCCCAGGTTCATCTTTTGAAATTGAGGTTCCAAATTACAGTGGAAATGTTCAAAAGACATATTTGACCTTGCGGCACCATAGTTCACTACAGCTCCAAGTCTTGCCCAGATGAACCATCAATATTTACCCAACAATTAATGGTGCCTAGGTCCAGGCTGATTGTATTGCAGAGTTTTATATTTTCACTTTCTTATTTTGTTAAATGGAACCATTTTCAACGTTGTTTTGAATCGCGATCTCTCTACCCAATTTTCTGTTATTTTTGTGACAGTTCCTTAATTCATAACCATATTGTTGCTTTGGTGTTGCTATATGTTTCTCACAGACATTTCTCAAAGGAATGCCTTGCTGATTGAGCCACACTACCATTGAGTGGGTCAGCTATTTCTCACGGAAACTAATTGTAATCAGATTGTTTAGGCTTCGTCTCACTTTAGCTGCCCATCAGGTGCAATCTGTTGTCTCTCTCCAACTTCTAGAATACAATAATTTTTTCTACACCAAGTCTGAATATGCCTGATTTGGCACCCCGATGGTCAGTACCATAACCAATACTTAAAGTGTGCAAATGACTACAAAAAGCTCAAAGCTCTTATGTGTGTTATTTCAGGCTTTATGGCTCTGGAAATAAAGTTTGGGAAGTCTGATACAGGATTGATTCTCTATCACATGTTGGTCAATAAAATGTTCAGGTTTTTTGGAAGGAGATGTGTTGGCATACTGCTCGATTAGAAATGTATTTGTTGTTTTATTTCAAATGAAGGCTTCGTGTGTCAACCTCACCAGTTCTCCTTATGTAAGATACTTTCTGTTAACCTCACAGCAAAGGTGTCCGATTTCAAAGTAACTTTATCGGATACACCCTCAAGCTTGCCCCACTTGAGGATTTTGAGCACCATAAAAAATACTAAGTCCAAAGGTAGAAATCTTGACTGGGTGAAGGCATGTAAAGAACTTTGTTGGCAGAAAAAAAATATTTCTCCCACTCAGAGCTTTTTCTACCAAAACCAACACTTTCAGTGGGACCTTGTTCAGCAGCTATCCGGCTATGAGAGCACCTCGGCAGCTACAGTCGCAAGCTTGCCGTGCTGGAGTATTTTGCCTTTCATTCAGCGACTAAGGGCCTGATTTTGATCTTGGTGGACGGGTTACTCTGTCACAACAGTGACAGATATCTCATCCGCCGAAATATAAATCCCATAGGATATAATGGGATTTATATTTTGGCAGACGGGATACCGGTCACCGTTGTGACTGAGTAACCCATCCACCAAGATCGAAATCAGGCCCTAAGTCAGAAGGTAACATCTTTATCAGCACAAGCCTGCTTCATGTATTTGATTCCCACTCCATCACAGTCACCCTGAAATCTTGCCTAGGTGCCTCATTACGATGCCGGTCGGACCGACTTCTGTGGTCCTCTCGGAAGTGGTCAGACCGCTGCGGTCTCGTCGGAATCGGTCGGTCCAACCACCGGATTACAATGCAGACCTTTGACTCTGACAGCCTTTCTCCGACCACTGAGATGGCAGTTGGAGAAAAGCAGCAGCCATAAAGATCTACAGGGAGTTCCAAAAAACGTCTGCATTACGATGTGCATTTCCGACGATCCGGCCGCGCCTCGACTCATCAGAAACAAAGGATTTGGAGGGCCTTCTCACCCAAATCAGCTTCTCCCTGACAATCTCCAGCGTGGATCCCTTTCTCCAGGTCTCCCCTACACTGCAGCAGCTGAACCCCAGAAACTACAAGCCTTTGGGCACCAGAATGCAGGTAAATCCATAGGTGCCATGTATCCCCATTGACTGAACTGTGCACAGATCACCACACTCCAACAATGGGGAACATGCAGCACAAGGTATATCCCCACATATGTCATGCATGTACTTACATAACACATGTTTCCTGTGAGTTTGTATGCACTTGCAGCCACATATTTGGGGGTATGTGCACTGCTGTAGATGAGACCACCGCTGTAGCAGCAGTTGCATCATAATACGGCAGGGGGAACTTTCCCGGACTCGGTGGTTTGAATTGGATCGCGGCCATGGAGGTCGGAGGGTCAACCTGACTGGCAGCGTAATGAGGCCCTAAGTCCTGTTCGACCACAAACAGTGACTAATGATTGGCACTTTACTTTTTCCTGGTGCCTTTTATCTTAATTCTTTAAAAATTCATAACTCCAGTTTCCCTTAGTGGATGTTTGTCATTTTAGTGTCATTTCACTCATTACATGTTGCAATTTTTGGCTAAATTGGTTGTGGGATTTTTATTGTGTTGTCTTTTGGCTTTTTAACTATTATGTTAATGCTAAATACTTTACACATTTTCCTAAGTTAAGCCTGCCCACCCAGTGGCATAGCTACCATAGTGGTCTTATTCCTTGTGGTGGGCTCAGATCCACCCCATTTAATAAACCGCTTTTTAAAACATATTATTATTGTTTTTAATTATTGCTTACTAAAACGTTTTTCCTGATAATATTTAAAAATTTTAACTTGGGTTTTGGGCTCTGGGAAATTAGGGTAGGAGGGAAGTGTGTTTTTGTATATATATATATATTATCCAACAAATCAGTCCAAACTAAAGGGCGTGCTGTTTCACAGTCGGTGCACTCGTCGGGGGTGGACTAACCCCGCAAATTAGTCTGCCACCAAAAAGATAACGCTGCACTCGCCATACAATTTAGCCAAATACTTTATTGAGTCATAGAGTAACTCAGTCAAACTCTCCACCTACACACACACACACACACACACACACACACACATATATATATATAAACATAAATATATATTCAGAAAAAAAACCACAGTGGCAGTGATGTTATAGTTAGCAAATAACAATAAAAAAGACCTTAGCAATTCACTGAAAAAATCTAAGATTACAGGGACGTTATAGTTAGACTCAGATTTCACTCCTACAAAATCAGTGAAATTCAGCAGTAATAGTTACCTGAGCTATTGCTCTGCTTATGACCTCACATATTACATTACTCATGACATGTTCAGTGACATCACTGATGACATCACTGATGACATCTCAAATGATATCACTAATGACATCATCCACATAACAAAATCTAATTATGTTTATTTGTTTTACTTTTTAACATATCATTTTTATTTTATTTTTGCTTTCAATTTTTTAATTGTAAACTTTTGTATTTTGGAGTAATATTATTTATATGAAATTATCTTTAATTGTGATAACATCAGATATATTTTTATTTATCATATTTTTCATATGTGTTTTTAAATTATTCCTAATTATTAGTAGTTTTAATTTAATTATTATTATTTTTTTATTTCCATATTAAGTTTATCATCTTTCTAGATTTATTGAAAAGTATATATTTTCATTATATGTTTTCATGTTATAAAATGTATGTGTATGTTTTCTGTATTATGCATATAGAGTTTTTAAATGTAATTCTTTTCAAGTGATTTTTTTGAGTTAATGTAATGTTAAATATTTTACATTTGATATACTTGCTTATTTAACAATGATATTTTAGTGCACTATGGGGCATATTAGCAAGACCCACGCTAAAATTATCGCCGTTTTAGCGGCAGGAAACTGCCGCTAAAACGGCGATAATGGGCTTGCTAATATGCGTTATAGAATTCCAATAGAAGCCCAGGTTAGATGTGCAGGACGTCTAACCTGGGCTTCTATTGGAATTCTATAACGCATATTAGCAAGCCCATTATCGCCGTTTTAGCGGCAGTTTCCTGCCGCTAAAACGTCGATAATTTTAACGTGGGTCTTGCTAATATGCCCCTATATTTTTATAGTTTATACTTCTGTACTTTATATCAAAAGTTTGCTAAGTCGAGATTTGTGTCCTTGATATTTTTTTGGTGATATTTAGGTTCACAATATTTTTGTCAGCCACATTATGTCCTAGAAGGGAGTTGAACATATGAGCTCTCCTGAAGTTTCTTCAGGTAGGTGGTGGAGCATGTAAATGTGGTTTGAGCATGCCACTTTCATGCTTTGTCTGTATTTCTCTCCAGCACATGAACTGGAATTGGAATTTCTAGAACCTCGTACCTTTCCATGTAGCCTTTAGCAAGGAAAGTTGTTTTCTGCTTTTGTATGACCCTTAGTATTGAATCACTGGAACAAAGCTCCTCTCTATCTAATAACCCTTTGTTCCAGTTTATATATTCTGTCTGAGTATTGTTGAGCATTTTCAAAACAAACCATTAATAGTTAATACCTCTCTTACCTTTCACTTACTTACATTCAGTGAAACATTACTTATTGCTTACAAACAATAACCGGTAAATCAAGATGTAAATTTTCATGAAGCCTTGTTTATTATTTAAAAACACTAACTAGAAAAGCAATTCAAACCAAGCAAGCTGAATTATTAGGTTGCAATGAACAACAGCATGATTAATTATGTATTTATATTGAAAACATATACTTAAATAATGAACATAAATAATTCAACAGTTATATACGAAAAATTGTAAATATATGGCGATTATAACAACTTAAGTTGTTTGTATGTGCATTGAACAGAAGACCCACAATGGAGAGCACATTGCTTGTTAATTATAAAGGATAACGCTTCCAGCATTCTGTGGCTTGCAGTGTGATTAATTACCTTTCTGAGGATCTGTTCTTTTCAGCAATATCCTTTCACTTCCTCTCAATTAACTGTTCTGTGCATACTGGCTAAATACTACTTTTATTTAGTTAGCTTCTGCTAAGGGTTTCAGAGCAAACTTGGTCAAGTCTCAATGAGATTCCCTGATGACAAAAAGAAAACATTCCCTTTGGGTACAATAGAATATATATGTTGAACACATAGAATTTGGGAATTATTGTAATTGTCTGTGCCATTATAGGGTTAAACATTTGTGGACCAGTCTATGCTTCCATACTCTACCGCAATTCCTCTTATCTACAAAGCTTAATTGGCAGAGCAGACAGCCTCTGTGTACCAAGCAGCTTCTAAAGCTTTGCAGAGCCAATTGTTAATAAACACATTATACTATGACAGAAGCCCTCCTTTAGACTGTGGTGGGTTGGAATTTCCCTGGCAGGCTGAGCATTTTCTCCCAGTGCATTGTGCACATTGCTTGTTTCTTCTTGACAAGTTTGGTCTTACGGTGCACATGTGCATGGCAGTTCTGTGCACATTGTGTTGGAAAACCTGCCTTAAATTAGAAATACATGAACAGTTTGTTTCTGATGGTGGACCTTTTGTGACGTCACATTTGGAAACCCAGGCCCTTATTTATGAGGCCTTGCGACAGTTTTGCGCAGCCGCTGCATCACTTTTTGTGAGGCATCCGAGGCGTAAACATGCCCCCTGTTGCGTCCTATTTACAAAGCATCTAAGCAGATGCGTCACTTTGTAAACCCCTGCGCTACATTATACCTGCGTCAGGTATAATGTAGCATTGCTGGAGTTGTGTCACACTTCCGACACAACTCCAGCAATGCGCCATTTTTGCGCCGACAGATACGTCAGTAAAACTGACGTATCTGTCATTCCTTGCGACATGATGCGTCATACTGTAAATATGACGCATCCATCATGTCGCAAGGAGGGCGCAGTGAAAAGTGACACGTAGCGATGCATCACTTTTCATAAATGAGTCCCCCAGTCCTTCTAATATGTGTGTAGATTGTGTAATGTTCATGAGTTGGCCTTGAGTAAAAATTCAGGGGCATATTTGCAAGAACTTAACGCTGCCATAGAGTACATTTTATGTCGCTAAGGCAGCTTTTTTATAGCCTTATTTACAAGTTGCCAAAAACTGCAGTTAGCGGCACTTTTCCAGCATAAACATACATTTTCAAGATCGCCACTTCAGATAGCGGGACTTAACGAAAATGAAATGCAAGGTAGGCGTTCCAGTGAAAAAACTGCTGCTAAACACACTACCCGATATTTACAAGGAATTCTTTGTATGGTGCAAAAGCAAAAAAACTGCTGCTAAGTCCAGTTAGAGGCAGTTTTTTAAGACCAACAAATAGCTGGTCTTAAAATTGGTGCAAACTCTTGGGTCCACATATAAGATGTTTGGGAGCTGGACAGCATTGCAAGGAATATTTCTGCACTGCCCTGCACCAAAACAAAAGGTCAGGAATACGCCCTATCAATAGGATAAGGTGCATTCCTGGGCCTCATTCATGAAAAGTGTTGCATCGCTGTGACAAAACAGCATTGCAACACTTTTCACTGCGCCCTCCTTGCGGCACCATGGATGCGCCCTATTTACTGTACGGCGCACCATGTCACAATCAATGACAGATACGTCTGGAATCCTGATGTATCTGTCAGCACTAAAGTCACGCATTGCTGCAGGTGTGTTGCAAGCAGCCGCTCAGTCCACTGACATGAAGGAGCTGCCAGGTGTCGACGCCACCCCCATGTGCAGGTGGCACATCGTTGCACCAGACGCCCATGCACTGTGTATGACATGCGGTTCAGTGCAGTGTGGCCAGCCAGCCCCTCTCCTCCAGTCAGGTGTATGTTACCCAGGAATCTTCGTTCGGGCTGTACCGAGGGAAATCAGTCAATCAATCAGGGACTCATATAGCGTGACTACTCACCCGTGAGGGTCTCAAGGCCCTAGGGGAGGATGGCTGCTGGTCGGACTGGGTGGAGGATCATTCAAAGAACGAGGTCTTGAGGTCCTTCCTGAATTGGGTCAGCGACACGGATTGCCTGAGGTGCAGGGGCAGGGTGTTTCAGGTCTTGGCAGAGAGGTAGGAGAAACCATTCCTCCTGTTCTGGTCTTGTGGATCCTGGGGACGGAGGTGAGGGCGAGTTGGGAGGATCGTAGTTGTCTGGCGGGTACTTGGAATGTGAGGCGGTGTTCAGGTATGCTTGTCCTTCGTCGTGTAGAGCTTGTAGGCGTGAGGAGGAGTTTGAAACTGACTCTCTTGTTGACTGGGATCCAGTGGAGTTGCCGGAGGTGTTGTGTGATGTGGCTGCGGCGGGGGATGTCGAGGACCAGTCTGGCTGCAGCATTTTGGACTTTCTGGAGTTTTATTAGCTGTTTCTGGGTGACACCGGAGTATAGTTCATTGCCGTAGTCGAGTCTGCTGGTGATGAGTGCGTGGGAGACCATCTTTCTGGATTCTGTCGCAATTTCGATGGAGCAGTTTATGGTGTGGCAAAGTTGGGGGGCAATGTCGGCGGCTGCTCTGTGGAATATATGCTACAGGCAAGGATCTGTGAGGGCACCTGAATGGATGCTCTTCATGGTCTTGAGTGTGTCCTCTGTTGTGATCAGGGTCCAGCAGAGCATGGTCTGTTGGGGTGCGGCTTGGTTGTGTATGATGGAGGCTGGCATGGTGGCTGGATCTGGGGTGTTGAAGCTGCTGTAGATCTTCCTAATCTTGTGGTGGAAGAAGGTGGCGAGTTTGTTGCAAAGGTCTTTGGAGGGGGTCGTATGTGGTCTTGCTGTTGAGCCTGGCAAACTCCTTGATGTTGGCGAAGAGTTCCTTGCTGTTGTGTGCATTGGCGTTGATTCTGTCTTGGAGGGCCATTTTCTTAGTGGTTTTCATGAGGAGGCAGTGTGCGTTGAAGGCGGATTTAAAGGTTGTGTGATTTTCAAGCGAATTGTTGTGGCTCCGTCTCTTCTCGAGACGTCTGCAGGTGTGTCTGAACTAGTGGAGGGCAGGAGTGAACCAGTTGGCCTTCTTGGAGTGTTGTTTGCCTGTTTTTTCTTGAATGGTACTAGGGTGTCGGAGATCCATCGGTGGAGGTTGCGCGCTGCTGTGTTGGCATCTGTAAGCATTGGCGGAGTGGTGGTGCTGAGGCAGTTGATGAGAAGTTCTTCAGTGGCCTTGATCCAGCTGCGAGAGGGGCAATGATGGCATTGGTGTACGGGGGCATGGTGAAGGTGTGATCTATACAATGATGGTCAGTACAGGAGAGTTCGTTGTTGTGGCTGTTGTTGAAGTTCCCGCTGGCGGAGAAGACGGGGTCGAGCCTGTGTCCGGCTATGTGGGTTGGTGCAGTGACTAGCTGCTTGAGTCCGATGTTGGCGAGGTTCTCCAGGAGGGTGGTGGTGTTCTGGTCACTGGGGTTGTCTAGGTGGAAGTTGAGGTCTCCGAGTAGGATGGGAGAGCCTGGAGTGCGATGAGGTCTGCAATGGCATCGGTGAATGGGGTGTCATGGGCCAGGGGGCCTGTAGACAAGGGTGCTGCATAGGGTGGTGTTGAGGCTTCTCCAGATCTGGAAGTGGAGGTGTTCCATGGTCACAGTTGGGTGATTAGAGTGCGTGGTCAGTCGGAGTGTGCTTTTGTAGACGATGGCAATGACTACTCCTGGGCAGTCGGGGTGGTCCTTGCGGGTGATTTTGTAGCCGTCGGGGATTGCGATGGGGATGTCGTGTCCGGAGCAGAGGTTGGTGCAGGTTTCCATGAAGAATGTGATGTTTGAAGAGGTGGCGTCGAGAGCAAGTCCACTAAGGGATAGTCCCCCGAACACCCAAAAGCAAACTAACAAGGGGCGAGGAAAGGCAGCACCACGCGGTTGCCTCTTCCGATCTAAAAGTGGCGACCAATTCTGTGTTCCCCAGCGAGTAACAGCGGATCAAGCTGCATACCCAAGGGCCTGGGCACAAACTGGCCCCCGTGCCCCCAGCACCCACTGCCACCAATGGCTGATCTCAGCAACTTGAGCCAGTTAGAGGAGTCCCCCACCAGTCTTGTGCAGTGCCCTCAGTGATGTAGGTCAGCCGCAGTGCAGGGGTTGCTCAGGGCACGGTGTGCGCCACCCATAGGAGCTAGGCCTGGGCCCGACTCGACCCCCGGGTCTGCTCCGCTACGTGTCCTAGCTTCTCCTCACCTGGACATTGACACTGGGGCTCAATACACTTCACTCTCTCCAAATCTGTGACTCAGTCAGCAGGAGCATCAGCCAGGTGGGATTTCAGAAGTCTGGGTACAGCAGTCGCTGCCAAGTCCGCTGGGGAACCTCCCGATGCAGGTGATGCAACGGGGCCGCCTTAAGCATGAAGTTGCAGCGCTCCCACCACTCATGCTCAGTGCAGCTCAGGGGCCTCACCCTCGACAGCATCCAGGCAGCTGCACATACTCCGGCATGTGATGCAGAGAGGCGCAGCCCACCACTGGTAGTGGTGGCACGTGTTATGTGATGCAGACCTCCCTACGTTGGTGTGCAGGAGCGCCTCTACCGTTCACAGCTCCAAGGGGCGCCAGGCGGTATTCTCACACAGGTCAGCAACGTGTCTCCATGCGACCTGCCAGACTTCACCACCAGGTAAGGGTGATCGCCGATGCCTCAATGTCTACTGCCACAGCCCACAGGCTTGGGCCCACCTCCAGCGTCAGGCCACAGTGTCTCCACAGCACCGCTGCCTCCCACTCTGGGTCTCAGATGCAGGCCAAGTGAGGCCTCCGGGCCCCGGGGATTGTCCGCGCTTCCAGGCATCGGCTGACATGGTGTCGCAAGGATAGAGCTATGCAAAGTGCTGCATCACTGGTTTTCCCCAGCGATGCACCTCTTTACATAAATGGGGCCCTGAATCTGTATTCCCTCTTCCCCTGGGACTCTGGCTGGCCATCCTGGCTGTTGGGAGGTTTGGGGGGGGGGGGGGGTGAAGTTGTTTACCTGTGCTGAACTTGGCCCTGGCTGCTCCATTCTGCATTTCATTGTTTTTATTTTCTTTTTATCATAGGAGGTGGACTTATAGGCTGTTTTTGCCTCTAGAGGCAGAAAAGTGACGATGGGCTGACTAACATGTGTTTTTTTGCCGCTAATTGGCCTTTCGTCACTTTTCTCTCGCTAGGGTCAACATTTTTATTGCCTTGATGCTAGTGTTAGCATCAGTTTTATCCACGGCTAGCTGATACTATCGCCATGTAGCAACGTATTGTACATAGGTCGCTAACAGGGTGATAGTTTTCTGCGATAGGCTGCGTTAAGAAAATTGTCACTAACTAACGCAAACACTGGTTAGCGGCAATTCTTGTAAATATACCCCTCAGGTCCTAAAATGATATAATACATGTATATAACCATTTTAAAATACATTATTATAAATGAATGATGTTAACAAAGAGCAGCAATATTCATCTATACATACATACATAACCCTACACTTATAAAGGAAAGTGGGTAAGAGAAAGATCTTTATGAGCAGATTCATCTAAGTAGAACATACTGGTATCCCTTTTATTGTTTGCATGCTCCATTAAGCTTTCAGTGTCTTTTAGACAATATCTTCCAGGATCATCTAGTAAAAGGTTCGGTGATTAATTTGGATGGCATTATAATTTTTTTAAGAAGTGTCAAAGGGCATCATCAGCTTGAAGATTTGGCTTTGCAGACTAACTAGATAGACAGATAGGAATAGATAGGAATACCCTATCTCTCCTTGCAAGTGCCATTAGTCAATATAAGGTGCAAGCTGTTGTAGATCGAACAAAACAAAGGTGCATGAAAGGTATTGAGAGTCCATTATTGATGAAAGTTTTATTTGTCGCAACTTTAAGGGCCTCCTTCTCAAAGGTAAACTTAAAATTTTGTGTAAGTTTATGTTTTTATTGGTATTCACAAATGACGAGTAAATAGTAAGTTTACAACCGCGGACACTCCTCAGTGGGAATGGAGGGTACTCCGCACATAAAAAGAGAGACCTGTCCTATCTTTTTGTGTACGTAGTTCAATGCCTGACTGGGAATCTTCTCACTCGTACACTTACTATTCTCGTAGTTTGTGAATACCAAAAATGTGTACACTTACAAAAAGTGTAAGTTTACCTTTGTGAAAGAGGCCCATTGATTGTAGACCCAGTTATTACATTAGTTCAAAAATATGTACCTTTTGTTTACAAATGATAATGAAACCTTGAGGGAACAGATACAATCTGTCTTTACTGCATATTTAGACAGTTCTAGGGAAATCTTTCCTGAATAAAAGGCATTTAATACTGTAATAGAAACAATGTATTCCCAGGCTCAGGAAAATCATATTATGCATTAGGCAGGACAATTCTCTGAAGAACAGAGTCCAGTGCAGTATGATTATACAATTGTAGTAAAACAATAGTGCTTTCATCAGTGGAAAGATTTGAAAGACTTTTGGAATTGCTATGGATCACCAGAACTGATTCTCTTTAAAGACATATGCTGTAAAGAAGTCAGATCCGGGTTCGTCCTACATTAAATTTGACAGCTGGGTTTAAGAATAGTAAATCAGATACTGTTTTCAGACCAATAAGTAAATGTACACCTGGTTTTAATTAGTTAATTAAATTTGAGTATAAGAGAACTATAAACAATCATATTTTTTGAATGTGTAGAGACACTTGGAATGTTTTAATATGCACCTAATATTTCCTAAAAGAGATATGCAACACAAGTTTGAAGTGCAGTATTGATCGATTCATAGCTGCAGATCAATAAATGCAAAACACTAAACCATTGGTTTGTCAACAGATGTCAAACTATACATGACTACAGAAATTGAAAAGTATTGCTGAGATGTGCCTCACCATGTCTCACGCCTAAAAGCCATCTCCCTTAATTAGGTGTTTATCTTGGACCAATTTGGTGACATGTCTTTGAAGAAGCTGTGTGAATACCTATAAAGGCAATAATAGGTATGCATATCCACAAACATACTGAGACGACAAGAGCCTTTTTTGGTTACACTCATAATCATTCCACCGTGCAATAACTGGCAGCTGCAGCTTCTTTATCAGACTGCAGGCTTGATAACCTGTTACATTCACATGCCAGATTAATTAGATAATGTCTGCAACCTCTCCAAATTAATGAGCATGCATCTCCATGTTAAGATTATGAATCAATGTGTTTCCAATCATCTTGAAAACCTACTTAAATGAGGCATGTCTAATTGTGGAGGAACTCCTTCAAAGCATGGTGACTATTGCTGTTGTAGTACAATATATTTTAATGAACTCAAGGATTGCACCCTCCAGGTTGCCTTATGGATACAAATAAAATTTTAAACTAATTTCTCTCACCAAATTTAACACATTTGCCAGGCCCTGCATAATTTGACTCTATTAGATGAAACAAAGTTGACAGCAGAATCAGGCTACCCATCTTAATTAATCCACTCGACTCAATCCTATAGCATTATAATGTACTATCCACCTCAGCCCTCTAGCATCAATTCTGCTGCATATTTATTCTTATGATAGTGCTTATATTTACTTGGTTTTGGGTTTCCTATAATATGCAGCTACATTATTATTAATTGATATTTTCTTACTGACCTTTAGCCTTCCTCTCTAAGCTTACTTCAAAATTACCTTCCGTGGTTAAAGTTTAGGGGATACTCAAGATTGCTGAAGCTATGCACAAGCAAATCACTGACAACTCCTTACACAGATCCAATGCTTGAGGAATTGATGGAACCAGACCTTAGTTTTGTGAAAAGAAAACAATGGGAACTTCAGAAACCTTTTTAATAAAGCAGGTTTTAACCAAGAATCAAATTCACTGATGACATCAAAGGATACATGTGACAGCTGTTATCTTTACCTAAATTGCAGTTATTGTAACTACCTTTTTTTTTTAAACTGAAACATTTATCAATAAACATATGGGCAAACAATTAAAATCCATCATCATTTAACCAGCAACTCAGACTATGTTTTTAGTCTATAATTCAACAAAACAATCTTTTTGGAAGCAGTGGGTCTTGACAAGGAAATACAAAATCCATGTAGTGAGGTCCTGGCTGGAAGCAATTTTGCAGCATGATTCCCTAGCAAAGGACGCTATGAACCACAAGGTAAGTTATATTTGATAATCCAAGGTGACTGCCTTCTCATGAGAAGTTGTGGCCTCCATGGCCACAACCCAGCATGCTGCCACTCAGTGTGGCCTCCATGTGCATGCAGCCTCCGTCTAGACAGCACTGGAACAACGAGATGACTGCTAGCCTTTCCTTCACTGAAAGGCACATAGGGCAGGAAGTGTTGAAGTATCCCATATATTCACAGGAGCCAGATTAAGTAGAAGCAGTACTTCCAGCCCTGTTTCCTGTCAATGCCCACAGACCCTCACAAGCTGCTAGCTTGGTGGTGGGGCTCCTAGCTTTGTCAGGATGCTTTGCATAAAAGTCTTGAAACAAATGTGGAGCATGGAAAGAAAGTAGGTTTCCATGATCATTTCTCAGGAACAAATCCCCTTCAATCTACCAAGATTGTAAGCACCTCCTATTCATTTTCTGAAGTCAGCTGAACTGGTATAATATGTGAAGTAAGATTTGCCTTTATAGAACAAAGATACATGAAATGCGGGGTAGATTTTCTGTTTATCGATATTCATTCTCCAACTGACCTTGTCATGTTAAGGCATCAGCCTTCCCATTCTTAGAACCTGGACAACCTGAGTTCATCTGACTTGACTAGGGTTAGGTTCCCAGCATGATTCCCCAAACTGCCCATTTCTATGATCTTTTTACACTTCTATAGTGTGTTTGGCCACTAGGAAATAAAGTGTCAAGTTTTCCAAAGGGCACCAAATGGCCTAATGTCCCATGTTAGTGATGGTTTAATTTAATTATGCTGCCAAACGTTCTTGAAAAGGTTAGATACTGGGTAAACCTGGCCAATTTCTTTTGATGATGAAAAATTAGGGTTCTAGAAAAACATTCATTCAAAAAACAAAATAGCTGATCAGCTTCTTGTTACCAAACAAAAGTTACTTTGTTCGTGAGTGGGCCTTACAAACTGATGAATGAACCTCCTATAAATTTTGGCAAGGCCATCAAAACATCTGGTAAACTGAAATGACTGTTGGCCATTGCAGTATTGCTGCTACTATACTTTCATCTATCTCAATGCTGATGTACCCTAAAAGCTCCACCATAGGGAAATGAAAAAGGCTTGTATCCATTTAAGTAAAAAAGATGGCTGTACATGGTAAACAGTTGTGTAGCCCTCCCCTGAGTATCCGACTGCTTGGGAAACTGGTATCCCGATTTCCATTTGGCTCTGGCATTACACTAATGTGTAATGCCAGAGCCATGTGTATGCGTAGGCAGTGGAATGGGCCTGTCCATGTTCTGTGACCTGAAGGGGCACACCAAGCATGCCCTCAAAGTGGGTACTGAACTCCTGTCCATGCCCTGGATCCATCGCATAAAACAGCGCACCATGTTTTGTCTATCTCTACTGTGACCAAACTTTTCTGTGTCGAGGAGAGTTGAGCCTAATGGCCCATCTTATGTAAAGTTCCACTTTTATGTGAAACTCAGAATCTTGAGCTGACATTTGTGCATGTATGTGCAGTGAATGTGTTGCACTTATATGCTAGTAGGACTAAATGTGATAAATGTACAAACAATAAAAATTGCGATTACCAAATAGCGATTTTTTGCAAATCACTATTTGGTAATCACTTTCACTAATGTACAAAGGGTTTATTTAGCCCATATCCCTTAAATAGTGATTTATAGTGGGTCTCAAATAGACCTACCTTATGAATATTAATGAGGTGGTTCACAATTTGTGACCCACTACGATTCGCTGCCATCACAGGGATGGTGGCCTACTGGGGTCAGCAGACCACCATGTTGGTGAATGCTTTTAAATAAAGCAATCTTTTGTTTTAAACGCAGCCCGTTTTCCTTAAAGGAAAATGGGATGTGTTTAAAAAGAAAAAAATGAAAAGTTTAACTTTCATTTTTTAAGAGTAGGCAGTGGTCCACTTGACCACTGCCTGTTCTTATAAAATATTTTTACAACCATTCTCAAAGGGGAAGGGGTCCCTTCCCATTTGCGAATGGGTTACCACCAACTTTGAGCTATTGGTAAAGTGCAAGAGTTTTGCGACCGCATTTCGGTCGCAAAACATTCACACATACCAATGCAATCAGTCTTTGAAGGGGGACGCCCTAAACACCTCCCTTCTGAATACCGATTGGCAAACCCTAATTGCAATTTGGTAAGAGGTTACCGAATCACAATTAGGGCATTGTACATTTGAAAATGCCTTTTTTCGATTCCAAATGGCCCGAGTCTGCGAATTGGGCCGTTTGTGACCACAAAAAAGCTTTGTGCATCTAGGCCAATATGTTTTTTCAGTCTGAACATAAGGACCACAGACATCCATTTTGGTGCTCCTGGTTAACCCCTTCCCTGCGCCGCGAATTCGGCCGCGGCGCGGGCGGGGCTAGGGGGTGGGCGTGGCGCTTTGACGCTCATGACGGCTGCACGCCGTCATGAGCCACGGTAGGCGTGGGCTCATGACGGCGTGGAGCCATCATAGCCCCGCCCGCTCATTAATTCTCCCGCACAGGCGGGGAATTAGTGCTGCGTGGGCGGAGCGGCAGGGAGCCGGCGTGGCTATGACAGCTCCACGCCGTCATGAGCACACGGCTACCGTGGCTCATGACGGCGTGGAAACGTCATGAGCGTCAAAGCGGTTAAGCACAGAACAAGTTGGAGCTTCCTTTTGATAGGAAGGGTATTGCCTGCTTTCCTGTGACTCGAGGGTGGAGACCCAGATACTAAAATGACAGAAGATTGAGAGGGCTTCCCTTAGAAATTCACTGATGTATGTAATTTTTTAGGTGGTAGGGGTAAGGGTGGGCCTGAACTTTCTGTTGTTTTAGGTGAGAAACCTTTTGATAGGGCCTACCCTATTACCTGTTCCTGATTATTGCTTTAGAAAGTCTGTTTGACAGCCATGTGCAAAGGTGGTACATGGTATTGTGCCCACGTTTTGGATACTCCTGCTTAAAGTCTGCGCCATTGCCACCTGCAGTGAGAGCCATCACCCTGCACAAAGTCTGTGTCTGAGGAACTGTCAGAAAATTATATTTCAAGAAGCACCACACCAAATCAGTTCTAAAACCTTAGAGAGTGGATCCACTGCCAATGCCCATGAATCTGAGCTCATAATATGTGAGGGCTTGATTGAGTATTTATTGGCTGTTTTTGAAAAAATAGATATCACCTTCTTCACATTAATTGGAGTTACGTATTCTCTGAGTTGACCACACTTATTTCGTATTGTAATTTAGTTATAACTTCCAAGATCGGAGATAGAGCAGTGTCCAAATTCATCACTCAGGTTGTGTGCCAAAGTGGGCTAGGAAATCAGCCAGGCTGCACTAACCTTATGTAAGAGATCCAATGGGAGCCATGCCCTTTCCATCTCTCGCCTCTCCCACCAGTGACCACATATAGATAAATGAGTCACAGAAGTAGAAGCAGGGAAAGGGGACTGGAATAACATAGAAAACAGAAACACAGGACTCCACCTCTCTGACTAGTCATTGCAGATGGTTATTGATGTATGCTTGTTGTGATAGATGTCTAAAAGACAAATATATATCTTAACTAGCTTGTTGTAAAGAGTTTAAGCGTAACTATGATTGTGAGAGGATATACTTGAGCGCTATCTCTTTTTAAGGCGCTCTCTGATTTGAAACTGGTACTTCGTAAAAACAACACATACAAGAAGTGAGTATCTCAAAATATATAGGTGCACCAGTATGTCTCACTATGTTTTAGATGACTACTGTAAGCTCTATCACTACATACTCTCTTGTGGAAGATGTGTTATAGATTCTACCTGGCTTCTGTAGAACTGCAAAATAACCAAAATGGTTAGCACTCTGGAATTCCCTAATCCTTGCAACTCTATACCCTTACTAGAACTGTAAGACCTTGTACATGACAGTTATATATACATATGCAATACTCCGCTCTAATAAACATTCCTCTTACTTCGGAGGGAAACCTTAGTAGAGTATACAGTCATTGACTTAATATTTCAAACAAATGTTAAAGATATAACAGTTTGTTTTTATCAAAAACACGACTTTCAGGAAACTTCTCTTTAATATAATTGTCCATCCAAATAATTTCAGATAAGGAAATTCAGAAACCAGGTATCAAGGTCCTGATTCCAGCATTATTGTAGCCCAATTACCCAGCAAAGGTCACCCTGAAGCACTAGTAGTTATATCCCTTACCTGAATATGCAGGAGTACATGGACCTTTGGGAATCTGAGTCCATTGCCAACATGCTGCTATACATCCCCAGTGCACAAACAACCTGAGTGTAGACAGCACTGGCACACCATAATGACCATTATCCTTTCCTTTGCTGAAAGAACCCTAGCATGAACCGATTTGGAGGACCGCCTTCACAACCATGTGCCAAAATAAATGATAAACAGTACCTCGAGCCCTGCTTGCTGAAAGATACAATTTTTTGATTAACAGAAGCAGCCGAGGCATTTTATTTTTTGACAGAAAGTGTTTATTGTGCCTACATTTTGCAATACCCTAACATAGAATCTTTTTTCATTGTTGAGGTAGATGGTTCTATGCTATGGAAGGTGGTTTATCTGAGAGAAATCCAAACATTGTTCGGGTCACCTAGTAGCATGAGGGGCATATTCTCAAGAACGTGTGTTAACTATCGCCAAATTCGCTTAACGCAACTTCTCACATCGCAGTCTATTGCGGGAAAATAACACTGTGTTAACGCAGTATTCCCAACCCGGCGGCACCATGCGATAGTCACACGTTAACGCAACAAATGCCCGCGTTAAATTTAATGCGACGCCAAAAAAATGCGGAACACAAACGCCCAAAAAGTTGAAAAGTCCCAAATTGCGAAACAAAAAGCAGCGATAACCAGCAACAGGCCTGCGATTCCCACGCGACATGCAGGAAAATGCACTATAAAAGCAGATAAAAAAAAAAGATAAAAAAATGCAACTGCGTAGCACCATGGACGCACCCGGACCGAGTGCAGAGGAGAACGCGAACCCCACAAGCCCCACAGACGACCAGCCAGGAACCCCGGGGCCGGGGAAGGGCAAGGAGAAGAGGAAGACGGGGCAGTCCGCAGGAAAACCGGATCATCGTCACGGAGGTGACAGGACACTGCCAACAACTGTCCGTCACCTCCACTGTGTCATCGGCCACACAAACGGAAATATGGCAGCACATTGTGAACAACGTGAATGCAGTCGGAGTGTCGAGGAGGACAATGGAAAAGGTCAAGAGGCGCTGGAATGATGTGAAGGGCAAAACCAAGAAGAAACCTGATGCCAAACATGAAAGCAGCAACGCAGATTAGAGGTGGGGGACCAGCGGCACACCAGGAGCTGGATGACATTGAGAAAATGGTGGCCACAGTCATCAGTCGGGATACGGTGCCAGGAGTTGGGGATCGGGACACTGCTCAACATGACCTGACACAACATCAACAGGGTGAGTACCGACCAGGGACTGGGGGGATAGGGGAGATGGGCACAATGGCACACATGCACAATTAAGTAGAGCACACTGCACACCCACAATGACTCTGGATCATGTCCCTGATCCCCGTGCCACACTGCAGCACACATACAGAAACTCAGGGAATGTGTGTTGAAAAGAATTTATTTGCACATGCTGTGCCTGTGGTCATTTTGTACTGTCTCATCATTGCTAAGGACTGCCACAATGTGACGTCCTCATGTGAAGAAATTGTCAATGATGGTGTTCCTACGGGCTATTCCTGCTGCAGCTGCAGTGGGGTGTGGTCCACCTACTACATCTTCCTCATCATCGTCCGGTGCATCTGGCACTTGTAACCATGGGGCATTGGTGCGTACACATATGTTGTGCAACACACAACATGCAACGATCATCTTGCACACAATGTCTGGGCTGTACAGGAGCCTCCCACCTGTGATGTCCAGGCACCTGAAACGTGACTTCAACACACCAAATGTGCGTTCCACGATGCCCCTGGTGCGTTTGTGGGCCGCATTGTACTGCCTCTGGGCCTGTGTGTTCGTGGCTCGGAGGGGTGTCATCATCCAAGGGCAGAGTGCATATCCTTGATCTCCTGTGACAGTGCAGAGAGACATGAGTCAATAGTTGGTTCTGCATGATGTGTTGGCAGGCTCACTAGTTTACTGGCATGTGATATGTGTGTCACAGTGACTCCTGTGTGACATGTACTGCTTGTAGCAAATGAGCGCCATCAATGTGCATTACGTAGCCTCACTGCTGCTCCTCCCTCCCCCGAGCCTAATCACTTGTGTGCGCTGCGCGGTTGCATCACTTGCACTCCGACGGCACACCATTGTCATGCCTGTCTGCGCATGTCCACAAGCCTGACAACTACACTGTGATGTTGTGCGTTGAAGGTGGGTGGCCATGTGTTTGTAGGCCTATGGTAAGGATAGGGCGGACACAGATGTGGAGTTCATGGCTGGCTGAATTCGCGATGCGGTCGAGGCAAGACCTTTGGCTCAAGCTGCGGCAATAGCGATACACACACAACAGTTGGCATGTATGATCCCGGACCCCGAGAGGGCTTGCGCTCATACATTCATCCCTTCGGCCTAGCCCGCACGCCGGGGGTATGTTACATTTCAACTCTGTCCTTTGCGGGACGGGTGGCGCCGACACTACAACAGAGACACACGTATTAGGTACTTCATTGGCAAGCCCAACACTTAACCACGCCCAGAGCCCCGGGGTGATCATCCACACCCCTGCGCTGGACTGTCGTACGCCAGCCCACTCCGGCAACGCCTACAGGGGGGTACGACACAGCTACATGTCCCAGGTCTCCCCCACTGCCTGAGGTGACATGGTTGCGTCCGCTGTACACAGCACAATGCAATGTGGCAGGGCCCGGGGCCCTCATGCATACACAATGACCACACGGACACACTTAGATAGTTTGTGGAACTGGCTACGGGCACGTGCGCCCGGCCCCTTTTATTGCCAGGGTCACATGTCCAGTGATGCCTGTGCTGGATGGGCGTGGGGTGAGTGTGAGCCAGCCCTCAAGGAGTGGTTGGTGCTGGCAACAACTACAACAGTGATCAGACAATCAGAAGTTCACAGTTCAAACAGCAAGGGTCCATGACTTGAGCTGCATGGAGTTAGTGGCCCCGGATGCACAGTGGCCAGGACATGGAACCCCGCCACGGGACGGTGACTACCGGTGCACTGAGGTAGGGCCACGAGAGCTGAGCGGGTCCTCGTCGATGTCCAAGGTGAATGTCGCAGAGGGTTTTGGGGGTCAGTGGAAGGTGATCTTCCAGGGCATGATACAGAGGGCAGTACCAAGCAGACACAGGCAATATGGAGGAGATGAATGCTACAGACTCATTTTTGACACCAAGTCAGTATCAGCTACATGATGATGAAGACAACTCCCAGGCCATAGACTCAGACGCCACCAAAGTTCAACCAGAGAGTGTCCATGGATTTCAGGGCACAGAGTTAGTGGCACCAGAGCTGAAAGGGAATGCAGTCTGTGATGAGGCCTGTACAATGGTATAAACTCTGCCATAAATAAATCAAGACTCAGTTCCAAATGTGTGACCTACTTGACCGTAGTGTAGGCCGGAGGCAGCGGTCAGCAGGGGCACCCAGCCACGTGTCCTTGGCTTGCGATGCACAGAGTTAGTGGCACCAGAGCAGCTGTTGGTAGTGTTCGGTCACCTCCGTAACGAGGATCCTTTTTTCATCCGGACTGAACCGCATCTTCCTCTTACTCCTCTCTTTGCGTACAATGATATGGACCCTGCCATTGCACAATCAAGACTCAGTTCCAAATGTGTGACCTACTGGACCGCATTGTAGGCCAGAGGCAGCGGTCAGCGCTGGCCAACCGCTGTTCAGGCTGCTCCTCCTGGTACTCTCACACACGACGTTGGAATGCCATGTGGCGATGATTTGTGGTTGACGGAGGTCGAAGCACAAGAGCTGAGCGTGTGTGCAGCCTGCGACGATGCCGTGCCCTGCCTGGTCCGGACTGGATTGGATTGGTGTGAGGCCTGCTGGACCGCAGTGTAGGCAGTACACAGGTGACCCCGCGGTGCTGGGCCGCAGTGTAGGCCGAAGGCAGGAGTCAGCAAGGGCACACAGACACGTGTCGTTGGAATGCTATGCACATAGTCGGTGGCACCACATCGTAGGGAGTACGGTGATATAAAATCTGCAATAAACGTATTTACTCTGCCATTGTATAATCAAGACTCAGTTTCAAATGTGTGACCTACTGGACCGCATTGTAGGCCGGAGGCAGCGGTGGAGTACGTCAATGAGAAAGGAGTAATGGGGGCCTGTGTCGCGGAGGCCGTGATGGTCTGAGGAGGCTGCCATGGTCGCGGGCCTCGGGCTTGGAGCTTGCACCGGCACGTGGTGGGCCCTCTTTGACACACGCCGGTGTTGGCAGGTGAGCAGTGAGGCCTGGGTGCGCTGGGGCGGGCACGGGTCCTGGGACCAGCGGCCTGGGGTGCAGCAGGCGCACAGGATCGCAGGCACGGCCGCTCACGGCGTCGGCCTCGTGGCGGGGTGAGAGGCGCCACCCTGGTAGACACGTTGGCCATTCCAGAAGAGAACCACGCCCAGAGTAACAGGCTTTTTATTCACACCCCTACGCTGGCCTGGCGTACGCCGGGCCAGCCCACTCCGCTCACGCTTACAGGGGGGGATGTAACAAGCTACATTTCCGCATTCTTCCCCACTGGCTGCGGTTACATGGTTGCGTCCACTGTCCAGTACACTGCAGACACCAGCAGTGTATGTCGACATGGAAGTGTCTGTGGTCTGCATACTGCAGTCTGTCCAGCACATCCACGCCACACTTGGCATTGTGTACATTCACATTCATGGGTCACTTGCCTCCTTCGCACATGCCGGGTTCCCACCTCTCCCCACATTCTGCTATTGTGTGGCTGAGGTGCCATGCCGTTGATGGCTTGTGTAGATGGCTAGCCCAGGTTGCCACAGTAAGTTGTGTTGTCGTGTTAGGAATGTGGGGATGTTGGTTGTCATGTTGTATGTGATTTTGTGACGTGTGCATTCCCAGAGTTGTGAGTTGTCTGATTGTGGTGTTGAGGTGTGTGGTGTGTTCCGTTGGTACTTACCGACGAGCAGTGCATTTCCATAGGTGCCATCCTGGAAGCGCTGGTTGATGATGGACTGTCGGAAGATGAAGGAATAATGCACACTGCCTGGGTAGTTGGCGACGACATTGGTGAAGAGTCTCCGGTGGTCCACTATTGCCTGCACATTCTTGGAGTGCGTGTGTTTCCTGTTGCAGTAATTGTGTGCAGTGGTGGCAGGGGGCACGAGGAGTACATGTGTGCAGTCAATTGACCCCAACACGTGCGGGAAGCCAGCTATGGCGTAGAAGCCTTGCTTGATCTCCAGCTGTTCCTGCGCAGTGTGTGGGAAGTAAAGTTGCTGGGGTACCAAGCTGATGATGGCATCGAAGACAGGTGTGAGGAACTTTGACAGGGCTGGCTGTGAGACTCCTCCGACTATGGCAGTTGTTGGTTGGAAGGTCCCAGAGGACAACAGGTGCAGCACGGCCAGCAGCTTTGTCTGCGGAGGGATGGTGGTTCTCCGCTGTGTTGGTGCCGTCAGCCTGTGGGCAATGAGGGTCAGGATGCGGAGGATGGTTGTCCTTTTGAGCCTGTAGTGGGCAATGACTTCCTCTGGTGTTAAGTCTCCGAGGCTGGTGCATTTTCGGAAGGTCCGGTGTCTTTGTCTGCGCTGCCTCTGTGGTAGTCCGGGGGGGGCGGTGGTGGCGGTGGGTGTTGTGGCCTTCTTGGGGCTCCGAGCTGCATGATCAGTAGCTCCATGGCATCTGTTGTTCTTCTGGTGTGGCTGTGGGCTGGGCTCCCTTTTATGGTGCAGGTTGTCATCCGACTTAGCACCGGTAGGAGCAGGTGTTAAATCCCTGCTGCTAACGCGCCTTATCGCATGTTTTTGAATCTTATCGCCGATCTGGCTGGTCGTTGAGAATGTTGCGGAGTGGTGTTTTCACAGGTTTTTGCTTGGGAACGCCTACTCTGCATCTCATTAGCGTTAGTTGCCGGTGTCATCCGTGGCGATGTTTTTTGCAGCTGCTATCGCAGGAAAACTGGTGATATCGGCTGTTAGCACCAGCTTGTGAATGGTGCGATGAATTTATCACCACTTTGGCTGCGATAAAGTGCCGCTAACTCGGCGATAAGTCCTTGAGAATATGCCCCTATGTTTCTAAGAAATTCTCACCAGCAGAGTTAAATTATCCAATCACTGACTAGGAACTTCTGATCATTAAGAGATCTTTTGAAGAGTAGAGATAGTATTTGTTGGTGGCCAATCACACCATAGAAGAGTGTAGTGATCACAGAAATGTGTAGTTTCTGAAATCCATCAGAGCACTTACCCCTATGCATCCTAGTTGGACTTTATTTTTTCCAAATATGACTTTGTGATAAGAGCCTTGGCAAAAAAAAGAAAATAGCTATGAAATAGATGTATTGTTGTCTCAAGGAAAAGCTGTTAATTCGCAATCAGATCAGTTAGGACAGCAGGCTAAGAACTGGCTTTGTGATTCCAAGGTAGCTGAACATTCTGGATATGCAAAGTGTCTGTCAGCAGTAAGGAGCTATTTTTGGAAGTCAAATTTATTTTCTGATGTAACAAGTTATGTACAACCATGTTCAATTGGTGCCAAAATTAGATATTCACACAGTAAACCGATGGTTCTCTTGAGACGTTTGGCTCGTCCACCTGGACCGCAGGATAAAGTGTCACTGGATTTTATTGTACAGTTGCCAAATAGTCAAGGCTGCACAGTAATTTATTTATTTTATTTAATTTTTATTTATTTAGGTACAAACAAATCTTGTATTCAGCGCCTTCAGAGAATACAAAACGCAGCAGCCCGCACTCTACTGGCGCTTCCGAAAACATGTTCTGTGTCTAGGTCTCTACCCAAACTACACTGGCTACCGGTAGAGAAAAGAATTCAGTTCAAGACACTATGCGTCGCTCACAAAATCTTGACTCAACAAGCTCCCCCGGTCCTATCAGACTTGCTAACATCGTATGTTCCGAGCCGTCGCCTGCGGTCAGCTGACCAAGGGCTGGCATGCACCCCCAGAGTTTTAAGAGCCAGAGCTGGTGGTCGTTCTTTTAAAGTTCTGGCGGCCAAAGTCTGGAACTCCCTTCCGACTGCTATTAGAGGGCTCCAAGATCACCTAGCTTTTCAGAAAGCCATAAAGACCTGGCTTTTCCCAGCGTAACTTTCTCTCCTTCTCCTGGGCTGTCACTACTTATGGGTATTGTTGGGTAGCGCTGGGACGCCCCGTTGCTGGGGCAGTTATGCGCTGTACAAATCTGTTAATAATAATAATAATAATAATAATAATTCTAGTTGCTGTTGACCATTTAACTAAGATGGGTCATTTCCCATCCTTGCCTGCTTTGCCCAGCTCTAAAAAGCTGGCACAGATCTTTTCACAAAATACTATTCTATTTAGTATGGTTATTCAAGTGACAAAATAGGATAGATTCTTAGCCACAACTATGTTGCACATGTTAATTTGAATGTCATGATTTAGGTATTAGTGCTCTAGGATACACATACAAATTATCAAGTTTAGGGAACAACAGAATATTAACATTGTTGGATTTCTTGCAGGTCTACAGAAGTCAAGTAGAAACTATACTTCATCTTCCACAAGAGAATGCTCACTGACAAAGCTTAAGCGAGTTATTCAAAAAATAGGGAGAAGTGCTAGTGAATATATATTTGAGGTACTTATTCCTTGTGTTTTTAGTTTACAGGAATTTAAAGTTTCACATCAAAGTCCAGAGAGTTCTTACACAAAGGCTTTGCTATGGCATAGCCATTCACCGTTACAATGATGTGTAAAACCTTTTATGACAAGTTATATCTCTTTCCGTCCACAAATATCCACAAACACCAAATAAATGTATAGGGTCTAATCAGAGCAACCCAAAACCTAGAGGGGCTCACAAGTCTCAATTCTCTTAAGTAGAAAACCTTTTGTTTTTAGGACAAAAACCCTCACCCACCCTTCGGTAGCATGCTTCATCATTGGGTCTCTCCTCCACCTCTTCCCAAAGGAGCAGTGGTGCATGCTACAACTCAGTAAAAATGGAGAGAGCACTTATGGTTATTCCTTAGGGGAGTGAACATCAAAGTGAGCTATCTAGTGTAGGCGAATGTTGGCAAAGTGTATAGTAAAGGAAGGGCTAAAAATGCCACTCGGTGGACTGAATCACAACTTTATTATATGGCCCTGAGGTGCATATTAAAAAGAAACAGGGGACATATTTCTGCCAATTGCTAAATCCTACAAGGGGGTTTATGGCAATTAGAATTCTGGCACTCTGCAGATAGAAGTGTGTTAATGAGAAAAAGGAGTGTATCTACAGTGTATGAATTGGACTTGAAAATATAACCGGTATCCCACATTCAATGTGGCTTGTTCACTGTTGTTCTCACCTATTGTGAGAAGCTGGCCTGGTATATGATGTCCACTAATGTAAGTGGGCACCCTGCACCAGTTCAGACAACCCTTAAGGTGATTTAAGAGGTCAAAAACAACCGTAGAAAGCTCTCTAAGTGGTAGCTGTGGAGAGCAGCCTTCAGGCTTAGTCCAGAAGGAGTGTAAAGCAGCTTGTTTTACCAGGATGCAATCTTATAGTATAGATTAAATAAAAAAGAACCACACAAGGTATTTATAAAAATATGTATTTATTATATATTACTCACTAACACGTTTAGATATCTCCTACCCAGAGATAAACACAATGCACACAATACTTTGCATAGAAATACAGTAAATAGCACAGAATACACAGTGTGCCCCAGGGGGGGACCAAACCATATACAAAAAAAGTGGTATAAGAATCATGACTCGGGTCAAGACAAAGTCCAGAGAATGTAGAAATGCTGGGGACCCAAGGAACCACCCAAGGTGAGTGACTAGGAACCCCACAGAGAGGATGTGCAGTGTGGGAAGATGACCGCGTGCTCCGTACAAATCAACGTGTAAGTCGTGGTTGGAATTTTAAAGATTAAGGACCATTCCCAGTTGACCCTGAAGAAACCCCGTGGAAGACAGAAGGTTGGAGAGCCACCCTACCCGTGGATACCCTAGTACCCACGTTACCTACACCAGGGAAGCCGGGTGCCTAGGTGTGAAGTGATGTCACAAACCGCCATCAAACCCAATGGAGGACTTCAGGAAAGTGCCGCTGCTGAAGAAGGAGAAAGTATCCGGTGGAATCTGAAGGTGGATTCTAGTTGAGAGGTACCTGCAAGCAGAGGGGACAAAGTCTATGTCACTCAGGAGTGACCAGGAGATCTGGAAGACGAATGCCCACCAATATCGGGAGTTGCAGGAGAGTTGACTGTGACCTTGACTCTGCAGCTGTGAGGACCAGGCGATGCTGAGGAAGACCAGGAGCCATGCACAAGCTGTCCCATGTAGGATGCCGAGTGCTGAGGGGTCGGTGTCCAGCGGGAGCACCAACAAGCCTTGGCCAAGGCAACCAATGCAGAAGTCAAAGAAGGGGCAATGTCAGGACCAGCAAGGTCCAGGGGACTCACCACTAGCAGGGAAGTCAGGGCAGGCCCCGAGTAATCAGAGGAGCCCAAAAGAAAACAGTGACCATCAAATGGACCCACAAGCAGGAGGCACTGGAGTCGCGAGAGGACCTCAAGCAGCTCACGAAAAGATGCAGGGCATGATGCAAAATAATGCGGTGTTGCCAAAGATTCTGGTCACAGGAGATGCACGAGGTTGGGGCTACTTGAAGCCCGAAGATCTTCTTGGAAGGAAGCCAACAAGCCTTTGCATCTGCAAGTTGACACTGTGCACAGGGGTTTGGTTATTGCAGCCCCCATGAGGGATACTGGCCTCAAACTTGGTGAGGGCAGGCCTTGAGAGCTGTGGAGAACTACCACCTGTGATGCAGAACCTTTTGGAGTCCGGAGGACCTCAGGATCAGCGGACCGGTTGACTTAGTTGTGGTGCCTGCGAATGCAGGGAAGTGACTCCTTCACTTCAAGGGAGATTCCTTCAGGTGTCTTTGATGCCCACAGGCCTTGGAAGGTTCCTGTATGGTGCACAGGCACAGACGATGCGGAAGACTGAAAGGGGGACGAAGTTGAGCCCAAACGAAATCCAGCAAAGTCTAGAGTGCCCAGATGGTAGAAGAAGAAGTGGTGTCTGAATTGAATCTTGTCCCATGACGAATCTAGGGCCCCACCCACAGGTACGCCCTTAAGTAGCCTAAGGAAAGGGTTGGGATGATTCAGTGGACCCTCCCAGGGGAGGGTCTGGACAGGGGGAGGTTACTCCCATGTCCTTTGTCCAGTTTCGCGCCAGAGTGGGAGCCAACGGCTCCCAGAGCTGGTTTGAACTGGACTATGCATGGGTACACAAAATGGACCCCTCATGCAGACTGAGTGTCGCTGGCAAGTGCACCCACCCGGCCCCAATACACAAAATCCTGTCTGGGAGGTTGTCACACCTCCCTGTGACAGGATGCCTATTGTTCTGCCTTCCCCTGCTCAAACTTGGCTCAGCAGCAGGAGGGCAGAATTGTGTCTCTGATCAGCAGCAACCATTTTGTGCTGTATGGGTCTAGAAGGCTGGTACCGGGAACACTGAGAGCCTAACGGAGGGCTCTTCAAGTGCTTGGAATCATACCTCCCACACCGTGTACGGTATGGGAGGTATGATTCCAACATGTTTGATACCAGACATGATAGGATTTGTTGCAGCCAATTTCGAGATGGTCATCGCGTAATTACGCTGTGCCCCTGTATCTAGTATATGGCTGCTTCACTTACAACCCGGGAGAATGGACTCCGTAGGCTTTATGGGTGTCCTGCTCATGCAGGGGCACCCTCACACTTAGAACCAAGCACCCTGCCTTCAGGATTGCAAAGGCCTGCTATAGAGGTGACTTATAGGTTTTAAGTGCAGTGACCCTAGATATAGGAAACCTATATCTTTAGTAAGTGGTGCTAGCACCATCTTACACAGGCTGCAATGGCAGGCCTGTAGTTCCATTTTGAATGGTCTCCCATGAGTGGCATAATGCATGCTTCAGCCCATGGGGGCCTCAGGGGTACCTATGCCCTGGGTACTTTAGTACCATATACTAGGGACTGATAAGGGTACCCCAGTATCCAATCTGGGATGTACCTATGCACTGAGCATAACAATTGAAGGGAGAAAGCAGATAGGCTGGGGTCCTGATTAGCAGGATTCCGTTCAGACTAGTCAATAACAGCCTAGCATCAGGCAAAAAGTGGGGGTAACCACAAAATCAGATCCTACTTTCTTACACCTATGTTAAAGCAACATTCAAGAGACAAACAGAAAAAAATTACTAGGGTGACATTATCCTTAAAGTAAGCATATCTACACATTTTTCAACAAGCAATGTCATACCAAAAATGCTCATTGTGCCACCCAATTTCCCATAGTGTGAGTTAATCAAGAAATCCTCTGTAGGGGTGAAAATGTGTATATAGAACTTTACCCACAAAAGACAGGTGTCATATCTCAACTTGCATGATATCAGGCAGACTAAAAACAGAGCTACAAGTTAGAAAACAATTTAAAAATGATTAAATGTGGAACCCGAATATGTCACAAAAACCTTCATGAAAACAGACATGATCTCCTCAATGTCAAAAACACACAGAGGAATTCAAGTGTTCGACCTATCCATTGATAACAAACAAACAACGAGCAAAAGGTGTAGTGTGTTAATTGTAAAAGAATGCGCATGCATGGTAACATAGTGGTTAATATCGCAGACAGCTCTCAAAAAGCATTTCGAACCTGTCACTTAGTCACACTTAGTATAAAATTACCCATAGGTAACTGACGTAGTACTTAGGGGTTTGTGCCAAAAAGAGGGCATAGCTCCAATGAATAATAGCGATTCATACCTCTGTAAGTCCACTGTCATGGCTAGTTGGCTGCCAGGAGAGAGGAGAATCCTGCCTCCAATCCCAGCTGGTCCTGATAAAGCCATCTCGGAACTACTGCATCCGTCCATAGGAACATGGGAAATGTAGTTACATTTGAATTGATCGGGCGACTAAACAGGCGGAATGACATCTGAACACCGCATGTTGACCAGGCATCATGGGACCTATATTCTCTTGGGCGCAAAGCATATTAATGTCATTGCAGTTATAATGTATAACCCATAGTGTAAAATATTTTTTTTAAAAGACTATCTTCAACATGGGAGACCCATGGATTTTTTTGTCATAGAGGGTATATGGCTTTTCTAATGAATGTGACCATCAACTATGTGGACTGGAAATCATGACCAGTAATTCAAATGGTCATATATAATTTTGTGTAAGAGGCACTAGTCGCTGTGCAGATGCAGCACCCAGGAATATGTCAAAAACACCCAAGATTACTTTTTATCCACATCACAGACTGTCCAGGCAGAACATAAAAAACTGGAAATAGGGGCATCTCCCAGATTTGTTTGTTCCAAGGATGTCGTCACTTAGACCCTAAATATGAGTTTTCAGCCTAAAAACCCAACATTGTTCCTTTTGGTGAAGAAATCTGTGTCTGTTGGATCATCTGGATACATAACTAGGTTTATCAATTACGGTCCAAAATCAGTCCTTGTCACTGTGATTCTGTTTAAGGAAATGTTGGGTCATCTTAGTGTTTTATGTTTGCACCTTATTGTACTGTGAAGTTCTAAAATCCTGATCTTGATTTTATGCATAGGCATGTGATCAGATATATCAGGTGTGAGAGGCTGGCTCAGTATATGATGTACCCTTATGTAAGTGGACACCTTGCACTGATCCAGACAACCCTTATGGTTATTTTAGTGGTCTTAGACAACCTTAGAAAGCTCTCTAAGTGATAGCTGTGGAGAGCAGCCTTCAAGCTAAGCCCAGAAGGAGTGTAAAGCAGCTTGTTTTACCAGAATACAAATTTATAGGTATAGATTAAGTGAAAAAGGACCACACAGTGGGGCCGATTCCGATCTCGGCCGGTAGGGCTCCGAATCGGATTCGGCTTTACCGGATCCGATTCGGAGCTCTGTTTCCCGACCGATTCGTACGTGCGTCCGGGCGAGCGAGTACGATGCGAAAACTCCGACCGACTCGTTCGCGAGACCCAACTGCACCGACCGACTCGTATGCGAAAGCCGACCGCTCCGACCGACTCGCTCGGACACGCCTCGCACCGCGCAATGGAGACGTTCCCCGGCCGGGCAAGTACGATGCGCGCCGCGAGCAGTCCGACCGACTCGCGCCGTCCGGCTCGAAGGAGCAGTCGGAGCCGTACTTTGGGGGTCCGTGTCGGACCCCCCTGTACGCGTAGCTGCGTGAGTCGCACACAGGGGGGACCCATGGGTCCCCCCTACCTGTGCGTGTACGGCGCGAGTCGCTTCGCCGCGTACACGCTGTAGGGGGCGCCCTTGTTCGCCTCGCACCCATTGAGTCAATGGGAGCCCGCGTACGCGTTGTACGACAGGCTCCCATTGACTTCAATGGGAGTCCGACCGAATCGAGTCCGATGGCATACGTGCGCATCGTACTCGTTCGGTCGGGCTGCTAGGGTCCGATTCGGTCGGAAATCTCTCCGAGTCCGGCTCGGTCGGAGAGATTTCCGGCCCGAATCGGAATCGGCCCCAGTGTATTTATAAAAATATGTATTTATTATAAGACTCTCACTAACATACACAGATATCTCTTATCCGGAGATATACACAATACACACAATACTTTGCAATAGAAACAGGTAAGTAGCACAGAATTCACAGTGGTCCCCAGGGGGAGACCAAACCATATACTAAAATAGTGGTATGCAAACTAGGACTCGAGTCAAGGATGTACCCAGAGCACATAAAAGTTTTGGAGACCCAAGGAACCACCCAAGGTGAGTATCTAGGAGCCCCACGGAGGCCGTGTGCAGTGTGGGAACACGACCGCGTTCTCCGTACAAATCAAAGTGTAAGTCGCGGTTGCAATTTGAAAGAAAGAGCACCCTTCCCAGTGGACCCTGAAGAAACACAGTGGAAGACAGAAGGTTGGAGAGCCACCCCACCCGTGGATACTCTTGGAACCAGGTTACCTGCACCAGGGAAGCCGGGTGCATAGGTGGGAAGTGGCGTCGGAAACCGTCGTCAAACTCAATGGGAGACTTCAGAAAGATGCCGCTGCTGGAGAAGGTCAAAGTGTCCGGTGGAACCCAAAGGTGGATTCGAGATGAAGAGTACTTGCAAGCAGAGGGGACAAAGTCTTTGCCACTCAGGAGTGACCAGGAGGTACGGAAGACGAATGCCCCCGATGTCAGGTGTTGTAGGAGAGCTGACTGTGACCTTGGAACTGCAGCAGTGTGGATCAGGCGATGCTGTGGAAGACCAGGAGCCGTACACGAGCTGTCCCATGTTGGATGTCAAGAGTTGAGGAGTCGGTGTCCGGCGGGAGCACCAACAAGCCTGGGCAACTGCAGTCAACTTGGAAGTTGAAGAAGGTGCAATGTCAGGACCAGCAAGGTCCAGGAGACTCACCACAAGCAGGGGAGTCAGGGCAGGCCCGAGCAATCAGGGGAGCCCAAATAATTGAAACATGACCTTATTATTTTTATTTATTTATTTTAAGTTTTATATAGCACTAGCTAGACCCGGTGGTATCAGAGCGCTTTACAGAATTAAGAGCAAAGCAATAATCTAGTCACTTAGTAACTGACGCGCAACAATCTTAGGCTCATGTACAAACAACAATAAATACACATGGAAAAATTAGGCAATGCGGGTGGAATACAGTATGTACACAGACAGCAGCAAGGCCCTGAGGGCGGGTACTGCTTATGGGCAAGTCGCCACTTATGAGTCCAGTGAGATAACAACCTTCAAGGTAAAAAGAGGCAAACAGAAGGAAACAGCCAGCTGTTTAACGGGTCAAATAGAGAGACTGATAGAACCGAGGTCAAGAATTGTTCAAGTGGTCCAGTATTTGTTGAGGAGATGGTGTTTAATGTCTCTCTTGAAGCCAGTGAAGGAGGGGTTGCATCGTAAGTCCCTCGGGAGAGAGTTCCATATGCTGGTAGCGTTACTCGAGAACGAGCGAGCCTGGGTAGATTTGTTTTTTAGTTGGGAGGAACGAGAAGAAGTATGTTGGAGCTTCTCAGTGCTCTGGTTCTTCCTGCTTTAATGAGTTTGTTATCTAAGTATTCAGAGGTGCGTGAGTGAATGGTTTTGTGGGTGATACAGGCAGTCTTGAAATTGCATCTGAGTGCAGGCGTGATGTGTTCATACTGTTTAATATCTGTTAGGAGCCTGGTTGCCATGTTTAGTACTGATCTGAGGGGAGTGACGTGCGATTTCGGGGTCCCTGTGAGGATAGCATTCCCGTAGTCAAGTTTTGGAGAGGACCAGAGATTGAACGACCCATTGGAAGTCATCCGAGGGAATGAATGATTTGATTTTTTTAAGGTGTTTTAGTGTGTACATCGCTCCTTTTGCTGAGTTTTTGATGTGCTCCTTCATTGACAAGTCTTTATCCAGGGTGAATCCTAAGGATTTAGCCAAATTGGAAAGAGTGAGAGTACAATTTAGAGCCTTCAGGTCAGTGATCCAGTCTTTCATAGGAAGGTGGTTACTTTTGGGGCAGAACAGGATAATTTCTTTTTTGGTGGGGTTTAATTTTAGATGGTTAGAGTTAAACCACGATTGGATATTACACAGTGTGACACTGAGATGTTGGATGTCTCTGGGAGATTTAATTTTGTAGTAGAGTTGAGTGTCATCTGCATAGAGGTGGAATTTGATTCCAGCTTGCTTCAGGATGATAGAAAGCAAGCTGAAGACATTGAACAGTGATGGGGAGAGGATTGAGCTCTGGGGTTTCGAGAGGCAAAACTTGATTTTGATGTGTTGTGATTGGTGTTGAAGGTAAGAAGTGAACCATTTTAAAACAGTGCCATTAATACCAGTGCGGATCTTCAAGGATTCCAGTAAGGCTGTGTGGTTTACAGTGTCAAAGGCCGCTGATAAGTCAAGTAGGATAATTATGCATGCAGCACCATCATCTAAGGATCTATGGATGTCATCTGTGATGTTAAGCATGGCGGTTTCTGTGCTACAGCCTTTCCTGAACCCTGATTGTAAGGAGTCAAGTAGGTTGGAATCCTCAATATGTCGGTTGAGTTGTTGTAAGATGCATTTTTCCATAGTTTTGGCTAGGAACAGGAGGTTAGAGATGGGTCTGAGGTTGTTGAGATCATTCGGGTCAGCCCTGTATTCTTGGGAATGGGTGTGATTTAACCTAGTTGAAGGGAATCTGGTACACAACATGATACGAGAGAAGAATTGATGATTTTTGTCCAACACGGGGCGATAATGTGGTTAAGGTTATGTACTATTTTAGCAGGGAGGGGATCCATGGTGTGAGAAGTGTGCTTTAGTTTTGCAATAATATTGAAAACATCTAGTTCTGTCATGGGTTTGAAGACCGACCAATTGCCGTTGGTTTTCAATTGGATGTGGAAAAGGTTGCCGCTAGTTCCATTTGGAGCCATTTTGTCTTTGGCGAGGTCCTGAGGTAGTGTAGGGAGTGTCAGAGCAGATTGGTTTTAAGGGGGGTGGGGTTGTGACTTGAAGGAAAGATTGATCAATTTTCATTATTTTGTCTGTGAAGAAACTGACAATTTCTTCACAACGTTCCCTAGAGGCTATGATTTCATGTGTGGAGGAAGAAGTGGTTTGTCGTTTGACAATGTTAAATAGTTCTCTGGGCCTGTTTTTTGCACGGTCAAGTTGGTTGAGGAAGAAGGTGGCCTTTTCTCTGAAGATGTGCTTCTTGTATGTCATGCTTGCAGTTCTGAGTAGAGTAAGATGTACTGACGATGGGTTTTGTCTCCAGGTCCTTTCAGCTTGTCTAAGATGTCTTCTATCGTTGTTGAGATCCGAGTTAAACCAAGATTTTGATTGAATTGATCTTAGTTGGTTTAATTTGAGAGGTGCGACTAGGTCAAGAGCTTGTGTTATAGCAGTGTTGAAGTGGGTGGTCAGGTCATTTACGTTATGCGAAGAAGGGTGATGTTGTTTATTTGATGAGTTTAAGTGTGGCTTGATGAAGGTATCGATGTTGAAAGGTATGAGATGGTGGTCTGACCAGTCTATAGGTAAGATGACGCTAAGGGAGACCAGTTCATTTTTGGTGATAATTGGGTCAAGCGTAGCGCCTTTGATATGTGTTGGTTTATTGCAGAGTTGATTTAGGTCGTTCATTTCTAGAAGGTTCATAAGGCGCCTGACTTTGGAGTCTTCGGCGTTGTTCCAGTGTAAGTTAAAGTCTCCCAGAAGCACATCCTTCGTGTCAGTTAAGGAAAACCAAGTTAGTAGGTCTGATAACTCTTCGGCGAACAGGGCGCGATTTCTAGGAGGGTGGTAGATAGTGTGTAATTTGATAGGTGAGGTATTCGAAAGTCGAGTATTCAGTATTATTATATAGTAAGGATAGATGAATTTCAGCTTTGTGGATTATGGCTAGACCTCCACCAGTTCTTTCCAGTCTGTCCTGCCTTATGATGGGGTAACCAGGCGGGGTAAGCAGATCAAGTATGGCATTTGAGTGGTCATTGAGCCAGGATTTCGTGAGGAAAGCAATATCAATTCCCTCACTGGGTAGCATGTTGAGCTGCCGACCTGCAGTTGACGAGCATGCAAGATAAAGGGGAGGGAGTGTCTTTAGCAAGTTGTAGAGTCTGGATGGTGGTGAATTGAGCAGGGGGTCTGGGCGAGTCAGTAGTTACGTGGGATCTATTTATGCCCACTATAACTGGGATGGTGGAGGGATTGTGTGCCAAGGTCTGGGTCTTTGCAGCCGATATGCAGTTGGCGAGCATGCAAGATATCAGGCAGGGATTGTCTATTGCAGATTGTAGGGGCTGGATGGTGGTGAGTTGGGCAGGGGGTCTGGGCGAGTCTGTAATAACAGGGGTTCTGTTAATGCCCATTATTACTGGAATGGAGGAGGGAGGGGTGAGAACAGTAGTCTAGGGCTTGGGAGGTAAGAGTCGCTGAGAGCCACAGCTTCCATATAGATAGGGGGCAGTGAGAATGACGGGGCCTATGGGCCAGCCAGCCCAGTGGCGTGGAAGGCCAGGGGGTGCCTTGTAAGGCCGTCAGTGTGTCTGAGTGAGGAGGCCATTTCAGGCTCTTGTTGGTGGGAGAGCGGGTATGGATGGCCTGAATTGATAGGTCCTGTCTAAGATGTGCTAGGTCAGTTGCGAAAGAGTCGGTTTTATGCTCCATACGGTGAAGAATCTGAGTGAGAGTGTAATTGATATATCCTGCATAAGTGGTGGGGGAAGACGTGGCAAGTCCTGCGCATGTGAGAGTAGAGGTCACTATGCTATCGGGGTGATCTATGCCGTTGGGACAAGCATCCCAAGACATGCTGTGGACCTCAACAGGCTTAGTTATAGTGTGATTGTGTGTAGGTGAGGAAGCAGGTGGGGACCTGCTGGTGGGCAATTGACTGTTGTGAGGGGTGGAGGGGGTGTCGAGGATGATGGTTGAGTCCGGGGGAGTCCCACCGTTGGATATATTGGTAATTGAGGGTACGTTTTCAGACCTGTGTATAGGGCAGCAGAGAGCTCTAGGCTATGCGGGAGGACAGTGTCATTGGGTCTGGCATTGTCGATCATCTGTTAAGTCAGGGTAGGGCTCGCATTAAGAGGAATGTGGGCAACTGTAGCCAGATTGGTGGAAGACGGGCTAAGGATAGGGCCCACTACCCTAGGTTTGGTGAGAGAGTCATCTGGGTAAGTCATTGTGAGATTGCTGGCTAGGGAGGGAACCAGAGAGGTCATTATTGAGGACATTGGTCGACGGTGTGTGTTAGAGGGTATGGCAGGGTTGAAGGTAGTATCAGGAGGTGACGCTGCACGAGGTATTAAGTCCAGTTGAGGGAGAGGGAGGGTCTGTTCGGGATTAGAGGATTGTGGTAGAGGGAAGAGAGTTGTTGAGGGTATTTGGCCCTGTTGTGTGAGTGAGTGAGCAATGAAAGAAAGTGTCTATCAAATATGGTGAGGTGAGGGTCAGTGGCTTGAATCAGTATATTCCCTGTTCTGAAAATGGATATGTCAATTTCTCCTCTAAAAGATGGGGAGGGGGAAGTTGTCAGTTTTATTCCATAGGGTATTTTGATTGATTTGGTGACTTGTAGGAGGAGGGCAAAGATGCTTTTCCATTTAGCCGGGCGTTTGGAGTAGAAGATAAAGTCAGTTTTCTTGGTGCCATTGAGCACGCTAAGGTAGGTATCGGCTATTAGTGTTTCCAGGTGCAGCTTCAGTAGCTTATGTTTGAGATTCTTTTTTGCATACTTGGAGATATTTTTGGGATACATGATGCTCCATGAGTTTGGGCCATATCTGGTCAGGGCAGAGTCCAGGGGCTTGTGTAGGTACATTGCTAAGGAAGGTCCTTGATTGAGTTATGAGGAATCATTCATCCTGGTTCGAATTGGGAATACTATTCAAACATAGCATAGGCATATTAGCATGGGGCTGACTTTAGTTTCAAGCAACAAGGATACTGAGACGGTTCCCAGAAAAAGCCAGGACTAAAATTGATGATGAAGAGGCATTGCTAAGGAAGGTCCTTGATTGAGTTATGAGGAATCATTCCTCCTGATTCGAATTGGGAATACTATTCAAATATAGCATAGGCATATTAGCATGGGCTGATTTTAGTTTCAAGCAATAAGGATACTTAGACGGTTTCCAGAAAAACCCAGGACTAAAATTGACGATGAAGAGGCACCATTGCAAGATGGCCGCTACTTTGGGCACTAAAGAGAATAGTCTTACCTTTCTGTTAATGCAGTGGTATGTTGCACAGAGTCCTACTTTACTTTCTGTGCATGGGCTAGAGTGCAAGTCCTATATCTGTTTCCATCAAGCTGCTCTGGTCGCCATCTTGTAGAGGAAGTCTTTATTTTAAGGTTAAAAATCCGTAAAAGCAAATATTTTGAGGATAAAAAGTAGCTGCTGTGCGATAAGCGCACTGCACCCAATTCAGGGGCTATTCCAGAGTGCACTTGTGTGGGGAACTCATCGGGTCAAATCTATTTTACAGCCGTATCTTGTTTTTCAAGCAAGGAGCTCTGTCGTACCCACTCCGGTGAGCCACCTCGTCCCAAAGGCAGAGAGACATGAGGGGAGCCCCGCTCGAGCCGATTGCAGCAAACATGAGCGGATCGCTGAGAGGGAAAAAGGCACCAAGGAGAGGTGGCGCTGATCGACCCGCAGCCAGGAAGGGGAGGCTAGGCCCTGGCGAACATCCCAACTCTGCAGGCCTTATCTCCCAGATGGCGGCGGGCTCAGATAGTACGCGGCAGAAACAGCCGGACAAACATTGATCGCAATGTGAGCGTAGCCTGCTCGATCGCCCTGGCAGATGCGACACGCCACACTATGGGGGCCAGCAGGGCTGTAGAGCTCCAGGAACAGGAGCGGGTGCTAGACCCAGGCAGACGTCTCATCTCAGTAAGCTGGACGGGTCTCACTGGGGGGCCAGCAGGGCCGTAGAGCTCCAGGAACGGGAGCGAGCGCCGGACCCCGGCAGACGTATCGTCGTAGTAAGCTGGACGGGAAGATCAAAAATAAAAAATACCCCAGATCTCCAGATGACGGGAGCAATACCTCACTCTGGAAAGGCTCCGGCAATTCTTCCATGGACTGCACGTCGTCGAGGCATTCAGAGCGGGGCAAGATCCAACAGTGCCTTCCGATTGTCGAAGTCACAGGAACGGACCCCACCAGTCTAGAGGAGTCAATCAGGCGCCTCGAGATATCCGAAAAGGACGACATCCAGGGACGAGAGAGTCAGAAGACCAAAGCGGCAGTTAGTGCAGCATGTGCAGTATTCAGGTCTCCCACTGCGGCAGCGAGAAGGCACAACTCAGCTGCTGCGGGTAGATGAAGATCAAGTCAGCCATGCATCAGAATTGAGCCGAGAGAGAGAAAAAATAGAGGTAAGTGGCATCAGCTATGTTCCCATGCCGTTGTCGTGTTGATGCTGTAAGGCAGTGGGGTGGATGGCAGGGCATATCCAGGGATATTTACTGATCGGTGATCCCAAGCCCCAGAGCGCCTCAGCGGAGCTCCAGCTCAGCAGCCATTTTATGTCAAATTCCTTCAAGAGGACCCACAGGCTGGGGGAACTGGAGTCGCGAGAGGACCTCGAGCAGCTCACTAAAGAAGCAGGCCCTCGGTGCAAGTGATGCAGTGGGATGAAGATCTTGGTCACTGGAGATGCTTGAGGTGGAGGCTACTTGGAGCCTGAAGATCTGGTGGAAGGAAGCCAACAAGCCTTTGCAACGGCAAGTCGACGCGGTGCACAGGGGATCGGTTCCAGCGGCTCCGACGAGGGATACTGGCCTCAAACTTGGTGAGAGGACAGGGCAGGCCTCGAGGGATGTGAAGAACCACCACTTGTGTTACTGCGCCTTTCGGAGTCCGTGGGAGCCCAAGATCAGCAGACCAGTCAGCTTAGTTGCGGTGCCTGCAGATGCAGGGAAGTGACTCCTTCACTTCAAGGGAGATTCCTTCAGGTGTCTTGGATGCCCACAGGCCTTGGAAGGTTTCCTGTATGGAGCACAGGCACGGACATTGCAGCAGACAAGGCAGGGCACAGAGATCAGGAGCAGCAGGAGTCTTTCCGGTTGCAGCCTTGATGCCCAGAGCTACGCCCAGAGACGGTCGAAGTTGAAGTGGTGTCTGAAATTAATACTGACCCACGACTAATCTAGGGACCCATCCTCAGGTAAGCCCTTAAGTACCCTAGGGAAAGGGTTGGGACGATTCATGGTTCCCTCCCAGGGGAGGGGTTGGACAGTGGGGAGGATACTCCCATGTCCTTTGTCCAATTTCGCACCAAAGTGGGAGCTAACGGCTCCCTGAGCTGGTTTGAACTGGACTATGCAAGGAGGGCACCAAATGTGCCCTTCAAGCAGACTGAGTGGCGCTGGCAAGCGGTCCCACCCGGCCCCAATACTCTAAACCCTGTCTGGGAGGTGGTCACACCTCCCTATGACAGGATACCTATGGAGGACCTAACAGAGGACCTTTACAGTGATTGGAATCATACCTCCCACACTGTTTATGGTGTGGGGCTATGATTCCAACATGTTTGATACCAAACACGATAGGGTTCGTTACAGCCAGTTTTGAAATGGTCATCTTTCGTAAGTGGTGCTAGCACCAGCTTACACAGGCTGCAATGGCAGGACTGTAGTGACAATTTGAATGGTCTCCCATGGGTGGCATAATACATGCTTCAGCCCATGGGGGACCCCTGGGGTACCTATACCCTGGGTACCTTACTAGGGACTTATAAGGGTACCCCAGCATCCAATCTGGGATGTACCTAAGTACTTACCATAACAGTTTAGGGGAGAAAGCAGAGAGACTGGGGTCCTGATTAGCAGGATCCCAGTCAGACTAGTCAGAAATAGCATAGCACCAGGCAAAATGTGGGGGTAACCATAAAAGCAGATCCTACTTTCCTAAACACCCCTCCCCTCAAACATAAGGAGATGAGACTAACCTTGCCCAGTTGAGTCTTCATTTTCTAAGTGGAAATATCTGGAGAGTCCATCTGCATTGGCATGGTTACTCCCAGGTCTATGTTTCACTGTATAGTTCATCCCCTGTAGGGAAATGGACCACCTCAACAGTTTGGGGTTTTCACCCTTCATCTGTTTAAGCCATAAGAGGGGCTTGTGGTCTGTCTGAACAATGAAGTGAGTGCCGAACAGGTATGGCCTCAGCTTCTTCAAGGCCCAGACCACAGCAAATGCTTCCCTCTCAATGGCTGACCAACGATTCTCCCTGGGGTCAACCTTCTGCTGATAAAAGCTACTGGTTGATCCTGACCCTCTGCATTAAGTTGTGATAACACAGCCTCTACTCCTATCTCAGATGCATCTGTCTGGACAATGAAAGTTTTGGAGTAGTCAGGACTTTGCAGGATGGGAGCAGTGCACATGGCCTGCTTTAGGTTATCAAATGTGTTTTGACAGCTTACTATCCACTGAACGTCCTTGGGCATTCTTTTTGATGTGGGATCATTCAGGGGAGTCATAATGGACCCATATCCCATCACAAATCTTCTATAGTACCCAGTCAGGCCCAAGAAAGCTCTGACCTGAGTCTGGGTAGTGGGAGCTACCCAGTCCGCAATGGTCTGGATTTTGCTCTCTAATGGTTGAACCTGGCCTCCACCTACCAGGTGGCCCTAGTACACAACCTTGCTGTGCCCTTGATAGTGAGGCCTGCCTTTTGCAGGGCCTCCAGAACATTTCTGAGGTGGACCAGGTGATCTTCCCAGGTGGAGCTACAGACAGTTATATCATCTAGATATGCTGCACTATGGGCTTCCAGACCTTTTAAGACTTTCTCCACCAGCCTCTGAAATGTGGCAGGTGCATTCTTCAGACCAAAGGGCATCACAATAAATTGATAATGCCCACTACGGGTTGAGAATGCTGCTTTTGGCTTGGCATCCTCGGCTAGTCTGATTTGCAGTAGCCAGCTGTCAGGTGAAATGTACTCAGAAACTTGGCTGAGGCCAAAGTATCTATGAGTTCATCTGCCCTGGGAATTGGATGAGCATCAGTCCTAGTGACTGCATTGAGGCCCCTGTAGTCCACACAAAACCTCCTCTCTCTTTTTCCACCCTTGGTGTGAGGTTTTGGCACAAGGACTACTGGGCTAGCCCAAGGGCTATCTGAAGGCTCAATGACCCCCCAATTCTAGCATCTATTGGACCTCTGTCCTGATGCAATCCCTGACATGGTCAGGCTGCCTATAGATTTTACTCTTTACAGGCAGACTGTTACCTGTGCCCACTTCATGGGTACACCAGGTGGTTTGACTGGGTGTCAGGGAGAACATGTGTCTATTCTGTGGAAGGACTTGCCTACAATCAGTTTGCTGCTGGTCAGTGAGGCTGCCACCCAAGGCTACTCCAGCTACTGATCCATCATCAGGGTTCTGATAGAGGAGATCAGGGAGAGGGTCACTCTCTTCCTCCTGTCCCCCATCAGTTGCCATGAGCAAGCCCATGTCAGCCCTGTCAACAAAAGATTTTAGGCGATTCACATGAAGTACCCTATGAGAATGTCTTGGAGTACCTAGGTCCACCGAGTAGGTGAACTCACCTTTTTGTTCAAGTATGGTGTGGGGGCCACTCCACTTGTCTTGGAGAGCTGCTGGGGCCACAGTCTCCAACACCCACACTTTCTGGCCTGGCTGGTAAACTGTCAAGATAGCCTTTTAGTCATGCCAAGCTTTCGGAAGTTCTTGGCTGGCCTCCAGGTTTTTGCTGGCCTTCTTCATGTACTCATCCATGCGTGAACGCAGGCCAAGGACATAGTCCATAATATCCTGTTTAGGAGGTTTGAGAGCCCTCCTTCACTAGCCCTCCTTCACTAGACACAGTGGACCCCTAACTGGATGTCCAAACAGAAGTTCAAATGGGCTGTAGCCAACCCCCATCTGTGGAACCTCTCTGTAGGCAAAGAAAAGGCAGGGTAGTAAGACATCCCATTTTCTCCTACATTTGTCTGGGAGTCCCATGATCATACCCTTGAGGGACTTGTTGAACCTTTCAACAAGCCCATTGCATTGTGGATGGTAGGGTGTGGTAAACTTATAGTTTACTCCACACTCTTTCCACATTGCAGTGATGTAACTTTACATGAAGTTGGTACCTCTGCCAGTTAAAGCCTCCTTAGGGAAGCCCACTCTGGAAAAGATTCCCATTAGGCCCCTAGCCACCACAGGAGCTGTGGTGGTCCTAAGGGGAATAGCTTCTGGGTACCTATTGGGGAGACATCCATTACAACGCAGGCATTACAACGCAATGCCTTTGCAACAAATCCATTACAACACAGACACCATTACATCGCATGCCATTACAACGTATATACCATTACGACGCATGGCATTACAACGTATACTATTACAACGTATGCTATTACAACGCATTGGTAAGTATAGTATGGTAAGTATTTGTTAGGTAGTGGTATTATATTAAAATTAATACTCAGGTATTTTAATGTGTAATATATTATATTTTTTATATGTGATTTTAACCCGTTTACCGCGGCGATAATTTTGCCGCAGTGCGGGGCGTTCCATTATGTGGGCGGGGCCGCGTCGGCCAACGGACGTGCGCAGAACTACCGAGGTAGTGCTCGCGACGGCCGTTGGCCGACGGGCGCACTTAAAGGGTTAATATTTAATATGTTAAAAAAATGTTGTTATTGTTTATTTTAATACTCAGGTATTAAATTTAATACAAAAGTATTTTTTTTAAATAATTAAGAAATATATTTATATGTTAAAAAAGGGGGATTATTTAAAAAAAAATAGTATAAATATTGGATTGTTATATTTTAAAATAAATAATTGTTTAGAAAATTGATTTTAATACTCTGGTATTAAAATAAGTGCTAGAGTATTTTTAAATAAATATTTTAATAAACGCATTGATATATATTAATATTATCATGGGGAAGTGAATTATACAAATATTATTAAATAGTAATATTTTTGAGGATATTTAATAAAATACTCATGAATTAAATGTAATACTAGAGTTTGTTTAAAAACATTTTTGAATTAAATGTTTACTAGTAAAATGAGTATTAAAGGTAGGTTAAAATTAGATTAAAAATTAGATTTTTTTTAAATATGTTTAGGACATATAAAACAAAAACTCAGGTATTAAAATTAATACTAGAGTATATAATTTCAAAAGAATTATATTAAAAGTTTTGAGAAAGTAGTGTTAAAGGGAATTTCAAAATAAGTTTAATTAAATTCATTATTAAGGGGCCCATTAGGATGGCGGGCGGAAGCACTACCGCCGTGCTGGCGGATGCAAAAACCACCAGTTACCGCCCGCATGCCGCAGCCCACACGCCCGCCAAATTACGATGTGAAAAGGCAGCCAAACACCGCCGGCAAGCCAGCGACGCCGTCCGCCATCAAAGTGCGCCCGCTCACGTAGCGGCGCAGCCCAATGGAGACACACCGCCAGACGAAATCACGTACCGCCCGGCGTACAAATTACGATGCCGCAAACAAACAGCTCCCACGGCTAAGAGACACCGCACGTGTAAGTGAGGCGGAAACCCGAACGCCGAGCACAGACACCGAAGAGGCGAGCCCCCGAGCATGAATCCAGCACTGCAGGCCCTCCCCATGCTATACCTGATGCACCACCAAGGAGGCAACGCACCGCGGAGATGCAGGTAGGCACACATGCGCACAACTCAGCGCCCAACCATAACGCCATGCCTGCGTCGCACACAAACAACACAGGGACACAACCAAGCACCACACACACCAGCCACACCCAGAACGCACATGACACGTGACAGGCCTGCCACAGTCATGTCCCTAACGCCCAATTCACGGACAACACCCAACGTCACACAACCGACGCCCACATGTCAGTGATGTCACGCAACATCAGGACACACCCCTGTGTGACAAACATGGCGAAGCACACAGCGGCGGCAACACCACCCAGCAGAACATGGGCCCCGTCGGGAAGAGGTACACCAGTACCACACAGAAACACCCATACCACCCTGCACCCATGAACCAGACATACAAAACGGAACACCAAAGAGCCCGGGGACCGACAACAGGTGGACCCAAGAATGACACCCACACACAAGGCCCAACGCATAGCGGAAACACAGCCTGCCGCCCACACACGGGAGAGCAGACAGCACTGAATGACCTTCCATTCCAACTCCGAAACCACAACCCGACTAAACAAGCCGGAGAATACAGCCATTGTCCCAAAAAAGACCAACACAGGCATGCAGAGGAAACCGACCACAGGGCAGATAGCGCATATCACCTAAGAACATACCGAACGGGGAAGAAATAATTATAAAACTCCCCATGCCGTTCCCATGCAAGTTATCTGGAAGGAGTCACACACCACTGACCTTGAACATTCAGAGAAGCACGTGGGATGAGGGCCTGTGTCCTCTGCACAAGCTAACAGAACACAAGTCCTGCCCCCTACGACCATCACAGACCTCACAGCAACCTCGGAGCTTGCACACTGCAGACTGCACACACAGCCGGAGCACGCCACCACATCGCCCCGCAGCAAAATGGCACCTACAACACACCTACCCAACTACGCCAGACAGGTCAAGCTGTACAAACACAACCTGATACAGATGTTGGGATGCGAACCCCTATCCCTGCTGAACGTAAGTTACCGACTGACTTACCGCATCGCATTGTTCAGCTGCGTCATACCCGTCTTCTACTGTCGGAGGTGTCCCTTCCACCATCCTGTGGAGTTGTGCCTCTCCAACCCGGCATGTCCAAGGGCGGACCTGCTACCACTATTCCACCCTCTGGACGCACACAACAGGGTCTGTTCAGCCTATAGGGGCATGACGTATGTGGCGATCATCGGGCCCAGACTGCAATGGGACCACTGTGCCTCCACACGACGGATCATGGATCACAGCTACATCGAATGTCACCCAGCATGCCCCATCATGCTCCTACAAGGGACAACTTACGAACAACACCGTGACAGCCACCATCCGCTACATTGGCTGGCAAACATGTATACCACCAATGAAATGGAAGCCCTGCAGGAAGCCATCGCATACCTGTCAACCTGTCAATTCGTAGGACCCCGACGCAATCCCCCAAGTGAGCCATGATGTCCGACACTGTACCCATGCTTAGCTTCCGCACGGACTGGCCAGTAACCACTACAACAGCCATACCAAACGACCTGCAACTGATACCATACCATCAACGACACTGCCATGACATCGGATGTGTCCGGGACATGCACTCTGTTCCCCATCACATCCAGGAACTCTGCATGTATCGGGGGAGGCAGTGGCATGGGATATGTTCATCGCACCCACATGGACAGAACTGCACGTACAACTATGCCATGACATGGATCCTGCGCCCATGGACATATGCACCGCACAGTGGACAGGAATCGCCTGGCTGGAGTATGTGAGAGCTGCACCCCTTCTCCCCCTCCCCGGAAATCCCGTAACAGGACCTTTGCATGGACGACAAGTGCATACAACAACAACACGACCCCAGTGACTGTGACATGTCCAGGAGCCACCATATGGCAACAACAAGTGGGACGCCGTTGCATGCACGTAAGCCCATGCCCTGATGTCAACTCACACGCACGCGTGCATGAGTAACAACAGCAGCACACCTGTCACATGGAACTGAGATGGACTGTGCCCATGATGCCAAGCGGTCTGGTAGGCTAAATGTATACCGTCTGTGTCAAAGTCCGCAGCACCGCAGCTATTTGCAAATGAACATTAGCACTGCAACGGCCAAGCAGATGTAACTCTGAAGCCCACATCCCACATGCAACAGCTAATCACATGTACCCCTACACCCTTAGCAATGTGTAATCATGCTCAGTATATCCTCCACATGCATTCCGCTGCCAGTAGTGTCCACTATACTGCATCACAGAGGACATAAGTCACAATACATGGTGTGAATAAAGAAACTGTCTCTGCTGATTCCTTTCACAAGTACGAATGGGAGATGATGAGAGTGTGTGATGTACACGGCAGTCGTGACATGACCATGTAGTCCACTGTCATTGGATGTCAACGCAAATGAGTAGCACAACTGTGGAAGACACACATGTGTCGTGTGAAGCGGGAGTGACGCTTCGCTCAGGTGGGTGGGTGTGACGGGTAGATGCGCACATGCAAAGTCGAACCACGCTGTGTCGGGAGGGGTCCGGAACTGCACATTAACGCTTCCCTGGGCAATGTCAAAGGCCACCTGTCGGGGGGATGTGAACACGTGTGTGCACAGCAGCCGGGCACACGAACAATGCGGTATCAGGCGTACACGTCAGCCCACCCTCTGTGGACAAGCTGGAACCTGTTGTGCGGCCGCCAGGCCCTTGACAAGGCACACACAGCCCCTGCCGACCAGGTGTATCCCCAACATTGTCAACCTGCACAGGCAATCCAGGGCACGGGATGGCAGTGGAGCATGGTGGGGGAGAGGACTCGGCGCGCTCCTCCGGGACACATCACGCATGCAAAACATCCTCAATGTGTAGCATGGCTCAAGTCACATGGAAGTATTGGGGGACGCACACGTCACGAGCAGGAGTGACGTCACGGAAGGTGGCTCGCACCATCCCACTCATTGCCTACATCTCCACACACGTCACATGCCGTTGCAACAGAAAAGCCAGCGCGTGCGCAAGCACCTCCGAGCCCGCCCCAGTGAGGCAAAAGAGTGAATGTGTGGGTCCATCAGCCCCAGATGGACGCGGCATGGGCCGCTAGGGCAGCTACAGCCTCTGTGTGTCGCAGGTGGTGTATCCGGACTGCGGAGACTGCTATGCATTGTCTATGTTGCCCGGGTCTCGAGTCGGGGCACCACGCAGGTGGACGGCGTCCCGCCACACATCATGCCGTGAGACAGACCACTCGTTCAACTGGACCCACACATACACTCCTTGGCCTCTCCGGGGCGAGCTTGGGGCTGCATCTGCATGCGCTAGCCCCACAGGTGTAAATGCATATTGGGGGAGCGAGGGGAGGCCATGAGGACAGGGACAAAGACGACTGTAGTACTGTCAGTGAGTGCAAGGAATGACCCTGATGTGGACAGGAAAAGACGTGCCCGGTGTGTATTGCAACTAGTCGGCAATCCGATCACCCTCCCATGTCCTGCATGTAAGCCCGCACCTAGCCCCGCCCACCCGCCACACTGAAATTAGCACCAGCACAACATCATTCACATTCGAAGCACTGACTGGGGGTGACAACCATTGGACACACTTGTTGAGGCCACCCACGCATACATGTGGGCCCTCCATGATCCATATCACCTGCGGCAAAGTGATGACATGCGCAATGACGGAAGTGAGGAGAGCTGTCCGCCCCACGCACAGATGGTGCATCAGCTCCACAGACCCAGCAGCGAGTGCAGCAGTGGTCACATGTGCAGGGGCAGCTGTGCCTGGTGTGAAGGCACATTCAAATTGACAGCACATCGACCAATGTGTAGTCGGCCCACATCTACAGTCCATTACCATGCGGACATAGAAAATGGACATAGGGCAACACATCTGTGTGGGTGCACCCACAGTGACCAACACTGCGCAATCATCGACGTACTCGCCCTGTGCATGGCCCACCACGCAACGGAGGTCACATTCAGTGCCACCATCCCACACACACATCCCTATCACGAGACATGGTGTGTCCAATAGTCAGTACTGAATTAGCGCCCATCTGGAGGGTCCTGAACAGGAGACACATGCAACCCACTAGGCAGTCGGTGCTGTCATCTACTGGCATTGTGCAGTCAATGTGCAGGCCAGGCCTGCTGGGACTGAGAGGGGCAGCATGGCCCAGCCTGACATTCACACGAGCAACAAGTGCACTGGGACCTGCATTGGCAATTGCAGACGTCGGCCTGCTCCCAGCTGGCCCGGGACGCCTACCTCCATAGTGGAACACGCAGGGTGCAACCGCGCGGATCATCGGAGTTGGCCGTAATGGCCTGGGCCATGTTGTTGACAGTCCGCTGAAGCAATGTGCACCACACAGTATGATGTGTGCACTGCATCTGCAGGTGTGGCCATGATGTGCGTGTGGGTGCAGGTGCACAATGGACAGGGCCACAACATGCTGTGTGCATGGGCAGGGACGGCCAGTGGCCGGCTCCCACATGTCTGTTAGCATGTCACCATCTGCACATTGGCATGGGTGCATGGTATACACATATGCACACGCATGCCATCTCTCACTATGTACATCTGCCACTTGGCACGTGCAAGGTTACGTGTCACATGTGATGTGTATTTGCAAGCACACAGCCGTGTTGGCATGGGGCTGTCAATGTGTACACCTGTCAATGCTTCTGGAGGTGTGATCCGTACAGTGCTGCACATAGGGTGCAGTGGTGACACCAATGACTGTCACATATCCCCTCGTGCCACAGGTCCCACTTTTCTTGGACGCTCAGCCTGTGCCCACATCGTCGTTGGTGTGTGCCATGCTCATCCAGCCTCGGAAGCAGTGTGATGCACAGCAGCCAGTCATGTTGCCGTGGTGTTGCCGCTTGCCGAATATGCAGTCAGTCCCCATCAGCACGCCTCACAGGTCATTGAGGCCTGGATCCCCATGTGCATGCACATAGCAATGGTTTGTGTCACTGCCCATTGCTATTGGTGGGAGACCTGTGTAAGTGTATTGTGGCTGTGCTGTCCCTGCATGACAGCTGTTCTGTGACTCATGTTCTTGCTCTGACATATCAGTTATGTGTATGTGGAAATGCCATGTGGCGTGTTGCTTTGACATGTGTCCACTTCCATCTTTCCTAGGCGGAGACCAAACATTTACCGCCCTTACCAATTGTTGGCGGACATGGAGGATTCTGAGGTCATCCGGAAATTTCGTCTGGACCGACCAACCCTGCATCGACTATGTGCCATGTTGGAACCCCACCTCCGTCCTCGCAGGGTGTATCCGACAGCATTCACCCCCACGGCTAAGGTGATGGCTGCACTGCATTTTTCGCCACTGGGTCATTCCAGCACACAGTGGGCAGTGGAGGTGGGATGTCCCAGCCCATGTTCAGCATGGTGCTGAGGGATGTACTGGCAGCCATGATGCTGTACAGGAACAGGTACATCCGATTCCCCAGGGCACGTGAGTTGGCGGCAGTGAAGGGTGCATTCTATGCCCTTGGACGGATCCCACATGTCGTTGGTGCCATAGATTGCACCCATGTTGGCCTTGTCCCACCACAGGCCACTGAGCAGCTCTTCCGCAACCGGAAGCACACGCACTCCCTGAATGTGCAAGTGGTGTGCCTTACGGACATGGTCATTTCCCACGTGTGTGCGAAGTTCCCAGGCTCGGCCCATGATGCGCACATCATGCGCAACAGCATATTACCACGACTGATGAACAATCTGCAACAGGACCGTGGCTGGATTGTCGGTGAGTATGTGGAGTTGTGTAGCGTGCTGGCTTAAGGATGCTGTCTACTGTCCTGTTTGAATTGCAACGGTTCTCTGTGTCCCTCACGCCCAGGTGACTCGGCTTACCCGAATGGGCCCTGGCTGCTCAGTCCATTACGAAATCCTCGGACCCCAGCAGATGACCGCTACAATGAGGCACATGGGAGGACCAGACGTGTGGTCGAGCGTACCTTTGGCCTCCTCAAGTCCAGGTTCAGATGCCTGGACCGCACCGGGGTGCGCTGGCGTACTCCCCACAGAAGGTGTGCCAGATAGTGGTGGCTTGCTGCATGCTGCACAATCTGGCTATTCGGAAGCAGATCCCCCTAATTGTGGATGATGGAGATCAACCAGGGCCCCAGCCTGCAGTCCAGGACAGCTCGAGTGAGGAAGACAGCGGAGAGGAGGAAGCTGTGAATGTCCGTCAGCAGCTCATCGCCCGCTACTTCACTTGACGGTGAGTGTCCATGTACGACGGATGATGTGGCTGTAGTTGTGCAGGTGTCTGTGTGCTGTGTCACGGAGGCCTTATGTTCACTGTGTGCTGTGTGTCAATGGTCCATGTCCAGGTATGTATGCCACTGACGGTGGCTGTGGCATTGTGCCCTATTGCTCTGTGCGATGTGTGTACATTGCTTGTAGTTGTTGACATGTACTGTGTGATGGGTGTGTGACACACTCATTGAATGTGCTCCTGTTCTGTCTTCCCCCCTAGGTCCCTACAGCCCCTCCTGTCCCATCGCCATGCCACACATCCGATGCTTCTCTGCTCAAGGTGGCGGTTGATCATCGTTCAATAAACACAGTGCACAGACAGCAGTTTGTGTAAAAGGTGCATTTATTTTCAACTGTGACATGTCATTGTGTGCAAGGTGATGACATGAGTGTTGCGTGCAGTGGCAATGAGCTGTCGGCCATGGCTGCGTGATGCTCAGGGTGTACCCACTAGTTCTATGTCCCTAGTCCAACAGACACATGCCATTCTGATGGTTGTGTGGGGTGGGATCGTAGTCCAAGTCAATGCAGTGGGTGGTCAAGGATGGCTGGCTGCCTCACTTGCGTCTGGAGCGTGCGAAGTCCTCCCGGGACATCTGTTTCCACTTCGGACGGCCCCTTCCACGTTTGGGAGGGGGTGTGTGGTGGCGACCTGCTGGTGGTGGGTGAGGTGTGCTCACTGGCTGTGGACGCAGGGGAAGTGGACACTGCTGCCCGACCCTGCGCCCTAGCAGGTGGTGGCGGAGGTGGTGTTGCTGGCCTTGCCTGTGACCCCACCGCCACCACCAGCTGGCCCATGAGGTCCACGAGTTGGTCCATACGGGACACGAATTGGCCCATATGGGCGTCCATGGACCTCAACACCCCCAGGACCTCCCGAGTGTCGGAAGCAGACCTGGCCCATTGTCCTTGGGCCTCTTCATAGGCCCCAAGTACTCTAGCCATTTGAGGCAGGGCATGGCTCCCAGGGGAGGCTGGCGTTGGCCTGACCCTGCTCCTCCTACCAGTACTGCTGCCACCGACCTTCCCACTAGCCACATTGTTCACCACGGTCCTCGCTGTGGCTCCCAGGGTGGACCCAGTCGGCCGGATCACCACTTGCGCTGGGGTTGGGGCCAGTGATGACGTGGTGGTGGTCGCGGCGGTGGTGGGGGTTGCGGCAGTGGGAGTGGCCGCAACGACCATGGGAGTGGCCGCCACAACAGTGGGAGTGGCCGCAACGACAGTGGCAGCAGGGGGCTGTGAGTGGTCATCAGCCCTGGATGATGGGTTGGTGGGTAGGAGGGTGCCTGGGGTGCGGTTTGGCCCTGCCACACCAGATGGGCCTGCTGGGTGGTCCGTGTCCGAATCGGAGGACAGATCCTCCACATCCGTGAGTCCTTGTTGGGGGCTTGCAGGCTGGCTGTGCTGGCTGCTGTCTCCATCTCCAGCATCCAGCAGTTCGTCACCTGTGGGGGAATGAGATATGTTATTGTGTTGCACATGACAAAGTATGTATAGGTTGTCTGACATCCACAGTTCGTGCACAGTCGTGCACAGGTTTCCCGGAGCCGTGTGTGTGGCTGTGCTATTTGTTGTTGTGTGGGCATGCCAATGGGACTGTGTGCTGTGGACATGTGGCATGGGACGGATTGGCAATGCCGATGGGTGTGTTGCTGTGCTCCTGCTTTTTGTGGCTCTGGTGTATGCGGACTCCAGACCCATCGTGGAGGTTGGTTTGTACTATGCTCTTGGGGTTCAAATGTAACGCTTAGAAACGCAGATGGCATAATGGGGGTCAGCCCCTGAAACGCATTTGAGATGAACTCTGCTTTGGGGGTTCATATGGAACGCTTAGAAACGCAGATGGCATAATGGGGGTCAGCCCCCTGAAACGCATTTGAGATGAACTATGCTTTGGGGGTTCATATGGAACGCTTAGAAACGCAGATGGCATAATGGGGGTCAGCCCCTGAAACGCATTTGAGATGAACTATGCTTTGGGGGTACATACTGTGAGCCATGGGTGCAGAACGTGACATGTGTTGTGGCAACATGACAGTGCATGGTCTGAGGTGTGTGTATGTCTGACATACCCTGCATATTTGCTGTCTGTTGTGATTTCTGGCCATGTAATTGGACGCATTGTTATGAGTGAGTGATGGTTGTGTGCCACACGACGTATTGCAGATGGTCCAATTCCTTGGTGTGCGTGCTGCCCTGTGCCATGTGCATCAATGCAGTGCTCGGGGGTGTGGCCCATGTTATGTGTGTTGTTGCTCACAGTGTGACGTGTGCTTCATTCACTTCTGGCACATGATTTGTCATGGGCATGTTTCTTTGCGTAACTACTGTATGTGGACCAGCTGTTCGGATGACATACCTTTCATGTGATTGGGGCTGACGGATGAGATGGATGGTATGTTGTATGTGCATTGTGTGTCTGTGTGTTTGATGGGTCCAGTGGTGTTCGTGTGCATTTATGTTGTTCCACGCTGTTGCGTCTAGTGTGGTATGTCTTACATGGGCGTAGTTGTGGGATGTGTGGTTGACAGGCAGTAGGGGCTACATGGACAGGACTTCGATGGTGTTGCAGTTGTGTGTGATGGGTTGCACTGTGCCTGCCATGTGGTTCTGTAATCAGTGTGACTTGTGCATGCAGACGTGGCTCCTTGGGTGTTGCTGTGTCTGTGATGGGTCATGTGGGGTGTGACTCTGTGGTTCATGTCCGTGTGCACATTGTTCACATGGTTGTGACAGGGAGCAGTGCTGCGTGTTCCTCTGCTACTTGACATGTCCCATGTGTTAGTCGTAATTCAGTCCTCATGCCTCCAGTGACCCCGCCCTGTCCAGTTTCCCTTCTGCAGGTTGTTTTTGAGCGTGCACTGGACTGGATGCAACATGGTTATGGGCGGGGGTGCTCCATGTTGCAGGTCTGTGGGGGTGGGGGCGGTGTTATGGGTCGTGGTGATGGCTGGACGCCCACTGACACCGTTTGTCCTGGGGCGGGATGTCTACCTGTCGGCTGCCGGTGTGCACTGCAGTGGCTGCTACGTGGGTGTGGGGTGTGGGCCGTGCTCCTCCTTGCTGTGCTGTGGGACTAGGGGCCTGGTGGGTGTTGTACTTCAGCTGTCCCCCTCCCACCCACTGCCTTTGTGTTGCGGCTACTTACCTGTTACTTGTCGGTTGGTGCAGCTACGGCTGCCACATGGGTGTGGGGGTGCTCCGCCTTGCTGTGCTGTAGGACTAGGGGCCTGGTGGGTGTTGTACTTCAGCTGTCCCCCTCCCACCCACTGCCTTTGTGTTGCAGCTACTTACCTGTTACTTGTCGGTTGGTGCAGCTACGGCTGCCACATGGGTGTGGGGGTGCTCGTTGTGGCGCTTCTGGAGTACTAGGGGACATGTTGGTGGTTACGTGGCTGGCTGGGTGTACACATGCTCCCATGGTTTTGTTAGTTGATATGTTTGGGCTGTGTGTGTGGTGGTGCCTGTTGCATGTGTGAGTGATGTGTTGTGTATTGTGTACTGGACATGGGGGTGTTTGTCCCTCGGAGCTATGGCATGGTGGTAGTGCATGTGCGTACATAGCGGTGTGCTGGCATACATTTGTTTGTACTTACCAGCCTCCACTCCCCTGGTAATCCGGTGAGGATCTCCGGATGGATGATGACTCGCACCTTCTCCTCCCACGCTTTGAAGGTCTTGTAATGCGCGGGATTCCCTCCGCCAGTCGTGGCAGCCAGCTCTCGGTTTTTGCTCTCCTTCTTCTTGACCAGGCTTTTGATGTCGTTCCACCGTTTGTTTATTTCTCCTCTGTTTCTGGGTACGGTCCCGACTGCATTGACCTGGTCTACAATTCTGTTCCACATTCTGTTTCTGGTGGCTAGTGGTGTGTGCTGGACCTGGTTGCCATAGATTTGTGTGTGCACCTTGACGATCTCGTCGACCATGACCGTCAGCTCAGTGGAAGTGAACTTGGGCATTCTGTGTGATGCCATGGTGTTTGTGGTGCTGGTGCGGTGTGTGATGTGTGATGTGCAGGGGGTTTGTGGTGCCGGTGTTTGGTGGTGGTGGTGGTGGTGGGTGTGATGTGTGCGTATCTGTGGTGTGCTGCTGTCCTTGCTGTGTCACTGTGTCCTCTCCTCTCCTCTCTGCTTTGCAATGTTGCAAGGGGTTGTGGTCTGTGGAGGGGCTGCTTTTGTACTTACCTGTTTGGGTGTGTCCTGATGGTCTGTTGTTTTCAGGTGTGTTGTGGCTGGTGTTCTGGGCTTTGTGGTTTATTTGTTTGTCCAGGGGTGGTGTGTTTTCGGGATGTGTACTTTGTCTGTGTATTTGTGCATGGGTTGCTGTGTGGACTTGTTTGCCATGTTGTGTGTGTTTGTTTGAGTCCGCGGCTGTTTCTGTGCAGGGACGTGGCCGCCATGGCTTCTGCGGTGTCCATTTTCTCCGGTGTTTTTTACGCTGGCGGGCGGTGTATTTGTTGTTTTTCCGCGCTCATGTTGGTGCGATCGTAATTTCACGTGCGGTGTATCGACCGTGAGGGCGGGCGGTTTTGTGTTGTCGTGCGTCTTTCCGTCCGTGGCGGGCGGTTTGACTCCGACTCGGGCAAGGGCGGGCGGTATTTTGTGTTTTTTTTCCGCCGCTGGCGGTTTTCGGTTCGGGACATCATGATTGCTGGGTCGGTATTCAGACGGTGTAGGCGGGCGGATTTTTGCCGCTTTCATGGATGGCGGATTTTTTTACGCCCGGTATCGTAATGGGCCTTTAAGTTTGGTTTACTCATATTATATATTTTTTCTGTGACTGTGTTTTCTATTGTGCTTAATGCAACGTTGAAAATGTTATCAAAAAATCTGTAAGATAGTTAAAATGGTATATGTGATTAAAATCATGCTTGGATTAATTTGCTAATTTTTTAGATTTAATATAGAGTTCACTTACTTGGACCTGTAGATGGCACTGTTTGATGTCGATATTTTTATGGCAGGCAAAACGCGTGTGGTGTTTCTGGCAGTCATTTAACCACTGTTTTTAAAATGGTGGATGGCTGCTTTTATAAGTTTTTTTGTGGTGTACGTTAATTGTAAACAAAATATGGTTTGTGTATATTTTTTTGTCTTCTTTTTAATGCTGTGTAATAGTGTAATTATTTTTTTTGATTTATAAATGTTCGTTATGTTTTTTTAATATTTGTTATGTCCACCATTTTGGTGACCTGCGGGTCAAGGTAATGTCATAGAAAGTGTTATAGGACTTTCGTTTTCGTGAAGTTTAAAATGGTGGATGATTTGTTTGGTTTTCGATTAGTTTTGTGTTATTGGCGTTTTATTATGTTTAATATTTTCTTTAAATAATGGTAGATATTTTAGTAAATTAAAGTGTGTTAATGCTCATTTTTGGGGTGCTCGTCATTTTAAAAATATGTTTGAAAATGTAATATGATGTGTATTTAATTTAAATGTTCGTTAAAAAATTATATTGTTATTTATTTAGTAATTATAAAATGTTTTTTTGTGTGACAAATATATGTTCATTATATAAATTAAAATTATATTTTTAAGAGGTATATATATATATTTTTTATTGTTCAAGATTTAAAAAAAAAAACGAGCATTAATTGTAGTACTCGAGTATTCATTTTCATATTTAGTACTATTTTAAAATACTGCGTATTAATACACTACCCCACCCAAAACCCCTTTTTTCTTTGCATCCCGTCCCAGTGGTTAGTATAAGATTTAAAAAAAAAAAATAATACATTAGTATTAATTTTAGTGCTAGAGTATTAATTTTAATACGTAGGGGTCGATTCCGATCTCGCTCGGAAGGCCCTCCGAGAGCCGCCCGTAGCGCTACCTTCCGACCGACTCGTTCCGGGAGCCGGTCCATGCAAACGACGCAGTACGATGCGCAAATCTCTCCTATTCCCGAGCGACACGTACCCTCCGATTCCAGCACCATTTTCCGTATGACCCGGCTCCGTAAACGCTGAATGGAGTCGTCCGGAGCCATTTCCGAAGCAGTTTCCGGCCGGCCAAGTACGATGCGTACTTCCAACGTGCCGAACAGGTCGCCACCTCCAGCACGTCACAGCATCCGGAAGAGCTGTATTTCAGCTCCGATTCGTGCCACAACACAATCACTGCGTACAAGACGAACAGCCATGTATCCGATCGTGCATGCCATCCCTACACTGCACGCCTACGGTCGAAGCAACAACCGTAACCGATACGTTCGTCACAGACGGTAAGTCAGACACCTACCACACACCAAAACGTCATGATCCCGCGAAAGGCACACCCATAGGGGGTGGATGTCCATCACTCCCACCATTGGCCACCCCATAGGGGGTGGATGTCTATCACTACCAGCATTGCCCACCCCATAGGGGGTTGGTGTCTATCACTACCAGCATTGCCCACCCCATAGGGGGTTGATGTCTATCACTACCAGCATTGCCCACCCCATAGGGGGTTGGTGTCTATCACTACCAGCATTGCCCACCCCATAGGGGGTTGATGTCTATCACTCCCACCATTGTCCACCCCATAGGGGGTGGATGCCTATCACTACCAGCATTGTCCACCCCATAGGGGGTGGATGCCTATCACTCCCACCAATGTCCACCCCATAGGGGGTGGATGCCTATCACTACCAGCATTGTCCACCCCATAGGGGGTTGGTGTCTATCACTACCAGCATTGCCCACCCCATAGGGGGTTGATGTCTATCACTCCCACCATTGTCCACCCCATAGGGGGTGGATGCCTATCACTACCAGCATTGTCCACCCCATAGGGGGTGGATGCCTATCACTCCCACCAATGTCCACCCCATAGGGGGTGGATGCCTATCACTACCAGCATTGTCCACCCAATAAGGGGTGGACAATGTCCAGCCCTAGGGGGTGGAGGCCTATCACTACCAGCATTGTCCACCCCGTAAGGGGTGGATGCCTATCACTCCCACCATTGTCCACCCCATAGGGGGTGGATGCCTATCACTACCAGCATTGTCCACCCCATAGGGGGTGGATGCCTATCACTCCCACCATTTTCCACCCCATAGGGGGTGGATGCATATCACTACCAGCATTGGCCACCCCATAGGGGGTGGATGCCTATCACTACCAGCATTGTCCACCCCATAGGGGGTGGATGCCTAACACTCCCACCATTGTCCACCTCATAGGGGGTGGATGCCTATCACAACCAGCATTGTCCACCCCATAGGGGGTTGATGTCTATCAATACCAGCATTGTCCACCCCATAGGGGGTGGATGCCTAACACTCCCACCATTGTCCACCCCATAGGGGGTGGATGCCTATCACTACCAGCATTGTCCACCCCATAGGGGGTGAAAGTCTATCACTCCCAGCATTGCCCATCCCATAGGGGGTTTATGTCTATCACTACCAGCATTGTCCACCCCATAGGGGGTGGATGCCTAACACTACCAGCATTGTCCACCCCATAGGAGGTGGATGCCTATCACTCCCACCATTGTCCACCCCATAGGGGGTTGATGTCTATCACTACCAGCATTGTCCACCCCATAGGGTGTGGATGCCTAACACTCCCCCAGTACTGTCATGCCAAAATTGGGTTTTGTGTGTGAACTGCCTGCAAAATTGACACATAAAGTGATATGTTGGACAAACCTCACATCTCTCTAGTGACAAAAAGGTTAGTGTGGTGTTCAATACCCCAGCATTGTCAAGCACATAGGGCTCATGGGGTATAATCGCCCCATCACTGTAGTGACAAAAAGGTGAATGTAGGTCTCACACCCCCAGCATGTTCAAGCAATTATGTATTTATTGGGCCCAAACCCACATGCAATGTAGTGATAAAGTAGTGGTTGTGTGTCAAACAACAACAGAACTGTTGAGGCAAACATTGTTGTGTGTGTTACATACCCTCAGCCATGTGCAGCCAATCAGTGCTCTTGGGGGCCAACACTGCCAGCAATGTTCAATTCGACAATGTAACATGTGACCACCCAAAATGCATAAACACACATTTTTGTCACAATCAAACACAAATACAAAGGATTTAATCTGAAACAACAGCATTGGTGAGATCCAGTACCACACTGTGGCAGCAAGGCAAAATGTAAAACATAAGGGGTGTGCAGAGTGAAGATGTAGGAGTCCCAGGGCTAGTAGAGAAATAAAGTAAACAAAACATCCACTCAATGCCCTTAAAACACAGTTGAAATACATGGGTGAAGATGCACAAAGACACCCAAACAGCCACACACTGCATAACAAACACAACATGTGTGTGTGTGTGGAAGTGTTTCGAGGCTGGGCCAACACACACGATGGGGGGCTGAACTCCACTGAGACATATGCGTGTTGAGTACAATCCGGAAGTATTCCATGAATTGGGATAGTGAATGTGGGCAATCAGGCATTGTTTGATGAGCGGGTGCACAGGAGACACATGCGGAACAAGCTTGGTGGAACCCCAAACAATACATCAAGAGACTGACTCTCTTACACAGTGATGTGGGCGAGGATTGTCGACAGGGTCAACGCACAATCACCATGTTTGCGCACAAAGGAAGACATCCAGAACAGGTGGTATGATGTGCGCAGGAGGGTCAGGGACCTACTCAAAAAGGACTACCTCCTCAGCCAGCACACCGGCAGTGGCCCTCCTGCAAAACCAGTATACCTCAGGCCCTGGGAGGAGAAGGTGCGGGCCATCCTACCACCAGTGAGCGTATACGGAGTAACAGACATCCCAGAGCCTGGTGAGTACACAACTAATATACACAATATGGTGTGACTACACACACACACATCACAGTCAAGGGGATAGGCAAACCATGCACACTTAGCAAATACACACCAACCAAAAGATATCCATCCCAAGATGTGAATGCTAGTCAGACAAACACAATACCTGCCATCCCATAGTGATATGTAACTGTGTCATGACATCTACAAACCTAACAACAAATACAGCAAGGCAGTGGCACAAATAGAACCAACAAATACTCCCAGATATTTACCCACCACTAGAACACCACCTCACAGGAAGCTCACTGAAAGGAAGGAATTCTGTGTATGCTGGTCAAGTCAGTGTAGCCAATAGCATGATGGGAGTGGTAGTCACAGATATTGGTCACACCCACAATTGGCCCATCAACACCACTCTGAACCATGCTCACATCACAGGGAGTGGAAAACAACTGACAAGATGGCTGACACTGGCTACTGCTGTGGGGAGCACAAGGCCCTGCTGGGAACTGGGCACCAACAAACAACAGGAACACACTGTCAGCCATCTTGCCATTGCTGTCACACTCACACACACTGAAGTCCACTCAAAAGGAAGGAAGGATGGGCATGCTGGGAAGGGGGGGTGTAGGCAATAGCATGATGGGAGTGGTAGTCACAGACCAACATCTCACACCCACATGGCCCAGCAAGTTAGCACTGAAGCATGCACACCTCACAGGGAGTCAAAAGCCACTTCAAAGATGTCTGACACTGGCCACAGCTGTGGGGAGCACAAGGCCCTGCTGGGAACTGGGCACCAACAAACAACAGGACCACACTGTCAGCCATCTTGCCATTGCTGTCACACTCACACACACTGAAGTCCATCCAAAAGGAAGGAAGGATGGGCATGCTGGGAAAGGGGGTGGAGGCAATAGCAGGATGGGAGTTGTAGGCACAGATATTGGTCACACCCACAATTGGCCCATCAACACCACTCTGAACCATGCTCACATCACAGGGAGTGGAAAACAACTGACAAGATGGCTGACACTGGGTACTGCTGTGGGAGCACAAGGCCCTGCTGGGAACTGTGCAACAACCAACAGCAGGACACCACTGACTGACATCCTGAAAGACAACTTGCACTCCCTGCAATGGAAGCACGTTCCATGGTGGGATATCTGGCTGGGTGTGAAGGAGGACTGACAGCTATGACCATAGTTACAATGACCTCCCCTCACACACCCCCTCAACACTAACTCCACATAACCCACCTGGGAGAATGCAATGCCTCACATCCTAACTGAAGATCCCACAAAGAACCACCACCCTGGGTCATGCTGTGTGAAGCACAGAGACACTCTTGGGACTTGTAGCCAAACAACTGCCAGGACAACACTCCCAGCCATCCTGTCAGCACAGGCACCCCACCCCACAGGGAAGCAGAGTTAAAAGGAAGGAAGGATGGGCATGCTGGGAAGGGGGGTGGAGGCAATAGCATGATGGGAGTTGTAGGCACAGATATTGCTCACCCTCACAATTGGCCCATCAACACCACTCTCAACCATGCTCACATCACAGGGAGTGGAAAAGGACTCACAAGATGGCTGACACTGGGTACTGCTGGGGGAGCACAAGGCCCTGCTGGGAACTGTGCAACAACCAACAGCAGGACACCACTGACTGACATCCTGAAAGACAACTTGCACTCCCTGCAATGGAAGCACGTTCCATGGTGGGATATCTGGCTGGGTGGGAAGGAGGACTGACAGCTATGACCATAGTTACAAGGACCTCCCCTCACACACCCCCTCAACACTAACTCCACATAACCCACCTGGGAGAATGCAATGCCTCACATCCTAACTGAAGATCCCACAAAGAACCACCACCCTGGGTCATGCTGTGTGAAGCACAGGGACACTCTTGGGACTTGTAGCCAAACAACTGCCAGGACAACACTCCCAGCCATCCTGTCAGCACAGGCACCCCACCCCACAGGGAAGCAGAGTCAAAAGGAAGGAAGGATGGGCATGCTGGGAAGGGGGGTGGAGGCAATAGCATGATGGGAGTTGTAGGCACAGATATTGCTCACCCTCACAATTGGCCCATCAACACCACTCTCAACCATGCTCACATCACAGGGAGTGGAAAAGGACTCACAAGATGGCTGACACTGGGTACTGCTGGGGGAGCACAAGGCCCGGCTGGGAACTGTGCAACAACCAACAGCAGGACACCACTGACTGACATCCTGAAAGACAACTTGCACTCCCTGCAATGGAAGCACGTTCCATGGTGGGATATCTGGCTGGGTGGGAAGGAGGACTGACAGCTATGACCATAGTTACAAGGACCTCCCCTCACAGACCCCCTCAACACTAACTCCACATAACCCACCTGGGAGAATGCAATGCCTCACATCCTAACTGAAGATCCCACAAAGAACCACCACCCTGGGTCATGCTGTGTGAAGCACAGGGACACTCTTGGGACTTGTAGCCAAACAACTGCCAGGACAACACTCCCAGCCATCCTGTCAGCACAGGCACCCCACCCCACAGGAAAGCAGAGTCAAAAGGAAGGAAGGATGGGCATGCTGGGAAGGGGGTGAAGGCAATAGCATGATGGGAGTTGTAGGCACAGATATTGCTCACCCTCACAATTGGCCCATCAACACCACTCTCAACCATGCTCACATCACAGGGAGTGGAAAAGGACTCACAAGATGGCTGACACTGGGTACTGCTGGGGGAGCACAAGGCCCTGCTGGGAACTGTGCAACAACCAACAGCAGGACACCACTGACTGACATCCTGAAAGACAACTTGCACTCCCTGCAATGGAAGCACGTTCCATGGTGGGATATCTGGCTGGGTGGGAAGGAGGACTGACAGCTATGACCATAGTTACAAGGACCTCCCCTCGCACACCCCTCAACACTAACTCCACATAACCCACCTGGGAGAATGCAATGCCTCACATCCTAACTGAAGATCCCACAAAGAACCACCACCCTGGGTCATGCTGTGTGAAGCACAGGGACACTCTTGGGACTTGTAGCCAAACAACTGCCAGGACAACACTCCCAGCCATCTTGTCAGCACAGGCACCCCACCCCACAGGAAAGCAGAGTTAAAAGGAAGGAAGGATGGGCATGATGGGAAGGGGGGTGAAGGCAATAGCATGATGGGAGTTGTAGGCACAGATATTGCTCACCCTCACAATTGGCCCATCAACACCACTCTCAACCATGCTCACATCACAGGGAGTGGAAAAGGACTCACAAGATGGCTGACACTGGGTACAGCTGGGGGGAGCACAAGGCCCTGCTGGGAACTGTGCAACAACCAACAGCAGGACACCACTGACTGACATCCTGAAAGACAACTTGCACTCCCTGCAATGGAAGCACGTTCCATGGTGGGATATCTGGCTGGGTGGGAAGGAGGACTGACAGCTATGACCATAGTTACAAGAACCTCCCCTCACACACCCCCTCAACACTAACTCCACATAACCCACCTGGGAGAATGCAATGCCTCACATCCTAACTGAAGATCCCACAAAGAACCACCACCCTGGGTCATGCTGTGTGAAGCACAGGGACACTCTTGGGACTTGTAGCCAAACAACTGCCAGGACAACACTCCCAGCCATCCTGTCAGCACAGGCACCCCACCCCACAGGGAAGCAGAGTCAAAAGGAAGGAAGGATGGGCATGCTGGGAAGGGGGTGGAGGCAATAGCATGATGGGAGTTGTAGGCACAGATATTGCTCACCCTCACAATTGGCCCATCAACACCACTCTCAACCATGCTCACATCACAGGGAGTGGAAAAGGACTCACAAGATGGCTGACACTGGGTACTGCTGGGGGAGCACAAGGCCCTGCTGGGAACTGTGCAACAACCAACAGCAGGACACCACTGACTGACATCCTGAAAGACAACTTGCACTCCCTGCAATGGAAGCACGCTTCATGGTGGGATAACTGGGCTGGAGGAGAAGGAGGCCTGGATGGCAAACAAATACCACCAATGCTGGTCATGCACACACCTCAACATACACATTGACATGCCACAGGTTGGCAGGACAATGTGCTACACCAATATCACTCTCTGACTGTCACAATTTAGGAGAATGCAATGTCCTGGCCCACATCCAGTGGTACAGTCACAACTGTAAGGTGTTTGAACAATTGATGCCAGTAGAAACAACATACAATCTGTGTCTCTCCCCAAAACAGGTGATGATGGGGACACAGCAGCAGACGAGGAGGAGTCCCTGTCCCAGGCTCTGGGGAACACTGAGCTCACTGGTGTGGATCAGCCACTGCACTCCTCGGATGGCGAAGAACCAGCTGGAACCTCCGGTGTGAGTCATCATGCAGCACCAGCAGGACCAACATCTGCACCCCTGCACCCACCCCTCCAACAACTGCCAACACACAGGCCACCCCTGCCAACACGGACAGACCAAGGACCACAGATGACAACAGCGCAGGGACCCAGGCCCAAACTGGAGCTGGTGACAACGAGCCCAGGAACAACACCCAAGTGGGCCCACGGTCACCTGTGCGTGCCACCGCAGGTCCTGCACGTGTCGCCAGGGGGTGGTGGGAGGGGTGGTAGACATAGGTCGCTCTTTGCAGAGGGTCTGGACTGCATGATGACCCACAACTGGCACGCATCGCGGATGAGTACCAGACTAGCACCGGAGAGGTCAGCCAGGTAGTGGGGATCCTCAAGGACATACAACAGCAGCAGGCTGCCCATCATGCCCGCTTGGACTCCCACATGTCCCGTGTCGACACACACATGTCACATGTCGAGACACACATGTCACGAGTCGAGACACACATGTCTGGCATGGAGTCCAAGTGGGACACATTGGAACAACTGACAGCGGTGCATAGGGACATACTCACATGCCTCCGCCAGATCAGCATCAACATGGCCTCACCTCCCTGTGTGCCCACAACTGCTGCTGAAACAACTGCAAATACCACAGGGAGGGAGGATGACTCTGGCAGAGAGTCCCCTGCACCGCCGCAGCCTGCACCTGAGGGACCCCCCCCAAGAAGAGGGGCCGTCCGAAGAGGCCAAACTGAAAGTCCGATGGCCATCTACATCCCCCAGGAAGCCAACACCTGTTCTGGAACTTTTCCTCTGTGTGCAAACTGCACGCCCTGTCGAAACCAACCCAACTCTCCCACATGACATGGGGAGCTCTAGTTGGCCAAATTCATCAGATGACTGCCGACTTTACTCTGGACATGTCAGCTACCAAGACTTCCAATACACATGGGAACTTTGGATTCCAATTAATATGTACAGCACCCACCATCCTGTGCACCATCCTCACACCTGTATGTAAATAAACTCACCAATACACCATATCTGCCTCTGTTGTGATTCCAACGTGGTTTTTGTCATGTAGATGGTGATCTGCTAAATGACACTGTGCATGCTAACTGCTACAGCAAGTCCAACCCCGTCATGTCAGTCATGGCGACGTGACACATATGAGGGAGACACACCACTAGGGCCACACAACACATACACACCAGGGCCATCAGACTCATCACCTATACTGATGTTGCAAATAAATACAGTGGAATGCACAGACACGCCACCTCTTCACAGTCACTGTGAACTAGACTACAGGTGCAGTAAGCAAATGTCAGTCAGATGTGTGACTACAGACAACGCACATCCCAAAGTGAAGCACAGGTTTATTACACATTTGCAACATGTTGTTTCCACTACAAATGCAAGCTAATCCAACCTGGCTGTGGCCACAAAGTCAAAAAACAGAAGATAGAAAGTCCAGGGGTGTGTGGTACATCACCTGTAGGGAAACAACTGCTTCCACCTTGGAAGTTGAATCATGGATTCGGGGATCCAAGTTGATCAGACAACTCCGGCAGCACCCTGTGAAGGACAGACATGACACACAGTCAAAAACAATGAAGAACAGCACAGAACGGCAATACTCATGTCTAATACATGTCACGAGATAACTACACAAAACCAAGTTAGCATGTCAACACTGTTGGGCAGTACAGACCACCTGCAAGGACACATCGCTGCATGCATCCAGTCAAGTAGCACATGGGCACACTCAACCAGCACCAGAGCACCACACACACATATCATGCAAACTCAAATCATTGACATCACAACCCTCTGGAGACTCACATTCAGCTGAAGAAGTTGGTGATGAGCTGTGTGCGGACATCACCATCATCATCATCATCATCTTCACTGGCATCGTGACCCAGGCCAGGATCTTCCACAGGTGGCGGACGTTGGTCATCGTCATCCAGGATGAGAGGCAACTCCTTCCGCACTGCCAGGTTGTGTAGCATGCAGCAGACGATGACAATCTTGCACACCTTTGCTGGGGCATATGGGAGGGCCCCTCCTGTCTTGTCCAGGCAGCGGAAGCGGCTCTTCAGGAGACCAAAGGTCCGCTCAATCACCCTCCTCGTCCGACCATGTGCCTCATTGTAGCGCATCTGGGCTGGTGTCACAGGGTTCCTGAGGGGTGTCAGCAACCACGGCATGTTGGGGTATCCCGAATCACCTACAGACAGACAATTGCACATTAGCCGATTTGAAAATGTGTGCGGAAAACAACATAGCAGAACACACACAATGGTACAAAGTCAGTACACACCAACAAGCCAGGCACGCTGGTTCGGCATCTGTGACATCATCCTCGGGATGCGACTACTCCTCATCACGTAGGCATTGTGTGCCGAACCGGGGAAACGGGCACACACATGTGAGATGGTCATATCTGCAAGACATACCACCAGAGCATTGATCGAATGGTAATGTTTACGGTTGCGGTATGCCTGCTCATGTGCCTGTGGTGGTATCAAAGACACATGTGTCCCATCAATGGAGCCAATTACATGTGGCATCCTCCCCAGGGCATAGAAGTCACTCTTGACGTCAGTGAGTCGTTGACGTGTTGGGAAATAGATGTACTGGTTGAGGTATCTCAACATTGCCCCCAAAACATCGCGTAGCACATGGCTGAACATAGTCTGTGACATCCCACCAGTAGTTGCCACAGTGTGTTGAAAGGTACCGGTGGCAAAGAAGTGTAGGTCTGCCATCCCCTTCCCATTGGGGGTCAGCGCTGTAGGATACGGCCGTCCAGGCTGCAAATGTGGGGCCAACCGCACTGCCAAATCCTCAATCAGCTGCCTGGTGAAGCGGTACCGTCGGATGCTGTCACGTTCCACCATCGTTGCCAGGTCTGGGAATGGTCGATGGACAGCAGGAGCCCTGCAGTGCATAGGTGAAGAAAGCAAGATTGTCAGTCACCCCACCTATGTGCCATTCACCATACTCAATTTCACATGCTACATCATCAACATACACAAGTACTTGATGTGTGTGTCGTTCCGTTTGGACATATATGGCACCTACATGGACATCATCTAACATCTCTGTTCAACAAGTGTTGACAACAGGTTCCAGGGTGTGCTATGGGACACCATTAGGCTGTGTCACAGTACCCATTAACTGCTCTCACGTTCCACACACATACCACAGTGACATGTCTGGACAGATGCTCCACAGGCATCACAGCTCATTGACAGGTAGATTCCCAGGGAGCCTGTCTTGCCACATGGACACTGGCATGACATGGCGTATCATGTACACGTCAGAAAAACAAACATGACACCCACAGGTAGTGGCCCCTGTAGCCTCTGCAGGACAGACATGGACGTCTGTGACACACACACACACACCATCAAAGTTCATGCACAAACCACGTGGATGTGGAGACTGTCTCCCATTGTGCACATGGAGTCAGAGACATGTGATACACAACTTGCACACAGACTGTGGAGGGACATCACTATTGTTGGAATGGGCCACCCTGTGACGTACATGCCTTCCCACATGTGAGCCTGGGGGTATGTGACATGTCATACACATACACAACCTGGAAATGTGACCATGACACATGCTCAGAAATGAAAAGTTGCACACCACAGTGGTCAGGTGCACAACACACAAAGGACCCTGTCCCCATTAACACGTGCACAGCCTGGGTGTGTCTGCCCCCAAGTGCCACCCCAAAATTCACATGTTCACCCCCATACACAGATAAGGTTATGCTGCCACACATGCCTCATAGATAGTGTGGACTGGGTGTGGTGTTGTAGGTGTGCCCCTGAGTCCCTGGAAAGTAAATGTGGCTGGCATAGGTTCACCAGTGACCAGCATGGTGACATATGCGTGTTACCTGTCCAGGGACGTGTTGTAGAGCAATGGACCGATCGGTGTGCCCGGCTGGCTCATTGCATTGAATGTGAGCGGGTACGCGTTGTATGCCTGGTACGCGTTGTAGAGCAATGGACCGATCGGTGTGCCCGGCCGGCCCATTGCATCGTATGTGAGCGGGTACGTGTTGTATGCCTGGTACGCGTTGCACAGCAATGGACCGATCGGTGTGCCCGGCCGGCCCATTGCATCATATGTGAGCGGGTACGCGTTGTATGCCTGGTACGCGTGGCACAGCAATGGACCGATCGGTGTGCCCGGCCGGCCGGCCCATTGCATCATATGTGAGCGGGTACGCGTTGTAGAGCAATGGACCGATCGGTGTGCCCGGCCGGCCATTGCATCGTATGTGAGCGGGTACGTGTTGTATGCCTGGTACGCGTTGTACAGCAATGGACCGATCGGTGTGCCCGGCCGGCCCATTGCATTGAATGTGAGCGGGTACGCGTTGTAGAGCAATGGACCGATCGGTGTGCCCGGCCGGCCCATTGCATTGTATGTGAGCGGGTACGCATTGTATGCCTGGTACGCGTTGTACAGCAATGGACCGATCGGTGTGCCCGGCCGGCCCATTGCAACGTATGTGAGCGGGTACGCGTTGTATGCCTGTTATGCGTTGCACAGCAATGGACCGATCGGTGTGCCCGGCCGGCCCATTGCATCGTATGTGAGCGGGTACGCGTTGTATGCCTGAGTACGCGTTGTACAGCAATGGACCGATCGGTGTGCCCGGCCGGCCCATTGCATTGAATGTGAGCGGGTACGCGTTGTAGAGCAATGGACCGATCGGTGTGCCCGGCCGGCCCATTGCATTGTATGTGAGCGGGTACGCGTTGTATGCCTGGTACGCGTTGTACAGCAATGGACCAATCGGTGTGCCCGGCCGGCCCATTGCATCGTATGTGAGCGGGTACGCGTTGTATGCCTGGTACGCGTTGCACAGCAATGGACCGATCGGTGTGCCCGGCCGGCCCATTGCATCGTATGTGAGCGGGTACGCGTTGTAGAGCAATGGACCGATCAGTGTGCTCGGCCGGCCCATTGCATCGTATGTGAGCGGGTGCGCGTTGTATGCCTGGTACGCTTTGCACAGCAATGGACCGATCGGTGTGCCCGGCCGGCCCATTGCATCGTATGTGAGCGGGTACGCGTTGTAGAGCAATGGACCGATCGGTGTGCCCGTCCGGCCCATTGCATCGTATGTGAGCGGGTACGCGTTGTATGCCTGGTACGCGTTGCACAGCAATGGACCGATCGGTGTGCCCGGCCGGCCCATTGCATTGTATGTGAGCGGGTACGCGTTGTATGCCTGGTACGCGTTGTACAGCAATGGACCGAACCATGCGCACACATTGGCTGGGGCCTGGCATGGCAACGGACGCGTTTTCGAAGCTCCAACGAGTCTGATGCAGTGAAATCAGTTGGCCAGCCACAACAATGTTGCAAAATCATGGGTGTCATGAAGTTGAAGATTTGAAGGATGCTGTGGGCGTGTATTAGTGCTGCTATTCCATGGATAGGTCAAATTCAGAAGATGCAAACGACTTGGACCTATCACTTTGCACACATGGGACAGTATCTGCCTCTGCAGCACACATATAATGCTGGCTGTTCCCCTGAGAGCTCACTTGCCTGCACTACATGCTCCAGGACGACATCTGCCACCAACACTGCTGCTGTTTATGCATCCTCTGGCTCCTGCAATGACACGTACTGTGGAGAGAGCCCCAGCCTTCACCCTTGAGGAGAACCAGGCCCTGCTGGACAGCCTCCTTCCACAGTACAGCAAGCTGTATGGGACACCAGGGGAGCAGGGGGGGAGCGACCCTTGACCTTGCCAGGTAGGTCGCTCCCCCACCACACAGCTCCGCCTGTGTTGTCCGCCCGCTGCTGCTGCTGGTAAGATCGCCCTTCCGCCTGTGGCCTCGGTGCCCGTATTTCTTTGCTTGTCTCCCCATTTTCCTTTCTGTGCCCCTCGCTGCCCCATTTGCGTTGTGCCTGTATTTTTGTCTGTTTTCTCCCCCATTTTCCTTTCTGTGCCCCTCGCTGCCCCATTTGCGTTGTGCCTGTATTTTTGTCTGTTTTCTCCCCCATTTTCCTTTCTGTGCCCCTCGCTGCCCCATTTGCGTTGTGCCTGTATTTTTGTCTGTTTTCTCCCCATTTTCCTTTCTGTGCCCCTCGCTGCCCCATTTGCGTTGTGCCTGTATTTTTGTCTGTTTTCTCCCCCATTTTCCTTTCTGTGCCCCTCGCTGCCCCATTTGCGTTGTGCCTGTATTTTTGTCTGTTTTCTCTCCCCATTTTCCTTTCTGTGCCCCTCGCTGCCCCATTTGCGTTGTGCCTGTATTTTTGTCTGTTTTCTCCCCATTTTCCTTTCTGTGCCCCTCGCTGCCCCATTTGCGTTGTGCCTGTATTTTTGTCTGTTTTCTCCCCCATTTTCCTTTCTGTGCCCCTCGCTGCCCCATTTGCGTTGTGCCTGTATTTTTGTCTGTTTTCTCCCCCATTTTCCTTTCTGTGCCCCTCGCTGCCCCATTTGCGTTGTGCCTGTATTTTTGTCTGTTTTCTCCCCCATTTTCCTTTCTGTGCCCCTCGCTGCCCCATTTGCGTTGTGCCTGTATTTTTGTCTGTTTTCTCCCCCCATTTTCCTTTCTGTGCCCCTTGGTGCCCCATTTGCGTTGTGCCTGTATTTTTGTCTGTTTTCTCTCCCCATTTTCCTTTTGTGCCCCCGCTGCCTCTCGCCATTCCCGCTGCTGCGTCCCTGCGGCCCCGCCCCCTGACTGCCCATTCGCTGCCCCTGCCTCCCGCCTCCCAGCTGCTCCTCCCTCCCACCTCCCCATAAATGGCGGCCGCTGCGCGTGAGGAGAGCGACCCTTGACCTTGCCAGGTAGGTCGCTCCCACCACACAGCTCCGCCTGTGTTGTCCGCCCGCTGCTGCTGCTGCTGGTAAGATCGCCCTTCCGCCTGTGGCCTCGGTGCCCGTATTTCTTTGCTTGTCTCCCCATTTTCCTTTCTGTGCCCCTCGCTGCCCCATTTGCGTTGTGCCTGTATTTTTGTCTGTTTTCTCCCCCATTTTCCTTTCTGTGCCCCTCGCTGCCCCATTTGCGTTGTGCCTGTATTTTTGTCTGTTTTCTCCCCCATTTTCCTTTCTGTGCCCCTCGCTGCCCCATTTGCGTTGTGCCTGTATTTTTGTCTGTTTTCTCCCCCATTTTCCTTTCTGTGCCCCTCGCTGCCCCATTTGCGTTGTGCCTGTATTTTTGTCTGTTTTCTCCCCCATTTTCCTTTCTGTGCCCCTCGCTGCCCCATTTGCGTTGTGCCTGTATTTTTGTCTGTTTTCTCTCCCCATTTTCCTTTCTGTGCCCCTCGCTGCCCCATTTGCGTTGTGCCTGTATTTTTGTCTGTTTTCTCCCCCCATTTTCCTTTCTGTGCCCCTCGCTGCCCCATTTGCGTTGTGCCTGTATTTTTGTCTGTTTTCTCTCCCCATTTTCCTTTTGTGCCCCCGCTGCCTCTCGCCATTCCCGCCGCTCGTCCCCTGCGGCCCCGCCCCCTGACTGCCCATTCGCTTGCCCCTGCCTCCCGCCTCCCAGCTGCTCCCCCCCCCCACCCCCCCATAAATGGGCGGCCGCTGCGCGGCCGCGCCGCTGGCGTGCCAAAGGCGCGCCTAAGGCAAGCCCGTCTGCGCCCGTCCGCGCCTGGACCGCGCCCAGCGCCAAACCCCCTGGCCCCGCAGCAGCCAACCCACCCACCGGACTTACGACACCGCCACCCTCAACGCACTCAACACCGGCCGTATCCCCGGCTGCCACCGTGCCACCCCAGGTCGCACCCACGGACCCTTCGCCTGCCAATCCTGCAAGTTCTCCTGCCTCCGGACCTGCACCGCACCCGCCAAGCCAAGTACCAGCAGCAACCACCTGAAGTGCATCCTGCTCAACACCCGCTCCATCCACAGACACGCCGTGGAACTCTGGAACCTGCTCGACTCCACATCACCAGACGTCGCTTTCCTCACGGAAACATGGATGAACGCCTCCTCAGTGCCCGACATCGCCATCGCCATCCCGGACGGATACAAGATCACCCGAAGGGACCGCGCCAACCAGACCGGAGGAGGCATCGCCATCGTCCACAAGAACACCATCCGCATCACGACCAACTCCGACGACACCTTCACAGCCGGCAAACACCTGCACTTCCAGATACACACCGACCCCAAGACCACCCTCAGAGGCACCCTCATCTACAGACCCCCAGGACCACGCACACAATTCAGCGAAGACATCGCCGACCTCATCAGCCCGCACGCCCTCCCCTCGGCTGACTACATCCTCCTTGGGGACCTCAACTTCCACCTAGAGAACAACAACGATCGCAACACCACCACCCTGCTGGACAACCTCGCCAACCTCGGACTCAAGCAACTGGTGACCACCCCCACACACCACGCCGGCCACACGCTTGACCCCGTCTTCTCCTCCAGTAAGGACATCTCCTTCAGCCACACCACCGGACTCCACTGGACAGACCACAGCTGCGTCCACTTCAGCTTCAGCAGGACCACCACGCACCACCACACGCAACAGTTTCCGCGCAGAAGCTGGAACAAGATCACCACCGACCAACTCACCACATCCCTGAGCCAGAACCCTCCCGCCAGCTCAACGAACCCCAACCAAGCCGCCAGCAACCTCACAAGATGGATCACCAACTGCGCAGACGACCTCGCCCCATTGAAGACCCCCCAGTCAGACACGGCAACAAGAAAGCATCCTGGTTCACCGACGAACTCAAGAAATCCAAGAAGAACTGCCGGGCCCTCGAGAAAGCATGGCGCAGAGACCCGACTGCAGACAACATGACCACCCTCAAGCACGCCACCCGAAAACACCACCAGCTGATCCACTCCACCAAGAAAACCGCATTCAAGGAACGACTGGACAACAACGCCCACAACAGCAAGGAACTCTTCATCATCGTCAAAGAGCTCTCGAACCCCAGCGCCGGAAACAACGACATCACTCCCTCGCAAGACCTCTGCAACTCGCTCGCCTCGTTCTTCCACAGCAAGATCGCAGACATACACAACAGCTTCAGCACACAGCCGACGTACCCTACGACTGTTCCAACGACCCCCACCTCCACCCTCCGAGCCTGGACCCCGATCAACACCGAAGACACTATCCGCACGATGAACTCCATCCACTCCGGATCACCTACCGACCCCTGCCCTCACCACGTCTTCAACAAGGCCGACGCCGTCATCGCACCCCACCTCCGGGACATCATCAACACCTCCTTCGACACCGCCACCTTCCCAGAGAGCTGGAAGCACGCCGAACTCAGCGCCCTACTGAAGAAACCGTCAGCGGACCCCACCGACCTCAAAACTACCGCCCCATCTCGCTCCTTCCTTTTCCTGCCAAAGTCATCGAGAAGACCATCAACAGACAACTGGCCGCCTTCCTCGAGACGAATGGATCCCTCGACCACTCGCAGTCCGGCTTCCGGGCCAACCACAGCACCGAGACCGCCCTCATCGCAGCCACCGACGACATCCGAGCCCTGCTCGACAACGGGGAAACAGCGGCCCTCATCCTCCTGGACCTCTCCGCAGCGTTCGACACAGTCTGCCACCGCACCCTAGTGCAACGCCTGAACAACGTCGGAATCCAAGAGAAGGCACTGGAGTGGATCATCTCCTTCCTCGCCGGAAGAACCCAGAGAGTCCGCCTCCCCCGTTCAGTTCCGAGGCCACCGAAGTCATCTGCGGCGTACCACAAGGATCATCACTCAGCCCCACCCTCTTCAACGTCTACATGAGCCCCCTCGCAGCCATCGCACGCCAACACAACCTCAACATCATCTCCTACGCCGACGACACCCAGCTGATCCTCTCCCTCACCAACGACCCCACAACCGCCAGAACCAACCTACATGAAGGGATGAAGGACGTAGGCGAGTGGATGAGGAACAGCCGCCTGAAACTGAACTCAGATAAGACGGAAGTCCTCATCCTAGGATCATCACCCTCCGCCTGGGACGACTCCTGGTGGCCCCCTGCCCTGGGCAACGCACCCAAACCAACGGACCACGCACGCAACCTGGGCTTCATCCTGGACTCCTCCCTCTCAATGACCCGACAAGTCAACGCCGTCTCCTCGTCTTGCTTCAACATCCTACGCATGCTGCGCAAGATCTTCCGGTGGATCCCCACCGAAACCAGGAAGACGGTCACCCAGGCCCTCGTCACCAGCCGACTGGACTACGGCAACTCCCTCTACGCCGGAACCACAGCCAAACTTCATAAAAGACTCCAACGCATCCAGAACGCTGCAGCTCGACTCATCCTGGACATCCCCCGACACAGCCACATCGCCAGACACCTGAGAGACCTGCACTGGCTCCCCGTCAGCAAGAGAATCACGTTCCGACTCCTCACCCACGCACACAAAGCCCTCCACAACCAAGGCCCCAGATACCTCAACGACCGTCTGACCTTCTACACTCCCACACGCCAGCTACGATCGGCCAACCACGCCCTCGCCGCCGTCCCCGCATCCGAAGAGCCACAACGGGAGGAAGATCCTTCTCCTACCTGGCTGCCAAGACGTGGAACTCCCTACCCATCCACCTCCGCCTTACCCAAGACCACCTCTCCTTCAGGAAGCAACTCAAGACCTGGCTGTTCGAACAGTAGCGGACCCCCTCCCCCAAGCGCCTTGAGACCCTCCGGGTGAGTAGCGCGCTATACAAATGATTGATTGATTGATTGAGCAGGTGAGTGTGCTGCCCACTGCCTCACTAATTGTGCATGTTGTCTGACTAGCAGGGCTTTCAGTGTGCACACCACTGGCTAGCATGCCCACTGAGTAGTTGTCACACCCCAAAAGTGTGTAGTCACATGCACAGAACTGGTACAGTGCAGTAACAGTGCATTCCAACTAGGTTTACTTCCCATGCAATGATACCATGTAGTGACTGCTGGCAAACTGTTCATAGCCATTGTTGCACTGCCTGTGTACATCATATGCACCTGTGATTGAGACATGTATATCCAACTGTGTGATGCACGTATATGTTGCATGTGTAGTAATGGCCTTTTCACTTTGTCATCCTCACAGGTTGATGCCCACCAGAAGCAGGAAATCTGGCTGACCATCGCCCGGAAAGTAAGATCCGTGGGGGTCTACAGGCGCAGGATCCGCAACTGCCAAAAGAGGTGGCAGAACCTTCGTGGCTGGACCCGGAGGATCGCAAGGGTCCAGCTGAAGCTGTTGCCTCCACGCAGGAGGGGCGGACACCGGACCCTGACCCCCACATGCTCCGGATCCTGGCGGTGGTCTTCCCTGACCTGGATGGGCAGCTGAAGGACAGACAGCAGCAAGGAGGGGGTGAGTCCATGACTGCACTGTGCACTTTTTCTGCCATGCTATGTGCCCTCCTCTGGCCTGGTTAAACTTCCACAGTACATCAGTCATGTGGTCCAGGACCAATGTCCCTCATTTGTTACATGCCCACTTCTCCTCTGATACGCATATGTGTGGCCCTTATAGTCAGGAAATTGTCTAATTTGGGGACTGTGTCATTGCATTTTGCTTTGCTCAAGGTGGGGGACAGCATTTGTTCCCGTGACTATGTTGTGCAATTCATGGGTGGGTCAATTGCTTACACAATGCCTAAGTTCTGACATGTGATCTGCGTGTAACTTTGATATGTGGTCCGCTTGCTGCTCTGACTCACCACATGTCCCTGGGGAATGTGGCACACACCCATGCTGCTAGTGGGAACAATATTTGGGCCTCAGGAGTATGTGTATCCAGTGTGTCACACATGCTTAGCTACCTGCCTACTGTCCAGGACTCATCCCTCATACAGGTGGAGCTGGACAGTCATGCCTACTCCAGTGCATACAATACACTCTGTACTCCCACTCCCGTGTATCATCTGGCATGTTGTGGTCAGTGAAATGTACCCTCAGGTGTCTGCCTCTGTCTCATTATGCTGTGTCTTCGTTGTCAGGACTACTGGTATGTTCATCGTTTGGGGCTCAGCATGCCATCTGAGATGTGACCATGATAGACGATACTTCTGTGACTTATAGGTGTCTGATCACTTGACTGTGTACACAGGTGTTTGCGACTGTGACTTTCAAGCAGCTGTATTTTCATTCACAGCACACTGTGAGGTGCTCATGTTCAGAGAGTTGTGTTTCATGTCCCCCATATGTCCAGTTGGTATGACGTGGACAAATAGTAGTACAGATGATGTGGTTTTGGGGGATGGACATGTGCACTTGTCAGTCACATAACTTGCATTCCCCATGCACTCGGATTGTGACACAGTGCAGACTGTTGTTGTCTGGCTGCCATGGCCATGTGACTTGAGACAGTAATATATGACTTTGCACGCATTCCTGTGTCATGGCATTCAACTTCCTGGGACTGATCCTGCAGGGCAGTAACATTTGCAACATGCACCCCATTGTGGCATTGACTATCCGGACATGGGTGCATCATGGTGTCTGGTGCTGGTATGTATCACATGCATTTCTAATTAGAATCTGGCCATCCCTTTATCCGGACACCTTCACTGACTCAGTGGCAAGAGATGTGATGTGTGTATGTTCACATGCTTCACCGTGTTCCCTGCAATGTCCAACAACTGTGTAGGTGGTGCATGTGTCCACACTTGGGTCTTACCATCAGACAGGCACCAGACAGATGGGTGCAAGGGCAGGAGGGGTGTGAGTCCCATGGTTGACCATCAGACTGACAATTGGCTTCCCCGAATCTGTGTGAGGACTTTAGGCAATGTTCAACTAAGGATGCCAGGGCTTGCTCTGTAATGTGCTGTACTTACTGTGGTGTGTGCGGTCAGTGCAGGTGACTGATGTTTGTCTGTTTCCCTAATTGTTTGCAGATACATCCACGGCCACAGGAGGGGACAGCTCCACGGACCAGGAGGAGCAGCAGAGCCAGACTGGGTCAGCATTGGACGAGTGGTCAGAGGGACCCAGTGGCATGGAGGGCGAGGGAGCCACACCGAGGAGTCCTCAGCACCATCCACCTCAGCTGGGGACCACAGCAGCTCGGAGGATGACTCCCTTGTGGAGGCAGGTCTCGGCAGCCACCAAAGGCCAGCTAGTCTGTCTGGCCCCGCCACCACCACCACCACCACCGCCCTCCCATCGGCTCCCATTCCTGAGGTCCGTGGAGGCTCCCGTGCTCGGGAGCATGTCTCCTTCATGCCAGGCACCGCACCCCCTGCCCCTGTGTCCCCTGCTGCCCTGAGTGAGGAGTCTGTGTACCTCCTTCGGCAGCTCCATGTAGGGCAGACAGCAATGATGAGTGTCCTCCATGCACACACCAATCTGTTGACACAGCTGGTGTCATTCATGGAGGGCATCTCGACGGGTATGTCTGCCCTACAGAGGAGCAATAGGTCCATGGACTCCTCCCTGACGGCAGCAGTGTCCCTCCTCCAACAGTCCCTCACCCCTCCCACCTCTGCCCCATCCACACTTCCTGCCCCCTACCTGTCCAAAGCACATGCACACCTGCACAGTCATCCACACACACAGACACGAGCAGCACAGACACACCCAAGAGTAAGGCAAGACGTGCACACAAGCATCCTCAGGGAACTGATACCACAGACACAGGAGATGGGGAACACACACACACACAGGCATCCACATTCACTCCGCAGTCCTCCAAATCCTCTCCCTCCAAGACCCCTTCCCTTGCCTCGCCTGCTACCCCACATACACAGCAGGTCTTCCTGTGTGACCTCGGCCTCTTCCCCACCATTCCTGCTGACCCAGCACACCAGGGGAAGAGGAAGTCCACCCACACAGAGAGGAGTGCCCCTCGCCCCCGGACACCCTCCCCCAGGTGCAGGCAGATACAGGAGCCCATTCGGAAGTCTCCCCGGAGCAGGAAGAGCAAGACCCCACCACCACCACCATGCAGCTCCAGCGCCCAGTCTCTCTCCTCCATCCCCCAGGCCACCACTGCACAGGTTCCCCTGCCAAACCCTGCCCCAGGTTCCCCCCCACACACCGATACCGCATCCCCAGACTGCTTAGGCCCTCCCCCCTGCCACTTGCTCTTCCACCCCCAACCCAGACGCTCTGCCTGTTAGTGGCACTGTTGTGGGGACCGGGTCCCCCTCTGTCCTGCCCACCTCATCTGCCCACCCTTCCACTCCCTTGGAGTCATGCACTGCAGTGGAGTCCACAACCACCACGTCTGACTCGGGCACTGCAGTGGGTACCCAGTCCACTACATCAGTCCAGCCCACTGCAGTGGTTGCGGCACCCACACCAACTGACTTGTGTACCATGGTGGTGCCGGCCCCCCCTGAGTCAGACACCTCCACTGCTGTTGCCCGTGACACTCCTGCACCCACCACCCCTTCACTGCCTCACTCTGCCATCCCCTGATCCTGTCCCTGCGGTGCCTGGCCTGCCCCTTGTATGCCCCTCCAAGGGTGATGTCCCCCAACCGTACCAGTGCAGGCAAGCAATGTGTGACCAGTTGTCACTTCTCACCCCGTTGGTACTGTGATTTTGGACTGGCCATTGGCCTTAGTTTCTTTTGGACTTCCGTTTTTACCCTGACATTTGCTGAATAAAGCCTCTTTTTGTTTACTTTTGGGTTTTCTTTTGATGTACATGATGTGGATGAGTAGCATCCTGCATTTGCAGTTGTAATAGTGTTCACATCAGGACGATGAAGTGTTGCAGTGATGGACTCCATGTGGTCCATGGGATATGTGTCCTGTTGTATTCTGGATCTATGGCATCCTTTGCTACAGTCTGAGGGTGTAATGTTCAGCATTTGACACAGGGATGTCCTTTTTGCATTGGTAAATGAACATCTTTGTCTTACACTGATGCACATCTGGTGGGCTTACCACTGTTCAATGTTCCAATTTCCCTGACTGTGTGCCCAGCTCCACTGGACATGCAGTTTTGCACATCAATGTCGAAGGACTCATCTGTGTATACAGTGCAACTTGCTTGACACGTGTTTGGTGTGTGTGCAGATGACTGACGTGACACCCCCGTACCCAGGCTGATGTGAGCAGAGCCTTCTGTGTGTTGTGGTTGTTGACGCACTGACGGAGTGTTCTGTTGACATGTTTGGCTCGTGCACAGACAAGTTTTGGCACAGCGAACCTTCCACAGGAGTGGTGTGCCCTCATGGCAGTGTGTAATCTGGTGACATTGCGTGGGCCTGTGTTGTGTAAGCATGTCTGTGCGTGTTCCCTTCCCTTTTCCTACACAGGCTGTGTCCCTAGGGATGTTCCTGTTTGTGATGCTTGCTGAGTTGTTCTGTGTTCATCCAGCATCTTGGACCTGGTTTCTCTGTGATGTGGGTGCATGGCAAACTAATGTTCATGAGGTTGTCATCCCAGGTTGTCTTTGTTGTCAGTGCTGGGGATGCGGGCAAACGCAGATGGGACACATTCAGGATTCCCCTTGGCACTTGTTGTTTACACGAGTAATGTGATTTACAGTTTGTGTTAGGTTACAGTGATTGTGACACGTTGTGTGTGTGACAGCTGCCATTCTTCAGGGTCAGAGCTGCAATGTTGGTAGTTGTGTACGTGTGTTCTTCGTGTGTCACCTTGGCTTCTTCATTGGTGTGTTACTATGGCCAGGATCCCATTGATTGTGGTGGATTTCACATCATGCCCATGTACAGCATACTGTGCTGTGTGTCAGACATTGACAAGTCTTGTTGACTGGCCATGTGAGATGGGTTTCTGCACCTTGGTTCCTACAACCACCCCTGGTATTGTCATGGGTGCATGTGCAATATCACCAGTCCATGTGAGCTTCACTGCTGCACATTGGTGGAGATCAGGGTGTGTGGTGTTGAGTGTGTGCAAAAGTGAGTTGTTGCATGGCCAGACCCCTACCTCCATATTGGCCTTGGCTGGCAGGCCGTGCTGATTGATTGGAGCTTGTGTAGGTGTGATGGTAGTTAGTTGCTCAGGACACATGGCTGGGGTTCACAGTGTGAACGACATCTAACATTGTCATCACAGTGGGATTATCATGCAGGCTAGTGTCAGCACAATATGGGGTCCCTGGGGGTAGTGCTGTGGTGGGTCTGTCTCTTGCTGTGTTAGTTGCTGTTCCTACAAGCTTGTGTGACATGTGTAATTTGTGCTCCCTCTCATCTAGCAATGCCTGATTGCCCACATAGGGGATTTGGATCCATGAGTTACTTTTGTGTGGCACTGTATGTGCATCTGTGTAATTGGTATTGAGGCCTCATCATGTATTGTGTGGTTGCCTGGGGACACTGGCACCCCCCCCCTCACCTGTTGTGTTTGATGTGCAGTGTGGGTCTGCCTGTTTGTGCATCTGCACCACTGCATTGGCATATCTTTAGTGTGCTATTGGCTGTATGTTGTTTGGTGGGTTTCACCTGCTGTCCCTGGGACTCCCAGGTCATCAGTCAGCACAATGATCATTGTTTGTGTGTCCCATTGCTGCCATGGTATGTTATTTGTTCACCTCACATCTACAGTCTCCACAGGGTATCTACATTAGTGTGCCCATTGGTGCAAATATGTGGGTCTGCATTATGATGGCCACTTCTGTCATTGTGTCATTGATGGATGTTGACAGTGTCAGCCCCCATGGGTGATGTTTGTCTGCACATGGCCAAAGGTATGTCTTATTTGCACTGCACTGTTTGCCTCCCCCAATCTATGTTGCTATGGGACACAAGCACTACTTTGCCACTGATGTGTTTGTTGTTCTGTGACCAGGAATCATCCATGCAGTTTGGCAGTTGCAGCTTTTTCAATGTCAACATTTACATTTTGGTCACTGTGATGATGGGGGTTTATACCCCATTGCCACAATGTTCAAAATGTGCTTCAGCTATGGACCCCACACTTACCTTTTGGTCACTGTGATGATGGGGGTTTAGACCCCATTGCCACAATGTGCAAAATGTGCTTCAGCTATGGACCCCTCACTTACCTTTTGGTCAGTGTGATGATGGGGGTTGGACCCCATTGCCACAATGTGCAAAATGTGCTTCAGCTATGGACCCCACACTTACCTTATGGTCACTGTGATGATGGGGGTTGGACCCCATTGCCACAATGTTCAAAATGTGCTTCAGCTATGGACCCCACACTTACCTTATGGTCACTGTGATGATGGGGGTTTATACCCCATTGCCACAATGTGCAAAATGTGCTTCAGCTATGGACCCCACACTTACCTTTTGGTCACTGTGATGATGGGGGTTGGACCCCATTGCCACAGTGGTCATGGTCTGATTGCATTGTGGGGGCCACACACATTTATGTGTGACACATGTGATAGGGGGTCACATTGTATGTTCAAAGTCATGTTCAGTGTTGTAGGCATTTGACACAGTCTACACACGCTTGTCATGGTGTTGGGGGGATGTCTTTTTGTTGCATTCCTTATGTTGGTGTGTGCTTGTTGTGTCATGCATTAGCCATCCTGTGAGTGGGGGTGTTGTTGGTGGTAGGCATCCTGCCCCCCATGGGTAGAGGTGGTAGTAGTGGTAGGCATCTGGCACCCATGGATAGAGGTGGTAGTAGTGGTAGGCATCTGGCACCCATGGGTAGAGGTGGTAGTAGTGGTGGGCATCTGACATGCCCTTAGTAGGGGTGGTAGTGGTGGTAGGCATCCTGCCCCCCATGGGTAGAGGTGGTAGTAGTGTCAGGCATCCAGCCCCATGGGTAGAGGTGGTAGTAGTGACAGGCATCCTGCCCCCCATGGGTAGGGGTGGTAGTAGTGACAGGCATCCAGCCCCCCATGGGTAGAGGTGGTAGTAGTGGTAGGCATCCAGTCCCCCATGTGTAGGGGTGGTAGTAGTGGTAGGCATCCAGCCCCCCATGGGTAGAGGTGGTAGAAGTGACAGGCATCCAGCCCCCATGAGTAGAGGTGGTAGTAGTGGTAGGCATCCAGCCCCCCATGGGTAGGGGTGGTAGTAGTGGTAGGCATCCAGCCCCCCATGGGTAGAGGTGGTAGTAGTGGTAGGCATCCAGCCCCCCATGGGTAGAGGTGGTAGTGGTGGTAGGCATCCTGCCCCCCATGCGTAGAGGTGGTAGTAGTGGTAGGCATCCAGCCCCCCATGTGTAGGGGTGGTAGTTGTGGTAGGCATCCAGCCCCCATGGGTAGAGGTGATAGTGGTGGTAGGCATCCTGCCCCCATGGGTAGAGGTGGTAGTAGTGACAGGCATCCAGCCCCCCATGGGTAGAGGTGGTAGTAGTGACAGGCATCCTGGCCCCCATGGGTAGAGATGGTAGTAGTGGTAGGCATCTGGCACCCCCTGAGTAGGGGTGGTAGTGGTGGTGGGCATCCAGCCCCCCATGGGTAGAGGTGGTAGTAGTGGTAGGCATCTGGCACCCATGGGTAGAGGTGGTAGTAGCGACAGGCATCCAGCCCCCATGGGTAGAGGTGGTGGTGGTAGGCATCCAGCCCCCCATGGGTAGAGGTGGTAGTAGTGGTAGGCATCTGGCACCCCTGAGTAGGGGTGGTAGTGGTGGTGGGCATCCAGCCCCCATGGGTAGAGGTGGTAGGAGTGACAGGCATCTAGCACCCCCTGGGTAGGGGTGGTGTTAGTTGTTGGCATCCAGGCCCCTATGTGTATATGTGGCATTGGTGATGGCCATCCCGCCCCTATGGTGCTGCTGTTGCTGGTGTAAGTAATTTCTGCATCCCTCTGTGTGTGTGTGATATGTCGGGTACGTGTAGTTTGTTTTTGTGGTTGGTGTCTGACTTACCTTCTGCGCCGTACGCGTCCGTGCCTGTTCCGGTAATAGATGTAGAGTATTGGTAGGACCTGCGCGATGGGATTCATGGTTGGTTCGTCTCGTTCGTCTTTCTCTTTGCTTCGCCTCGTCCTCGTCGCTGGCGTGTTCGTCTCGTAGCCGTGGATCGTCTTGTGGCGCGAATCGGAGCTTATGTTCGCCTCTCCCGGATGCTTTGACATGCCGTGCGTAGCGACGGGTTCGGCGCGTACGGAAAGCGCATCGTACTTGTCCGGCCGGACGGGGCTGCATTTTGGCTTCCGTGCGACTCGATTCTGCGTTTCCGGATCCGTATCGGTCGGAGAACTGGACCTGTATTGGGTGAGTACGACTGGGTCGGGATTTGGGCAGTTGTGCGCATCGTACTTGCTCGTTCGGACGTAGGTGCGAATCGGTCGGGAAACAGGCATTCGCCTGGCTTTTTTCCCGGCCGAATGGTATTAGGTGCGCCTCCGATCGGAATCGACCCCTGTGTCTCGTGCCTTGCAAGAACCACTGTCATCTCACATACACAAACATTACTCCCAGGGCATGGTTCGTAATGTGAGGCCACATTGTAGGTAGGGGCCTTGCCAGGAGATAAGTCACATTTGGCCACTCTAAACACCACACACCTTGATCAGCAGCAATGTGCCTGATCTAAGCCTACATTGACAGGTGACATTGCACAGGCACCCATGACAGTGTGAATCACTGGCTGTATGACGAGGAATACATTATTGACCACACATCATTGTGACGGTTCACTGACAGAATATCGAACAAAAAATATCGTTTGGACAGAATATCGTGTCCAAAATATCGAGGACAAGAATATCGAGTAGGTAAGTAGAAATAGATAGGTATAAATTTACTATTCTTAACTCCAGATCTACGTACCTTGAAGATATATATATCGTCAAAGTACATATATGTGGAGTTATATATAGTAAAACTTTACTTACCCATAAGCAATGACCTTCACGATATTCTTGTCCTCGATATTTTTGACACAATATTGTGTCCGACGATATTTGTGCTTTCGATATTTTGTCCACGCACCCATTGTGACCACAATACAAACATGGGTCCATATACTGTTGTGTATGACCAATGTGGCAATCTCAGTATCAGCAAGGTACACCCAGCACGCCACATACTAGGACACACACATTTGATGGTTGAACAAGAGGTGCCAGACACACATATGTATGGGACACAAATTCACTGCATCTGTCCACAACAACACATACTCAAACCCTGCAGAGCAACAGGAGTAAACACACTCACAGAAGAATGACATTTTGATGAGCTAGTGTACAATGAAGCACACAGGAGTCTGCCCACGACACCACACAAGTCCACAGACACTCAAAATACATTCAAGAGCCTACCACTGCAACAAACATGAAGTGGTTGTGTCACAGCTGTCAGCGCTACATGTGTAGACAAGATTCCTACTTGCTGTGTAGAAAAGCATGGACCAACAACAACGTATGAGACAGTCAACATGTGTTGACTATGTGCGTTGCACACAACTCAAGATCAGACCACTTACAATGTTAACTTGTTTGCATGTCTATCACATCAACTCTGCATCTAACTACAAAAGCTGCATTTTGTGCAGATCATCACTATTGTCAAATTTCCAATGCTGAGTGTGTACTGCAGAAGATTTGGAAGATACGTGGCTCACCAGAAAGGGGATACAACAACTGTGTTAGTAGGCTCCAATGCACAGGCAAATGTGTAAGCTAATCTTCCTGCACTGTTGACAACGCCAGGGTTGGTGGTCGGATCTGTGTTCCACAAAAACAATACACATAGCTAGACATAACTCATGGGAAATTTGTACATCCATTTAGGATGGAGTACATGTGCATAACGTGATATATATTAGACACATTTGGAACTTTTACACTGTCTCAGAATAATGAAATCACTCAAGGAGATCTACAAATAAGACATGTTGCCATCAGGGTACAGGGAAGGGTAGAATCTGCTGAGTGTGAGCAGTCATAGACACATACAAGTGCCAAACTTGCAAAAACAGATGACAGATTAAAAACATGCTGATGTCACTAGCACAAATGTGACTGGGGGAATTGAAAATGTGTCACATGTGAGTTTGCTCACAGTGCAGGCCCTTGTCTCAACCCAACCAGGGATGTCAACATAATGACTCCATTCTACTGGTGCACCCACATCTTGGACACTCAAAGTCAAATAGTCCAAGAAAGCACTGGACTGGTCAGCACACAGAAAGCTTCTCAAACAGGAACATCTGCAGGGACTATAGTCTTGGTAGGAAAGGGGGTTTGAAGACAGAGATTCATGCTCACATGACACACACCATGGGCTCAGGATATGTCACAGATTAACACACTGCCATGAGGTGATTTCACTACTGTGGAAGGTCAGCTGTGTCAAGCTTGGTCTTGGCAGGGGTCTACCATGTCAGAATGAGACTCGGACATGGATCCAACAATTACAACACACAGAATACTTTCTTTCCAGCAGCCTTTGTACATTTGTGTGTCCACAGTCATCTGCACGTAGTCAAACTTCAGGTTTACCAAGTTGTACTGATGAGACAGATGACTTGTTCATCATCAATGCGCTATTCTGCATGTCCATCGTAGACGGTTAAAACTTGTACAATGTGTACAAATGTCAGCACGACCTATGTGCAAAAGTGTAAGTCAAAGATGGGAAGTTGTTAAAATGTTGTGGATCATGACAACCTGCAATTGCAGACAATGATGACTCTGATACATACTGTAATAGTACACATATACCATGGACCACATGCAGTCCATCACATCACTATATAATTATTTTCACACAACAAGATTTCAACAGCAATTTCATTAGACTTATTAACAAAATTTGGTACACAAAAAGCAAATATCCAAAAGAATAAAAAAGCTTTATTCAGCATCTGTATCACAAATTCTAAAACATGAAAAACAATAAGGCCAATGGCCAGTCCACATTATATAGTCCTTTAGGGGGTAATCCATATGAATGTTCCTCCCTTGCTTGCCTGCACTGCTACAACTAGCGGGCATCTCCCCTTGGAGGGGCATCTTTAGGGGCATGCCAGGCACCGCAGGGACAGGACTAGGGTGTACCAGTTTGGCTTGTGGGAGGAATGGGGGCTACTGGAGTGTTGGGATCCACTGCAGTGGACAGGTCTGATTGAGGGGGTGGGGGCTCCACTACAGTAGACAGGTCTGATTGAGGGGGTGGGGTCTCCACTGCAGTGGACAGGTCTGATTGAGGGGGTGAGGGCTCCACTGCAGTGTCTGGAACAGACAGAAGGTGTGGCGCTGTGGGAGGGGAAGTGGTTGTGGTTGGGGGGAGGGCCTTATCATCTTGGGGATGGTGTAATGGTGTGTGGGTGAAACTGGGATGGGGTGTGATGTGTGAACTTTGGGAGGGGTGGCCTGGGCTTGTGAGGAAGTCGATTTTGTGGTGGAAGTGTGGGTTGGTGGTGGGGTTTTTGATTTCTCCATTCTGGGGGATGTACGGGTGGGGGCTCAGTGTTCCTACTCTTATGGGAGGGTGTGCGTGCACGGGTGGATCTCCTTTCTGTGCCGGGGGATTTCCTCTTCCCCTTGCGAGTCTGATCTGATGTATCATTGGGGAAGAGGCCAAGGTCACAGAGGAAGAGCCTCTGGGAAAGGGGGGTTGCAGGAGAGTCAAGGGTAAGGGTTTTGGAGGGAGAGGTAGCTGAGGAATGCGTAGTTGTTGTGGATGGGTGTGTGTGTTTTTTGACCCTCTCCCCTGTGTGTGTGATGTCAGTCCCCTGAGTGTGCGTGAATGTTTTCTTGGACTTTGTTTTGGGTGGCTGTGTGCTGCTTGTGTCTGTTGGTGTGTGTGCATGTGCCTGTGTGAGTGTGCTTGGGTCAGGTGGGGTAGTGGGGACTGTGGATGGGGCAGAGGAAGGAAGGGTGAGGGACTGCTGCAGGAGGGACACTGCTGCTGTCAGTGAGGAGGCCATGGCCTGATTTGATCGCTGTAGGGCAGACATGTCTGATGAGATGCCCTCCATGTATGACACCAATTGTGTCAAAAGACTGGTATGTGCATGGAGGACACTCAGCATGGATGTCTGCCCCACATGGATCTGTTTCAGCAAATCCACGGCCTCCACACTCAGGGCATCAGGGGTGACAGATGCAGGGGGTGCGGTGCCTGGCCCAAAGGAGACTTGCTCCCTAACACGGGAGGGTCCACGGACACTTGGAATGGGAGCAGCTGTGAGGGTGGAGATGGTGGTGGGGGTGGGGGCAGACTCTGATGTTGTGGCCTCTGAAATGGGAACACCCACCACCACAAGGGAGTCATCACTGGAGCTTGTTAGGTCCTCAGCAGATGTAGATGTTTCCGACCTGCCCTCAGTGTGGCTCCCCTCACCCTCAGTGCCACTGGGTCCCTCCTCCTCCTCCACACTGGACCCAGTCTGGCTAGCCACTTCCCCTTGGTCCGTGGAACTGTCTCCTCCAGTAGCCATTGATGATGCTGTGAACTAGGAGGAGAAAGAGATTCACATCAGTCATCTGCATAGTCTTGACACATGAGTATCATCACAACACATCACAGAGCAGGCCTATGCATCATTTTCACGGCAGGTTTTAAATCATTACACATATGTGAACATGGCACTTGTCAGTCTGCCAGTAAACCATGGTTCCCAAACACATGAAGGCAATGGAACCATCTGTTAGATGTATTTCAAAGACCACTAAATACATGTCCACTAACGCACTATTTGGGCTGTTGTCTGATCTCTAATGCTCCTGAGGGTCATGTGTCATTACAAACATGTCTCATCTCATGCAAGCGAGTCTGGAAGTGACACAGCAAATGGGATCGACACATTTATAAGTTGACATGCAGAACATACTTCCATCCCCAGTCATCATGATGGGCACCTATGTCTTGAACGTCAATGCTATAATGGTCTGCAAGCAGGACAACAGACAAGTACAAATACTGTATCCTCACAAATTTTCATGTGGCATACTATGCCACTGGCCTGTCTGGCTAAACAGTCTGCACTGACTCTTGTTACAGGGCCAGTGAATCACAACTTTAAAGTCAGCACTGTGTCACAATCATGTATTCACTGTTAAAGCAACATCTGTAGTGGTCAAGTATACATGTCCCCTACGTGCTACACACAAGCGGACGTTGTTCTACTTAGACCTTGGAGTATATGAATTAACAAATATGTCTACATGAACTTTTTCAGAGCTCTCAAGAAGAAAGTAATGCAGCATACACATATATGTTGAAGCCACCATTATGCAGAGTCAAGGGATGACACACACATGTCTTGTCTTGTGTATCTGAGCCACATTCCATACATTCGATGTCTGTCCATATTTGCTACATTTGCCACCTGTGTATTTAAAATAGTTCTGCCTGTACACACTGTCACAGAGTCTGACCCATGATTTACAAATTTACAATGGTGATAGTGTTGCCTGACACACAAAAATCTGATGTGACAGTTTCTCAGATGTCCTGAGTTGGCATACCTGTCCTTGGTGCATGTGATACACGTGATTACACAGAGCACTATGCAGGGGCCTATACATTTTGAACACTTATCCATTTCATTTGTCTGAGGTATCAACATTGGTCTCACCTGCTGCACAGGTGTGTAGCATTTTTCACAAACCTGTGTGCACCTAGATCACCATTTTGAACATATATGTATGTCCCACACAGAGTACAGGTCATATTTCAGTCAATGTGCTGACACATGTCAGACAATTACATCACTCATGATGGTCAACTCAATGCACCTGTTGTATATGGTGCTGATCACATTAACCTTGGACTACAGCAAATACACAGGACCTAAGTGACACATGTCACAGACGGAAAGGGACACACGTGGGCATCAGATGATAATGGGGCATAGTTACATTTTGCCACAGAAGTGGTGTCTCAGCAGACAGGCGACCTGTGAGAGGGTTACCAGGCTGAGGGAGTGCAACATGCATGTCAAACTTAGTTCAGCAACATGGCACATACTCACCCCCTCCTTGCTGCTCTCTTGCCTTCAACTGCCCATCCAGGTCATGGAAGACTACCGTCAGTATCCTGGGCATGTGGGGGGTCAGGGTCCGTCGTCCACCCCTTTTGCGAGGAGGTGATAGCTTCAGCTGGACTCTTGCAATCCAGTGGTAGCTAGAACTCTTGTCAAGTAGCATGTAGTGCAGGCAAGTGAAGTCTCTTGGGAACAGACAGACTTATATCTGTGCAGCAGAGGCGGATTCTGTTTCATGCGTCCAAAGCGATAGGTCCGAGGCGTTCGCTTTATCCGAATTTGGCCAATCCATAACATTGCACGCATCTTACACGCCTACCGCCTCGTTCAAATATTCCGCATCATAACACTATTGAGTTTATTACATTTTGGTCGTAAGCTAACAGAATCCGTTTGCATACGATTCGTACACGAAACGCGCGTCTGTCACCATGACGACCAACAGCCAATGGGTGCGCCAGACTCGGTTCAGATGAGGAGAACGCATCCTTTGAATACTCACCGCGTCTGTCACCATGACGAGCAACAGCCAATGTGTGCGCCAGACTCGGTTCGGATGCGGAGAACACGTCCTTTGAATACTCACCCGCGCCTGTCACCATGACGTCCAACAGCCAATGTGTGCGCCAGACTCGGTTCGGATGAGGAGAACTCGTCCTTTGAATACTCACCTGCGTCTGTCACCCTGACGACCAACAGCCAATGTGTGCATAGCTGCCAATGTTTCACATTGCTATGTGTGTAGTTTTCATATTTTCAGTGTAATTATGAGTGACAGTTCAACGACTATGAGTGACACTTTCTGCCCATGAAAATCAAGCAATGAAGATGTTAAAAACATGTAAATATCATGAATTACACCCATTTGAGCAAGGAGAAAATTAGGAGATCTTAAAACTGCTACAAAGGACCAGAGGTGGAAGGGCTCTACCCGGAGACATACTGCGTGACTGCAGTGCTCAGTAACAGAGGGCAGGCAGGCACTCATTCATTTTTGTGTCTTGGCTGCTTCTTGAATACGTTACTTGACCATCCATTGGTTGAATCAGACTTTGATACATTTAGGATGGTCATAGGAGAAAAGCTACAGAAAAGTGAACAGAACGAGGTTCTGTTGCCATTCATCAATCTAAATCAGATTTGGGGATAGAGTTACTTGTGACACTAAACATGCAGACAGTGGGGATTCACTTCGCTGCAGGGACCTACAGAATGTATCTAATAATGCAGAAAGACATTTGGGTTCAACTATGCGAAACGCCTGACCCAAGCAGGAGGCTCGTGAGTTTCAAAAGTCAAAATATCTTCCTGCATACGCCACAGAAAGTGTCAGTGTCACTGTCGCTACACCTGTGGAGCAGTGCCAGTTGCTGAAAAGCAACATGAACAACAGGCAAGGCATCGCATCGCCATACGGATTATCGTGAGGGCGCTGCCGGGGATGATATGTGACAAGCAGGTCACTAGTACAGACTCTGAGGCATCGTCGCACCTCGGGTGACTTTGGCACTCCTACCGAGGCTACTGTGGCAGGTTGAAGGAATGCCACTGGGCAGGCCGGGTGGCTGAAGAACTGTGCAGGGTGTGGCGCTTCCCAGCCCCACTCCTGCTTCCGCACTGAGAGTCCAGGTGTTTTTGTCAGACGCAGTAGGCCCAGCTGGGTCGGGTAAGTTGCGCCGTAGTGTTCATTACAGCAGCACCGCAAGTTCATGAGTCATTAGGCAGCAGCCACTAATCTGATTTCATCTGCCACCCTCTTGCGCCACGGGAGGCAGTCTAGACTACGTAACAACCCACTTGACCTATGACTGTGAGTCTGACTGAACTCACACTTTCTCATCAATGTCTCTGTAGTAGAAATTGGCAGGCACAACTTGACGTTCCAGAAATGTCTGCCGCACGGTGACTGAACCAGTGCTACGTTGTAGCATTAATCATCTCAGGAAGTCTGCACAACAGTGCGCACCACACACTGCCTGTACCACCCGACTTTGGTGTAATTATGATTAGCAGCCAGTGCTTGGGCCGCAGAGCTTTGGCACAGGCTAATATGCGTGTCTTCGCATTTCAGTGCTGTGATGCGGCCCACCACACTGAAATGCGTTAGTTTAACGCCTGATGCGTGGTACTTGGCAGGGCTGTGTGTGTGTCATGCTTGGTTCTGATGCGGCACACGCGTGCACTCAATACTCACCCACATCGTTCACCATTACAGGCAACAGCCAAAGGATGCGAACCACACATTTTGGGTGAGGCTCAGGCGCCCTACACTAATCAATCAGCATGTTAGACAGTATAGCAAATCTTTATGTTCTGCTGCATTACATGTGTGGGTACAGTGATTCACATGTCATATTGGACAGAGTACTTTATAGCTCCCACTCCCACTTCACAGATCAGCCTCCTAGGCTTGGACACAGGCCCAGGGGATCATTGTGTTAACACGGCTTACAGCCACACATAATCACTGCTTTATTGGACTGTGTGTTAGAAAGTGCATTGTGTGAAGTTATTTTGAGTGAATTCACAGTATCTGAGTCTTGTATAATGCAGACACTCCATTGTTGATGTTGTTAATGATATTTACTTGAGACATCAACTTGTATTTTGCATGTGAGTTGCTGTTGTGTCTTTGTGTCACAGACATACATGTATGCCTGTCAAAAGAAGATGTGCTACACATCATGAATGTTTTATGTCTGTGATAGTACATGAATGACAGACATTACCTCATGACAGTGTCCACACTATGACAGTGGTGTGCATGGTGACACGCTGTCTGTATCTACTGTTCCACCTAGGTGGCATGACATGATCCCTGTCTGTGTACCTTTCCACCATGTGATAGTTGTTACAAACATCTATCTTTGATACTTTATTAGGTGTGTGTTTAATATGTAATGTTTGATCCCATGGACTGTGACAGACACCAGTGATTAGTCACAACACAGCATTGCAATTGTGGACAAACCATTATGAAATGAAATGTCCGGTAAGGGTCACAGAGCTGCCCTTTGTGTCAAGGGTCATCATTACACATCTGACTTCATTGAGTCTTGCTTTGATGTAGTATATGTGTTTTTGCATGTTCCTTACCAAATTTGAAAGTGTATGAATAATGATTTGATTTGTTACCTATGTACCGCAGGAGACCAGCTGTCCACAGACCCTTCCCCGATCTACAGACCATGGTAGAACGTGACAGCATCAGGCGTTACCGCTTCACCAGACCACTCATTGAGGAGTTGGCAGAGCAGTTGGCCCCACATTTGCTACCTGGACGCCCATATCCATTTGCGCTGACCCCCAAGGTGAAGGTGAAGGTGATGGCAGCCCTACATTTCTTTGCCACGGGAACCTTCCAGTATACTGTGGCTACTGCTGGTGGGATGTCACAGACAATGTTTAGCTGTGTGCTTCGTGATTTTTTGGAGGCAATGTCACATTTCCTGAACATGTACATCAAGTTCCCAACACCAGGACAGTTTGCCAACATCAAGAGTGACTTTTATGCTTTGGGCAGAATGCCACATGTCATTGGCTCCATTGATGGTACACATGTGGCTTTGGTCCCACCACAAGCCAATGAACAAACATACAGGAATCGTAAGCATTACCACTCCATAAATGCCCTGGTGGTATGTCTGCCTGACATGACAATCTCACATGTCTGTGCGCGTTTCCCCGTATCAGCACACGACACCTACATTATGAGAAACAGTAGGATCCCACAGATGATGTCTCAGCTGCCAAATCAGCGTGCCTGGCTTGTTGGTGGGTAATGTTGTCTGTTTATGTTGTGTGTTGCTTGTATGTCAGGTTGTACCCTGTTTTCAGACACATGAATTATTTTCTGTTTAAATTTAGGAGACTCTGGATACCCCAACATGCCGTGATTGCTGACCCCACTCAGGAACCCTGTCACCCCTGCTGAGTTTAGTTTTAATGAGGTACATGGGCGGACCAGGTGAGTGATTGAGCGGACATTTGGGCTACTGAAAACCAGATTTTGCCGCCTGGACGGTACAGGAGGAGCCCTCCAATATGCACGAGCGAAGGTGTGTAAGATCATCATTGTGTGTTGCATGCTACACATGTATACACAAGAACCCTTTCGGTCAAAAGGGGGGGAACAAGAGGCTACGGGGTAGGCAGGGTAAGCTGGCATCCAACCAACATATATCACACAACAAGAAGCTACCCTGACTCAGTGTTTGATTCCTAGTAAAAGATGAGGCACATTATGCCGATGAATTAGGTGGTGCTGGACATCTCAAAAAAATGTACCAGCAGGGAAGCAGAGAGGAAGTACCTTAGGAGCATCGCGAGGGACGCACCTTGGAGTAAGTTTGACTACAGGGGTCCCTCTACCCCTCCCTTCCCATGGGACATCCCTACACCTTTAACAGGGTGTTCCGAAAATGTCATGGTAGAGTTGGACTATAGCCAGCCTACGTAAGTGGATTCATCTTTGTCTCTTAAAGACAAGATAGGAGCCTTTTCTTCTCACTTACGCCCTGATGAATGCCATGGAACCTCCTGGCCTTAGGGGCAGAAACATGTTGGCGACACAGATGGAGATGGGGTACTAGACCCCCTAGTCTCCACTATTATTTTTAACATCGAGCACGCTCTGCACTATTAAAGTCTTCACGCAGGACCGTGCATCGGTTTTTAACATCGCTCACTCACTTTTTCAGCACAGGCCCCCACTTACTTGTAGAAGTGCCTCCCTGTCTTCAGGTGTAGGCCCGCCCTTTATCAAACGTGGTTTTTAAAGGGCGAGGACAGCCGATGATGAAGCATGACACCTGGTCGTGTGTGAGGCCAGTCCATACATTTTTTTAGATGTCCAGCACCACCTAATTCATCGGCATAATGTGCCTCATCTTTTACTAGGAATCAAACACTGAGTCAGGGTAGCTTCTTGTTGTGTGATATATGTTGCATGATACACAACCTGGCAGTGAGGAATGAGCTACCTCTCATCCAAGATGACAGGGACCAGCAGCCTCCAGCAGGGGAGGATCCAGGCCTGGGGCATGTTGCGAATGATGATGAGGAGGAGGAGGATGTTCGGAGACAGCTCATCAACAACTTTTTCTCATGATTGTAAGTATGCAATGATGACTTGACAAAGCACTTTCTTTGCATGATATGTGTCTGTTGTACAATATCTCCGTATACGTGTGGGTGCATGCTACTTAACATGATCCTTGGAGTTGTTTGGTGTCCATTGAGTTAGTATGTCCACCAGTACAGTGTTGACATGACTCCTAGCTAGTGTTCACAAAATAAACATTTTAAGTATGAAATGTCTCTTGGAGATGTATGCATACAATTTTGTATTTCAAGACTGTTCTATGTCTCTCCTTCACAGGGTTCTTTGGCTGTTGTAAGGAGACATGTGACCTCCCAGACACACAATGCAGTTACAGTGTGCAACTTTTCTTGGGATCAGGAATCTGTGCCACACACTCAATTCTGACATTTTTCAAACGTCTTGTTTAATTTGTGCTTATTGTCACAGTGTGATTTGATTTTATTTGTTATGGAGGCAACATGTTGTGCCTGTGTAATAAACCTGTGCACCACATTGAGGTGTGCCTCGTCTGTATACACACATCCAACATTCATTTACATACTGTATATGTGCCCTGATGTTCAGTTTTACGTTTTTCTGGGGGACCCTCAGGTGTAGGCTGCTGCGGTTCAGGGGACTCTCTGCCAGAGTCCTCCTCCCTCCCTGTGGCAGTTGCAGATGTAGTAGCAACAGATGTGGTGGGCACACAGGGAGGTGGGGTCATGTTGTCAGCAATCTGGCGGAGGCAGGTAAGTATGTCCCTGTGCACCGCAGTCTGGTCATCAATTTTATCCATTTTGGATACCATTCTGGACATGTGTGAGTCCATTCTGGACATGTGTGAGTCAATTTTGGCATAATGGGCAGCCTGCTGCTGTTGCATGTCCTTGAGGATCCCAACTACCTGGCCAAAGTCTCCGGTGCATTCTCGATATGCATATAGAATGCGTGCCAACTGTGGGTCTGCTTGATCATCAGCACCAGCTGCCTCACGGGACCTCTCCCCACAGCCCCTCCTACCACCCCTACCCACACGAGCAGGACCTGTTGTTGCAGGCACAGACAGCACTGAGCCTCCTTCATCGTTGACACTGGTGTTGTTGTCCACCAACTCCAGAGTGCCCTGTGTTGATGTGCTCTTGTTGTTTTGTTGCCTTGGTGTGTCCGTGTTGGTAAAGGTCATCTGGGGGTTGACAGATGTTGCGGGAGTAGTCACAGGAGGCGCTGGTGTTCGAGCTGCTGGTGGTGCATGCTGACCCACACCGGAGGGGCCAGGTAGTTCATCGTCATCTGTTGAGGGCTGAGAGACGTCCACACCGGAGAGCTCAGGGTCAACCAGAGCCTGGGACTGGGATTGCTGTTCTGTTCCTGTAGTGTCCCCAGCAGGCCCTGTGGGAAGATGAGAGACACAATGTTTGTTGTGTTTTTGCACAGTTCATCGTATCATACACATTACATTTGCTATTGTACATTATGATGAGTGTAGGTACATTAAATAGTCCTGTATCGTCACAGACTCAAGCCTATTTTTTCTGTAAACATTGTGATTTTAACAAGAAGTGTTTTGCTGAGCATGTTCAGCTCTGTGCATAAATGGGCATGTTTTGCTCATTTGACTGTACATAGGCATTGACTGGCAAGTGACACCCTGTACATGACACAGGTGTGTTGGTATTTCCCACATCTGTGCTTTTCCAATGATATACGTACTCTTCCTCTTACGATATGTTTCAAGATCTGTGCATGGGTGCTGGCATTTGTGCATGTCATTTGCAGTCAAATTGGTGTGGCTACCTACACACTCACAGTCCGGAATGTATCTGGCGTTTGCTTTAAGGTATTTTGATGAATGTGTTCCTAGTTCTTATCTCATTGCACACATGTGAATAGCTGTCAGTAGCAAGTGGTTTGACTGCTTTGCTTTGTGCCTGATCACATCATGTATATTGTCCTTGTCCTCCATGGACAGATGAGTTAACCAAGGCTGCTTCCCTACTTTTTCAGGCTCAGAGCTGTGAGGTACAGAGGTTTGTGTGCTTGTGTTATGCTGCTGGAAATTGTACCCCTCCTCCCACCCAGTCCAGCTTACTCTTCGTGGACAGAGTATCAATGACAGTGAGGGGAGTGTAGTGGCAAGGATGCTGACAAGGCTGCATGATGTAGGAATTGAATGCAACTCCCCACAGTGCTTTGTGTAGATGACACCATGCAACAGTGTCAGCCATCTTGTTGTGGCCCTTCCATTCACTGTCAGGTATCCATTGTCACTGATGGACATGTTGCTTTGTGTGTGGGTAGTGATGAGTGCTATGACTGCAACTCACACCATGTCCTGTACTCCACACACCTTCCCAGCCAGCCCAGGGAGCACACCTGGGACAATGCATCCCCAGACAGTGAGTGGAAATGTACAGTGAAGATGGCTGAGAGTGGGGACTGGTGTGAGAGGCCCAGGGCCTAATTGTGACTTGTAGCCAATTCATACATAAGGCCCATGTGTCAGCCATCTCGCCGGTACATTTCCACTCCCTGTGAGATGGGCATGGTTCAAGGTGGGATTGTTGGGCCTTGTGGGTCAGCTACACCCACCTTCCCAGCCATCCCAACCTTCCTTCCTGTGACTCTGCTTTCCTGGGAGTGAATGTGTGCAAACAAGATGGCTGCTGCCTGTGACTGGTGTTTGGCTCACATGTCCTTGCTGTGGGTTAGTGCTAAGTTGGTACATTTTTGTGAATGGTGAGCTTTCCAGTTACATTGCAGGTATGTTGTTAGTAAAAATCTATTTTTGATCACATATCCCAGCATGGACTTGTGCTCCCCACACCAGAGCCCAGTGTGAGTCATCTTGGGAGTAGATTTTCCTTAACTCTCAAGGAGAGCATAGTCCCAGGTGTGTTGTTTGGTGTTGGTGGGAGGGGTGTGTGTGTGACAGGGCCTGCTGGTAGATGTAGTCAGAGCTGGCACTCCTCCTCCCCCCCAGACCAAATAGGCTACCATGAACCATGCTTCCATGACAGTGAGTCAAACTTTATGTTCAAGATGTCTGACAGTGGGGCCTGGTGTTTGTTTGAGCACTACTCCCAACAGGGCCTTGTGCTTCACATACCAGAGCCCAGAGTCAGCCATCTTGCCAGTACCTTTCCACTCCCTGTGAGATGAGCATGGTTCAAGGTGGGATTGTTGGGCCATGTGGGAGGAGGACTGTTGGCTGTGACTAAAACTCCCATCATGCTTTCAGCTACACCCACCTTCCCAGCCATCCCAGCCTTCCTTCCTGTGACTCAGCTTCCCTGTGAGTGAGTGAAACAATGCTGGCAAGATGGCTGACTGTGGTGGTTGCTGTTTTAAGCCCAAAGCCTTGCTGTGTTTTTTAGTAAGTTGTTACATATCATGAAATAGTTACATATTACTCTGAGATTGCAGGTATTTTGTTTGTCAAACTGGCATACACGTCACAGGCTCATTTGCTTAATATTGTTATGGCTTTGCTGACACTGATTTGTATCGCTGTGTCCTTGACAGTGATGTCTGTGGCTGTGTATTTGCTATCCATATTGGCTATTTGAGTATGTACTCACCAGGCTCTGGTACTCCTGATATTCCATGGACGCCCTCCGGTGGAAGGATGGCCCGCACCTTCTCCTCCCAGGAAGTGAAGTGCACAGGTGTTGACGGAGGGCCACTGCCAGTCCGCTGACTCAGTTTGTGCTCTTTGTTGATGAGCTTCTTGACCCTCCTTTGCACATCATAGTACCTGTTCCTGATATCGTCCGTTGTGCGCAGGCAAGGTGCTTGAGCGGTCACCTTGTTGACAATACTCTCCCACATCTTGGTTCTCTGGGACAGGGGGGTCTGTTGGACCAAGGTGCCAAATAACTGTGACTCTACTCTGAGAATTTCATCTACCATGACTTCCAACTCACTGTCTGTGAACTTTGGATTCTTCTTTGGGGGCATGGTGATGGGTGGTGGTGGAGATGGATGTGTGGGTAAGTGTCAAGGTGAGGGTGACTGAGTACGAGTAAAGGTGTGGGTTTGTGAGTGTGGTATTTGACAGGTGCTAGTAGTGTACAGATTGTGTGGTGGGTGAGTTGTGAGTGAATGTATCATTTCAGTGGAGTGGTGGTATCTGCTGGCAGGTCTGTTGAATTTGCAAAGGATCATGGTAAGGAGTTTGGCCCTTTGAATAGGTGGAGTTGTGGGTGTGTCTTAATTTTGTGGGGTTTTTTTGCCTTTGACAATGCTTGTTTGTACTTTTTCTGTCTGTTTCTAGTGTATTTTGTTGAGCATGACGGAAACGTTCCGTTGACCGCAACGGATGCTTTTTCATGTATTGGTGGGGTAGTCCGAGTCTGTGCCATTCACGCTAAGCTATGTTGCAGCGTTCGCGTACAAGTCGGTCGCGTCGGGCTCTTTTCCGGACATTTTGCTCGTACGGATTGATTCCCGTCCATTTCGGTCGTCTGTATTATGCTCCTTGCAACTCGTTTGTATTTGACACGCGTTGCATCGTACTACGTCTGTCAGACAGCGCGCGTACGTGTCGGTCGCAAGCCATTCCCGATCCGCGTCGGTCAGAAGGGTTTCCGAGCGAGATCGGAATCGGGCCCTTAATATTAATTTTAAGTGTCCATATTTTAATACACTACCCCACCCAAAACCCCTATTTTCCCTGCATCCCGTCCCAGGGGTTTATTACACATTAAAAAAAAAATGCGTTGTAATTGTATGCGTTGAACTAGTATGCATTGTAAATGTTTGCGTTGTAATGGTTCCTTTAATGCATTAACATTATTTTGCGTTGTAATGGTATGCGTTGTAAAAACATGCGATGTAATGGTAGTTGCGTTGTAAAAACCGCGTTGTAAAAGCATGTGTTGTAATGGCTTGCGTTGTAACGTCATATATTCACCTAGTGGCATGGTCTACCACCACTAGTATGTAACTGTGCCCAGATGAAGTTGGAGGGTTCAATGGACCAACAATGTCAATCCCTACCCTTTCAAAGGGGACACCAACCATTGGAAGTGGAATTAAGGGGGCCTTTGTGGTGCCACCTGACCTACAACTGGCTTGTCAAGTGGCACATGAGCGACAAAACTCCTTTGTGTCTTCAGACATATGGGGCCAGTGAAAGTGAGGGAAAAGCCCTAAGTGTCCTACAAGAGGAATATCATGTGCTATGGAGAGTATGAAACCTCTGAACTTCTGGGGTATTACCAACCTCCTGGTGGCACCAGGCTTGGGGTCTCTACCCTCTTAGTATAGATTGTATGAAAAGAATTATGGTAACCAGGTACAAAGCTATCAATCAATCAATCACGGCATTTATAGAGCGCGCTACTCACCCGGGAGGGTCTCAAGGCGCTGGGGGAGGGGGTAAGTTACTGCTCGAACAGCCAGGTCTTGAGCTGCTTCCTGAAGGAGAGATGGTCCTGGGTTCGCCGAAGGTGAGTTGGGATGGAGTTCCAGGTCTTGGCTGCCAGGTAGGAGAAGGATCTTCCTCCGGCGGTGGTTCTGCGGATGCGTGGTACGGTGGCGAGGGCGTGGCTGGTTGATCGTAGCTGGTGGGTGGGCGTGTAGAAGGTCATGCGGTTGTTGAGGTACTTTGGGCCCAGGTCGTGGAGGGCCTTGTGTGCGTGGGTGAGGAGTCTGAACGTGATTCTCTTGCTGACGGGGAGCCAGTGCAGGTCTTTCAGGTGTCCGGTGATGTGGCTGTGTCGGGGGATGTCCAGGATGAGTCGTGCGGAGGCGTTCTGGATGCGCTGGAGTCTTTTTGAAGTTTGGCTGTGGTTCCGGCGTAGAGGGTGTTCCCATAGTCCAGTCGGCTGGTGACGAGTGCCTGGGTGACGGTCTTCCTGGTTTCAGTGGGGATCCATTTGAAGATCTTGCGGAGCATGCGCAGGGTGTTGAAGCACGAGGATGAGACGGCGTTGACTTGTCTGGTCATCGACAGGGAGGAGTCCAGGATGAAGCCCAGGTTGCGTGCGTGGTCCGTTGGCTTGGGCGCGGTGCCCAGGGCCGGGGGCCACCAGGAGTCGTCCCAGGCGGAGGGTGATGAGCCCAGGATGAGGACTTCCGTCTTGTCTGAGTTTAGTTTAAGGCGGCTGTTCCTCATCCAGTCGGCGACGTCTCTCATCCCGTCGTGTAGGTTTGCTCTGGCGGTGGTGGGGTCGTTGGTGAGGGAGAGGATCAGCTGGGTGTCGTCGGCGTAGGAGATGATGTTGAGGTTGTGTTGGCGTGCGATGGCTGCGAGGGGGCTCATGTAGACGTTGAAGAGCGTTGGACTGAGTGAAGATCCTTGTGGAACGCCGCAGATGACTTCAGTGGCCTCGGATCTGAATGGGGGAGGCGGACTCTCTGGGTTCTTCCGGCGAGGAACGAGATGATCCATTCCAGTGCTTTCTCTCGGATTCCGATGTTGCTGAGGCGCTTCACTAGGGTGCGGTGGCAGACGGTGTCGAACGCCGCGGAGAGGTCCAAGAGGATGAGGGCTGCTGTTTCCCCGTTGTCGGTTAGGGTTCTGATGTCGTCGGTGGCTGCGATGAGGGCGGTCTCGGTGCTGTGGTTGGCCCGAAACCCAGACTGCGAGGGGTCGAGGGATCCATTCGTCTCGAGGAAGGCGGCAAGCTGTCCGTTGACGGTCTTCTCGATGACTTTGGCCGGAAACGGAAGGAGCGAGATGGGACGGTAGTTCTTGAGGTCGGTGGGGTCCGCCGTTGGTTTCTTCAGGAGGGCGGTAAACTCGGCGTGCTTCCAGCTCTCCGGGAAGGTGGCAGTGTGGAAGGAGGAGTTGATGATGTCCCGGAGATGGGGTGCGATGGTGGCGTCGGCTTTGTTGAAGACGTGGTGTGGGCAGGGGTCGGTTGGTGATCCGGCGTGGATGGAGTTCATCGTGCGGGTGGTGTCTTCGGTGCTGATCGGGGTCCAGTTGCAGAGGGTGGTGGTGGCGGGCGTTGGTTCGGCAGTAGGGTGCGTGGTTTGTGCGTCGAAGCTGTTATGTATGTCGATGATCTTGCGGTGGAAGAACGTGGCGAGTGAGTTGCAGAGGTCTTGCGAGGGGGTGATGTCGTTGTTTCCGGCGCTGGGGTTGGAGAACTCTTTGACGATGCTGAAAAGTTCCTTGCTGTCGTGGGCGTTGTTGTCCAGTCGTTCTTTGAGTGCCGACTTCTTGGTGGCACGGATCAGCTGGTGGTGTTTGCGGGTGGCGTGCTTGAGGGCGGTCCTTTTGTCTGTGGTCTGGTCGAGTCGCCAGGTTCTCTCGAGAGTGCGGCAGTTCTTCTTGGATTCCTTGAGGTCGTTGGTGAACCAAGGGGTTTTCTTGCTTCCGGGTCTGCTGGGAGGGTTTTTAGTGGTGCGAGGTCGTCGGCGCAGGCGGTCAGCCACTTGGCGAGGTTGCTGGCTGCTTCGTTTGGGTCCGTTGTGTTGGTGGGTGTGTTCTGGCTGAGGGAGGCGGTGAGCTGCTCGGTGGTGATCTTGCTCCAGCTCCGGCGGGGAGCCTGTTGCGGGTGGTGGTGGGTCGCAGTCTTTCTGAAGCTGAAGTGGACGCAGCTGTGGTCGGTCCAGTGTAGTCCGGTGGCGTGGCTGAAGGAGATGTGCTTGCTGGAAGAGAAGACGGGGTCAAGCGTGTGGCCGGCGTAGTGGGTGGGCGTGTTCACCAGTTGCTTGAGTCCGAGGTTGGCGAGGTTGTCCAGCAGGGCGGTGGTGTTTCTGTCGTTGTTGTTCTCCAGGTGGAAGTTGAGGTCCCCTAGGAGGATGTAGTCGGCTGAGGGCATGGCGTGCGGGCTGATGAAGTCTGCGATGTCTTCGCTGAATAGTGTGCGTGGTCCCGGGGGTCTGTAGATGAGGGTGCCTCGGAGGGTGGTCTTGGGGTCAGTGTGTATCTGGAAGTGTAGGTGTTCGGCGGCGGTGAAGGTCTCGTCGGAGTTAGTCGAGATGCGGATGGTGTTCTTGTGTACGATGGCGATGCCTCCTCCCGTCTGGTTGACGCGGTCCCTCCGGGTGATCTTGTATCCGTCCGGGATGGCTATGGCGATGTCGGGCGCTGAGGAGGCGTTCATCCAGGTTTCGGTGAGGAAGGCGATGTCCGGTGCTGTTGCGTCGAGCAGGTCCCAGAGTTCCACGGCGTGCCTGTGGACGGAGCGGGTGTTCAACAGGATGCATTTCAGGTTGTTGCTGCTGGTGCTCGACTTGGCGGAGGTGGTGCACGTCCGGGGGCAGGTGAATCGGCAGGTTTGGCAGGTGAAGGGTCCGTGGGTGCGTCTCGGTGAGGCTCGGTAGCAGGCAGGGTTCCGGCCGGCATTGAGTGCGGTGAGTGTGGCGGCGTCGTAGGTCCGTCGAGTAGTGTTGCATCGGTGGGATCCAGGGGTTCTGGCGCTGGGCGCAGTCCAGGCACGGACGGGCGCAGATGGGCTTGCCTTAGGCGCGCCTTCGGCGCGCCAGCGGCGCGGCTGCGCAGCGGCCGCCATTTATGGGGAGGTGGAAGGGAGGAGCAGCTGGGAGGCGGGAGGCAGGGGCAGCGAATGGGCAGTCAGGGGCGGGGCCGCAGGGACGCAGCGGCGGGAATGGCGAGAGGCAGCGGGGGCACAGAAAGGAAATGGGGGAAAGCAGACAAAATCACGGGCACAACGTAAATGGGGCAGCGAGGGGCACAGAAGGAAAAAGGGGATAAAAACAGACAAAATCACGGGTACAACGTAAATGGGGCAGCGAGGGGCACAGAAGGAAAAAAGGGGATAAAAACAGACAAAATCACGGGCACAACGTAAATGGGGCAGCGAGGGGCACAGAAGGAAAAAGGGGATAAAAACAGACAAAATCACGGGCACAACGTAAATGGGGCAGCGAGGGGCACAGAAGGAAAAAGGGGATAAAAACAGACAAAATCACGGGCACAACGTAAATGGGGCAGCGAGGGGCACAGAAGGAAAAAGGGGATAAAAACAGACAAAATCACGGGTACAACGTAAATGGGGCAGCGAGGGGCACAGAAGGAAAAAAGGGGATAAAAACAGACAAAATCACGGGCACAACGTAAATGGGGCAGCGAGGGGCACAGAAGGAAAAAGGGGATAAAAACAGACAAAATCACAGGCACAACGTAAATGGGGCAGCGAGGGGCACAGAAGGAAAAAGGGGATAAAAACAGACAAAATCACGGGCACAACGTAAATGGGGCAGCGAGGGGCACAGAAGGAAAAAGGGGATAAAAACAGACAAAATCACGGGCACAACGTAAATGGGGCAGCGAGGGGCACAGAAGGAAAAAGGGGATAAAAACAGACAAAATCACGGGCACAACGTAAATGGGGCAGCGAGGGGCACAGAAGGAAAAAGGGGATAAAAACAGACAAAATCACGGGCACAACGTAAATGGGGCAGCAAGGGGCACAGAAGGAAAAAGGGGATAAAAACAGACAAAATCACGGGTACAACGTAAATGGGGCAGCGAGGGGCACAGAAGGAAAAAGGGGATAAAAACAGACAAAATCACGGGCACAACGTAAATGGGGCAGCGAGGGGCACAGAAGGAAAAAGGGGATAAAAACAGACAAAATCACGGGCACAACGTAAATGGGGCAGCGAGGGGCACAGAAGGAAAAAAAGGGGGGAAGCAAGAAGTGCGGGCACCAGGGCCGCAGCTGAGGGGCGATCTTACCTGCTGAAGCAGCGGGCAGACAACACAGGCGGAGCTGTGTGGTGGGGAGCGACCTACCTGGCAAGGTCAAGGGTCGCTCTCCTCACCGCGCAGCGGCCGCCATTTATGGGGAGGTGGGAGGGAGGAGCAGCTGGGAGGCGGGAGGCAGGGGCAGCGAATGGGCAGTCAGGGGGCGGGGCCGCAGGGACGCAGCGGCAGGAATGGCGAGAGGCAGTGGGGGCACAGAAAGGAAATGGGGGGAAAGCAGACAAAATCACGGGCACAACGTAAATGGGGCAGCGAGGGGCACAGAAGGAAAAAGGGGATAAAAACAGACAAAATCACGGGCACAACGTAAATGGGGCAGCGAGGGGCACAGAAGGAAAAAGGGGATAAAAACAGACAAAATCACGGGTACAACGTAAATGGGGCAGCGAGGGGCACAGAAGGAAAAAAGGGGATAAAAACAGACAAAATCACGGGCACAACGTAAATGGGGCAGCGAGGGGCACAGAAGGAAAAAGGGGATAAAAACAGACAAAATCACGGGCACAACGTAAATGGGGCAGCGAGGGGCACAGAAGGAAAAAGGGGATAAAAACAGACAAAATCACGGGCACAACGTAAATGGGGCAGCGAGGGGCACAGAAGGAAAAAGGGGATAAAAACAGACAAAATCACGGGCACAACGTAAATGGGGCAGCGAGGGGCACAGAAGGAAAAAGGGGATAAAAACAGACAAAATCACGGGCACAACGTAAATGGGGCAGCGAGGGGCACAGAAGGAAAAAGGGGATAAAAACAGACAAAATCACGGGCACAACGTAAATGGGGCAGCGAGGGGCACAGAAGGAAAAAGGGGATAAAAACAGACAAAATCACGGGTACAACATAAATGGGGCAGCGAGGGGCACAGAAGGAAAAAGGGGATAAAAACAGACAAAATCACGGGCACAACGTAAATGGGGCAGCGAGGGGCACAGAAGGAAAAAGGGGATAAAAACAGACAAAATCACGGGCACAACGTAAATGGGGCAGCGAGGGGCACAGAAGGAAAAAAGGGGGAAGCAAGAAGTGCGGGCACCGGGCCGCAGCTGAGGGGCGATCTTACCTGCAGAAGCAGCGGGCAGACAACACAGGCGGAGCTGTGTGGTGGGGAGCGACCTACCTGGCAAGGTCAAGGGTCGCTCTCCTCACCGCGCAGCAGCCGCCATTTATGGGGAGGTGGGAGGGAGGAGCAGCTGGGAGGCGGGAGGCAGGGGCAGCGAATGGGCAGTCAGGGGGCGGGGCCGCAGGGGACGCAGCGGCGGGAATGGCGAGAGGCAGCGGGGGCACAGAAAGGAAATGGGGGAAAGCAGACAAAATCACGGGCACAACGTAAATGGGGCAGCGAGGGGCACAGAAGGAAAAAGGGGATAAAAACAGACAAAATCACGGGTACAACGTAAATGGGGCAGCGAGGGGCACAGAAGGAAAAAGGGGATAAAAACAGACAAAATCACGGGCACAACGTAAATGGGGCAGCGAGGGGCACAGAAGGAAAAAGGGGATAAAAACAGACAAAATCACGGGCACAACGTAAATGGGGCAGCGAGGGGCACAGAAGGAAAAAGGGGATAAAAACAGACAAAATCACGGGCACAACGTAAATGGGGCAGCGAGGGGCACAGAAGGAAAAAGGGGATAAAAACAGACAAAATCACGGGCACAACGTAAATGGGGCAGCGAGGGGCACAGAAGGAAAAAGGGGATAAAAACAGACAAAATCACGGGCACAACGTAAATGGGGCAGCGAGGGGCACAGAAGGAAAAAGGGGATAAAAACAGACAAAATCACGGGCACAACGTAAATGGGGCAGCGAGGGGCACAGAAGGAAAAAGGGGATAAAAACAGACAAAATCACGGGCACAACGTAAATGGGGCAGCGAGGGCACAGAAGGAAAAAGGGGATAAAAACAGACAAAATCACGGGTACAACGTAAATGGGGCAGCGAGGGGCACAGAAGGAAAAAGGGGATAAAAACAGACAAAATCACGGGCACAACGTAAATGGGGCAGCGAGGGGCACAGAAGGAAAAAGGGGATAAAAACAGACAAAATCATGGGCACAACGTAAATGGGGCAGCGAGGGGCACAGAAGGAAAAAAGGGGGAAGCAAGAAGTGCGGGCACCGGGGCCGCAGCTGAGGGGCGATCTTACCTGCAGAAGCAGCGGGCAGACAACACAGGCGGAGCTGTGTGGTGGGGGAGCGACCTACCTGGCAAGGTCAAGGGTCGCTCTCCTCACCGCGCAGCGGCCGCCATTTATGGGGAGGTGGGAGGGAGGAGCAGCTGGGAGGCGGGAGGCAGGGGCAGCGAATGGGCAGTCAGGGGTGCGGGGCCGCAGGGACGCAGCGGCGGGAATGGCGAGAGGCAGCGGGGGCACAGAAAGGAAATGGGGGGAAAGCAGACAAAATCACGGGCACAACGTAAATGGGGCAGCGAGGGGCACAGAAGGAAAAAGGGGATAAAAACAGACAAAATCACGGGTACAACGTAAATGGGGCAGCGAGGGGCACAGAAGGAAAAAAGGGGATAAAAACAGACAAAATCACGGGCACAACGTAAATGGGGCAGCAAGGGGCACAGAAGGAAAAAGGGGATAAAAACAGACAAAATCACGGGCACAACGTAAATGGGGCAGAGAGGGGCACAGAAGGAAAAAGGGGATAAAAACAGACAAAATCACGGGCATAACGTAAATGGGGCAGCGAGGGGCACAGAAGGAAAAAGGGGATAAAAACAGACAAAATCACGGGCACAACGTAAATGGGGCAGCGAGGGGCACAGAAGGAAAAAGGGGATAAAAACAGACAAAATCACGGGCACAACGTAAATGGGGCAGCGAGGGGCACAGAAGGAAAAAGGGGATAAAAACAGACAAAATCACGGGCACAACGTAAATGGGGCAGCGAGGGGCACAGAAGGAAAAAGGGGATAAAAACAGACAAAATCACGGGTACAACGTAAATGGGGCAGCGAGGGGCACAGAAGGAAAAAGGGGATAAAAACAGACAAAATCACGGGCACAGCGTAAATGGGGCAGCGAGGGGCACAGAAGGAAAAAGGGGATAAAAACAGACAAAATCACGGGCACAACGTAAATGGGGCAGCGAGGGGCACAGAAGGAAAAAAAGGGGGGAAGCAAGAAGTGCGGGCACCGGGGCCGCAGCTGAGGGGCGATCTTACCTGCAGAAGCAGCGGGCAGACAACACAGGCGGAGCTGTGTGGTGGGGGAGCGACCTACCTGGCAAGGTCAAGGTCAAGCTAAGCGTGGGCGCTCTGCACTTAAATTTAAGGGGAAAGTATATAGCAAGAGATGAGTGTGAGTGGTGCTCCGAGGAAAGGATTGGTTACCATCCACAATCCTACATGCCCTCCCAATGAAGAGCAAAATATTTAGATATACAAATCCGAGCACTCAAAAAATCACTTAAACAGTAGTATTGTGTTGATAGTCCATTTTAATCCAAAATCTTCAGCTCAGGCCCCAATAGTAGTCCAAGTCTTCATATTACGTTTGTAGTAATTGACATTACCTCTTGTGTTTAAAAAGGCAGATAATCCCGTACAATTGTTCAGAACAACAGGCTGTTGGTTACACAGCTTAGAGGCAGCAAGCCAACACGTGTTTTGTCGATAGGTCGTTAAGACCGCGACTTCTTCAGGGCTGTAAACATTAAATAGACCATCATAAATATACGGTATACAACGGTGCATAAGGGCAGGATTCTCCACCACCAACCACTAAAAGTGTAATAAAAACAAACAATGGAGTGATGTGATTTAGATTAGTGTAGTTGATAGAAAGAGGATGTGAAGTCTTAGTATAATTCCCATGTGCATGATCATCAAGAGAGGAAAAAGGAAGAAAATAGAGAAAATTTTAATGGATATATATAAAAGAAAAAGTAAAGGACCCAAGAGTGCAGACGGCCCACGCTACTCGAACACGCGGAGTACTCTCCCGGGAGATATGGATGTTCTAGGATAAACGTGAGTGTATGAGCTCTTTCTCTGCGAATCTGTCATTTTATAATTATAACCAGGATCGGTTGCCGCACTTTACTCGGACTTGGATTACTCTCTGTACTCCCTGTCAAAAGAGTTGGCCCTCCTACTAGATATGGAGGTCCCTACTGAATGTCCTGAAACATTGGATTCTCTAGAGGAGGACCTAGACCTCCTTGGTCTACTCTGGACCCTCCTAGGAGAAACAAAGGGAGACCCACTTCTGGGGGCACCCTCTGTGCCATCTGTGCTGTTCTCTGGGGGATCTGAGTTCTCCAGGTGGAGTCATGAGGCTCCTCCTGGTCAGAGTCAGAATTAAGGTCAACAAGAGGGTTCCCTCCTGACCCATCTTCTGTCCCCTGCCCACCCACTCTGTCCTATTCATCTGACCCACTAGTTTTCTGTAGGTCATCCCAACAGTAACACCTCTAGGAGGCGCTGAGTATTAGGGCATTTCCCTGTCCTAAGCTTCCTAGAGGAACACAGGGCCTCAGTTCCAGGAACGTGAGGTCACTGTATCTAGAAAGCAGAAGACATACTAGGTGTAGTGAGGTGTACTTTAGAAGGCATACTAGGTGTAGTGAGGTGTTGCACCTACCTAGCCTAGTGGGAACTAAACTCTCTGTGGTTGAAGAAAGGGTTGTTCTAGACCCTTATATACCCAACCCTAAGTTCAGTAGAACTTATTTATTTTAAGCTTGTATTATATGTGCCTAATATTAGTGATGGTTTTTCAATTAATCAACACTAAGATTATCTGGTAAAACAATGCAGACTTGAATCCCAACCGCTGCACACCAATGTGAGAGGCTCAGTACATGATGTACACTTATGTAAGTGGACACCTTGCACTGATCCAGACAACCCTTGTGGTGATTTTAGTGGTCTTAGACAACCTTAGAAAGCTCTGTAAGTGGTAGCTATGGAGAGCAGCCTTCAGGCTTAGTCCAGAAGGAGTGTAAAGCAGCTTGTTTTACCAGAATACAATCTTATAGGTATAGATTAAGTGAAAAAGGACCACACAGTGTATTTATAAAAATATGTATTTATTATAAGACACCAACTAACACATACAGATATCTCCTACCTAGAGATATACACAATACACACAATACTTTGCAATAGAAACAGGTAAGTAGCACAAAATACACATTGGTCCCCCAGGGGGAGACCAAACTATTTACTAAAATAGTGGTATGCGAACCACGACTCGAGTCAAGGATGCATCCAGAGGACGTAAAAATGTCGGGGACCCAAGGAACCACCCAAGGTGAGTATCTAGGAACCCCACAGAGGTTGTGTGCAGTGTTGGAACACGACCACGTTCTCCGTACAAATCAACGTGTAAGTCGCAGTTGCAATTTTAAAGAAAGAGGACCCTTCCCAGTGGACCCTGCAGAAACCCCATGGAAGACAGAAGTTTGGAGAGCCACCCCACCCGTGGATACCCTTGGAAACAGGTTACCTGCACCAGCGAAGCCGGGTGCATAGGTGTGATGTGGCGTCGGAAATCGTCATCAAACTCAATGGGAGACTTCAGAAAGATGCCGCTCCTGGAGAAGGTGAAAGTGTCTGGTGGAACCCAAAGGTGGATTCGAAGTGAAGAGTACCTGCAAGCAGAGGGGACAGAGTCTATGCCACTCAGGAGCGACCAGGAGGCACGGAAGACGAATGCCTACCGATGTCGGGTGTTGCAGGAGAGCTGACGGTGACCTTGGAACTGCAGCTGTGTGGACCAGGCAATGGTGTGGAAGACCAGGAGCCATACACGAGCTGTCCTATGTCAGATGTCGAGAGTTGAGGGGTCGGTGTCTAGCAGGAGCACCAACAAGCATTGGCAACTGCAACCAACATGGAAGTTGAAGAAGGTGCAATGTCGGGACCAGCAGGGTCCAGGAGACTCACCACAAGCAGGGGAGCCAGGGCAGGCCCAAGCAATCAGGGGAGTCCAAAGAATTCAAAGATGACCCTCAAGAAGACCCACAAGCCGGGGGCACTGGAGTCGTGAGAGGACCTTGAGCAGCTCACCAAAGAAGCAGGCCCACGGTGCAGGTGATGTAGTGGGGATAAAGATCTTGGTCACTAGAGATGCTTGAGGTGGAGGCTACTTGGAGCCCAAAGATCTTGGTGAAAGGAATCCAACAAGCCTTTGCAACGGCAAGTCAACGCGGTGCACAGGGGTTCGGTTCCTGCGGCTCCGAAGAGGTATACTGGCCTCAAACTTGGTGATAGGACAGGACAGGCCTCAAGGGATGTGAAGAACCACCACCTGTGTTGCTGAGCCTTTTGAAGTCCGTGGGAGCCCAGGATCAGCAGACCGGTCAGCTCAGTTGCTTTGCCTGCAGTTGCAGGGAAGTGAGTCCTTCACTTCAAGGGAGATTCCTTCAGGTGTCTTGGATGCCCACAGGCCTTGGAAGGTTTCCTGTATGGAGCTCAGGCACGAATGTTGCAGCAGACGAGGCAGGGCACATAGATCAGGAGCAGCAGGAGTCTTCCCGGTTGCAGCCTTGATGCCCAGAGCGAAGTCCAGCAAGTCCAGAGTGCCCAGACAGTCGAAGTTGAAGTGGTGTCTGAAATGAATCATGTCCCACGACGAATCTAGAGAACCACCCTCAGTTAAGCCCTTAAGTACCTTAGGGAAAGGGTTGGGACAATTCATGATTCCCTCCCAGGGGAGGGGTTGGGCAGTGGGGGGGATACTCCCATGTCCTTTGTCCAGTTTTGCACCAGAGCAGGAGTCAACAGCTCCCTGAGCTGGTTTGAACTGGACTATGCAAGGAGGGCACCAAATATGCCCTTCAAGCAGACTGAGTGGCGCTGGCAAGTGCTCCCACCCGGCCCCAATACACTAAACCCCGTCTGGGAGGTGGTCACTCCTCCCTGTGACAGGATACCTATTGTTCTGCCTTCCCCTGCTCGAGCTTGACTCAGCAGCAGGAGGGCAGAATCGTGTCTCTGGTCGGCAGCAGCCATGTGGTGCTGTCCGGGTCTAGAAGACTGGTACCGGGAGCACTTAGGACCTAACGGAGGGCCTTTACAGTACTTGTAATCATACCTCCCACACCATTCACATTGTGGGGGTATGATTCCAACATGTTTGATACCAAACACGATAGGGTTCGTTACAGCCAGTTTCGAGATGGTCATCTCGTAATGACGCGGTGCCCCTCTATATGTTATATGGCTGTCTCACTTACAACCCGGGAGAATGAACTCCGTAGGCTTTATGGGTGTCCTACTCATGCAAGGGCACCCTCACACTTAGAACCGAGCACCCTGCCTTTAGGATTGTAAAGGCCTGCTTTAGGGGTGACTTATCGGTTTTAAGTGTAGTGACCTTATATATAGGGAAACCTATATCTTTCGTAAGTGGTGCTAGCACCAGCTTACACAGGCTGTAATGGCAGGCCTGTAGTGACAGTTTGAATTGTCTCCCATGGGTGGCATAATACATGTTTCAGCCCATGGGGGACCCCTGGGGTACCTATGCCCTGGTTACCTTAGTACCATATACTAGGGACTTATAAGGTTACCCCAGTATCCAATCTGGGATGTACCTAAGAACTTACCATAACAATTTAGGGTAGAAAGCAGAGAGACTGTGGTCCTGATTAGTAGGATCCCAGGCAGACTAGTCAGAAACAGCATAGCACCAGGCAAAAAGTGGGGGTAACCATAAAAGCAGATCCTACTTTCCTACATCAGGCCACTGCTATTACAATTACTATGGTGCCTCATGTCCCATGGAGTACCCAGGCCTAAGTCAATTTCCACATCATGTCTGGTGAATTGACACGATACAAAAGAGGTGAATTGACAAGCATGAAAAACTCCTTTTTTACTTTCGGGAGGGACCATAATATGTCTTGGGTATCACCTTTCTTCTTTCTCTGTCGATTTTCTGGGTTGGGTGACCCTAAATATATAACCTCCACACTTGAGTAGATTATTATCTTGACTTCTTGTCAGCTAGATCATCATCAGTACCCAGTCAAAAGTACTGAGCTTTCCTGGACCCATGCTTTCATAGCATGATTAAAAAGTTCCGATAATCAGTCAATCTATCATTCTGTTAGTCTTCCCTACAGACACAGCTAATACTTTGATTGAGCCAAGATTCCTTTCAAACATTACTGGGCCAAAGAAGGTACAGAGAGATGGATGGTGGAATTTAATTGCAAATGCCACCATGTTTCTTGGATCCCAAATTGTCAAGGAGGTCAAGCTCATCGCTAACCTAATCATAAATGCAGGAACTGACTTTCCTATCCCAAAGTCTGGATTTGAACATTTAGTTTTGGATTATGCTAAAACTGGTATTCCCTCCACACAAATGACACAGAAAAGGCAATGCAAAGCAATTCTCTGCAAGAAGTCTCCTTTGAGAAGAACTACTTAATGACAACTATTTTACCTCTGAAGTCGAACAATTAAAGTTCTGCTTCAGTGATTTGATTTCATGTATGAACTTCCCCACTTTACGCTGGGCAGGGCTGCACCCTTTCGCCACACCTGTTTACCATGCCGATGGAACCACTGGCTTCCAGATGGCGTTGATCAGGGAATCCCTTTATCGTATGGCCCCCACACAGTCTCACTATACTCAGATGATGAGCTGATCTATTTACGCGACATTATTTCTGACCTCACCTCCAATGCATCTCTCCTCACTCAGTTCAACCAGGTGTCGGGTTTGAAAATTAGTTTGGGTAAGTCCTGTTTGTTTCCCTTAGTGCCTGAGGCCATGCCGCGGGTCCCGGACTTGGAGAGAGACCCCAACCATTGGGAGCCCTCCTCAGTTCGCTGCTTAGCCGTACTGGTCTTCCACAGCTTTCCCGGCCCTCTTATCTAACATTCACAAGATGGATTGGCAAGTTTTTAGGTTCAACGGCTCCACCCAAACTGTATTGTATAAGAATGAGACAACGTTTGTAATATGGGAAATCATTGTATATGCAACAGCTTGTAATTTGTGGAGTCTCCGTTTGGACTCTTTTTTCAGACAAACACAATAAATAAACGTGGTTAAAAGAGTACCAGTCACTTTGATGCATAAGTAGTCAGAAATTTAAACCAGGGTAAAACATTTTCCAATCTGGCATCTCTGACTTTAGGATGTTCTCTATGTCGTTCAAAAAGAAAAATCTACGCTGTACCTAGGCCAAAAAGAAAAATCTACGCTGTACCTAGGCCAAAAAGAAAAATCTACGCTGTACCTAGGCCAAAAGAAAAATCTAGGTGGCATCTTGGTTTATCATCAGGTCATTCCCGACACTGAAGTCTTCTTGGGTAACTTTTTTCTCTATTTTTTTACTTAATCAATTAAACATCTAGTGAAAAACATACAAACATATACCATAATTACAATAAAATCACAGTTAATTGCCTGTCTGTCTGCCTGTACACCTGTGAAGTGATGTGTTTGGGTCCTTCAGTTTAGACTAATCATGTTTGGGGGATTGTATTTCACGGTGATGTTTCAAATTACTTTTTAGTTGGATCAAGGCAGAAGTTCAAACTGACGTTTAAAACAACAAGTTAAAACAGAAATCAATGAACTACAGCAAAATTACTGAAAGGCTTAAAATCATTTTGCTACAATTTAGTTTATATTATGAGTAAAACCAGTTTTTTTCCGTTTAAGACTGCTCTGGCTGGAACCGATGTGTGTGATGTTCATGGAGAAGGCTGAAGTCTGACTGGCCGATAATCTCGGGGAGCCAATTGCCTGCTTTACACGTAGAATCAATTAGGCTGCAGATTACCTTATTAGCAGCCTTTTCAATCTGGAATGCTCGGTTTGATCTCAAACAGAGAGATCATGTCAACATCCTTGGCCTCAACGGCACCCTTGACACTTGACCTTGTGCCTGAAAAAACTGTGTAAAGCAAAGTTCAGAGGGTGCTGCACGAACCCTTTGATTCATTAGCTGCACGCAAGGTTTCTCGTGGATTCAGGTTAATATAATGTCTGCAGCCAGATTTTCTCGTTTTTCGTCTTCTGGGCCTATAATGAGAACAAATGAAAGTGACCTTGCATAGAAGAACAGCCCATACCGTGCTTAATACAGGTTTCATTGCACTTCATGTAGCGCACGGAATTCATAATCCCTTCTATAAAGCCATTGTAAAGGCGTAATAGCTAAGAGAAGCCACTGGAATGAGCTAATCATGCGATAATAGAACTTCTTATGAATCCATTTCCTTGTAGTGAAGAAAAGAAAACTGACAAAACGTGTGGTTGCAATTTTAACTGTAGAGCATAAAGTTTTGAAAAGCCAGAAACTTTGGGTTCGTTTTAAATATCTTGACGTTGCAAATGTGTAACCTATGACATTCTAAATTATGTGTCAAGAGTCCTTAAATAACTTTTGTGCCGCTGACCTCCTTACAGGAAAATAGTAAATCTCAAGCAAGTTAGATAAACTCCCCATTAAGGTATATCCTGTGAGTGGAACAACGGGTCATTGGGTTGACAGTCCATGCTGCCCGGGAGAGATCACTGGAAGAATCAGGAAGTATACCGACTTGCTCAGCCCCTCTTCACTGCAAAGGAGCATTGCATTAACCATGGTCCTGCTTCTGCTCTTTCTACAAGTAATGACCAAGTGGACATAGTTAGGCTGAAAAGCACGTGCCCCACCATTTTGAACGTTTTTGTTAAGATGCCTATTGCAGTATAATTAATGTGGGATCTGTAACAATATATTTTTCATATTCACTCTATAGTGTCACTATAAATTCTCATTTGTGAAAAAAGGGTTCAATGTGCAAATATGCCTACATAGCTTTGACTTCCATTATTTCCATTAAAGATTGGGATAAGTTTCTTAAACTTTTCTCTGGATCCTCACCCCGAGTCAAATGCCTCTCAGAAAACATATAACAGCAAAGAGGTGAGAGTAGAGGATTTCCCTGCAAAATCTGAGAGAAACTAGGCAAAGAGTTCATCATGGGCGCGCTCAGCAGATTCACAGGAATGATGCTGGGCCATGCCTCGTCCAATCAATATTATAACAGCGACTCAACATACCTCCAGGAGGCCTGTTATCTCAGACTCACAGAAGCGGCTAATTTAATTGGCCCATAATGTACCAATATATGTATTTGTCTACCATGATGAAGTTTCAAAGTTATATACATCACTTGGTGAGTAAGCCTTCTGCACACTGAAAAAAGCTTATAAATGTAGAACGTACATGTTTCTTAAATAGAAATGCATCAGAACATCTACGTTGCCACGTCATACAACACTCTGGAATATGCACAGAATATTCCCCGCCTAGTAATCTTAAACTGACTTTTCTTGGTAACTGGATACCACTTCTATCTTCATGCAAGTCTCCCAGGCTTTCACCAGATGGTCCTTGTAATGAGATTGAACTGTTGTAATCATGTTATCATTTATCCTGCTTCAAGGATTGGACGGAAACAACGTTGACACACCTTGGGGATAAGGTGCTTGCTGGCTGGCATGCTGAGCACTGGTATGGGAGAACTCTGCCATATCCAGAAACACAATTCACCTATCGTCATACACATTCATGAAAGATGTTTGTAAGAAAAGGGATTATTGTTTGGGGTTGGCAACTGCCCACGTCAAGGAATAATCACAACTGCTATTTGGTAAAGAAGGGGACCCCTACTATAAACAATAAGACTTGCTAGCTGTAGGGAAAAATACAATTGGGGTAAAGAATTCGCTAAATGCAAGTTGGATGGTCGTACAAAGCATATCAGGCCTAACTTTTCTGTGTGTTAAAAGAAAAACATAATAAAATACATGTACATGAACATATATATGTAACAGAAACCAAAAATGTTTGATGTATAACAAAATATTTTTATTCTAGGTATTTCATTGATAGAAAATACTCTTATTTTACAACCATATATATGACATAACTTATACAAAAACAGCACTATACATAAAATTGAAATACACAAGAGGACAAATTATACAGTGATACAAAAACTAACAATGAATGAAGACAACACACAACTATATATATAACATGAATTATACAAAAACAACAGTGTACATAGAATTAAAATGTACAAGAAAAGTAATCGGTTATAAAGTGGTACAAAGGCTGGCGGTAGATGGAAACAGGGTGAACCATTAAAGCCACTAAATTTACCTGAACTCCACCCCACCTATAGAGATGTCACAGAAAGCCATAATGTAGGGCAACGTGTAAAGTATTTATGCAGTATCAAAATAGTAATAAAGTCAAAATGGAAATAATAAAAATTCAAAAATGAAGTAAAAAAATGGAGCACAATTTAATAAACAAAATGACACGAATATTCTAAAAGGAGATGGAAGTTTAAAGTAGAAATAACACCAAAAGTGCTATTCACCTTTTCAGGGTTTCTGGAGCAACTCCTACACTTTCATGGCCTCGGGCGCAGCTCTTAGAGGTCAAGACTCACTCCAGCAGAGGCCACCAACAAGGTACAGTTCAGGTTCAGTTGCTACTAGTCACCTGAACACTCTAGGGAAAAGGACTCTTGTAGCTTGTTGTCTCCCTGTAGCCAAACAGGAGGTCAGCCAATGGACCTGTGGAGTCCACTTATTTGTCTTGGAGGGAACAGGTCCAGTCCTTTAGGCCTCCTCGTGGGTCACATACAGCAGGACCAGTCCTCTTCTGCTCTTCTGGAGGTCCAGGAAGTCTTCTGATGTGGGTGCCTGAAGGGGACACATTTATGGCTGGCACTAGCTAGTGTATTGAGGTGACTCATGGTCACTCCCTAACCAATGGGGTGAAAGTTTCCAGGGACAACCCTACCATATTGTTCAGTAGTTCCTATTTGCCTTCCTGCAAACAGGCCTAAAATGCCATGTGTCAGGGCATTTTCAAGATAGTGAAAGTCTTCGGTCACACTAAACTTGGTCTTTGAGGGCTGTGTTTGTGGGGGTGTCATAGGGAAATAACCAATGACATCTAACACTGAAATCCAGTTTGAATCAGGCACTGTACCCACAACAAACCCAGAGGCACAAGTGTGGCAGGAATAAGCAGGGTCCTTCAGCAACCAGACAGGGGATCTACAAGAATTGGTTTGTGGCATCTTGTTCCTCCCTTTCAAGTGTGCTTCAATAGTTACATGCGTCTCATCAGACCTGCCAACTAGGATCTGACAGTGTGGTGTCACAGAATGCCCACAATCCCTACTCTGAATATATTCTGTGGACTTCTGAGGAGCTATCTCTGCCATTCAGGTTAGCCTATTGCTTGCTCCTGGGAGGCATTTCACACCTCCTTCATAAATATTACCGGGCTAAGTACACGTGGAAATCTCTGAAGAGTTATGCAAATTATCCTTCAGAACCTTCATGCAGGAAAAAGGTAACTTTGTAAACGTTCCTTTTCCTTAATATGGATTAACACTCTGACTCCACCATTGAATTGCATTTTTTTAATAACTATTAAAAATAGCGGTTTAATTTGTTTTCTAGCTGGTGCCATTCCTGAGTTCTCAGTATTAGTATTTTAATCTGCACTCTGGGTTTCTACCTAGGAAACTAGGCCTGCTATAGTGAAACTAGCTTTTTGGGCTTTATCACTGTAGGGACATGGTAACATTATTTATCTGCATATCCCACTTTCAAATATCATGCACCTTACCTTGTGGTCGTCAGGGCCTACATAGAGGTGACTTAATATTTAAAAGGGAATTTTTTTACCCACCAAAAAGGGTTATTTTAACAGGTCACAATGCAGGTTTTACACTACAGCAGGTAGACTACAATAGCAGGCCTGAAGCCATGTTATCTTTCATTGGTGGGGCAATATGTGCTGCAATTCACAGGTGACAGTTAACATTTCATGCACTGGGTGTATTTCCACACCATATACCACAGCCTTATAGAAAAGCTAAATACGCCATTCAATGATTAGCTAGTTTCTCCATCTTTTAGGGATCAGAGCACATAGACTGGGCTCTTGACAGTCCAGCAAAAGGCAAAAAATCAGTGGTGATGATGCAGGAAAGTCGGATGTCCCACAATATTGAATACTACTGCACCACGCTATTTATCCTTTCACCTCTTCCCTTAAGATTTTCATCCTATTGCCACTTCAACCTGACCTACTTGACGAAGACCACTATCTCCACCCCAGAGATAACACCTCAACATGAGGGACCACAGTGGTCCCTGTACAATGCTTCTTCATGCTGCTGTTCTTCCTATCCTCGTCTTCTTGTCCTTTTACATATATGTTTTACATTTTTACATCGTGTAGGATTTGCATAACACTTTTTTCCAATACATTTTTTTATCAAACAAGACTTATTTCTCACAAAAACATTTTCTCATAATATTTTTAACAAATACATGCTAACTTTTTATATATTACTATGTATTGTTAATAAATACAATTGTTTGAACACTTTTTAATATATTTTTGGGCTAATATAATTAGTGTAGGTTATTGTTTTATTGTAGTTTAGCGGATAGTGTTAGATTATAGTATTAGTTTTGGTTGTTTACTGTGGTGGGCCTTAATGTATTATATTTGCTATTTTGAGCATTTATGTTTTTGTATTTGTTTAGGGGCAGGAGGGGTTTCATTTGTGGCTTTTCTGTGACTTGCTATAAGTCTTTTCAAGTTTGGGATACCTGAGAGTTTTCCTCTAACATAGCTGAGAATTTTTGGCATATTTTTTAAAATAGTTCCAGTAGGTTCTTTTGAATTAGTGGTCCTGTGACAACCAGCTAGGCTCATATATCCCTGCTCAATTAGATCTCACAAACATTATCTGTGAGTCTAGAAGAAAAAGCAATGTTGGCACCAGTTTCCAAAGGCCAATCAAGCCATTGCAATTCTTTCACTTTATGAAATACATATTATATTTTTAAGTTATTTTTTCCTGAGAAAATCTTATTTTTTAATTCCCTAACGTTTTTGATTTTGGACCTCTGGCAATTGAACTTCTATTGTGAGTGAGTCACACTATGAGTGGGTCCCATTCTCTCTAAATTTCTGGCAAAATGGTTTTGAATGATAATCACTAGTGCGCACCAGCTGGCACAAGAGGCTCTGTGTTGGTTACACTTGAGTACATGTGCACACCAGGAGCGGCTCGAGCTGGTAAGAGCAGTGAGGCAGGGTGGGAGGGGACTTGACAGATGACAACAAGGGAAAATTAAATAATTAATTAGTTTTCCCTCATTGTCGTCTGACAAGCCCCCTCGGCCCCCTTGACCCCCACCTCACCGCCCCACTGCTCTTACCTGCTCCAGCCGCTCCTAGTGCACACTCATATATATATTATGTGTATGTGGGCAGAGTGAGTAGGACTACTGTCTAATTCAGTCCCAAATCTGCGCACAGGTAGCTTATCATAGATGGGATATTGAGTAAATTAGTCATGCCCTGTACAATCCTTATAGTTCATGTGTACGTCCAAAAAGAAATATCCTCATTCCTTTATGACTTGTGTGTCAGTCTATAGTGCTTTACTAGAAGTATTTCATGCTTTACTCTTCATATTTCAGGTGAAGCCTGCACTAAATATTAAGTTTACATTGGCTCCACATCGAGACTCTTAAAAATGTTTTGAGAGCAAATATAATATTAGCTAGTCCATATCTGTGCTCCTTCTTATACTTTGGTTGTTGCAGTAATTTGTTTTTGCAATAATTCAATAAGGTTGCCCTAATAAGATTAGGTATTTGAACTACTCTGCTGGGCTAAGTCAATTACTCTGCTGGTTAGCAAGTAATTCAATGCCTGCTTCAGCCAATAGGCCTAAATGGAGAAGTAGGCTTCTCCTGGTAGAGGAAGAGGGTGTGTGAGAAATCTGAATAGCCTGATTTACTGACATTTTACTGACAAACATGGACATGCCCTTCCTGCAGGGATATTAGGGAACAGGCAGACCTGTGGCACCAGTCACACCATGGACACTCAATAAAGTCCTGAAAGGAAGGAATCACCTTTACAGTGACATTTAGGGTTGAGCTAAGGTATGGGGGAGAGGTCTATGAAAACAAAAATCTTGACATCATGGAGAATACCATGTTACTATTGGGGGGGGGGCAGCTTATGGGCTGCTTCCAGAATGTATTTATTAGTGGGTCCATGGGTGATGTGGCATCTCTGGAGTGGGCAGAGATGCCTACCCTCTAGATGGTGGGCATCTCCAGGGTAAAAACATATGAATAATAGGGACCCATGAAAGAAGAAGAAAGATGGACCTCTGGTGTATGAAACACTACTTTGTACCTCGTGGAACTCTGCTGGACACTGCCTACACAACCAGTGCCACTTGCCTACCCACTCACACTGTGGGACAGTAGAGAGTAGACTTGATAGGGACCCAGAAGAACAACATTCCCTAGAAATGTATGTGTGCCAGTTCTGACTAGGAATACCCAAGGAAGTGTTAACCCTATTACAAAATACATAGGTGTCATTGAAAGTGGCCATAAGTCCATTTGACATGGGAGTGTAGGCAGGTAATGTGATCTGCCTTGAGAGCTGTGTGGTGTTCCTGCTGGGAGGTCTTCGGCATAGAGAAATCTGATAGGAACCACATGTCCCAGAGCCTTCCCTAAATGGAGGGCGAGCAGTCTAAAACCAGTTCCACAAAACTGCTAAAATTGTAGAGGCTAGAACACCTTAAACCGACTCTCATGGTGGCTGAAGAAAGAGAGGATTTGTCATAGGGGCCAATCAAGGTAGATGGCAATAGGCATTCAGTGAATGTATGGAGTCTTCCTTTTAGTAATTTCACTTTTTTAAATTGGTCTTTAATAAGTTTTACAACAGATTTTTTTAAAGAGAAAAGACATTTCTGAGACCTCAACATACAGCACAAGAACATAGGTCACTGCTGTGTTGTTAAAGCCATTATGTATCTAGCATGGCAAGAAATAGGAGAAGAAAAAACAAAACACACAAACAGTCCCAATTTAGGCCCTTAGACATCTGGCTACGTATAATGACAATAATCAATATATTTGCAGAACAATACAAAACACCAATGCCCCCACTGCACACAATTTATAGAGGCTGAGTTATAAACAGCCTTTGATGTAAAAGCAAAGAAAACCTCATCTAAAACCCATTTAACAGCATATCTGGAGCATAAGAACCTTGAAAATACATGGCCAGAACATACCCATCATGTGTTTGTTGCCCAGACTCTTTCCATGCACTACATATGTCAGGAGCACCTGACATTCCTCATTGAAGCCTGTCATCAGTTTTACTCTCTATTGCTAATAATATAGTGTCCCATTCTGTAAGAAACAGTACTGTTGCTGGTAATGTTTGCTGCACCGCAATGACAACTGTCTCGGCTCTTTCCCTTCCTTAACATCTGTCAAACAAGCTTTAACACTTGGGGCAAGTTGGGCCTTCCATGCAGGGGCTATATTCCTTCTGCCCAGTGTCAGTGTCAAGTCTATAAACTTTTGTGTGCTTTAAAAAGCTCTTAGTCTGTGAATCTGACCCAGCAAATAAGTCAGGATATCTCACTTTACCCTCTTGCCCACCAATTCTCTCAGGAGTGATACTACTTTATCCAAAAATGTATAATTACCCCACAGTCCCTTACCATATGGGGACAATCTGCTTGTGGGGTAAGAGAACATGGGCAGTGGTCAGTCAAACTTGGATACATTTATTTTAAGTGTCAAATAAGTTTGGTGCAGATAATTAAACTGAGTGAATTTAAATGAAGAGTTTGTGGTGACCTACCTCATGTATTGCAAAATGTCTGATCGTTCCTTTTCACTGAATGTCTGCCCAATCTTTTCCTTACATCTAATTTTGACATTATGTATCATAGAATAAAAAATTGAATTATATAGGATAGATATTGCATGACCTCTGGCATCCACCATTAGTAGCAACTCAAGGGCAGCAGTTCTAAGGGGTTCCTAATTTTCTCCACTCCATGTGTGTCTGGCAGCTCTAATCTTTCCACTATCTGTGACAAACGTGACCAACCCGTAGGTGTTCCTAGGTAAGCCATATATATGCAGTGTGCCATTGGAGTATAGAACCCCTTCAACATGATTACCTGCCTGTGAGAAAGTCATCCTATTTGCCCTGATCATCGTCAATGTTTGACTGATACTTTTGGTTAATGACTCTGACTGTGCCCTAGGCATTGTCTACCACACCCAGCGCCAATGCTCTGATTATAAGGTAGATGGTAATTAGGTTTAATGACAATCGGTACTGACAGCCTAGCTGTAAGTCCCTAGTATATAAATGGGCATGTAGGTTTAGAGGCTCAGTAGACTTAATGCACTTAGGTGTGCAGTACTGTGGTACCTTCTGTCATTTTAAAAGCCAGCCTTGCCTTGAAGGATGCTTTTAAAGTAGATTTATATGCAAATTCGACTTTGGACTTAAAGATACTTCCAAAGTAGCAAATTACCTTATTTGTTCATATAAGTCACCCCTAAGGTCTCCCCTCGGAGCCCCAGGGGTAGGGTGTCTTGTAACTATAAGTAGGGACATTAGAAAATATGTTTTATATGCCCTGGTGAGGGAAAACTGCATTTCATTTTTCCCCTTTGTAATGCATTGGCTCCGTAGGCTAACATGGGAATACTTTAATATAGTATAGCCAGGAGCGGCCCGTGCAGGTAAGAGCGGTGGGGCGGGTGAGGGGATTTGACAGACAATACCACCGCCCCACTGTTCTTACTTGCAAGGGCCACGCCTGAGTATAACTATTGATAGAAAAGAGCTAACAATGTAATTCATGGACTCAAAATGATAGTTATGGTAGATCCAACAACTTGCTACTGTTAGATTTATAATAACTAATAAAGAAAAGACATTATAGAACTTTCTTTTGTGTGAGGCAAAATCCAGCTTTCCAGCAGCCCTTCTCTGATTTGGCAGCCACTGCCAGGCCGAGCCAAGCTGTCTTAAAGAGGTGTGAAGTTGCCTGCCTCAAGACAAAGGATTTCCTGTGAGAGGAGAACTGCAAGCTGCAGAGCACAAGACAGGAAGTGGGTGGAAGGGCCAAACTGGTCTTCAAAGAGGGAATGACAGTTTGGACAGGACACAGCCTCACCCTCACATCCTGCACACCCAGCCTCACAGGAGCCCCTGTAATTAGATCAGCGAAGGGGCTGGAAGGGAAGTGTAGAAAATCTTGGCCACACCAGCGGGTTGGCTTAGCCACATCTAACTCGTTAGGAGAGACTTTCTCCATTTTGGATTTTGGAAGAATAGTGCTTTCCTGCAAAAGAATAGGCCACACTTGGGAGGAAGTGGTCATACCTGAGGGTGGCAGCCTGCACCCCATTGGTCAGGGGTGACCCCCTGCTTGAAGCCCATGGCTTGAAGCCCATGGACAATGGATAAATGGGGAGAGCTGCACAGCAAATCAGATCTGCTGGCTGAAACAACTAGGAGAAGAAAGACTGTCCTGCTGGAACCCTGATCATGACCCAAGGCACTGCATATTGAAGGACTGCACCTGCTACACAATCTGGTACTACAGCCCTAAGGAATTTTCCTGGCTTCAAAAGGATTACGCAGTGGACTCCATGAAAGCTACAGGTTAACAGGCCCACCTGCATCATCTCCACCAAGAAGTCCTCATCCTGGAGTGCGTCCAGTGGACTTTTAAGGAGTTGGCCAGGTGCAGTGTGAGAATTGTAGTCCCAGCATTCAAATGACCATCTCAAGCTTCTAGACCCTTGGATTGGTGTTTTAGACACTTTGAACCGACAAGAGGAACTTCAGGAAGAAATTTCAAAGAGTGGAGTAGTTTGGAGCACGTTTTGTAAAAAGCTTCAAAAGTTGACCAGGTGCATTGTGGGAGTTGTAGTCCCAGACCCCAAGAGGAAAACCAGAACATCTGAACCCTTGGCTGGTGCTGTGGACCACTTTTCTGCATCAGGAAACACTTCTGGAAGTAAGTGTAAAGAAACACTTGACTTTGTCCCGGTCCAGCACAACCTTTTTTTTTTTTAACCCTTTGAGCGCTATTTGCTTCTAAGCTCTAGTTTTACTTTTAATCTTAAAAAATTAATATCTCTCTGTCCCTACATTGGATTTATTTCCCTTTGGTTTCTATTTGTTCATAAAATGTAGTCTATTTTTATTAATTGGTATTGGATTTTTATTGTGTGTTGCGTCTTACTTATTTAATGTATTGGTGTTTTTGAAATGCTTTACACACCTGTCACGTGAGTTAAGCCTGCCTGCTCTCAGCCAGCTACCAAGGGTTAAGCAAAGGAATCATTTATTGAGACCTTGACTGGACCTTATATTGTGATTGTGGTCTTATTACTGGTGGTAGGTACCTACCTACACCTACTAATAAATCACTTTCCAACATTTGGGGGCCGATTCCGATCTGGGTCGGAAAACTCTCCGAACGAGTCGGATCCGGAGAGATTTCCGACCGAGCCGGACTCCTGCAGTCCGACCGAGCGAGTACAATGCGGCTGCATGCTGCCGGACTCGATTCGGTCGGACTCCCATTGAAGTCAATGGGAGCCGGTCGTACGACGCGTACATGGGCTCCCAGTGACTCAATGGGTACGTCGCAAACAAGTGCGCCCCCTACAGTGTGTACGCGTCGGTGCAACTCGCACCGTACATGCATGTTTAGGGGGACCCTTGGGTCCCCCTGTGTTCGACTCGTACGGCTATGGGTGCAGGGGGTCCGGCACGGACCCCCAAGTCCGGCTCCGGGAGCTTTTTTGAGCCGGACGCTCCGACTCAATCCGGCTGTCCGACGCGTCCATCGTACTCGCTCGGTCGGATAACGTCTCCATTGCGTGGTGTGATTTGTTTCCGTACGAGTCGGTCGGAGCAGTTTGGATCTGGAAACGGTTCGGTCGGAACACACGCGTACATTCGCATCGTACTCGCTCGGTCGGACAGCTGTACGAGTCGGTCGGAAAAAATGCGTACGGCTTGTACTTTTTCCGGCCGGATCCCGTTCGGAGAGCTTCTGACCGAGATCGGAATCGGCCCCTTAGTGTTTAGCGGTAAGGATACATACTTGTGTTTAAATTACACCATACTGTAACTTAGGTTAAGATCTTTAAAAATCCTCTAAATTGATGTAGAACTAAACTTTTGATCTTTGAATTTTTCTTATTTGCACTTAATTGATTTTTCTAAATTTGTTCTATGTCTGATTTGTAAAGTTGTTTGTGACCCAAAATTAAGGACACCAGTGAGCTAGGTCTGGCTAAACTGAACAAACTCACCGTGGCTGAGCTTAGGCTTCAGTGTAGGTCCAGGGGGCTACCTAATGGCAACAAGACCATGTAGGTAGAGTTGATTAGGTCCCTTAATTGTTGTTATGGTTAATACATTTATAAAAGCGCACATATACCCAGAGGTGTCTTGTCGCTGACTCAGCATAACGAACACAGAGACTGTAGTGGAAGCTAGTTGTTGAAAAGTCACGTTTTCAGGAGCTTTCTGAATGCTAATAAAGACGGAGCGGCTCTGATGTTAGAGGGTAAAAGAATCTAGAGCAAAGCAACTTCCGCCCTATTTTACTCTTTTATATCTGGATAACCTTCATTGATCCTCTCGATCGAAGGTTTCTTCTAGGTTCATACGAGGCTAGGGTTGGTTTAAGATACTAAGGACCAGTATTGTGAAGGGCTTTGTAAGTAAGGCAGAGTGCCTTAAATTTGATTTGGTTACCAACGAGTAACGAGTGGAGTTTCTTAATGGCTTGTGAAATGGAGTAAAATTTAGGAAGGTCTAGAAGAAGTCTGGCCGCCGCATTCTGTAAAAACTGCAATTTGTTCAGGTATTGTTTTTGAAGGTTTAGGTACAACTATTACAGTAATCTAACTTTTTAATATTAGCAAAGTGATTGCTGTTTTCTTCTCGTTGGGGGGAATGAAGGGAAGAATTTTCCTGATGATTCTAAGAGTATTGAAACAAGAAGAGATGATTAAATTGATAAGTTTGTTAAAGTTAAATTTGCCATCGATGATTGTAATTCCCAGGTTTTTTGCTTTTAGGAGTGGGGTTGGGAGTGTTCCCGTTTCTGAAGGCCAGCTGGTAGGGGTCTAAAATTGTGGGTTATTTCAGAAGAGAATAATCTTGGTTTTATCCGAGTTCAATTTAAGGCAATGTTTACCCATCCAGATTCAGATTGCTCTCATTAAGTTATGAAGTTGGGAAGTTGTGTGGTTAGCATTGTCGGAGTATGACAGCATGATTTGTGTGTCATCTGCATAGGAAGTGGAAGAAAATCCAAAGGACCTGATGAGAGATGTATATTGAAGAGTAAGAGGCTAAGTGAGGATCCCTGTGGGACCCCACGAGAAAGGGAGAACGGTTTGGAGCTGAAACCATCCAGCTTCAGTGAGTGTTGTCTACTTCTCAAAAATGATCCCAGGAGTGCAAGGGCTCTGCTAAGATTCGAGGCAGTGGATCAGTAAGGATTGATCCACCCTATCGAAAGCTGCTGATAAGTCAAGAAGGATAAGGACTGCCGTGCCTCCCTCATCCAAGGCGGTGCTTAACTCATCCGTGGCTTTAATCAGTGCAGTCTCTGTACTGTGCCCAGCTTTAAATTCAAATTGAGTGGGATCCAATAAGTGGCTGGATTGGATGAACTGGACCAATTGAACGTTCATAATTTTCTCGACCATCTTTGCAGGAAAAGGTAGTCTGGAAATAGGACAATAGTTAGCTGGGTTTTCCAGGTTCAAGTTGGGTTTTTTGAGAAGTGGAAAAATGGAGGAAAGATTCCAGTTGAAAACATCTCAATAAAGACGTTGGTCAAAAATAGAGCTATAGGTTAAGGAATCCGCTTTAGAATGAAGGGAGGGCAGGGATCATAAAGAGATCCTGATTTAGTGGACTGGATAAGTTCAATCACTCACGTAGAGGTAATGGGAGTGAATTCAGTCAGGCTAGCTTGAATAGAGTTGCTTGAAGTGTTCAATTCATTACTGAAGCAGTGTATAATAGAAGAGTTATTGCACAATCAATCAATCAATCAATCAGGGGGTTTTGAGCGCGCTACTCACCTGTGAGGGTCTCAAGGCGCTGGGGAGGGGGGAAGCAGCTCCAGGTCAGCCGAAGAGCCAGGTCTTTAGGCTCTTCCTGAAGGTGTGCAGGGTGGGGGAGCGTCTGATGTTGACTGGGAGTTCGTTCAAGGTTTTGGCCGCGATGTAGGAGAAGGCTCTTCTCCCGGCTCTGGTTCTGCGAATGCGCGGGGTAATTGCTAGGGTGAGGTCGGCGGAGCTTAGGTGTCTTTTGGGTGCGTGGAAAGAGATTCTTTCATTGAGGTATTTGGGTCCGATGTCATGGAGGGATTTGTAGGCATGGGTGAGTAGCTTGAAGGTTACTCTCTTCTCGATAGGGAGCCAGTGAAGGTCTCGCAGGTGTTGGGTCATGTGTTCCTGTCGTGGGGTGCCGAGGCTGAGTCTGGCTGCGGTGTTCTGGATGGTCTGGAGTTTCTGTAGCAGGGATTTGTTGATTCCCGCGTAGAGCATGTTTCCGTAGTCCAGTCTGCTGGTGATGAGTGCGTGGGTGACAGAATCATGGGGTGTGGATGAAGTAAACAAACTGTAGATTTGACCTACTTTATCGCAAACATGATGGGCTAGGTTGTCACAAAAGATTTGGCTAAATCTCAGGAGTTTGGATATCTTGCTTACAACCTGAAATAGATCCCTTGCGAAGTTCTTTGAGGATTTGATTTGGTGAGTAAAAATTCAGTCTTTCTTTAATAAGTAGGCCTTTGTATTTTGAAAGAGAAAGTTTGTAGATTTCCTTCTCATAGGAGAAAGGCCTGGATACAGACAGTTCAAGAGAGTGAACGGGAGGGAGGCAATGGCTGCTTCAACCACCACCAGGAAGTTAATAAGGACACCTCATCCATTTCTACTAGTTCCAGGTTCATGCTTCCACCTAATGGGGCAAGAGGAGGCTCCTCCAAAGAGGACCCAGATAGGACCCTCAGAAGGCAAGAACTTGAGGCTCAGTTAGCTTTCGTAGCTCTGGAAGAGAAGAAGTTAGAACAAGCTAGAGAGAAGTGGGAGGAGCCGAAAGCAGAAAGAAATGATGGCAGCGACAATGAGGAAGATACTGAGATGTCCAGGGGTGGTGGGTTTGCTCCCAAGCTTCTCAAGGGAATAGTTCCCATGTATGTAGAGCGGGACGACATTGACAAATGGCTGACTGTATTTGAAAGGGCCCTTGAGATGAGGGGGTCTACTTCAAGTACTGGGGCTCACAAAATCCTACCCCCACATGAGGAAATCTTTAGTCAGAAAATTTGGTGTGACCCCAGAGCAGTACAGGGTAAAGTCCAGGGGACACCCCAGAAAGTTAAAACACAGTCCTGGGTGGACTTTGTGGACATCTCAGTGAAGGCACTAGAGGGCTGGATTAGTGGTAACCAGGTGAGTATTTATGAGGGGCTGTACAATCAATTACTGAAACAGTGCTTCCTGACTCATTGTGTACAAGAGAAGTTACGCCAGTACCTAGTGGACTCTAAGCTGACTAGCCCCAGAGAGCTAGGGGAGTTAGAATATGAGTGGTTAGAACCCGAGTTTTGGTATTTGGATAAAATATTGAATCAAAAATATTGTTACATAAATATCATGTCAAGAATATCGTGAGACATTATTATCGTTGTTTTAAATATCAGTCAAAAATATAATTTTAGGTTTTGTTTAAAATATAAATTTCTTTAATATCAGTATAGTTTATATTGTCTGTAATAATATGGTTATTTAGTGGTAAATAGTGTGTTATATATTGTATTTATTATCTCGGATGTTCTTATTATTTATATTAATGTTCTTTATATTTTTATATGATTTACATCTAAGAATGGTTTTTTTGTCATTTAAATTTTTTCTATGTTGTTTTTGATATGTAGAAATATATTTTTAGTAGCGGGGTGTTAAGTTTATAGGGGATAAGGGTGGGACATTTAAAAAAATATGTGTTCATGTTCATTTTATAATGTGATTTTTTAAAATTAGTTTTTTATTTAGAAAAAATTAGTAGTGGGATGTAGGGTTTTATAGGAGATAAGTGTGGAAAGATTTTTAAATATTATTTATTAATATTATTTTTCAGAAAAATATTGTTTCATTATAAAAATTGTTGTATACATTTTGAATATTTTTTTAAACATTATATATATTCAAATTGAATATTTCATATTTATAAATATATTGGTAATACTATTTCAAAACATACTTGAATAATTTTTTTATTATAAATATTGTAATGTGAAATTTGTTTAGAATTTTTTTGTGCATTTGAAATATGATATACTTTTTATCATTTTTTATTGATTTAAAAATATTTATAAAACTTTTAACATTTAAAAATATGGGGAAAAATGTAATTGTTAAATTATTTAAAGAAATTATTATTGTATTGAGAATTTCTTTTTATGTTATTTAAAAACAAATACACTTTGTTTTGAAAATATTTTTATTAGTTGCTGAAAATATTCTTTACATTTTATTTTTAGAAATTTCGAGTTTTCATTATTTTTAATATTTAATAAGATATTCAATATTTTATTTAAGTAATGTGTAAAAATATTGAAGTATTTTCAAAAGTAAAAAATAATATTGTATGATATCTGTCTAAAATATACATAATGTTTTTGTAAGAAAAATGTATTGTAGTTAAGGATGTTTGTTTTTTATTTGGAATTATTATTAGCCCGCTACTGCACTGCCAAACCCATGGTCACACCGCCTGCCAGATTATGAGTTTACACGTGTCTGGCAGGCTGTTTTTGGCCGTCCCACTGCGGTATCTCCAAAAATGGGAACAGCAATATGAGCGCCAAAAACTGTTCCTGCACGGCATGGACTGTAAAGTCCATGCTGTGCAGGAACTGGGGTGCATGCACACAGAGACCCACATGTTGTGCCCCCCTGCCTGCAACCCCATGTAAATGGGCAGCCCCCCCTTTGCTTCAGGACCACCAGCCTTTTCGTGGAGGAAAGACCTCTATGGCACCACTGGCAGTCCTGAGACTTGTAATATGAATGGCGGTGCCGCAGGGGCACCCTCAGCATATTACTGAGGCCCTGATCGCTGCACCACCACCAGGGAACAGCCGAATGCGTGTTTCCCGACCGATTCGAACACTCGTCCGAACGAACAAGTACGATGCGCATAACAGCCCAGATTCCGAGCGAGCCGTACTCACCCATTTCAGCTCCTGTTCCCTGCCCGAGCCGGATCCGTAAACGCCTGTTCGAGTCGCACGGAACCAAATACATAGCACCTTTCGGCTGGACTAGTACGATGCACACTCCGTACGCGCCGAACCCGTCGCTACGTCCGGCACGTTTGAGCATCCGGGAGAGCCGTACATAAGCTCCCATTCGAACCACAAGAAGATCCACAGCTACGAGACGAACAAGCCAGCGACGAGTACGAGTCGAAGACACGCGAAACCCGAACGAGACGACCCAAGCATGAATCCCATCGCGCAGGTCCTACCTATACTCTACATCTATTACCGGGACCGGCACGTACGCGTACGGCGCAGACGGTAAGTCAAACACCAACAACACAAACAAACGACACGTACCCGAAATATGTCACACACACATAGGGATGCACAAATGATGTACACCAGCAACAGCATAACCATAGGGGTGGGATGGCCCTATGGGATGGATGCCTACCACTACCACCACCCCTACTCAGGGGGGCCTGGATGCCTGTCACTACTACCATCCCCACTCATAGGGGGATGGATGCCTACCACTACCACCACCCCTACTCATGGGGGCCTGGATGCCTGCCACTACTACCACCCCTACTCAGGGGGGCCTGGATGCCTGTCACTACTACCATCCCCACTCATGGGGGGATGGATGCCTACCACTACCACCACCCCTACTCATGGAGGGCTGGATGTCTGCCACTACTACCATCCCCACTCATAGGGGGCTGGATGCCTACCACTACCACCACCCCTACTCATGGGGGACTGGATGCCTGCCACTACCACCACCCCTACTCATGGGGGATGGATGCCTGCCACTACCACCATCCCCATTCATAGGGGGATGGATGCCTACCACTACCACCACCCCTACTCATGGGGGTCTGGATGCCTGCCACTACCACCACCCCTACTCATGGGGGCTGGATGCCTACCACTACCACCACCCCTACTCATGGGGGGCTGGATGCCTACCACTACCACCACCCCTACTCAGGGGGGCCTGGATGCCTGTCACTACTACCATCCCCACTCATGGGGGGATGGATGCCTACCACTACCACCACCCCTACTCAGGGGGGCCTGGATGCCTACCACTTCCACCACCCCTACTCAGGGGGCCTGGATGCCTGTCACTACTACCATCCCCACCCTTAGGGGATGGATGCCTGCCCCTACCACCACCCCTACTCAGGGGGCCTGGATGCCTGTCACTACTACCATCCCCACTCATAGGGGGCTGGATGCCTACCACTACCACCACCCCTACTCATGGGGGGCTGGATATCTGCCACTACTACCATCCCCACTCATAAGGGGATGGATGCCTACCACTACCACCACCCCTACTCATTTGGGGCTGTATGCCTGCCACTACTGCCATCCCCACTCATAGGGGGATGGATGCCTACCACTACCACCACCCCTACTCATGGGGGGCTGGATGCCTACCACTACCACCACCCCTACTCATGGGGGGCTGGATGCCTGCCACTACCACCACCCCTACTCAGGGGGGCCTGGATACCTGTCACTACTACCATCCCCACTCATGGGGGGATGGATGCCTACCACTACCACCACCCCTACTCAGGGGGACCTGGATGCCTACCACTACCACCACCCCTACTCAGGGGGCCTGGATGCCTGTCACTACTACCATCCCCACCCTTAGGGGATGGATGCCTGCCACTACCACCACCCCTACTCAGGGGGCCTGGATGCCTGTCACTACTACCATCCCCACTCATAGGGGCTGGATGCCTACCACTACCACCACCCCTACTCATGGGGGGCTGGATGCCTGCCACTAGTACCATCCCCACTCATAGGGGGATGGATGCCTACCACTACAACCACCCCTACTCATGGGGGCCTGGATGCCTGCCACTACCACCACCCCTACTCAGGGGGCCTGGATGCCTGTCACTACTACCATCCCCACTCATGGGGGATGGATGCCTACCACTACCACCACCCCTACTCATGGGGGCTGGATGCCTGCCACTACTACCATCCCCACTCATAGGGGGCTGGATGCCTACCACTACCACCACCCCTACTCATGGGGGGCTGGATGCCTGCCACTACCACCACCCCTACTCAGGGGGGCCTGGATGCCTGTCACTACTACCATCCCCACTCATAGGGGGATGGATGCCTACCACTACCACCACCCCTACTCATGGGGGCCTGGATGCCTGCCACTACCACCACCCCTACTCAGGGGGCCTGGATGCCTGTCACTACTACCATCCCCACTCATGGGGGATGGATGCCTACCACTACCACCACCCCTACTCATGGGGGCTGGATGCCTGCCACTACTACCATCCCCACTCATAGGGGGCTGGATACCTACCACTACCACCACCCCTACTCATGGTGGGCTGGATGCCTGCCACTACCACCACCCCTACTCATGGGGGGATGGATGCCTGCCACTACCACCATCCCCACTTATAGGGGGATGGATGCCTACCACTACCACCACCCCTACTCATGGGGGGGCTGGATGCCTACCACTACCACCACCCCTACTCATGGGGGGCTGGATGCCTGCCACTACCACCACCCCTACTCATGGGGGGCTGGATGCCTGCCACTTCTACCATCCCCACTCATAGGGGGATGGATCCCTACCACTACCACCACCCCTACTCATGGGGGCTGGATGCCTACCACTACCACCACCCCTACTCATGGGGGGCTGGATGCCTACCCCTACCACCACCCCTACTCAGGGGGCCTGGATGCCTGTCACTACTACCATCCCCACTCATGGGGGATGGATGCCTACCACTACCACCACCCCTACTCAGGGGGCCTGGATGCCTACCACTTCCACCACCCCTACTCAGGGGGCCTGGATGCCTGTCACTACTACCATCCCCACCCTTAGGGGGATGGATGCCTGCCACTACCACCACCCCTACTCAGGGGGCCTGGATGCCTGTCACTACTACCATCCCCACTCATAGGGGGCTGGATGCCTACCACTACCACCACCCCTACTCATGGGGGGCTGGATGTCTGCCACTACTACCATCCCCACTCATAGGGGGATGGATGCCTACCACTACCACCACCCCTACTCATTTGGGGCTGTATGCCTGCCACTACTGCCATCCCCACTCATACGGGGATGGATGCCTACCACTACCACCACCCCTACTCATGGGGGGCTGGATGCCTACCACTACCACCACCCCTACGCATGGGGGGCTGGATGCCTGCCACTACCACCACCCCTACTCAGGGGGGCCTGGATGCCTGTCACTACTACCATCCCCACTCATGGGGGGATGGATGCCTACCACTACCACCACCCCTACTCAGGGGGGCCTGGATGCCTACCACTACCACCACCCCTACTCAGGGGGGCCTGGATGCCTGTCACTACTACCATCCCCACCCTTAGGGGGATGGATGCCTGCCACTACCACCACCCCTACTCAGGGGGGCCTGGATGCCTGTCACTACTACCATCCCCACTCATAGGGGGCTGGATGCCTACCACTACCACCACCCCTACTCATGGGGGCTGGATGCCTGCCACTACTACCATCCCCACTCATAGGGGGATGGATGCCTACCACTACCACCACCCCTACTCAGGGGGCCTGGATGCCTGTCACTACTACCATCCCCACTCATAGGGGCTGGATGCCTACCACTACCACCACCCCTACTCATGGGGGCTGGATGGCTGCCACTACTACCATCCCCACTCATAGGGGGCTGGATGCCTACCACTACCACCACCCCTACTCATAGGGGGATGGATGCCTAACACTACCACCACCCCTACTCATTTGGGGCTGTATGCCTGCCACTACTGCCATCCCCACTCATAGGGGATGGATGCCTACCACTACCACCACCCCTACTCATGGGGGGCTGGATGCCTGCCACTACCACCACCCCTACTCAGGGGCCTGGATACCTGTCACTACTACCATCCCCACTCATGGGGGATGGATGCCTACCACTACCACCACCCCTACTCAGGGGGCCTGGATGCCTACCACTACCACCACCCCTACTCAGGGGGCCTGGATGCCTGTCACTACTACCATCCCCAACCTTAGGGGATGGATGCCTGCCACTACCACCACCCCTACTCAGGGGGGCCTGGATGCCTGTCACTACTACCATCCCCACTCATAGGGGGCTGGATGCCTACCACTACCACCACCCCTACTCATGGGGGGCAGGATGCCTGCCACTACTCCCATCCCCACTCATAGGGGGATGGATGCCTACCACTACCACCACCCCTACTCATGGGGGCCTGGATGCCTGCCACTACCACCACCCCTACTCAGGGGGCCTGGATGCCTGTCACTACTACCATCCCCACTCATGGGGGATGGATGCCTACCACTACCACCACCCCTACTCATGGGGGCTGGATGCCTGCCACTACTACCATCCCCACTCATAGGGGGCTGGATGCCTACCACTACCACCACCCCTACTCATGGGGGGCTGGATGCCTGCCACTACCACCACCCCTACTCAGGGGGGCCTGGATGCCTGTCACTACTCCCATCCCCACTCATAGGGGGATGGATGCCTACCACTACCACCACCCCTACTCATGGGGTCCTGGATGCCTGCCACTACCACCACCCCTACTCAGGGGGGCCTGGAAGACTGTCACTACTGCCATCCCCACTCATGGGGGGATGGATGCCTACCACTACCACCACCCCTACTCATGGGGGGCTGGATGCCTGCCACTACTACCATCCCCACTCATAGGGGGCTGGATGCCTACCACTACCACCACCCCTACTCATGGGGGTCTGGATGCCTGCCACTACCACCACCCCTACTCATGGGGGATGGATGCCTGCCACTACCACCATCCCCACTTATAGGGGATGGATGCCTACCACTACCACCACCCCTACTCATGGGGGGCTGGATGCCTACCACTACCACCACCCCTACTCATGGGGGGCTGTATGCCTGCCACTACCACCACCACTACTCATGGGGGCTGGATGCCTGCCACTACTACCATCCCCACTCATAGGGGATGGATCCCTACCACTACCACCACCCCTACTCATGGGGGCTGGATGCCTACCACTACCACCACCCCTACTCATGTGGGGCTGAATGCCTACCACTACCACCACCCCTACTCAGGGGGCCTGGATGCCTGTCACTACTACCATCCCCACTCATGGGGGATGGATGCCTACCACTACCACCACCCCTACTCAGGGGGCCTGGATGCCTACCACTACTACCATCCCCACTCATAGGGGGATGGATGCCTACCACTACCACCACCCCTACTCAGGGGGGCCTGGATGCCTGTCACTACTACCATCCCCACTCATAGGGGGCTGGATGCCTACCACTACCACCACCCCTACTCATGGGGGGCTGGATGTCTGCCACTACTACCATCCCCACTCATAGGGGGCTGGATGCCTACCACTACCACCACCCGTACTCATAGGGGGATGGATGCCTACCACTACCACCACCCCTACTCATTTGGGGCTGTATGCCTGCCACTACTGCCATCCCCACTCATAGGGGGCTGGATGCCTACCACTACCACCACCCCTACTCATGGGGGGCTGGATGCCTGCCACTACTACCATCCCCACTCATAGGGGGATGGATGCCTACCACTACCACCACCCCTACTCAGGGGGCCTGGATGCCTGTCACTACTGCCATCCCCACTCATAGGGGATGGATGCCTACCACTACCACCACCCCTACTCATGGGGGGCTGGATGCCTACCACTACCACCACCCCTACTCATGGGGGCTGGATGCCTGCCACTACCACCACCCCTACTCAGGGGGGCCTGGATACCTGTCACTACTACCATCCCCACTCATGGGGGGATGGATGCCTACCACTACCACCACCCCTACTCAGAGGGGCCTGGATGCCTACCACTACCACCACCCCTACTCAGGGGGCCTGGATGCCTGTCACTACTACCATCCCCACCCTTAGGGGATGGATGCCTGCCACTACCACCACCCCTACTCAGGGGGCCTGGATGCCTGTCACTACTACCATCCCCACTCATAGGGGGCTGGATGCCTACCACTACCACCACCCCTACTCATGGGGGCAGGATGCCTGCCACTACTCCCATCCCCACTCATAGGGGATGGATGCCTACCACTACCACCACCCCTACTCATGGGGGCCTGGATGCCTGCCACTACCACCACCCCTACTCAGGGGGCCTTGATGCCTGTCACTACTACCATCCCCACTCATGGGGGATGGATGCCTACCACTACCACCACCCCTACTCATGGGGGCTGGATGCCTGCCACTACTACCATCCCCACTCATAGGGGGCTGGATGCCTACCACTACCACCACCCCTACTCATGGGGGCTGGATGCCTGCCACTACCACCACCCCTACTCAGGGGGCCTGGATGCCTGTCACTACTACCATCCCCACTCATAGGGGATGGATGCCTACCACTACCACCACCCCTACTCATGGGGGCCTGGATGCCTGCCACTACCACCACCCCTACTCAGGGGGCCTGGAAGACTGTCACTACTGCCATCCCCACTCATGGGGGGATGGATGCCTACCACTACCACCACCCCTACTCATGGGGGGCTGGATGCCTGCCACTACTACCATCCCCACTCATAGGGGGCTGGATGCCTACCACTACCACCACCCCTACTCATGGGGGGCTGGATGCCTGCCACTACCACCACCCCTACTCATGGGGGGATGGATGCCTGCCACTACCACCATCCCCACTTATAGGGGGATGGATGCCTACCACTACCACCACCCCTACTCATGGGGGGCTGGATGCCTACCACTACCACCACCCCTACTCATGGGGGGCTGGATGCCTGCCACTACCACCACCCCTACTCATGGGGGGCTGGATGCCTGCCACTACTACCATCCCCACTCATAGGGGATGGATCCCTACCACTACCACCACCCCTACTCATGGGGGGCTGGATGCCTACCACTACCACCACCCCTACTCATTGGGGGCTGGATGCCTACCACTACCACCACCCCTACTCAGGGGGCCTGGATGCCTGTCACTACTACCATCCCCACTCATGGGGGATGGATGCCTACCACTACCACCACCCCTACTCAGGGGGCCTGGATGCCTACCACTTCCACCACCCCTACTCAGGGGGCCTGGATGCCTGTCACTACTACCATCCCCACCCTTAGGGGATGGATGCCTGCCACTACCACCACCCCTACTCAGGGGGCCTGGATGCCTGTCACTACTACCATCCCCACTCATAGGGGGCTGGATGCCTACCACTACCACCACCCCTACTCATGGGGGGCTGGATGTCTGCCACTACTACCATCCCCACTCATAGGGGGATTGATGCCTACCACTACCACCCCTACTCATTTGGGGCTGTATGCCTGCCACTACTGCCATCCCCACTCATAGGGGGATGGATGCCTACCACTACCACCACCCCTACTCATGGGGGCTGGATGCCTGCCACTACCACCACCCCTACTCATGGGGGATGGATGCCTGCCACTACCACCATCCCCACTTATAGGGGGATGGATGCCTACCACTACCACCACCCCTACTCATGGGGGCTGGATGCCTACCACTACCACCACCCCTACTCATGGGGGCTGGATGCCTGCCACTACCACCACCCCTACTCATGGGGGCTGGATGCCTGCCACTACTACCATCCCCACTCATAGGGAGATGGATCCCTACCACTACCACCACCCCTACTCATGGGGGGCTGGATGCCTACCACTACCACCACCCCTACTCATGGGGGCTGGATGCCTACCACTACCACCACCCCTACTCAGGGGGCCTGGATGCCTGTCACTACTACCATCCCCACTCATGGGGGATGGATGCCTACCACTACCACCACCCCTACTCAGGGGGCCTGGATGCCTACCACTTCCACCACCCCTACTCAGGGGAGCCTGGATGCCTGTCACTACTACCATCCCCACCCTTAGGGGATGGATGCCTGCCACTACCACCACCCCTACTCAGGGGGCCTGGATGCCTGTCACTACTACCATCCCCACTCATAGGGGCTGGATGCCTACCACTACCACCACCCCTACTCATGGGGGCTGGATGTCTGCCACTACTACCATCCCCACTCATAGGGGATTGATGCCTACCACTACCACCCCTACTCATTTGGGGCTGTATGCCTGCCACTACTGCCATCCCCACTCATAGGGGGATGGATGCCTACCACTACCACCACCCCTACTCATGGGGGGCTGGATGCCTACCACTACCACCACCCCTACTCATGGGGGGCTGGATGTCTGCCACTACCACCACCCCTACTCAGGGGGGCCTGGATACCTGTCACTACTACCATCCCCACTCATGGGGGGATGGATGCCTACCACTACCATCACCCCTACTCAGGGGGCCTGGATGCCTACCACTACCACCACCCCTACTCAGGGGGCCTGGATGCCTGTCACTACTACCATCCCCACCCTTAGGGGGATGGATGCCTGCCACTACCACCACCCCTACTCAGGGGGCCTGGATGCCTGTCACTACTACCATCCCCACTCATAGGGGCTGGATGCCTACCACTACCACCACCCCTACTCATGGGGGCTGGATGCCTGCCACTACTACCATCCCCACTCATGGGGGATGGATGCCTACCACTACCACCACCCCTACTCATGGGGGCCTGGATGCCTGCCACTACCACCACCCCTACTCAGGGTGGCCTAGATGCCTGTCACTACTACCATCCCCATTCATAGGGGGATGGATGCCTACCACTACCACCACCCCTACTCATGGGGGCCTGGATGCCTGCCACTACCACCACCCCTACTCAGGCGGGCCTGGATGCCTGTCACTACTACCATCCCCACTCATGGGGGGATGGATGCCTACCACTACCACCACCCCTACTCATGGGGGGCTGGATGCCTGCCACTACTACCATCCCCACTCATAGGTGGCTGGATGCCTACCACTACCACCACCCCTACTCATGGGGGGCTGGATGCCTGCCACTACCACCACCCCTACTCATGGGGGGATGGATGCCTGCCACTACCACCATCCCCAATTATAGGGGGATGGATGCCTACCACTACCACCGCGCCTACTCATGGGGGGCTGGATGCCTACCACTACCACCACCCCTACTCATGGGGGGCTGGATGCCTGCCACTACCACCACCCCTACTCATGGGGGGCTGGATGCCTGCCACTACTACCATCCCCACTCATAGGGGGATGGATCCCTACCACTACCACCACCCCTACTCATGGGGGGCTGGATGCCTACCACTACCACCACCCCTACTCATGGGGGGCTGGATGCCTACCACTACCACCACCCCTACTCAGGGGGGCCTGGATGCCTGTCACTACTACCATCCCCACTCATGGGGGGATGGATGCCTACCACTACCACCACCCCTACTCAGGGGGCCTGGATGCCTACCACTTCCACCACCCCTACTCAGGGGGCCTGGATGCCTGTCACTACTACCATCCCCACCCTTAGGGGATGGATGCCTGCCACTACCACCACCCCTACTCAGGGGGCCTGTATGCCTGTCACTACTACCATCCCCACTCATAGGGGGCTGGATGCCTACCACTACCACCACCCCTACTCATGGGGGGCTGGATGTCTGCCACTACTACCATCCCCACTCGTAGGGGGATGGATGCCTACCACTACCACCACCCCTACTCATTTGGGGCTGTATGCCTGCCACTACTGCCATCCCCACTCATAGGGGGATGGATGCCTACCACTACCACCACCCCTACTCATGGGGGGCTGGATGCCTACCACTACCACCACCCCTACTCATGGGGGCTGGATGCCTGCCACTACCACCACCCCTACTCAGGGGGCCTGGATGCCTGTCACTACTACCATCCCCACTCATGGGGGGATGGATGCCTACCACTACCACCACCCCTACTCAGGGGGCCAGGATGCCTACCACTACCACCACCCCTACTCAGGGGGCCTGGATGCCTGTCACTACTACCATCCCCACCCTTAGGGGATGGATGCCTGCCACTACCACCACCCCTACTCAGGGGGCCTGGATGCCTGTCACTACTACCATCCCCACTCATAGGGGCTGGATGCCTACCACTACCACCACCCCTACTCATGGGGGGCTGGATGCCTGCCACTACTACCATCCCCACTCATAGGGGGATGGATGCCTACCACTACCACCACCCCTACTCATGGGGGCTGGATGCCTACCACTACCACCACCCCTACTCATGGGGGCCTGGATGCCTGCCACTACCACCACCCCTAGTCAGGGGGGCCTGGATGCCTGTCACTACTACCATCCCCACTCATAGGGGGCTGGATGCCTACCACTACCACCACCCCTACTCATCGGGGGATGGATGCCTGCCACTACTACCATCCCCACTCATAGGGGGATGGATGCCTACCACTGCCACCACCCCTACTCATGGGGGGCTGGATGTCTACCACTACCAGCACCCCTACTCATGGGGGCCTGGATGCCTGCCACTACCACCACCCCTACTCAGGGGGGCCTGGATGCCTGTCACTACTACCATCCCCACTCATAGGGGGCTGGATGCCTACCACTATCACCACCCCTACTCATGGGGGGCTGGATGCCTGCCACTACTACCATCCCCACTCATAGGGGGATGGATGCCTACCACTACCACCACCCCTACTCATGGGGGCTGGATGCCTACCACTACCACCACCCCTACTCATGGGGGCCTGGATGCCTGCCACTACCACCACCCCTACTCAGGGGGCCTGGATGCCTGTCACTACTACCATCCCCACTCATAGGGGCTGGATGCATACCACTACCACCACCCCTACTCATGGGGGGCTGGATGCCTGCCACTACCACCACCCCTACTCATGGGGCGCTGGATGCCTGCCACTACTACCATCCCCACTCATAGGGGGATGGATGCCTACCACTACCACCACCCCTACTCATGGGGGCTGGATGCCTATGACTACCACCACCCCTACTCATGGGGGCCTGGATGCCTGCCACTACCACCACCCCTACTCAGGGGGGCCTGGATGCCTGTCACTACTACCATCCCCACTCATAGGGGGCTGGATGCCTACCACTACCACCACCCCTACTCATGGGGGGCTGGGTGCCTGCCACTACCACCACCCCTACTCAAGGGGGGCTGGATGCCTGCCACTACTACCATCCCCACCCATAGGGGGATGGATGCCTACCACTACCACCACCCCTACTCATGAGGGGCTGGATGCCTACCACTACCATCACCCCTACTCATGGGGGCCTGGATGCCTGCCACTACCACCACCCCTACTCAGGGGGGCCTGGATGCCTGTCACTACTACCACCCCTACTCATGGGGGGCTGGATGCCTGCCACTACCACCACCCCTACTCATGGGGGCCTGGATGCCTACCACTATCACCACCCCTACTCATGGGGGCTGGATGCCTGCCACCACCACCACCCCTACTCATAGGACGGGTAATGCATGACACAACCAGCATACTCCCACATAAGGAATGTCTGAAAATTACATCCCCCCAACTCCATGACAAGCATGTGTAGTCTGTGTCAAATGCCTACAACACTGAACATGACATTGAACATACAATGTGACCCCCATCACACGTGTCACACATAAATGTGTGTGGCCTCCACAATGCAAGTCGACCATGACCACTGTGGCAATGGGTTCGAACACCCCATCACCACAGTGACCAAAAGGTAAGTGTGGGGTCCATAGCTGAAGCACATTTTGAACAGTGTGGCAATGGGGCCTAAAGCCCCATCACCACAGTGACCAAAAGGTAAGTGTGGGGTCCATAGCTGATGCACATTTTGAACAATGTGGCAATGGGGCCTAAAGCCCCATCACCACAGTGACCAAAAGGTAAGTGTGGGGTCCATAGCTGAAGCACATTTTGAACAGTGTGGCAATGGGGCCTAAAGCCCCATCACCACAGTGACCAAAAGGTAAGTGTGGGGTCCATAGCTGATGCACATTTTGAACAGTGTGGCAATGGGGCCTAAAGCCCCATCACCACAGTGACCAAAAGGTAAGTGTGGGGTCCATAGCTGAAGCACATTTTGAACAGTGTGGCAATGGGGCCTAAAGCCCCATCACCACAGTGACCAAAAGGTAAGTGTAGTCATGGTAAAAGCTGCCAAAGCCAAACTGCATGGATGATTCCTGGTCACACAACAACAAACACATCAGTGGCATAGCAGTGCTTGTGTCCCATAGCAACATAGATTGGGTGAGGCAAACAGTGCAGTGCAAATGAAACATCGTTTTGGCCATGTGCATACAAACATCACCCATGGGGGCTCACATTGTCAACATTCACAAATAACACAATGACATAAGTGACCATCATAATGCAGACCCACATATCTGCACCAATGGACACACAAATGTAGATATCCTGTGGAGACTGTAGATGTCAGGTGAACAAATACCATACCATGGCAGCAATGGGACATACAAACCATGATTATTGTGCTGACTGATGACCTAGGAGTCCCAGGGACAGCAGGGGAAAGCCACCAAACAACATACAGCCAATGGCACACTCAAGATATGCCAATGCAGTGGTGCAAATGCACAAACACAAACAGGCATACTCACACTGCATATCAAACACAACAGGTGATGGGGGTGTGCCAGTGTCCCCAGGCAACCACACAACACATGAGGAGGCCTGAATTCCAATTACACAGATGTATATACAGTGCCATACAAAAGTAACTCATGGATCGGATTCCCCTATGTGGGCAAACAGGCATTGTTAGATGAGAGGGAGCCCAAATTACACATGTCACACAAGCTTGTAGGAACAGCAACTAACACAGCAAGAGACAGACCCACCACAGCACTACCCCCAGGGACCCCACATTGTGGTGACACTAGCCTGCATGATAATCCCACTGTGATGACAAAGGTAGATGTCATTCACACTGTGAACCACAGCCATGTGTCCTGAGCAACAAACTACCATCACACCTACACAAGCACAAGTCAATCAAAACGGCCTGCCAGCCAAGGCCAATATGGAGGTAGGGGTCTAGCCGTGCAACAACTCACATTTGCACACACTCAACACCACACACCTTGATCTCCACCAATGTGCAGCAGTGAAGCTCACATGGACTGGTGACATTGCACATGCACCCATGACAATCCCAGGGGTGGTGGTGGGAACTAAGGTGCAGAAACCCATCACACATGGCCAGTCAACAAGACTCGTGAATGTCTGACACACTGCACAGTACGTGGTACATGGGCATGACGTGAAATCCACCCCAATCAATGGGATCCCGGCCATAGTCACACACCAATGAAGAAGCCTAGGTGACCCACAAAGAACACACGTAGACAACTTCCAACATTGCAGCTCTGACCCTGAGGAGTGGCAGCAGTCACACACACAACGTGTCACAATCACTGAAAGCTACCAGAAACTGTAAATTACATGACCTGTGTAACCAACAAGTGCCAAGGGGAATCCTGACTGTGTCCCATCTGCGTTTGCCCACATCCCCAGCCCTGACAACAAAGACAACTAGGGATGACAACCTGATGAACATTAGTTTGCCATGCACCCACATCCCGGAGAAACCAGGTCCAAGATGCTGGATGAACACAGAACAACTCAGCAAGCATCACAAACAGGAACACCCGTAGGGACACAGCCTGTGTAGGTAAAGGGAAGGGAACACGCACAGACATGCTTACACAACACACAACACGGGCTCAGGCAAAGTCACGGGATTACACACTGCCATGAGGGCACTCCACTCCTGTGGAAGGTCCGCTGTGCCAAACCTTGTCTGTGCACGACTCAAACATGTCAGCAGAACACTCGGTCAGTGAGTCAACAACTACAACACACTGAAGGCTCTGCTCACATCAGCCTGGGTACGGGAGTGTCACGTCAGTCATCTGCATACACCCAATACACGTGTCAAGCAAGTTGCACTGTATACACAGATGAGTCCTTCAACATTGATGTGCTAAACTGCATGTCCAGTGGAGATGGGCACACAGTCAGGGAAATAGAAACATTGAACAGTGGTAAGCCCACCAGATGTGCATCAGTGTAAGACAAAGATGTTAATTAACAAATGCAAAACATACATCCCTGTGTCAAATGCAGAACATTACACCCTCAGACTGCAGCAAAGGATGCAATGGATCCAGACCACATTAGGACACATATCCCATGGACCACATGGAGTCCATCACAGCAACACTTCATTTACCTGATCTGAACACCATTACAACTGCAAATGCATGATGATACTCATCTACATCATGTACATCAAAAGAAAAACCACAAGTAAACAAAAAGAGGCTTTATTCAGCAAATGTCAAACTAAAATTTGAAGTCCAAAATAAACTAAGGCCAATGGCCAGTCCAAATACACAGTCCCAACAGGGTGATATGTGACAACTTGTCACCCACTGCTTGCCTGCACTGGTACGGACAGGGGACATCCCCCTTGAAGGGGCATACAAGGGGCAGGCCAGGCACCGCAGGGACAGGATCAGGGGATGCCAGAGTGAGGCATTGAAGGGGTGGTGGGTGCAGGAGTGTCACCGGCAACTGCAGTGGAGGTGTCTGACTCAGGGGGGGCCGGCACCACTGTAGGGCACAAGTCATATGGTGTGGGTGCTGCAACCACTGCAGTGGGCCGGTCAGATGGAGTGGACTGGGTCCCCACTGCAGTGCCCGAGTCAGACGGGGTGGTTGTGGACTCCACTGCAGTGCATGACTCCAAGGGAGTGGAAGGGGGGGCAGATGAGGTGGGCAGGACAGAGGGGGGACCCGGTCTCCACACCAGTGGCACAAACAGGCAGAGCGTCTGGTTTAGGGCTGGAAGAGCAAGTGGCAGGGGGGCAGGGCCTAAGCAGTTTGGGGATGCGGTATCGGTGTGTGGGGGAACCTGGGGCAGGGTGTGGCAGTGGAACCTGTGGAGCGGTGGCCTGGGGGATGGAGGAGAGAGACTGGGTGGTGGAGCTGCATGGTGGTGGTGGTGGGGTCTTGCCCTTCCTGGTCCGGGGGGACTTCTGAATGGGGTCCTCAGTCTGCCTGCGCCTGGAGGAGGGTGTCCGGGGGCGAGGGGCACTCCCCTCTGTGTGGGTGGACTTCCTCTTCCCCTGGTATGCTGGATCAGCAGGATCGGAGGGGAAGAGGCCGAGGTCACAGAGGAAGAGCTGCTATGTAGGTGGGGTTGCAGGTGAGGCAAGGGTAGGGGTCTTGGAGGGAGAGGATTTGGAGGACTGCGGAGTGACTGTGGATGCCGGTGTGTGTGTCTGTTCCCCATCCCCTGTGTGTGTGGTATCAGTCCCCTGAGGATGCTTGTGTGCACGTCTTGCCTTTCTTTTGGGTGTGTCTGTGCTGCTCGTGTCTGTGTGTTTGGGTTATTGTGCAGGTGTGCATGTGCTTTGGACAGGTAGGGTGCCAGGAAGTGTGGATGGGGCAGAGGTAGGAGGGGTGAGGGACTGTTGGAGGAGGGACACTGCTGCCATCAGGGAGGAGTCCATGGACCTATTGCTTCTCTGTAGGGCAGACATACCTGTCGAGATGCCCACCAGCTGTGTCAACAGAGTGGTGTGTGCATGGAGGACACTCAGCATTGCTGTCTGCCCTACATGGAGCTGCCGAAGTAGGTACACAGACTCCTCACTCAGGGCAGCAGGGGACACAGGGGCAGGGGGTGTGGTGCCTGGCACGAAGGAGACACGCTCCCGAACACGGGAGCCTCCACGGACCTCTGGAATCGGAGCCAATGGGAGGGCGGTGGTGGTGGTGTTGGTGGCGGGGCCAGACAGACTAGCTGGGGTGTGGTGGCTGCTGACACCCGCCTCCACAAGGGAGTCATCCTCCGAGCTGCTGTGGTCCTCAGCTGAGGTGGATGGTGCTGAGGACTCCTCGGTGTGGCTCCCCTCGCCCTCCGTGCCACTGGGTCCCTCCGACCACTCGTCCAATGCTGACCCAGCCTGGCTCTGCAGCTCCTCCTGGTCCGTGGAGCTGTCCCATCCTGTGTTCGTGGATGTATCTGCAAACAATTAGGGAAACAGACAAACATCAGTCACCTGCACTGACCGCACACACCACAGTAAGTACAGCACATTACAGAGCAAGCCCTGGCATCCTTAGTTGAACATTGCCAAAAGTCCTCACACAGATTCGGAGAAGCCAATTGTCAGTCTGATGGTCAACCATGGAACTCACACCCCTCCTGCCCTTGCACCCATCTGTCTGGTGCCTGTTTGATGGTAATACCCCAGTGTGGACACATGCACCACCTACACAGTTGTTGGACATTGCAGAGAACACGGTGAAGTATGTGAACATGCACACATCACATCTCTTGCCACTGAGTCAGTGCAGGTGTCCGGATAAAGGGATGGTCAGAGTCTAAATAGAAATGCATGTGATGCATACCAGCACCAGACACCATGATGCACCCATGTCTGGATAGTCAATGCCACAATGGGGTGCATGTTGCACATGTCACTCCCCTGCAGGATCACTCTTAGGAAGTTTAATGCCATGACACAGGCATGCGTGCAAAGTCATACATCACTGTCTCCAGTCACATGGCCATGGCAGCCAGCCAACAACAGTCTGCACTGTGTCACAATCCTAGGACATGGGGAATGCAAGTTATGTAACTGACAAGTGCACATGTCCATCCCCCACAAACCACATCATCTGAACTCGTATTTGTCCACGTCATACCAATTGGACATATGGGAGACATGAAACACAACTCTCAGAACCTGAGCACCTCACAGTGTGCTGTGAATGAAAAACAGCTGCCTGAAAGTCACAGTCGGATACACCTGTGTGCACAGTCAAGTGATCAAACACCTATAAGTCACAGAAGTATCGTCTCTCATGGTCACATCTCAGATGGCATGCTGAGCCCTAACCGATAAACATACCAGTAGTCCTGACAACGAAGCCACAGCACAATGACACAGAGGCAGACACCTGAGGGAACATTTCACTGATCACAACATGTCAGCTGATACACGGGAGTGGGAGTACAGAGTGTATTGTATGCCCTGGAGTAGGCATGACTGTCCAGCTCCACCTGTAAGAGGGATGAGCCCTGGACAGTAGGCAGGTGGCTAAGCATGTGTGACACACATGACATACATACTCCTGAGGCCAAAACATTGTTCCCACCCACAGCATGGGGGTATGCCAAATACCCCAGGGACATGTGGTGATTGAGATCAGCAAGTGAACCACATATCAAAGTTACACCCAGATTACATTTCACGACTTAGGCATTGTGTGAGCAATCGACCCACCCATGAAGCCCACCACAAAGTCACGGGAACAAAAGCTGTCCCCCACCTTGAGCAAAGCAAGGACCCTGTACACAAGTAAGACACAATTTCCTGACCGTAAGGACCACACCTGCGTATCAGATGAGGAGTGGGCATGTCACAATTGAGGGACATGGGTCCTGGACCACAAGACTGATGTACTGTGGAAGTTTAACCAGGCCAGAGGAGGGCACATAGCATGTCAGACAGAGTTCACAGTGCAGTCATGGACTCACCCCCTCCTTGCTGCTGCCTGTCCTTCAGCTGCCCATCCAGGTCAGGGAAGACCACCGCCAGGATCCGGAGCATGTGGGGGGTCAGGGTCCGGTGTCCGCCCCTCCTGCGAGGAGGCGACGGCTTCAGCTGGACCCTTGCGATCCTCCGGGTCCAGCCACGAAGGTCCTGCCACCTCTTCTGGCAGTTGCGGATCCGGCGCTTGTAGACCCCCATGGATCTTACTGCCCGGGCGATGTGCAGCCAGATTTCCTGCTTACGGTGGGCATCAACCTGTGAGGATGACAAAGTGAAAAGGCCATTACTACACATGCAACATATCCGTGCATCACACAGTCGGATATACATGTCTCAATCACAGGGGCATATGATGTACACAGGCTGTGCAACGATGGCTATGAACAGTTTGCCAGCAGTTACTACATGGTGTCATTGCATGGGAAGTAAACCTTGTTGGAATGCACTGTTACTGCACTGTACCTGTTCAGTGCATGTGACTACACACTTTGGGGGGTGAGAACTACTCAGTGAGCATGCTAGCCAGCGGTGTGCACACTGGAAGTCTTGCTAGTCAGACAACATGCACAATTAGTAAGGCAGTGGCCAGCACACTCACCTGCTCCCCTGGTGTCCCATACAGCTTGCTGTACTGTGGAAGGAGGTTGTCCAGCAGGGCCTGGTTCTCCTCAAGGCAGAAGGCTGGGGCTCTCTCCACAGTACGTGCCATTGCAGTAGCCAGAGGATGCAGAGACAGCAGCAGTGTTGGTGGCAGATGTCGTCCTGGAGCATTTAGTGCAGGCAAGTGAGCCCCCAGGGGAACAGCCAGCATTATATGTGTGCTGCAGAGGCAGATACTGTCCCATGTGTCCAAAGTGATAGGTCCAAGTCGTTTGCATCTTCTGAATCTGACCAATCCATGGAATAGCAGCACTAATACACGCCCACAGCATCCTTCAAAACTTCAACTTCATGACACCCATGAATTTGCAACATTGTTGTGGCTGGCCAACTGAATTCACTGCATCAGACTCGTTGAAGCTTCGAAAACGCGTCCGTTGCCATGCCAGGCCCCAGCCAATGCGTGCGCACCCTTCGGTCCATTGCTGTACAACGCGTATTCCGGGATACAACGCGTACCCGCTCACAACAGATGCAATGGGCCGTGCGGGCACACCGATCGGTCCATTGCTGTACAACGCGTACCCGCTCACAACAGATGCAATGGGCCGTGCGGGCACACTGATCGGTCCATTGCTGTACAACGCGTACCCGCTCACAACAGATGCAATGGGCCGTGCGGGCACACCGCTCGGTCCATTGCTGTACAACGCGTATCCCGGGATACAACGTGTACCCACTCACAACAGATGCAATGTGCCGTGCGGGCACACCGATCGGTCCATTGCTGTACAACGCGTATTCCGGGATACAACGCGTACACGCTCACAACAGATGCAATGGGCCGTGCGGGCACACCGATCGGTCCATTGCTGTACAACGCGTATCCCGGGATACAACGCGTACCCGCTCACAACAGATGCAATGGGCCGTGCGGGCACTCCGATCGGTCCATTGCTGTACAACGCGTCCCTGTACAGGTCACACGCATATGTCACCATGCTTGTCACTGGTGAACGTATGCCAGCCACATATACTTTCCAGGGACTCAGGGGCACACCTACAACACCACACCCAGTCCACACTGTATCTAAGGCATGTAAGGCTGCATTACCTTTTCCGTGTATGGGGGTAAACATGTGGTTTTTGGGGTGGCACTTGGGGGCAGCCGCACCCAGGCTGTGCACGTGTTCATGGGGACAGGATCCTTTGTGTGTTGCGCACCTGACCACTGTGATGTGCAACTGTTTATTTTGGAGCATGTGGCATGGTCACATTTCCAGGTTGTGTATGTGTATGACATGTCACATACCCCCAGGCTCACATGTGGGAAGGCATGTATGTCACAGGGTAACCCATTGCCACAATAGTGATGGCCCTCCACAGTCTGTGTGCATGTTGTGTTTCCGATGTCTCTGACTCCATGTGCACAATGGGAGACAGTCTCCACATCCACGTTGTTTGTGCATGGACTTTGATGTTGTGTGTGTGTGTGTCACAGACGTCCATGTCTGTCCTGCAGAGGCAACAGGGGCCACTACCTGTGGGAGTCATGTTTGTTTTTCTGACGTGTACATGATACGCCATGTCATGCCAGTGTCCATGTGGCAGGACAGGGTCCCTGGGAATCTACCTGTCAATGAGCTGTGATGCCTGTGGCGCATCTGTCCAGACATGTCACTGTGGTGTGTGTGTGGAAAGTGACAGCAGTAAATGGGTACTGTGACACAGCCTAATGGTTTCCCAAAACACACCCTGGAACCTGTTATCAACACATGTTGAACTGAGATGTTAGATGATGTCCATGTAGGTGCCATATATGTCCAAACAGAACGGCACACACATCAAGTACTTGTGTCTCGTAATGATGTATCATGTGAAATTGAGTATGGTGAATGGCACATATGTGGGGTGACTGACAATCTTTCTTTCTTCACCTATGCACTGCAGTGCTCCAGCTGTCCATAGACCATTCCCTGACCTGGCAACGATGGTGGACACGTGACAGCATCCGACGGTACCGCTTCACCAGGCAGCTGATTGTGGATTTGGCAGTGCGCTTGGCCCCACATTTGCAACCTGGCCGGCCGTACCCTACAGCGCTGACCCCCAAGGTGAAGGTGATGGCAGCCCTACACTTCTTTGCCACCGGTACCTTTCAACACACTGTGGCGACTGCTGGTGGGATGTCACAGACTATGTTCAGCCGTGTGCTACGCGATGTTTTGGAGGCAATGTTGAGATGCCTGAACCAGTACATCTATTTCCCAACACGTCAACAACTCACTGACGTCAAGAGTGACTTCTATGCCCTGGGGAGGATGCCACATGTCATTGGCTCCATTGATGGGACACATGTGGCTTTGGTACCACCACAGGCACATGAGCAGGCATACCGGAAACGTAAACATTACCATTCGATCAATGCTCTGGTGGTATGTCTTGCAGATATGACCATCACACATGTGTGTGCCCGTTTCCCCGGTTCTGCACACGATGCCTACGTGATGAGGAGTAGTCGCATCCCGAGGATGATGTTACAGATGCAAAACCAGCGTGCCTGGCTTGTCGGTGTGTACTGACTTTGTACCATTGTGTGTGTTCTGCTATGTTGTATTCCGCCCACTTTTCCAACTCAGCTAATGTGCAATTGTCTGTCTGTAGGTGACTCCGGATACCCCAACATGCCGTGGTTGCTGACACCCCTCAGGAACCATGTGACACCAGCCCAGATGCGCTACAATGAGGCACATGTTCGGACCAGGAGAGTGATCGAGCGGACCTTTGGTCTCCTGAAGAGCCGCTTCCGCTGCCTGGACAAGACAGGAGGGGCCCTCCCATATGCCCCAGCAAAGGTGTGCAAGATTGTCATCGTCTGCTGCATGCTACACAACCTGGCAGTGAGGAAGGAGTTGCCTCTCATCCTGGATGATGATGACCAACGTCCGCCACCTGTGGAGGATCCTGGCCTGGGCCACGATGCCAGTGATGATGATGATGATGAGGGTGATGTCCGCACACAGCTCATCACCAACTTCTTCAGCTGAATGTGAGTATCCAGAGATGTCATGTCTATGATGTGAGTTTGCATGATATGTGTGGGTGGTGCTCTGGTGCTGTTTGAGTGTGGCCATGTGCTACTTGACTGGATGCGTGCAGCAATGTGTTCTTGCAGGTAGTCTGTACTGCCCAACAGTGTTGACATGCTAACTTGGTTTTGTGTAATCTTGTGACATGTATTGGGCATGAGTATTGCAGTTCTGTGCTGTTCTTCAGTGGTTTTGACTGTGTGTCATGTCTGACCTTCACAGGGTGCTTACAGAGTTGTTTGGTCAACTTGGATCCCCTGACTCCATGATTCCGCTTTCAGGATGGCAGCAGTCGTTTCCCTACAGGTGATGTGCCACACACCCCTGGACTTTCTATCTTCTGCACTTTTTGACTTTGTGGCCACAGCCACGTGGGATTACCTTGCATTTGTAGTGGAAACAACATGTTGCAAATGTGTAATAAACCTGTGCTTCACTTTGGGATGTGCGTTGTCTGTGGTCACACATCTGACTGACATTTGCTTGCTGCACCTGTGGGCTAGTTGACACAGACTGTGAATAGGTGTGGTGTCTGTGCATTCCACAGTATTTCCTGGCAACATCAGTGTAGGCGAAGAGTCCGATGGCCCTGGTGTCTCTGTGTTGTGTAGCCCTAGTGGTGTGTCTCCCTCATATGTGTCACGTCACCATGACTCACATGACGGTGTTGTACTTGCTGTAGCAGTTAGCATACACAGTGTAATTTAGCAGATCATCATCCCCATGACAGTAACCACGTTGGAATCACAACAGAGGCAAGTATGGTGTAGTAGTGATTTTATTTACAGACATGTGTGAGTATAGTGCACAGGATGGTGGGTGCTGTACATTGGGATTGTGATCCGAAGTTCCCAGATGAGTTGGAAGTCTTGGTAGCAGAAATGTCCTGAGTGAAGTCCACAGTCATCTGATACAATAGTCCAACTTAGACTCCCCATGTCATGTGGGAGAGTTGTGTTGCATTCTACAGGGTGAACAGTTTGCACACAAAGGAGACTTTCCAGAACAGGTGTTGGCTTCCTGGGGGATGTACATGGCTATCAACCTCTCAGTTTTCCTTCCTCGGACGACCCCTCTTCTTTGGGGGAACCCTCACGTGCAGGCTGCTGCGGTGCAGGGGACTCTCCGCCAGAGTCCTCCTCCCTCCCTGTGGCAGTTGCAGTTGTTGCAGCACCAGATGTTGTGGGCACACAGGGAGGTGTGGCCATGTTGGTGCTAATCTGGCGGAGGCATGTCAATATGTCCCTATGCACCGCTGTCAGTTCTTGCCATGTGTCCCACTTGGACTCCATGCGAGACATGTGTGTCTCCACACGGGACATGTGTGAGTCCAAGCGGGCATGATGGGCAGTCTGCTGCTGTTGGATGTCCTTGAGGATCCCCACTACCTGGCTGACCTCTCCGGTGCTATTCTGGTATGCATCAGCAATGCGTGCCAGTTGTGGGTCATCATGCAGTCCAGACCCCTCTGCAAACAGCGACCTCTGCCTACCACCCCTCCCACCACCCCTGGTGACATGTGCAGGACCTGCGGTGGCACGCCCAGGTGACCCTAGGCCCCCTTGGGGGTTGTTACTGGGGTCGTTGTCCGTAGCTCGAAGTTGGGCCAGGGTCCCTGTGCTGTTGTCATTGGTGGTCCTTGGTCTGTCTGTGTTGGCGGGGGTGGTCTGTGTGTTGGCAGTTGTTGGAGGGGTGGGTGCAGGGGGTGCAGATGTTGGTCCTGCTGGTGCTGCATGATGACTCGCACCGGAGGGGCCAGGTAGGTCTTCGCCATCCAAGGAGTGCAGAGGCTGTTCCACACCAGTGAGATCAGTGTCCCCCGGAGCCTGGGACAGGGACTCCTCCTCACCTGCTGCTGTGTCCCCATCATCACCTGTTTTTGGAAGAGACACACAATGTATGTTATATTTCTACAGGCATCAATGGTTCACACACCTGACAGTTGTGACTGTACCTCTGGATGCGGGCCTGTACATTGCATTGTCCTAAATTGTAACAGTAAGAGGTTGATATTGGTGTAGCACATTGTCCTGCAAACCTGAGGCTTTTCAATGTGAATTTTGAGGTGTGTGCATGGCCAGCATTGGTGGTATTTGTTGGACATCCGGCCCTCCTTCTCCCCCCAGCCCAGTTATCCCACCATGAAGCATGCCACCCATACAGTGTGTTCAGGTTGACTCTCAGGATGTCATTCAGTGGTGTCCTGCTGTTGGTTGGTGCACAGGTCCCAGCAGGGGCTGGTACTCCCCACAACAGAGCACCATTGTCATACATCTTTGATGTGGCTTTCCACTCCCTGTGAGGTGTGCATGCTTCAGTGCTAGCTTGCTGGGCCATGTGGGTGGGGGATGTTGAGCTGTGACTACCACTCCCATCATGCTATTGCCTACACCCCCCTTCCCAACATGCCCATACTTCCTTCCTTTTGACTCTGCTTCCCTGTGGGGTAGTATGCCTGTGCTGACAGGATGGCTGACAGTGTTGTCCTGGTGTTTGTTTGGCTACACATCCCAAAAATGTCCCTGTGCTTCACACAGCATAACCCAGTGTGGTAGTTCTTTGTGGGATATTTAATTAGAGTGTGAGGCAATGCATTCTCCCAGGTGAGTTGTGTGGAGTTTGTGTTAAGGGGTGTGTGAGAAAAGCTGCTGGTGACTATGGTCAGAGCTGTCAGTCCTCCTTCCCACCCAGCCAGATATCCCACCATGGAACGTGCTTCCATTGCAGGGAGTGCAAGTTGGCTTTCAGGATGTCAGTCAGTGGTGTCCTGCACTTGGTTGGTGCACAGTTCCCAGCAGGGGCTTGTGCTCCCCACATCAGTACCCAGTGTCAGCCATCTTGTCAGTTCTTTTTCACTCCCTGTGATGTGAGCATGGTTCAGAGTGGTGTTGATGGGCCAATTGTGAGGGCGACCAATATCTGTGACTACAACTCCCATGATGCTATTGCCTACAACACCCTTCCCAGCATGCCCATACTTCCTTCCTTTTGAGTGGACTTCACTGTGTGTGAGTGTGACAGCAATGGCAAGATGGCTGACAGTGGTGTCCTGCTGTTGGTTGTTGCACAGTTCCCAGCAGGGCCTTGTGCTCCCCACAGCAGTACCCAGTGTCAGCCATCTTGTCAGTTGTTTTCCACTCCCTGTGATGTGAGCATGGTTCAGAGTGGTGTTGATGGGCCAATTGTGAGGGTGAGCAATATCTGTGACTACAACTCCCATCCTGCTATTGCCTACACCCCCCTTCCCAGCATGCCCATACTTCCTTCCTTTTGAGTGGACTTCACTGTGTCTGAGTGTGACAGCAATGGCAAGATGGCTGACAGTGTGGTCCTGTTGTTTGTTGGTGCCCAGTTCCCAGCAGGGCCTTGTGCTCCCCACAGCTGAGGCCAGTGTCAGACATCTTTGAAGTAGCTTTTCACTGGCTGTGAGGTGTGCATGCTTCAGTGTGAGCTTGCTGGGCCATGTGGGTGGGTGATGTTGAGCTGTGACTACCACTCCCATCGTGCTATTGCCTACACCCCCCTTCCCAGCATGCCCATACTTCCTTCCTTTTGACTCTGCTTCCCTGTGGGGTAGTATGCCTGTGCTGACAGGATGGCTGACAGTGTTGTCCTGGCGTTTGTTTGGCTACACATCCCAAAAGTGTCCCTGTGCTTCACACAGCATAACCCAGTGTGGTAGTTCTTTGTGGGATATTTAATTAGAGTGTGAGGCAATGCATTCTCCCAGGTGAGTTGTGTGGAGTTTGTGTTAAGGGGGTGTGTGAGAAAAGCTGCTGGTGACTATGGTCAGAGCTGTCAGTCCTCCTTCCCACCCAGCCAGATATCCCACCATGGAATGTGCTTCCATTGCAGGGAGTGCAAGTTGGCTTTCAGGATGTCAGTCAGTGGTGTCCTGCACTTGGTTGGTGCACAGTTCCCAGCAGGGGCTTGTGCTCCCCACAGCAGTACCCAGTGTCAGCCATCTTGTCAGTTGTTTTCCACTCCCTGTGATGTGAGCATGGTTCAGAGTGGTGTTGATGGGCCAATTGTGAGGGTGAGCAATATCTGTGACTACAACTCCCATGATGCTATTGCCTACACCCCCCTTCCCAGCATGCCCATACTTCCTTCCTTTTGAGTGGACTTCACTGTGTCTGAGTGTGACAGCAATGGCAAGATGGCTGACAGTGTGGTTCTGTTGTTTGTTGGTGCCCAGTTCCCAGCAGGGCCTTGTGCTCCCCACAGCTGAGGCCGGTGTCAGACATCTTTGAAGTGGCTTTTTACTGGCTGTGAGGTGTGCATGCTTCAGTTTGAGCTTGCTGGGCCATGTGGGTGGGGGATGTTGAGCTATTACTACCACTCCCATCATGCTATTGCCTACACCCCCCTTCCCAGCATGCCCATACTTCCATCCTTTTGACTCTGCTTCCCTGTGGGGTAGTATGCCTGTGCTGACAGGATGGCTGACAGTGTTGCCCTGGCGGTTGTTTGGCTACAAGTCCCAAGAGTGTCCCTGTGCTTCACACAGCATGACCCAGGGTGGTGGTTCTTTGTGGGATCTTCAATTAGAGTGTGAGGCATTGCATTCTCCCAGGTGGGTTATGTGGAGTTAGTGTTGAGGGGGTGTGTGAGGAGGACTGCTTGTAACTATGGTCAGTGCTGTGAGTCCTCCTTCCCACGCAGCCAGATATCCCACCATGGAAGGTGCTTCCATTGCAGGGAGTGCAAGTTGTCTTTCAGGATGTCAGTCAGTGGTGTCCTGCTGTTGGTTGGTGCACAGTTCCCAGCAGGGCCTTGTGCTCCCCACAGCAGTACCCAGTGTCAGCCATCTTGTCAGTCCTTTTCCACTCCCTGTGATGTGAGCATGGTTCAGGGTGGTGTTGATGGGCCAATTGTGAGGGTGACCAATATCTGTGACTACAACTCCCATCATGCTATTGGCTACACTGACTTCACCAGCATACACAGAATTCCTTCCTTTGAGTGAGCTTCCTGTGAGGTGGTGTTCTAGTGGTGGCAAAATATCTGACTGTGTTTCTTGGTTATATTTGTGCCACTGCCTTGCTGTATTTGTTGTTAGGTTTGTACATGTCATGACACAGTTACATGTCACTATGAGATGGCAGGTATTGTGTTTGTCTGACTAGCATTCACATCTTGGGATGATTATCTTTTGGTTGCTGTGGATTTGCTAAGGGTGCATGGTTTGACTATCCCCTTGACAGTGATGTGTGTGTATTGTCACACCATATTGTGTATATTAGTTGTGTACTCACCAGGCTCTGGGATGTTTGTTAGTCCATATACGCTCACTGGTGGTAGGATGGCCCGCACCTTCTCCTCCCAGGGCCTGAGGTATACTGGTTTGGCAGGAGGGCCACTGCTCTGACTCAGGAGGTAATCCTTCTTCAGTAGGTCCCTGACCCTCCTGCGCACATCATACCACCGGTTCTGGATGTCTTCCTTTGTGCGCAAACATGGTGATTGTGCGTTCACCCTGTTGACGATCCTCTCCCACATCTTGGTTTTCTGCGCCATGGGGGTCTTTTGGACCAATGTGCCAAACAACTGTGGCTCTACCCTCAGGATCTCATCTACCAGGACTTCCAATTCACTATCTAGGAACTTTGGATTCTTCTTTGGGGGCATGGTGATGGGTGGTGGTGGTGATTGATGTGTGTGTGAGTGTGCAAGTGAGGGTGGGTGAGTGTAGGTTTTGCTGTGTGTGTGTGAGGGTGCTATTTGTTGAGGTGCTAATGGTGTGTGGCTTGTGTGGTGGATGAGCTGTGAGTGTGTCTGTGGTTGCTGCCTGATGGTGTTCTGTGCTGGCAGGTCAGTGGAATTTGCAAAGGATCATGGTAGGGATTTGTGGCCTTTATATAGGTGGAGTTGGGGGTGTGTCCTTGTTCCATTTTTTTCCTCCCCTTTATTTATTGGCTTTGTGATTGCTTGTTTGGCCCTTTTTTTCGTATTTTTTCCTTTGTATTTTTTGTGCATGTAGGAGACGTTCTTCTGACCGAGTAGGACGCTGCAGTTGTCTCGTGCGATCTTCTCCGACTCGTTCCCGCTGTGTTTCAGCTAGGTTTCATGTGCGGCGTACGAGTCGGTCGCGGAGTTTTGTGTTGTTTCGGCTGGCTTTTGTATGCGTGTCGGTCGTACGGCTTGAGCTCCGTGCGAGTCGGTCTGGTTTTGCACGCATTGCATCGTACTGCGTGGGTCGGAGTTCGCGGGTACGTTTCGTTCGGGTTGATTCCTGGTGCGTGTCGGTCGGTTCAATTTGCGTGGTTTCCCGGCCGGATAGCTTGTTTCCGTCCTGGGTCGGTCGTTCGGCTTGAGTTCCGTACGAGTCGGTCGTGATTCACATGCATTTCATCGTACTACCCGGTTCGGGCAGCGCCGGTACGTGTCGGTCGGACTTAATTCCCGTACCGAGTTGGTCGGTACGTTTTCCGGCCCCTTAGTGTTCAACACATTCCATGAGTTAGTTTATGTTGGAGTGGGAATAGTAAATTTCACCCTTTTTAGTGTTCAACATCTTCCCTGAGTTCGTTTATATTGGAGGGGGAATAGTACGTTTCACCCTTTTGGGGGCCGATTCCGATCTCGGCCGGTAGGGCACCGAATCGGATTCGGCTTAACCGGATCCGATTCGGAGCCCTCTTTCCCGACCGATACGTACGTGCGTCCGGGCGAGCGAGTACGATGCGAGCGCACGCGAAATCGTCGACCGACTCGTTCGCGGGTCTGATCCGCTCCGACCGACTCGCACGGACACGACTCGCACCGCGCAATGGAGACGTTCCCCGGCTGGGCAAGTACGATGCGCGCCTCGAGCAGTCCGACCGACTCGCGCAGTCCGGCTCCAAAAGGCAGCCGGACTTTGGGGGTCTGTGTCAGACCCCCCTGCATGCGTAGCCACGCGAGTCGCACACAGGCGGGACCCATGGGTCCCCCCTACCTGTGCATGTACGGCGCGATTCGCATCGAGGCGTACCTGCTGTAGGGGGCGCCCTTGTTCGCCTCGCACCCATTGAGTCAATGGGAGCCCGCTTACGCATTGTACGACCGGCTCCCGTTGACTTCAATGGGAGTCCGACCGAATCGAGTCCGATTGCATGCGTACTCATCGTACTCGTTCGGTCGGGCTGCTAGAGTCCGATTCGGTCGGAAATCTCTCCGGGTCCGGCTCGGTCGGAGTGATTTCCGGCCTGAATCGGAATCGGCCCCTTAGTGTCCAGCACCTTCCCTGAGTTAATTTATATTGGAGTGGGAAAACTAACTGTTGCCCCTTTAGTGTTCAACATCTTCCATGAGTTTGTTTATATTGGAGGGGGAATAGTAAATGTTACCCATTAAGGGGCCGATTCCGATGTCGTCCGGAAGCACAGCTAACACTATTCGTCCGGAAAAAAACCAAGCCGAACGCATGTTCTCCGACCGATTCGAATACCCCACCGAACGAACAAGTACGATGCGCACAACAGCCCAGATTCCGAGCGAGCCGTACTTACCCAATCCAGCTCCTGTTCCCCGCCCGAGCCGGATCCGCAAACGCCGATTCGAGCTGCACGGAAGCAAATACACAGCACCTTCCGGCCGGACTAGTACGATGCGCGCTCCATACGCGCCGAACCCGTCGCTACGTCCGGCACGTTTCAGCATCTGGGAGAGCCGCACATAAGCTCCAATTCGCGCCACAAGAAGATCCACGGCTACGAGACAAACAAGCCAGCGATGAGTACGAGTCGAAGACACGCGAAACCCGAACGAGACGACCCAACCATGAATCCCATCGCGCAGGTCCTACCTATACTCTACATCTATTACCGGGACCGGTTCGGACGCGTACGGCGCAGACGGTAAGTCAAACACCCACAACACAAACAAACGACACGTACCCGAAATATGTCACACACACATAGGGATGCACAAATGACGTACACTAGCAACAGCACAATCATAGGGGTGGGATGGGCATCACCAATGCCATACACACCCTTAGGGGCCTGGATGCCTGCCACCACCACCACCCCTACTCATGGGGGCCTGGATGCCCATCACTACTACCATCCCCACTCATGGGGGGCAGGATGCCTATCACTACTACCATCCTCACTCATGGGGGGCAGGATGCCTGCCACCACTACCATCCCCACTCATGGGGGGCAGGATGCCTATCACTACTACCATCCCCACTCATGGGGGGCAGGATGCCTATCACTACTACCATCCCCACTCATGGGGGGCTGGATGCCTATCACTACTACCATCCCCACTCATGGGGGCCTGGATGCCTATCACTACTACCATCCCCACTCATGGGGGGCAGGATACCTGCCACCACTACCATCCCCACTCATGGGGGGCAGGATGCCTATCACTACTACCATCCCCACTCATGGGGGGCTGGATGCCTATCACTACTACCATCCCCACTCATGGGGGCCTGGATGCCTATCACTACTACCATCCCCACTCATGGGGGCCTGGATGCCTATCACTACTACCATCCCCACTCATGGGGGCCTGGATGCCTATCACTACTACCATCCCCACTCATGGGGGCCTGGATGCCTATCACTACTACCATCCCCACTCATGGGGGCTGGATGCCTATCACTACTACCATCCCCACTCATGGGGGCAGGATGCCCATCACTACTACCATCCCCACTCATGGGGGCAGGATGCCTGCCACCACTACCATCCCCACTCATGGGGGGCAGGATGCCTATCACTACTACCATCCCCACTCATGGGGGCAGGATGCCTATCACTACTACCATCCTCACTCATGGGGGCTGGATGCCTATCACTACTACCATCCCCACTCATGGGGGGCAGGATGCCCATCACTACTACCATCCCCACTCATGGGGGGCAGGATGCCTGCCACCACTACCATCCCCACTCATGGGGGGCAGGATGCCTATCACTACTACCATCCCCACTCATGGGGGCTGGATGCCTATCACTACTACCATCCCCACTCATGGGGGCCTGGATGCCTATCACTACTACCATCCCCACTCATGGGGGGCCTGGATGCCTATCACTACTACCATCCCAACTCATGGGGGCCTGGATGCCTATCACTACTACCATCCCCACTCATGGGGGCCTGGATGCCTATCACTACTACCATCCCCACTCATGGGGGGCTGGATGCCTATCACTACTACCATCCCCACTTATGGGAGGCAGGATGCCCATCACTACTACCATCCCCACTCATGGGGGGCAGGATGCCTGCCACCACTACCATCCCCACTCATGAGGGGCAGGATGCCTATCACTACTACCATCCTCACTCATGGGGGCTGGATGCCTATCACTACTACCATCCCCACTCATGGGGGCCTGGATGCCTATCACTAATACCATCCCCACTCATGGGGGGGCAGGATGCCTGCCACCACTACCATCCCCACTCATGGGGGGCAGGATGCCTATCACTACTACCATCCCCACTCATGGGGGGCTGGATGCCTATCACTACTACCATCCCCACTCATGGGGGGCTGGATGCCTGCCACTACCACCACCCCTACTCATAGGACGGGTAATGCATGACACAACCAGCATACTCCCACATAAGGAATCACAGAAAATTACATCCACCCAAACAACATGACAAGCGTGTGTAGTCCATGTCAAATGCCAACAACACAAAACATGACAATGAACATACAATGTGACCCACTATCACATGTGTGACACATAAAAGTGTGTGGCCTCCACAATACAAGCCGACCATGACCACTGTGGCAATGGGGCCCAAAGCCCCATCACCACAGTCACCAAAAGGTAAGTGTGGGGTCCAAGGCTGATGCACCTTTTGATCAGTGTGACAATGGGGCCTAAAGCACCATCACCACAGTCACCAAAAGGTAAGTGTGGGGTCCATGGCTGATGCACCTTTTGATCAGTGTGGCAATGGGGCCCAAAGCCCCATCACCACAGTCACCAAAATGTAAGTGTGGGGTCCAAGGCTGATGCACATTTTGATCAGTGTGGCAATGGGGCCTAAAGCACCATCACCACAGTCACCAAAAGGTAAGTGTGGGGTCCAAGGCTGATGCACCTTTTGATCAGTGTGGCAATGGGGCCCAAAGCACCATCACCACGGTGATCATAAGGTAAGTGTAGGCATGGTAAAAGCTGCCAAAGACAAATTGTATGGATGAATCCTGGTCACACAACAACTAAAACATCTGTGGCATAGTAGTGCTTGTGTCCCATTGCAACATAGATTGGGCGAGGCTAACAGTGCAGTGACACAGAAACATCGTTTTGGCCATGTGCATACAAACATCACACATGGGGGACCACATTGCCAACAATCAGCCAATTACACAATGACAGAAGTGACCATCATGATGCTGACCCACATATCTGCACCTATGGACACACAAATGTATATAACCTGTGGAGACTGTCGATGTCAGGTGAACAAATACCATACCATGGCAGCAATGGGACATACAAACCATGATCATTGTGCTGACTGATGACCCAGGAGTCCCAGGGAGAGCAGGGGAAAATCACCAAACAAGATACAGCCAATGGCACACTACAGAAATGCCAATGCAGTGATGCAAATGCACTAACACAAACAGGCAGACTCACACTGCATATCAAACACAACAGGTGATGGGGGTGTGTGCCAGTGTCCCCAGGCAACCACACAACACATGAGGAGGCCTGAATCCCAATTACACAGATGTGTATACAGTGCCACACACAAGTAACTCATGGATTGGATTCCCCTATGTGGGCAATCTGGCATTGTTAGATGAGAGGGAGCCCAAATTACACATGTCACACAAGCTTGTAGGAACAGCAACTAACACAGCAAGAGACACACCCACCACAGCACTACCCCCAGGGACCCCACATTGTGCAGACACTAGCCTGCATGACAATTCCACTGTGATGACAAAGGTAGATGTTGATCACACTGTGAACCACAGCCATGTGTCCTCAGCTACAAACTACCATCACACCTACACAAGCTCCAATCAATCAGCAGGGCCTGCCAGCCAAGGCCAATATGGAGGTAGTGGTCTAGCCGTGCAACAACTCACATTTGCACACTCAACACCACACACCCTGATCTCCACCAATGTGCAGCAGTGAAGCTCACATGGACTGGTGACATTGCACATGCACCCATGACAATCCCAGGGGTGGTGGGGGGAACTAAGGTGCAGAAACCCATCACACATGCCCACTCAACATGACTCGTCTATGTATGACACACAGCACAGTACGCCGTACATGCGCATGATGTGAAATCCACCACAAACAATGGGATCCTGGCCATAGTCACACACCAACGAAAAAGCCAAGGTGAGACACAAAGAACACACGTACACAACTTCCAACATTGCAGCTCTGACCCTGAGGAGTGGCAGCAGTCACACACACAACGCGTCACAATCACTGAAAGCTACCACAAACTCAAAATCACATTACTTGTGTAAACAACAATTGCCAAGGGGAGTCCTGAATGTGTCCCATCAGCGTTTGCCCACATCCCCAGCCCTGACAACAAAGACAACCTGGGATGACAACCTCATGAACATCAGTTTGCCATGCACCCACATCACGGAGAAACCAGGTCCAAGATGCTGGATGAACACATACCAACTCTGCAAGCATCACAAACAGGAACATCCCTAGGGACACAGCCTGTGTATGAAAAGGGAAGGGAACATGCACAGACATGCTCACACAACACACAACACGGGCACACGCAATGTCACCAGATTACACACAGCCATGAGGGCACTCCACTCCTGTGGAAGGTCCACTGTGCCAAACCTTGTCTGTGCACGACTCAAACATATCAGCAGGACACTCCGTCAGTGAGTCAACAACTACAACACACAGAAGCCTCTGCTCACATCAGCCTGGGTACGGGAGTGTCACGTCAGTCATCTGCATATACCCAAAACACGTGGCAATCCAGTTGTACTGTATACACAGATGAGTCCTCCAAAATTGATGTGCAAAACTGCATGTCCAGTGGAGACGGGCACACAGTCAGGGTACTAGGAACATTGGACAGTGGTAAGCCCAACAGATGTGCAACAGTGTAGGACAAAGATGGTAATCTACAAATGCTAAACGTACATCCCTGTGTCAAATGCTGAACATTACACCCTCAGACTCAAGCAAGGGATGCTATAGATCCAGACTAGATTAGGACACATATCCCATGGATCACATGGAGCCCATCACAGCAAAACTACATTTACCTGATCTGAACACAATTACAACAGCAAATGCATGATTCTACACATCTACATCATGTACCACCAAAGATTAACCACAAGTAAACAAAAAGAGGCTTTATTCAGCAAGTGTGCAACTGAAATCAAAAGTCCAAAATTAACTACGGTCAATGTCCAGTCCAAATACACAGTCCCAACAGGGTGATGTGTGACAACTTGTCACCAATTGCTTGCCTGCACAGGTACCGACAGGGGACATCCCCCTTGGAGGGGCATACGAGGGGCAGGCCAGGCACCGCAGGGACAGTATCAGGGGATGCCAGAAGGAGGCAGGGAAGGTGAGGTGGGTGCAGGAGTGTCACCGGCAACTGCAGTGGAGGTGTCTGACTCAGGGGGCCGGCACCACCGCAGGGCTCAAGTCCGATGGTGTTGGTGCTGCAACCACTGCAGTGGGCTGGTCAAATGGAGTGGACTGGGTCCCCAATGCAGTGCCCGAGTCAGACGGGGTTGTTGTGGACTCCACCGCAGTGCATGACTCCAAGGGAGTGGAAGGGGGGCAGAAGAGCTGGGCAGGACAGAGGGGGGACACGGTCTCCACACCAGTGGCACATACAGTCAGAGCGGCTGGTTTGGGGGTGGAAGAGCAAGTGGCAGGGGGGAGGGCCTGAGCAGTTTGGGGATGCAGTATCGGTATGTGGGGGAACCTGGGGCAGGGTGTGGCAGTGGAACCTGTGGAGTGGTGGCCTGGGGGATGGAGGTGAGAGACTGGGTGGGTGACTTGCAGGGTGGTGGCGGGGTCTTGCTCTTCCGGGTCCGAGGGGACTTGCGGGTGGGGGGCTCACTCTGCCTGCGCCTGGGGGCGGGTGTCCGGGGGCGAGGGGCACTCCCCTCTCTGTGTGTGGACTTCCTCTTCCCCCGGTATCCTGGATCAGCGGGATTGGAGGGGAAGAGGCCGAGGTCAGAGAGGAAGAGCTGCTGTGTATGTGGGGTTGCAGGTGAGGCAAGGGAAGGGGTCTTGGAGGGAGAGGATCTTGAGGATTGCGGAGTGACTGTGGTTGCCTGTGTGTGTGTCAGTTCCCCATCCCCTGTGTGTGTGGAATCAGTCCCCTGAGGATGCTTGTGTGCACGTCTTGCCTTGATTTTGGGTGTGTGTGTGCTGCTCGTGTCTGTGTGTTTGGGTGATTGTGCAGGTGTGCATGTGCTTTGGACAGGTAGGGTGGTAGGAAGTGTGGATGGGGCAGAGGTGGGGCGGTGAGGGACTGTTGGAGGAGGGACACTGCTGCCGTCAGGGAGGAGTCCATGGACCTATTGCTCCTCTGTAGGGCAGACATACCCGTTGAGATGCCCTCCATGAACGACATCAGCTGTGTCAACAGAGTGGTGTGTGCATGGAGGACAGTCAGCATTGCTGTCTGCCCTACATGGAGCTGCCGAAGGAGGTACACAGACTCCTCACTCAGGGCAGCAGGGGACACAGGGGCAGGGGGTGCGGTGCCTGGCTTGAAGGAGACACGCTCCCGAGCACGGGAGCCTCCACGGACCTCAGGAATGGGAGCCAATGGGAGGGCGGTGGTGGTGGTGGTGGTGGTGGTGGCGGGGTCAGACAGACTAGCTGGGGTGTTGTGGCTGCTGACACCCGCATCCACAAGGGAGTCATCCTCCGAGCTGCTGTGGTCCCCAGCTGAGGTGGATGGTGCTGAGGACTCCTCGGTGTGGCTCCCTTCGCCCTCCGTGCCACTGGGTCCCTCTGACCACTCGTCGGACGCTGACCCAGTCTGGCTCCGCTGCTCCTCCTGGTCCGTGGAGCTGTCCCCTCCTGTGGCTGTGGATGTATCTGCAAACAATTAGGGAAACAGACAAACATCAGTCACCTGCACTGACCGCACACACCACAGTAAGTACAGCACATCACAGAGCAAGCCCTGGCATCTCTAGTAGAACATTGCCAAAAGTCATCACACAGATTAGGAGAAGCCAATTGTCAGTCTGATGGTCAACCATGGAACAGACACCCCTCCTGCCCTTGCACCCATCTGTCTGGTGCCTGTCTGATGGTAAGACCCCAGTGTGGACACATGCACCACCTACACAGTAGTTGGACATTGCTGAGAACACGGTGAAGTATGTGAACATGCCCACGTCACATCTCTTGCCACTGAGTCAGTGCAGGTGTCTGTATAAATGGACGGCCAGAGTCTAAATAGAAATGCATGTGATGCATACCAGCACCAGACCCCATGAAGCACCCATGTCCGGATAGTCAATGCCACAATGGGGTGCATGTTGCACATGTCACTCCCCTGCAGGATCACTCTTAGGAAGTTTAATGCCATGACACAGGCATGCCTGCAAAGTCATACATCACTGTCTCCAGTCACATGGCCATGGCAGCCAGCCAACAACAGTCTGCACTGTGTCACAATCCTAGGACATGGGGAAGGCAAGTAATGTAACTGACAAGTGCACATGTCCATCCCCCAAAACCACATCATTTGAACTACTATTTGTCCACGTCATACCAATTGGACATATGTGGGACATGAAACACAACTCTCTGAACATGAGCACCTCACAGTGTGCTGAGAATGAAAAACAGCTGCCTGAAAGTCACAGTGGCATACAGCTGTCTGCACAGTCATGTGATCAAACACCTATAAGTCACAGAAGTCTTGTCTCACATGGTCCAATAGCAGATGGCATGCTGACCCCTAACCGATAAACATCACAGGAGTCCCGACAACGTAGTCACAGCACAACGACACAGAGGCAGACACCTGAGGGAACATTTCACTGAGCACAGCATGTCAGCTGATACACGGGAGTGGGAGTACAGAGTGTATTGTATGCCCTGGAGTAGGCATGACTGTCCGGCTCCACCTGCAAGATGGATGAGCCCTGGTCAGTAGGCAGGTGGCTAGGCATGTGTGACACACTTGACATACATACTCCTGAGGCCCAAACATTTTACCCACCCGCAGCATGGGGGTGTGGCAAATACCCCAGGGACATGTGGTGATTCTGATCTGCAAGTGGATCACATATCAAAGTTACACCCAGACTACATTGCACGACTCAGGCATTGTGTGAGCAATTGACCCACCCATGAAGGCTAACACAATATCACGGGAACAAAAGCTGTCACCCACCTTGAGCAAAGCAAAATGCAAGGACCCTGTACCCGAGTGACACAATTATCCTGAGCGTAAGGAGCACACCGGCCTATCAGATGGGTAGTGGCCATGTCACAATAGAGGGACATGGGTACTGGACAACAAGACTGATGTACTGGGGAAGTTTAACCACGCCACAGGAGGGCACATAGAATGTCAGACAGAGTTCACAGTGCAGTCTTTGACTCACCCCTCCTTGCTGCTGTCTGCCCTTCAGCTGCCCATCCAGCTCCGGGAAGACCACCGGCAGGATCTGGAGCATATGGGGGTCAGGGTCCGGTGTCCGTCCCTCCTGCGAGGAGGCGACAGCTTCAGCTGGACCCTTGCAATCCTCCGGGTCCAGCCCCGAAGGTCCTGCCACCTCTTCTGGCAGTTGCGGATCCGGCGCTTGTAGACCCCCACGGATCTGACTGCCCGGACGATGGCCAGCCAGATATCCTGCTTCTGATGGGCATCAACCTGTTAGGATGACAAAGTGAAAAGGCCATTACTACACATGCAACATATCCGTGCATCACACAGTTGGAAATACATGTCTCAATCACAGGGGCATATGATGTACACAGGCAGTGCAACGAGGGCTATGGACAGTTTGCCAGCAGTTACTACATGGTATCATTGCATGGGAAGTGAACCTTGTTTGAATGCACTGTTACTCCACTGTACCTGTTCAGTGCATGTGACTACACACTTTGGGGGGTGAGTACTACTCAGTGAGCATGCTAGCCAGTGGTGTGCACACTGTAAATCCTGCTAGTCAGACAACATGCACAATTAGTAAGGCAGTGGACAGCACACTCACCTGCTCCCCTGGTGTCCCATACAGCTTGCTGTACTGTGGAAGGAGGTTGTCCAGCAGGGCCTGGTTCTCCACATGGGTGAAGGCTGGGGCTCTCTCCACAGTACGTGCCATTGCAGTAGCCAGAGGATGCAGAGACAGCAGCAGTGTAGTGGCAGATGTCGTCCTGGAGCATGTAGTGCAGGCAAGTGAGCCCTCAGGGGAACAGCCAGCATTATATGTGTGCAGCAGAGGCAGATACTGTGCCAAGTGTCCAAAGTGATAGGTCCAAGTCGTATGCATCTTATGAATCTGACCAATCCATGGAATTGCAGCACCAAGACACGCCCACAGCATCCTTCAAAAATTTCAACTTCATGACACCCATGAATTTGCAACATTGTTGTGGCTGGCCAACTGAATTCACTGCATCAGACTCGTTGAAGCTTCAAAAACGCGTCCGTTGCCATGCCAGGCCCCAGCCAATGCGTGCGCACCGATCGGACCATTGCTGTACAACACGTACCCACGATACAACGCGTACCCGTTCACATTCAATGCAATGGTCCATGTGGGCACACCGATCGGACCATTGCTGTACAACGCGTACCCGCTCACATTCAATGCAATGGTCCGTGCGGGCACACCGATCGAACCATTGCTGTGCAACGCGTACCAGGCATACAACGCGTACCCGCTCACTTTCAATGCAATGGTCCGTGCGGGCACACCGATCGGACCATTGCTGTACAACGCGTACCCGCTCACATTGAATGCAATGGGCCGTGCGGGCACACCGATCGGTCCATTGCTCTACAACACGTACCAGGAAAGGTCACACGCATATGTCACCATGCTGGTCACTGGTGAACCTATGTCAGCCACATTTACTATCCAGGGACTCAGGGGCACACCTACAACATCACACCCAGTCCACACTGTCTATGAGGCATGTGTGGCAGCATAACCTTATCTGTGTATGGGGGTGAACATGTGGATTTTGGGGTGGCACTTGGGGGCAGACACACCCAGGCTGTGCACGTGTTAATGGGGACAGGGTCCTTTGTGTGTTGTGCACATGACCACTGTGGTGTGCAACTTTTCATTTCTGAGCATGTGTCATGGTCACATTTCCAGGTTGTGTATGTGTATGACATGTCACATACCCCCAGGCTCACATGTGGGAAGGCATGTACGTCACAGGGTGGCCCATTCCAACACTAGTGATGTCCCTCCACAGTCTGTGTGCATGTTGTGTATCACATGTCTCTGACTCCATGTGCACAATGGGAGACAGTCTCCACATCCACGTGGTTTGTGCATGAACTTTGATGGTGTGTGTGTCACAGACGTCCATGTCTGTCCTGCAGAGGCTACAGGGGCCACCACCTGTGGGTGTCATGTTTGTTTTTCTGACGTGTACATGATACGCCATGTAATGCCAGTGTCCATGTGGCAAGACAGGCTCCCTGGGAATCTACCTGTCAATGAGCTGTGATGCCTGTGGAGCATCTGTCCAGACATGTCACTGTGGTATGTGTGTGGAACGTGAGAGCAGTTAATGTGTACTGTGACACAGCCTAATGGTGTCCCATAGCACAGCCAGGAACCAGTTGTCAACACTTGTTGAACAGAGAGATGTTAGATGATGTCCATGTAGGTGCCATATATGTCCAAACGGGACGACACACACATCAAGTACTTGTGTATGTTGATGATGTGTCATGTGAAATTGAGTATGGTGAACGGCACATTGGTGGGGTGACTGACAATCTTGCTTTCTTCACCTATGCACTGCAGGGCTCCTGCTGTCCATCGACCATTCCCAGACCTGGCAACGATGGTGGAACGTGACAGCATCCGACGGTACCGCTTCACCAGGCAGCTGATTGAGGATTTGGCAGTGCGGTTGGCCCCACATTTGCAGCCTGGCCGGCCGTATCCTACAGCGCTGACCCCCAAGGTGAAGGTGATGGCAGCCCTACACTTCTTTGCCACCGGTACCTTTCAACACACTGTGGCAACTACTGGTGGGATGTCACAGACTATGTTCAGCCGTGTGCTACGCGATGTTTTGGGGGCAATGTTGAGATACCTCAACCAGTACATCTATTTCCCAACACGTCAACGACTCACTGACGTCAAGAGTGACTTCTATGCCCTGGGGAGGATGCCACATGTAATTGGCTCCATTGATGGGACACATGTGGCTTTGATACCACCACAGGCACATGAGCAGGCATACCGGAACCGTAAACATTACCATTCGATCAATGCTCTGGTGGTATGTCTTGCAGATATGACCATCACACATGTGTGTGCCCGTTTCCCCGGTTCGGCACACGATGCCTACGTGATGAGGAGTAGTCGCATCCCGAGGATGATGTCACAGATGCCGAACCAGCGTGCCTGGCTTGTTGGTGTGTACTGACTTTGTACCATTGTGTGTGTTCTGCTATGTTGTTTTCCGCACACATTTTCAAATCGGCTAATGTGCAATTGTCTGTCTGTAGGTGACTCGGGATACCCCAACATGCCGTGGTTGCTGACACCCCTCAGGAACCCTGTGACACCAGCCCAGATGCGCTACAATGAGGCACATGGTCGGACGAGGAGGGTGATTGAGCGGACCTTTGGTCTCCTGAAGAGCCGCTTCCACTGCCTGGACAAGACAGGAGGGGCCCTCCCATATGCCCCAGCAAAGGTGTGCAAGATTGTCATCGTCTGCTGCATGCTACACAACCTGGCAGTGCGGAAGGAGTTGCCTCTCATCCTGGATGACGATGACCAACGTCCGCCACCTGTGGAAGATCCTGGCCTGGGTCACGATGCCAGTGAAGATGATGATGATGATGATGGTGATGTCCGCACACAGCTCATCACCAACTTCTTCAGCTGAATGTGAGTCTCCAGAGGGTTGTAATGTCAATGATTTGAGTTTGCATGATATGTGTGTGTGGTGCTCTGGTGCTGTTTGAGTGTGGCCATGTGCTACTTGACTGGATGCGTGCAGCGATGTGTCCTTGCAGGTGGTCTGTACTGCCCAACAGTGTTGACATGCTAACTTGGTTTTGTGTAGTTATCTCGTGACATGTATTAGACATGAGTATTGCCGTTCTGTGCTGTTCTTCAGTGGTTTTGACTGTGTGTCATGTCTGTCCTTCACAGGGTGCTGCTGGAGTTGTCTGATCAACTTGGATCCCCCGAATCCATGATTCAACTTCCAAGGTGGAAGCAGTCGTTTCCCTACAGGTGATGTGCCACACACCCCTGGACTTTCTATCTTCTGCACTTTTTGACTTTGTGGCCACAGCCAGGTTGGATTAGCTTGCATTTGTAGTGGAAACGACATGTTGGAAATGTGTAATAAACCTGTGCTTGACTTTGGGATGTGCGTTGTCTGTAATCACACATTTGACTGACATTTGCTTACTGCACCTGTTGTCTAGTTGACAGTGACTGTGAATAGGTGGCGTGTCTGTACATTCCACTGTACTTCGTTGCAACATCAGTATAGGTGATGAGTCTGATGGCCCTGGTGTGTATGTGTTTTGTGGCCCTAGTGGTGTGTCTCCCTCATATGTGTCACGTCACCATGACTGACATGACAGTGTTGGACTTGCTGTAGCAGTTAGCATGCACAGTGTAATTTAGAAGATCAACATCTACATGACAAAAACCACGTTGGAATCACAACAGAGGCAGATATGGTATATTGGTGAGTTTATTTACAGACAGGTGTGAGGATGGTGCACAGGATGGTGGGTGCTGTACATAGAAATTTGGATTTAAAGTTCCCATGTGAATTGGAAGTCTTGGTAGCTGAAAACTCCAGAGTAAAGTCCACAGTCATCTGATACATTTGGTCAACTAGAGCTCCCCATGTCATGTGGGAGAGTTGGCTTGGCTTCAACAGGGCGTGCAGTATGCACATAGAGGAAAAGTTCCAGAACAGGTGTTGGCTTCCTGAGGGATATAGATGGCCATCGGCCTCTCAGTTTGGCCTCCTCGGACGGCCCCTCTTCTTGGGGGGGGACCCTCAGGTGCAGGCTGCGGCGGTGCAGGGGACTCTCTGCCAGAGTCCTCCTCCCTCCCTGTGGCATTTGCAGTTGTTTCAGCAGCAGATGTTGTGGGCACACAGGGAGGTGAGGCCATGTTGGTGCTGATCTGGCGGAGGCATGTCAGTATGTCCCTATGCACCGCTGTCAGTTGTTCCAATGTGTCCCACTTGGACTCCATGCCACACATGTGTGTCTCGACACGTGACATGTGTGTCTCGACACGGGACGTGTGGGAGTCCAAGTGGGCATGATGGGCAGCCTGCTGCTGTTGTATGTCCTTGAGGATCCCCACTACCTGGCTGACCTCTCCGGTGCTAGTCTGGTACACATCCGCGATGCGTGCCAGTTGTGGGTCATCATACAGTCCAGACCCCTCTGCAAGGAGAGACCTATGTCTCCTACCCCTCACACCACCCCTGGCGACACGTGCAGGACCTGCAGTGGCACGCACAGGTGACCGTGGGCCCACTTGGGTGTTGTTCCTGGGCTCGTTGTCAGCAGCTCCAGTTTGGGCCTGGGTCCATGCGCTGTTGTCATCTGTGGACATTGGTGTGTCCGTGTTTGCAGGGGTGGCCTGTGTGTTGGCAGTTGTTGGAGGGGTGGATGCAGGGGGTGCAGATGTTGGTCCTGCTGGTGCTGCATGATGACTCACACCGGAGGGTCCAGCTGGTTCTTCGCCATCCGAGGAGTGCAGAGGCTGATCCACACCAGTGAGCTCAGTGTTCCCCGGAGCCTGGGACAGGGAATCCTCCTGGTCTGCTGCTGTGTCCCCATCATCTCCTGTTTTGGGGAGAGACACAGATTGTATGTTATGTTTCTACTGGCATCAATTGTTCAAACACCTGACAGTTGTGACTGTACCTCTGGATGTGGGCCAGGACATTGGATTCTCCTAAATAGTGACAGTCAGTGAGTGATATTGGTGTAGCACATTGTACTGCCAACCTGTGGCATGTCAATGTGAATGTTGAGGTGTGTGCATGACCAGCATTGGTGGTATTTGGTTACCATCCAGGCATCCTTCTCCCCCAGCCCAGTTATCCCACCATGCAACGTGCTTGCATTGCAGGGAGTGCAAGTTGGCTTTCAGGATGTCAGGCAGTGGTGTTGTGCTGTTTGTTGGTGCACAGTTCCCAGCAGGGCCTTGTGCTCCCCACAGCAGTACCCAGTGTCAGCCATCTTGTGAGTCCTTATCCACTCCCTGTGATGTGAGCATGGTTGAGAGCGGTGTTGATGGGCCAATTGTGAGGGTGAGCAATATCTGTGCCTACAACTCCCATCATGCTATTGCCTCCACCCCCTTCCCAGCATGCCCATCCTTCCTTCCTTTTGACTCTGCTTCCCTGTGGGGTGGGGTGCCTGTGCTGACAGGATGGCTGGGAGTGTTGTCCTGGCAGTTGTTTGGCTACAAGTCCCAAGAGTGTCCCTGTGCTTCACACAGCATAACCCAGGGTGGTGGTTCTTTGTGGGATCTTCAGTTAGGCTGTGAGGCATTGCATTCTCCCAGGTGGGTTATGTGGAGTTAGTGTTGAGGGTGTGTGTGAGGAGAGCTGCTTGTAACTATGGTCAGTGCTGTGAGTCCTCCTTCCCACCCAGCCAGATATCCCACCATGCAACGTGCTTGCATTGCAGGGAGTGCAAGTTTGCTTTCAGGATGTCAGGCAGTGGTGTTGTGCTGTTTGTTGGTGCACAGTTCCCAGCAGGGCCTTGTGCTCCCCACAGCAGTACCCAGTGTCAGCCATCTTGTGAGTCCTTATCCACTCCCTGTGATGTGAGCATGGTTGAGAGTGGTGTTGATGGGCCAATTGTGAGGGTGAGCAATATCTGTGCCTACAACTCCCATCATGCTATTGCCTCCACCCCCTTCCCAGCATGCCCATCCTTCCTTCCTTTTGACTCTGCTTCCCTGTGGGGTGGGGTGCCTGTGCTGACAGGATGGCTGGGAGTGTTGTCCTGGCAGTTGTTTGGCTACAAGTCCCAAGAGTGTCCCTGTGCTTCACACAGCATAACCCAGGGTGGTGGTTCTTTGTGGGATCTTCAGTTAGGCTGTGAGGCATTGCATTCTCTCAGGTGGGTTATGTGGAGTTAGTGTTGAGGGTGTGTGTGAGGAGAGCTGCTTGTAACTATGGTCAGTGCTGTGAGTCCTCCTTCCCACCCAGCCAGATATCCCACCATGCAACGTGCTTGCATTGCAGGGAGTGCAAGTTTGCTTTCAGGATGTCAGGCAGTGGTGTTGTGCTGTTTGTTGGTGCACAGTTCCCAGCAGGGCCTTGTGCTCCCCACAGCAGTACCCAGTGTCAGCCATCTTGTGAGTCCTTATCCACTCCCTGTGATGTGAGCATGGTTGAGAGTGGTGTTGATGGGCCAATTTTGAGGGTGAGCAATATCTGTGCCTACAACTCCCATCATGCTATTGCCTCCACCCCCTTCCCAGCATGCCCATCCTTCCTTCCTTTTGACTCTGCTTCCCTGTGGGGTGGGGTGCCTGTGCTGACAGGATGGCTGGGAGTGTTGTCCTGGCAGTTGTTTGGCTACAAGTCCCAAGAGTGTCCCTGTGCTTCACACAGCATAACCCAGGGTGGTGGTTCTTTGTGGGATCTTCAGTTAGGCTGTGAGGCATTGCATTCTCCCATGTGGGTTATGTGGAGTTAGTGTTGAGGGGGTGTGTGAGGAGAGCTGCTTGTAACTATGGTCAGTGCTGTGAGTCCTCCTTCCCACCCAGCCAGATATCCCACCATGCAACGTGCTTGCATTGCAGGGAGTGCAAGTTGGCTTTCAGGATGTCAGGCAGTGGTGTTGTGCTGTTTGTTGGTGCACAGTTCCCAGCAGGGCCTTGTGCTCCCCACAGCAGTACCCAGTGTCAGCCATCTTGTGAGTCCTTATCCACTCTCTGTGATGTGAGCATGGTTGAGAGTGGTGTTGATGGGCCAATTGTGAGGGTGAGCAATATCTGTGCCTACAACTCCCATCATGCTATTGCCTCCACCCCCTTCCCAGCATGCCCATCCTTCCTTCCTTTTGACTCTGCTTCCCTGTGGGGTGGGGTGCCTGTGCTGACAGGATGGCTGGGAGTGTTGTCCTGGCAGTTGTTTGGCTACAAGTCCCAAGAGTGTCCCTGTGCTTCACACAGCATAACCCAGGGTGGTGGTTCTTTGTGGGATCTTCAGTTAGGCTGTGAGGCATTGCATTCTCCCAGGTGGGTTATGTGGAGTTAGTGTTGAGGGGTGTGTGAGGAGAGCTGCTTGTAACTATGGTCAGTGCTGTGAGTCCTCCATCCCACCCAGCCAGATATCCCACCATGCAACGTGCTTGCATTGCAGGGAGTGCAAGTTGGCTTTCAGGATGTCAGGCAGTGGTGTTGTGCTGTTTGTTGGTGCACAGTTCCCAGCAGGGCCTTGTGCTCCCCACAGCAGTACCCAGTGTCAGCCATCTTGTGAGTCCTTATCCACTCCCTGTGATGTGAGCATGGTTGAGAGTGGTGTTGATGGGCCAATTGTGAGGGTGAGCAATATCTGTGCCTACAACTCCCATCATGCTATTGCCTCCACCCCCTTCCCAGCATGCCCATCCTTCCTTCCTTTTGACTCTGCTTCCCTGTGGGATGGGGTGCCTGTGCTGACAGGATGGCTGGGAGTGTTGTCCTGGCAGTTGTTTGGCTACAAGTCCCAAGAGTGTCCCTGTGCTTCACACAGCATAACCCAGGGTGGTGGTTCTTTGTGGGATCTTCAGTTAGGCTGTGAGGCATTGCATTCTCCCAGGTGGGTTATGTGGAGTTAGTGTTGAGGGGGTGTGTGAGGAGAGCTGCTTGTAACTATGGTCAGTGCTGTGAGTCCTCCTTCCCACCCAGCCAGATATCCCACCATGCAACGTGCTTGCATTGCAGGGAGTGCAAGTTGGCTTTCAGGATGTCAGGCAGTGGTGTTGTGCTGTTTGTTGGTGCACAGTTCCCAGTAGGGCCTTGTGCTCCCCACAGCAGTACCCAGTGTCAGCCATCTTGTGAGTCCTTATCCACTCCCTGTGATGTGAGCATGGTTGAGAGTGGTGTTGATGGGCCAATTGTGAGGGTGAGCAATATCTGTGCCTACAACTCCCATCATGCTATTGCCTCCACCCCCCTTCCCAGCATGCCCATGCTTCCTTCCTTTTGACTCTGCTTCCCTGTGGGGTGGGGTGCCTGTGCTGACAGGATGGCTGGGAGTGGTGTGCTGGCAGTTGTTTGGCTACAAGTCCCAAGAGTGTCCCTGTGCTTCACACAGCATAACCCAGGGTGGTGGTTCTTTGTGGGATCTTCAGTTAGGCTGTGAGGCATTGCATTCTCCCAGGTGGGTTATGTGGAGTTAGTGTTGAGGGGGTGTGTGAGGAGAGCTGCTTGTAACTATGGTCAGTGCTGTGAGTCCTCCTTCCCACCCAGCCAGATATCCCACCATGCAACGTGATTGCATTGCAGGGAGTGCAAGTTGGCTTTCAGGATGTCAGGCAGTGGTGTTGTGCTGTTTGTTGGTGCACAGTTCCCAGCAGGGCCTTGTGCTCCCCACAGCAGTACCCAGTGTCAGCCATCTTGTGAGTCCTTATCCACTCCCTGTGATGTGAGCATGGTTGAGAGTGGTGTTGATGGGCCAATTGTGGGTGTGACCAATATCTGTGACTACCACTCCCATCATGCTATTGGCTACACTGACTTGACCAGTATACACAGAATTCCTTCCTTTGAGTGAGCTTCCCTGTGAGGTGGTGTTCTAGTGGTGGGTAAATATCTGTGAGTGTTTGTTGGTTCTATTTGTGCCACTGCCTTGCTGTATTTGTTGTTAGGTTTGTAGATCTCATGACACAGATACATATCACTATGAGATGGCAGGTATTGTGTTTGTCTGACTAGCATTCACATCTTGGGATGAATATCTTTTGGTTGCTGTGTATTGACTGTGATGTGTGTGTGTTGTCACACCATATTGTATATATTAGTTGTGTACTCACCAGGCTCTGGGATGTCTGTTAGTCCGTATACGCTCACTGGTGGTAGGATGGCCCGCACCTTCTCCTCCCAGGGCCTGAGGTATACTGGTTTTGCAGGAGGGCCACTGCCGGTGTGCTGGCTGAGGAGGTAGTCCTTTTTGAGTCGTTCCCGGACCCTCCTGCGCACATCATACCACCTGTTCTGGATGTCTTCCTTTGTGCGCAAACATGGTGATTGTGCGTTCACCCTGTCGACAATCCTCGCCCACATCTTGGTTTTCTGCGACATTGGGGTCTGTTGTACCAATGTACCAAACAACTGTGGTTCTACCCTGAGTATCTCGTCTACCAGGACTTCCAATTCACAATCTAGGAAGTTATGGTTCTTCTTTGGGGGCATGGTGATGGGTGGTGGTGGTGATTGATGTGTGTGTGTGTGTGCAGGTGGGGGGTGTGAGTGTAGGTTTAGCTGGGTGTGTGTGAGGGTGCTATTTGTAGGTGTGGTAATGGTGTGTGGTTTGTGTGATGTATGAGCTGTGAGTGTGTCTGTGGTTGCTGTGTGATGGTGTTGTGTGCTGGCAGGTCAGTGGAATTTGCAAAGGATCATGGTAGGGATTTGTGGCCTTTATGTAGGTGGAGTTGGAGGTGTGTCCTTGTTACATTTTTTTTCCCTCCCTGTATTTATTGGCTTGGTGGTTGCTTGTTTGGCCCTTTTTTTTCTAATTTTTCATTGGTGTTTTTGGTGCATGTACGAGTCGTTCTTGTGTCCGAGTAGGACGCTGCAGTTGTCTGGTGCGATCTTGTCCGACTCATTCCCGCTGTGTGTCAGCTAGGTTTCATATGCGGCGTACGAGTCGGTCGCGTAGTATTGGGTTGCTTCGGCTGGGTTTTGTATGCGTGTCGGTCGTACGGCTTGTGCTCCGGGCGAGTAGGTTGTGTTTTGCACGCACAGCATCGTACTACGCGGGTCGGAGTTCGCGGGTACGTTTCGTTCGGGTTCAATCCGAGTGCGTGTCGGTCGGTTCGTTTCGCCTGATTTCCCGGCCGGATGGCTTGTTTCCGTCCGGCTCGGTCGGTCGTTTTGTATTCCGTCCGAGTCTGTCGGATTTTACATTCATTTCATCGTACTACCCGGGTCGTGCGGCGCCGGTCCGAGTCGGTCGGACTAAATTCCCGTACCGAGTCGGTCGGTACGTTTTCCGGCCCGAATCGGAATCGGCCCCTAAATGTTTGTAGTGTATTGCATTCTATCGCGTGTGTGGAAATGTTCTTTGTTTGGCACGAGCTGAGCGCCCTCGCTCAGCTCTACTGTTTGTAGCAATGCTTTGAACATGTTCTTTCACATGAATGGTATGGCTGGGGGCCAGGATCCCGTTACAGATTGCTTTTGGAATCCAGGCTGGCAGGTCATGCTGTGGGCTTCATCATATGGAAACAACATCCTTTTCTACTTATCCCCTGCTGCGCTAAATGTACTCATTTCATCTTTGCGACAATTTTCCAGTCCACCAACACACACTGGAGATTATTTTGAAATAATTGGAGACATTTTGGAGATTCGTTGGTGAGGGTCAAGACATATTGGTGAACAGCACACAGAAGTGACATTGACAGCGCCTGTTGCGGACTCATTTCCCAGCTTGCCTCACTGCTTCTTCGACTATTTTAGAAGTTTCTAGCTATTTTCGGCACTTTTGTGGCGTGTCCCCGTTTTTGCTTTGGAGCCCTCGTGCACAGTGTGCGCATTCCTAACGGTGATCTCGACGCCCATAAACATCATCCAGCAGCACGTCAGCCATCTTAAATTATGAAGTATTCAACTCGTTGCATGTAGCTTTGTTGACAAGCACCGAAGCACACTTCTTCATTCATGAAGGAATTTAATCTGCATATTTACCGATAGGCAAACGTCTTCGTCTACCGCTTCAAACAATTTGATGTAACAGTTTGCCCTCAGCTTTGGTGATGGACACACCTCTCTTCTGGAAATGACACACTGATTATTTTGTAAGATAACGGTTGCATGCACACTCATTGACAGGCACACCATCTCATCTGTATTAGTACATTATTTGGCATTATTATTATTATTAGTACTTATATTCACGCTGCATTACTTTTCAAATTATAGGTGTCCATTACGATGTCGGGCGGATAAAAATCCGCCATCAAGCACAGTGGCTAAAATCCGCCCGCCCACACCCCCTGAATACCGACCGAGCAATTACGATGGCGCGAACCGAAAACCGCCGGAGGCGGAAAATAAACAGAAAAAACCGCCCGCCCATGTCCGAGTCCAAGTCCATCCGCCCGCCACGGACGGAAAGACGCACGAAAAGCCAAAACCGCCCGCCCTGACGACCGAGACACCGCCCGTGAAATTAGGATCGTACCGACATGAGCGCGGAAAATCCACAAATACACCGCCCGCCAGCGCAAACAACAGTGACGAAAATGGACACGGCGGAAGCCCTGGCGGCCACCTCCATGCACAGAAACCATCCGCTGACGAAAACAAACACACACAACATGGCTAACAAGTCCACACAGCAACCCACGCACAAAAACCCAAACACAGTACACATCCCTGAAACACCCCCTGGACATACAAATCAACTACAAATCCCAGAACACCAGCCACAACACACCTGAAAACAACAGACCACCATGACACACCCACATAGGTAAGTACAAAACCAGCCCCTCCACAGACCACAACCCCCTGCAACATTACAAACTGAGGACGAAAGCACACAACACAGCGAGACAGAAAGGACAGCAGCACACCACAGACACGCACCTATCACACCCATCACCACCACCACCAAACACCTGACCCACAAACCCCCTGCACATCACACACCACACACCGCACCAGCACCACAAACACCAAAACACACACCATGGCATCACACAGAATGCCCAAGTTCACTTCCACCGAGCTGACGGTCATGGTCGACGAGATCGTCAAGGTGCACCCACAAATCTATGGCAACCAGGTCCAACAGACACCACTATCCACCAGAAACCGGTTGTGGAGCAGGATCGTAGACCAGGTCAATGCAGTCGGGAACGTTCCACGCAACAGAGGAGAAATAAACAAAAGGTGGAACGACCTCAAAAGCGTGGTCAAGAAGAAGGAGAGCAAAAATCGAGAGCTGGCTGCCAGGACTGGCGGAGGGAATCCCGCGCTTTTCAAGACCTTCAAGGCGTGGGAGGAGAAGGTGCGAGTGATCATACATCCGGAGATCCTCACCGGATTACCAGGGGAGTGGAGGCTGGTAAGTACAAACAAACGTATACCAGCACACCGCTATGTACTCACATGCACCACCACCATGCCATAGCTCCCAGGGACAAACACCCCCATGTCCAGCACACAATACACAAGACATCACCCACACATGCAACAGACACTGATACACACTCAGCCCAAAGCTACCAACCAACAAAACCATGGGGGCATGTGTACAGTGAGCCAGCACCGCAACTACCACCAGGTCCCCTTGTACTCCAGATGCGCCAGAATGAGCACTCCCCACACCCACATCCATGTGTCCGCCATAGCTGCACTGACCGACAATGAACAGGTAAGTAGCCGGAACACAAAGACAGTGAGTCGGAGGGGGGACAGCTGAAGTCAAACACCCACCAGGCCCCCACTACCACAGACCAGCAAGGTGGAGCACACCCCACATCCATGTGTCCGCCATAGCTGCACTGACCGACAATGAACAGGTAAGTAGCCGGAACACAAAGACAGTGAGTCGGAGGGGGACAGCTGAAGTCAAACACCCACCAGGCCCCCACTACCACAGACCAGCAAGGTGGAGCACACCCCACATCCATGTGTCCGCCATAGCTGCACTGACCGACAATGAACAGGTAAGTAGCCGGAACACAAAGACAGTGAGTCGGAGGGGGACAGCTGAAGTCAAACACCCACCAGGCCCCCACTACCACAGACCAGCAAGGTGAAGCACCCCTCCCTCCCAGTACCATGTGGCATCCATTGCATTGCGCACTCAGAAACAACCTGTAGGTGGGAAACTGTACAGGGCGGGGCGTCTGTAGGCATGAGGACTGTACTACGACTGACACATGGGACATGACACGTAGCAGAGGAACACGCAGCACTGCTCCCAGTCACAATCATGAGACCAATGTGCACACGGACATGTTCGACAGAGTCAAACCCCACATGACCTATCACAGATACAGCAACACCTAAGGAGCCACGTCTGCATGTACAAGTCCCACTGGAGCACAGACCCACACGGCAGGTACTGTGCCACCCATCACACACATCAGCAACACCATCGAAGTCCTGTCCATGTAGTCCTCACTGCCTGTCACCCACACATCGTACAACAACGCCCACGTAAGACAGACCGTACTAGAAGTAACAGCTTGGAACCACAATATTGCACACAAAGACAACCGGACCCATGAAACACACAGGCACACAATGCACATTCAACATATCATCCATCTCATCTCACAGCCACAATGTCATGATCGGATGTCATACCTAACAGCTGGCCCACATCCAGTAGACATGCAAAGATACCTGCCTATGACAAAACAAGTGCCTGCAGTGACCGAAGCGCACGTCACACTGCGAATAACGACACACATAACATAGTCAACACCCCAAGAGCACAGCACTGATGCACATGTACCAGGGCAGCGCGCACACAAAGGAATTGGCCCATCTTCAATACGACGTGTGGCACACAACAAGCACGAACTCACAACATTGCTACCAATGTGATGTCCATGAATGATAACAGTCAGCAGATATTCCGGCCATGTGAGACAGACACACACCTTTGTCCATGCACTGTCACGTTGCCAGAACACATGTCACGTTCTGCACCCATCACCCACAGCATGTACCCCAAAAGCATATCTCAACCCAAGAGCGTGTAGGGGCTGTACCCCCTTCTGGCATCAGCGTACCTAAGCGTACCATCCCTCCCCCTAAACCATCGTTCAACCCAACATCGCCGATGGCCCTGGAGCACGCATACACACGAGCCACAAAATGTAGGAGCATAGCAACACACACCCATCGGCATTGCTAATCCGTCCCATGCCACATGTCCACATCACACAGACCCATTGCCTAGCCCACGCATACACACATCGTACATCCACACACGCCACTGGGAAACCTGTGCACGACAGTGCACGAACTGTGAATGTCAGACAACCAATACATACTTTGCTAGGTGCAACACAATGACCCATTTCATCTTCCCCACAGGTGCCGAACTGCTGGATGCTGGAGAGGGTGACAGCAGCCAGCACAGCCAGTCTGCAAGCCCCCGACCCGGACTCACGGATGTAGAGGAGCTGGACACCTCTCCGGACACGGACCACCCAGCAGGCCCATCTGGAGTGGCAGGGCACAACCGCTCCCCAGGGCCCCTCCTGCCTACCAACCCATCACCCAGGGCTGCTGACCAGTCACAGACCCCTGCTGCCACGGCCGTTGCGGCCACCACCACCGCCGCAACCACCACCACCACGCCATCCCTCGCCACAGCACCTGTGCAAGGGTCGGCACGGCCGTCGGGCTCCACCCCGGGAGCCAGAGCGAGGACCGTGGTGAGCAATGTGGCCAGTGGGCAGGTCGGTGGCAGCAGTACTGGTAGGAGGAGCAGGGTCAGGCCAACGCCAACTGTGCCTGGGAGCCAAGCCCTGCCGCCAATCGACAGAGTCCTTGGGGCCTATGAAGAGGCCCAAGGCGAATGGGCCAGGTCGGCAAGCGACACGCGGGAGGTCCTTGCGGTGTTGAGGTCCATGGACGCCCATATGGCCCAAATCGCGGCACTCATGGGCCAGCTGGTGGTGGGGGAGGGCACAAGCAAGGCCAGCAACACCACCTCCGCCACCACCTGCTGTGGCGCAGGCTCGTGCAGCCTCGCGTTCCCCTGCGTCCACAGCGAGTGAGCACTCCTCAGCCACCACCAGCGGAACATCAACACCCCCTACCAAACGTGGAAGGGGCCGTCCGAAGAGGAAACAGGTGTCCAGAGAGGACTTCGCCCGCACCAAACGCCAGTGAGTCAGCCAGCCACCTTGACCACCTACTGCATTGACATGGAATACGATCCTACCCCACACTGCCATGTGAATGGCATGTGTCTGTTGGACTGTGGACATAGAACTCCATGGGTACACCTTGACCATCACGCAGCCATGACCGTCAACTTATTGTCACAGCATGCACCACATTTGTCATCACCTTGCACACAATCACATGTCACCGCTGTTAATAAATACACCTTGTTCACAATCGGCTTAATGTGTCCTGGGTTTATTCCACGATGTGCAATCGCCACCATGAGCAGAAATGCATCTGCTGTGTGGCATGTCGATGGGACAGGAGAGGCTGCAGGGACCTAGGGGTGTAAAACAGAACAAGAGTACATTCAATGAGTGTGTCACACACTCATCACACAGTACTTGTCACCAACTACAAGCAATGCACACACATCTCACAGAGCAACAGGGCACAATGCTACAGCCACTGTCAGTGGCATACCAACCTGGACATGGACCATTGACACACAGCACTCAGTGAACAAAAGGCCCCCGTAACAGAGCACACATACACCTGCACAACTACAGCTACATCAGCCGTCGTACATGGTCACTCACCGTCAAGTGAAGTAGCGGGCGATGAGCTGCTGACGCACATTCACAGCTTCATCCTCTCCACTGTCCTCTTCACTGGAGCTGTCCAGGTCTGCAGGCTGGGGCCCTGGTTGATCTCCGTCATCCACAATTAGGGGATCTGCTTGCGGATCGCCAGATTGTGCAGCATGCAGCAAGCCACAATTACCTGGCACACCTTCTGTGGGGAGTATGCCAGTGCGCCCCCGGTGCGGTCCAGGCATCTGAACCTGGACTTGAGGAGGCCAAAGGTCCGCTCAACCACACGTCTGGTCCTCCCATGTGCCTCATTGTAGCGTACATCTGCTGGGCTCCCAGGACGTCGTAATGGGCTGAGCAGCCAGGCTCCATTCGGGTAAGCAGAGTCACCTGGGTGTGAGGGACACAGAGAACCGTTGCAATTCCAACTGGACACAAGACAGCATCGCACAGCCAGCACGCTACACTACTCCACATACTCACCAACAATCCAGCCACGGTCCGGTTGCAGATTGGTCATCAGACGTGGTAGGATGCTGTTGCGCATGATGTGCGCGTCATGGGCCGATCCTGGGAATTTCGCACACACGTGTGTGATCACCATGTCCGCAAGGCACACCACTTGCACATTCAGGAGTGCGTGTGCTTCCGGTTGCGGTAGAGGTGCTCGGTGGCCTGTGGTGCAACAAGGCCAACATGGGTGCAGTCTATTGCACCAACGACGTGGGGATTCGTCCAAGAGCATAGAATGCACCCTTCACTGCCGCCAATTCACGAGCCCTGGGGAAGCGGATGTATCTGTTCCTGTACAGCATCATGGCTGACAGTACATCCCTGAGCACCATGCTGAACATGGGTTGGGACATCCCACCTCCACTGCCCACTGTGTGCTGGAATGACCCAGTGGCGAAGAAATGCAGTGCAGCCATCACCTTAGCCGTGGGGGTGAATGCTGTTGGATACACCCTGCTAGGACGGAGGTGGGGTTCCAACAAGACACATAGACGATGCAGGGTGGGTCGGTCCAGACGATATTTGCGGATGACCTCAACATCCACCATGTCTGACAGCAATTGGTAGGGGCGATGAATGTTTGGTCTCCGCCTAGGAAAGATGGAAGTGTACACATGTCAAAGCAACACGCCACATGGCATATTCACATGCACAGAACATAAATGACTGGGCAGGCAATTGAATGACAGAACGGCTGATAAGTAGGGACAGCACAGCCACAATACACTTACACAGGTCCCCTACCAATAGCAATGGGCAGTGACACACACCATTGCTATGAGCATGCACATGGGGAGTCAGGCATTAACAACTTGTAAGGCATGCTGATGGAAACAGACTGCATATTCGGAAAGCTGCAACACCACGGCAACATAACTAGCTGCTGTGCATCACACTGCTTCCGAGGCTGGGTGTGTAGGGCACACACCAACAACGCTATGGACACAGGCTGAGCGGCCAAAACAAGTGGGACCGGTGGCACGAGGGGATATGAGACAGTCATTGATGTCCCTACTGCACCCTAAGTACAGCACTGTACGGATCACACCTCCTGAAACATTGACAGGTGTACACATTGACAGCCCCATGCTGACACGGCTGTGTGCCTGCAACTACACATCACAAGTGACACGTAACATTGCACGTGCCAAGTGGCAGATGTACATAGTGAAAGATGGCATGTGTGTGCATATGCATATCCCATGCTCCCATGCCAATGTGTACATGATGATGTTCCTACATACATGTGGAGGCTGAGCACTGGCCGTCCCTGCCTATGCACACGGCATGTTGTGGCCCTGTCCATTGTGGTCCTGCACCCACACGCAAATCATGGCCACACCTGCAGATGCATTGCGCACATTATACTGTGTGGTGCACATGGCATCAGCGGACTGTACCCGGCATGGGCCAGGCCCTTACGGCCAACTCCAATGACCCTCGCGGTTGCACCCTGCGTGTTCCACTGTGGAGGTAAGCGTCCCGGGCCAGCTGGGAGCAGGCCAACGTCTGCAATTGCAGCTGCCAGACATGGTACACGAATCGCAGCAGCTTGTACCCACTGCGACGGCCCCAGGGGGTAATATGTGTGTGTGAGTGGGACAGGCATGACCACAGCTACCTGGCACTGCAGCCTGGCACCCCTCGACGACAGCTGCTGCTGCCACCACTACACCTACACGTGGATGACGCTGAGGACATGTCCAGGTCCACTCACCAGCGAGGAGCCGGAGAACCTGGATTCCGTGCTCCACGCACACTGCACATGGCTATTCCTTGCGAAAGTTGTGTGTGAGAGACAACTGCAGTGGGTGTGGGTGTGCATGTGGGGGACACACATGTCGTTGCTCCTCAGCACTATGAGTCAGAGCCTGTGGAGTACAGACATGCACTGCACACCATGCTGGCCGCAGGTGGCATGGGTATGTGAGCTCTCGGGCGCTTTGACCTGTCTGTCCCACCCGAGTGGTGGTACATGGCAACTTCATGTCAGACATCCAGTGACACAGACAATTGGCAATGCAGGTCTCAGTGCACCTGTCGGTCGTGTGGAAGTCAGGCTGGGGCCATGCTGCCCTTCTCAGTCCCAGCAGGCCTGGCCTGCACATTGACTGCACAATGCCAGTCGGTGCCGACACAGACTGCCTAGTGGGTTACATGTGTCTCCTGTTCAGGACCCCCGGATGAGCGCTTACTCTGCACTGTCGATTGGACACACCATGACTCGTGATAGGGATGTGTGTGAGGGATAGTGGCACTGAATGTGACCTTCGTTGCGGGGTGGGCCATGCACAGGGCGAGTACGCTGATGGTTGCGCAGTGTTGGTCACAGTGGGTACACCCACACAGATGTGTTGCCTTGTGATCTTTTTCTAGGTCAGCCTGACAATGGACAGTAGATGTGGGCAGGCTACACATTGCTCGATGTGCTGTCTATGTGCATGTGCATTCACACCAGGCACAACTGCCCCTGCACATGTGACCCCTGCTGCACTCAGTGCTGGGTCTGTTGTGCTGATGCACCGTCTGTGCGTGGTGCAGACAGCTCTGCTCACTTCCGTCATTGCCCATGACATCACTTTGCCGCAGGTGACATGGTTCATGGAGGGCCCACATGTACGCGTGGGTGGACTACACAAGACTGTCCAATGGTTGTCACCCCCAGTCAGTGCTTCGAATGGGAAGTATGTGGTGCTGGTACTCATTACGCTGTGTCGGGTGTGCGGGGCTAGGTGCGGGGCTACATGCAAGACATGGGTAGGTCATCGGCTTATCTACTAGTTGCAATACACACGAGACATGTCTTTTTCTGACCACATCAGGGGCATTCCTTAAACTAACTGGAAGTCAAACAGTTATATTTTACACTGTCCTCATGGCCTCCCTCGCTCACACCAATATGCATTTGCACATGAGAAGCTAGCGCATGCACAAGCAGCTCCAGGCTCGCCCCAGAGAGGCCAAGGAGTGTATGTGTGGGTCCATTTGTACATGTGGTCTGTCTCACGGTATAATTAGTGGCGTGACGCCGTCCACATGCGTGGTGCCCCGACTCGGGACCCGGGCAACATTGACAATGCATGACAGGCTCCGCAGTCCGGATACACCACCTGCAACACACAGAGGCTGTAGCTGCCCTAGCGGGCCAGTCCGCGTTCAACTGGAGCTCATGGCCCCACACATTCACTCTTTGGCCTCTCTGGAGCGAGCTTGGAGCTGCTTGTGCACGCGCTGGCTTCTCTGTTGCAATGGCATGTAACGTGTGTGGGGATATAGGCAATGAGTGAGATGGTGCGAGCCACCTTCCGTGACGTCACTCCTGCTCGTGATGTGTGCGTCCCCCACTACTTCCATTAGACTTGTGCCATACTACTAATTGAGGATGTGTTGCCTGCGTGATGTGTCCAGGAGGAGCACGCCATGACATCTCACCCACCATGCTCCACTGCCATCCCGTGCCCTGGATTGCCTGTGCAGGTGGACAATGTTGGGGATACACCTGGTCGACAGGGGATGTGAGTGCCTTGGCAAGGGCCTGGCGGACGCACAGCAGTATCCAGCATGTCCACGGAGGGTGGGCTGACGTCTACACTTGATGCGGCATTGTTCGTGTGCCCGCCTGTTGTGCACACACGAGTTCACATTCGTCACCAGACAGGTGGTCTTTACAGATTCCCAGCAGTGCGCCAATGTACTGGTCCTGAGTCCTACCAACACAGCGTGTTTCAACATTGCATGTGCGCACCTACCCGTCACACCAACCCACCTGAGCCATGCGTAACTCCCGCTTCACATGACACATGTGTGTCTTCCACAGTTGTGCTACTCATTTGCGTTGACATCCAATGACAGTGGACTACATGGTCATCTCACGACTGCCGTGTACTTCGCACACTCTCATCCTCTCTCATTCGTACTTGTGAAATGAATCAGCAGAGACACATTGTTGCTTCAAGCCATGTATTGGGACTAATGTCCTCTGTGATGCAGTATAGTGAACACTACTGGCAGCGAAGTGCATGTGGAGGATATACTCAGCATGATTACACATAGCATAGGGTGTAGGGGTACAGTGTTTAGTTGTTGACTGTGGGATGTGGGCTTCAGAGTTACAACTGCTTAGCCGTTGGTGTGCTAATGTACATTTGCTGATTACTGTGGTGCTGCTGACTGACACAGACAGTATACATTTAGCCTACCAGTCCGCTTGTCATCATGGGCACAGTGCATCTCAGTTCCATGTTACAGGTTTGCTGCTATGGTTACTCATACACACGTGCGTGGCGGTGACATCAGGGCATGGGCTTACGTGCATGCAAAGGCGTCCCACTTGTTGTTGCGATGTGGTGGGTACTGGCCATGTCACAGTCACTGGGCTCATGTTGTTGGTGGATGCACTTGGTGTCCATGCAAAGGTCCTGGCACGGACGTTCAGTGGGAGGTGTGGTGACAGCTCTCACATACTACAGCAGGACGATTGCTGTCCACTGACCGGTGCATATGTTCATGGGCGCAGGATCCATATCATGGCATGGTTGTACGTGCAGTTCTGTCCATGTGGTTGCCATACACAAATCCCATGCCTCTGCCTCCCCCTGTTCATGCAGAGTTACTGGATGTGATGAGGTACAGGGTGCATTTCCCAAATAGTATCAGATGTCATGGCAGTGTAGTTGTTGTTGTGGTGTCAATTGCAGGTTGCATGGTGTAGTAGTTGTACTGATAACTGCCTAGTCCGTGCGTAAGCCAAGCATGGGTACGGTGTGGGACATCATTGCTCAGTTGGGGGTCTGGCGACGGGGCCCGACGAATTGACAGGTTGTCAGGAATGCAATACCTTCCAGCAGGGCTTCCATGGCATTGGTGGTGGACATGGTTGCCAGCCAATGTAGCGGATGGTGGCTGTCAAGGTGTTGTTCGTGAGTTGTCCCTTGTAGGAGCATGATGGGACATGTTGGATGGCATTCGATGTAACTGTAATCCATTATCCGTCGTGTGGAGGCACAGTGGTCCCATTGCAGTGTGGGTCCGATAGTCGCCACATACGCCATGCCCCCATAGGCTGAACAGGCCCTGTCGTGGGCGTCCAGGGGTGGAATAGTTGTAGCAGGTCCGCCCTTGGACATGCCGGGTTGGAGAGACATAACTCCACAGGATAGTAGAAGGGACACCTCCGACAGTAGAAGACGGGGATGACGCAGCTGAACAATGCGATGCGGTAAGTTAGTCGGTAACTTACGTTCAGCAGAGGCCAGATTGTCACATCCCAATATCTGTATCAGGTTATGTTTGTACAGCTTGATCTGTCCGGCGTAGTTGGGTAGGTGTGGTGCAAGTGCCATTTTGCTGCAGGGCGCTGTGGTGGCGTGCTCCGGCTGTCTGTGCAGTCTGCAGAGTGCAACCTCCGATGTTGCTGGGAATTCTGTAATGGTCGTAGGGAGGCAGGACTTGTGTTATGTTGGCTTGTGCGGAGGACACGGGCCCTCATCCCACATGCTTCTCTGAATGGTCAAGGTCAGTGGTGTCTGACTCCTTCCAGATAACTTGCATGTGAACCACATGGTGGAGTGTTATCATTTCTTCTTTCCGTTGTGGATGTTCTTTGGTGTTATGCGCTATCTGCCCTGTGGTCGCTTCCCTCTGCATGCCTGTGTTGGGCTTTGTTTGGTGCAATGACTGTTTTCTCCGGCTTGTTTAGTCGGGATGTGGTTTCACAGTGGGAATGGAAGGTCATTCGGTGCGGTCTCCTCTCCCGTGTGTGGGCAGCAGGCTGTGTTTCCGCTGTACGTTGGGCCTTGTGTTATAATTGGTCCCACCTGTTGTCTGTCCCCGGTATCTTTGATGTTACGTATTGCATGTCTTGTTATTGGGTGCAGGGTGGCACCGGTGTTTCTGTGTGGTACTGGCGTACCTTTTCCCGACGGGGTCCATATTCTGCTGGGTGATGTTGCCTCCGCTGTGTGCTTCGCCGTGTTTTGCACACAGGGGTGTGTCCTAATGTGGCGTGACGTCACTGACATATTCGGGTCAGTTGTGTGACGTCAGGTTGGCAACAGTGAATTGCCGGTTGGGGACATGACTGTGGCAGGGCTGTCACGTGACATGTGCGTTCTGGGTGGTGCTGGTGTGTGTGGTGTTTGGTTGTGACCCTGTGTTGTTTGTGTGCGGCGCATGCATTGCGCTGCCGTTGGCCTCTGCGCTGTGCGCATGTGTGGGTGCAGTGGTGGATGTGTCGTGTCCACGCAGGGGGGTGGGGGCCATATGCAGTTGTCCCGCCCTTGCACTGTGTGCGCTGTTTGAGTGCCCCTGTTGTGTGTCTGCCTACCTGCGTCGCCGCGGTGCGTTGACTCCTGGGTGCTGCATCAGGTAGAGCATGGGGAGGGCCTGCAGTGCTGGATTCATGCTCGGGGGGTCCGCCTCTTTGCTATCCGTACTGTGAGTTCGGTTTTCCGCCTTGCTTTCACGTGCGGTGTCTTTTAGCCGGAGGAACTGTTTGGTTCTGGCATCGTAATTTGTACGCCGGCGGTACGTGATTTCGTCGGGCGTTGTGTCTCCATTGAGCCGCGCCGCTCCGTGAACGGGCGCACTTTGATGGCGGACGGCGTCGCTGGCGTACGGGCGGTGTTTGGCTGTCTTTCGCATCCTAATTGGGCGGGCGTGTGTGCTGTGGCGGGCGGACGGTAACTGGTGCTTTTTGCATCCGCCAGCACGGCGGTGGTGCTTCCGCCCGCCATCCTAATGGGCCCCATAGTTTGGCTTTTCTGCTATTTTTGTACGTATAATGGCTACTTCACCACAGGAATTAGTTACTCAACCTCCACCTTTCTTGAGTTCTCCAGGTAAACCTAGCTCAAAATGGGTACATTGGCTTATGGTAGTCTTGGCCTTGCCGCACATCAAATTTATGAGAGTTTGCCAACTATTCCTGCACCATCTGGTGATGGCCCTTGGAACATTTACATCAAACAACATGAGTAGATTTTTTACTTCACTCAGTCATGTGTCTGCTCAAGTCAGGAAATTGGTAGTTGACTGGACTCAGCTGTGTTCCTGATCATAGACAAAGGGCACAGAACATCAGCATGCACATACTACCAGACCTACAGAAAACAGTAACTCTTTTTGTGTTTCACACATGGGCCACCCCCAATGATAGGGCATGGCTGCAGGTAATGCACAAGGTTGGCAATGTGACATGTATGACTATGGCCAGGATTCCCCCCCTTGTTGCTGCTGTTGGTCCCTCAAATGCCCATCAAGATCTAGGTAGGCCACCACCAGTATGCAGGCCATCAGAGCCATCAGGTTTAGGCGTGTACCTCGTCAACAGTGGGTGGGCAGCCCTAGCTGGACCTCCACAATCTTCCTGGTCAAGTGCCTCAGGTCCTCCCAGCACTTACGACAATGGATGCTATGCTGGTGAAAGACCCCAGGGTCCACACCTTCCGGGGCTATGGCTTTCCAAATGGACTGCTTCTGATGGGCGTCGAAATGTATGGATACAATAGATGAATATACAGATTAGTCTTAAGATATCTGTTTGGTTGACGCACATTTTTTATACCTAGCACAAGCATTAATCAATAGTAAATACACTACATGTGTCAGTCTCACATGCTAAGCACTACAAAGACATGAATACACACTTTTGTAGTTATCTGGTGACTATCATCAAGCCTGATCATAACCTCCACCGACTAAGGCAGCCCACTAACATCATGTAGGCCAGAGTCATCTTACATGTACTGTGATGTGAGATACTATGAAGCACAGCACACCATTGTGGGCTTCTGAAGTGTAAACTACTTCAGCATGAGTGTACAGAAACCTGTCCAGCCAGGCCCAATGACTTGATGCATACGGTCCATACAGGCCAGTACCATGGTATATACTACATCCTAAGACTTAGGTCAGAAAGAAAGGGCTGGCATGTGTGTCATTGAGAGCACCTCACTGGGGATGTGTGGACATGTAGAGCACTTAATGAGATATCATACTATGTCTGACTAAGTTTGTGCGGTATGTACAGCCATCACAGGACACACATTATGCCATATCTTTCACTGTAGAGGGATGACATTCAACATACTATTGTATGTCTTGTTAGATTGGTTGATTGTAACAAAGCTGGTGATTCACATATCAAAAACTCTTCAGAAGTAACCAACTCTCTGCACTGTTAATGTGTCACATGTGCAGTAGGTCTGTGCAATGCAAGCATGACATATGAATATGTGACACCAGACCTGTGTGAGTAAGGGGCCTGTCACAAGTAAATAACACACATGGACAATGTGGGTCAATTGACAGAAGGATCAAGTCAGGGGTTACCTCAGTTACCATTCGAAATGTAGTCCATGTAAAACTAATCAGGGCTAGTAGTGATTCAGAAAACCCCTTTTGGGACCATCCAATGATCTGCAAGTCTACAGGGAGATTACTCAGTTCATCATTTGTATTACTACTGTAACTCTGGTCCAGGCCGGGTCATGGCCCAGACTGGACACAACTCATTGTCAGGCCTTCCTCATTGCATGTTGTGCATACTGATCTCACATGTACCTCGCATTTCAAACACCTTCAAAACATAAATGTACATCTTGTGGCCATCTAATAAGTAACCTCAATGTAATGTGCCACTCTGAAGGGGTCTGTGAGGTATGGTCAGCTCCCAGACAAGGGTTTGGCGAGCCCTGATCTGGGCTGAGTGAATTGTGGTACTGTGCACATAACTAACATCATCCTCATCTGCTTCTTACAGTATACATACACAGTTCATGCAGTAAGCCCTATACATTCGGATACACATTTACCATGATATGATTAGCAAATATCTCATAGATACCATGAAAGGTATACATGCATAGATATGTGAATACACCACAAGCAGAATCTGGGGCTTAACACACAACACACATCATGATGGTGACATTAAGTACACAAATTACAGTAGATACGCAATTCATTACATGATTGCTCTATGTAGACATCCACAATATTAACAACAATAATCAGAATTCACTCTGGGACTCAGATACACATTGTAACCTGTGGGAATGGAAAGATGGAGTTGAACAGAGTAAAATGTATATGAGTTAGTTACCTGCTCCTCTGGTGAGCCATAGAGCTGGTAATATAGGGGAAGGACCTCTTCTACAAGTTTCTCCAGCTCCTCCGGAGAGAAAGCAGGGTCCCTCTCACCAACTTGGCCTGGCCTGATTGCTTTCAGAGGTGGCAAACAGCAGCTAAAATGGAAGAGGGGTTGATAGCAGCAGTGTCAGGAGGCAGGTGAGTTATTTTTCAATCCTTGGCGTATATGTACGCCACATACGCCGTCATCAGCATAGCTTCACACAGCAATTAGACCGCAACCATCACAATCACCAATGTTAGCCTATGGGTGTGTCCATCGTGGATGAAAATGCCCACTGCGCGGACGACCACCGGCGCCAGTGGTAGTTAAAAATTTCCTATATACGGGGTCAGGCATCTGCCATTTTAGTGGTTGGAACTACCGTATTGGTTCTCTTAAGTGCGTTACCACAACTACAAATGAGGGCTCACCTGTTTATATTTGAAATACTCCATTCCCATGCAATTTCCGTACAGTAGTGCATTACTGTGCATAAAGATAACATGTGTGTAGTGCACTGTACACTGCGGTTGACAGTTTTTGACCTAACATTTCTTGAAATCGTCATTATTGTGCACATTTTATATTTGTGAATTAATGATGTGCACATTTATGTTACAGACACATGTGAAGGCCTCAATGGGGATTATTAGTGTATGTTGCACAATAAACAATGATCATGTGAAATATGTGTAATGCTTTCTGAAGCAGTTATGTTTTGTCACATGACTTTTGACTTACGTTTCATTTATATGTTACTCTGGACACTGTGACCAATGTTCTAAATTGCTTTTACTCCTCACATAGGTACCCTGGGAGAGGGAGGAGATGACAGCCTCTAGTGTACGCCCATTTCCAGACCTTCAGACCATGGAAGAAAGACATGTAATCAAGAAGTTTCATTTAAACAGGCAAACAATACAGGATTTATGTCATCAGTTGGAGCCTGATCTACTTACAATGAACATGCATTAACTTCAGTGACATAAGCTTACAGGTTTCATCAGCAGCTTGGCATAAGAGCAGAATAACCAGAATCACAGATTGGAGTGTGATACTCTTAGGAATAAACTTGAAATACAGTTTGGAGCTATTGGCACTCCCAGGGATACACTCGTAACAAAGGTTGGAGGTACTTGCACTCCTAAGGATACACTCAGAGCAAAGGTTGGCGTTACCTGTACTCCTAAGTATACTCTTGGAACACAGGGTGGGGTACAAGGTTAGTGCATGTATCAAGGACTCTGAAGTGAGTTCTCTGTACTACTCTTCTTCAGAGAAAATCAGAGCTATAGTCTTTAATCCTTGTGCAGTGCCAGTTCTAGCATCAAGGTTGTAGGAAGGGTCCAGAGTATAAACACACAAGGCACACAAGAAGTGCTGGAGTAACTCACAGAGAGGAAAGTCTATAGTCTTTGAAGAAGGGGATACTCAGTCCTGTTTACTACTATAGGAGGTTTAGTGCGCACTAACCTGATATCAAGTACTTTACCTAGTTCTACCACATGACCGAAGTTTGAAGAAGATCTCGAGGCTTTGGCTCAGGGAGTATGGGGGTGGACTGGAGTAGCTGTTACGGAGGTTCCACTTGATCCATAGGTTTGGATGGACTTGAAGCAGACCAGAGCACTTCTCGATTCCGGCAGGATTCTTTAGGTGAGTGGGAAGGGTGAAGCTTGTTCCGCAGGGAGCAAGGGCAAGCCACGATTTGGGTTTGGGCAGGGTTTATATACCCTCTCGGAGACTCAATGGATGTTGCTAGATCACATGTGTAACACAGTTAATCCATTGGTTTGCAGGATTTGGGGAACACTTGCAAGGATTCAAGCGCAATGGAATTACTGGTGCTGGGGAAGTACTGATCATGAAGGGGCTGGGGAGCATCAGTCACGAGGGTACTGGGGGAACATCAGATATGAGCGTGCTGGGGGAACATCGGTCATGAGGATGCTGGGGAAACATCAGTCATGAGGGTGTCGAGGGAACATCAGTTATGATGGTACTGGGGGAACATCAGTCATGATATCATAGCGTGCCACAAAGCGCCATAGGAATAAAGCAACAGGAGCCCTGCATGCTAGACCACTACACAGGGGTCTCAAGAAGGGGTTGTGACAGAGAGGGCACAGAAGGGGATGGTGACAAAGTGTGCTTGCATGGACTATGGACAGTAGAGGATGCAACCGGTAAGTAGACATAATATCGAATTTTTTATATCGACATACATACATATCGACTTTAATATATCGATAGTACTAAATATCGATGTGTTAAAATATTGTTATGTTAAAATATCGTTTTTGTACTATTTTTTAATGTATTTATAGTTTGTTTGTAGTTTAATTATAGTTAATTAATGTTATAAAAAATTACATTTGTAAAATATTTTTAGGAGCGGGATGTTGGGTTTATAGGGGATAGGGGTGGAGAGTGTTTTAAAATAATTGATTTTTGTTTTAATAAATTTGAAATTTAAATTTATAATTTATAAATATTAATTTCGAATTTAGAAAAATATTTTTAGGAGCGGGATGTTGGGTTTATAGGGGATAAGGGTGGGGAGTGTTTTAAAGTAATTCATTTAAATTAATAATAAATTTGAAATTTTATTTTATAATTTAGAAAGTATAATTTCGAATTACAAAAATATTTTTAGGAGTGGGATGTTGGGTTTATAGGGGATAAAGGTGGGGAGTGTTTTAAAATAATTTATTTAAATTTTTAATAAATTCGAAATTACATTTTATAATTTAGAAAATATAATTTCGAATTTTGATAAAAAATTATTAGGAGTGGGATGTTGGGTTTATAGGGGATAAGGGGGGGAGTGTTTTATAAATTATTAAATGAAATGTAAAAAATATTTGCAGTTTATATATTTAAATTTGGTTATATTTTCTTTGTATATTGCATGTATTGTTTTATAATTTTGGAGTTGTGTTTATAGGATGTAATGTTGGTTAATGTTTTATACATTTATTAAAAATATTTTACAAATTTGGAATAAATAATTATCATTTACAAAAATTTCCAAAAATAATGTATTTACAGTGTAAATGTTTAATAAATTAATATTTATCTTTATTTAAATATTAATAATTAATACATTTTAAGAAGTTAAAACATGTAGTATTATAACTAAAAATTATTTAATATTTCATTTGTTGAGAATTAAAAATTTTAAATTAAAAATAAAGTGAAAATGATTGTAATTTCCAATCAAAAATATAATTGTTTTTTGAAAATTTATAATTGAAAATTGAAATATTTTTATTTAGGTATTTAATGTAGATATTATATTATTTATATGTGAAATAAAAAATTTAGTAAAATATATTAATATTTAAAAATTACCTAAAAAATAATATTTTACATTTATACTATATAAAAAATATAAAATTTAATTAATTAGTGTAGTAATTTATTAAAGGTGTTAAATATTTGGAATTTTATGTATAGTGTAGTTAGTCATATTATATTAATTTTAATATCAAAACAAAAATATATCTGTCAAAGTTCTGGCAACTCCTTTTAATTTACAGTAATTTCTGTGGGTATAGTTAATTAATTAATTTTAGTGTCCATCACCTATCTGTAATTAATAATAAATGGAGTGGGAATAGTAAATTAATAAAGTTTAGTGTGCAGCACCTACACCTAATTAATACTAACTGGAGTGGGAATAGTACATTAATTAAGTTTAGTGTCCAGCACCTACCCCTAATTAATACTAACTGCAGTGGGAATAGTACATTAATTAAGTTTAGTGTCCAGCACCTACCCCTAATTAATACTAACTGGAGTGGGAATAGTAAATTAAATAATTTTAGTGTCCAGCATTTACCCTGAATTAATATTAACTGGAGTTGGAATATTAAATTAATTAAGTTTAGTGTCCAGCATTTACCCCTAATAAATACTAACTGGAGTGGGAATAGTAAATTAATTAAGTTTAGTGTCCAGCACCTACCCATAATTAATACTAACTGGAGTGGGAATAGTAAATTAATTAAATTAAGTGTCCAGCACCTACCTCTAATTAATACTAACTGGAGTGGGAATAGTAAATTAATTAAGTTTAGTGCCCAGCACCTACCCCTAATTAATACTAACTGTAGTGGGAATAGTAAATTAAATAATTTTAGTGTACAGCACTTACTATGAATTAATAGTAACTGGAGTGGGAATAGTAAATTATTTAAGTTTAGTGTCCAGCACCTACTCTGAATTAATACTAACTGGAGTGGGAATAGTAAAATAATTAAGTTTAGTGTCCTGCACCTACCCTGAATTAATATTAACTGGAGTGGGAATTGTAAATTAATTAAGTTTAGTGTCCAGCACCTACCTTTAATTAATACTAACTGGAGAGGGAATAGTAAATTAATTAAGTTTAGTGTCCAGCACCTACCCCTAATAAATACTAACTGGAGTGGGAATAGTAAATTAATTAAATTTAGTGTCCAGCACCTACCCCTAATTAATACTAACTGGAGTGGGAATAGTAAATTAATTACGTTTAGTGTCCAGCACCTACCCTTAATAAGTACTAACTGGAGTGGGAATAGTAAATTAATTAAATTTAGTGTGCAGCACCTACCCCTAATTAATACTAACTGCAGTTGGAATAGTAAATTAATTAAGTATAGTGTCCAGCACCTACCCTGACTTAATAAGTGGAGTAGGAACAGTAAATTAATTAAGATTACTGTCCAGCACCTATCCTGTATTTATGGTAAGTGAAGTGGGAATAATAATTTAGCTAAATGTGTTTTAATATGTAATTAAAAAACAAAATTATGGTTTAAAGTAGTGTAATATTATTTTTATAAGAGATTTGTCCATGTAAAAAATTAACATTGTATATATACTTAATGAAAGATAATATTTTACACAGCATATTTATTAAAAATAAAATTAATATGTTATATTAAATGTAACATTAATAAAATGGTAGACAATAAATTAGACATTATAATTTCTTTATTGATGTTTATTTATTGTAAAATATTTTGAAATGAATAAGAAATATATTTTTTATTAACAATATGTAAGATAAACAAATACATAGAGGTAGGAAATTATATTTATTTTATAAAAATAGCATAGTTTGTACATATGTACATTTTTACAGGTAATAATTACTGAAAAAACATTTTATAACATTTGTGCTTTTTATTTAAACAGTTGTGTAAACTTTGTAATATCAGATAATGTAGTTTGACATTTTTTAATATACATTTGAAAAATAAAATATTTATTTATAACAGTTGTTAATTTTAGTTTGGTATTAACAGTTTTTAATATATTACATATATTCGTAACATTTTACAAATATAACAGTTTAAACAATTTTATAATATATTTTTATATATACATTTAGTTACATTTTTTAAAGAAATAATAATAATGTTTAATTACTAATATTAATATATGAAATATTAATATTAATAATTATTACATTGTTTATTTATATACATTTGTTTTATAAAGTAAACAGTTTTTAATATTAAAAAATAAAACACATTTTAAATACATGTATGTAACATTTAAATATATGGAATTATAATATTAAATATTATTTGTTTAATAATATTTATTATTATAATTTTACAATAACAAAAAAATTAATAATACATTTCAACAAATCATATAACAATTGTAGTATTTTAATTAAACATGTAATTAATTTTGACATAATGTTATAACCTTTTTTAAATAAATTGCATTTATTTTCTATGTTTAAAGCTGCCATATTTGTTTTGGGCCTTGTATTTTGTAACCGGTCGCGGTTGTTTTGGGTTATTTCGAAGGGGAGAAGGTCGCGGTCGGGAGCTGCTTCTCGTCGAGGTAGGTAAGATTAATTTTATTTATTTAAACTACATTTGTAATTACATTTGAAGGTAGTTAGGTTGTAGTTAGTGTGTCTAGAGTTAGCTTTGTGGAGTTTTGGTGTTTTTTATGTGTACGTTAGGTTTTAACGATTTATGTATCGTTAGGTTTTGAGGCCTAGTTTAGAAATGTTAAATTATGGTACAATATGTATTATTATTGTGTGTGTAATGTTTTTAATACTGTTAAATGGTGTAATATCTGTATATTTGTGTGGGTGGGAATGTTTGTGTCTTTTTTACAGGTTTTGTTCGACAAAAGTTGCCGTTACCGGAAGATTGCGTTTTTTTAAATTAAGGAAGTGTACATTAGTTTTAGTAGCTAATGGTTATTTTACACTTTCCTAATTTTTCGGGTTTTCATGGAGCGTTTCTTTTTTTAAAACAATTTTTGGGATTTTTATAATTGACTGATTGTGGATTTATGGATCGAGGATTACTTTTTGAAACATTTGTATTTTTTCATTTTTTTACGGAAACTTTTTATTCTATTTGGATTATGATCTACCTGGATTGTTTTGCAAGATGTGGAATTTTCTGTCTACAGCTACGGAAATGGTAAGTTATTAAAGTTATTTATTGTGGGAGGGAAATGCAATGAAATTTACTATTGTTTATTTTTTCAAATATCTAATTAATGTGTCTAAATATATTTGTATTTGTTAATAAAAATATATTAGACAAATTAAGTAGTATTGTGAAAAAATAAAATTATTTAGTATGCTTCTTAATATTTGAAACAGAAATGTATTATCCATTTTACACTGTTTTGACAGTTTAGAGTAGGCTTTTTGCAATTATTGCTAAGTATTCTAGGCCTCTTGTTGTAGGGTATAGTCTGACTTGTTGTTGTAGGTATTCAAACATTTGTTTAGTTTGTTTGGATAGTTTAGGTCTAATTTGTGTAACAGATTGCTCTATTCTTAGCTGTTGGTAGCTCTGTTCTTTTTGTAGGGAGAGTAGAAGTTTGTGTAGAGTAGGTGTACCTCTTCCTGTTGATGCTTGGAAGGCATTATGCCAACCTTCAACAGCATTGTTTGTTTTTGCCTCTTGGTTTAGTGTGCTAAGGTAGACATTCCACCATGATATTTGGTATTTTGGTTGTTTTCTATGTCCTGATCTATGTAGTCTTCCCACCCAGGTATCTTCAAAATAGTCTAGGAGGGGACTTCATTTTTGTTCGTGTTGCTGATAGTAAGGACTTTCGATTAAAAGGTTGTAATGCTCGGCCACGTCAGTAACTGGGACGTAGGTCAGTGCAATAAGCTTTTTTATTTGGTATGCGAATGAACTGTTTGTCGCATATTCAACACTTAGGGGCCGATTCCGATCTCGGACAGAAACCGTCCCGACCGACACGGACCGGGAATGTATTCTGACCGACACGTACACGCGCTGTACGACCGGCGTAGTACGATGCAATGCGTGTGAGATACAACCGACTCGCACGGAGCACAATCCGTACGACCGACACATACGGAAACCAGTGAATCGGCCGTTCAAGAGCCCAACGCGACCGATTCGTATGCGAACGCTGCAACATAGCACAACGTGAGTGTGAAAGACTCGGACAACCCCACAAATGCTGAGAAAAGCATCCGTCGCGGTCAACTGAACGTCTCCGTCATGCTCAACTGAAGTCAACAGAAACAGACCAAACAAGCATTGTCAAAGGCAAAAAAGAACCAAAAAAGTAATTTAAGACACACCCACAACTCCACCTACATAAAGGGCCAAAATCCCAACCATGATCTTTTGCAAATTCAACAGACCTGCCAGCAGAGAACACCACTACACTGCGACATACACACACAACTCACCCACCACACAACCGTTACACCACAGCACCTCTCAAAAAGCACACTCACAAACACCCATCCTAATTTATACTCACTCACCCTCACTTTCACACACACCCACACATCCATCTCCACCACCAACCATCACCATGCCCCCAAAGAAGAATCCAAAGTTCACAGATAGTGAGTTGGAAGTCATGGTAGATGAAATTCTCAGAGAAGAGCCACAGTTATTTGGCACATTGGTCCAACAGACCCCCATGTCCCAGAAAACTAAGGGGTCGATTCCGATCTCGGTCGGTAGGGCTCCGAATCGGCTTTCGGCTTTACCGGATCCGAGTCGGAGGCTTTGTTTACGACCGATTCGTACAGTCATCCGAGCGAGCAAGTACGATGCGAGTGAACGCGAAATCGCCGACCGACTCGTTTCCGGGTCCGAACCGCTCAGTCCGACTCGTTCGCACTCGTTTCGTGGCGCGCTATGGAGACATTTTACGACCGAGCCAGTACGATGCACGATCCGGACAGCCGGATCGAGTCGGAGCCCCCGACACAAAAAAGCTCCAGGACGTGGACTTCGGGGGTCCGTGCCGGACCCCCCTTCACCCGCAGCAGTACGAGTCGGACACAGGGGGGACCCATGGGTCCCCCCTATACATGCGTGTACGGTGCAGATGGCACCAACGCGTACCCACTACAGGGGGCCCCCTTGTGCGCAACGTACCCTTTGTACACGTCGTACGACCGGCTCCCATTGACTTCAATGGGAGTCCGACCGAACCGAGTCCGACAGCATACGGCCGCATCGTACTCATTCGGTCGGACTGCAGGGGTCCGGCTCGGTCGCAAAACAATCCGGATCCGGATCGGTCGGAGAGCTTTCCGACCCAGATCGGAATCGGCCCCTAAGATGTGGGAGAGGATTGTTAACAAGGTGAATGCACAAGCACCTTGCCTGCGCACAATGGACGATATCAGGAACAGGTACTATGATGTGCGAAGGAGGGTCAAGAAGCTGATTGGCAGAGACCATAGCCTGAGCCAGCAGACCGACGGTGGCCCTCCTGCAAAACCTACGCACTTCACTTCCTGGGTGGAGAAGGTGCGGGCCATCCTTCCACCGGAGGGCATCCATGGATTATCAGGAATACCAGAGCCTGGTGAGTACATAAACAACTAGTCAAAATTGTGAGGCAATACACACCCACAGACATCACTGTCAGGGGGTCAGTGAAACCATTCACTGTTAGCAAAGCCATATCAACCCAAAGCTAAATATCCTGTGATGTGTATGCCAGTTAGATAAACACAATACCTGCAATCTCAGAGTAACATGTAACTATGTCATAACATGTACAAACTTACTAACAAATACAGCAAGGCTTTGGCTCAAAACACCAACAAATACTGTCAGCCATCTTGCCGGCACAGTTCTACTCACTCCCAGGGAAGCTGAGTCACAGCAAGGAAGGCTGGGATGGCTGGGATGGCTGGGAAGGTGGGTGTAGCCAAAAGCATGATGGGAGTCATAGTCACAGTCAACAGTTCACCTCCCACATGGCCCAGGAATACCACCTTGCACCATGCTCACCTCACAGGGAGTGGAAAAGTACTGCCAAGATGGCTGACACTGGCCTCTGGTGTGGGGAGCACAATGCCCTGTTGGGAGTAGTGCTCAAACAAACACCAGGACACCACTATCAGACATCTTGCCAGCACTTCATCACTCACTCACAGGGAAGCAGAGTCACAGGAAGGAAAGTATGGTTTGCTGGGAGGGTGGGTGCAGCCAAAAGCATGATGGGAGTCGTAGTCACAGTCAACAGTCCTCCTCCCACATGGTCCTGGAATACCACCTTGCACCATGCTCGCCTCACAGGGAGTGGAAAAGTACTGCCAAGATGGCTGACACTGGTCTCTGGTGTGGGGAGCACAAGGCCCTGTTGGGAGTAGTGCTCAAAAAAACACCAGGACACCACTGTCAGACATCTTGCCAGCACTGCATCACTCACTCACAGGGAAGCAGAGTCACAGGAAGGAAAGTATGGTTTGCTGGGAAGGTGGGTATAGCCAAAAGCATGATGGGAGTCGTAGTCACAGTCAACAGTTCTCCTCCCACATGGCCCAGGAATACCACCTTGTGCCATGCTCACCTCACAGGGAGTGGAAAAGAACTGCCAAGATGGCTGACACTGGCCTCTGGTGTGGGGAGCCCAAGGCCCTGTTGGGAGTAGTGCTCAAACAAACACCAGGACACCACTATCAGACATCTTGCCAGCACTGCATCACTCACTCACAGGGAAGCTGAGTCACAGGAAGGAAAGTATGGTTTGCTGGGATGGTGGGTGTAGCCAAAAGCATGGTGGGAGTCGTAGTCACAGTCAACAGTCCTCCTCCCACATGGCCCAGGAATACCACCTTGCACCATGCTCACCTCACAGGGAGTGGAAAAGTACTGCCAAGATGGCTGACACTGGGCTCTGGTGTACGGAGCACAAGGCCCTGTTAGGAGTAGTGCTCAAACAAACACCAGGCCCCACTGTCTGACACTTTGAATGTAAAGTTTGACTCACTGTCATGGAAGCATGGCTCATGGTGGCCTATCTGGGCTGTGGTGGAGGAGGAGTACTAGCTCTGACCACATCTATCAGCAGGCCCTGTCACACACACACCCCTCCCACCAACACCAAACTCCACACCTGGGACTATGCCCAACCTGAGACTCAAGGTAAATCTATTCCCAAGATGCCTGACACTGGGCCCTGGGCTGAGGAGCACCAATCCATGGTGGGATCTGTGTTTAAATTCAGATTGTAACTAACAACATACCTGCAATGTAACAGGAAAGCTCACCATTCACAAATATTACAAAACTTAGCACAAACTCACAGCAAGGCAATGGGATCCAAACACCAGTCACATGCAGCAGCCATCTTGATTGTACACATTCACTCCCAGGAAAGCTGATTCACAGGAAGGAAGGTTGGGTTTGCTGGGAAGGTGGGTGTAGCCGAAAGCATGATGGGAGTCGTAGTCACAGCTAACAATCCTCCTCCCACATGGCCCATCAAGCCCACCTTAAACTATGCCCATCTCACAGGGAGTGGAAAAGTACTACCAAGATGGCTGACACTGGGCTCTGGTGTAGGGAGCACAAGGCCCTGTTGGGAGTTGTGCAGAAACAAACACCAGGACACCACTGTCAGACATCTTGAATGTAAAGTTTGACTCACTGTCATGGACGAATGGTTCATGGGGGATTATCTGGGCTCTGGGGGAGGAGGAGGTTCTGTAATGACTCCAACTGCTATCAAGGCCTGCACTACACATCCCTACTCACCCAGAACAAATTTCACTCTTGGGACCAGTCAATCCATGACAGTGAAAGCAAATACCCTGTCAAGATGGCTGACACATGGGCCTGATGTATGAATTGGCCACAAGTCACACCTAGGCACTGGCCCTCTCACACATGTTCACACTCTCAGCCATCTTAACTGTAAATTACAACTCACTGTCTGGGGATGCATTGTCCCCCTGGGCTGGCTGTGAAGGTGTGTGGAGTACAGGACAAGTGGTGAGATGCAGACATAGCACAAATCAATACACACACACGAAGCTACATATACATCATTGAAAAGGGATACCTGACAGTGAATGGAATGGCCATAGAAAGATAGCGGACACTGTTGCATGGTGTCATTTACACAAAGCACTGTAGTGTGCTGCTTACAACTCCTACATCATGCAGCGTTCTCAGCATCCAAGCCACTACACCCTCCTCACTGTCATTGACACTTGCCACACAAGGAGTAATCTGGACTGGGTTGGAGGAGGCGTACAACTTACAGCAGCATAACACAAACACACAAACCTCTGGACCTCACTGTCATCAGCATGAAAAGCAAAAAAGCAGCCTTGCTCAACTCCTCTTTCCATGGAGGACATGGACAAGATAAATGACGTCATCACGTACAAAGCTCAGCAGCAACCTCATATGCAATGGTAACACAATCACATGAGTGAATGAGATGAGAACTAGGAACACATACAACAAAATAGTATATCTCAATTCATCACATACATACCAGACTGTGACTATGATGTTAGACACACCAATGTGACGTAAAAAGACATCACAAATGCCAGCACACATACACAAATCTTGCCACACATTGTAAGAGGAAGTGCACTTATGTCATTGTTAAAGCACAAATGTAGAAAAAACTACACACCTGTGTCTGGCACAGGGTGGCACTTGAGTTTCAAAGGCTATGTACAGTCAATGAAGCAATACATGAGTTTCTCATGCACAAAGCCCTACGTGCTGATCAAAACGCTTCACGATGCAATTATAATGCAATTATAATGTCTTCAACCAATATAGGCCTCTGTCTGTGACAACTGAGGACAATGCAATGTACAACCACTCTGTCAGCAATTGGGCACACGGGACCATTATACAGCTCTGCGCATTCTCAGGTCCGATCCCAGGCCGTTCTTGGCATGCTGTGTAGCAAAATTCCTGGGTCAAGCATGGCTTACAAGGTGGAAAACTCTTGCGAGATCGGCATAATTTTAACCTAATCCATGCTAGTTACAAATTCATGACCCTATATCGAAACCATTTGCACTTATTTGCACAGGCACCTTATTTGTCAACCTTCTGCTGCTATGTTTAGGACATTTTAACAATTTTTAATGCACTGACTTTTTACCAGTTTGATGATGAATTGATTGCTTTTATATCGTTTTACTTGTAGAAATATACTTGACAAATTGAAATTGCACACGTGCTAATGCTATCCCGTTTTTAATATTTACAAAATGATATGTTTTATGGTACATAGGGCACATTTAACCATTTTGCTGTTTTAACTGATTATGCAAATCGGAAATGTTGTATATTTGTATTCTTTTTTTAAAGGAAATTTGTACTTTTATTCTAGCTTTTATGACATTTCTGTTGAATAAAGCTTATCAATCAATCAATCAATCAAACATACACTCATCATGAAGTACAATAGCAACTGTAATGTGTGTGATCTGTTGATGTGTGTAAAATCACAACATACATTGTGTGTTTCTCCTACCCACAGGGCCTGCTGGGGACACTGCAGGAACAGTACAAGAATCCCAGTCCCAGACTCTGGTTGACCCTGAGCTCTCCGATGTGGCTGTTTCTTAGTCCTCTTCGGACAACGATGAACGACCTGGTCCCTCCGGTGTGGATCGGCATGCAGCACCAGTAGCTGTAACTCCAGCACACCCTGCAACCACTCCTGCTACATCTGCCAACAACCAGATGACCTCCACCAACACGGACAGACCAAGGCAAGAAGACACCGACGGCACAGCTACACAGGGCACTCTTGAGTTGGCGGACAACAACTCCACTGTCAACAGTGAAGGAGGCTCAGTGTTGTCTGTGTCTGCAACGGCAGGTCCTGCTCGTGTGGGTAAGGGTGGTGTGAGGGTGCGCGGGGTGAGGTCACGCCCCGAAGATGGGGCTGCTGCGCAAGATGACCCGCAGTTAGGACGCATCATAAATGCATACCAAGAATGCACCGGAGACTTTGGTCAGGTAATTGGGATCCTCAAGGACATACAACATCAGCAGGCTGCCCATTATTCCAAAATGGACTCCCACATATCCAGGGTGGAGACCCACATGTCCAGGATGGAGTCCAAAATGGATAAAATGGATGACCTCACAGCGATGCACAGGGAGATACTCACATGCCTCCGCCAGATTGCTGACAACATGACCACACCTCCCTGTGTGCCCACTACATGTGTTGACACAACATCTGCAACTGCCACAGGGAGGGATGAGGACTCTGGCACCGCTGCAGCCTGCACCTGAGGGTCCCCCTAAAAAGAAGAAGAGGGGACGTCCGAAGAAGGACAAGTGAGAGACAGATGGCCATGCATACCCCCCAGGAAGTGAACACCTGCTCCTGATATCCACCATTGTGTGCAAAGCGTTCACCTTGTTCACTGACACTGAACTCTCCCACATGGGATGGAGGGTCTAAGTTGGAACTATGAATCAAATGAATGTGGATTAGGCTCTGAAAATGCCATCTACCAACACCAACAACTCCTCTGTGAACTTTGGATTCATATCACACTGTACAGCGCCATCAAGTTTGTGTACTATTTCACACATGCATCTAAATTAAATCATAATCACACAATACTTGCCTCTGTGGTGAATTAAACTTGGTTTGTGACATAGAGATGATGACCGGCTAAACAAATACTGTTCAGGAAAACAACTACAGCAATTAAAACACAGTCTTGTGAGTCCAAGAGATGTGACACATATGAGAGATACACACTGCAAGGTCAACACAACACAATATTTCCATGCCACACATACTCATTGCCTCCACTATTGTGAACTGAAAAGACACTGAAATGCACATACACTAAACTCATTTAGAGAAAGTGGCAATCACGCCACAGGTACAGTATGCCAAGAAATGTTGGATGTGTGTATACAGACGAGGCACACCCCAATGTGGAGTAGAGGTTGATTACACAATCACACCATGTCGCCTCAACAAAAGATGCAAGGTAACCTCATTGTGACAATGAGCACAAAGTAACCCAGAGGGTCAGAAATATCAGTACTGGGGTGTGTGCCACCGCATCCGGTTTCCAAGAAAAGTTGCACTCTGTAACAGCATTGTGTGTTCTGGAGGTCACATAACACCAGACAACAGCCAAAGGACCCTGTGAAGGACAGACAGAGAACAGTATTGAAATACCTAAATATCTGCATACATCTCCAATAGACATTCCACAAACAAGTCTCATGATTCGTGGCAACAACCTAGGACTCATGTCAACACTGCAATGGAGAACATACTAACTCAACGGACACATAACTGCAAGGATCATGTCAAGTAGCATGCAGCCACACGTATGCAGAGACATTGCACTACATACACATGTCAGGCAATGATAAGAGTTTACTCAACTCATCACTGTATACTTACAATCATGAGAAAAAGTTGTTGATGAGCTGTGTCTGAACATCACCCTCACCCTCATCATCACTGGCAACATGACCCAGGGCTGGATCCTCCCTTGCTGGAGGCTGCTGGTCATCATCATCTTGGATGAGAGGTAGCTCTTCCCTCAATGCCAGGTTGTGTAGCATGCAACACACAATGATGATCTTACACACCTTCTCAGGTGCATATTGGAGGGCCACTCCTGTCCGGTCCAGGCAGCAGAATCTGCTTTTCAGTAGTCCAAATGTCCACTCTATCACTCGCCTGGTCCGCCCATGTGCCTCATTAAAACGTATCTCAGCAGGGGTAACAGGGTTCCTGAGTGGTGTCAGCAACCACGGCATGTTGGGTTATCCGGAGTCACCTACATACAAACAAACAAACAGATCATGGGTCTGAGAAGAGGGTTAAAACCAGAGATACAAAAAGCACACAAGGTAAACAGACATTACACACCAACAAGCCAGGCACACTGGTTTTGCAGCTGGGACATCATCTGTGGGATCCTACTATTCCTCATGATGTATGCGTTGTGTGCGGATCCGGGGAAACGTGCACAGACATGTGAGATCGTCATGTCAGGCAGACATACCACCAGGGCATTGATGGAGTGAAAATTTTTACGATTCCTGTATGTCTGTTCATTTGCTTGTGGTGGTACCAAAGCCACATGTGTCCCATCTATGGAGCCAATGACATTTGGCATCCTTCCCAGAGCATAAAAGTCACTCTTGATCTCAGTAAATTGTCGTGGTACTGGGAATTTGATGTACCGGTTCAGCAAAATCAACATTGCCTCCAAAACATCACGTAGCACACGGCTAAACATTGTCTGGGACATCTCACCAGTAGTGGCCACAGTGTACTGGAAGGTTCCTGTGGCAAAGAAATGTAGGGCTGCCATCACCTTCACCTTGGGGGTCAGCGCTGATGGATATGGCCGTCCAGGTTGCAAATGTTGTGCCAACTGCTCAGCCAAATCCTCAATTAGTGGTCTGGTGAAGCGGTAATGTCGGATGCTGTCACGTTCAGCCATGGTTTCTAGGTCTGGGAAGGGATCTCTGGGCAGCTGGTCTCCTGTGGTACATAGGTGAGCAAAGAAAGATTATCATTTTGCTTCCACATGTGGCAATGAACATGCAAAAATTCACATGCTACATCATAGCAAGACTCAATGAAGTCAGGTGTGTGCTGTTGAGCATGGACACATATGCTAGCTATGTGCCCCTCACCGAACATTTCAGCTCCTGATGGTGACACAACAAGTGCGATGCTGTGCTGTGAACAATCTATGGGGTCTGTCACAGTACATCTGAGCAAATGTCACATACCAAACACACACCTCAGTGACTGTTGAGGATAGATGTGTTGTCCAAATGACAGGTGTTAGTAAGGTCCACTCACAGGGATCTTGTAATGCCACATGGACACTGTCAATAATGTAATGCCTGACGTACACGTACCATCATACACATGAAACACACATGATGTGCTACCAGATTTGTCAGCATGGCAAACATGTATGTCTGTGACACACAGACACAACAGCAACTCACACGGCAAATTCAGATGGACGTTTGAAACGATTTACATCTACAACATACAAAATGAATTATGTGCTTAGCACAATACGCCAAAACTCTGGATCAACCACACAATAGTAGCTCAGGAACACTTTGTAACACACAGTACATTTCAGCTGAACATCAGGGTGTATGTTACATGTGATCACACAATGTGCCCCTGGAACTGGGTCCAGGGCTCGGGTGGGGATCTGCAAATTTAACACTAACAATTGTGATGTGCATCACACACAATGGACTTTGTCCCCATGACACAAGGCACAACCAGGGAGTGTGTGTTACAAGGAGCTCTATCCAATATGACATGTGAAGCTATGTACCCACACATGCATTGAAGCATGAAATGTTTCTTCTATACTGTGTGACAGGCTTATTGTTTGTTGTACAGCACCTGAGGTTCAGCTCAAATATTGTGGATGGCACCCCTTGGCTGTTTACTGTAATGGTGGCAGACGCGGCTGACTAATCAAAAGACGCGGAGTACACTCCAAGACCAAGCCGGATGCATACATTGGATATAGGCCTTCTGTGGGACAGACGCAGGTGACTATTCAAAAGACGCGGCGTACACTCCAAGACCAAGCCGGACGCATACATTGGATATAGGCCTTCTGTGGGACAGACGCGGGTGATTATTCAAAAGACGCGCGTACACTCCAAGACCAAGCCGGACGCATACATTGGATATAGGCCTTCTGTGGGACAGACACGGGAGACTATTCAAAAGACGCGGCGTACACTCCAAGACCAAGCCGGATGTATACATTGGATATAGGCCTTCTGTGGGACAGACGTGGGTGACTAATCAAAAGACGCGGCGTACACTCCAAGACCAAGCCGGAAGCATACATTGGATATAGGCCTTCTGTGGGACAGACGTGGGTGACTAGTCAAAAGACGCAGCGTACACTCCAAGACCAAGCCGGACGCATACATTGGATATAGGCCTTCTGTGGGACAGATGTGGGTGACTATTCAAAAGACGCGGCGTACACTCCAAGACCAAGCCGGATGCATACATTGGATATAGGCCTTCTGTGGGGCAGACGCGGGTGACTATTCAAAAGATGCGGCGTACACTCCAAGACCAAGCCGGACGCATACATTGGATATAGGCCTTCTGTGGGACAGACGCGGGTGACTATTCAAAAGACGCGGCGTATACTCCAAGACCAAGCCGGACGCATACATTGGTTATATCTGTGGGACAGACGCGGGTGACTATTCAAAAGACGCGGCGTACACTCCAAGACCAAGCCGGGTGCATACATTGGATATTGGTCGTCATGGGGACAGACGCGTTTTTGCAGTGTGTACGAATCGCGTGCACACTAATTCGGTTGGGCAACAACAACAATGTATCGAAATCTATGGTGTCATGATGCAGAAATTTTGAAGGACACGGTAGGCGTGTCCAAGGCGTGCAATGTGATGGATTGGACCAATTTGGATAATGCAAACGTCTCTGACCTATCTCTTTGGACCCATGGAACAGAAACCACCTCTGCAGCACAGATATAAGGCTGTCAGTTCCCAAGAGACTTCACTTGCCTGCACTACATGTTACTTGGCTACATCACAACCTACCACTGCTGCTGTCTCTGCATCCTCTGGAGTCTGCAATGGCACGTACTGTGGAGAGGGCCCCAGCATTCACAGAGGAGGAAAACCAGGCCCTGCTGGACAGCCTCCTTCCACAGTACAGCAAGCTGTATGGCAAACCAGGGGAGCAGGTGAGTGTTGATTGCACTGACTTCTCAGTACACCATGTTCCCTGACAGGTACTAGTAGCATTCTGCTCACCAAGGACATGCATGCACACACAGTCATTGTAATTCTCACAGTGTGTAGGATCATGTACTGGACAGGGACAGTGAAGTAAAAGTGTATCCTGTGCTATTTCATCTCATGCACTGTACTCATGTTGTGCAGGCAGGCTAACACACAGGACAACTGCCCCTGCTGATACTTGAACTTCCTTAATACATATTTTGCCCTACTACCAATGACCTATATGTCCACGTGTGTGAAGAACAAACATGTCACATGTGTAGTAATGGTGTGTCACTATGTCATCCTTACAGGTCGACGCCCATCAGCAGCAGGAGATTTGGTTGATGATCGTCCCCGCTGTGAGATCTGTGGGGGTATTCAAACACCGCATCCGCCACTGCCAGAAGAGGTGGCAGGACCTCCGTGGCTGGACCCGGAGGATGGCTCGAGTCCAGCTGAAGCTGTCACCTCCTCGCAAAAGGGGTGGACGACGGACCCTCACCCCCCACATGCTCCGGATACTCACGGTGGTCTTCCCTGACCTGGATGGGCAGTTGAAGGCCAGACAGCAGCAAGGAGGGGGTGAGTTTGAGCCGGTTAGCTGTACTATGTCTGACATGCATGTTGCACTCCCTCAAGTTGGTGACACTATCACATGTCGTGTGTCTGCTGAGACAACACTTGTGTTGCAAAATGCAAAGATGCCCCATTCTCATACGATGCCCAGGTGTGTCCCTTTCCGTCTGTGACATGTGTCACTAGACTCCTGTGTATTAGCTGTAGTCCAAGGTCACTGTGTACAGCACCATGTACGACATGTGCATTGAGCTGACCGTCATGAGTGATGTGCTTGTCTGACATGTGTCAGCAACTTGACAGACATATGAGCTGCACTCTGTGAGGTACATACCTAAATGGATGGTGAGATGCTTGGGGTAAACACAGGTTTGTGACATAAATACTGCACACATGTGCAGCAGGTAAGACCAAGTTGGTGTCTGGGACAAATGAACTGTATTTGCTCAAATGATGCATGGTAAGCAGCCACTTACTCCCACTAATCTCATGTTTCACATGGACTAGAACAGGTATGCCAACTCAGGCCATCAAGGACAGTGTCATATCAAATTATTGAGTGTCAGGCAACACTGTTACCATTGCATAGGAAGATTCATGTGTCTGACTCTGTGTCAGTGTGTACAGGCCTAGCTAGTTTGATGGCACATGTGGGCAATGTATCGGATATGGACAGAAATCTCATGTATGTCAATTGGCTCAGATACACATGACAAATCATGTGTGTGTCATCCCTTGAATGTGCATGTTGGTGGACTGAACAAATATGTGTATGCTGCATTACTTCTATTTTTGGTGAGTATGTGAAATGCTCCTGTGTTGAGATATCAGACTTCATATACTCAAAGGTCTCAGATAAACAACATGAGCTTGTCAAAGTGTACGCTTTCTATGTAGCACTTAGGGGACATGTATACTTGTGCACTACAGTTGTTACTTGCACAGTGTATACTTGAGTGTGACCTGGTGCTGACTGGTACATCTTGATTCACTGGCCCGGTAACAAGAGTCAGTACAGACTGTTTAGGCAGACAGGTCTGTGGCATAGTGTGGCACATGAAAATATTTCAGATGCTGTTTTGTACTTGGCAGTTGTCCTGCATGCAGACCTTTTTAGCATTGGGGTTCACAACATGAGCCCATATAGATTACTGTGGATGGGAGTATGTTCATCATGTACACTTAGGTATTTGTCCATCCCATTTGCGTGCCCAACTCCAGACTCCCTTGCATGAGATGGGACATGTTTGTGTTAAGGCCTGACACTCAGGAGCATTACAGATCAGACAACAGGCAAGACAGTGCCCTGTTAGGCATGTACATAGTTTAAATTGAGATACATCTGACAGATCTGTCCATTGCCAACATGTGTTTGTTAAACATGAATCGCAGGCAGACTGACAGGTGACCTATCTACATATGTGTGAGGTAAAGGAATATTGGCTTTGAGATTATGCTAGGCCTTGCTCTGTGATGTGTTGGGAACTGAAATCTAGTGTCAAGTATATGCAGATGACTGATGTGAATATGTTTCCCCTCCTTGCTCACAGCATCATCATCGCCAAGTGGAGGAGAAAGTACCACGGACCAGGAGGAAGCAGCGAGCCAGACAGGGTCCACTGTGGAAGAAGATGAGGGACCCAGTCGCACAGAGGGTGAGGGAGCCACACTGATGCCCGCTCAAACACATCAACATCAGCTGATGAACCATCCAGCTCCAGTGATGACTCCCTTGTGGTGGTGGGTGTTACCGAAGCGGAGGCCGCACCCACAGAGTCTGTCCCCGCCAACACCACCACCTCCACCCTCCCAGCTGCTCCCTTTTCAAAGGTCCGTAGACACTCCTGTGTGAGGGAGCATGTCTCCTTTGGTCCAGGCACCGCACCCCCTGCATCTGTCACCCCTGCTGCCCTGAGTGTGGAGTCCGTGGACTTGCTTAAACAGTTGCATGTGGGGCAGACATCCGTTTTGAGTGACCTCCATGCACACACAAGTCTTTTGACCCAATTGGGCATCATATCTACAAACATGTCTGCCCTACATCGGACAAATCTGTCCATGGCCTCCTCAGTGACTGCAGCAGTGTCCCTCCTACAACAGTCCCTCACCCCTCCAACCTCTGCCCTGTCCACAGTCCACACTGACCTACCTGCCCAAAGCACACTCACACAGACACATGCACACACACCAACAGACAAAGGCAGCACACGCCAAGCAAAGCCAAAGTCCAAACAAACACGCACGCACACTCAGGGGACTGACATCACACACACAGGGGTTAGGGTAAAACAACACACACAGCCATCCACTACCACTGTGCATTCCTCAACTTCCTCTCCCTCCAAAAGCCCTACACTTGACTCTCCTGCAACCCCCCCCTTCCCAGAGGGTCTTTCTCTGTGACCTAGGCCTCTTCCCCACTGACACATCACTTCCAACTCACTAGGGGAAGAGGAAGTCACCGCGCACAGAGAGGAGATGCCCCACCACACGCACACCCTCCCCTAAGAGTAGGAACACAGAGGCCCCCACACGTGTATCCCCCAGGAAGAAGAAAGTCAAAACCCCACCACCATCCCACACTTCACCCCCCAAAGCTACATCCGCCCAACCCAAGGCCACCCCCCCCAAAGTTCACACACCAAACGCCATCCCCAGATCACCAACATACCATTACACCATCCCCAAGATGATTAGGCCCTCACCCCCAACAACAGGCACTTCCACTCACACAACACCACACACTCTGTCACTTCCAGACACTGCAGTGGAGACCCTGGCCCCTCCATCTGACCTGTCCACTGCAGTGGATCCCCCACCCCCACAATCTGACATGGGCACTGCAGTGGCTCTCCCACCCCCACAATCTGACATGGGCACTGCAGTGGAGCCCCCAACCCCTCAGTCCAACAAGTCCACTGCAGTAGCTCCAGCACACCCTCAATCCGATTTGTCCACTGCAGTTGCTACAGACACTCCAGTTGCCCCAAGTCCTCCCATTACCCATCCTACTACACACTAATCCTGTCCCTGCGGTGCCTGGCCTGCCCCAGAAGATGCCCCTCCTTGGGTAGTTGTCCCCTAGTGATGTGAGTGCAGGCAAACAATGTATTGGAACTCATCCGATATAGACCCTGAAGGACTAGTTTTCATGGACTGGCCATTGGCCTTGTTTCTTTGCCAGAATCGTGATTGCATATTTAAATGCTGAATAAAGCAAATTATTGTTTATTTGTCTAATTATTTGGGTGTACATATCGTTGCTGATGATTGGACTGCAAATGCTGTTTTAACATTGTTTAAGGCCAATTCATGCACATTGGTGGCAGTGTTAGCCCACAATGGCAATGGTTGTCTCCACATGGCAGGTATGTTTTAGTGATGGCCAAATATATCTGCCTCTACAGATAAGTGTTTGTTTGGCAGACTACCACTATTTTGTCACTCTATTGCTTGTGGTTTTAGGTCTCAGGGAGTCATACATGATTGTCTGCACATGCTGTGAGTCTGAACACCACACTCACCTTTTTGTCACTGCACTGATTGGGGTGTTACAACCCTTGGCTCCTATGTGCTTGCCAACGCTGGGGGCTTGAAACCCACACTCATCTTTTGGTCACCTCACTGATGGGGGTTATACCCCATCTCCCCTATATGCTTGACACTGCTGAGTGTTTGATCTCCCATCTCCTGATGGTCACAACACTGATGGGGGGGTGATACCCCATGTCCCCTAAGTGCTTGGCTAAGTTGGGGGTTTGAACCCCATGCTCATCTTTTGGGCACCACACTGATGTTGGGGTGATACCCCAACTCCCCTATGTGCTTGTCAATGCTGGGAGTTTGTACACCACAATCTGCTTTTGTTCACTGGAGTGATGGATGTAACTGCATTTGTTTGCAGAATGTGTCACTGATTCAGGATGTTTGCATACAATACACAAACTTGGCATGGGAGTAGGGGTGGAGTGTTTGCCCTCCACCTCCTCTGGGGTGGACTGTGCTGGGGGGTGGACATAGACCCCCTTCTGGGGTGGACTGTGCTGGGGGGTGGACATAGACCCCCTTCTGGGGTGGACTGTGCTGGGGGTGGACATAGACCCCTTCTGGGGTGGACTGTGCTGGGGGGGTGGACATAGACCCCCTTCTGGGGTGGACAGTGCTGGGGGGCAGACATAGACCCTTCTGGGGTGGACTGTGCTGGGGGGTGGACATAGACCCCCTTCTGGGGTAGACTGTGCTGGGGGATGGGCAGCCATCCTTCTGGGGTGGACTGTGCTGGGGGGTGGACATAGACCCTTCTGGTGTAGACTGTGCTGGTGGGTGGACATAGACCCCCTTCTGGGGTGGACTGTGCTGGGGTGGATATAGACCCTTATGGGGTAGACTGTGCTGGGGGGTGGACATTGACCCCCTTCTGGGGTGGACTGTGCTGGGGGGATGGGCATCCACCCTTCTGGGGTGGACTGTGCTGGGGGGTGGGCATCCACCCCCAATGTGTGTTTTGGCTTTCGCGGGATCGTGACGTATTAGTGGGTGGTAGGTGTCTGACTTACCGTCTGCGACGTACGCGTCAGTTCCGGTTGTTGATTCAGTCATAGACGCACAGTACAGGGATGACATGTGCGATCGGATACATGGTTGATTCGTCTCGTAGGCATTGGTCGTTGGTTCGTCTTGTAGGCGTAGATCGTTGGTTCGTCTTGTAGGCGTAGATCGTGTTGTGGCGCGAATCGGACCTGATGTACTGCTCTTCCGGATGCTGTGACGTGCTGGAGGTGGCGACCTGTTCGGTGCGTAGGAAGTACGCATTGTACTTGGCCGGCCAGAAACTGCTGTGAAAATGCTTCCGGACGACTCCATTCAGCATTTACGGCGCCGGCTCGTACGGGAAATGTGGCTGGAATCAGAGCGTACGTGTCGTTCGGGATTTGGACACATTTGCGCATCGTACTTCATCGTTCGGACGGACCGGCTCCCGGAACGAGTCAGTCGGCAGGTCACGCTACGGACAGCTCTCCGAGGGATGTCCGAGCGAGATCGGAATCGGCCCCTTAGTGTTGATTTCTGTAGGTGTCTCCTTAGACACTGATTGAAATGATAGTAACATCCCTGAATTGATGAGTGTGGGTAGCATTTTAGAATTGCACTTATCATGGCCTACTCAAAATCTATAATTATCTTCTGTGGAAAATAATTATTTGTTTCTTGTTTAATTTTAGTTAGTACTTCCATATATGTGGAATTTTGTTTATTGGGTAGCAAGGCGTAGATAAAGGTGATGTTGGTATTTTGGTACAGGGCATGGACAGTGTATAGTTGATAGAATGGCTTGGAACATATTTTAAAAGTCCCGTCCATCATCCATGTTTCTGATTGTTGAAGCTTTATTAAATTGTTTGCAGTAGCAAACATTATTATTCTTTTCTCTTTGCATTTGTTGTCATAGAGAACAAAGGGTTCTTCATTATGAGTTATACATAGTTCTGGGGGAATTACCACCTCTTCAAATGTTTTGGGAGTAGGTGTGGCTTTTTTTGTGCAAACTATAGTTCTTTTTAATGAAGAAATAGAGGGCATTTGCACAGTAGCATGTTTGGGTACTCTAGGCAGCATTTCTTTAAGTATTTGACTGGTAGGTTTTTGTGAGCTAGTGCTAGCTTCTCTAATGTCATCAAGGGCACTTCTAACATTTATTTCAGTAACATTTGGAGGGTGGTTATGCTCTCTTGTATACAAAACAGTTGTTTCTCTAGTTGTTGCTCGACCATAACATTTATTTGAATAGTACTTGCTGCATTTCCAATTGACTTTTAGTCCAATTTGCTTTTCCTGGGTATAGACATACCCCATGTAACAAAGCAAAAAAAATTCTTTTTGGGATGTTATAAATTGGGCGCCTTCTGTCATTGTGATGTGTTAAGTTCTACAACAAATGTATATCAAAATTATTAAAATGAATATTATACATGTTTATTTCTTAATAAATACACATTGTTATTAATATACTTACAATGTTGGTTTTTAGCTGCTTTTCAATGAAGATGCTCTTTCTTTGTTTGTTGGATCCTGTTAAGTTGTTTATTTTTTTGTTGGAAAAGTAAAATACATTTTTACTTATTTTGTTACATTTGTTCATGGGCTGGGGTGGGTGTTTGGGATGGAGTTGGGGTTTGGTTGGGTGTTTTATATGATTTTTAAAAGGCATTTTGCAAAATACTTACATTATTTGTTAGCTGGTTTTAGGAGGTGGTGTGTAATTTTGTTGATGCTTTGAGAAAAATCTGTAGAGGAGACAAAAATTAGAAAAAAGATATATATTAATGATTTGAGTAAGACAAATACTTGTTTTTCACGATTAGCATTATTGTTATTTTATAGATGATAATTTACTTACTTTTTGAAGGATGCAATAGATTTTTCTTTGATGAAGTCCTTGCTTCTGGTAGAAATCCGGCAGAGTTTCGGGTTCCTTATTGTTTTTGGTTTAAGGTGTAAAATAAGACTAAGGGGGTCATTACAATAGCGGGCGGATCGCCACCGCCCGTATGGCGGTGGCGATCCGCCCGCCATTTTCCACCGCCCGCCTACCATTTACCCCCACCAAATCACGATGGCGGTGGGAACGCCGGCGGACGGAAAGACCGTCCGCCGGTTTTCCGCCGGTCGTACAGGCGACCGTGCGGAAAACGGGTTTAATATGCTGTGAGACACCGCCATCCATATTAGGATGTAGGCGGTGAGGAGCTTTTTCATGGTGGCATTTCCGCCATGAAAAGGCATGCGGTATTCGCATTTGGGGGCCCGTTGCGGGCCGCCAGGATGTTGGGGGGTGGGGGTGCACATGGGGGGTACCTATGGTACCCCCTGCATTTGCATGCACAAGGTGGCAGGCACCGCACGGTGCCTGCCACGTTTTGCATGCAATAGCACAACATGCATTTTGTACATTGCGGCGGGTGCTGCTGACAGCACCGCCCGCCACAATGTACAAAATGTGGGATGCGCCCGCCAGTGTGGCGGGCGCATCCTAATGTGCCTGGCAAGACCGCCACGACTTCGGCGGACGGTCCCTGGCTCCGTTGAGGTGGCGGGCGGACAAAGTCCGCCCGCCATCGTAATGGACCCCTAAGTTTTCCTTCCTTATATAGTGTTTATTTAATTGTTTGCTTAATCTCATTGGTTTATTATAACATTGTGTATTTTTATTGGTTGATCTTTATTGTTTTAATTGTTTTGGTAGTTGTTTTCTATATATGGAAAACGTAAAATTAAGAGTCAGTTACTTTTTTTTTTTTTTCACATGTTGAATTATTTAAATGTGTATTGTATTATATTATATGTGATGTTAAATAAACCTTGTAGTTAATGTAAATATAAAATTAAAATGGTTATCAATAGTGTATTTATTATTTAGGGGCCGATTCCGATCTCGGCCGGTAGTGCTCCGAATCGGATTCGGATTTACCGGATCCGATTCGGAGCCCTGTTTCCCGACCGAATCGTACGCGGGTCCGGCCGAGCGAGTACGATGCAGGCACCCGCGAAATCTCCGACCGACTCGAACGCGGCTTCAACACGCTCCGACCGACTCGCATGGACACGACTCGCACCGCGCTATGGAGACGTATCCCGGCCGGGTGAGTACGATGCACGCCGCGAGCAGTCCGACTGACTTGCGCCGTCCGGCACAAAAAAGCTGTCGGAGACGGACTTTGGGGGTCCGCGTCGGACCCCCATGTACGCGTAGGCGCGCGAGTCGCACACAGGGGGGACCCATGGGTCCCCCCTACCTGTGCATGTACGCCGCGATGCGCATGGACGCGTACACGCTGTAGGGGGCGCCCTTGTCCGCCTCGCACCCATTGAGTCAATGGGTGCCCGCGTACGCATGGTACGACAGGCTCCCATTGACTTCAATGGGAGTCCGACCGACTCGAGTCCGATGGCATGCGTGCGCATCGTACTCGTTCGGTCGGACTGCCAGAGTCCGATTCGGTCGGAAATCTCTCCGGGTCCGGCTCGGTCGGAGAGATTTCCGGCCCGAATCGGAATCGGCCCCTTAATGTTTTAAGATATCTTTTACGGTGTTTTAAAAATATGTTTTTGATTTTATTTTATATGCAATGTATGTTTATTTATTTTATTATATTTATGGTGTTTAATTTTGTGTGTTTTATCTATTTTTTACTAGTCGATATTTTTACAAAAACGATACTTATGCTGTCTATATTATTGTGATTGATATTTTGGACATGTATATTTTTATAGGATGTTCGATATTTTAAATAACAATATTTATGTGTTCGATATTACTGTGATCGATAATATTGTTTTACGATATTTTGGGTTCGATATTAGTGTGTTTTTTTAATTAAGTATAGGGTATCGATATTAGTGTCGTCAATATTTTTGTGTCGATAAAAATGTAGGTCGATATTATGTCTGTCGAGGTTATGTCAGTGATTCGATGCAACCATCAATATATATACGGATTATACCACGCTAGTACAACATCAAAGGGAAGCCTTCAGAGGAGTAAAGCAGCACCTACGGAACCTGGACATCCACAATGCCCTCTTTTTCCCGGCAAATATCTGCATAATGGACATGGTAGAAGCTCACTTCTTCACAGGCGCAGAGGAAGTCTGGGGCTATTTGGAGAGGCATGGGCACATCAGGCCACAAACTGGATCGGCATCACAGGCCCTTAGATGGCAAGAACACAGGAAGCGCCACAAGGAATCAGGTAAAATCTGAAAGAGCTAAACTTGTCATGGACAATTAGAAGAGCTGCACATGGGACCCTCCCAACAGATGTGAAACTTTGGAGAAAGAGACAGATAGCTCAAATGAGCAAGGCTCTGATGCCGATCACAGAGAGGAGATTGGGCCCCCACCAAAGGTTATCCCGATGATATCTGAAGAGATTATCTGAGAGGCAGAGATGTATGGACTACCTTCCTGGATAGATGTGGGTGTGTTCCAACGGGCCTGCCCGAACCAGGACAATTAGGACTGTATTCCTGCTCGTGGGCAATGCCTCTGCTCCCTCCCTTACCGAATTGACACATATAACTGTTAGCTACACTTGCAATGATAATGCAGGACTTTGTTCTCATGGGGCGATGTACCTATCATGCGTTGGGATGTCGGCCAGTTCGAAGATTGCACCATGGTAAGGTAGGGTGGGGATTGTGGGAGTATGTTTATTTGTTTCAAATGTTATCTGGCAGGGTTATATCGCACAGGAGAGAGGGATCATTATAATAGGCGATGATATACACAGCAACCGTAAGGTACACTCACTCAAAATACTATAACGGAACATTAACAGACTAGGTAGCCAAATTAAGGGGGACTGGTGAACAAAGCACTCACATGCTACATAGCAAAACTGGTGTTTCTGAAGGAAACACACCTGAGAGGGTCTAAATGTGACTTCCTGGGGAGGGGGAGATACACGGTGGTCAGTCACTGGGGGTTATACCTTTGTATCCAGGAGAGTCGCAATCCTGATAAAAAAGACCGTTGCATTTCAAGTTGTCGTTGCTTTATTCCTCAGGATCACTTTGTTGCCAGAATGTTCCACCTCCAGGCAGCTTCAAGTCTGAATGTTATGATAATGCAGACTATTGAAGTGGCCAGGTGAGGGAAAGGGTTTTGGGTAGGAAACTGCAGGGAGGGAGACCTAAAGGCAAATAACACAGATTAACTTTCCAGTTAATTAACACTATGGAATTATTTCACTATTGAATAACTACTTAGAGATTTACCTGCACCTCCTTTGCAGTGAAGATATTAGTGTTTGGATTTATGAGATAGTTGCAATTTGTTGATAGCTAGTTCCCCCCTGAGGAAAAGTAATACATAGTAGATCTTGTAATTATACAGTCTTGTTACCAACACACACACTATTCTTTTCTTAACAATTTGTATTATGCTTTTCTTGGGGAAGACCTACCAGGCTTACTGCTGTGGGTGACTCAGCCTTCAGGGGAACACTAAAGAGAACGAAAATGCCATCATGAAATTAGCCAATGCGAAGGAATAATCATTCAGTCTCTTGTAATACTTTGGCGCTTGATAATAGCACAGTCACTATAAATAAACCTTCCTGTAATGCGCAGGACCAGCCTAGCACAATACCTTGTAAAGAAAGTTTGTTTTTTTCCAAAAATTATGCTACAGGAACATTAAAGTAAAAACTGTCTCTGCGCTGAAGAGCGCTCTTACTGCCCGAGATTTGTACCAAAAATCTCCAGATAATGCCCTTGAACTCTTGATTACGGAAACAGGTCTGTTTTTCCTTGAATGCTGCTACTGAAAGAGATTCTTCGAATTGCCCCGCTGTCAGCTGTTATGAGGTTCTGGAAGATTGGCCTTGGAAACCCACGCTCACCACAAGCGGAGCCGAAGAGCTGCTGTCACGGCAGATGATGGAATAAAGAGCACGCGAGCAAGGGCGAGGCTCCTATTTATAGTCTAGAGCCACGCCCTGCCGCGCAACACGTTCACTTCTGCCGATACTCCTTGATGTCTTGCAGAGAGCAGAGAAATAAACGGCCCAAGAGCAAGTGGCTGAAAGGTAGCAAGGAAACTACCAGAATATGAAATAAACACAGAAATAACATCAGAACACAAAATGTAAATTAAAATAAATAAATAAATAAAAGACTAGACATAACTGAGGCATGCAAAGTCCCAATTAATGCATGCATGATTAGTTTTCCAGGATACACATGATTAGTCTGTCAAGATACAAGGACAATGCCACCAATATTTTGCTATGGCACAAGAGGTATGATGGATTTTGCCACACCTCTTCCTTGAACATTTGGGACGCAGACTTCTGGATACTGTGGATGTCTTAGCTGTCCTAGAGTCGCCTGTGAGGACCATGACACAAGTGAACCACACCTCATCTGTGACAGGGGATGCTATATGATGGTCCCGGGCAAGTGGGAGGAGGAAACAATTTCTCTGGTAAATGTATATAGCCCGCTGGGATTGCAGACTTAGATGCTGCCATATTTGAGCACATTGCTACTAGATCTCCCACCTGCAATGGTACTAGTGGGAGGGGATTTTGACATGAAAATGGACTCCCTCATGGATAGAATGAAAAAATGTAAAAAAGATGTAAATCCGTTTTTATATAGTGCAGCTACTCACCCTTACGGGTCTCAAGGCGCTGGGGGCTGGAGTGGAAATTAAGTGAGCTATTGCCCAGAGTCACATGGTGCTGAGCTGCCGCCGGAGCCGGGGATCGAACCGTGAACCCTGTGCTCCGAAGTCAGCTGCCCTGGCCGCTGCACCACACCCCCCAACTAGGGGGCTCATTAGGATGGCGGTCGGAAAACCTCCCCGACCACCATGGTAGAGGAAAAAAGACCGCCCGCAAGGCCCGCGACATAACCGCCGGTCGCATTACGATGGTCCTTGCCCGAAATCCGACGGCGGCGGTTGCTGCTGCACGCTGCACCGCTGCGATGTCCAAAGGAGCATGTCCTGCATTTCCCTGCACTGCGTGGCAGGCACTGCACAGTGCCTGCCACGTGGTACAGGGAAATGTAGGGGGGACCATGGGTAACCCCCCAGTGCACCCCCACACCCCAACACAATGGGGGCCCGCAACGGGCCCCCGGAAGACATTCTCCGCCGCCTTTCCATGGCGGTCTGACCGCTGAGGAAAGGTTGGCCACCGCCGGCATCATAATCGTGCCGGCGGAGCCAGATCGGCACTGCCACCATTATCCCAGTCCTTCTCCATCCGCAAGGCAGGAGTGCGGATGGCAACCGGTGGAAAAGCGGCGGTCGGAATTTCCCACCCCTGCCGTCAACACCGACATCCTAATCTGACTGGCGGTTTTCTGGCTTGCGAACGCGGGCGGATGTCCGCCGCCGGTCCGGCGGTAGCCACCGCTGGACCGGCGGTGGTCATCCGACCGCCATCCTAATAGGCCCCTAGGTTTCCTCCGAATGGGAAAACTAGGGACCTTTGTGACAGATATGGGTTTGGGACGTATGGAGATCACTGCATAGGACAAATAGAAGCTAGACCTTTTACTCAGGGGCACACAATTCCCACTCTAGGATAGATCATTTTCTTACACCACCTGCAACATTAAACAGATTTACTGAGGCAGACTTCAAAGTGAGTGGTCTCTCTAACCACTCGCCACTGTGTATTACTCTAACAGCACTGACTTTACGAGGGAGAGCAGACTGGAGAATGGCCACATGGCGACTCACAAATGACAAATTGCTGGAGAGTCTCAATAAAGCGATGGCCTTTTACTTCAAAGAAAATTCCTAGAGGCTACTCGTTGGGAGGCTTATAAGGTCACAATAAGGGGGGAGATCATAGCGGGTGAAATAGGGGAAAGAAGAGAGAGAACCCACCGCTGTAGGAAGCTAAAAGAGGAAATCCTTGAGGTTGTCTGTATACAGACACCTTCCGATGCCCGCACAGCAGCTCATTCACCTCAAGACTGAGGAATGTTGAATGATAGCCACGGATTTAGTCTGACTAGCACACATGATCAAACAGAAATGACCGTACGAGGTGAGAGACAAAGCCAGGAAACTCCAAACATGGCTTAATAGCAGAGACAGTGACAGGCACCATACTGGGGAAATCTGAGGTCCTCGTGGCTCAACTACCAAGGGTAGTGAGGAGATAGCAATGGTAATGGTGGACTATAGACAGGATTTTTTACATGCCCATAGGGACACACCAGAGACAGACCTATTGAATTTTATCCGAGACTGCCCATGAACCTGCCTGGGCAGGGCTCAAGCCCTGGAACTGGAAGGGCCCCTAACAACAGAAGAAGCCTTGCGCTCACACAGCTTCAGTCAGGGAAATCACAAGCCCAAATGGCCTTCCAGTGGAATTCTTCAAGAGAATGGCAAATAAGGTAGTAATCTTGCTGTTCGACCTGTACATAGAGACATTTCTTAGGGGCAAACTCCCCAGAGATCTTTGCACAGTGACGATCACACTTATCCCTAAACTGGGGAAACCTACAAATGGGATTCCTACAGGCCAATTTCCCTACTTTATGCAGACACTAAAGGTGCTAGCTAGTAGAAAGTGTAATCTCTGATCTGGTACACCCGTACCAGAATGGATTCATACCCCTCCAATCTCTTAAGTTGAACCTAGGCTGCTCTCCAATAACAATATGATGGCCGATACACTGGGTATACCCCTAGCCATTGCATCGCTTGATGAGAACAAAGGCTTAGACTCCATTGAATGGCCCTTCCTCTTTGCAATACTGTTCAAAATGGGATTCGTACCCCAGTACCTGAAATGGACCCAGCTCCTCTACAGCCAGACTCTGGATTAATGGCACCCTAATCAGGGAGTTCCCCTTATGGTGAGGCACGCAGAATGGATGCCCTCTGTCACCGATGCTCTTTGCTTCAGCGATAGAGGCCCAAGCTGAATAGATCTGGGTGGATGCCTAGGTATGGGGCTGGAGATGGAGTGACTCCTGGGAAGATTGGATGTCATTGTATGCCGATTATATCCTGCTATATATTGCAGAATCAGATTCCTCCTGAGAGGGATTCAGAGTCACCTTCAGCCTATCTGGGGCTTGGGATCAATTGGGATAAGTCACTGATCGTCGCCCGATATGGACTTGGAGAGTAGATGGACACAACTTCAAAATGAACGCATTATGAGGAGAACCCATTCCTCTGGGTCCTGGAAAAGAATATACAGCACTGGAGGCTTTTGCCTTTATCGTTCCTTGGTAGAGCAGCAATCTTTAAAATGATTGCTCTCCCCATATTTCCCTACATGCTGCAAAACAGCCCCTCTGCGATTCTGGATGCATTCTTCTAGGTGGTGAATAGACTACTACGCTTCCTACTGTGGAACAATGGTCCATCGTGTATCGCCCTTCCCACTCTGCAGAGATCTGTTTATGATTGGGTAATAGCGCCACCCAATATACTTAATTCTTCTGAGGGTGTACAGATTCAGATAGTGAATGATTGGGCATATGCTTCACTGGGGGATCCGGCCTACCAAATGGACTGAGAGAAACTTGGGCCAAAGGGGTAACTACAAATACTATAAGGGGGAAGAATGCTGGTGGGTGCACCATCAGCCACTTCAATGGTGGCTTCTCTGTAGCATAAACTGAATAGAGAAATGGGATGGGGAAAAAGACTCAGAGATTTATTTATGAGAGCACTGCATCAATTTTGCACCATGTAAAGTGGTGCATGCGTGATGCAGGGCTCTCGTAAAGATTTATGATGCCACACAAAGCCACCCTGTGTGGCTTTGAGTGGCCTCATAAATCATGAGTAAGGCGACTCAGCGCAAATCACTGCGTCACCTTACTCTGCGTTCCATGGGCTTTGCAGTGGGTTTTCCAATGCAACACCAATGGAATTTGACGCCACCCCAGATTTACAAAGTGATGTAAACCTGGGGTAGCATCAAATCTGTGCGCCTCCTGTGGTGAGGCTTAGTGAGGAGAAATATATTTATTTCTACTCATTTGTTTCCTCTTTCCATGCATTCTGCAGCACACATAGAAAAAGAAAACACCTCGTAGGATTGGTTTTGTGCAGGAAGGTTTGATTTGATTTGATTGGTATATTTATAAAGAGCACGACTGCCCGGGGGCGTCTTGGTGCTGGAGCCAGTAGAGCAGAATGATTGCTAATATGGTAAATATGCTGAATTAACAAGCAAAAAGCCAGGTTTTAAAGGCTTTTCTAAAAGACATAAGCGTAGTGCTGCTTTTTATCATGATAGGGAGAAGGTTCCAGGTTTTAACTGTCCAAAACAGAAAACTTCTTCCCCCCACCGAACCTGCTGGAACTTAGGTACTTGTAAAAGTTTTGTGTGAGCTGATCTAAGGCTTCTTGCCGGCACATACCATTTCAAGTACGTTCTCAGAAACTGAGGTCTTATGCCATGAAGAGCCTTAAAGGCTTAAAGCCCCTATCTGCACAAAAACAATCCTAACTGCAACGGATGCGAGGGTGCCTACGTTGGCACTAGGCTGCCAAAACTGCGCCAGTGCAGGCAGAAAGGACAGGAATGCACTGTATTGCTTAGATACTGTGTATACCAGCTCTTTTACTATGGCATACGCCAAAATGCCATTAATGAGGCCCTCACTCCCCGAACTCTCAAATGAGTAGGTACAAGGCTGCACCTGGTGACAGATCTTCAGACAGTGAGTTATGATTGGCCTCTCCACGTTAGATGATGTATGGGATGCAAATTGGAATTCGAACACTAATGAGTGTGTTAGACCTGGCACCATTGGCATGGGTCTCCCTTCCATTTTTTGCCTTTGCCTCTTGTGTTTTGCTGTGTGTTGGACTCAATTTTTGCTGGTCTAGATGCTTTGGGCACTTTACCACTGCTGTTCAGTGCCAAAGTGCAAGTGCTGCCTTTTGTAAATTGTGCTATGGATTAGTGTTTCCATGATTGGCTATTGGATGTACTTGTCAGACCCTAGTATAGTGCACTGTGTGTGCCCAGGGCCTGTAAATCAAATGCTGCTGGTGGGCTTGCAGCACTGGTTGCCATTGTAGAGCCTGTGTGCAGTCTGGGACTGCCATGTCGACTTGGCAGGTGCACACACTTGCCAGTCCCTAAACCTTCCCTTTTCTACATATTAGTCACCCCTAAGATGGGCCCAAGATACCCCTGTGGGCAGGTTGCATTGTATGTAAAAGGTAGGACATGCCCTGATGTGTGTGGCATGTCCTGATAGTGAAATACTGCCAATTTCGTTTTTCACTATTGCAAGGCTATCTGTTCCCATAGGACAGAATGGGGAGTTTGTTTATAACATCTTATAATCATAACTGACCCTGGGAACAAGATAAAAAAAATAAAGTTTAGTATGCCTGAACTCAGAATGTTAAAGTGCATCTTTTAGTGAGGGTGATTTTTACATTCTGTGTTTGAAAATACCACTTATAGAAAGTAGGTATTTTCTTGCCTAACCATCCAGTGTGCCTCTGCTAGGTTTGTGTATTGCATGTCTGGCTTTTGGATGACAGGGGCTGGAGAGGGGCAGTGGCTCCAGAAGTCTGATGAGTCAGGGCTGGGCTGAATAGACCTGGGCTGAATAGACCTGGGCTTCATTTAGAGTAGGGGGAGGAGATTTCCTTTCACCTGCATGGGCCTGGTCTGCCTTCAACAATGCTGTCTCCACCTCCTGCCAGGAAGCTGCCCCAGTGAGGACAGAACTGTTTTTGGCTGGGTACAGGTACTCTCTGCCTTCAGAGAACAAAGGATTTTTGTGTATAAAAAGTGGGGCCCAGACCCCAGACTTTTAGATCACTTCTGGGAAATCAAGAGGAAATCAAGAGGAACCTTTGCCAAGGAGAAGAGCCGATAAGCTGAGGAGGAATACTGCCCCTGTGCTGGCGTCTGTCTGGGGTTGGCCTGCAGTGGCTGCTTGCTGCCAAGTAAAGGAAAAAAAGGACTTTGCTGTTTTCTTTGTCACCTGCTTGAAGAAAAAGATCTCCAAGGGCTTGAAACTGAGCTTGCCTCCTGTTCTGAAGTCTCAGGGACACAAAGAGTTCATCCCTTCTGTCTCTCTGCATCTGGAACTGCTGTTTCAGCTGCAACAGAAGGAAATTGCAACACTGACGCCGGCGAGCGATGCCGTAACCTGCACCGAAGCCGTGGGCACCACTTGTGAAGAGAACGACGCACCGCCCCGACTTGCATCATAGGCCCGACGCCTGCCGACGCCATGCCGCATCAACTCCGAAGCCGTCAACGAGGCTGCTGCCTGCACCGGAGCGGAGGACACCACTTGTGACGTCCACGGCGCAACGTCCCGACTTGCACCGCATCCCTGACTTCACCGACGTGGTGCTTCAACAACGCAGAGCCGATCCTCGACATGGGTGACTCCCGAATCCATCGACATCGCACCGTCGTAAGGAACTGGCGCCTCGCCACCATCCGTGATGTCACCTCCCCAACACAGTAAGGAACAGACGTCTCACCTCTCCTGCGCTGCAGTAAGGAACAGAGGCATCACCTCCCCTGGGTTCGTAAGGAACCGACGCCGCAAGCGCCAACGAAGCATCACCACCCCGCGGTCGGCACCGTACTTTGGGATTTTCATCTGTCATGACGTTGTTATGACTCCAGGTGGAGTTATTTGTTGCTAGTAGCTTGATTTGAGTGAATAACCTATTTTTAAGGATATTTTTGATACGGTATTGTGGATTTTTGTCGTTTGGTCTTGTTTTGGTTTAGATAAAGATCGTTTATTTCTCTAAACTGGTGTGGTGTCTATTTGTAGTGTTTTCACTGTATTACTGTATGTGTTCACAAATGCTTTACACACTGCCTCTGAGATAAGCCTGTCTGCTCGTGCCAAGCTACCAAGGGGGTGAGCAGGGGTTATTTTAGAAGTGTATCCCCCTTACCCTGACTAGAAGCAAGGGTCCCTATTTGGACAAAGGTACCTACCTCTGCAAACTAGAGACCCCCATTTCTAACAGGGTGGAATTTGCAATGCCCACCACACAGATTTTTATGCATTTACAACTATGATACGCATTACAAGTGAGAATTCCAAGAGGGGAAATCCCTTGGAATCTTGACTCTTACATGGCCCCATGTCATCAGGGGCTATCTCCCTCATGGATATGACTCTGATGACGAACACAAAGGGTGAACTGTCCTAACTATGGGCCCGTTGGGAAGGTGACGTGGTGTGGCTGACTGACAAAGACTGGAGGGAAGCTCTAGAGTTTCCCTAAGGAGGTGGCCATAAAAGCAATCTATCGACTCATTCAGTATAAAATCTTGTATAGGATGTATTATGTAGGCCACAGGGGTTACACTTGACCATGAGGCCCCTCCTTGCATTGTTAGGTGTTTGGGCTGATTTGGATGCAGTGACTTATAACACAAAACTGGTCAACCTTTGATATGCTGTAGCAAAAATGGTCAAAAATGTGAAAGCGACCTCAGCCTGCATCTGTGAGACTGGATGATGGAAATGGAAGCATGCAGAATAAGTGGGAAGATGGCATATCAGGGAAGGGGGTGCCTTGTAAATATGATATGAAATGGGGGAAGCCGCAGAGCCCCAAGCAGATTGACAATGAGGAATTTAGTGCATCACCTAAAGCACTGATGCTCCCTTGCTGTGTCCTGGAACCTAGCCTGATGCACTGATAATTGAAATGAGAACCTGTGGGAATGATAAACTGAAGTCAATTGCTGTTGTACCTTAGGTGGTGGGAAGGACATGGTGGGGGTAGGGTATTGTCTTATCTACTGTGGTGGCTCAGAGTGTTTCCTGTGCCTGTTTTTTTGTTTTACTCTTTTAAAAACAATAAATATATTATGAAAAAAAGTAAGTCACCCCTAACTAGGCCTTGTCATCCACAAGATAGGGTGCATGGTATTTGAAAGAGGAACATTTAAGAAGTTAATGTTTGCATGTTTCATGCTATGCTATGCTATTTTCACTGTTAAGTCTGTAGCTGATCTATGAAGTGCAGTTAATATTTTCATCCTGTTTATTTGGTGTGCAATCACCTACATAGATAGTATAACCACTATGTAAAGAAATTCCTCTTTTTGCACGATTGCCCCCAAGTGTTTGGACTGATGCTGCTGGCTTTTTGACTGAGGGTGTTGGACTTGGCCTTTTTGCAGGGTCATCCCTAAACTTTTTGCCTTTCTCTTAGCCATTTTTCTGACATGGTGTTGGTGGTTTTAGGACTCTGGGCACTTTAGCACTGCTGTTCAGTGTAAAGTGCGTGTGCTCTCTGTGATAAATGTGGTAAGATTGGTCTACACCTGTTTGGCCTATTTAATTTACCTGTGATTCCCTTGTAAAGTGGTATCTCATATACCCAGGGCTGGTAAATTAGAATGCTACTGGTGGGCTTGCAGCGCTGATTGCGCCACCCACCAAAGTAGCCTTTTAAACCTATCTCAGGCCTCTGCCATTGCAGGGCCTGTGCACGCAGTGCTACTGCCGCTGTGACGTGGCACCTAAAGTGTGTGCCATGTCCGTGACCCCCTTTTACTACATGTCAGTCACCCCTAAGGTAGGCCCTAGCTAGACCTATGGGCAGGGTGCATTGTAGGTAAAAGATAGGACATGTACCTTAAGTGTGTGACATGTCCTGGTAGTGACAAACAACCATTTTGGTTTCGCACTACTGTGGGGCTGCCCTCCCATAGGAATGCATTGGGGATTCCCTGATAAGTGTTTCAGTGGCAATTCCTGATATGAGAGGCGCAGCGTGGTCAAGTTTGGTATATTTGGAATAGTGATAATAAATGCCGCGCAATGGTGTGCACAGATTTATTATAACTATTTTAGAAATGCCACTTTTAGAAGTTGGCATTTCTGTGTGCTATGTGTCTGCCTGCCTGATGTGAATTGCATGTCTGGCTTGTGAGTGACAGGGACTGGGAGGTGTGTGTGGCTCCAGGAGGGGCAGGGTGAGTCAGCGCTATGCTGAATGGGACACCTGGGCTAGGAGTAGTGGGAGGGGTAATACCCTGACTCTGAATAGAATGGTGCCTGCCCTAGTGAATGCTGGCTCCGCCCCCTGTGGTGTGTCTGATCACTGAGCCCCCACCTGACAAAGGGGAAGAGGAGCTTCGAAAACAAAGTGCTCCAAATCCCCCCTGAACCAGTTGCATCTGGTTCCCTAAGCCCTGCACTGCAGACAAAGGCATCTGTGGTATAAGTAAAGGGGCTGTGACCCCATGAAATTGGTCTGGTGTGCTGTTCCTGACAGGGGGGGCGTGCTGCTGCTGGGGCCCAGGAGGAACCGCCATGGGGGCTTGCCTCCCTGCTGGATGGCCCTGTGTGCTGGCCTCCCTGGGCCCAGCTATTCCCCCCTAAAACCTTAAGGACTTATTTCTGCCTGCTGGATTTCTCGAGGGACATCAAGCGCCTCGTGAGCGCTATATTTAAATTACATGCAGGGAGAATAAGAGCATGTTTGCCTTCACCTTGCAGCACGGAGCTGCAGCTTGTTGGGAGGGAATCCCCAGCGCGAGGGATTCCCCCGTGATGCTGCCGGGAGCGGGTGCCCACCCCGCATTTGTGTATACCGAGCGGGAGCCCACCCCGCTTATGATCTTAATTGTGGGTGCCCACCACGCGTTATGCATTTTTTTTAAAACAGCGGGTGTGGTGAAGGCAGGCTGGTGCCCACCCCACTTGTGTGTGGTGAAGGCAGGCGGGAGCCCACCCCGCACTGCGCAAAGGAGAGAAGTCACCACGCAGCCCGAGTTGCCGAGTCCTGAGAGCGGGTGCCCACCCCGCATTGCCGCAGAGAAAAGAGAAATGCCGCAGCCCGACCCGGAAGCCAGGCAGAGTCAGCCTGACCGGGGGCGGGGCCACGAGAAGGAAGCAGTCCGGAGCCTCGCGGGCTCCATACCAAAGTGCCGGTTCCGAGAAGGGGGACCGGGTGAAGCGTGGCGCATGGTGAAGCGGGGCTCCCGCTAGTGGAGAGAGCCCCGCAAGCGCAGCAGCCTGTTGGTGTTTCCAGCGGAGGGGGCCCGAGGCACATTGTCGGTGCCTGCCCCCGCCGCATCCAAAGGAGAGACGCCGGAGACCGGAAGCGTCCACCACGAGAGCCCGGTGAGTGGGGCTCAGTGTTTAACTTTTGGGTTGGGGGGGTGCGTCGGGGCACACTGTCGGTGCCCGCCCCCCATGCAGTTGCATGTATTCCCGGCTGCCCCGTTTGGCAGTGGGCAGCTGCGACATGGGCGCAATTTGTTGTGAAGAGTCCCAGTGGGGGACTCGGGGCACAGTGGTGCCAGTGCCATTTTTCTGTTGGGGGCATTTTTGTTGGTAATAAGGAGGGGGGAGACGCTCCCCCGTGCCGCAGCTCATTGCGCACAGTGTTTTCGCTGCCAGTGATGTTCCCAGCTGTCCAGCAATTAGTGGGCAGCTGCAATGTTTAGGCCAGGGCGCATTGAGGAGTCCCAGGAGGGGACCCAGGAGGCACATTGGTGCCCGCGCATTGCGCACTTTTGCTTTGGCTGCAGTGGCAGCTTAGCGCCCTGACATTATGGACAGAGGGCATTTGAGCCCTCGAGAAGGCCAGTTGGCCAGGGGGGTCAGTGCCTTATGTGATGTTAGGAAATGTGATTCTCTACTGTGATTCATGCCTCTAAATGCGTTTGGGGATGAGATTATGTGCATAATGTGTTTATGCTGGTGAGGTTATTTCCTACTGCGAGTATCCCCCTAATGTGGTTTCGCTGCCAGTGATGTTCCCAGCTGCACAGCAATTAGTGGGCAGCTGCTACGTTTAGGCCAGGGCGCATTGAGGAGTCCCAGGAGGGGACCCAGGAGGCACATCAGTGCCCGCGCATTGCACACTTTTGCTTTGGCTGCAGTGGCAGCTTAGCGCCCTGACATTCTGGACAGAGGGCATTTGAACCCTAGAGAAAGCCAGTTGGCCAGGGGGGTCAGTGCCTTATGTGATTTTAGGAAATGTGATTCTCTACTGTGATTCATGCCTCTAAATGCGTTTGGGGATGAGATTATGTGCATAATGTGTTTATGCTGGTGAGGTTATTTCCTACTGCGAGTATCCCCCTAATGTGGTTATGCCTAATGTCATGTTATGATGTTTTGGGGTAGTGCCTATTTGCGTAATGTGTTAATGCTTATGAGGTTATTGCGTAATGTGTTTATGCTAATGAGGTTTGGGCCTAATGTGGGTTTATGTCTAATTCTAATAAGATAATGCTGAGGTCATTATGGTACCAGTAGTTACTGGTTGTGTTTTATATTTGCATTTACTTACCTGTTCTGATGGTTCTGACCATGGCCCGATTGGCCTGGTCCTGTATATAATTCCCCTGTGAATATTGCCCATGCCAGTTGGCACAGTGTAAATGTGTGATTACGTTTCTAATGTGTTTTATGACAATACAAAGGCTATTTTTTATATAACCTTGTGTGGAGTTCCTTTTGTGGTGTGCCTAGTGTGTTGCTGCTGTGTGTGTGTTGCGCAAACGCTTTACACATTGCCTCCGGGATAGGCCTGACTGCTTGTGCCAAGCTACCAAGGGGGTGAGCAGGGGTTATCTTGGGTGTGTAACTCCCTTGCCCTGACTACCGTGGTGGTTTCTACCTGGCTTTGGCGCAAGCCTTAGCCAACCAGAAATCCCATTTCTAGCAGAGGGTACACTGAGTCCTGCCAAACAGTCCTCAGTGCCAGTGCAAAACCCTCAAATAAATATATATATTTAATTTGTTCACCCACTATTGGCATACGTTAACTTACTTATAAGTCTTTAATAGGTGGTACCAGGGGTACCCAGGGCCTATAAGTTAATTGTATCTTAAGACCTGGAGCCCTTATTGTTATGTGCCCGGGTTAGGCCAAGGCGAAGCTGCTCATTTCTTATATTGTCCTCTTTTCCACAATACCATTTCTGCTCTGCCCTTTTGCACATATTTGCGTGTGTGACAATGTTTGATTAGTTTCTCTGAAACTACTTCTGTTTACACTTCTGGCTTCGCTTAACATTATCACAATGCCTCGAACACCAAGTACAAGGCCACTACGCATGAATGTACAAATGTCATCCTATCTTCAACCACGGGGCAACAAGGCTAGCCACATATCCATTACATTGCTAATCTATACGTACATTGCAAGGATGCTTTTTATTATAAATAATAAGCATCTCATAAATTTAGCAGAGGAGGCACTTCAGCTGTCACCGGGGGTCCCTGCATGCTGAGGCTTCACCACACAGTGGTCTAACATCTCTGTGAGGGGTGTCCAGTTCGTGACCAAGACGGATCCTACATTCTCTCCCGCCAGTTAATGGGGTTTGATCGTCCCTTGGAGCGATTCTTGGCTTGACAACTACACACACTCTAGGTACACTTAGAGTAGGGTTTCGCATAATAGGAGGACGCTTGATTACTCCCTTGTTTATATTTCTGTTTTAGCACCATGGTAGAACTATATCTACTATTTACTCTTTTGGTGCTTGTAATCACTTTCATCTGCTTCTGTCTACTGATTATCACAGCACATGTATTTTATACAAGAATAACGTTGGTTCAATAAATATATTGAAAACATCCCACTGTGTATTCTCTGTATAATTCTCTGAGAGCAAGGAGCAAGTGTGACTAAGTGAAAGGATCTGTTCTGTTACCATAATCCCTGAGGCGTCGGGGTTGTCATGTTCAGTGGTTGCCAGAAACCATTCACTCTCTGGTAGGGTTAGGGGAGCTTATGGTGGCACTGTGAGCTAGCTTGTCTCTAGGCCAACATATCCTGCAGGGGTGCCTGGAATCAGTCATCCCCTTTGGTATCGCTTTGGAATCAGTCAAGGCACCTCGCCCAAAGTTTATGTTGTCCAACAAACACGCAGATCCTGCGGATTAATGGGAACTACATGACATGGCGCCGCCAACGTTGGTTAGGTTCTTATTTACCGGTCTACCTGAGTAGTTCAGTTGTACTTTCTCGGAGACCCCTACTAACCTCCAAACCGGAGACTACCATGGTGATATAGAATTCCGCCTCAGCTGAGTAGGTATCTCCTATGTATTGGCCATAGGGTTTTCAAGCTTGTAGGATAAAAATTCCCCACATTGCGTATACCCTATCTCATTAAATTCATTTACTAAATTCATTCTTCGTTAATGACATTGTCCTAAATGGAGATAACGGAGAAAATAATGTAATGGGGTCAGGGTTGTCATGTTCAGTGGTTGTAAGATACCATTCACTCCCTGGTAGGGTTAGGGGAGCTTATGTTGGCACTGTGAACTAGCTTATCTCTAGGCAAACATATCCTGTGGGGGTGCCCGGAATCAGTCTAGGCACCTCACCCAAAGTTTATGTTGATCAAGAAACGTGCAGATCCTACAGATTAGTGGGAGCTACACAACATTAACTTACCATCACAAGTGTGACAAAGCAAAGCATGACCCCCAACCCACTATGGCAGGCTGGCACAGTGGTTTTTAAACAGCTAACTCGACTTTGCCATTTAAACAAATGGCAAAACCCAGACCTTCATTTGTAATATCTATTTTAACCCTAAGGCAGGCTGACTGAGCCCTATAGGCAGGGTGCATTATATTAAAAATTTGGACATTGGACATGTGTTTTATGAACTTTACATGTCCTGAGTGGCACGCTCACAACTCAGCCATTAATAAAGGTACTAAAACATGGTACTTCGAAGTATCAAACAAATCATTACATCAAGCCCGACTTGTTGCTCAAGTCAAAATTAATGTAACTTTTGTACAAAACTTTCTAAAGTTGCCACTTTGTTGCCAAAAGTTTCCACTACCCGTTAGTGGCTGCAAAAAAGCTGCTGTTCCTGAGCTAGCCTTCTGCCCGCCTAGGGAGAGGTGAGAATGACTCTCAGGAACAAAGAAGCCGCTGAAGGAAGAGGTGTGACCTCCTCCTGCCAGGATGGACAGAGTAGGTGTGAGACCAAAAGGCGAGCTTCATAGGGAAAGCTGCCTTTGCAGTGCAAATGGTAGTCACACATGGAAGAGGGTGTTCTTTTGTTTCAGCAGACAGGCTGGCATCTTGGGGGGAGAGGGAGAAGCCAGTATCAAACTGTTTTTTCAGATAGTCTGTAGCCCCCAGATAGCCACACCTTTAGGTTGGGCCAGGGAGCTCCACACACCAAGAGCAGGGTTCTGTCATGTTGGCTGTAGGCAAAATAGTGCATTCTCGGTTAGCTAGATGCCATTCTTCATGGAAAGTCATCAGGCTAGACAGGATCTGGTACCCCATTGGCTAGTTAGTCACCACATTCCCCTAGGCTTATAGTGGGCATAAAAGTGGCGCCCTTGGCCCCCAGACCTCAGATCATTTCTGAGCTGGAGAGAGGACAAAAGAAGAACTGCCCTGTTATACCATGGAGCCAGCAAAGAGAAGCTGCACCAAAGGCTGGGTTGCACCTGCTGTATTTTTGATAAGCAAAGAAGGGACAGGGGCTGCAATATCCCTCTCCTGGAAAAGTCACCTCTGAGCCCCAGACAGGGAAGGTGACTCCAAGATTCAGTTGTCTGACTCCCTGTTACAGCCAGAGGGCCATAAAAGCTAGAAGCCTGCACCCTTGAGAGCCCAGTGCCAAGAGGTCCGACTGCCACTAGATGCGGAGGTGCAGTCTGTTACCCTTGTTCTTTCAATAATTCCTGGCTGCTCTGAGCCACAGCTACCCAGGACTGAGCAAAGGTTTTACAAACCAACCTTACTGAAGCTGATACAGAATGTGCCCTTATTACACAGTGAGGTCACACAACTACAAAATATAATAACCCACTTTCCTCACACACTATATTTATTAAAAATTCCATTCAATGGTGAAGTTGTATTTTGGTAAATATACAGGAAAAGTACCTTTTAAAAAGTTGTACGTTCTCTGCCTGAAGCCCCTGCATTGGCCTACCCGCAGCTGGCCTGTCAGTGGTGCTTTGATGAGGTGTGAAATACTGATCTCAAAGAAGACACAATGGCTTGGGCCTGCAGGATGACTCGGGGATGATTGTGACCCAGCCTAACTCAAGCAGGGCAGCTTAAAAGTAGCCAGGAACTTCCTAACTTAAAAAGAATAGAGGAAGACTTTTACTTTTGTAGATTAGTGACAGGGGAGGCCTGGATGTGACAGGTCTTTTTATCCATGAACAGACTATAGCCTCCTGCATTAGTTACAGTCGAGGAGGGTGCTAGCACCATATCACGTTAAGAGTGGTTAAGGGGAGGGGACTGTTAATTAATATAAACACACCCCTAAGTGGTCCACAAGCTCCCTCCAGGGGCAGAAAGATTTTTTCACGTTGGGTTTTATTGAAAATGGTGCATTGTACGATAGTTTTTGGAGAAGCAAAACTGGGAAGGTTTGCCTTTGGGAACGTTTGCCCATTTGTCTTAGAGTGCCCAGGAGTCATTCTCAACCACTGGCGGAGGAATTGGATAAATATAGCACCTCCCCCCCCACCCCCCGAGCTAATCAGAACACTTTCCAGTCCTGTGTCAGAACAGAAGAGGGCTGGACCTGCTGTCTGTATCATGTAAGGAGACCTGAAGGGCTGGACAGTCTCCCACTTGTATCCAGGACTGAGGAGAGGACTCCAAGGACTGACTTTGCATGAGGCTACAAGGACATGACAAGCTGCAAATGGCATTTTTCCTGGATTGAGCAGTGGACCAGTTACAACTGGAAGTGGACTGGACCCTGCTGGTGGTCCCTGGTGAACTGTGTGCTGGTCCCTTGGTGCCTTCCCTAATGCTTCTGGGAGCCTTAGAAATGGCTAAGAGTAACCACCCCAAAAAGTCTGAAAAGTTGGGATTTCCAAGCCTCAGAACGTCAGTGGGTCATCGCAGCAAAAGTGTCCTATTTCAATGCAACTACATGGGATACAGCTCCAGGTTCGCACCAATTGAGGATTTGGAGCTCAATAAAAAAGTCTAAAGGTAGAAATATCGGCAGGACGAAGGTGCGACAAGCACCCACCCAGTGAGAGGACTTAGGTGGTTTCTGGTTGGTACTTTACTTTCTATTGGTGCCGTTTCTCTTAAACCTTTAAAATCATATATCTCCATCCTCCTTATTGGATTTTTTTTTGTTTTGGTGTCATGTTTCTTATTACATTCTTAATTGTTAGAAATTGGTTGCAGGATTTTATTGAGGTGTGTTCCGCCTTTTTTTTAAGAGTTGGTTAATACTTTCAACATTTTCCAAAGTCAGGCCGGTTTGTTCTGTGCCATAGCCACAAGAGATTGAGCTCAGATTTAAGATATTAAAACTGACATTATGCGATTTTATGACTTATTAGTTGTTTAGGACTGACATCCCCCATCTCCTAACATATTTTTCTTCCATGGCATAAATATGAGAACTCATGTTTTAGATCAAACCTCTTCACCACTTGGTCTAATCACGGGAATTCACATTTCGCTTGAGTACACAACAGCACACATTAGAATATTTCAACCCACCTCAGCCATTGTCTCTCTTGCACGGTGAGTGATGGCTTTTTGCCTGCTCATATGTGCCAAAATGCCTAAAAAGAGGTGCACTTCAATGTCAGGACTGATGAGCCAACACTGTACTTTGCAAATCTTTTTTTCCTTCCAGTCTTTTCTTTTTTTTATATAGTCATCCTTGTGTGTTTAGACTATTCCTGCAGGTGACTATAATTAAAAGTCAGTAGAACCTATTCTTTGTGCCAACAAAAATTAAATGTTCCTGTTTGTGCATCAATCCTTAAATGTATCCCATAGTTCTGCTTCAGAACCAGATTCAATTTTATTACGGGAAAATACTTTTGGCACCACAGCCACTTCTTGCTTTAATGGAACGATGCGCAGACCCTTCTACTTATATCACTTTGCACGTTTAAAACTGTATACTAATGCACAGACTTCCTTCTGGGGGGATGAGGCAGGCGGCTGTCCTTCAGTCTTCACACCGAAGGGTAAAATCTATTCATTGTACAGTCGAAAAACCCAGCGTGTATTCAGCATATGTCAAGAGCCATTTTCTCGCTTGGTGTTGAGCGGTGGCTTGCAGTTTCCCCGCGTGAACTCAGCACTCAGCGCTTATTACATCGCCTGACTACATATGATTGCTTCTGGGGGAAGTGCTTTGCATGTTCGATGTTTTTTTAGCTGCAGATGGCGCATACAATCTGCATTCCAAGCCCTGGCACTCGCCTTTGAAGCGCTTGCGTGTTTGAGCTTGAGTGGTCGTGATGCGCACCCGGACAGATAACACTTAGGCACCTATGCTCTGCCTGCCGCGAGAAGCCCGGGATAGGTTTCCGTGTTTACCCTTATGTACAAAAAATGCAAAAGGAAAGTGAGCTGTCGGTTCCCGGCATATAAGCATGACACAGTTTTTGACGATAGTTGGTGATATATTGTAAAGCTTGAAATAAATGCTGACTGGTAAGCAATGCATGCTTTTCTCGACAGGACAGCAGCAGGCATACATTCCACAACATTGTGCACACTGCAAGGAGGACTGTGCTGCACCAGAAAACAGCATTAAGCTTGGAAACAGATTCTCCTGTAGCCATCAATTGGCCCATGCACAATGAAAAGCTAAAATGATTACATGCAGAAAGTCATGCAAAAACAAACAGAGAAGCATCGAGCATTATTTTCAATGTCTTTTTATTTCACATGCTCATTTACTAACACTATACTGTATTTTTACAATTTAAAAAAAAACAATTTTTCATAACACGAATGACTGCAGTATATAAGGCACAGTATAACCCTACCATTACATACTTGGATTTCACCTGTGGTACAACAAAGGCACAAAATTAGAATTGAGCCGCACGTCTCTGATGGGCTAGGGCAACACGTGGGAAGTTTGTCAAAAGTGGTTGATTTTTGTTTTGTCGATTAACAGGTTTGTACAGTTTTCCAGCATATTAATCAGTCCTCTATTGACCAGAATGCATAGTTATATGAGGTTGCTTGGAAATCATTTGAACCTGGTGCTGTAATGGCAACCCTGGTTGTAGGCCTGGTCATCGGTAGAGCCTCACTCTTCCCCCGTTCACCACATAGCCAGAAAATGTTGAAAAGTTCTTCGCCATTGAACTGACATTATGGTGCCTTTCATATACCCAAAGGTTAATTCCAGTTGTTTTTTCTTCATAACATTTTTGTGGCTTTAAGATATCATGGCAATATTCCTCAGCTCTTTGATACACATTTGATGGACGTGTAAAACTTCGAGTGGACATCCATTTTTAATTAGAGGCTATTAATTTATCTTGAGCTAGTCTTTCTTCTATTTTTTCTATATCTACCTTCTTTGCAAAATCATCCCATTCTCACCGCACACTCAACTGTCGGTTGTCCAGGCATTGTTTCTGTCTCAGTACGACTAATGTAATTCACTTTATATAGGTCTCCCCTTTAATCAGATGTCCAGACTTCACAATATTCAAAATACACCTCTCGAGCCATTTTCACATCTTTTCACATCTGGACAATTTGCAGTGGCTCCATCTGTCTAAATGCACTATCTTTAGGAGCTTGTGCCTTGTCCACCATACCTTTCACAAGCACAGCAGCCCTTTGTACCTCCAAATTAGTATATTTCTCTTAGGACTAATCCTCATTTCAAAAGATCCCAAATTAGAGGCCGCTCCTTCTCAAGTTTGGGTGCAAATCCTTGAAATACCTTCCCTGCTTATTCGTCTTATTGATAGCCAACCATTTTCACAGGGTTCTCAAACCCTGCCTTTTTCTTATTTACCTTGGCTATTGAGTTGCCAGTTCCCTAGTTACTTTGATATCTGTTGTGGCAACAATCCTCAAAGCAGCAGGGTACACTTTGCGCTCTACAAATACCGTTTAACATAACATAACCTTTCATTTTTCCTGATTCCCCACTTATGTCAATTACATTAACCTTAACTCTAATGAAGACAAATCCTCCGTGCCACGCTTTAGTGGTCCTCTCTTTGTAAAATTCTATTCGAACAGTCCTTATATAAGTTCCTTTTATTTTTAAAATGATAGCTCTCTATTATTTGGCTTACACCTGAGCCCATAACTATAGTAAATTTACAGAATTAAATGCATCTGTGGACTCAATGGTTGCCACAGTTTGTTGTATTGCACTAGGCATTGGGCTCAATCTACAGCAAGAACAGCAGGATCCACATTACTTTATGAAGAAATATTGCTTTCAAGGGGCAATTTATTAATATAAACCTCTCAACAGATTAGTAGCGTCTTCTTTAACAGTGATAATAACTTGAAGGATGACAGACTATTGGATTCAGTGCAGCAGTTTTACTGAATCACCCCCTGGTACCTAGTGTAAAATGTTGCATACCATAGTTCCAAAGAGCTTGGAGGAAATGGCAGCAAAAAGCCACAAGCAAGAAACAGTACAAACCTGGCTCAATTAAAAAAACCTTGATGGCCTGGAATTCCAACTTTCACTGAATGCCATGGATTTAGCCTTAACAAGATGGTTACTAATTGCAGTGATAAGATGATGTTTTTACCATGTGATTTTTGGTCTTTCGATTTGGTAACTCCTTAACAAAGCCTTCAAGGAACACATTGGCAAAAGTACAAAGATGGCTCTGTACCAGCTCTCTCTTCAAAAGAAAGTGAAACTGTTTCTTCCAGAAAACAACTTCACAAAACTGCTTTTCAAGCCTTCATAAACTTGCATCTGAATTGTGGTAATACCCTGCTCCTAAACCTCCCAGACTCCACATTAGCACACTTTGTGGGCATCCTAAAGACTGTAGCGAGTCTCATCTAGGTCTGAAGATATATGATCATACCACCCCTGTCCTGATGGAACTTTATCGGCTCTGCTTAATGAAGGGGCATCATCTTTAAAAAAAGCTGCAACATCTGCAAAGCTATCAGAATCAGGCTAGACAATACAAGCTCTCTAGTGGCTGTCCCGCAGCCAGGACACCATCAGACTGCAGACTAAGAAGTATAAAAAGGGCAAAGCAGGGCAGTGGACCTTTTCCATCTATGCACCGAGGATCTGGAACAACGTCCCATATTCATCAGGATCACCCTATCATTGCTCCAATTTAGGAAAAATTTGAAGATGCAACTCTTTAGAGAAAAGTTCATCACAATACATTAATAGTCCACAAACCAGTTGCCTCTTCTATCACTCATTGACTTTGTGCTTATTGTGGACCTTGTACAGCACTGTGCTGCTTTTTGGCTAGATTTGAGCTATAGAAATATCACATACACACACACATACATGCATACATACTCATACCAGAGAAAGCTTTCTGTGACTGTATCGCCCAAAACTCAGTAACTGTAAGGAAATCATATTTTGTTGATTTCACTCATTCATCTAGCCTCTAGACACCTAGGGCCTCATTTCGATGTTGGTCGGAAAGTCTCTGACTGCTGGTCGGAGGCTTTCCGACCGACATAGAAATTTTACACTCCGACTGCCGAATTACAATGTTGGTGGTCGGAGTGTAAACCGGACCAGGAAACCAACTTGGTTGCGACAGGCTCAAGGAGCCCTTCAGCCAGTCGGAAACTGCACATAATCCCTTAAGGATGGAGTTTCCCCCGTCAGGATTATGATGCTTGTTTTCGACAGCCTTTCCTTGTAAGCCTTCCTGACATGGAAAGACTGTCAGAAAGCGACTCTGGGGGCACCTAGCAGGGCCCCCTTCTCCCCTGGCCCTGGGGCTTTACATCCCTGCACTGTGTGGCAGGCACCGTGAGGTGCCTGGCACACGGTGCAGGTATGTGAAAAAACTTCCATTGTACAATGGGAGCTTGTGCTGCGGGCGGTTTCGGATCGCCGCACAAGCGCCCATTGTAAAAAGGAAGTTTGCGACCGCACCATGTGGTCGGTCAGTTGCGCACCCATGGCGATGTCGGACGGAAGCAACTCCGACCAATATCGGAATGAGGCCCCTAGTGTTTCTGACCTCTGTAGTAGTTATGGCCTCCTCAAAGACCTATTTTCTATTTAAATAGACTACTATGTTTCTAAATTACCATAACTGTGATCTGGTAAATTAACTTTCTATGTTCAATGGCATTGCACATCGTATGCAATGTGGATTGGGAGTGTTGAATAGAAGGATATGTTTTTATCACCTACATCTAAAAAAAAGATGTAATTTTAGAACATATACTTTCCTTTTTTCTTGACTGCAGCACATATTACCAGTGAGTAAAATGCCTAGGTACCCATTCACAAACTGCATTTGTAGCATATTTAGTAGTACTGTAATAGTACTACTAACCGACTACAAAATGCTATTCACGAACGTAATGAGGAGGTTATGCTATGTCTCTTATATCTTTTTCAGTGTAGAGATCTCCACCCTGACTGCGATGTCTCTGCAAACGTAAGTATACATTTTAATAAGGAATGTGGGAGTCACAGGGAGAGGTTGGAAAATGGGAAATGCTTACTATTAAAGAGGAGGTGTTAAGGGAAGAGTAAGGGGGCTGTTAAATGAGGGCTAGGCAGGAATGTAGGGAGGGACATGCACCCACCCACAAAAGTGTGAGCCCATTCCTATTCATAAACTGAACCTCTAAAGTTACTACAGCCAAAAAGAGCCTAAAACAGTATTAAATATACTCAATCTCAGAGCTGAAGTAAGCCCTGCACCATACTTGGCCAAACACTAGTCCTGCAACACCCTCCATAGTAAATAATTGGGGTAGAGACTTAAAATAGTACCCATTTGGGAAAAAGTGTTAAAAAAAGTTAAAAATGAAAATACTTTTACTTTAATGTTTAAAATGTCTAAAAATTAAACATATTTTTATTTTATTTATCATATTTTAATAAACGTTCCAATATAGATGGGATTTTTTTATAACTTAAACTTTGGAAATATATAAAATTAATTTTCATTAGTATTTAACATAAAAATATTATACAACGTTTCATAAAATTATACGAAATGCAAATCTAGCATTTGACGTGCATTGTTGCATCCATTTTAGATATGAGGACGCATATCAAGCTAAGAAAGTAGTGCAAAAAGCATAAGTGCTGCGAACAATTGAGGGTTGTGTTCTATTTTTTTTGTGTTGTTCCCATGCGCCCATGAATGGATCTTTACCTGAATGGACTTGAAATTACACAATGTTGCGTAATTGTGAATTTTGCAGAACAAGTGTAAAGCTAAATTACACAAGATTACAAGTGAAGGCATAAAAAGTATCCATCTGGTGAGGGACCTTTTCTTAGCATGGAATTCAAATTTCTCCCACTCTGAGCTTTCCTGGCAAAATTCAATGGCTTTCCCGAGACTTTGTCCAGCAGCTATCCGAATACGTGTTCTTCTGTCACCTCCTGCTGCCTTGCCCAGCTGAGATTTTTTTTACTTCAATTCCAGAGTCTAGGGGCCCTACTTATCAAAGTTTTGTGCCACCCTTGCTCCACACAAGGGAACACAAGGGCAACGCAAATCCTAGATGAGTTTTACCAAGCCACGCAAGGCCACCTTGCATGGCCCTGCGGGGCTTAGTAAATCTGGAGTATTGCAAGGTAGCGCAAGTCGCTGCCTTGCTTTACTCTGCCTTAGGAAGGTATTCCATGGGTGGAGCGTGGGTGTTCCCATGCATCTACTCATGGATTTTGGTCAATTACCAGATTTACCATGAGTGGTAGGCCTGGGAGTTCATCAAAATGCTATGCCTACCCAGTGGAGGCATAACGAGGAGAAATATCTTTATATCTCCTTGTTTTTTCCTCTTTCAACGTTTGCTGCACTCTGAAGGAAGAAAAAACCTCAGAAGTTTGTTTTTTTGCAGGAAGTTGACCCTTCCTGCACAAAAACAATCCTGCCTGAAATGCAGGCATCCTTGCACCATGGCTCAAGGGTGCCTGCATTGGCGCTAGGAAGCAGATTGTGAGCCAATGCAGGCAGAGACCAGGAATGATCTATCTTTTGGTAAAGACAGTGTATTCCTGATCTTAACCTTTCACGCAGCACAGCAAGTTGTCCTGCTGCATTGAGTTGCATGAAATATTGATAAATCTAGCCCCTGGTGCATAGCTTTGTGGTGGGGGATGACATTCACAAGTGGTTGCAACATATGAGGTGGCCTTGCATAAGCATAGAGTTCCAGAGAAGGACTGACGGGCTTGTCTATGGAAGCACATGCCAATAGTTGAGGGATACCCTGTTGGCCCTAGGGGTTGCTGATCAGATCACCTATGCCCCTATGAAGGAAGCCCGTATCTCCAAGTATATTCTTACCCTGTGAGAGGTATCGCATGAAGGCCAGGGATGTCCAGAAGCAGTCACACCAATCCTGGGTAGACTTTGTGGACTCATCAAGTATGCCACTGAATGGCTGTGTGAAAGGTTGCAAAGTGATTGATTACAATGGGCTTTATAATTTGATCATGAAGGAGCACATAGTGAGTAATTGTTTTACAGAGTTGCACCAGAATCTAATTGATTTTAAGCTCACTGTACCCAGAAAGCTATGGAAAGGAAGCTGACTTCTGGCTCAGTACCAGAGTGTCCAGGAAGATACTTGGGATGGTAACAGGGAAAACCGCAATGAGTTCTCTAAAGGCTCCAAAAGAGTTTCCAGATGAAGACTCCGAGTCATTCTCTGACCACAAGAAGTGGAATTCCTTCAGAAAGAGGCCCCTGGGGCCCCTCTAGCTCAAGTGCTGTGAGTACTACCAGCCGGGGCACAAGAAGGTGATGCCATATTTTCCCATGGAAACAGCCCCCCAGGCATTGCTAGTGTAGTGTTGGGGGGAAGGTGGTTCCAGTCAGTTTGGGGGAGAGGACAGAGGCTACCCTAGCATCCTTAGGTGACAGATAGATTGTGCAGACAGCTTACACACCTGACGACACTACAAAATACAGGCAGGGGCTCGTCATCAATGGGCAGAGGGTAGAGGCTCTGATAGACACAGGAGCCAGCATGACTACTGTTAGGTGTCACTTGATGTCTTCAGAGCAGGTTGTGCTCAATGTATTCCACCAAGTTGTGACAGCTGACAACCAAGCAAGCCACTACCCTGTGACTTTTGTTCTCCTAAAGTGGAGTTCTCAGGTACTCTGAAAGTAGCTGTGAGCCCAACAATGCCTGTTGAATGTCTGCTGGGGAACGATCTAGTGCACACTACCTGGCAGGAAGTGGAGTTCAGGTCTCATCTGGACATGTTGGGGGTGCTGATGACCACACAGTCCATGGGAGCCCAGCAGGGGTGTCAGAAGAACTTGGATCCTCAAACGGGGGCCCAGGTGCCTGCCACAAAGAGGGGGGGTCAGGGGGCAGTGGAAACCCATCCTTGAGATTCCCAGGGTCCGTTAGGAGGCTGAGCCTGAGGGGGGAGGCATCCCTTCTCTGGGGGATTTGTCTAAGCTAGTTGGGTGAAAACTGCAGGAGGACCATCCCAGGCAGAGTTCTGCAAAGTGGAGAGTGAGAGCCCCACTTTTGAAGGCTTACGGCAGCAGCCCAAGACCCAGGCCAATGGTGACACCTCAGATGATCAACATATATCTTGGGAGAATGGTCTGCCCAAGGTTCCTGAGACTGGGTCAGCCTGAGACTTGGTGGCCACCAATGCTACAGGGCTTCCTTCCTGGAGCTGGCCCTTTACAGGACATCTGGGGTAGGATAAAACCTTTGATCATGTGATCACCTGGCCATTCTCTTCTACTGGCCTCAGATGAGGACAAGGCCAAGGCAGCTGCCTCCCCCTTAATAATGCTTAAAATAATTGAGGACACTGTGGCAAAGTTGCCAATGATTCCATCCCCAAGTTGAGGGCACGGGCCACTTCTTGTTCAGCGTCAATCTGTTTAAGGACTTCAGGTAAACCAGCAATGGATGGAGTACTGCGGGTGATGGTATAAATAGCAGCAAAAGCTGCACCCCACGTGTTACACTCCTCCACTGGGGGAACCATACCAAATGAAAGACACATAGTGGGAATTCTGAATTTATCTTGAGGTTCTGTACAGGGAAACACTGCCTCAAGCTGATTTGGTTTTGTGTAATCCAAAACAGAATTTCCTCCCGCTGATAGGGATTTTACCCATAATGGCATTAATAGTTATAGGACTAATAGCAGGCATAGTCAATTGTGCCTGCCCAGCTAGAGAAGCCCTTGCTGGGGCAGTAGTGATTGTATGCACAAGACACTCTAATAAAGCGATACCAAAGGGGACGATGGACAGAGCTCTTGAGCTAATCAAACACTCACCCCCAGTCAACTGATCTGGGTTTAATCCATCATCCCCGAGTGGGACGGGTATGCCCAGACGTGGGTCCCGTGCTCTCCATGCCACTGGAATCAAGCTATCCTGGCTGAAGAGGGGTGAAACCCCGAAACCGGTCCTAGGATGCTTGTTTCCAGTCCAGGGAGGACTTGGCTTGGCAGTTCGGACTGGACTGTTCCCATGAGGCACAGGGTCAAGACTGATTTGCATATGGCTGGGTTCAAACTGGAATGGCATGGTGAGCAAAAAACGATGGATTTAGGCCCAGATCTCTGTACTGGGGTGAATGTATGACATTGTTCTGCATTCTGTCCATCAACTGTTGTTTTTGCATTTGTCACCCCGAGTGGGACGGGTATGCCCAGACGTGGGTCCCGTGCTCTCCATGCCACTGGAATCAAGCTATCCTGGCTGAAGAGGGGTGAAACCCCGAAACCGGTCCTAGGATGCTTGTTTCCAGTCCAGGGAGGACTTGGCTTGGCAGTTCGGGCTGGACTGTTCCCATGAGGCACAGGGTCAAGACTGATTTGCATATGGCTGGGTTCAAACTGGAATGGCATGGTGAGCAAAAAACGATGCATTTAGGCCCAGATCTCTGTACTGGGGTGAATGTATGACATTGTTCTGCATTCTGTCCATCAACTGTTGTTTTTGCATTTGTCACCCGGAGTGGGATGGGTATGCCCAGACGTGGGTCCCGTGCTCTCCATGCCACTGGAATCAAGCTATCCTGGCTGAAGAGGGGTGAAACCCCAAACCGGTCCTAGGATGCTTGTTTCCAGTCCAGGGAGGACTTGGCTTGGCAGTTCGGGCTGGACTGTTCCCATGAGGCACAGGGTCAAGACTGATTTGCATATGGCTGGGTTCAAACTGGAATGGCATGGTGAGCAAAAAAACGATGGATTTAGGCCCAGATCTCTGTACTGGGGTGAATGTATGACATTGTTCTGCATTCTGTCCATCAACTGTTGTTTTTGCACAAGACACTCTAATAGACATTGATATAGCCTAACTAATTGGTTTAAAAGAGCAAGCATGTCACCCTGTTGTAATTGTTGTGCATTAGGATAAGGTGTATAGCCTGCTAAGGCTGGCCAGGGTGCTCCTTCATTACTGAAAGGACCCAGTATGACATTTTGTACTGTGTGTGGGAGGGCGCCTTTGAACCAATTATAGTGTTCCTGGTATGTTAAAGGAATTTCTAAATATATGTAAGGTATATATGCACCAGGGACTGCAGTTCATCGCATGTGTAAAATGTTTATGAATTGGCATAAATAACTTCACATCAATATGCTTCATGTGCCTCAACCACGAAGGAAAATTTTCACCAGTATTGGTGAGCCCATGTCTAGTTAAATGTGCAGTTACTGCTTGTCTGAAATTTACAGGAATGAGAACTGCAAGTGCCATGTTTAATGAATGGAATTCAAAGAAAGGAAAATACTAAAGAGATCCTTTAAATAATCAAGCTTGATTAACCTACAGGCCTAAAAAGGTGATTCCTATTAAGCTGAAGTAGGGTAAAACCCTTGTTACCACAGACGTCTCCATATAGAGGCAATAAAGGACCTTTGGGCACACACAAGTAAACTACTCAGGAGACCCATTAAATAGGTACTAGACCTAGAATGTTGGTGGCACTAGGTTATATGGTTCCTACTGATCTAGTAGGGCTGTATATTAGAACAACACAACTTCATAAAACAGAGACTGAGTCTTCCTATATAATCAGTAAATGTTGATCTGTTTGGCTAGCTCACAGTACTGTATCCAAACTCCCAAACCTCCTGAGTTACAGAAGTTGTCAGTAACCTAGAACATGACTCTCAGATTTCCGAGGAAATTGCAGATATAGATCTAACCCTTTTGTTTGTCACTCATGCATGCCCAAAGTGTCACAAATAAAATATACCATGTTGCATTTGCAAACATTTATTGAAAAGCTCTAATCCTTGCAAATAAAACATGAACTGCGATTGTAAGAAAGATTAGACATCTTATTGCAATAAGCATTATTAGAATAGTGAAAAATGCAAACAATTCAATCATGGTAATTGTTCATAACGTTGTTAATATTACTAATGTTACTCCTATCTATTGCTAACCGCTATGCTAAATAAAGTATTTTAGGAGTACCCATCTGCATGGTCTGTTGGAATGACCTAGCCCGATACATTGATAGTGTATGTCAGGAAGCCAGATGCACCTCCGAGGGTACAGCTATCTTCCTTCCTAGGATGAAAGTTAGGGACAGTGGGTTTTAATAGACTAAAGCAGAAGAGCCGTCCCTTTGCGAGCACAGAAAATAAAACAATGCAGCATGTTCTGAATATGTGCAACCCTGGAACTAACTCTGCAGACTACCAGGCATAAATGCCTATCAGGAAGAAATGTGTGTGGAAGGGCCATTCTCGCAATAGAAAAACAGGTGCCAAACACCATTAGAAAAAGAGGTGAAGTTAACCCGAAAACTAAAATGAAAGCTAAATGCAAGCCACAAAACAATAAAATCAATGGGCTTGTCGAAAGATTCAGCAAGATCCTGAAAAGCATGATTATGGGCCAACCAGAACCCAGGACACATACGTGGAATGTGCTGTTACCACACCTGCTGGGAGGTACCTCAGAAGGGAGTGGGTTTTAGACCATTCGCGCTTCTGTTTGGCCACACTGATAGAGACCTCTCAGCATTGTCAAGGAACGGGTGTGAGTAAACGTCCAAGAACCCACCTACAAGATGTAGTGAGCTACATGTTAGTACTACTGTCTCAAATGAAGCACTTCAGGAAAGAGACCACTGAAAACATGAAGGCAAGCCAGGAAGTGGTGAAACAGTGATATGGCCAGAAGTCCACTCTGGTAGAATAATAACCTGACCAAAAAGTGTAGGCCATGGTGCCTGTGGAGCCCTGAGCCTTATTGGACCAGTGGACAAATCCAAATGAAATCAAAGAGAAGAAGTGTGAGTTCACCTACATGGTGGTCCTCAAGACATCCAGGAACACCTTAAGGGTAATTCATGTGAATTATCTCATACCACACTTTTAGAGCTGTGAGTGGATAATACTCATGGTGACCAATGATGGTGAGGAAGAGGAGAGTGAATGCCTCCCAGCTCTCCTGTCTTTCAAGGAGCAAGATGGGTAAGTGGAAGGAGTTGTTCATTCCCCTACACTAACCCCAAATCAACAGAGGGACTGTTGTCACTTGTTGGGACAGATTGGAGCTCTTTCCTCACTTACCCTAGGGCTTACCAACTGGTGCACCCATGACATTGACATGGGGGGCAGCATGCCTATTAAAAGCAAAATGTATTGGCTGTCTGACAAAGTGAAGACCAATATTAAGAATGAGGTTTCCATGATTCTGGAATTGGGGTTGATTAAGCCCTCCAGTGTTGGTACCAAAGGCTAGCCCCCCACCTCCCAGGCTCCACCCCAGAACTCAGGTTCTGTGGGAACTATAGAGGCCTCAGTTCAATGACCAAACTAAACTTCAGCCCATCCCAAGAGCTGCTGAGCTCATTGACAGGTTAGTATCTGCCAAGTTCCTGTCTACCTTAGATCTGTCACCAGGGTTCTTGCCCTAGCCTAGGGGGCCAAGGAGAGTTCAGCATTCTCCACCCCAGAGGGACACTATCAGTTTAGGGTGATTCCCTTTGTGTTAAAAAATGCCCCTGCCCCCTTCCAAAGGTTGGTCAACCAGGTCCTTGCTGGGCTAGAGGAATTCAGTGCAGCCTACCTGGATGACATTGCTGTCTTCAGCTCTAACTGGGAATACTACCTGTGCCACCTCAGAGAGGTGCTTCAGGTACTGCATTAGGCAGGCCTGGCTATCAAGACAAGTGAGTGCTAGATAGGGCAGGGCTTGGGGGTGTACTTGGGCCACTAAGTTGGTGCAGGCCATGTACAACCTTGCCAGCCTAAAAAGATGGGGGCAAAAGGCAGCCTTCACAGCCTAGGATATGGATCATCCTTGCTTTGGGCCTCCCCAAGAGGCAAATGGAGGTAAGGGTTTTCTTAGGCCTCATGGATTGTTACAGGAGATGTTTCAAGGAGTATGGCACTATTATTGCCCACCTGACTGAGCTGACTTCCAAAAAGCATCTCAAGAATGTGATCTGAACAGAGAAATGCCAAAAAGCCTGTGAACCCATGAAGGAAGCCATGTGTACACAGATGCAGACAGATGCTGTGGAGCATGGGATCTGGGATGTTCTCTCACAGCTGAATGATGAGGGCCTGGCCCAACCTGTAGCCTTCATCAGCAGGAAGTTACTTCACAGGGAGCAACGGAGGAGTGTTACTAAGAGAGAAGCATTGGCAGTGGTTTGGGCACTGAAGAAGTTGACCATGCTTGTTTGGGACACACTTCATGATTCAGACAGATCACAGGCACGGCATATGGCTAATGCAGATGTGGGGTGAGAATCCTAAACTGATGAGGTGATCCATCTCCCTACAGGGTATGGGCTTTATGTTGGAGCAAGACCCTGGGATTGACTACACCAATGCTTATGTCTCTCCTGGTTTTTCTACCTTAGCGATGAGAACTCCCAAGGGGGTGGGTAGTTCTTCCAGCCTTCTTCTGGAGGGGGAGGCCCATGTTGGAGAGTACCATCTTTTGCCTGGTGTTTCCCTCGATTTTTGCCTCACTATTCAGAACCTGCTTTTGCTGGCCAAAGGATTCTGTGCACTTTAGCCATGGCAACCAGAGGTAGAGTCCTTGTTCTCTCCCTTCCAAACATAGTAAAAGTTGGCATATAGCTAATTGGCATATTTACCTTACTTGTATGTCCCACATATTTAGTATTACATGTACCTTGGACCTCTAAATTACTTGCTGCATGTGGGCTGCAGCACTCATTGTGCCATCAACTAAAGTAGCACTGTAAAACATGTCTCCAGGCCTGCCCCTGCAGCATGGGTGTGCAGTTTCAAAACTGCTATTTCTACCTAGCTAAATAAATCTTTTGCCAAGTTTAAACATTCATTTTTCATATGTGTAAGTCACCCCTAATTTACGCCCCAAATGCCCATAGGGCCGGTGCTAGGTATTTCAGAAGTAGGACGGGCATATTTCCTTTTTTAAAAATATTTTTTACATGTCCTATCAGTGTAAACCCCCCAAAGTCTTTTTTCACTGTAACAAGACTGACATTACATTATAAGTACTTAAAATGCTTAGTTTCAGTTTGGGAGTGGTGGGAAAAATTATTCAAGGACTCATTTTAATAGTAATTTAAAATCTAATGATAAAATTGTAATTTTCTTGCCTAAGCCAAATGTGCCTTTCTACCAGTGTTCAATGTCACCTGACTGTTCAATGGTTCCCCTGTGGTGAGAAGTGGATTGCTCCCAGACAGTATACAAAATGCATGGGCATGGAGAAGGATTTTTTCTTCTTGAGCAGGGTAGCATGGAGGGTTGTGCCTAGCCCCTTCCTGGGCTTCAAAGGGTGCCTACCATGTCACTGGTAGATGTAGCTCACACCCAGGCCTGCCTTCCTTTGTCCGCCTAGTCTGCTTAGATCTGAATTTAGTGGGAGAGGCAGCTGCCCCTGAAATGGTTTGGAATGACCACAAGGGAGGTTGTGCCTATTTCCATAGCCACACCTCTGGGTGGGCACATGGAGCTTTTACTAGGGGAAGAAGGGTTGTGCTATGTTGGTTTTAGGGTAAGAAGACTACTGTGAGATAGCTTACAGCAAAATATACAAGATGTGCTGCAGAAATGGGTAGGGTCACCCCAGGAACGTTTTACCCTATTGGTTAGGGAGTGACCAGGGACCTCCCCCACCCACAGGCTAGCACTGGGCATAAATGTGGCAACACCAGTTCTCTCCTCAGATCAGATCTGGAGCTGTGGAAGAACGGAACAGGAGTAGACCTGCTTCCTGTAACCTTAGAACAGCCTTAAAGATGGGACCGGCTTTCTCTCTTGTACCCAGGATAAAGAAGAAGACTCCAAGGTTCATAAAGCTGACCTCCTGTTTGGGCTACAGGGACACAACAAGCTCCAAAAGCCCTTTTTCCTGCATTTCCAGATGACTAGTTCCATTTGGACCATTGCAGGACCCGCTTCTGTCCTCTGCTAAAGTGAGTTCTAACCCTGAAGTGCTCTCCCCCGAGGTCCTGTACCCTTGTCTGGTGTCAAAGCATACTCATCCTGAAGTTTCCTGCAACCTGAGACTTAGAAACGTTTTGCCAACCTTTGCTCTGAGAACCGATGGGGTACTGGAACCAACCTGCCAAGCCGTCCGACGAAGGTGCACAGCCATTGGGCCAAAGATTCAGGTTGCTCCTGCTAAATTCTTCTCTGATCCAATAGGACCTTGCGCAAAAAGGTATCTGGCCTTGTGAAGCCCTATTTTCCTACAGCCTGCAGCCTTGCCCTGCTGGAAGAATCTAAGCTCCAAAAAACGGACTAAGTCCAGTTGTAGAAATCTTCACTGGGTGAACGTGCGAAAGGGATCTTACCAATGAGAAACGTTTTCTGGGTACGAAATTCAGATTTCTGCCACTATGATCTTTCCTGCCAAAAGTCAACAGCTTCACTAAGACCTTGTCCAGCTGCTATCTGTGGACATGGAGCCCTTATCAGCCACCTCCTGCTGAATTGCCCCACAGAGGATTTTTGACTTTGATTCCTAAGCAGGAAGATTAAGACTATGGGCCTGACTTAGATTTTGACTGACGTGTTACTCCATCACAATGGTGACGGATATCCCGTCCACTGAAATATAAATCTGTTGATTACTGCATAGATACTTTACACATTGCCAGAGGGCTAAGAACAGGTTTATTTAAAGACTATTCTGTTTCACCCTGACAAGGCTTGTGATTATTATTTGAGGTGGGTTCTCACCCCCTCAACTAATACTCCAATCTCTTACATCGAGTAAAGCAAATTCAATATTCAGCTCATTAATGCAAAAGACACATTTGACAGTGAGAGGGAAGAGTGAAATATATAAATCATCTTCCAAAAAGCATGACAAATTCACAGGTTTAGTGGTCACAGTGCCCGTAGGTGCTGTCGTGGATTGATGTAAGGAAGACACAGCTTACTACACAAATACTACTTGAGAAATAAAAGAATTAAGCGATTTACCTCAATATAGATGTGAAGCTTTACATTAGCATTTTGCTTCAAGTAATTTGTCAGTAGCATGGCAGAACAAAAGAGAAAACAATGTCTGAAGAATCTCTGCACAAAAACACCAATTATGCAAATGATTTCAGCATCATTTTGCATCTTTTTCCCAATGTTCTCTTTAGGCATAATAGGCTATATTACAAAATGCTACACAGAGCTATCAATTTACCAATACACAGACATTGTGCCCGCTATCTAAATGATCACTCTAGTTGGAAATAACATTTCAGAAAACTTTGTTGCTTTGATAAATGAAACGTTTATTAGCTGTAATCATTTCCTCCTAATAGAAACATTGTTGTTTAGAAGAAAATGGGGAAAAACAGGCAAAGAGCCTCTAAACAAAGCCCAGGAACTGTGGTGCAAATGAGAGCTGTGTTAATGCAGTGCTGGAACAAACAGAAGAACATGGAACTGCCTGTCCTGTCAGAATCACCACATTAAAACCACATAGTGGAGCGGGTTAGGTTTAAGATGTGGTTCCATTTACAGCAGCGTTAATTGTGGCTGTTATGGAGGCATGCAAATTAACCTCATTATAATTTGCTTAAAATGTGTTCCCATGAATACCCAGTAAATAATCATGGATTTTGTTGGCTGTAACCGGATTCAGGACTTGAACTTTCTGGGCGGTAAGCTGCAAGGTCAAACTCTTTTCAACTTTGCAAAACTTTTATTTTTTACACACTCTGCAAACTTCATGAAGTGTGAAGCGGGTGATGTTTAATAAACGGAGATCAGAAAAAGGCCAATGGAAGTTAAAAAAGGGCATGGCCAACAGCCTGAGAACATACCCTCTGTTGATTAGGGTTGCGAGCTGACTTTTTCTGTTCTACATCCTTGAACCCATAGAAAGCTTTGACCTAATCAGTGGGAATTCAAGTGAATCTGGTATGAAATTTGCACACCTGCTTGTCAGTGGCTATCACAGTGTTCATCCAGTACAGCCAGAAGTCCCACCTTTTTCACAACGACTGTCATTAAACTGCACTTGTGTTGAGCCTGTTGTCTTCCTTCACGAAGAGCGAAGTTTCCCCAGCTTCACAGGAGAAGTTTAAAATTCGCATATCCTTAACCTGAATTCCTGCTTTACTCTAAAAAAGGGTTATTCTTTGGTAATAAGGCTTATTTCACCTCACTAGCTGAAACACTAACCAAAGCTGCTTGTTATTGGGTCATAGATTCTGACTGAGTTTTTTTTATGAAAAGAGAAAAAAAAATTATCCTGGCCATCACCATGTCAAGATTGCATGTAGAATATATTGCTGACATCAATCATCTTCACCAGACCTATATCTTTATTTGCCAAGCGATGCTGTGAAGTGACCCTTGCTAGATTAAAATGATATCCAAAAGAATAAATATCCCCATTTTGTCCTGGACTTAAGTAGGACATATCAGCTGCTTTCATCTGTTAGTGAAAGTAAACAGATCCATAATGTTCACAAGGATCTCATCATTTTGAGTGGACCAGTAACTGCTCTCACTGACCTAAGTGGCTACTTGTAATAGTGGTTAAACTGTCTTAAAATTACAGCACAAAGGTCTTATAAACCATAATCAAGTCTAAGTGAAAAGAAATAGACCTCAGTTAGTAGTTGGATATGGTTGTATGATGAAGTACAGGTCACAATAATATAAGGGTACAAAAATATCGCTGTCAAAAAATGTTGTGTAAAAAGATATTAACATTGCATTGGAAATGAAATGCGTTTATATATATTTAAAAGTATTGTAATGTAAAAAGATTTCAGTTGATTTCTGAAGGAATTAATACAGCTAAATAAATGCGCAGCTCAAAAAGCTGTAAGCAATAAATAAATAACTTACGTAAATGTATTTCTTAGGAATAAATGAAATTTCAAAATAATTGTATGATGAAAAAACCCTAATATTAACGTATAAATTAAAATAAGGAGGATTTGTAAATAGAAAGTTACTTACATTAATTCATATTAAATAATAAAAAACATCATAAACATGTTTAATGATTGATCTTTTTTAAAACACTTAGGGGCCGATTACAATGTCGTTCTGAAAGCATTCCAACCAAATGGTTTCCGACCGACTCAACCGCGAACTTTCCGAATGACGGATTGCGATGCATTGCATGTAAAACTCCTACCGAGTCGGTCAGGAAGCAATCTGCATGACCGAATCGTCCGGAAACAAGCCCGATCTGACCGACTCGTTCGGAAACGCTGAAGAATAGCATTCCGGTTACAAATCAGACTCGGTTTACCCCATGAGCAGATTACAATGCATCCGACGCGGTTTCGGAAACGTGTCGCGGTTGTGTTACAAATGGCAAGTGGAAACTGATAAAAACAGTCACAATAAGCATTGGCAACGTCAATTTTTTTTTTTTAAAGTTCAAATATTAGCCACCCCCACCAATCCACCTATATAAAGGGCCAAAAACATGACCATGATCCTTTGCTCTAACACAACTGCTGCCAGATCTCAGGAGTCTCTACACATTCCCTGCTCTCTGCCTCTCCCTCACACACTCACACTCCACCCACCACACAACTTGCACAGATTTCATTTAAAAAACAATTCTTACAAACACACACTCTTTTTTATATTCACCCTCACCCTCACCTTCACACTCACCCTCACCATGCCCCAGAGGAAGCAGCCACATGTTACAGAGAAGGAGTTGGACGTGCTTGTAGATGAAATAGTTAGAGTAGAGCCACAGATATTTGGGAATCTGGTCCAACAGACCCCCCTTTCCCAGGGGAATAGGATTTGGGACAGGACAGTCAACAAGTTGAATGCTGAAGCACCTGTCCTGCGCACAATGGATGATATCAGGAGTAGGTATTACGATGTGAGAAGGAGGGTCAAAAAACTGCTGGCTAAAGAACATGCTTAAAGGTAGCGGACTGGGTGTCGCCCTCCTGCACCACCTGTGCACTTCACTTCCTGGGAGGAGAAGGTGGTGCCATCCTTCCACCAGGGAGCGTCTATTGTCTACCAGAAGCACCAGAGTCAAGTAAGTATCCACTCCACATTTCAAAAGAATGTTACCAATTACACCTCCATAGACATCACTATAAAGGATACAGTTATACAAATGACTGTTTTTACATAAAAAGAAATAGTCAATGAGCATGTGATGTGTATGTTATATTGATAAACAACATACCTGCAACGAAAATGAAAATGCATTAAATTCTTACCATGTAGTGCTTCTTACAAACTCACAGCAAGGCTTCGTGCTCCAAACACCAGTCACCAGTGTCAGCCATCTAGCCAGGACGTTTTCACTCACTCTCAGGAAATCTGAGTCACAGGTAGGTTGTTTGGGATGGCTGGGCAGGTGGGTGTGTGCACAGGCCTGGTGGGAGTTGTAGTGACAGCAAACACTCCTCCTCCCACACAGCCCAACAAGCCCACCTGGAACTATGCTTTCTTGAAAGTGAGCGGAAATGTACTAGCAAGATGGCTGACACTCCTGCATGGTGTTTGGAGCAGAAGGCCTTGATGGGAGTTGCAGTCAAGTCAAACAACAGGGACCAGTGTCAGACATCTTGAATGTACACTTCCCCTCATTGTCAAGACATCACTCTTCCTGGTGTCCTAGTTGGGCTGCCTGTGAGGAGGAGCGTTTTCACTGACACATCCTAGATCCTATATTCTCGAATATTACGGAGATTGAGGTGGATACCCCATGGTCAATTCCCTGGTCAGACCATTTCCTAGTCCAATTTACAGTGCCCTCACACAGAAAGAGGCTAGAACAACAGGCCAAGGAAATCACCACTAGGAAGTGGACAGGATTTAACTCTGCCGCTTTCACACAGGCATTGCTGGAAAGAAAGCCCACACTAGACAGAGATATGAACCAAGCCAATAATCAATTGGAAACCTGGATCACGAAAGCACTAGATAAAACGGCTCCTTGGAGCACCAGGATTCCCAGGAGGCAGAAGGAAACCGCCCCTTGGTTCAATGACAAACTGACGGGGGCTAAAAAAAAATGTAAAAAGTTGGAGCGAGTTTGGAGGAAGGATTATGGAAGTGGGGCCAAAGAAAAATACAAAAAGGAATTAAAACATTATCATTTATTAATTAAGAAAACACAATGTAAATTTTACACGGAAAGAATTGAAAGGGCCAATAACTCCTCCAAAGAAATGTTCATAATATTGAAATCTCTTAGAACACAGGAAACTAGAGATGAGATGTCCACCTCGGTTGAAAACTGTAACACGGTGGCAAAATTCTTCGCAAACAAAGTGTCTAAGATATATGACACTTTCCCGGAAGAAGTGAAACAAGGGAACAGGCTGACCGATGACAGCCATACTAGCTTTATAGGGGTGACGCTGGATGAATTTAAGATCCCCGACCTTGAAGAACTTACATCCATAGCAAAAGGGATAAAATCTGGCTCCCCGCACGATCGAGCTCAACCAAAGACAGTAATGGTAGGAGCTAAGGCCATCATGCCGTATACTTCGGAGCTCATTCTTTGCTCCTTTCAAACAAGCGTGGTCCCCACCAAATGGAAACAGGCCATTGTCAAGCCACTGAAAAAGAAACCATCACTGGATTCATCTATACTAGACAACCTACGCCCGATCTCTCTGTTACCTTTTACGGCTAAGATTGCAGAGAAAGTAATAAACAATCAATTGGTAGAGCATATAAACAGGAATGATTTACTGCATCCATCTCAATCAGGCTTTAGAATGGCTCACTCCACAGAGTCAGCACTACTCATGGCCACAGAAACTCTGAGGAAATATGCAGATGAAGGACAAACGGCCGCACTGATTCTGCTTGATCTCAGTGCGGCGTTTGATACCGTCTCTCACAAATTGCTTCTGCATAGGCTAGAACAGTGCGGCATTAGGCGTAGCGCGTTGAGCTGGATCACATCATTCCTCTCAGCACGGAGCTTCCAAGTTGCACAACAAACCTATATATCTGAGAATTTTCCCTTGGCCCAAGGAGTCCCACAAGGCTCGATTCTGAGCTCCACCCTGTTTAACGTTTATGTGGGGCCACTGGCAGAACGAGTGGAGAAACATAAGGTGTCGATCGTTTCTTATGCGGATGACACGCAATTAATTGTGATGTTATCACAAAATAATGATCAGGCTCCTATCCGTTTCTCAGAATGTCTAGAAGAGGTAGCAGACTGGATGTCGAACCACTGCCTCAAGCTAAATGGAAACAAAATGGTGGTGTTGGTGGTAGGCAAGATGCCATCTATATGGTCATCTGCGTGGTGGCCTGAATCATTCGGCCAGCTACCCACCCCTAAAGCCGAAGTTAAGAATCTCGGAATATGGGTGGACTCCGAGTTAACTTTCGAATGCCAAATCCGTAAAGTGGCTGGTAAATGTTACGGGGCCATGAAAATCTTGCGTAAAATCCTGAACCTTTTACCATCTAATGCAAGGAAAACTATAGTACACGCAGTCATAACTTCCCAAGAACTATGGTAATGTAGTATACCTTGGAGCTACTAAAAAAGGTATAGAGAAGCTACAGAGGATACAGAATGCGGCTGCACGCCTGGTACTCGGCCTCTCGAGAAGATCTAGCACAAAGAAAGCACTGACAGCTCTCCACTGGCTGCCAGTGGGAAAGAGAGTGGCGTTCAAGGCAATGTGCTATTGCCACCGCATCCTACTGAAAAAAGGTCCGAGATATCTCCAACCACTAATTACCAAGTATACCCCAGGACGTAGCTTAAGATCATCAGAGATGGCTCTGGCCACTGTGCCTAGAATTTTTAGAGCCAGAATGGGAGAACGCTCTTTCAGATACAAGGCAGCAAAAATTTGGAACAGCCTACCGCTAGAACTTAGAACAGAGCCATGTGAAAAAAGATTTCGTAGACAATTGAAAATGTGGCTTTATGCTAAATCCGATTAGGTTAAAAGCTGAGAATTACCGGTAACGCGGCGGATTGATTTCGCACGCCCACTTCTTCTCAAAGTTTCTTTTAGCGCGGGGACACACCGGTGGTGTAACCATGCGCTCTACAAATGAATAAAATAAAATAAATAAATATATCTCCCATCAGGCTCTGTCCTACACACACCTTCCCACCCAGCTCAAACAGCACACCTGGGACTATGCTGTCCCTGACGGTGAGTGGAAATGTACTGGCAAGATGGCTGACACTGGGGACAGGTGTTTGTATAACTAGGCCATGATGGGGTTTGTGGTCATCTCTGACACCAGGCACCAGTGTCAGACATCTGCATAGTACATTGCCACTCACTGTGAGGTATGCATAGTTCCCGGTGGTCTGTTTGGGCTGGCTGGGAAGGTGTGTGTAGGACAGGGCCTGATGGGAGATGTAGTCAGTGCAAACACTACTCATTCCAAAAAGCACAACAAGCCCACCTGGAACATATGGTTACCTGACAGTGAGAGGACGTGTATTCTCAAGATGTCTGACAGTGATGCCTGTTGTCTGAGTGGAAAACAACTCCCATCATGGCCTTGTGCTTTAAACACCAGTCCCCAGTGTCAGCCATCTTGCCAGCACATTTCACCCCAATGTCAGGAAAGCAGAGGCCCAGCCGGTCTATTTGTGCTTGGTGGGAAGTTGTGTTTAGGACAGGACCTGATGGGAGATGGAGTCAGTGCAAACACGCCTCCTCCCACCCAGCACAACCACTTCATCTGTGCCTATGGCTACCGGACAGTGAATGGAAGTGTAATAGCAAGATCGCTGACACTGTTGCATGGTGTCCGGAGCACGGGGCCTTGATGGGTGTTGGCTTCAACTTCAACACCATGCACCAGTGTCAGCCACCTTGCCAGTACAGTTTCCCTCACTGTGAGGTAACTATAGGCACTGAGGAGTTAGCAGGGATGGGTGGGAGGAGGTGTATCTGCAATGGTTACAACTCACATCAGGCCTTGTCCTACACACACTGTTCACACCCAGCCCAACTAACCAACCAGAAACTCTGCTTACCTGACAGTGAGTGGTAATGTACTGACAAGATGGCTGACACTGGAGACTGCTGTGCAAACCACAAGGCCCTGTTGGGAGTTGTGGAAAAATCAGACACCATTCCCCAGTGTTACACATCTTGCAAGTACTTTGCCACTCACTGTCAGGAAAGCAGAGTCCCAGAGAGGCTAGATGGGATGGGTGGGAAGGTGTGTGGAGGACAGAGCCTGATGGGAGATGTAGTCAGGGCAAACACACCCCATCCCAAATAGCACAAACGCCAGTGCCCAGTATCAGGTATCCTGCAGGTACATTCTGACACACTGTGAGGTAAGCTTACGTCCTATTGTGCTGTTTGCGCTGGGCGGGAAGGTGTATGTAGGTCAGGGCCTGATGGGAGATGGATTCAGTGCAAGCACTCCTCCTCCCACCCAAACCAATCAGCTCATCTGGGCCTATGGCTACCTGACAGTGAGGGGATATGTACTAGCAAGATGGCTCACAGTGATCCCTAGTGTCTGAACTGAGCACAACTACCATCATTGCTTCGTGCTCCAAAGACCAGTCCCCAGTGTCTGTCATCTTGCTTGTCCATTCTCCACTCACTGTCAGTTAGCCATAGGCCCAGATGAAGTGGATGTGCTATGTGGGAGGAGTAGTGATTGCCATTCATCCAAATCCCATCAGGCAATGTCATACACACACTCATCCCACCAATCCCAAAGCAGCCCTGGGATCCAGTTTAAATGAGAGTGAGTGGAAATGTAGCAGCAAGATCCCTGACACTGGTACATGGTATTTGGAGCACAAGGCCCTGGTGGGAGTTGCCTTCAACTTCAACACCATGCAGCAGTGTCAGCTAACTTGCTAGTCCATTCCCCCTCACTGTGAGGTACGCATAGGCACAGAGGAGTTTGCGGTGAAGTGTGGGAGGATGAGTATTTGTCTTGGCCCACACACCCTTTCCCACCCATCACAAACAGCCTACCTGGGACTCCACTTTCCTGAGAGTGAGTGTAAATGTACTGGCAAGATGGCTGACACTGGGGAGTGGTGTAAGGAGCACAAGGCCCTGATGGGAGGTGGTCTCAAGGCAGACACCTATTCCCAGTGACAGACATCTTGCAAGTACATTGCCACTCACTGTTAGTAAAGCATATTTACAGGTTGGGTGGTTGGGCTGGGTGGGAAGGTGTATGTAGGACTGGGCCTGATAGGAGTCGGAATAACAGCAAACACTCCTCCACACACACAGCACAACCACTTCATCGGGCCTATGTCTACCTGACAGTGAGTTGATTTGTACTAGCAAGATGGCTGACACTGGGGACTGCTGTCTGAACCTATCACAACTACCAAATTTGCATTTGTGCTACAAACACCAGCCACCAGTAACAACCATCTTGCAAGCACACTTCCCAGCATTGTCTGGACAGCACTCTTCCTGGTGGCCAGGTTGGGCTGGGTGGGAGGAGGAGTGTAAGTTTCACAAATACAACATAAACACTTAAACCTCAGCTCAATAAATTAGTTTGCCACAAGATGGCAGAAAGCAGAGTTTGTGATCTCATCTGTCTATGGAGTATATGTACAAAATATATTATCTGTGTGTGCAAAAATCTAAGCAGTCACACATTTGGCTCCTCACAGCCATTCACCTGTGTATAATGAGATGACATTTCCCTGTCTAACACAGGCACTGCACAAAAACAGGGACATTTTTTTAATTTGGAGCAAAGTGTCGGGACACTGCTCCAAAAACCGGGACTGCCTGGGGAAATCCGGGACGTCTGGTCACCCTACCCTCAAGGTTTGCTCCTCATGGGAGTGTGATCTATTCATTTAGAGGTCCATTTCAATATGAAAAATCTGCCTCCACACATGTAATGCACAAAAGGACATCAATCACAGAAGTGTCTGCCCTGCCGACCGATTATTCACAGGACGTGGTAGCTGCATGCTAACCGATTCGGACAGAGCCATACGCTGCAAGTTGTTATGGTGACAGACGCGGGTGTTAATTCAAAGGACGAGGTAGCCGCATCATGACAGATTCCTACAGAGCCATTGGCTGTCAGTTGGTATAGTGACAGATGCGGGTTTCCATTCAAAGGACGTGCTCGGCGCAACATGACCGATTCGTACAGAGCCATTGTCTGATAGTTGTTATGGTGACAGACGCTGGTTTCTATGGAAAGGACATGGTAGGCGAATCATGATCGATTCAGACACAGCCATTGGCTGATAGTTGTTATGGTGACAGATGCGGGTTTCAGAATATGTCCGCATCGCCTGGAAACCGACTCGGTAACCTCCCAATACCAAAGTATCAAAGTCACTCGCGGTCCGATGATATCTATTATGACCGCGCAGTAGGTGTGTCATCTGCAAGCAATGTAATGCATTGGACCAATTGCTTTGGCCGCATGGAATGAAGACCGCTCTGCAGTTTAGATATAAGTCTAGCTGTTCCCCAGAGACTTCACTTGCCTGCACTACCTGCATCATTCCTGCACCTCCCCATCTCTCTGCTGCTGTGTCCACATCCTCTGGGAGCTACTATGGTACATACAGCTGGCAGGACCCCAGCCTTCACACAGGAGGAAAACCAAGTCCTGCTGGACACCCTCCTGCCACTGTTCAGCCAGCTCTATGGCAAACCAGAGGAGCAGGTGAGTGCTGATTACCCTGCATTTTCATTGGACATGTGCAATTACCATGCACTACTAGCATTAGTAATCTCATAGGCAAGCATGTAAACTGTTTTTTGTAAGTTGAACAGTGTGTAGATAACTGTTCTAGGCAGGTACACTGCTGTAGAAGTGTGTGTAATGGGGTAAACATCTTATCACTGTTCTCATGGGATGGAGTCATCATTGAACACAGGACAACTGCACATAATGCCACTTGCCTACCCCTTATACATTGTTGCCAATCTGACCATGACCTATGTGTACAAATGTTTGACTCAGAAACATGTTGCATGTGAACTGAGGGTCTGTCACCATATCATCCTTACAGGTCAACTCCCATGAGAAGGTTAAGCTGTGGATGACCATCACCTGGAAGGTGCACACCGTGGTGGTCGCAAATCGGCGCATCCGTCATTGCTGCACAAGGTGGCAGGACCTTCGTGGTGGGACCAAGAAGATCGCTGAAGTCCAGCTGGGCCTGTCGGCTCCAGGCAAGAGGGGCGGGTGCCGAACCCTGACCCCCCACATGTTCCGCATCCTAGCGGTGGTCTTCCCTGACCTGGATGGTAAGTTGAAAGCCACACAGCAGCAAGGAGGGGGTGAGTATGTGCCTTGTCACACACCTTTTTTAAACATGCATGTTGTAGTATCTCAGCCTGCTAGCCCTTTTATAGGTTGTAAGACACCCAAAACCACTGTTCAGTTTTAAAAGATGAATATGCACAAGGTTTATGAGATGCCTCGTTGTGCCCCTTTCATCAGGGACATGTGATGAAGTTATGTTCAGGGTAGTGACAGTAGTGCCATGCTCATGTGATCAGCACACATTACACCAACATGTGCATGGAGATAATCTTCAAGAGTAATGCGATTGCTCAACATGTGTCAGCACATTGACTAATGTATAACCTGTTCTCAGTGTGGTCTCAGCAGGTATGTTGTTACTGGAGCACTCAAGTGTGAAAAGCCCATGCTATACATTCCAGCAGCAGATGACGTCTATATTGAGGCCTTGGTCAGTTTTGCTTGGTCAGTGTGCCAATGTTAGGTCCCAGCCGTGGTGCTCAGTGTATTCAAATGTATCCGATGGGCCAATTGCAGGTTTGCTAACTCAGGTCACCTGTCACACTGGCCTTTCACATGATTGAGTGTAAGATTCCATTCTCTCCATTCAAAAGAGTGAGTCCATGTGTCTAACTCTGTAACGGTGACAACACATGCCATTCAGTGGCAAACACAGGTGGTCACTGGTGGAAACATGGCTGCAATTGTAATGTATGGTGTTAGATACACATTCACCATGGTTGACATGTGTGTAAATGCTCTGTACTCTTCATACTTGATGGCTTTGTAAACCATTTGTTTGATGCATCACTGTCAGATTCCGAGATCTCAAATGTGCATCTATTTGGAGTAAGTTAACAAAATGAGATGGTGAAGAAGAGCAATGTAAGCTGTACAAAGTGTGCATTATGTCTAAAAGGAGTGAGGGACATTCAGACTTGCCCCCTACAAATGGGGACTTCTGCAGTCTAGACAGGATTGGTACACAGTGTTGACTGGACTCTGAAAGAATAGAGGTTCATTACTAATAGTCTGTACAGACAATGCACCCAGATGGCCCAGTGGCATAGTGTTCCACCTCAAGCATTGTGGAGATGCAGTCATCGGACTTGGAAGTGTGTTGACCATTGTTCACATCTGAAACTGGCAAGCTGTTTCCAATGTGCACAACATTCTGAAACATCTTCATAAGACTGTGCATAGATGACACAAGACTGTGGGCCACACACCTCTCACCCTAGCTATGCCTTCTACCTTGGTGTCTCCACAAAAAGAGTCAGATGTGTGACCTGGCAGTAAAGGACCGAAGTTACAGGACAAATGAGCACAATCACTGTAATCTGTGTGAAATGACTTATACAATGACTACGCCAGCTTGATGTATGACAATAAAGTCATATGACCTGTAACATCAGAGCCAATGGTTCCCAATTTGATGACTAGAATGGATACCATGTCTCAATTCAATTGTGTGAATCCTATTTGCATTGTGAGGTCTATACTCCCTTGCATGAGATGAGACAGGTATGTCATGACACAAGACCATCAGGAGAAAAAGACAATACATCACCTGCTACATAGTGAAGTATTTGACATTATGGTTGTGGAATTTGATATTGATACACCCAATGTTGCAGGTTACATCATGTGTGAGGGAGCAATGGTTAACTGGCAGACTAACAAATGCCATGCATGGAAAATATGCAGCTCGCCACACAGGGTTCAGTGCTGAGTCTGAGGAGGAGGGACCCAGTAGTGCGGAGGGTAAGGGGAGCCACACTGAGGGCATGTCAGAGCAACATCTGGTGGATCTGCAACCGACTCAAGTTCTAGTGATGACTCCCTTGTGGTGGTGGATGAGCCAGGGACTGACTCCTCAACATCTGAGTTCACCACCACCCCTACCATCTCCATCCTCCCAGCTGCTCCCAGGACCAGCGCCCGTGGCTGGTCCCTTAGAAGGGGGACCCTCTCCTTCGCACCAGGCACCTCACCCCCTGCCCCTGTCTCCCCTGCTGCCCTGAGTGTGGAGGCCATCGACATCCTGAGGCAGATCTCTATGGGGCAGACAGCAGAGCTGAATGTCCTCCAGGTGCCTACCAATTATTTAACACAAATGTTATAATTCCTGGAGGACATTCACTCTGATATGTCTGCCCTACAGAGATCCAATCAGGCTCTGGCCTCCACACTGACGTCAGCAGTGTCCCAACTCCAGCTGTCCCACCCCCCCTCCTGTCTCTTCCCCATTCACAGTCCCAACTACCCTCTCTGACCCAAGCACACACAAACGTATGCATGCATCCACCTCAACAGACACATGCAACACACAAACACAAAAACACAAGGACAAACCCACATGCACAAACACTCAGAAGACAGACAGCACACTCACCACCAGAGTCATAACACCAGACAACACACATGCATCCACAGACACTCCGCAGACCTCAGAACCCTCTGCCTTCACAACCCCTGCCCTTGTCTCTCCTGTCCTCCCTCAGCCCAGGCCCCCCTCCTCATTCCCATTGAATTCTTCCCTACCAAATCCTACCCAGCCCCTCCCAAGAAGTGTAAAATCTCCCCCACAGACCAGACATCTACATCTGCCCTCCCTGAGAAGAAACAAAGCCCCAAATCAGCCTCCACCAGAAAATCCCCCCAGTCTCCCAAAAACAAATCCCCTCCAGTAACCCATACTTCCCCAGCCCAATCCCTCCGGCCCCAAAAAAACCCTCCTAAGAAGACAAATCCCCTCCCTATTCCTGTCCACACCATCAAAGAATTCTAAATACCCAAATTAGTCAAGGCCAGCACATCCCCCTCCATCTAGCCCTCCCACTACAGCTGCCGCCCCTCAATCTGAGCCAACCACTGCAGTGGACCCACCACCCCCTCAATCTAACCCTACCACTGCAGTGGACCCCCCTCCTGATTCCATCCCTCCCAAAACCCAAATCAGTCCCCCCTAGTTTTGTCCCTTTGGTGCCTGGTCTGCCCCCTAGATGCCCCTCCTGTGGGAGGTGTCCCTTTGCAGGAGAAGTGCAGGCAAGCAGTGAAGGCCATAACATTTGTGGCCCTGAAAGCCATTAACTTTTATTGGACTGACCATTGGCCTTTTTCTCATCACCGTTCACAATATATTTTGCTGAATAAAGCATTTTCTATGTATTTTTTCAAATTTCTGTGTCCTCAAAATGGATTTCTGGTTAACTGTCATTCATGTGTAATATGTGATGTCAGTATACAATGATGTTAATATGGCGTGGATTGCATATGGTCCATGGAGTACTAGCACTTGCCCAGTATGTATCCTAGACTTTTGTGCCTACTTTGGCTACATGTCAATGCTAACATTGGTTTTGCCTATGAGTGTGACATGAAGTCACAAAGCTTTTTTTAGGAAAACACAGATCCACATGGCTCATGCTTTCAGATGTCATCATAGTGCAAGGGTGGCAAGTACAACAGTTTGGGAGAAGCATGCTGCATATGTTTGTAATGTGTAGGAAGACACCTGTCTCATCTACACCTGGATACATATGGAGTTTGACTATATGGTAGTGACTTTGGACACACCCATGTACACAAAGTAATGGCACAAATCTTTCAGGTGACTTGATGGTGGTAGACCCATGTCTATGACTTCTATAGATCTGGTAGACTAGTGGCAATGACAACCTTGCCACAGGTGGCATACCACTGTGGGCCAATTCCCTTCATGGCTGTGTACTCATCTGATACATTTCCTGTACCCATGGTGAGTGTGAGGTAAACAGTATTCTCACAGCCTTCTGACCCTGTTGCCTCCAAGGACTCCACTTTCTGCAGATATTCCTGTTAGGCACGGTGTCTGTGGTCTTAATAGTCCAGTGCGTTCAAATTTAGATGTCAGTCATTGCATCCTGCTTTTGTTTGGGTACATCATGTGGATGGTGTGTGTCCAGGACATGTCTCAGTAAGTTACAGTGTTTTACTGTCTGTACAGGTACTTAGTTGGTGTATGTGTTAGTTGAATGTGTACACAGCGTACATGGTACATGAATGTTTGTCACACAATTGGAATTATAGTGATGACATGCTGTGATTACAAAGTTGTACAATAGCTGGTGTTGTAATGTACAGCTAATTCATGCCTTATGCCACAGTTATGGTGTAAACGTCTGGGCATTTGGCAATTCTGTTAAGCGGACATGGGCAACATCATGCTCACGTGATATTCAAATTGAATCTGTATTGGTGTGCACATGCCCATGCTTTCCATATACAACCAGAATATGATGCACCAGACCAGACTATGGTAAGCAGCAGGAGGGGATGCATTGTCTATCCCAGGCTGATGTTAACTGCAATATGGTGGGCAAGCTTTACAATGAGTATTTGTGTGATAAGTGATTTTGAGTGTGTCTCCATGGCCAGAGAGGATGTTTAACAAGCTAACTGTAAGCAAGACACAGTGCGTGCTACTTCAGGCATGTGGTTCTGTCGTTTGTTCAAATGTTTTTTTGCATTGTGGTAAGCTTTGTGTTGTTGATTCAATGAAACCTACTGTGTATCCTGGTTTGTCAAGGGTTGGTTTGTGTGTCGTCATAGGAATATGTGTCACAAGTATGTGTCTCCCATTTCAACCCAACTGAGCAACTTGCCTGTGCATTTCCCACATGTGCACACGTTCTAAATGTTGTTGTTTCAGGCATTTGATTCAGAGATGGGATATGACAAACATAACATTGTCACTGAGATGGCAGACAGTTTGTATGTGTCAACTGCTGTGATACTTATATCAGTTAGGTGACACACATTTGACCTAGCTACAAATGGATCAGGAGCTGTCACAATACTGTCTTGAGTGGATTGTGCTTGTTGTGTCCAAGATATCTCATCTACTTGTTCAGGGACAATGCTGGGTGCTGCCTGTTCTTAGTGTGTCATTTATGTTTCAGACATTTAGCTAAACTCTATTCATTTCTAAGGTTTTAATTATTGTAACATCAAATTGACCTGTTAGTAATGATAGGCAATGTCAAGTCCTGTCAGTACATTCTGTGTGTACAACATTTGTCTGTGCTTGGTAATCCAAAGCCCTTCTAGCCCCCTCATGTGACATAGCTGAAGGTATACCTATTCAGCATGACAATGCACAGCAACAACCTCCTTGGCTCAGTTCATGCAAGCAGTCTGAACCTCAGTTGTTGGTACCAGAAGTGGTGTAGAGTGGTTTAGTTCAGAGGGGATGCTGTGTGCCAGTATAGGCTGGCGCTGCCCATGGTCAGCTGGCCAGGGCCTCACAAATGCCAATGACTACAGAGCCCAGCAACAGAGCACTGCCTCTAGTGTGCAGTGACCGTTACGAGCTACAGGTGGACAGACCCCTCCCTTGGGTTAGCATCCATAGTGCATCAGGGTGATGCAGAATCAACAAACAACACCCCTCACCTGGGACACTTATGAATGTGCTGAGATGTCAATATGTTTGGCACAAACACACCTTTCGTTCATGGACTGAAACGTTATATTTTTGAAACTGCCTTGGCTTTCATGCCACACTTGACTTGTGGTCACTCCACACACAGCGTACACAATGCATTGTCATCATTACGGTATGTGGCCATATCACTTGTGAGTGCTATGGATGTGACTGCAACCTGCCCCTGCCTGGATGGACTTTGGAAATTCCTATGTTACGTCCCCACAACTGAAGTCTGCCATGCATGATGTAGTCGCAGAAATATGGGCACTGCTCAACAGGGGTGAGTGCCAGTTGTCAAGATTTGTGAATGGTTGTGGTGAGGTATTTTGCACAATCTTCAACTGACAATTGTTTTGTCTGTCCAAGTTTGGATTTTATAGTTTCAACCACACATCATTCGTAGTTGAGCATATTATTTGTGTGTATGTTGACATTTGCGCATGACTGACAATGGAGTCCTTTTGAGCTATGCTTGATGCTGTTCCATATCACACAGAGCTGAACTAGGAGTGCTGTATATTAGATTGCCCTGTGCTACATGTGGTAAGCCGAGTGGACTGTGAGTGCACAGAAATGTTGTGGGCCCGTCTGTTGTGCAGATGCTACAGGAGCTAGTGTCACATCCATGCTCTTAGTTGCCACACAGGGGAGGAGGTGGATTTTGGACTGTGAGGCCTCGCTCCTGATGTGTTTAGCAATGTTCATGTTGCATGTGGTAAGCTAGCTTAAACAAGGGTAGAGGTGAGAGAGACTTGTGTTCCCATTTTGGGAATTGAGTGGAGACTCGTATGTAATAGGGGCAGGACAAATATCAAGTTTTTCAAAAAGTTTAAGGTAGGAGGGTATTTCAGAGGCAGTTCTTGTGTAGGAGACGTGAAGTATCCTCATCGTTCCAAAGTCAGTGGTTTGAAATGCGGGGTTAAATCCTGTGCAAGGTATGCTAGGAATAGGTAGATGTGATGGGGTACAATCAGTTAGACAAGGTTGGAGTCTGGCAGGAGATGAGAGCCGTAGTTATGGAGCATGAGACTCAGATGTGGATGCAACAGGACCACAGTGAGACAAGGTTAAACTTGTCATTTCTAACAAAGTGGATAAGTGTATGTCAAGGGTATACACCAGTTGTGAAATGTAGGGTGCTGTATGGTGAAATGGGAGGTGTTGTCCAGTTGATATATGTTGTGTTTGAATCTGTGGATGCATTTGTTTTTGAAATAACCATCTGTAGAATTTAAGCAGAGTGGGGTGAGTGAATGGTGATATGTGAATGGCTGAGGACATATTTATTGAACAATGTAAGTGTCTTGTTGAGAGATTTGCTGATGTGTTAAGTGTGCATGTCAGAGTGGGCTGTGATGGTGCACATTGTGATATGAGTGCAGTCCAAGACATTACTGAGGGTGCAACTGGTGATGAGAGTGGTCCATTTGACATGTTACATTTACCGTCTGCTGAGGAGGTGATGAGTATAGTTCATTGTGTACATGTCATGTATGTGAGAGGTGTTGTGTACATAGTAATGAAGAGTCTTGCTGTGAATGTAGGTGTGGATGTAAGAAGGGCAGGGCCAGTGTGAGATTGTGAGATTCGGGTTGGAAGAGTTCGAGTACAAGGCTGGAGCTTGTGTGGCAGACATGCTTTGCTGGAGAGCTGCACCAGAGGGGGCTTATGACATGCTTGTGTATGTATGATAGTTTTGAGAGATTATAATTAGGGGTCGGCAGAATTTGCGTAGTCGCGCTACGCAAAGCTCCGCGAAACGGAAAAAAATCTCCGCGAGCACGCAAAAGTTCCACGAACGCGTGGAATTGCTTGTTCCGCCCGTTCGCGATACTTTTTTCCTGTTGGCGAACGCTGTTTGCGTGCTCGGGGAGAAATATCTTGCGAACACGCATTTTGAAAGCGCGACCAAGCAAAAAATTCCACGAAGCCGCGGATTGTGGAATTTTTTGTAATTCCGCGTTCTCCGCGGAACGCGAAATTACCCAAATTCCGCAAATTCCGCGAGCGGAACGGAATTTACCGCCCAGGCCTAATTATAATGTACTTTGAGGTGGATGTGAGAAGGGTCATACCCGAACAAGTAGAGATTATGCAGGGCAAGAGGTAATGTTGAAATGTTCATATGTGTAGAGTATGTGTATGTAAGTAGGCAAAAATAGTTGCCAGATGAAATATGAGGATGTAGTTTGTGTTTGCTGCAGCTTGCTGTCTGCCACTGGATGTTCATGACTGATTGTTGGAAAGGCTGCTTTGAGTACACTGGCATATGCCTCCACCTAGCCTTGCTTTGTCTGAGTTGTGTGTGGGCATGAGTGGCAAGTTACCCTTTGTAGGTAGATGTTGTCACTGACTGATCATTCTTCCACTTGGATACTGCCCGGGGATGGAGGTGGTGATTGCTTATATTGAAATGTCATGAAGCCGAAACTTTGGATTGCAGTCCATTGCTTGGAGAGCTATAGCCACCCTCCCCAAGTGAAAGGTCAAGGATGTGTGTTGTTGGGCCTCCTGGGGTCAGACTACTCCAGGACCACATCCACACACTTCCCAGTAGACTACACACACATGGGTACTAATGGCTTTCTGACTTTGAATGTCAGAGGTATGGGGACACCAAGGGAGATTGACTCATTGTAATGATATCTCTGGTTATGCTGATGAATAAAACAGTGCACTGTCACAAAACACACATGTAACACCAGAACATTACACCAAGTTCCATAAGTGTTTGCATTGTCAATATCTTTTTCCTCCTCTAATCTGGTTAGCCTTTGTGTGGGTCCATACGAGGTCCCATTTACAGCATTTAAAAGTGCCACAGAACCTGAGGGCAATATGAATTGTAGAGGGTCTCCTTGATGTTTTAAAATATTAGCGTGCAGTGTTTCATTACCAAATGTGGACAAAGCAAGCTTCATTCTGCACATTTCCCTCATCCTCACAAGGTGCACCCATATCCCCTGGCTTGAGGATGGCTATGTCAATTGTGACCAAGAGCCACAAGTTAAGCCCCCCCCCCTGCCCACCTCCCCCAGCATCCCCTCCAGTGGCGGCAGCTCAGCTTACAAAATGTGCTGTGCACTGGTCACTCCAACACTGTCAGTGGATCCTACGTCCTGAGACTCATGAGTACTCCTACTATTCTGCAGTACACAATCTGCACATTCAGAATGGAATTATTTGTTAACAGCACACACTACAGCCTGAGGAGCTAGATGCTGAATTGGTGTGAATGACATTCTCAGATGATGACCCTAGACACATACACATTGGATGTCATGTGCAGCGCCCCCAGTCCACACATGGTGACTGTATCCTACATTGTTGTTGGCCCAAGCATTTTTCTCATTCCTGATGGATTTGTCTCCAAATATTTCACTGATGACTGGGACATCACAACCTCTAGGTTGTTGGAGTGGGAATCACTGAAATCAGTACTGAGTGACTGGGTCTGAGGACTTGTATGTTGTCTGGGCCAGTATCCTTAGGGCTTTGCTGTAGACAGAGGCATCACTATGTCATCAATAAACTGTGGTTCAATTGCAGGCTGTGATGTTATCCATGCTGCCAGATACTCAAACACACCACACCCATCTGATTCAGCAACTGTGTTGCTTTTACTTTGCAACATGACAAGCTGGAATGCCCACTGAGTGAGATAAGTCAGGGCAACTCCTGTCCTGCCTCCTCTGTTGCTTAACAACAACCCAGCAGATGTTACTGATTATGGCTCGCCTCCACAGATGCACACTAGTCAGGCAACCACCCATTAATCCTTCACAGTGTTTTGTTGTGGCCTATACATTCACCCCTACTCTGAACGCATGGTAGACGTTTCCTGATTCCTAACTGGATTGAATCTACCTGAGCTTGATCTGGCAGTGTGTGCAATCATCAACACCCCATTGGCTGGTACAAGAGATATTCAGAGTGACTTTGTGATACATACATACATGTGGCGATGGGCATTCCTGTTCCAACATCAAATGTGTGTTTCTCCTACTATGTAGTGGTCTGACTGTACCTATCTGATGATGACATTCCCTCATTTGACAGGCACAGCATGATATGGAACCATGGTCGGATTGGGATCAGAATGATGCTCGGGCACTCTGAAAGTAATTGGCACACATTCCGTGATCATCCCTTTCATTGTAGCTTCTGTGCTTTTACCTGGCAAGGGAGGTTTTAAAGTGCACACTGCTGCTGATCAAAGAGGTGGGGGGGAGGTTAGAATGGCCAAATGAAATTTGCCTCCCTGCAAGGCTCCTACATACAACACAACCTCCCTGCACCTGCCATGACCAGAAAGTGATGAGCAGGTGGGGGAGATAACACTGCTCATGGAAAGGTACACAAGGCAGGGCGCCAAGGTGAGTACCAGGCCTGGTGGGGACTGGTGAAGTAAGTATGTCTCTTGGTGTGGTTTACACAGGCACCAAAACCGTGGGCCACAGGTGACTCCAGTGCACAGGCCCATCGACCAATGCACATTTGCCTGCATAGCCAATCCAAGTCTATACAGAACACTTTCTTTTTGAACTCATCGCCCATAGTGCTCTATGGGCTTCAGCCCCCCATTGTGTGTGTGTCAGCCCAGGCTGAGATAGCTTCCCCATACACACAGACAGTTCTTGAGCTGCTGTGGGTGGCTGGTCTGTCATGTTTGCGCATCAGCATCCGAGTATTTCACAGGTTTTTAAGGGACCAAGTAATAGATGATGAGGCTTTGTTGGTTTTTCAACAGTCCCTAGAGGAGTAGCATCTCCACTCTGCCCATTCCTTAAAGTTGCAATTATTTTTGCTGCCACAGTGTGAGAATGCATTTCCTGACAAGTAACCTTAGGCTATTTTTTTGCAGTTTTCTGCAGCTTGTACTCAACCCAGAGGTATTGAGGCACTTTGCATGAGCACCAGTTACATTATTCAAGGACACATTGCTGGGAGTATTAGCCCCCCCCCAAATTTGGCTCTACATTACTGAGAGTGTTACACCCCACACCCCAAATTTGGTTCCACATTGCTGGGAGTGTTAGCCCCCACACCCTAAATAGGATCTACATTGCTAGGAGTGTTAGCCCCCCACACCCCAAAAAGGATCTACATTTCTAGGAGTGTTAGCCCCCCGAACCCCCAAATAGGCTCTACATTGCTGTGAGTGTTAGCCCCCCACACCCCAAATTTGGCTCAACATTGCTTGGAGTGTTAGCCCCCAAACCCTCCAAATTTTGGCTGTACATTGCTGGGAGTGTTAGCCCCCCCACACCCTCAAATAGGCTCTACATTGCTGGGAATGTTAGCGCTCCACACCCCAAATTGGTTCTACATTGCTGGGAATGTTAGCCCCCACACCACAAATTTGGCTCAACATTGCTGGGAGCGTTAGCCCCCCAACCCCCAAAATTTTGGCTACCTGTTGCTGGCAGTATTAGCCACCCCACACCCAAAAATAGGCTCTACATTGCTGGGAGTGTTAGCCCCCACACCCCAAATTGGCTCTACATTGCTGGGAGTGTTAGCCCCCACACCCCAAATTTGTCTCAACATTGCTGGGAGTATTAGCCCCCAAGTCCCCAAGTTTTGGCTATACATTTCTAGGAGTATTAGACCCTTAACCCCCAAATATGCTCTACATTGCTGGGAGTGTTAGCCCCCACACCCCAAATTGGCTCAACATTGCTGGGAGTGTTAGCCCCCAATTTGGCTCATCATTGCTGGGAGCATTAGCAGACCTACCCCCCAATTTGGCTCGACATTGATGGGAGTATTAGACCTCCAGCCCCCCCTTTGGAGCTACATTGCTGGAAGTATTAGCCCCCCAATTTGACTATATTTGCACCCCTGCTTTCTCTTGTATTATCTTTCACGGGGTAGTTACGTTATTCTGTAGGGGTAGGTGTCTAACTTATCGTCTGCGATGATCACGTCGGTTGGGGTTGTATTATTCATCGTAGATGTAGAGTAGAGGGATGACATGAGCTATGAGATGCATAGCTGCACAGTCTCGGTTGCAGGAAACGTGTTGTGACTCGATTTGGAGCAGAAATACTCCCCTTCCTACTGCTCTGACGTGTTGGTTGGTTCGACCGATTCGCCGGCGGAAGTACTCATCGTACTTGGGCGGTCAGATTCGGACTCGGAAGTGGCTCCAAACAGCCCCATTTGGCATTTCCGAAGGCTTCTCGTTAGGAATAGCTAGTCGGATTCGGAGAAACCGAGTCGGTCAGAAAGTAATGGGTTTTGGGCATCGTGATGTGTCATTCGGGCAAACAGAATCCGAGTACGAGTTGGTAGGAAGGTCCGACTACGAAAGGCTCTCTGATGTCCTTCCGGAAGACATCGTAATCCACCCCTTAAACATATTATAAACAGTAAATTTAAAAAAAAGCACAACAATGTGATAAAAGGAAATGGCATAATTTAAAAACATATACCATTTTAAATGAAATACCTTCTAAAAGCAGTAAAAAATAAACAAATACAAAACAGTTCAAATAAACTACTACCAGTACAATCCAACAAACATTGTGGATAATAAAGACATTGGGGCGAGGACAAATCTAATAAATGTTGGGGAAAATGCAAATATTGGTGGTGTCAGGTTTACTGTTCTAACTACAGTTTAATACACATTGGGGAAAGTGCCTACTTTGAGGGGGATCAGATTTGTTTTTTACTCCAGTTTAAGAAACAAAAGTGCATAATGGGTGGGTGGGGGTCAATCAATCAATCAATCAATCATGTCACTTATAAAGCGCACTACATACCCGCGAGGGTCTCAAGGCGCTGGGGGAAGAGGGGGGTGGTGCTGCTACTGATCGAAGAGCCAGGTCTTGAGGAGTCTTCTGAAGGCCAGTAGGTCTTGGGTCTGTCGGAGGTTGGTGGGGAGGGTGTTCCAGGTCTTGGCGGCGAGGTGGGAGAAGGATCTGCCACCGGCGGTCGTTTTCCGGATGCGGGGGACTGTGGCGAGGGCGAGGCTGGTCGAGCGGAGCTGGCGGGTGGGGGTGTAGAAGCTGAGTCGTCTGTTGAGGTAGGCTGGTCCGGAGTTGTGGAGTGCTTTGTGTGCGTGGGTGAGGAGCTTGAAGGTTATCCTCTTGTTGACAGGGAGCCAGTGCAGGTCTCTCAGGTGGGGTGTGATGTGGCTGCGTCGGGGGATGTCGAGGATAAGACGTGCAGAGGCGTTCTGGATGCGTTGCAGCCGTCTCAGGAGCTTAGCCGTCGTTCCTGCGTAGAGGGCGTTTCCGTAGTCCAGCCTGCTGGTGACGAGGGCCTGGGTGACTGTTTTTCTTGTTTCGGTGGGGATCCACTTGAAGATCCTGCGGAGCATTCGGAGGATGTTGAAGCAGGATGAGGAAACGGCGTTGACCTGCTTAGTCATGGAGAGGGTGGGGTCGAGGATGACCCCTAGGTTGCGTACGTGGTCGGTGGGTGGCGGGGCTGTTCCCAGTGATGTTGGCCACCAGGAGTCATCCCAGGCTGAAGGGTTGGAACCAAGGATGAGGACCTCCGTCTTGTCCGAGTTCAGCTTCAGGCGGCTGGTCCTCATCCATTCGGCGACGGCCTTCATTCCTTCGTGGAGGTGGGCTTTGGCGGTGTGAGGGTCTTTGGTGAGGGAGAGGATCAGCTGGGTGTCGTCGGCGTAGGAGATGATGTTGAGGTTGTGCTGTCGGGCGACGTGGGCGAGGGGTGCCATGTAGATGTTGAACAGCGTTGGGCTGAGGGAGGAGCCTTGGGGTACGCCGCAGATGATCTTGGTGGCCTTGGATCGGAAGGGGCGAGGCGGACGCTTTGTGTTCTGCCGGAAAGGAAGGATGTGGTCCAGTCCAGGGCCTTCTCTTGGATCCCGGCGTCGTGAAGGCGTGTTTGTAGTGTGTGGTGGCAGACCGTGTCGAAGGCGGCTGATAGGTCCAGGAGGATGAGGGCTGCTGTTTCTCCGTTGTCTAGCAGGGTCCTGATGTCATCGGTGGCGGCGATGAGGGCGGTTTCGGTGCTGTGGTTGCTGCGGAAGCCGGACTGGGAAGGGTCCAGGATGTTGTTCTCCTCGAGGTAGCGGGTCAGTTGTTTGTTGACGATTTTCTCGGTGACCTTCGCGGGGAACGGGAGCAGAGAGATGGGTCGGAAGTTCTTGAGGTCCTTGGGGTCTGCCTTGGGTTTCTTGAGTAAGGCGGTGATCTCGGCGTGCTTCCAGCTTTCCGGGAAGGTTGCTGTCTCGAAGGAGATGTTGATTATTTTCCGGAGATGGGGCGCGATGGCTGTACTGGCTTTGTTGAAGATGTGGTGAGGGCACGGGTCTAGCGGTGAACCGGAGTGGATGGTGTTCATGATCTCGCTGGTGTCCTCGTCGTTGATGTTGGTCCAGGAGAGCAGGCGGTTGGTGGTTGTGGGGGCAGTGGTCTCGGTGGTTGCCGGGGCGGTCGTGGTGTTGAAGCTGTCGTGGATGTCGGCGATTTTGCGGTGGAAGAAGGTGGCCAGTGAGTCGCACAGGTCTCGCGACGGCTGGATGTCGTTGGTGTTGGAGCTGGGGTTGGAGAGTTCCTTCACGATGTTGAAGAGCTCTTTGCTGTTGTGTGCATTGTTGTCTAGGCGGTCTTTGAGTGAGGCCCTTTTGGCGGATCTGATGAGGTGATGGTGACTGCGGGTGGCGCTCTTGTGGGCGGCGTAGCTGTCCGCTGTCCGTTCGTGGAGCCAGATCTTCTCCAGTTTTCGGCATGTTCGTTTGGAGGCCTGGAGGTCTTCGGTGAACCAGGTGGCTTTCTTGCTGGTGTGGCTGTTGGGCGGATTCTTGAGCGGAGCGAGGGTGTTGGCGCAGTCGTCGATCCACTGTCTGAGGTTGCGGGCGGCGGTGTCGGGGTCGGAGGGTTCGGCGGGTGGGCTCAGGGCGAGGGTTGTGGTTAGCTGGTCTTCCGTGACTCTGCTCCAGCAGCGGCGAGGCATTTGTTCGGTGCGGTGGTGCGTGGTGGGCTTCCTGTAGGTGAAGTGGATGCAGTGGTGGTCAGTCCAGTGGGGTTCGGAGGTGTGGTTGAAGGAGACGTGTGGGCTTGCGGAAAAGATGGAGTCGAGCGTGTGGCCGGCGGCGTGGGTGGGTGTAGTCACGAGCTGTCTGAGTCCGAGGGTGGCGAGGTTGTCGATCAGGGTGGTGGAGTTGGTGTCCTTGTTGTTCTCGAGGTGGAAGTTCAGGTCCCCGAGGAGGATGTAGTCCGTGGAGGCGATGGCGTGTGTGCTGACGAAGTCAGCGATGGAATCGCTGAACTGTGGTCGGGGTCCGGGGGTCTGTAGATGAGGGTTCCTCTGAGGGTGGTGTTGGGATCGGTGTGGATCTGGAAGTGCATGTGTTCGGCGGTGCTGAGGGTGTCGTCGGTGTTGGTTGAGACTCTGAGGGTGTTCCTGTGGACGATGGCGATGCCTCCTCCGACTCCGTTGGTGCGGTCCCTGCGGGTGATCTTGTATCCGTCCGGGATGGCAATGGCGATGTCGGGGGCTGAATTACTATTCTAACTGTAGTTTAACAAACATTGGGGAAAGTGCCTATATTGAAGATGGGGACAGATTTACCTTTTTAAATCCAGTCTGACAAACATTGGTCAAAGTGCATACATTGAGGGTGGAAATATTTATTATTCTAACTCCTGTTCATCAAATGAGGAAGGTAGTCCAGTCTAATAAACATTGGGGAAAAGTCCAAACATTTGTGGTGTCAGATTGACTACACCTAAATAATATTACTACCCACTAAAACTATTTGCTAAATTAAATTAGAGAACCAGGAATTCTGCTTAAGAATGTGGCGCAGAAGTAGCACCATTTTGCTGCTTCAGGCCCCCAACCTGGGATTGATCATCTCCGAAGCCACTTGTGCCTGTGAAATTATACGCTGGACATGGTAAACAACACTGGAGGTTGGGAGAAGTCGCTGCTGATCGTGAGTATTTGCTGATGGAAAGGAATTTGTGTGGACCCAGAGACCAAAATGGTGGCTCTCTGCCTAAGGTAGGATGAATGCCTTAAGACAGGAGAGTGGGCTTATGTCCTGCTTCGAGGCCCACCCAGGAGAATGAATGGTGTTCGAGTGGAGGGAGTCACCTGGCTCAACAGGGGGCCTTGCGCTGCTTTCTGGAGATGACCAGTGTGGAGCAGGGTCAGAAGAGGCAGACAGAGAGAGTGATTGGGGTGCAGTGGCGGCTGGCATCTATAGGGAGGGGGGCAGGCGTGCAAATAATATATATTTTTAAAAATGCATGCGCAAATATATAAAAATAAACCACTTACCGTACACGACGTCCTCCGGTACCGACCTCTTCTTTCTCCAGGAACTGGAACCTGAAGCAGCAACTCCCTTGGACAATCCTGGCGCTGCTCTCACCAGCATGAGAGCAGCGCTAGGATTAGTGGGAGTGGGCTCACTCGGCACTCCACAGAGCTCTGGAGGCTTTGGCTTGCTATAACGATGTTTAAAGTGCACATGCGTGGCTGTCCGTTGCAAGATGACCGGCCAAAAAGACATGCGCACTTTAAACAGTGCACAGCCAGCCTACCCTCCTCTCTGCTTCTGTCACTTAGCAGCGGCCCTGGCCCCGCCCCCGTCCTGACGCTCCGTTCGGGACAGGGCATAAAAAATCAAATGGCAATAAATTACCATTTTATTTTTCTTCCCTGGGGCTTTGTGGGGGTTTTAAGAGGGGCAACACTCCTCCGCTCCAACAGAGGAGCCGCCCCTGCTGGAGTGGCAGACAGAACTCACCATCGGACTGCAGTATGTGCACATTAGAAGCTCACCACCCAAGCTGAGTAGGGCAGGGAAAGGGATTTCCAGGAAACTGGCCATGCTATATGAAACCAGAGAGAGAATAACTAAATCTGCTTTGACAAGTGCTGCATGAAACAAACTTAAGGTGAGCTTGTGGGCACTTCCCCCTGCCCCCAGAAACTAGATTTATACCCTTACAACAATCTCCACAAGTAAATAGTGCACCAACAAAATGGGAAGTTCATTTTTCAATCTGGGGACTGACTTTCATCACAGAAGAGAGGATCCAGCAGATCTAACGCCATCATCAGTCAAACTCACACCGAGACTCTCTCCCCAGATGAAATCTATTGTAGTGTACGCATACTTTCTGGATAATTACAGAGATATCTAACCGAATATTTTACAAGGAAGAAGAGAAGCACCTGCTCATTAAGTGCTTGGGGGTCTATATGGTGGTCACTCCCCAACGAGGCATCCTAAGCCTTTATGCAAATGGTGATATTTGCTTGGATCAGATCTGGGAAACATCTGAATAGTGAGAGCACTCTGGGGTTCAGCCTCTGTGGATCTAATCTTTACTCTGCAATATTAGTGGTTTAAGACACACGCCCAAATAAGCACATTTCATAATAAAAGAGAAAGAGATGGAAATCACTAAATTTGTGTCACTGGGGTGCCAAAACCCATTACCCTGCACCTGGCTAGAAATGCCACAAAATGTGTTAACCAAAGAAGAATTAAAGACTTGACTAGCCCACTAGAAAACAGACCTGTAGAAAGCCATAGTAGAAGGTCTCATTGCCCTGGGAACTGAATTGGGGAAAGATATCACAGACATGAGGCCAGACAGGGAATACCTGCAAGATAGAGTAAAATCCATAGAGAGTCAACTGAAAGTGAACGAAGCAGTGAGCCATCTCTGTCTTACTTACGTAGTGCATCTTGAAATGTAGATGAAACACCTTTGAGACAAATGTGGGAAGAACAGGTGACATAGAGGTAATATCCGCAACTGTAACTCAAAAGGAGGTGCAGAAGGGAAAAACATTGATGTGTGCCTAGAAAATATGTCCAAGCAAATACTCCAGAACTCTGACAAAGATAAAATAGACATTATCAAACTAGCACCAAAAGGCACGACGCCCCAACGGGGGGTATCTGATTGTGCCTTACCAGGACAAAGTCACAAGTTCAGGCCGACCATGATGGAGCTCGGGCTGGATACAGGACCAGGTTTAACCAACTGGAAGTTTAACCTTTTGACTTCGATGTGAGGACTGTGCGAGCCCAATATGATTAATGTCCCCTATGGCCCTCCTGAGTAAGGGTTGTCAGAGGCAGAACTGTAATTCCATCCACCAAATTTAGATGGGTGGCATTACAGGTACGTTTTCACTGCCCATCACCCCCAGGAAAACCCTTGCGGTAAGGGACAGTAAAAACTGTGAAATGCTCATCTCGAGAGGAGCATTTTCTTTTTTAATTTCAAAAAGAAAATCCTGTTTCAGGATTTTTGTTTTGAATAATAAAAAAGAAAAATGTTTGGTGCAGGACTCCGTCATGTTGACAGAAATGCAAAATGCATTGACAGGAACCACTGTGCCAGCAGTTCCTTGCAATGCTGTATAAATGACAGCCAGCCTAAATTATAAATCTGGCGAGTGGTCCCTCCACCACGGCGATGGAGTAATTTACTCCATCGCTCTGACAGAACAGCCAGGATTTAAATCGGCCCCTTAAGTCAAAGTTTATAGTGCTGTAGCATTTTCTATTTTTGTTCTACATTTAAAATACATATATAAAATGAATTTACATTAATATTTAACAGAATAATGTCACAGCAGCAGCCTAACAGTGTGAGGCAATGGCAGGCCAGGCCTGCACAGCTGTCAAATTAAAAAATAATCTGTTTTATGCACACAATTACCAATTCAAAAGCCAGTCCCCTGGAATCTGGGAGTCTTGGGAAATTGCCCACTTTGCCCAAACCTTAAATTAAATTTCAAACTTTTAGGGGATCTGCTAAGGGTTGCAGGTACACTTAAAAATCGGTGACATTTGCAAATAACCTTCAGTGCTCCATTCTAAAGGATTTAATTGTACACTATTTTCAGTAAATGGTACATGATGCTGCATAAATGTGACACTAATATGCATTTGCATATTCAATCTTTTTCTTTGTCTACAGGAAAACTAGTTTTCTTCATGGGAGAACTCCTTACCTTTTATGGCCATGAAATATGAAGCGTTTATTTCTGTTCTAATGTTAGAATTAGCTTTCTCCTGCCATTTGCATTAGCTGATTTGAATTTGTTTCCTGGGTTTGATTCTGTGAATAGCCACAGTCATGCATCTTTGTGTGTTAAGTTATTATTGCAGATAAATATACCCAGAGATACCCACAAACACACCCCAACGCTAAGGCCTTCATTGCGAGCAACCTATTTAATTCAATCAATCAATCAATCAGGGAATTGCGAAGCACGCTACTCCCTCGTGAGGGTCTCAAGGCGCTGGGGGGGGTGCAGCTCCGAGTTAGCCGAAGAGCCAGCTCTTGAGGCTCTTCCTTAAGGTGTGCAGAGGGGGGGGGTGTCTGATGTTGGCCGGGAGCTCGTTCCAGGCCTTTGCCGTGACGTAGGAGAAGGCTCTTCCACCCACTCTGGTTCTGTGGATGAGCAGGGTTTCTGCTAGGGCGAGGTCGGCAGAGCAGAGCTTTCTTCTTGGTACGTGGAAGGAGACTCTTTCGTTGAGGTATTTGGGTCCAGTGTTGGGGAGGGATTTGTAGGCGTGGGTGAGTAGCTTGAACGTTGCTCTCTTCTCGACGGGGAGCCAGTGGAGGTCTTGCAGGTGTTGGGTGATGTGATCATGTTGTGGGATGCCGAGGACGGATTGTCTGGAGTTGTCTGGAGTTTGCATAGCAGGGATTTATTGTTTCCATCGTAGAGGGCATTTTTGTAGTCCAGTCTGCTTGTTATGAGTGTGTGGGTGATGGTCTTTCTGGATTCGAGGGGGATACATTTGAAGGTCTTCGCAGGATGTGGAGGGTGTTGAAGCAGGTGGAGGCGACGGCATTGATCTGGCGGGTCATGGAGAGGGAGGAGTCAAGTATGATGCCGAGGTTCCGGGCGTGGTCCATTGGGGTGGGGGGTTGCCAAGGGCAGTGGTCAACCAGGTGTTGTCCCAGGCTGAGGGGGTGGGTCCGAGGACGAGGACTTCCATCTTCTCCAAGTTGAGCTTCAGACAGCTGCTGCTCATCCAGTATGCAACGTCTTTCATTCCTTCCTGGTAACTGAGTCTGGTGGTGTTGGGTTTCTTCATGAGGTAGAGGATGAGCTGGGTATCGTCGACGTAGGATACTATGCTGAGTCCATGCTGTCTGACGATGGCGGCGAGGGGGGCCATGTAGATGTTGAAGAGCGTGGGACTGAGTGATGATCCTTGGGGTACTCCACAGTTGATCTCTGTGGGTTCGGAGAGGAAGGGCGGGAGTCTGATCCTTTGGGTTCTGCCGGCGAGGAAGGATCAGAGACAGTCAAGGGTGGTTCCCTGTATGCCAGCATCGTAAAGTCTGGCTGCGAGAGCGCGGTGGGAGACGGTGTTGAGGGCTGTGGAGAGGTCTAGTAGTATGAGGGCCGCGGTGTGGCCTTGGTCGAGGAGCATGCGGACGTCGTCTGTGGTGGCGAGGAGGGCAGCTGCAGTTGCTGCGGAATCTGGATTGAGAAAGTTCGAGGATGGCGTTCTCCTCGATGAAGTTTGTCAGCTGGGCGTTGATGATCTTCTCGGTGACTTTGGCTGTGAAAGGTAGAAGAGAGATGGGTCGGTAGTTTTTCAGGTCCGTCGGGTCTGCAGAGGATTTCTTGAGGAGGGGCTTGACTTCTGCACATTTCCATTCATCGGGTAATGTGCCGGTTTCGAAGGTGGCGTTGATGGTGCGTCGTAGCTCAGGTGCTATGGTGGCGGTGGCACTGTGGAAGATGTGCGGCGGGCAGGGGTCTGTAGGCGCTTCTAAGTGAGTGCTCTCCATGGTCGTGGCGGTATCTTCAGTGGAGACCGGGGTCCAGGCAGTGATGCTAGGCTGGCTGTCTTTGCTGGAGGAAGGGGTGGTTTCTGGAGTCTGCTCACTGAAGTTGTCATAGAGGGCCTTGATTTTCAGATGGAAGTAGGAGCCTAGCTTGTTGCAGAGGTCCTGGGAGGGTGTGACGTCCAGGGCTTCGCTGGGGGGGTTTGGTGAATTGCTGGATGATGCTGTATAGTTTCTTTGAGTTGCTGGAGTTGGCGAGGATTTTGTTCTGGATGAAGGTCCTTTTGGTGGATCTGATGAGTTGGTGGCATTCTGTCATGGCGTTCTTGTAGGTGGTCTGGTCTTCCGTGGGTTTGCTGTTCCTCCATCGTTTTTCGAGACATCTGCAGGTGCATCTGGATTCTTGGAGGTCGGTGGTGAACCAGGTGGCCTTCGAGGGGTGCTGTCTGTCGAGGTTCCAGAGGGGGGCGAGCTTGTCTGCGCAGTTGGTGATCCAGCGGTGTAGTTCTTTGGCTGCAGAGTTGGCGTTGGGCGAGGCGGGAGGGGGATCATGGTTGAGGTGCTCCTCTGTGACCTTGCTCCAGTTCCTTCATGGAGGGCGTGGAGTGGGTTGTACTGTGTTCTGTAACTGCTGTCAACACACATATCCCCATGATGTGTGTTTAGGTAAATATAGGCAGATCAAACCTGCATATATTTATTGGGTGTACAATGCCCAATATTAACTGGAACAGGCAGGTTATGGTGCAGTAAGCACCAAAATTCACATGATATTCCTCAAAAACCCATAATCATCTGGAGGTATCTATTGAACCTGATAAATTGTGACTCAGAGAAGTTGGGTCTATCAAGTGAGATAAATAGCACACCATTAACGGGTCCTCTAGTAATGAGTGCCCTTAATACAGAAATTCGATCACACCCAGTCTATTTTTAGTCAGCATACCGACCAGAACTGGCAAATGTGGGATCTGTGAGCTCATTAGATAAATGCAGGTGTGCAAATCTTTTGGAGATTCTAGGGCCAAATGTATTAATATTTGTTTTAGTGTATCGTAATTTGCATATTGGAATACATCTCAAATTGTGAGTCACTAATCAAATGTACAAAGTAGCAGTAGTCTGAGTTAGCAATTTGTTAAGATTCACTTCCTTAAAATAGTGAATCACAATTAAAAGTATTGTAAAGAATGTGTCACAAACAACTACAAGCTGTTTGGAAAAGGATCACTCACAGTTTGTGAAACGACCAAAAAAGGACTTTGACCTGAATTCAGGAAAGGGTTAATACTGTTAGAGTGAACATCAAAAGCAATGGTGAAATCAGAAAGCGGTGGTGTCCGGATAAACAGCCATAGCTATTTCAGAGACAGTAGAGCTACCAGCAGGTTAAGTACATCTATTTTCTAACTCTAAGGGGTATATTCACAAGAACGTGTGCTAAACATCTCAAAAAATGTTAACGCAACTTTACACATCGCAGCCTATCGCAGGAAAATAACCCTGTGTTAACGTGGAATTCACAACACGGCGGTAGCATGCGATAGTCTGCCGAAAACGCGCCCAATGTCCGCGATACAACCACCTCGACGGAGATAAAATCACAAACCACAACACAAAAAAACGTGCGATGAGCCCATTCACGATGAGGAAAGCAGCGATAAGCGCCGCCAGGCCCGCGACACACACACGGCAGGCGGGAATAAGCACAACAAAAGTCTGAAAAAGAAAGACAAACCAAACAGAAAACAACAGCCAAGCACAATGGAGGCAACCGGAGCCAGTATACAACCCCACAAGCCCAATTGGCAACAAAACATTGTACATGGCAGGCCATCGTGGACAAGGTGAATGCAGCCGGAGAGCGGAGGAGGACAATGGAAGAAAACCAGAACAGCCGGAATGATGCGAAACGCAAAAACAAGCAGAAACACGGCAACATCAAGAAGGCAGCAATGCACACCGGAGGTGGTAGTCCAGCGCCACACCCGGAGCTGGATGACATGGAGGAAATGGTGTCCACCACATCAGTCTGGAGATGGTGGCAGGACTCGGGGACCGGAAACTGCCCAAAACAACAGACACAACAGCAACAGGGAGAGGAACGACCAGGGACTGGGGGGACGGGGGGAGTTGGGCACAATGGCACACATGCACAATTAAGCACAGCACAACTGCAGACAAACCATGCCCAAGAGTAACAACACCAACCAAGAGCACAAGTCACACAACCTGGCAATATCACACCACTGAACAAGCACAGAAGTGAAAACCACACTGCCTGAAAGGGAGAAGGGTGAGCCAAATCAGAGCTGAAGGGACATCTCACACACAATGCAGCACACACACATAGGAAGCAGAGCACCCCAACATCGAACACAATGTGGTACAAACACCAACATTTGCACAACCGAACACAGGACACAAGTGCACTTGCTTGTGGCCGGTAAACGGCCATACGCATCTGGCAAAGCACGAAACAGGGACATGATAATGCACAAGTACAAACCCACAGCCCTGATGGGGTAGCAATGCACGGATGGCAGGGAGCCAGAGAGTCCGTGACACACACATTGGCATACAAATCAAGACACAACACAGTTGGAGACAAGTGAAAGTGCGGAAACTTTATCAACAAGTGCGTGTCAGTACGGCCAAGAGAAGTGCCACGATATGCAGACCAATGCAGCAGCATGTCTGAATGAGGAACGTAGGAAAGCGCCCATGTCCACCCCGGGGGAGTCCATCACCAACACAAGTCAGTGCCAACCCGCATTGGTTGTCCGCGCATGGATCAGGAGTCCAGGCCAATGCAGCCATGTCCACTGTCGTCTTGGGACATGTGACCAGATTCCCAACTTGCAAACAGGCGTCGGGACACGTGCAATGGGTCACATCCAGTTGTGGCTGCAGGTACCTTGTCACTCGTCCATGAACGCGAGTGAGGCAGCGTAGGCCAACATCTGCAATGAGAGATCGTTGTCCACCACATCTGACATGTCGTCGACGTAATCCATCAGCTGACCCAGACAGATGTGCTGACTCCAACCCCTGGCCCCAATGTGCACCAAAGCCCAATCGGGTAGTGGCTCAATGTGCTCACTGCACACGATGACTCGTGCAATCTCCGAGGTCCAGTTGCCAGCATGCATGCCAAACATCCATGCATGCCATAAACGGGCATCACAGTGACACTCCTGGTCGTGGGCCAACAGGGGGCGCACACACACGTTGAAATCCAGGTCAGCTACCGTTACGTTGGAGAGGCAGACATCCATGGTCCACTCGAATATGCAGGAGCGACAATGCAACACAGGCTGAACGCAGGTGACGTTCGCAAGGCGGAAGCTCTGCCGGTAACTGATCCGCAGCACTGCCAGCGGCAGTGCCCCCAGTACATGCAGCAGACGTGCACGGTACAGGTCAACGTGACTGGAGTCGAGCATGTGTCCGGGATGGTCTGCCATTGCGTCAGTGGCTCTGCTTGAAGCGGCACTGACTTGCCCTGCGCCAGTCCTGTGGATGAAATGGCACAGCTCGGAGCAATGAGCAGTGTCTGTGTGCAACGGGTGCAGGCCTGGGGTGCAGTGGGAGTACGTGTGAAGGCCATTTCACACATGCTAACTACGACCAAGGACTTCTGCGTGTGGGATGTGTACACGTTGGTCTCACGTCGGGCAGTGCGTAGTGTGGGAGTCGCAAGTAAATGCTATTGTATCTGTCAGGGGGTGCTGGCCACATGCAAGTCCCAGCTCGGAGCTGCAGATGTGCCACCGCCTGATAGTACAGACAAAGGACCCTTCATCCCTACAGTAACTTCACCATCTGCATGCATTCAGGAGATGTACAGAGGCATGTCGTGGGTGTGGTGGGATGTCTGCGACCCTGGGAATCATGGATGATATGCCCAGCACGTGCACATGAGCGGCCTCACTGTGTGTTACATTGCCTCACAGATGCTCCTCCCTCCCATGAGCCCCCACACTTGTGTGCGCTGCGCGGTTGTATCACGTGCACTCCTACAGCACACCATTGTAATGCCTGTCCGCGCATGTCCAGGGGCGTGCCAACAACACCGTGACGCTGGCCTTTGAAGGTGTGCGGCCACGTGAGTGTAGGCCAATGGTCCGGACAGGGCGGACACAGGCCATGGCTGGCTGTGATCACGCTGCGAATGAGGCTAGGCAACTGACTCATGCAGCCACAGGACTGATACACATAACACTTGGCATGCATGTGCCAAGACCCCGAGCGGTCTTGCGCTCCTACATTTCCCCGTCCGTGCGGGCCCACCCTCCTGGTGCATGCTACATTGCAACATCGACTACTGTGGCCCTGGTGGCGACAACACCCCAACACAGAGACACACTTACCACTTCCTGCCCAAGGCCAGGTCCGAGCCACGCCCTGCTCCCCCTGCCGAATCAGCACACCCCTGCGCTGACCTGACGTACGCCGGACCAGCACACGCCGCTTGTGCATGCAGGGGGGGCGGGCAAAGCTACATGTCCAAGGTCACTGCCAACGCTGGGGTGACATGGTATCGTCCGCTGAAGACAGCACACTGTGATGTTACAGGGCCCGTGCCCATCATGCTGACACAATGACCACATGGACACACTTGCTCAGATGGTGTGAATGGCTACGGGCACGTGCGCCCGGCCACATTTATTAGCAGACACACATATCGAGTGACACCTGTGTTGGATGTGTGTGCACACCAGCCAGCAAGGGCTGCCTCGTGCAGTCAGAAATCCCCTTGATTGTTCTTGGCCGCTTAATCCTTTGGAATTATTTTCTTCCAAGTTTATGTCTTCCACAGATCTATCTCGTCTAGGATGCAGAATGAAGAAATCTAGAGACATTGATGGTATTGCAAGATTTAGACACGGGAAACTCACAAGAGTCAAGTATGATAACGGATTCATGTGTTAATATTACAGAACAATCAAGGGGTCTTAGCAACTTTAAACCAAAATCAAAAGTGATGCCACAGACACCCTTTGACACAATCGACGTCTTTAATGAAGCGGTTCTAAAAGATCTTAAAGAACTATCCAAAACCAAACGAGACACCAAGTGTGACTACAATATCCCTAGAAAACAATGCGAAGCGATTCAGGCATTGAAAAAGGACTTAACTGTGGAGATTAAACCCTCCGATAAAGGAGGCAATATTGTTGTTTTCAATAAAGAGCATTATACAAAAGAGGCATTAAGACAGCTTCAAGATATCGAATGTTATGTACCTATAAATAGGACAGATTATTCAGATTGCATACAGAGATACCACACGTTCCTGAGAGGGTGGAGGGATGAAGGAATTTTTATTTTTATATTGTGAGTCACCAGTTCTCCCAACATTTTACCATCTACCTAAAATTCATAAGGACCCTGTTAATCTTCCTGGTAGGCCCATTGTGGCCTCAATTAACAGTCTCCTGGAGAACACATCACTTTATATTGATTTTTTCCTTAAACCCTTGGTAAAAGATCTAGCCTCCTATATCAGGGATATACAAGATTTTTTGCGTGTAATGGAGGGTATAATGTGGGAATCTGATATGCTTCTGATAACACTGGATATCACCAGTCTCTATACCTGTATTAGACATCAAGACGGGATAGCAGCTGTCAAGTGGTTTTTAGATAAGAGACCATCGAATTATTTTATGCATAGCATAATGCTTCTTGAAATGATTAATTTTGGTTTAAATAACAACATATTTTTATTTGCAGGAAAATTGTACCATCAAAAACGCGGTACCGCCATGGGCACGTGCTTCGCCCCCAGCTATGCGAATCTTTTCGTAGGCTGGTGGGAGAAGCACGTGGCCTGGGGGGAAACAAATGAACAGTGGTTAGATAACATTATCTTATGGGCAAGATATATAGATGATCTCTTTATTGTTTGGAGAGGTAGTCGCTCCTCAGCTGAGGAGTACATAGCCTCTCTAAACAATAACGAATTGAATCTAGAGTTCACAGGTCAGATTAGTACTAGCACAGTAAATTACCTTGATCTGCAGGTTTTTGTTGAAAATAATACGTTACATTCTCGTCTTTACAGAAAGCCAACAGCGGGGAATGCTGTGCTACATGCAGCAAGTTATCACCCCAAAAGTCTCATAAGAAACATACCGTTTGGAGAATTATAGCGTATTAAACGCAATTGCACCAACCAAAGAGACTTTGAAACGGCCAAGAATGAAGCTATACAGAGATTTAAAAAGAGAGGATATAGCTATTCTACCTTAAAACAAGCCGAAAGGAAAGTGGGGGATATAGATCATAAAAAGCTGTTAGCAGCAAAACCAGAGACAACCCATACACAAGAAATAATGTAAGGATGATAACAACGTACAACAAAAAGTCAAGTGCCATAGTACATATTTTTCAAAAAACTGGCACATTCTACAGACGGACAATGTCTTAAAAATCACCTTCCGTCTCGCCCTTTGATTACTTATAAAAGATGTCAATCTATAAGTGATCATTTGATACACAGCCACTTTGATCCCATGATGAAACCAAGAAACAAGATCAACATCATGGGATTCTTTCCATGTTTAAGTTGCAAAGCCTGCAAACACAGTAAGAAAACCACCACCTATAGAGGAAGACCAGGGGATCCTAGACCTACTAGAACGATTAAAAAACTTTTGAACTGCAACTCGGATTTTGCAGTATACTGTTTAGAGTGCCCCTGTTTTAAGCGTTATATAGGAAGTACTATACACCCAGTCAAAAAATGTGTCCTTGAGCATATGCGTGCTATAACAAATAAAGACACCACTTATGCAGTTGCATGCCACTTTGAACAATATCATCAAAGTAATCGTGATCTCCTCTCGTATTATTGTATTGACCAAATCGAAAGAGGAGAAAGAGGAGGTGATAGGACTAAGAAATTGCGGGTGTTAGAATCCAAATATATAATTGACTTACAGACAAAGGTCCCTATTGGGTTAAACAATGATGAGGAATTGTGGGTACACCTGGGCCAATAGTGGAACTAAGGACATTCTTAGAAGTTTATTATCGCTAAGTGGAACCTTTTTTATGCGATACCTAGTCACAAAATAAGCACAGGGATTCAAAACATTTGTTTTTAAGATTTCCAACTAAAATTGAAAACAATGAACGCCCATTGGGGCCGAATAAGTACACAGCTGGTATGATGTAAAATGTAAAATATCAAAAAGAAATACTTACACCACCGCAATGCCCATTCAGGGCGTAATTTTGTAACAGATGGGTATGATATATTTTTCTCAAAAATCATTTTTTACAATATGAATTTTATGAATTGAGACACCTTTGCCTACCTTTTTAAATTTGGATATAAAATTTATATAAATGTAAATTCAATTTATGAATTGTTAAGACAGGGTTTGTCGAAACTCATCCCATTTGTATGCTGTTTTTAATCTTTTCTCTTTTTTCACAATTTTGCAAATATATATATATAATAAATCCGACAGCAAAACAAACTCAAAATTTAACACTACAAGATGGCCACCATTGCAAAGTATAATGTCATAATGTAAGTCCATCGTCTATGTTGAATGCGGATCATGTGACATCTTGAAAGTTGAAATGCTGTTGGGTTGCACAGGGTAACTGACATTGACAAAGCCGTAAGGTGAAACGCGTCTGTCAGGGGAGCGGGGGTCTGCACCAATAAAGTAATTTTTTACCTGAATTGTTCCCGTGAGTGCTTTCCGTTTGGTACGAAGATGACCAAAACGTACCTTGTTGCAGCATATATATATATATATATATATATATATATATATATATATATATATATATATATATATATATATATATATTACCTACTGGCGGTTGCCAGTAGGTAGTTATAGTTAGGACCACGTTTCCATAGGAAAAGCATTTTTTGATGTGCTTATAACTTTGGCGTCGTTTGCCGAATCTTTACGAAATTTTCCAAAATGTTCCTCTTTTGAGGTGAGCTCCTATCCTGAAAGTTTGGGGGTGATTCGTGAAGGGGGGGCTGAGAAAAAAGGGGTGTCCCAAAACGTGTTTTCTCCATGCAATTCCATAGGAAACTTTAGACAAGGCTACAGGTCAAACTGCTGAACGGAATTACGCCAAATTTGGCAGGGAGAAAGGTCTTGGTCCAGAAAGCACGCTTTTGTTTAAATGGGGTAAGTCCGTTCAGTAGTTTTAGAGAAATATAAAAATTTACAGATATCGATATTTGAGAATTCTGACATTTGATTGGCTGAGGCATTATGAGCACGAGCGTGCGGCTAATTGGTTGCGAACTGTTGAAACTAGGAAGTGTTGGCAACCATTTTGTGACTGAGTTGAAAGGCGTAGGGAGAAACAAAAGAGAAAAATTGTATAAGAGGGTATAGTAGGAACACTGTGGTCTTAGTTTAAGCAGTCTGTAGGGTGCAGAGGCAGGGAGTTTGAATGTTGTGTAGGCCATGGAAATCACGTTCGCAGAACAACGGTGCGCGGTATTGCAGCAAGGTTGCGTAGGCTCTGGAAATCCCATCGGGAAAACAATGCGCCGTATTGCGGCAAGCAGTGTGTAGGGTGCACACACAGGTAGTGTGAATGTGCGGTATTGCGGAAATAGGCTGTGTAAATCATATTGGGAAAATAACAATGCACTGTATTGCAGCCTTCCTTTAATATAATGCGCAGTAATGTTTACTTATAATGCAGTGTTCACTTTTATCACGGACAGTGTCACTTTCTTAGACAAAATTTAATATTATGTGGGAGGGCGTGTTCTGTTCGTGTGTCTGGAACAAAATTAACGTTTAATTGGCTGAGGTGTTGCAACAACGAGCTCAATGTTCATTGGCTGCGAACCATTGAAAGTAGAAGTGTTGCCAGCCATTTCCTCCCCGTCCGCGGAGTAGCAGGGACATCTGATTGGCTGACGTGTTCCAAGCAGGACCTTCCCAAGCTTAATGTTCATTGGCTGCGAACCATTGAAAGAACAAGTGTTGCCAGCCATTTCTCCCCATCCGCCGAGTAGCAGGAACATCTGATTGGCTGACGTGTTCCAAGCAGGACGTTCCCAAGCTTAATGTTCATTGGCTGTAAACCATTGAAAGTAGAAGTGTTGCCAGCCATTCCCTTCCCCTCCGCGGAGCATCAGGGACATCTGATTGGGTAACGTGTTCCGAGCAGGACCTTCCCAAGCTTAATGTTCATTGGCTGTAAACCATTGAAAGTAGAAGTGTTGGCAGCGATTCCCTTCCCCTCTGCGGAACACCATGGACATTTTATTGGCTAAAGTGTTCCCAGTACAAGTTTGCTCATTATTGGCTGGGAATGGTTCACTGTTGTGAACCATTTTGTGACGCACTTCAATGGAGTACCGGAAAAGAAAGTAGTAGCGGGGAGGGTAGGAACACTATTAACTCTGTTCAGTGGTTACAAGGTGGTGGAGAGGGATTGTGAAGGTAAAAATAGTTTTTTATATATTTTAAGGGCCATTTATACAATTGGCGTGGGGTGTACAAATCACGGCGGGAAAATAACAAAGTTTGTTGCGGTCTTCTTTTTATTAAGTTTGCGGGTAGGATACTTCCCAGGAGCACTGTTTAGTTATAATGTGGTGTTTACTTTTCTGACGGGGAGCTCTGGTTGCGCAGCAAAAATTTCAGTCTAGGTTTGAAATAGTTTTTATTAAGCAATTACAAATATACTTTCTTCGGAAATTGAAGCTGTATATATCAAAGGGGTGACAAATAAAAACGCAATTCATAAAATATCCCTTAAGCGTGGGCACACCCTCCCTTTTTTTTTCTTCTAGAGTTTGTAAAAGTGTTGCCCCATATTCTTGATAATATAAGAGGGCATGAGTTACTTTTAGATAAAGTAGAAAAGAAGTGCTACAAGAAACACTCCCGCACTACATCATCTCAGGTCACAAGAACAATAACAAGTAAAAAACAGTTAAACACAAATCACTTTATATTACATAGAAATGTACGCTTTATCATTTTTTATAATTTCTATTCTGTAGAATTCGGGAAAGTTCGGTCGTAGTGCTTAGAGGTCGCTCACTGCTCCGCTAACAAATCACGTACTCCTTTAAGAATATATAGGATAGTAGTATAATAATATACACTACTGGTCGTATATATTCTATAGGGAGAAGGTGAATAGGAACCGCAACAGACAAAAATAGAAATAGTAAAAAAACATTCAGAAATGTAGGGTTTATCAAAGGTATTCACTAAGAAAGTATCTATAGAAACAATTTTTTTTAAACTGCAATTTCCAAAAATATTGTCACTGTAAAAATATCTGATCAAGTAAGTTATAAAGGTTAGTAAACTGTATTTCAGATGGTTTACTCCTGGCGGCGACAAATCTCCAATTCTTGTTGTGTGGAAATATCACACTCTTACAATATACACAGTGTCACTGATGGCACAGAAAAAGGAAAATGAAAATGAAGTCATCAATACAAAACAAGATCAATAACGAAATACTTTCCAGCGATGAGTATGTTGAGAGCTTCTTTTCTCCGGGACTTCGAAATCTTTCATCTTCGCGCCAACGGGTCATAAAGTGCTCTGAGATCACAATGACTGTTAACGCGCTGGATTAGCTGCTTTGACCCGAGGACTACACTGGCCATAATTCCTTGCTCCCAGGAGGGGTGGAGCATCGCTGCTACCAAGCGCTCAAAAGCGCCCATCACTACCGTGGCGCGGGACGCGCTGGATTAGCTGCTTTGACCCGAGGACTACACTGGCCATAATTCCTTGCTCCCAGGAGGGGTGGAGCATCGCTGCTAACAAGCGCTCAAAAGCGCCCATCACTACCGCGGCGCGGGACGCGCTGGATTAGCTGCTTTGACCCGAGGACTACACTGGCCATAATTCCTTGCTCCCAGGAGGGGTGGAGCATCGCTGCTACCAAGCGCTCAAAAGCGCCCATCACTACCGCGGCGCGGGACGCGCTGGATTAGCTGCTTTGACCCGAGGACTACACTGGCCATAATTCCTTGCTCCCAGGAGGGGTGGAGCATCGCTGCTACCAAGCGCTCAAAAGCGCCCATCACTACCGCGGCGCGGGACGCGCGCGGGCCGTGCCCGGGCGAAGCCCGGGCCAAGGGCGGGCCCGTCCTTGCCCGTCCTCGACAGGAAGAGGCAGGGCAGGGCGATCCCTCTTTTAAGTGTCACGCAAGAGTCTTATAGCCACGAACACAAGGTATTGCCTCCTCGGATTTTGGTTCTATGTTTGCTTTGGGACTATATTATTGGGTTTTATAAACATTCAAGACTTGTTGCTGCTTCAGTCGCCTTCAACTTGCAACCCTTATTTGGTTGGACATATTTACGGGTGACTATCGGGTAATTTGTATTGTTTCGTACTGTGGTTATTAAAGTAAATAGTTCTCTTACGTAAGGTATGGGCAAACGGAAAACCATGGAGTGCGCAGAAGTGGGCGGGATTGGGAGTCGTGGGCTAGGCAAGGGGAAAAAGGCCAAGAAATCCCGTAAACATGCCGCAAGCAATTGTGTTCTCGATAGAATTGACACACTAATTAATGAGTGCGAGACGATATTGGCGTCAGATCCTGTGGTTCCGCCTTGTAACAATAATACAAACCCCCAAGACCCCCAAGACCCACAATCCCCTGCCCGCCCGCTCACGGTTGCCCCTATGTTCCATAAACACGTTAGCAAACGTATCACTAATCTAAGCGCCAATAAGGGTTGTGATGCTGCTGGGGTCCAGGGGAAGGCTGTTCCTGATTCTGACGCACTTGTTTGTAAGCAAGCGACTCCAGAGATGCATACCATCCCATGCTCTAACAGATTTGCCCCACTCGCATCTTTTTCTGACGCAATAGGCGAGCAAGTAGTATCACTAAGTATATCGCAAGGAGGCGGCAATACTGAACATCTATCTCCTGATACACTTGGGCCTATTGCATTACTTAGGGCTGAGATTATAGCTTTAAAATGCTTGATTAACGAGCTTACACACCTGGTTAAAAGTTTACTTCCTTCTGTCCAGTCTGTATCTCAGGAGCAGGCACCTGTACAAATTCTCACCCAAGCTGGCCCACCAAGCCTTGTAGGGGACGACTTGGGGCAAAGTGCATCTATAGACTTGGAAAACCCAGTAGGTCACAAGCTCTCTGGTCCAACATTGGTAAGAACTATAATTCCTGAATATAAGATAACCAACAAATCTTCCATCGTTCCATCTGTGCCCAATAAGGGCCAAACAGCCCTGGCGGGACCCTGCAAACTGAGAAACATCGCGAGGCCTGTGGAGGTCCCACCACAATCTCGACAACGGAGAGATACATATCTATTGCCATCCTTGCAGGGCCCTAATATCTATATGATAAATGTACCTAAGCTTGGCCCACTTAATGATATGGAAAGTGTGGACTCTTTGACTAATAAGGTCATTCATTGGATACGCTATACAAGAGGCTGTCGCTCTGTGATCCGTGAAGACATCGCCCGGGCACGTAGACTTACTATTCCTGCCCAATGTTATGATTGTATTGAGCTTACCTTGTCAAACACGATTCTGGCTGAAAACCTTTTGGCTCTGGAATTTAGAACTAGCGCTCCAGCTAGTTCTGCCATACAGTTTAGGCGAGCTTTAGCACTTCCAGGGGAAGGGTTGCAGTCCAGATTAGAGGGGGGTTCCACGCTCGAAAGAGTAGATTGACTGCATGATGAGCTTAGTTTCTTATCTCGGCATGAAACAACGGTCAGCCAACCCCCAGAATTGTATGTGCCCTTTGATTTCCCCCCATGTAAAAGCTTACTTGGGGAAACTGGGGTGGGGGTGGTCCATCCTCCTCAGGGCTCGCAAGAGATTATCTCCGATACGCCTCCCGACCTTCAAACAACATCAGACCTTTTAGTTTCTTCTTGCTCTTCAATCCCAAATTGTACACATGAGGGGGCCTTGGCCTCACAGCAACAACAGCTAAAAATGTTATCATGGAATGTGGCAGGCTTATTAAACAAGTTATTGCTGCCGCATTGGAACCATTTTGTAGAAAGCTTTGATATTTGCTTATTTCAGGAGACGTGGAGCCTGGTCCCACTCTACAAATCAGGCTATGCTTGTTACTGCATCCCGGCCATTACAAAGGGGAGAGGGCGCCCGTCAGGAGGGTTGATTATTTGGGTGAGCATCTCTTTAGGTTGTCTTATCACCACATATCCGACTACAAGCCCTGACATTTTGAGATTATCTGTCAAAGGTCCCAGGGGAGGGGGTACATTGGAGTTGTTTAATGTCTATATAAGAGGAACAAAGGGAGGGCAACAATCTCCAATTGTCACGCTTTTAGACCACTCTCTATCCAGTTGTAAGCCTGAAGCAAAAACTATAGTAGCAGGAGACTTTAATTGTACCTTCGAGCCCTTGAGCTCAGAGGATATGCTGGAGTTAGAGGACGGGGACGCTAAATGGTCGGTCCCTACTCTTAATATTTCCCCTATTAAAAAGTGGTCACCACTTGCAATTCAACTGAATGCACTGACCATTGAACATGGTCTTAGAGCTGCTAATGGCCGATCCCATTCAGATATACTTGGTGCAAACACCTTTAACAGAATAGGCTGCCCTTCACGCATTGATTATATCTTAGTGGACGTAAAACTGTGGGCCCAAATGATAGATATGCATGTGGGCACCACAACAGATAGCGATCACAACCCTCTTTGCTTGACATTGGCGATGCCCTGGACCACTTTTCTTTTGCACCAAATAAGGGGGCCTACAGCACTAGCTATAAACATCGTTCCTTCTAATTGTAAGAGATTTTTGAAATGGCATAACATCAGTCCACATGATATAAAATTATCTCGTGTTAAGGAAGTTGTTTCTTCAGGTATTGAAGCACTTCAGGCAACATTACTGGCTGCCGATCCTTGTGTAGAAGCTTCTTTAGCACACTCCTGTACTATAGATCAGCTGAGCACTCTGTTTTTAGTCACCCATAATCATGCCATTACCAAGCTACCGCGGTTAAGACAGTACTCGTGGTACACTAAAAAATGCAGACTAACCAGGCAATCGCTGGCAGCCGCAATCAGGTCTAAGGATACTGATCTGATTAAACTTCTGAGAAAGGAGTATAGGGAAGTACTTCATGAGGCTAAAATTGAGTGGGATGAATCTCATTGGAAGAATTTGAAAGAGGCCAGCCTGGAGAAGAACAAATCCCAGTTCTGGTCCCTTGTTAGCAAGGGCACTAGTCGAGATCCTGCCGCCTTGTCTAATCACATTACCAGCCGAGAATGGTACGATCATTTTAGGAAATTGTATTCCGTTCCCGCTGGTGAGTGTCTGGAGGAGTTAAGCGACTCCACAGACATTCCCCGGGTGGGAATACAAATAACCCCTTCTCGTTGCCTGAAATTAAAATGGCAATCTCAAAGATAGTGCCGGGTAAAGCTCCCGGACCAGACGGTCTCCCAGGTGACCTCTTTTTGGCTGATCCGGGGAATTGGTCACGTTATATCCAACTTTTGACCAATAGTATAGCTAACGGATCCCCAATTCCCGACTCTTGGAAAGGAGCGCTGGTGGTCCCGATTTTTAAAAAAGGAGACCGGGAAGATCCATCCAACTATAGACCAATAAGCCTAATAGATGCCATGCAAAAGTTGGTAGGCAGGGTCCTGCTCCAACGTATACAGATTTGGGCTGAAGAGGAGGACATTTTATCCCAATACCAGGCTGGGTTCAGAAGAAACACTGGTACGATTGACCAAGTTTTCAGGCTACTACTTATTTATTGGAAGGTTGTTGTCATAGGCAAGGGAAGTCTTTATTTGGCCTTCATCGACTTAAGAACAGCCTTTGATCTTGTTCCTAGGCTAAAACTATGGCAATTGTTGAGGGACATGGGTATTCCCCCTCTCCTACTTGACTTCTTAATTCGATTACACTAAGGTAACTTCGCCCAGGTCAGGTGGGGCCCCCAGGGGGAGGTTACGGAAAAAATCCCAGTAAATAGAGGAGTCCGCCAGGGGTGTGTTCTGGCACCCACCCTGTTCTCTCTATATATTAACGGGGTGGTGAAATTCTTGCAAGAAACCCCGACAGACGCGCCTACCCTGGCGGGTGAGAAAGTCCCCACACTTTTGTTTGCTGACGACACCCTTCTGGTGTCGAAAACCCCGTCAGGGTTACAAAAACTTCTTACTCGATACCAGTTATTTTGTGATTCCCGGGATTTGGTTGTCAATACAGATAAAACAAAATTTATGGCTTTTAATCCCCACAAGACATTTAAAAATAACTTAATTTTAAATAATATCCGACTAGAGAGGGTAAATGTGTTTGATTATTTGGGCATTCGCCTTTCTGACAAAATGAATTGGAAGCCGCACCTAGCCAAGATGCTATTGAATCACAAACGTGTTGTTGGGGCTCTTAGTAAAGAGCACCGGGCCTCTTACAGTAGACCGGTAGCTCCTGCACTTGTAATATATGATGCAAAGGCTGTTGCCGCTGCCTTGTACGGGGCAGAGTTATGGGGCTTCGAAAACACAGAAGACATTGGCAGGTCCGAAAATAAGTTCCTGAGGGATTTGGTGATGCTTCCTAGTAATACTCCATTAACTCCCTTGATGTTTGAGATGGGCAGACGGCCACTGAGGGATATTGTTAAACTGCGCCCCCTTCTTTTTTGGGCACGTATGATCCGCACCCCTGAGCTTGCTAATTATGCTGCAGCCCTAACAGAGGTGACTATCCTTGATACGGGGCACAGGATCAAGTGGATAGCCAATCTTAAAAGGTTACTGTCTGAGTTGGGCCTCACGGAAGCATGGGAATCTCATGCACTACCCAGTAAGGTAGAGCTTAGGAGAATTTACTGGAGCTGGGTTGATAGTAAAGCGCTGTCTAACCCAGAATTGGGCAGCTTGACAGAAGAGTTCTTTCGCCATAAACAGTCCAGAGGCTTAGAGCCTTACATGGATATCATCCAGATTCCACGTGACAGGCAGTTATACATCCAATTCAGGCTGGGTACACTACCAATCCATGCAACCACCTCAAAATGGCATTCTCATAAATATCAAAGCGAGGCATGTCCCTGCTGCAGAGCCCCGCTGGAAAGCATGTCCCACTTTCTGTTCGCTTGCCCGGCTTATTCCGCTGTTAGGTCTAGCTGGCTAAAACCAATTTGTAAAATTATGGGTACACGCGATTACAGGACTGCTTTGCGTATTCTAAAAACGGATCCAGGTGTGCTTTACTCGTGTGGGGTGGCGAAATTCTTGAGCAGAGCCTGGATTATCAGAATTAAAGCACTGAAGCACTTTAATACGTTTGCGGAGTGATAAAAGTTCCTTTATGGCAGCTAGTTTTTATTATCTTTTATCATTTTACCGTAACAACATCTAGAGTTTTTTTTTTTTTTTTATTCATGTGTACTGTGGAGAAGCTCGTGTTCTGTGGAATGTCTTGCTCTGAGTCATACTTCCCTATTTGTGGTGGATTTTGTACATTTCCGGAGTCATCTTTGTATAACTGTTTTAATCTTTCATGCCTTGTATTTTAATTCTCGGTTTTGTGCCTAATGTTTATTCTCTTACTCATTATCTCACAAGGACTTATAATAGTAAAAAGTGAATGAAGTTTTTAACTTTCAACCTTTTAAAAAATTTTAGAAACTTTTAGGTCATAAATTCATCATCAGTGTTTTTTACTTGTCTTGACAATTTCGCCAATTCATGTATCAACAGTGTGGTGACATATTGCATATGTTATTTTTTTTTTTTTTTCTTTCTTTCTTTCTTTTATTCCTTTTCTGTTTCTTGTTTGTTGCTTTTATGATTCTAGTAATCGAAATAAAGCATTTGATTGATTGATTGACTGTTAATATTATAATATACATATTCACAGTATATGATCCCAAGGAACAAACAGAGTAAGAACGAGAAGGTGCTGACGTTAAATATAAATCTTTAGTCTTCGCGTCGATGGGTCATAAACTCCACTGAGGTCAGTATAAATGTTAATATTACAATATACATACTCACACTATATGATCTCAAGGGAGAAATAGACTAAAAACCAGAAGCTGCTGACGTTACATATAAATCTTTAGTCTTCGCGCCAACGGGTCACAAACTCCTCTGAGATCATAATGTGTGGTTATTATAATATACATACTCACACTATATGATCTCAAGGGGGAAATAGACTAGAAGCTAGAAGCTGCTGACGTTACATATAATTCTTTAGTCTTTGCGCCGACGGGTCACCAACACTTCTGAGGTCAAGTACAGTGTCAATATTATAATATACAAAGTCACACTATATGAGCTCAAAGGAGCCAGAACAGGAACAATGTTTGCTGTATTCTGTCTGTTTCTGAAAACAAGCTGCTGACGTTACATATAAATGGCAAAAACAACCAATAACACTTTTTTCTAAATAAAAGTGTTTAAATATTGACAAATAGCTACGTATTATAAATATCTAGTATGCCATAATCAAACAACTTACAACTCAGGATTATGTTTTGTGGCAGCAAAAGAAGAATCTGACTGTAGAAAAGAGCACCTGCATCACTGAATGGAGACGCGTAAATAACTCGCAAAAACGAAACTAATCAATCAACGGGTGTGGTTTATATACTTTTTGGTTATTGAGTAGTCTATGGAAGGAAGATGTGGCTCCCCCCACTTAGATGTCACGTTTTACAGTTGACATGTGCTCACATTTTAACTGTTTAACTTGTGCACGTGTTGGGAAAAGTTACAAAATGTGAAGCGGAAAAAGTTTCGATTTCGAACCTAACACGTATAAGGTCCTTAATATGTACATACGTTGGAGAGCTTATAAACTGTTACCCGGAAAACCATGTCATTTCCATTCTCATGAGTAAATACATTTATTAATTGCCGTAATTCTAAATAGAAGACATAAAAACAAAGATCTATCAGAATAGAAGAAAAAAAAATGTGATAATATTTCTCATCACTATGGTATTAAATTAAAAAAATGCGAGCATTTGTAAAGCGTACAGCTACCCCTGGAAAGGTGTGCCGGCGCTCGGGGGCGTCGGAAAGATTAAGCAAGGTGTTGCCCACAGTGACCTAGTGGTGGGCTAACGTGCCGCTGGAGCCGGGAATCGAACTGTGAACGCTGTTGTTCGAAGTCGGGTATCATAGCTGCTCCGTCACACTTTTTCCACACTTATATGTTAATTAGTGCTAATTAAGATTTAAACATTGTTAAATTATAACTTATAACAGAGTACTGTTACAGTTAGTTTTTCACTACAAAAAGTATGCACGTCTTTTTAAATTTAGTTAAAAACAATATAGGTTTCAGGGACATTGTAGTTAGAAATTAGCATTTATAAAACCTTTCAAATTCACTGAAAAAACCATAGGTTTTACAGACGTTATAGTTAGAAATTAGCATTTAAAAACCTTTGAAATTCACTGAAAAAACCATAGGTTTCAGGGGCGTTATAGTTAGCTGGACATTTCACTCGTACAAAACCATAGAAATTCCACTGTTATAGTTAGTTCAGCTAACTATAACTCACGCCCCCGCAATGCACTGCTCATGATGTCACATATTACATCATTCATGGCATGGTCAGTGACATCACTGATGACATCACTGATGACATCTCAAATGACATCACTGGTGACATCATCCACAAGAAAATCTGATGCACCTCCTCACAGTCTAATATAACCTTTAAAACACCCACTGTAAAATACAGACTACCATTTTCGAAACCATCGAGACACCAATACCAGTTACTACATACGCACTCTTTGATTCCTATGTCTACACACACATCCACTCATTCACCCATACATTCACTTATACATGCAGTCACTCATCAATAGAACACTATGATATGCACTCATACACCTATTCAGACACTCACACACTGCCACTCATCCATGGAGTTACTCACACACCTAGTCAGTCATGCAAAGAATCAATCATCACACTCACAATTACTCACCTATACAGTTATACACACACCACCTCACTAATTCATACAGATACTAACGCATAATTACTCTCTTATATAATCACTGATACAAGTACACACTCATCCATACAGCCACTCTCACAATCACTCACTCTCACATATACTCATTTATATGCAGCATCACTCACATATACTGCCTTTTACATATGTAGTTACTCACACATGTACCACTCAGACATCCATTCACTCACCAACACACCCATACACACACTCACCCACCCATACAGCTGTTTCCACATGCACTTTTGAACCCATACACCCATTGAATCAAGCACTCACACATCAATGCACAGAGTCACACACCTCCAACCCACCCACACACACACTCAGTCTCCCATACAAATACTCAGGCAAACAATCAATAACCCATATAAACACTCATGTAGCTACTGACCAACCCATGTAGCAGCTTACACAACAACAGACAGACTGATACACACATTCACACAGTTTATTCACTAACCCACGCATTCAGTAAGACACGTTTAATCACTTACTTATACAATTAGTCACACACCTGTAAAATCCCCCATCCAGACACTTATACACCCACTCATTCTTCAATACACCTAAGAATATATGTAAAACATATTTAAAAATTACAGAAACACACAGTCATTGGATGATGTCATCAGTGATGTCATTTGAGATGTCATCAGTGATGTCATCAGTGATGTCACTGACCATGCCATGAATGATGTAATATGTGACGTCATGAGCAGTGCATTGCGGGGGTGCGAGTTATAGTTAGCTGAACTAACCATAACAGTGGAATTTCTATGGTTTTGTACGAGTGAAATGTCCAGCTAACTATAACGCCCCTGAAACCTATGGCTTTTTCAGTGAATTTCAAAGGTTTATTAAATGCAAATTTCTAACTATAACGTCTGTAAAACCTATGGTTTTTTCAGTGAATATATATATATATATATATATTTATTTTAAAATACCCCCTAAAACCCACAAATGTCCATTTGTATCCCAATGACTAAACTCCCCCAAAATTGTTAAATTACCCATACCACCCCAATACCCATACCCACTAAAATCTTAAATTACCCTTGGCACCCCAAAACCACCCTGTACCCTAAAATTACCTTGTGCACCCCAAAACCCAAACCCACCCTGATCTCTAAAACTACCCCTGCACCCCAAAACCCTAACCCACCCTTACCCCTAAAAATACCCCTGCACCCCAAAACCCAAACAAACCCTGAACTCTAAAAATACCCCTGCACCCCAAAACCTAAACCCACCCTGTACCCTAAAATTACCCTGTGCACCCCAAAACCCAAACCCACCCTGAACCCTAAAAATACCCCCTGCACCCCAAAACCCAAACCCACCCTGACCCCTAAAAATACCCCAGCACCCCAAAACCTAAACCCACCCTGAACCCTAAAAATACCCCAGCACCCCAAAACCTAAACCCACCCTGAACCCTAAAAATGCCCCTGCACCCCAAAACCCAAACCCACCCTAAACCCTAAAAATGCCCAAGTACTCCAAAACCTAAATACTCCAGCACCCCAAAACCTAAACCCACGCTGAACCCTAAAAATACCCCCTGCACCCCAAAACCCTAACCCACCCTGACCCCTAAAAATACCCCAACCCACCCTAAACCCTAAAAATACCCCCTGCACCCCAAAACCCAAACCCACCCTAAACCCTAAAAATACCCCAGCACCTCAAAACCTAAACCCACCCTGAACCCTCAAATTACCCTGTGAACCCCAAAACCCTAACCCACCTTTAACCCTAAAAATACCCTGTTTACCCCAAAACCCAAACCCACCCTGAACCCTAAAAATACCCCAGCACCCCAGAACCCAAACATACCCTTAACCCTAAAATTACCCCTGAACCCCAAAACATATATCCCTACACCCCAAAACCAAAACCCTATACTTACCTTATACTTACATATAAAAAACATATGCTTTTACCATTCATGCATTTACAACGAATTTCGTTGTAAAAGCATGCGTGGTAAAAGCATATAAAATGTAATGCCATGCGTTGTAATGGCTTTGCGGAGTAATGGTAGTTGCGTTGTGATGGTATGCGGGGTGGTGGTAGTCGTGGTAAAAGATTCGTTGTAATGGGTGTTTACCTTATAGTATATGTAGTTTACAAATAAGTCATGCAAATCATGACAGTCATCCAACTTTCGATGGTGGGATGCATGACAGGGATAGAGAGGCTGAGATGCATATTAAAAAATATGTGGTAGAGTAGATTTCTCACCAAGCAAACGACCATGTTGAGGTGGCTTTGCAGGTACAAAAATGTACAAGGCCAGATTGGGTGCCCTGGTGGCCCAGATTCAAGTCCCACAGGTATTTCAGGAGCAACACTCTCTAGACCCACTTACACATTGAATGTTAAAGGTCACTAACACAGCAATTGAATGATATCAAGGACTTTGGTAGTAAGGTGGATGAAGGTTTTACATCTTTCATCAATAGCAATGTTAAATTGACAGATGTCATATACTTTTTATGGGGTGCAATCCTCGAGGAAAGCATTAATCAGAACGAAAAATATCTCCATGTTCTTATGAACATGTAAAGTTAAGGCACATATTTTCACAAATTGGCAACTGTTACAGGGGATCAGAAGAACCATTAATATCTACCAGAAGAGGACCCACGGCTGTAAGGATGTGGCAAAAGTGTAGGTGTGAGAAATTGGGTTGTTGGTTGAGGAGGTGGGGGTGTTAACCTTAATAAAGCAAAAGCCACAATCCTTCCCAGGGTGAACCACAAAAAGTCACTAAAAAAACCTGTGCTTAACCCTTTGGTAGCTTGGCACAAAAGTGGCCAGGCTTAACTTAGAAGCAATGTGTGAAGTATGTATGCAGCCCTTCAAACAGCAATAAAGTGAAAGCACAATGCAAGAAAAGTCCCACACCAATTTAGAAAAATAGAGTAAAAGTCAATAAATTTTTTGAGATCACAAAAACAAAACTCCAATCATTAGAACCGGAGATATACAATTTAAAGATTTAAGTGAAAGCAGTGCATAGATGCACAAAGCGCCAACTGTGGTTGTTGTCGCGCTGGACACCAGGACAAAGTCACAAGTTCAGGCCGACTGTTAAGGAGCGGAGGCCAGATGCAGAGACCAACTTAGACTCACTAAACAAAGTACCTTAAATCCTGGATTATGGAGCATTGTGAGATCCCGTATTGAGGATATGTCACACAGTGGCGGTCCCGAGGAAGCTGCAGTGCTTTGATGCAGAGTCCTGTGTCATCGTCAAGGATGCTGTCGAAGAGGGCCTTACGATGCGAAAGTCTGCATCAAAGATGCGTTGCACAGCAAAAGTTCAGAGGAAGCTGAGGGGCTGCGATATGAGGTCTGCACCGGGGATGTTCACAGGACCACAGCTGGGCTGGCAGAGCAGCTTCAGGCCACTTCCAAGGGTCTATGACTGGGTTAGCAGCAATTGGGAATAGGACTCACAGCAGACAGAGTCCAGGTGTTGGGTTCAAGGTGGTGGGAGCCTTTTCTGTCCCTGAGGATCTGATCAGGAGGCTAGGCAATAAGCCCTTTGAGTCACTCTGGTGGTCCTGGATTCAAGATGCAGGTCCAGTCCTTCTCACTCAGGCAGCAGGGCAGAAGGGCAGCAGAGTAGCAGTCATTCTTGCAGATCAGCACAGCAGTCCTTCTGGATCTTCCATTGGTCCAGAGGTTTACTGAAGAGTTGGATCTGACGGTCCACTATTTATACCTGCTGCCCATTTTTAAGTAGGAGAAGGTTCTGGAGGTTTCTACCACCAGAGACGTTTTGAATTTCCTGCCTTCCTGTCCTGGCCCCAGCTTGTCTGGGGTTACAAAAGACTAGTTTCAAACCCTTTGTGAGTGTGCTCAGGTAGAGCCTTTGCGATGTGTAAGTGTAGGGGGTGACAACTCCTCCCCCTCATCATCAGAGATGGCCTATCCTGCCAGCACAAATTCTCCAGTCTCTCACTGTCTTGGAGCAATACACAAAGACCAACTGCCAGTTACACCTTGTCATTTGACCCAGGATGCAGGCTGCAGGCTGCAGACTTCAAATGTGTGGGACAAGAAAATGGCAACTTTCTGAAAGTGGAATTGTCAGAATTGTGACTTGAAATATGACTTTACCATTAAAGAGGATTTTAAATTACAATTCTTTAGACACCAAACTCGACATTCCTACCTGCTCCCAATTGAGAGTTACCACTTATTAAATGTAAGAAGATAGCCCAATGTTGGGAGAGGCAGGCCTTGCAGCAGTGAAAAACTAATTTAAGAGTTTTTCATTACCAAGACATGCACAAGTTAAAAGTACATGTCCAACATTTTCAATGCACTGCACCCTGCTGTTGTACATCTTACTTTAATTTATTACCTTTTCACTTTGTTTTGTGTCATAGTTTGCTTTCATATACAACACAGCTCATCACATGCTTGTCGCATTGTTATGTCACTGTGGAACACTCACCATGTATTTATGTGATGTCATGGAATCTTGGGCTCAGATGAGCCTTCAACTTTGCTTGTAATGCCACTCTTTACTGTTGCCTGCTGGCAGGCCTTTTTATCAATAAAACTTTATTGATTAATCTTAAGCCACATCTTTCTCGTGTCACAACAAATTGGCATCGATTTCTGGTGAGTTTTCACAGAAAAGAAGGGCCTGCGGCATATCAGCAACTTTAGAGAAGATTGGAATCACGGGAGAATTACAACGAGCGTAGAGTGACACTCGACTACTAAAAATTAAGAGGTCAGTTCATGTATCAGCTTTGTGAGCCTGTTGAGAGTCTTAACTAAAAATTAAGTACATTGATCATATGTGAGACTGCGTAGAAAACAGTGTGTTACATATCGTTGGAAGTAACAGTTAAGCAAACTGTAACAGCCACATTAACAAACGCCCCGTCGGACGCGAACATTCTTCTGTGGTTCTCTGTGACGCAATGCATGCTGAGCAAACAGGAAGGTACGCGTCACCATGCACGTAAGCAACGTTGCCTGTGTGACTCCATTTTGAAAACAGGCAAATTTAAAGAAAGTGTGTCGGAAGACGAGATTGCGCAGACATTTAATAAAGCAAGGCATAGCGCTTGCGGATTAAAATAAAACGTGAACATTTCTTTACTATTTAAAAATTAAGCGCTCATTGTACTACTATTAAAACAGTGAAAGTGCTAAATGGCAGAAGTAAAAATTTGACACAACTTTGTTCTATGAACAGCTTCAACGTCATAACTCACGGTGAGACGTTAAATACATTAATGAAACTGTTTAGTTTCATAATAGTGAGTTGTTTGAATTTTAACATATATACATTTTCATATTTTTCAAGAATGATAAACTTACAGTAAAATGGCTCAAAGTAACACAATTTGCATACCTGCAGCATTTTTGAATAAACCTGGTAAACCTAATATGCGTTGGAAAAATTAGTTAAGATCTTTCAAAAACTATCTAGTTGCAATAGATGGAAAGGCATATGAACCAGAGGGGAAGAAAGCAATAATGTTTGGTTTACTTGGAACGGGAGGTCAGGAAATATTTGATAGTTTGGCAGAGTACGAAAGTCCACCAGGCCAGTTCATACCATTAAATGAGTACCAGGAAGCTATTAAAAGAATGGAAAAACAGATTAGAGAAGAACCCAACATTATGATTGGAAGGCATCGTTTTTGCATGAGAAAACAGCAGGAGAATGAGACTATAGAAGAGTATATTGCGAGTTTAAGAGTTTTGGCAACAAAATGTGAATTTAATGACATGGTTGACATATACATTAGAGACCAGTTTGTCTTCCACTGTTTCTCAAAGAAAATACAAGAGAGATTGTTGTCTTGCAGGAATCCAACTCTACAAGAAGTTATAGATATAGCAAAAGGGATTAAGCGTTCTCTTGAGTCATCGAAAGTTCTTTCTGAGGAAAACATACAAAATTCTAATGTTTTTACTTTACAGGACAGAAGATAACCAGAATACAAAAATGAGAACAGAAATAGAGTTGGTAGTTTTGCTGATTCAAAATGTATTGTATGTTTGAGATGTGGTTCTAAAAATTACAAGGGTGACTTTCAAAGATGTCCAACAAAGGGTAAGAAATGTGCAAAATGTTTTAAAGTTGGCAGTTTTTTTAGTGTGTGTAAAAATTCAAAAACAAGTCAGTATCAAAAAGTTCAAGTAAGTAACGTTGAAGATTTCGATGAGGAAATGTGTTCGAATATTGTTTTGACTGTAGGGGAGAAAACTGGTAGGATTAAAGAACACTTGGCAATGTTAAAATAGGAGCAGTTGAGCTAAAAATAATGGCTGATTCAGGTTCGCCTATTACAATAATATCAGACAAAACTTATGAAGAATCTTGGCCCAATATTAAACTTCTCCCAACTGATGTAAATCCCAAAGCCTTTGGGGAATTCAACATTAACATGTTGGGTTATTTTCAGGATTCTTTAGTTTTTAAAGGAAGATCAATTTCAACAAAAAGTTATGTTGCTGGGAGGGGTAGAAATATTGTTGGTTGGAAAGACTTGGCAAAACTAGGCGTTATTCTAAAACCAGGAGCAGTAGAACCAGTAGTTTTAGGTGAGATTGAAGATGCAAACATAAAGATGGTTTCTGATGTTAAAACATTAGATGATGTTTTAAAAAAATATGATTCTGTTTTTCGTGATCAAATAGGATGTGTCAAAGGTTTTGTACACTCAATAAAGATTAAAAAGAATGCTATTCCAGTGAAACATAAAGTCAGAGCTGTACCCTTGTCTGTTAGAGCAGAACTTAAATAGTTATTGAACAAGTTAGTTGAGGAAGAAGTAATTGAACCCAGGGGCGTAGGAGACACAAAATTTCTGGGGGGGACAAGGACAACCTTTTCGGCTTTCCAGTGACCCTATACAAATCGCCCATTGTCTGAGAGCCGTACGCTCCGTTAAACTAATACAATTGCATAGGTTTGTAGTGAAACATTGATAAAGGCAGGCATGTAGTCACAGTTTGAAAGTATGCTTTAATTGTTATTTACATTCACAAAGTAATTAGACCAAATGTGAAAAACGTGTCTTTGAATCTTACATTTTCATGCACCAAGCAAACAAAGGTGGGACGAAAAAAAGGAAGAATAAACTGAATGCTCTTCGCGACATTCCTAAACCTCAAAATGCAATTGGACTAATATTGGAGTGTATTGGAGAAAGACTATAAGCACCGAGAGCTGCAAGAGCAGAGAAATGTCCACTTTGTAAAAGAAGCATATCTAAAATAGTAATATGAAATCTAACCTTACCAGTAAAGAGGATTTATCATTGCCATTCCAAAGCTGTAAAACATGGGACGGCTACTCCTTTCTAACCAGGAATTACAGCTTAAAAGAGTGTATTTAGGAATTCCCAACCCAATCTATTAGAGGAGTATACCTCTCAGTAGTGAAAAATGAATGTAGGTGTTTTTCACTACAAGGACATGCAAAACTTAAAAGTACATGTCCTACCTTTTAGTACCATAGCACACTGCCCTATGGGCTATCTAGGGCCGACCTTAGGGGTGACTTATGTGTAATAAAAGAGAAGTTTAAGGCATGGCAAGGAGTTTTTAATACCAAGTCGATGTGGCAGTAAAACTGCACACGCAGGCTCTGCAGTGGCAGGCCTGAGACTTGTTCAAAGGGCTACTTGTATGTGTGGCACAATCAGTGCTGCAGACCCACTAGTAGCATTTAATTTACAAGCCCTGGGTATAGGGTATACCATTATACAAGGTACTTACAAGTAAATTAAATATGCCAGTTGTGTATGCACCAATGTTACCATGTTTAGGGGAGAAGCGAATGCAATATAGCACTGGTCAGCAGTGATAAAGTGTTCATAGTTCTAAGGCCAACAAAAAGAATCAGCAAAAAGAGGAGGTAAGCAGGCAAAATGTTTGGGTGAAAATCCACCTTAAGGCTGGCAGATCTAATAGTATGGTATAGGATTCTTTGTGTCTGTTGTGAGTGTGGCCGTTTTGGGATCTCTCTCAACTCTAATTTCACCTTGACGGGCCTAATAGTTTATCGCCCTCCGGGCCCCTCCAAGGAGGGGAGGATTGCACTGGCAGACCTAGTAGGCACTCTGGTTGTGAGGTATGCCAACTTTCTGGTCATTGGTGATTTAAACCTACACCTTGACAACCCTCACGACTCTGAAGCGGTTAATCTTTCCACGGACCTAGCGGCCTGCCAGCTGCTTCAATTGGTCCATGGTCCTACTCACTCTGAGGGCCATTTACTCGACCCAGTTTTTTCTAACCTTCCGGGTCTCTCTGTCTTAACCCCCACTCCGTTATGCTGGACGGATCACTATTTGATCTCTATGAAGCTCCTTGGGGTGGTGTCATCTCGCAGGCCCCATCAGAATTGCACTTTCCGCCATCCCTGGCATAAATTAAACTTCAACCAGCTCTGCACCTCTCTTTCATCAAGCCTGCCCTGCTGGCCAGACGAGCCTGACTTGGCCAGTGATGTTTTCACCGACTGGCTAAGGCTTCCGCTGGATGCTATGGTCCCGGCCAAATGGTCGAAGGGACGAAGTACCAAGTCCAACCCCTGGTATAATGGCAACCTTTCCACCATGCGCAAAGCGTGTAAACGGCTGGAACGGGAGTGGAGGCGAGATTTCGATATCACTCTGAAAGGCCATTATCAATCCGCCATAAAAAAATACCACAGGGCTGTTCAGAAAGCACGGGCTTCCTATTTTTCGGAGGAGATCAGAAATAGTCAGAACCCCAGCAAGAAGATCTTTTCCATCATTACTAACCTAAAAAACGCTGGGGCACCAAAGGCACCCACAGTCAAGTCGAACGAGCATTGTGAGGACCTAGCCACCTTTTTCATAAACAAGGTGGAAAACATCTACAAAACCTTCCCTTCGACGGTTCTGGGTAGTGATTCCGAGGGTCCATCTCCCTCCGCCCATATATTATCCACCTTTTCACCCATTACTGAAGAAGCACTTACTACACTTTGCAGGAAGGTTAAATCTGGTTCCCCGACTGACCCTATGAAGCCGGAACATCTGAGGAGGTTACTATCTGTTTTACTCACACCGCTGGGCCAGGTCATTAACCTGTCTCTGGCCAGGGCCATTGTCCCTAGGGCATGGAAGCAGGCCGTTGTCATGCCGCTTCTAAAGAAGCCTACGTTAGACCCGACTAAACTGGAGAACTTCCGCCCTATCTCCTTGTTGCCTTGGATCTCTAAAATCACCGAAGCACATGTCAATTCTATTCTGTCTAACTATTTGGAGGAAAATCACATTTTGGATTCCTCTCAGTGTGGTTTCCGCCGTGGCCTTAGTACTGAATCAGCCCTCCTAGCTGTATCTGAACATCTGAGAGCAGTTTTGGATGAGGGACGGACCTCGGCACTGATCCTATTGGATCTGAGTGCCGCTTTTGATACGGTCTCGCATCAGATCCTGATTCAAAGACTAAAGGAGGCCGGCATTGCGGGCGCTGCCCTGACCTGGCTTACTTCTTTTCTCTCAGACAGGTCTTTCCAAGTCTCTGCTCCCCCTTTTTCATCTAGGGTGTATTCCATCAAACAGGGGGTCCCACAGGGCTTTGCGCTAAGCCCTAAACTTTTTAACTTATATGTCCAGCCGCTGGCTACACTAGCCAAAAGGAGAGGGCTGACGATTGTGTCATATGCAGATGACACTCAACTTGTAGTCGCCCTCTCCAATGACTGCCAAAATGATGCGGCCAAGTTTCAAAGTGGCTTGGCGGATGTAGCAGAGTGGCTGACTGCCAATTGCCTACAGCTCAACGCCAGCAAGACTGAGGTCCTGCTGGTCGGGAAGGATCATGAGCTGTGGAGCGAGTATTGGTGGCACTCCTCCCTGGGACCTCCCCCCATTCCAAAAAAGGTGGTGAAAAATCTGGGTGTATGGGTTGACTCGGCGCTGAGCTTCCAAGCTCAAACTAAGAAGGTGGCGGCGACATGCCTTGGCATTCTGCGCAGTCTTAGACCCATGTTGGGTTTCTTTGACCCCTCCATCCGGCAGACCATTGTGCAAGCATCTGTCCTATCTAGACTGGACTATGCCAGCGTGCTCTATCTTGGGGTCAATAAGACCGAGATCTCAAGACTTCAGAGGGTCCAGAATGTCGCCGCCAGAACTCTTCTTGCTATGCCCAGTCGCTGCCCCACCTCTAGCACCATTCGGTGGCTACACTGGCTGCCAATGGAGAGGCGGTTGGAGTTTAAATCTCTCTGCTTTGCTTTTAAGATCCTGAAATCCTCCACCTCTGGTATAATATCCGGCCTGCTCTCGACCTACACTCCTTCGCGCCATCTGCGCTCTACAGGCAAACATTTGGTCTCTATACCACGGGTGAAGAGGGCCCGCGCTGGTGGTCGCTCGTTCCGCGTTCTGGCTGCCAAGCTCTGGAATGATCTTCCGTCTCACATCCGGAGTATGGACAACTATCTATCCTTCCGTAAAGCGCTAAAGACCCATCTGTTCCCTCATTAGGTTCCCCTTCTTTTGTCCCACATGTCTTCCTTGGCCCTTTCTGTCTCCTCTTAGGAGAGATACTCGTAGTTTAGCCTCTATTTTGCTAAGCGCCGGGACGCCCCGTAGCTGGGGCAGCTGCGCGCTCTACAAGCTATCTTAACATAACATAACATAACATTGAAGTCAGTCGGATCCGTTTTGGAAAACCCTGGTTTAGCAGGGCACAAGTAGGAGAGCGAGAATAGTTTCAGAAACACTGGAAGTTTATCGACTGCATTTCTGAGGCTGCAGGGTGGAGAAAACCTTAATGCATTGCAAAGTATACAACACAATACCGAAACTTTTGTTGTCTAATCTATGAGAAGCTTTATTGCAGATGGATGATATGATTGTAGAGTGCACTCAAACTGCATTATCTTGCACAAAAATGTAAGAAGCCCCATGAGATAAATTAGCAATAAGAATTAGCCTTGTGTGGGATGCTAAAAGAAATTAGATGAACAGTGTTTGTGTGGAAGATGCTCACCAATGTAAAAAACCATGCTGTGTGAGACACATATGAGATGCTCACAGAAGATAGGTATAGTGAGATATGCAGAATGAGGTGTGTGGAAAAGCTCAGATATGAGGTGTTAGTGATGAACACAGAAACATAGCGTTTGTGTGTGAGGCTTACAAATTAATACAGTGGGTGGAAGGTCACAAATGAGTAGTGCGTGGGATGCATTAAAGCACAAAAGCTTTGTTATATGGGAGGCTCACAAAAGTATCAAATGCTCAAAACTAAAACTAGCAAATATGCTTCATGCTAGAATTATTCGAGCCAAAATATTGAGCATTTAATTGAAACAATGATTGAAGGTGTGGAGGCCTTGCTCAAGACTATGATGACTTATTTACAAGTGACATTTGGAGAGTTGCATATTAACAGTGAAGTAATCTTTGGGGAATAGTTATTGTTACCAAGAAAAAAGGTCAGATGGGCAGGATAACTTGGATATGGGTGGTGATGCTCCAGAAGATGAGCCAGGGGTGTCCAACACCCATGACTCTGCTTCTGAGCATGTCCAGGAGGAATCTGAAGACCCCTTACTGGAGGACTCTAGTCCCTCAGGGAATAGTTCTATTGACATAGAGGGATGCCCTAGAGGTAGGACCCCTTTATTCCTCCTGGGAGTGTACAAAGGATTCAGGGGAGGTCCAGGTCCTCCTCAGTTAGTTCTGCCTCCTCTGCCACTTCAATACGGACCTCCATCTCTAGCAAGAGGGAAGATTCTTTAGAAAGGGCATACCACCTGCTCAAACTTGAGAGTCAAGCTCAGAATCAAGAAGGAACAGTTCACCCAAGATAAGGAACCCCTAGACGTCCAGAGGGCTAGGAACAATTTGGGATTAGAATCCCATGGTGGCAGCACTAGTGAACCTAGATTTAGAGAACACTCCTTTGACACTGGGAACTTGAGCAAGATAGTCCCTCCTTACCAGGAGGGTGATGACATTCATAAGTAGATTACTGCTTTAGAGAGGGCCTGTAAAGTTCAGGAGGTTCCTCAGGCTCATTGGGCATCTATCCTGTGGTTCTCCTTTGCTAACAAAGGTAGAGACAAACTCTTGACTGTAGAGGAAGAATATGCAGACAATTACAAAGTCTTGACGACTGCCCTCAAAGATGGGTTTGGGTTAACCACTGAGCAATACAGGGTTAAGTTAGGGACACACAGAAGGCACACACTGAAGACTGGGTAGATTTTGTAGATAGTGCTATTAAGGCTCTGGAAGGCTGGCTTTAGGGAAGTAATGTGCATGATTATGAGGGACTGTACAATTTACTTGTCAGGGAGCACATCCTTAATAACTGTCAAAATCAGCACATGCACCAGTAAGTGGTGGACTCGGATCTGACCTCTACCCAAGATTTGGGAAAGAAGGCAGACGAGTGGGTCCGCACCAGGGTGAAACAAAAGTCTCATGGTGGTGGTGACCAGAAGAAGCAAGATGCTTCTAAGGCCCAAGTGAAAGGTGGGGAGAAATCTAAAGAAAAAAAGAGCCTCCTGAAGGTCCCCAAAAATCTTCCTCTGCGGGTAGTACCCAATCCTCTTCCTCCTCTAACATGAAACCTTGATGCTATTTGTATAAGGAAAAGGCCAATGGGAAAAGGATGCCAATTGCTCTAAGTCTAGCACCAATACTGCTACTACTACTCCTAAACCTCCTAGTGACCCTAGTAATAGCATTGGTAGTAGTAGTGCCCCAAGAGTTTAGCTGGGTTAACCTTGGGTACTGAGGTGGGTTCTGTCCTAGTCAGTTAGTCTGTGATGGTGGCACTGAGCTTGCCATCCTTATTGTGAGTCCCACTAACTTCGGCAAATACAGACAACAGGCTCTCGTAAATGGCCAGGACAGATCATTCCATGGCAGTTGTCAACCTCAGCTGGGGATGGGTAACTGGCCCCAAGAGAGTTGTGGTATCCTCAGACCTACCTGTGGACTGTCTACTGGGCAAAGATTGGGACACGTCAGCCTGGCCTGAAGGGGAGTAATGGACTCATGCAGAAATTATGGGAATTTCAGTCAGTGTCTTATTGTCACTAGGGCTCAGGCCAAGAAGTTAGGCACTAGGGGAGCCCTGGATCTTGCAAAAAATGGACCAGCCAGCTCCCAAGAAAAGGGGCAGAAAGGGTAAAGATGTATCCTCCTCTCAGTCTCCCAGTGAGAATCAGCCTCCTGAGGGAGATGGATCTCAGAACCTGTAGAAGAGCTGTCACAGAGGAGCTTGGGCCTGACAAGGCAGAGCTACTGGGGGCAGGGGTCCTTCCAGGGAAGACTTGAGACTGGAGCAGAAGGCCTGCCCCTCTTTTGAACAACTCAGACAGCAAGCTTCTGCTGAGGAAGCGGGAAATGTCAGTGGGTCCCACAGGACTTACTGGGAAGATGGGCTCCTGTTTTCTGAAAGTAGACACCCCAAGCCTGGTGCCACCAAGAGGGTGGTCATACCTCAGAAGTTCAGGTGTTTCCTATTGACCCTGGTACACGACATTCCCCTTGCAGGACATCTTGAGCAAAGCAAGACTTGGGACATGCATGTCCCTCACTTTCACTGGCAGCTATATAGAGAAATACGTTATAAAGTACTCTGTCCGCATTATTTACAGCTAACAGTATGCATTGGGTATCTTTATTTATGATGGCATATTCAAACTACAACCCCCATGATCCTTTAGGTGAACTGTAGTTTGGAGCCAGACGCAGGGCTATGACGCTTCTCACGTCAAATGCGTCGTTATGGGCAGGGCTTAATTAACAGCCAAGCACGGACACGGTTACAGCCACCGGCCTATAAAACAGACGCCGATCCCAGCCTCGGCTCTCAAGCTGGGAGATGCGGACCCGATTAGGTGTTCTAGCGGGGTTAGGATCCTTGACAACGTGAGTGACAATGGAGAACGGATGAGTGAACAAGTGTTTCTCTCTTAACTGAAACCTTTGAATGGTGCCACCGCTATATTTCACTGTCATTATAGTTTACTTTCGTTCTGTTTTTGGCAACAGGACTACCCCGTTTCTCTGCATCCCCCAGAGACATGCGGAGACCTCCCGAGTTGGGTAATGTACTCTCTTGATACATCTGATTGGGAATATAAGGTTCTAGGCGTAATCTAATGTGGGGCACCTTATGTCATTTCACGATCACTTAGTAGGGTGTTTTTATGTATTTTTATGATGTTTACTGAGCTTGACCGGATTCAGGCGGTCTTATGGTCAAACTGATCACATGCTTGATTCCGGGTGTAGATTATTTACGTGAACTTCACTAAAACCGTTAATATGGGTGACTATGGTGGATCTCCTGTCCTCCTCGATCATCACGAAATGTATGAAATATAAGCAAACACCTATGTGCACAGATGTGCGTAGTTCACTATAAATGCACCAGATGGGTGAGCAAGCACAGCGCAAATTGGGCACTAGGACTCATCATGAGTCACTATATTTCTCTCTTCTTTTCAGGTTGGACATACTAGAACTGAGCGCCCAATCCAGGATAAGTATATCCAAGGGGCGAGCACGGTGGGGCAGCTTCCTGCTCCACACAAGTGAATTTACTGTTGATCCAGGGAGGGAATTTCTCTGTTTTTGCCCTGAAGAAAGCCTTTGACCCACAGTGGCCATTCATAGGCTGAAACATGTTGGCAACGCAATTAGGGTCATAGGACCATCAAATCCTTGAGAAACCCTTTTTCTGTTTTTAATATCCCCTGTCACTCTAATATTAAAGGGATACCTGGAGTACCGGGAGGATTTTTAAATCTTTAACCCCCTGGCCTATTCTCCAAAGTGCTCCCTGGAATATGGTCGAGCCCACCCTGACCTTTAGGAGTCAGGGTGAACCCGATGATGACGCATGACACTACTAAGGTGTGTGAGGGTTACTAAACAAATAGGAAGTGCTCCCATTCATGCTAGAAATACCTTATGAGACTCCTTGAGAAGAGGATAGTGCCTAGATGACAGCTCTTTTAGGTGGCACACTTTTTTTGATGGTTAATGTTTAGTTGGGAGGACGTATCCCCCCATTTGCTTCTCTTCCAGCACTGTGGAAGACCCTCTCTACCCTTCCGGCCTCTGGCCACTATAATGTAGTTCCTGGGTACTTACCTTGGGTGGTTCCTTGTGGCCTTAGCTACTCTGATTCTTCTGGTCCAAGTTCCGTTCTCCTTTGTAGTTCGCATTCCACTTTATTAGTTTATGGTTAGGTCTCCCCCCGGAGACCAGTGTATATTTGTGCTACTTACCTGATTATTTTGAAGGATTCTTGTGTGTATTGTTGATATATCTGAGTAGGAGATAAACCAATGTGTCAGTAATTGTGTTGCATAATAAATAGACTTATTTTTAAAAACACAGTGTGGTTCTTTTTCATCTAATCTACACTGTTGAATACATGTTGTAAAACAAGCTGCTTTACACTCCTTCAAGATAAGCCTGAAGGCTGCTTTCCACAGCTGCCACTTTGAGAGCTTTCTATGGTTATTATTAAAGACCACCATAAGGGTTGCCTGGATTAGTTCAAGGTGCATCACTCCTGAGATTGTGCACCATATACTAAGCCAGCCTCCTACAACCACCAACACCAGTTCTCTATTGTACTTCTCCCACCAGGGCACAAGTCTTAAAAAAAGAGGTGGGGCACTAACCAAGTTAGGTTGTATGTAAGTGACATCACAGCGTGTGACATTGCACGTGACCTCACAGGAAGTGATATCACAAAAAATGACATCAGATTCTATGACCTCACATACGTTAAGCAGGTCTATCATGAGTACATTTGAGCGCATTACAATATTTAACAAATTAGATTTTGCGTCAGAGCTGTGCCAAAAATGTGATGCAACCCTGGCCCACTATCTAGGCCTCCACTTATACATTTATTTATTTAAAACTCTGCCAGAAAGAAATCGGCAACAAAGAGAAACGTGACAGTATATCTGTTCTGCTTAATTGGTTGCAAAGTCTGCATTTTAAAATATCTTATGGGGTTAAGGCACCTGCTGCAGAGATCTTTATGTACCCGGTAAATCTGAGGAAATAATGGTGAGATAACTCTGGAGGTTAATGTACTTGCTGGAGAGACAAGGATTTTGTCTAGTCCCAGTTTTGAATCAAAGTAGCATAGAGTGTTAATATGTCTCCCACAAAGCACATCATGTCACACACAGATGACAGATTTGTATTTTATGTAGATGGGTAAGTGGGTTACTGCTTTTAAAACAGTGCTTGTGATTCATACATTGTAATCCTTCTAATTTAACACAGTGAACTATGAAGTAATGCACATGTGACTCCTACACCTTGTAACCCTCACTATCTTATGTAACCCATCCTGTAAGTTTACAAACACATGATTTATTGTCAAAGTATAATGTGTATGAGTGATATAAAGCACTCTGACACCCTAGATGGGGTTGAGTAGGGCTATAAAAGAAATAAGACAAAATAATGGTATTTAAAATGTTATTTGTGTAAATATTAGGACAGACCAACACATCTGACACAACATAAGGCAAAATGTGTGCTTAGACTAAGCCTGATGCTAATTTGTTCTCATATTCCTGGTTGAGGTTCAACTGCTTAAAATAAACATTTAATCAAAACATTAGCCTTTGAGTGGCTGAATTGTACAGGCAGTGTGAAACAGTCAAAAAGGTCGGGTCGGGCCAGAGGCGGTTTCTTTATTGGAGCGTGGGGGCGTCACCCCCCTGATCGTATTGTTGCCACCCGGACAGTGAGCAAGCCCCATATTAAAGACGGAATTCGTTTTCATTAAAAAAAATTAGTGTGCATGCGCAGTGGCTTGAGCACAGTTTCCTTTTAATGGTGCAGCAGACAAAAGTGAGTGAAGGGGGCAGACTAGGAGATTGACAGGCTCCTTGCGGTGAAGTGCGCATGTGGGGTTGGACGGGTGCCTTGCTCCGTCCAGTCCAACATGCGCACTTAAACCCTCGCCTACCTAAACTATTGTAGGAGCCCTGGGGACTGCTACCACAGCCCCCAAGTCTCCTAAGGAGCGCTGGCAGCGCCTGACCGAGCCAATCATTGCGCTGCTCTAATGCTGTTTCCTAACATAAACAGCAAGGGAGCAGTGCAATGATTGGCTCAGGAGTCGGGGGTGGGACTGAGGACCGAGCTGGTAATCAGAAGTTTCATGCAGCCTGGAGGGAAAATCACGAGACGAGTGTTCTCTCTGTGAGGGACCGGGATCGGACGGTAAGTCACTCTTGTTTTGTGTCGTTGACATGTGAGTACTTGGAAAGGGGAATCCACGGAGACAGTATGTTATTTTTTCGTTCCTTCTATCTGTGTGCTCCCCTCTTGGTGGCAGTCAAATAAGCAAGATTATTAGAATACGAAAATAGCTGCTGGGGTACAAGAACACTGTGTAATGGTGTAGAAGAGGCATGAGTGTGAAAACCATCAACGTGAATAAATGCAATGGGGGCTTGGAGTTCGTAAAAACGTTTGAGCCAGCTGATGTCTGACCTGTAACTGGCAATGCATGTACACAGTATGTGGGTTCAAGTGCACCCAGGGCCTTTGGTATCTGAACACCATCAGGAAAGGCAGGCCCATCTCAAACCGTAGCAGCACTAGGGTTCAGTGGTGCACAAGACGTGTGCATGGATAACTGTGCCTGCACCTCACTGCTGTAACCCAGGAACGGAAATGTATACACAGAGAGCCCTACACCAGAGGGCAGCAAGTGAGGGGCCTCCCCTGCTAGAGGCAGTGAATGTGGAAAGTGGGGACGTGCTGTGAATAAAAGGAAGGGAAAGTAAGAGAGCACGCTTGTATGTTTTTGTGTGAAAGAGGCAGCAGAGTGAGGAGGGGGAATGATTGAGAGGAAGAACTAGTGAAGGGGGAGACAGTATGCAGGGCATCAGAGAAAGGTCTTGAGTCTGAGAGAAAGAGAGAAAGAGAGCGAGAGAGAGATGGGGGAGAGACTAGAGGGCCGGAGTGAGGGAGCCAGAGATAGATTCATTGAGGGAGAGAGAGAGAGAGACCAAGTACAGGGCACGAGAGAGGTAGCCAAACAGAGAGCTGGGGATAGAGACAGAGAGCAAGAGAGATTGTAGAGGGCATGAGAGGGAGAGAGGAGAGAGATGGGGCAGAGCGAGAGTGCAGAGGGCAAGAGAGGCAGCCAGAGAGAGATGGGGATAGAGACTGTGCCTCGTTAAATCACATTGGCTCTAGTCTTTTGGCACAGTGTTCAGAAGCTGTCCTGAAGGATTGCTTTTCCCCAATGATGTGTGTAGAAGTGGTCGAGCATGCATGCAGATCAAGATCTGCAGTGTCCCAAGTCAAAAAGGAAGATCATCCTGGAGTGATTCTGAAGTCATCCGATGACTTCAGCCAGGCTATTCCTGCAATTAACTGGGGATGTCATCCGAAGCCATCCTGAAGTATGCCTATAGGGGAAAATATTTAAATGGGATGACTCTTACTGTAATCACAAAAACTACTCTAGGATGGTGTTCTGATGACTTCCACTGGCAGGGAGCGATTACCTTTTACAACTCCACGAATACTAATTGACAACTTTGGGATGAGTGTGAATTACTCCAGGATGGGCTCCAGACAATTTAAGGATGATTGTGGATTATTCCTAGATGATCCTATTACCGCTTTAGGATGGAAGTTGATTACTCTGGAATGATCCCATGATAATTTCAGGATGAGTGTGGATTACTCCAGGATGATTTAATGATAACTCAAAAATGAGCATAGATTATTAAGAATTATATTAGGACAACTACAGAATGAGCGTGGATTACTAGACAATGACTACATAAGGTCTTTAAGGTGGTTATGAAATACTCTTGCAGGATTTTATACCAACGGCAGGCCAAGTGTAGATAGCTCCCAGGTGATTTAATTAATAAATTAGAGTGGCTGTGGATCACTAATAATTCATTACGGGCTGGATTACACCTTAAAAATTCCATGTTACAAGCACATTAGCCGACTGCCAGTATTCCCTTGCAGGGTCCCACTATTAGTTTAGGAATATGGATTTGCTGGTAGGGAAATATTTAGAGGATCACCTCCTCAATGAACCTTCCTGTCAAAAACAGGCCTCTTGGATGCAATAGGCCTTCTTTATACAATAACATGAATTATTTGCAATGCCATGAGTTCTAAAGTAAGACCTAGATTTACAAAAGTGTCACTTAACGCAGCGCAACACCCAAATTTGCTGCGTTGCATCACAGGGTGAGAGCAGGAAAGTGCCATGTCTACCCCTCTCCCTTGCACCACTGCACCATTAGGCAGTCGAGCACCATGCACACACATTTGCACTATGGTGCAAAGGTGTCTGCGAGAGTCTACCTTAGGTTTTGTACTGGAAGGGCCCCTTGCAGTACAAAAAATACTATGCCTAGAAAAACCTGAAAACTTTTCCCATTGTGGATGAGTGTTGTAACAAATACCAATTTGCTCTGGTTTATAAATCCTGAACATTTTTTGCGTCAAGTCCGCATTATAAAACTTAAGCAAACCAAAAACAAAACTTCCATAAATCTGGTCCCAATTATAAGATCAATATTCTCCTACTCTGGAAAGATTACTTTTTAAACTCTACCGTGAGATGCGGGCACTGTACAAAATAAATCTCAGAAACATTCCTTTTGGCTAGCTTTGTGCTGTAGAAATACCATATGCATACAAACGTAGTGGCTTCAACAATGTTATACTTTGCATTCAGATAAGATTAACAACTTGTGCAGCTACTCCCATACTCCTGACTCACTGGGACTTGCCTTACTTTGAGGTACAGAGCATTATCTGAAGCTGTTTAATGTGGTGACCAGTGGCAAAAGACTGAAAAAAGTAATGGTTAAATGAAAAAGCATCAAAGGGGATGTGTTAACATGTAATTTTATTGATCTAAAACACACCTTTGGCCCCATAGGAGCCAGGATACTGAACAAGAGAAAATAAAGAAAGTCCAGGACACTGTTCAAGAGGGGAAAAATGCCATAATACTACAAAAAGAAGAAAAAGGCTTAATGAAAGCCAGCAACTTCAATGTTTGTTTTTAGATTCAGAGTTTTCTTTAGTCCTCTTCCATTATTGCAAATCTTTACAGCCAGCTTCCTTCTCATAGTTCTGTTGTCCAGTGATGTCCAGCCTTCATCCCTGCACATAGACTTCATAGAGTCTGGAGGAAAAAGAAATTAACATACATCAGTATCATGTTAACACCACTATTTTAGGTTTTTAATAGGACTGGGCTGCCTTTAAAATGTTCCAATCCTTTTATTTCATATAGTGTGCCCGATGAGATATGGTTACAAGGGTTCATAAGTTTAACATTAAGGTTACTTGGTCAAAGAGGTAATGGTGAGAGCAAGGCATTGACAAAGAGGTGGGCAGGAGGTAAAGAAAGAAGACTCACCAGTCCAAGTGAAGAAACCGCCGCTGTTCACCAGACGCTGTCACGCTTCCTCTGCAAACAGAAAGCAATCAATACCAGATTTCATTTACAAAACCATCATGGAGGCAGCCATGTTGAGCCTGAACTCTACTTACAGTATTCTTATTTGGAAAACAGTCTAAACAAGCATTGGCATAGCCAATAGGTCTCGCTTTGGGACCTTATAAGTGTTTAGCCATGCAACACTTGATGTTGTTGCACCAAGGATATTGTGCTGGATAACTAAACACGTATAAGATCCCAAAGGCGAGACCTATTGGCTATGCCAATGCTTGTTGATAAATAATTGTCACACTATTTTATTGGGGCAAAACTGTGACAGTCTTAATTGTCTGTACCATGTGCATGGTCCAGCATTGAAAGACTGTGCATGTGACTGAAGCATTCAGCGAACAGACTCAAGATATGTTATCAGAAGCTGGTCACTGTTTGCATTTATATTTCACGAGCACTTTATTGCACGATCACCTTTGCACATGGCGCACGGAGCACCTTTTTCATGTTAGGTTTTTCTCAAGTGAAATTAACTACTTTGAGACAATATAAGATTGTATGAAATCCAATGGTTGGGTATGTGTATTACCGCCTCGGTTGGGCAGATGGGAAGATTGTTTGTAAATTACAGCAAAATATGATCACAAAAATCACAAACACAAATCCACAAACACAAAAAAAACCTTTAAGTAAAAACATTAAGAGCACAAATTGTAATTTACAGTAAAAAAAAAATAGACCAGGAAAAAAGGGTGAAGAGCAGGAACTAGAGAGCTGTTAACGGAATAAAAAATGCACCATCACAAAAACAAATACAGTGCACATTAGGGCCACTAAAATGAACTAAAATGCAGTAGCGTCTTAGAAGTAAATAAAGAGCATAAACTAAGACTAAAACATGGATACAATGCTGGGGGTAGTTACGGAACAAAAACATTCATGCCAAAGTTATAACTGGATATAGATTCTCTGGGGACTTGGTCCACAACGGGGGGTCCCGTGAGTTGGTGCAGCAGGGGTAGGAAACGTATTCCTGGCTTTGTCTGTCTCGAGGGAGCTCCCACACTTTGTAATGATAATTAAGAGAAGAAAGCACGGCTCAGGGAAGTGCCCAAGTATTGCCTTTGTAATCTTTTGTAAACACTCAACCCCGAACATGCAGACATCAATGCTCAAGTGAGAATGTTTTTGATGGTACAGAGGTGATTAAAGGTAGTATACACGGACACATGCTGAGTGTCTCAACATGGAATCGATGGTAAAGGGAGGACGCACGCAGGAACACACCAGACAGCCAGACTATCGCAACAATAGATGCAGGTAAAGGCAATATATTGGAGAACACCAAAAGGTGTCTGTCTGCAAACAGTGGGAGAGAATCAGAGCACACCAAGAACCAGGAAGAACAAAAGGAAATGGAGATGGAGCTATCTCGTTCTCCCCGCGGAAAAGCAGCAAGAGGTATTCCAACAGCTTTAATATCTATCAGCTTTCAGCATTCCCTGAGAAATAGGAGCAGACAGTGTTAAAATGGTTCACCACCTTCCAGGATGCAATGAATGAATCGACTAAGTATTCCACTGCACATTCTTTAATAGCTTGCTCAAAACACCAGTTCATGCCGATGCCGTTTTAATGCGTTTTGAATTTTCTAGTTGTATTAAAGTGCTCACTTTCGTTCCGCGCGTCATGTGCAAATGGTGAAAGTCGGAGTATGCTGGCGCATCCTCGGGCTTCTGTGGTAGCGGCAGGTTTGCCGTCCAGGCGGTAAAAATATTTGCCAACGACTTGGGGCTTTCTAATCCGAAACATAACGGTTTCTGAAGGCCATGTTCTCCCGGCCATGTTCTCCCCACAGCTTTCTAAAGATAAATAGGGGGACGCGCACAAAGCGTTCAGGCGCTCGCGGACACTGGCCCAAGCGATTTGCATTTAATTAGCATAGGCAGGAGAAATCTTCCTGGGAGCCTCAAGGAAGAAGGGGAGGGGGCCCGGGGAAGGAAGGGGAGAAGGAAAGAGGTTGTAAGAGGGAGAAAAGAGGTTGGGAGAGTGAAGATTGGAACAAGTGAAGAGGGTTAAGGTAGAAGCGGAAGTAACGATGAAGAGAGTAGAAGAAACAAGCATTGGCCGTGAAAGTGATCGTGATCGCATCTGTCTTTCCTCTCGTTATGGCTCATGGGGAGGGGGGAGCGCTGGTCAGAAGAAGCCACACAGCTAAAAAAACAAGCAACAAAAAGACGCGAAAGTGATCACGGTGAAAGCGAAAGCGATCACGATGACGTGCTCTGTGCCAAGCACGCGAGGGATGCGCGCGCAGCACTGATTGGAGAGGCGGAGCGAGGCGCGCGCGCGCTTGTGCGCCTAACCGCAAGCTGGTGGCCGGCAAAAGCCTTTGGGAGCACTTTCAAAACCTGCTTACTAAATGTCTCGCAGAGCAGCGCATGAGCGCTGGCTCAGGCGAGACCTAAAAATTACCATACTGACCAGAAATCCAAATAGGAGCTTACAACCAAATGCTAGGAACAGAGCAACTGATCTAATTATTGGGAGAGCTGAAATTAAATCCCAACGCAAGGCTATGCGCCAGATTTGCATGTCATTTGTAGCGCAAATTCTCAATGAGTTACAATGAGTTTCACATGGCCAAGTGATGGTGCAGGTCAGAAATAGACGTCTAAGACATCCAGAGACAGGATAGAGATATCCTGTGTGTTCTTTTCCAGCTTGGGGAAGTGACAAGTTCGGCATTTAACAGTTGACTGATTCAATGTTGTCCCTTTACAGTTGCATGACTGTGGCACCAAGCCCCTTCACCACTCATTCAAACAAATATGCCCCTGGAAATACTATCAGGGCAGAGTGATAGCTTTCCAGGATACCAGTGATCTATCTGTTCCATAACTATCAAAGCATTTCAAATTCGTTGAACAAGGATCCATTCTACATCCTCCTTTCAGCATCTAAAACAGGTAATACTGAAGATGGCCATAATCTATGACACAAAAGCTGGTTCACAAAAAACAAGGCCCTAAACACCCAGCATTAGACAGAACAAGGCTCAAGGAGAGCAGGGTGCGGGCATTGTCAGTCACGCCCGCTCCTATTGCAGACAGGGAGCTGGGTGGAGTCAAGTGCGGATAAATTGGTCGGTCCTTGACAAGAACGTGGTTCGCATTCAGTCACAGATCTGCCTAGCATTTCCCGCACTCCCTTTGTGTTGTCGACTTACCTGCTCGGGTCCTGTTGTCCCGCAGTCTGGAATTTGTGGTACCTTGATTGGACGTCTCTGACATGTTACGGCTCCTTCACGCGGGTCTTCCTGTTACAGGTCATTGATCTCTTCTTCCAGGGTCCTGTCCGCATCCACGTTCCCTCGCCTGAGGTCCCTGCTTGTGTAGCTCCGTTTCTTCGCGCCGGAGTTTCTTCAGCCTCTCGTCCTGTACAGAATACAATGAGAGAAGAAAGATATATTTAACCAAAGAATCCTCGTCTATCAGGTATATGGTAGGATGATGATGTTATATATGGTTAGAAGGACATAGTTACTTATCTGATTTATCTGATCCACGGAGAGTGGAAAACGGTTATTCTTTTGTTTCCCTTATTTAACACGGGCTGGATATAAAGAGAAAATAGATGTAAGTTAGTTTCCTGATTTCTTAAGGAGACGCTATATTCTTATCTGACCCAGCACCTTTTTGTGTAGATTTTTCATATTACATCCTATCTAGGAAAATATGTTTTTTGCCTAGTATTAACTAGGATGTATATTTTTGGGGTCTAATTGAGTGCTACAGTGGCATTTGTTAAGGTTAGTCCCTCTCATTGTTTTTTGCAATTATACATATAACTTCTTTTACCATAAGGTGAATAACTAAGCTCACAAAAAGGGCCACTGCCCATTCTGCAGAACCAGGCAAACAAAGATGTGGGCTCTCAGCCATGCTGCATAACCAGGCTAAGAAAAAGCAGGGCCCTGGTCGAAGGTGCATAACATAGGCTCAAATACAATATACCAGTGCTTAGCTGCATAGAACACATTTAATTCATGCTACATACACTAGATGTGGAGCACTGATCTGTGCCAGACACAAGAGCTCACATTTATAAGGGGTCACTGGTCCGTGCTTCATACTCTGGCTTCACTCACAGAACTAGCCTATGTTACACAGTAACGTTTAGGGGGACAAAATAACAATAAATAGTGCCACGTTTTTTGGTTTGCGTTCAGTGAAGCAGCCCTGATACCAGGAGTAGGGGCTAGTGGAGTTACAGAAGGACAGCATCACAATACAAAGGTTTACTTTTTAGGTTTTATAAACACTTTTTCCAATATAAAAATAATTATTTGGGCCACCGCCCTGACTTGCCTCTTCTCTCGTGCAATTTAAAAGATTTTTCGCACACATCTGCTGTCTTCGCATTCGTTGCTTCTGGGGTGAACGCTCTGCCGCCCTAGAAGGAGATAAACTGTATTGCTCACTCAGCGATCCAAAAGACATAGTGCAACATTTAAATAAATATAACAGTCACAGAAGTCTATCAGCCCTGAAGAAGTCCCATGTGGGACGAAACGCTTTGGCAAAGTGAATTTGTCGCGCATTTTAAGATTGACGGTTTTGGAATAAAAGGACAACGTTTTCTACTATCAAAAACAAGATCGTCTAATTTCTTCATTTGGGAAGCAATATTTATCTTTTTATGGTTATTTTTATTTTGATATTTTGTTCTGTTTTTTTCTCACATGATGTACAATTCCATTGAATAATAGATTACAAGAGATTTCGGGTGCAGGGTCAATTGTGTGTTTTTGGTTAATGGTAGTTATTAATACATCACGTTGTAGCATTGCACCGAGAAGAACTTACAATTTAATGTGATAATGAAGTAAAAGGATTTTTGTTTAAATCCAATATTTGCCTAAAATCACATTTTAAGCAGGGTAGCCGTGATTGAGGCCCTCTGGTTTCACATTCTACAAATCAGCCAGTAAAGGGAATCAACTTGTATTCCATTTTTATGTCAATGCCTGGATTTTACCTCTTTGTGCATTTTCTGTCATTTTTAGCATAAACTTTACTCAGAATTATTTCCAGAGGCCTAGCTTGCTCAATAAGATTGGGGGGTTGGGCAGGGGAGTAACTTCAGAATTCCCAACAATCACGCTGGCATAGCTTGTTAACATATCTAAATTAGGGAGATGAATGGTGAGGGCATGTGAAGCAGAGAAAAGGGCCAAAGGGAGAAGAGGCGAGGCTGAAGACTGGATGTGATAAAAGGACTTAAGGAAGAGGAGTCAGAGCTGAGGAGAAGGGGAGAGAAGAAAGGCTGAAGAGAAGTGAAGGAGAGGCTAAGACTGAAGAATGCTGGCATGAAAGGACTGAGGGGAAGTGAAGGAGCAAGAGGGGTGAGGAAGAGGTATCCAGTGAAGAGGAATGAGGTAGAAGAGACAGAATAAACGACATTGTAGGGTGAGAAAGGGCGAACTTCTGGAGAGTGGGGGTGTTTAGCAATAACCTACCTTTTGTTAGGAGTTCTGTGTCAAGGTATATTTTCCAGATGACCAGACACTTATATTTAGCCCAATAATATGTTTAATTGGATATTTAATTACGGCGTAGGTGGTGCTATTTAAGACAACACATCCATTTTAATGAATTATCTGTTATTTTATGTATCTTCTCCAAAAGAACTTTGAGGTCACCACTGGGTGGTTAGTAACATTTGAGCCATTCGCCAAATAAATACTTTCAAAAGATGAATTATCTTTTTAGCTGAGGTAACTGGCTGCAAGTAAAGCTTCTTAAGTTTTCCTAAGGGAATTGAACTTGTCAACGAGCAAGGATCACTTTGTAACTATGGATTTAGGAGTAGCACAGAAATACAATTCAGCAGGGACATCATTAAAAGTAATATGATAAACTCAGCACAAAGTGATACCTCAGAATTGTATCCATGTTTTAAAAGAACAGTTATGTCAATTCAAAACTGCATAAATGTCAAAAATTAGCAAGTAAATTGTCAAATGATAAAGCGTGAGCGTCGAATGTTCATGTTCCCGTAATGGTTCTGTGCAGCCATTGAACATTTTATAAGGAAATGTTAGTGCTGGCACTTAGAGAAAGAAAACAAACATCAGGCAGCTGCAGTGCCGTTTGGTTATACAGTCACGTTTCTTAAAACGTGGTGGTTGTTGCATTTAAACCTTCTGATGACTTTATATGGCCATGAGTTGGGAAGACTTTGCCTCTTGTTTGTAACTTTACAGAGAGCACGTTTACCCTGGAGGTCCTCTGCACTTACAACAAATGTGCAGTGAGAAGAGAGCATACAGTAACGAATGCTGATATGGCACTAGGGGCCTCACAGCATCGGAAATCCATTTCCACATTGGCTACTCATTTAAAGAGAAACAAAAGAGAGAGAGACCGAGGGAGAGAACGTGAGTGTGTGCATCATGTCCGAGTATGTGTGTTTTGTCCGGAAAGGTGAGGGTCTCAGAAAAGGTCAATAGGGATGGGTGAGTTTCATTCTCAGGCTGCTTGACATAGACGTGACTCTGCCCCAGGCCTATCAGCCTTTCTGAGGCGCTGATCTGTCGGGAAATCTTATAGCTTTTCCATATTTTAGTTCCATCTGTGGCCCTTTGCCAGTGCACTGGCAACAGAGGAACTCTGGGCACCCGGAAAGGAGCATCTCTTCCTGCTCTAGATAGATGTGGTTTTGCAGGGACCCCGGCGGCCTAGGGCTTCGATGCACATACTAATATGCTACGAATGTTTGAACAGAAACATTATTGAGAGCGGCTCCAAGGACTGCTCGTGTCGCGATTTAGGGCTGGAAATAAAATATTTTTCCATCTTAGGAAAATATTGTGTCAGCTGGCCCCAGCGAGGATTTTTCGGGATCACAACACCAGTAGGACATTCTCCAGATTCTTTAAAACCGCTGGCGGCCTTTTTCCCCTGCTAAGAACATCATGCTGCCCCTCAGGGCAGTGCGCGGCCATAGCAGCCACTGAACCAGGGCTCAGGTGCTTTGAGAGCATGGGGATGCAGTTCCCCCTCTTATTTCTCACTTATATACAATTATTGAACCTCAGGGGGTGTATGCAAGCCACAATCAAACCGGAGGAGTATAAGCACAAATGAACCCCCCGACCCAATTTTCCCCAAACCAGTCCCGCATTCCCAAGCTTACCCAAGATGCCGGAATCAATGTAGTTTTCCTGGTTGCAAGTGCACAAAACTCTGGGAAATAATGAAAATCGAGCGAGGCCGCGCCATTGCACCCTCACGGTATTCTGTTGGTGTTGCAATGACGTCACTTCCGGCGCCACCGGATGTACGTGGGCTTTTGCAGGTCTACCTGTGATTTATTCAGGTAGCTGCATAAAGGTGAGTGGGAAGCAGAGGGTAGGAATTTGGAAAATAAAATATTTAGACAATTTCTAATTGTGTATATGATGGGTACATTATATGAAAACTACAAGATTAGAAAAAATCAATTGTAATGTACACGGAGGCTAATTAGCTGAACCAATGACCCAGTTCACGCCACTACGGTACCTGTATTTTTACCTCCCTTAAAATCAGATCGGACTGTTTAATATTTTTTCAATGCCTGTGTCTGCACTGTTATGTCTTCATCCATAAGGCACAATGAAAGCTAGAGACTCGTGTTGCTAGCCTATCCGCGCAAACAATGGGACTCGATATAGCTCTTTGTCCGGTGCATTGCGTTTCATTTAAGAATTTCAGTTGCCCCCTCTATTCTCAACAAGCATTGGCATAGCCAATAGGTCTCGCCTTTGGGACCTTATAAGTATTTAGTTAAGCAGCACAATATCCTTGGTGCAACAACACCAACTGCATGGGTAAACACTTATAAGGTCCCAAAGGCGAGACCTATTGGCTATGCCAATGCTTGTTAAGTAAAACTGCCTGCAGGGGCCGACATGACGTTATTGGCTTGTGCTAGCCGCCATAGCTTTGCGTAGTGTATACATAAAAAGAAGAAAAGAAGGATGGTCCGTGTTGTGGAGGAAGAGTGGTTATGAAGGAAATCCGTGGTGTGGCGGTAACAGACAGGCTAGGCTGTGAAAACAAATGTACAGCACCTGTTCATTTTATAATGAGGTATTTTAAATTTGCGCAGTGACGCCTTTTGTCCCATATAAGTTGTAGAGGAGTGAGTGGGAGCGCGATCGGTGAATATTGAAAGGATGTGTGTGTTTTGAAACAGCTGGTGAAATAAGTGTCCTGATTTGCTTTTTTGTGGTAGTGGGGGCGTGGGTGTGTGTTTGCCTGTTAGTGTGGTGGGTTGGTGTTGTCCCAGTTAAGAGTTGTTACAGTTATGTTTTTTATGTATCTGCGAGAAAGTGCTTTAGTATGTGTTGACAATATGTAGTGAACAAGTGAAGGGGGTTTGTTGTTGGGGGAATGTAGATAGTGTACGAGGGAGTTAATGAGAAGAAATTGGTTGTGAATGGAATTTTGAGGAAAATGTAAATTGGACTGTTTGAGTTATTTCGATGTCAAGATCCGAGTGTATGATGCTGATAGTTGTTGTTAGAATGGGTTGTTAAGTATTTGCCTGCAATTTCCCAAGTGCAAATGTAATTTGTCCATGTTTGTACTGGAATGCACCGTATTAGATTTATTTCCCTGCAGGGGCGTACATGATGTCTATTTCTGAATGAGGTAGTACAATATTTTTCTCCTGTGTCCATGTGTGAAGGATGTATTTGTATTTTCCGTAGCTACGCATTGTGTCATCTATGTTGTAGAGGAGTGAGTGGGATCGTGGTATGGGAGCATTTAAAGGATGTGTGTGAGGTGAAAAGGAAGGTTAATAAAGTTTTGTACCGAACCTTTTTTTTTTTTTGTTTGTCTGGGGGCTCGGTTATTCCCCGCTAACAGTAGTCACAAGTTTGTTATGTGAGCGATTTTTTTTCCCGCTGTTACCCTGTGTTTTGGGAATAATGTAGTATATGTAATTTATCCGAAATTTTTCTACTTTAAAAAGAATTTCCTCATATGCGTTTTGGCATGTCCATGCGTAAATGAAGGCTACTGTAGGGGCCTACATTATGCCTCTGTGTGAATTGATCCGCAACTGTTTTTTGTTGTGTAGTGAGTAACACTGTGAAATGAGTTGTAGTATATGGGGTGGTGTGATAGAGGAAAGGCAGTGGGGAGTAGAGCAGGGAAGCGCCCGCGGACGTGATTACATCGTTATACATAAAGCACCACTGGGTTGAGCGAGCCCCAACATCTTAAATCTATTTTAAAGCTGTGCTTTGTTTTAAATGAGAGGCCAGGATGTTTAGTGTTCGTTTACTAATGTGTATATTTGTGTGTTGTGTAAACTGTCATGTTTTATTAGAATTTTGTCATGTGCGTTCAGCCAGACTCCGGCTGAAATTAAGCCCCCTTGAAAGGAGTGTACTACAGGGGCTGGCAGAAGAGAGGAGAGGCAGAGGGGAGAGGCAGAGGGGAGATGCAGAGGGGAGATAAGGATGTGATAGAAACTGTTTGTAAAGAAAGGGAGCAGCTGAGGGGAAGAGGAATGTAGGAGGGGTGCTATGTCTGGCTTCTGTCACAGTGGCGGCGCTGGGCTGCTTCCTGTTAACAACAACATTGTAATGTGACTGCGGAGAATCAGCCGAGGACGTGATTACATCCTTATACCTAAAGCACAGAGGCACTCGTCACAACAACATTTTAATATGACTGCAGGGAAGCGCCCGAGGACGTGATTTCATCGTTATACATAAAGCACCTCTGTGTTGAGCGAGTCCCAACATCTTAAATCTATTTTAAAGCTGTGCTTTGTTTTAAATGAGAGGCCAGGATGTTTAGTGTTCATGTACTAATGTTTATATTTGTGTTTTGTGTAAACTGTCATGTTTTATTAGAATTTTCTCATGTGCGTTCAGCCAGACTCCGGCTGAACTTAAGCCCCTTGAAAGGAGTGTACTACAGGGGCTGGCAGAAGAGAGGAGAGGCAGAGGGGAGATCAGGACGTGATAGTAACTGTTTGTAAAGAAAGGGAGCGACTGAGGGGAAAGAGGAATGGAGGAGGGGTGCTATGTCTGGCTTCTGTCACAGTGGCGGCGCTGGTCTGCTTCCTGTTCACACTCGTAACAACAACATTGTAATGTGACTGTGGGGAAGCGGCCGAGGACGTGATTACATCCTTAAACACAAGCATTGGCATAGCCAATAGGTCTCGCTTTGGGACCTTATAAGTGTTTAGCCATGCAACAGTTGATGTTGTTGCACCAATGATATTGTGCTGGATAACTAAACACTTATAAGGTCCCAAAGGCGAGACCTATTGGCTATGCCAATGCTTGTCCTTTGAGGCCCTTTAGCGGTCTTTCTTTTCTCCTTCTTTCTTTCCTGCCTTTCTCTGTTGCTCAGGGTCAAAGTCTGGTGATGACAAGTAAGTTCCAGTCCCCAGCAATAAGTGACGGTGCCCACCACTTACAACCATGAACACAAATCAAGCACAGAGTATATGCATTTGAACTAGAATTAAATGCGATGCTAAATTGCTGCAGTAGCAGCAAACGTCATTTTCCCCTGCATCACAACATGTTATCTGCTTGTTTCCCTGGGTTAACGCAGCAGGATGCTTCTGTCTGTATTAGTACCTGGATCTGTGAAACACCACAGAGCTGGTGGAGCACTTCAGTGGCTGGCTCGCAGCAAAAGCATGTGGCTTTATAGCGCTTTCTGTGTGCTATTTCACCAGTCGTCTTGTTACCTTGAAATGGTGGTCTGGCAGCCCAGGAGCCACCAGCGGGGCTTGTATCTTTCACCGATCTAATCGCCCTCGAGAACATTTATGTATTGCAGTTTTGTAAATAGCGCAAACTTGGCCCAATGGCATTAGAGCACTTCACATGCGCACCAGATTCCTTTACACAAGACCAGATTCATATTTTAGACACTGGGAGATGAAGGGATGTTGCAGAGAAACATGGGATGTTTGAGCCGGCGCCCGGGCTAGAGCCTGGTCCCGGGGTCCAAGGTGGGGAGCTATGGCCGTTAGGCCATCCCACCGCCCCCACTCCATCTCGTCCTGGCAATCACACCCAAATCATTGCGATATGTTTCTGACAAGAACATATAATGTTTGTGTTTAGAATTGTGTTTAGATTTTGGTGTAATTTAACTGTGGTAAATCTTTCAGGACAGGAATGACAAAAACGAGGAAAAACATGCAAGCCAGGCCTAGGGTTTGCATGGTGGTTGGAGCTGCCACCTGGCCGGAGTGTGAACATCAGCAGATGTTGGTATTGTTTCCTCCTTGAAATATAAACATAAAATAGCAAGTACAAGAATAAATAACTTACCTTTTTTGTACAAAAAGAAAGTGGCAGAAATAAATAAATGAATTAAAATATAACCTGTGACTTATACACAGTTCTCTGAAGCACATCATATGCTCAGTTGGGTATTATAGAACACTTATATGTCATTTTGCGTTTATCTGCAATTAATCGGGCAATCATCCAACAGTTTGAATTTTTCTAGAAAATTGAAACCAAAGCGGTGGCCATGCTTTGGAAGTAACCAGCAATTCATGTTAAAATCACCAAAAGAAAAACATCTTATTGAAAACACAATGGTACCTTTGAAGCAATCGGATGCAATTTTCAAATCATCCTGAAGTCATCAAGAACAATCTCACCCTGTAAAGTAATCGGATACTCATTTTCAAGTCATCCCTAAATCATCAGGAATAATTACACCTTCCGAAGTCATCAGATACTCATTTTCAAGTCATTCTTAAATCATCATGAATAATGACACCTTCTGATGTCATCAGATACTCATTTTCAAGTCATCCTCAAATCATCAGGCTGAGCTTTTCAGCTTTGCTGATGACTTCAAGAGCTTGATGATGTCTGATGATGTGAAAATGACTTCTAATGTAGTTGGATTATCATCGAATGACTCTAGGATGGCTTCTAAAGTAATCCTGTTTGACCTGGGGTAACCGAAAGGCACTTTCTCCACTTGGTGTTTACAGAATTACATAGGCCCTATGTTTTGCTAACGAGGTGATTAAACCAGGCTGAGGACACCATCACTTAAAGCATGATTTTCAAAGCGCTCCACTGTTTTCAAGGCGCTAGAATTGGGTTACGCAGCAACCTTATACGAAGGAGCCCCACCATCCCACGAGCATCACTGAAAGTGTGCACTGCACAGCAAGCGTTCCCAATGCTTCCACACACACTTTTCTATAACCGGTCACATCAGGTTTGGATTGGGATCGACAGTAGGCCTGGACTAATGGGCCGGTCTAGCAAGAAACATAACACCTCCGCCCGGTTAGTAAAAGGGAGTTAAGAACAGAGGCCCTTCTGCCTCTGGAAAGGCTGCTCAGGCGCCCACGCCGCCGAGCTGATCGGGGCTGGGGAAGGGCAGGATGCAGACAACAATCAACAATCTACCTCTCTCCCTTTGTCCTGGAAGTGCAGGATTGCAGGCTGCGGTGGAAGCGAGAACGAGGTGTGAAATCATTCCTGGAGCTTTGCAGCACAACAAAAGGGAAGGTCACAGGTCAAGTGCAGGGCCATTGGCACATCAAAGCACTAGGGATTTGATGTGCCAATGGCCCTGCAACTAATAGAAGAGAGAGGGGGAATTATTTTGTCCCCTCGTCCCCCCCCCCTTGTCCCTTGTGTCTCCCCCACTAGAAAATCTGGGGGGGATATATCCCCAGCGTCCCCCACACTTCCTACGCCCATGATTGAACCAACATACTCTTCAGAGTGGGTATCTGCTATTGTCATTATTTTTAAAAAAATGGCGAGATTCGTCTCTGGGCTGACTTGAGGTCATTAAATAAAAATATAGTTGTAGACTGCCATCCACTACCAAAAATCCAAGAGATGTTGGCGTCTGCTTCAGGGTCAAAGTATTTTTCATTAATAGACCTCAAGTCAGCATATCATCAGGTCAAATTGTCAGATAATTCTAGGGATTTTACGACGTTTGTTACACCTTTTGGTGCATATAGATTTGCTAGATTGCCTTTCGGCCTTGCATCTGCTGCAAGTGTATTCCAGTAGCTTATGGAATATATTTTAAAAGATGTCAGAGGAGTTGAAAAATTCCATGACGATATACTTATACATGCAAGCACTGTTGAAGAACACAATGAAATATTGGAAAGTGTTCTTCATATTTTAAAAGACAGAGGATTGACTGTTTCTAGGAATAAGTGCAAGTTCTTGAAGGAAGAGATAGATTATTTGGGACATGTTTTAAGTTCACAAGGAATTAAACCCAAACTTGACTTAGTCAAAGCAATTGCAGAGGTACCCAAGCCTGAGGAGTAGGATTCACTTAAGTCTTTCATGGGTCTAAGTTAATATTATTCACGGTTTATTAAAAATTATGGAGATAAGGTTGAACCCTTACGTGCCTTATTGAGAAAAGGTGTGAAATATATTTGGGAAAAAGAACATGATGATGCTTTCAGAGATGTAAAGAAAAGCATTTTGGAAGCACCTTCCTTGCATCCTTATGATTCTGAAGGAAGTAATATTGTAACAGTTGATGCGAGTGCTGTTGGAATAGGTGCAGTTTTCACATAAAAAGTTAAAGGAAGTATGCAGAAAGTGACAGTTATCTCTAGGAGATTACACAATGCAGAACTTTTTTACTGCACAATAGAAAGCGAGACTTTGGCATGTGTGAGGGCTGTTGAGAAGCTAAAGAAGTATCTCTGGTTCAAACATTTAGAGCTGGTAACGGACCATAAACCTTTAACTCACATAATGGATGGGTGTGGGAGAGGTAACGGAAAGACATCTTCAAGACTTGTAAGATTGTTGGCTAAATTACAAGAATTCAATTTTACCATCAAACATATTTCTGGAAAACATAATATATGTGGTGACTGTTTGTCAAGACTTCCAGGTTTAGAATCAGAGGCAGAATTTTCAGAAGATACAGAGTGTGTAGTTGCAGGTGTTGATATTTTTCGGGATACTAATTGCACATATTCGGAAACAGAATGGCTTGACTTAAGTAATAATGACCCAGTACTTAAGAAAGTTATAGAATATGCCATTGGTAAATGGCCACCTGTTAGGAACTTAAGTAATGCTCTGAAATCTTTTCAGCAAATTGCTGATGAGTTAAGTATAGAAAATGGATTGCTGCTAAGAGGAGATTTGTTCATCCCTCCTACAAAACTGAGGAGAAGATTAATAAATTTGGCACATAGTAGTCATCCTGGTAGCACTGCCTCAAAGTAACTTTTGAAAATGTATTATTGGTGGCCAGGTTTGGACACTGATGTCAATTTTCATGTGGATAATTGTACAGAGTGTTTAAAATCTGGCAAACACTGGAAACCAAGAGTTAATGAACATTTACAAATTTCGGGTTCTCCAAATATCCCAATAACATCGCCCAATGCATTTCGGTTCATTTAACCTTCGTCAGGGGTATCTGTAGTTAATGTTCATGAATAGGCCCGGATGGGCAATTCTGGATCAATTTAAACGCGCAAGATTATCAAATTTCGCACCTTTGACGTGAAGGATTAAAGAGGAGAAACTATGGCAATAAAATGGTTTAAAAAATTTGAAATACTATGGTGAAGGCGTATTACTCGAATATCTGGGTCGGCGTATGCCAGGCCAGCGTAGGGGTGTGAATAATTATCCCTGGGCTCTGGGCGTGGCTCATTTCTGGGCTGGACAGGAAACCAACTGATGCGTGTGTCTGCGCCAGATGGCCCGCAATCGACAATGTTGCAAAGTTGCATGCACCCGGAGGTCGGCCGCGCACGAAGGGATTGTACAAGGAGCGCAAGGCCGCTCGGGCTCTTGGCTCATGCATGCCAACTGCTGTGTGTGTATTGCTATTGGTGCACCATAAGCCTAAGGCCTAGCCTCAATTGCAGTGCGAAAGCCACATCACATTTCCAGAATGCAAGCAGTAGTCAGACTAACATTACGGATGAAAGCTCCTTTGTCTCAAAACATAAGGCGGAAGGACATCTGCACCTCCGACCTTGGTCTTGCATGCGGCAGGCACCCCCTGAGAGAGATACCATAGCAGATGATGACGACTCCCACACTACGCACAGCGCTAATGATAGACCAACGTATCCACACCCCACACACAGAAGTCCTTGCTCGAGGTACTCGTGCATGGAATGCCCTTGACACTTACGTACACAACAACCCATACGTCCAAATGTTGCACACACATACGACTCATTGCTCCGAGCTGTGGCATATCATCCACATAACTGCCGCAGGTCAGAAGAGTGCCGGTTCTACGAGAGCCACCAACGCAATGGCAGAACATCCCGGGCGCATGCACAACACCTGTCACGTGGAACTGTACCGTGACCGAATGCTGCCTGTTAGTGTCTGATGCATTGGTCTGCATGTTGTGGCCATTGTCTTGCCCGTACTGACACGCACATGGCAATAAAGTCTACGCAACTTCACTAGTGTTCAACTGTGATGAGTGTTGATTGGAATGACAAATCGTGTGCCTCAATGAGCATTGTCCGTACACAGGGAGGGACTGACTGACGCATTTCACTTAGGGGTGAGTCCCTATTGCCAGCTCCACCTCTGTGAGCCAGACATAGTGGTTGGGATAGTTGCTGATAGACCTGTGCTCTTACGTGTCATCAGCAATGTGAGTATGGTGTCCATATTCTTGCCATGTGGATCAATGTGATCCATCACTACAGGCTGTGTCCACCCAGTTGAGTGTGAGTAGGTATGCAAAGAGATGTTCTGCTGTCAAATGTGATGGGGGACACTACTTTAGGCCTGCCAACGACTTTGACATTTCATACCTAGCCCTATTTCTAACATTGCGTGGGGCAAAGTTGAGGAATTGCGCGATTGTTGTTTCAGAGCAATGAGGCAACAGCTAGTGCACACATCCCCAGTCATCTCACTTCCCATGTGTGTCACGGTCAAACATGCGCATTGCTTTCATTTCCCAGGGTGTACCTTTTTGGGCAATCAATGTCCTTACATTCATCCATACTTTCATACTTTATCGATTATGGACATGACACATCTGTGTGAATTTGAATGATTTATTCACATTCGGTGGAGTGTCGGAGCTGGAGTAGTACATGGCCATGCAAACCCCACATTACATTGTAGCCCAGTGGAGGACCAGCCAGAGTCATTTAGGGATTGACAAGTACATCGGAAGAGGAAGAGTACAGTCTGCAGTCTGATTGCGGTGTCATTGGTAAGCAAACAAAATATGGCAGTCATGTTGAGGTCCAAGGTGAGTGTCACAGAGTGTTTCGGGGGACAGTGGGAGGTGTTATTACAGGGCCTGATGCAGAGGGCAGAACCAAGCTGAAACAGGGCATATGGCGGAGAAGAATGCTACTGGCTCCTTCTTACTACAAAGGTGGAATCACCCACATCTTCGTCCTCTATGTCATCTGTCTGACATGTGGGTGCTGATGTTTGGTCTGCAGCACTGTGTGCCACTGACACATCAGGGGCCGGAGATGTGTGTGTAGAAGTACCAGCAGCATTCATCAGCAACTGCCTTAGTAGCAGCAATGCGATGATGAAGATCTGCAGGGCATGGAAGATCCCAACAACTTTTCGCTGGTGTGCATCCGTGGCAGCCATTCTTTCCGCATGAATCCGCTCCATGTTCTCCATTATCCTCAGCATCTGTGCCAACTCTCGGCTGACATCGCTGAGGCCACTCTGACTAGACAGTTGTTCTCCTCTCAGAGTCATGACTCCAGCGATGTTGGGCATGGATTGTTGGACATCATGGATCGAACTGTGGGTGCCCGTTAGGAAGTGTAAGTGGTCCCTGATGGGACTGAGACACCCACGTATGTCATCTAGTTTGGCTGCCATGAGGTCGAACCCCACCCGCACCTATTCAGCCACCTCCTTCTGGCAGTCTAACACATGGCCTTGGAATGCGATGTGTTCTTCGGTGAGGTGCTGGGAGCCAGCCGTGGTGGTGGGTGCTTCCTGCTGTGTGGTCTGTGCAGGGGGTGGGGTCTCCTCGATGCAGCTGGGCTGCCCTGCTCCTGGAGGTGGGTTGCTGTAGCTGTCCATGAGCTGTTGTAGGGCGTCGGTGTCGAAGGTGTGGAGGTCCTCTTCATCATCACTGATGAGTTGTCTGGTCTGCTCTGCAGGGGGTGTTGATTGTCCCTCTGCAATGTGAAGGGGAGATGCATTTTAACATTGTGTTGACATGTATGTTGACGCATTGTTCAAATTTACATACAGACTGCATGACAATGTACATTGTGACTGTTTGGGAGGAGCTGACTATTTGATGCGGCACAGTGGACATTTGAACTACATCACGGATGTGAGGTTGTACACATACATTATCATCTCACAGTTTCCTGCTATGCCAGAAGTGATTGGCCAGTTTCTACGCACAAGCGGAACCAGTTGTGTCCTCTGTTCTGTAGTGAGAGTGTTGCACTTTGTACCACATTGTCGTCAATGATGATGTGCTGTTATTGCTATGTGTGTGTGCTGCAGTGTGGGAGAGTCGCCCCTGCAGCTGTGATTTTGCTGCCCCTTAACCCTTTGAGGCGGTGTGCCTTTGACTTCTGTGCTTCTACAGTGTTGAGATGTTGCAGACTTGGCTAATTTTGGCTCTAGTTCGGAATTTGGACTCTTGGGCATGGTTTATCCGCAGATGTGTTGTTGACGTCAGGTGTTGTTTGTGCAGGTAGATGTGTCAGAGTGTGACCTTCTCCTTTATGGATGTGGTCCACACTCAGCCACCTCAGTGTCGTGGCGTGCACCATGTCATGATAATTGGACTGCAGCCATGCTGTTCGTCATGCAGTGTCACTTGCATTGTCAGTGTGGCTCACAGACACGCAGCTTTGCTGGTTTTGACACGTGTGCATGGGTTGGTTGTGAGATTGGTGCTGTGTGGGGAGGGACCCTTTGTGCCCATAGTGGACGGGGGCCTACTTGCTGTTTGTATGTGTGCTGCAGGGTGCCAAGGGGATCAGGGACATGATCCAGAGTCATTGTGGGTGTGCAGTGTGCTCTACTTAATTGTGCATGTGTGCCATTGTGCCCATCTCCCCCGTCCCCCAGTCCCTGTTCGGTACTCACCCTGGTGCTGTTGTGTCAGGTCATGTCGAGCAGTGTCCAGACCCCCAACTCCTGCCACCGTCTCCCCACTGATGACTGTGGCCACCATTTCCTCCATCTCATCCAGCTCCTGGTGTTCCGCTGGACTGCCACCTCCAGTCTGCATTGCTGCCTGATGGTTGTCAGCGAGTTTCTTCTTGGTTTCGAGCTTCGCATCATTCCAGCGCCTCTTGACCTCTCCAATTGTCCTCCTCCTCACTCCGACTGCATTCACCTTGTCCAGGATGGACTGCCATATTGCATTTTTATTTGTCAATGACACGTTGGAGGTGACGAACAGTTGTTGGTGGTGTTCTATCACCTCCGTGATGATGATCCTGTTTTCCTGCGGACTGAACCTCGTCTTCCTCGTCTTCTTCTCCTTGCCCTTCCGTGACCCCGAGGTCCCAGGCTGGTCCTCCTGGGGGCTTGTGGGGTTCTGGTCGTCCTCTGTACTTGCTCCGGCTTCCTCCATGGTGCTACGCAGTTTGAATTATTTTGTTTGTGTTTTTCGGTGCTTTTATAGTGCATTTTCCCTCATGACGTGTGGGAATTGCAGGCCTGTCGCTGGTTATCGCTGTTTTTTTTATCGCGGTTGGCCACATCGCATCTTTTTTCGCGTTCGTGTTTCGCGTTTTTTTGCCGTCACGGTAATTTTATCGCAGTCATTTGACGCGTTAGCGTGAGACTATCGCATGGTACCGCCGTGTTGGGAATACAACGTTAAACAGCGTTATTTTCACGCGATGGACTGCGATGTGCAAAGTTGCGTTAAGCTAATTTTGCAATAATTATCACACGTTCTTGAGAATATCCCCCTTAATTTACTAGGCCAAAATGGCAGTTTAAAACTACACACACGGGCTGCAATGGCAGGTCTGAGACATGAATGATGGATGGCACAATTAGTGCTGCAAGCCCAGTAGTCACATTTAGTTTAAAGGCCCTGGATACATGTAGTACAACTTTACTAGGGACTTACAAGTAAATTAAATGTGCCAATGTGGGGGGAAGGGAATGTTGCCATGTTTTAGGGCAAAAGCACAAGAACGTTAGCATCGGGTAGCAGTGGTAAAGTGTGCAAAGGCCAGCAAAACACAAAGTCAGCAAAAACAAGAGGATGGAAGGCAAAGTTCGGGGAAAACCACACCAAGGATGTCAGGTCCTAGTAAAAAGAACCAACTTTCAAATATGCATCTTCAAAACACACATATAAGCAATTAATATAGTAACAACTGGGGGTTCGCAATTGTAGCTAATATGTCCTTTTTGTTATCAGGAAGAGTGGTCTTTGGGGTTTGTGTTGTTTCAACGTTCTGTGTTCAGGATTTCACTGATTGGATTGAATTCTATGTAACAGCGGTTGCTGTCAGGAGGGCAAAATTGGTGGATTATGCAAATTGGAATAATTACCTGAAGAAACCTTTCCTTCGTGCCTTTGCATTCTGTAACTCTAAAAACCCTTTCCTGTCTGCTTCTTCTTCCGTTGTCATGTGGGTGATCCAACACCCTTATCCTCATTGCCAAAGACTACAGAACAGCCATAACGGAACAAAAAGTCCCCCCCCATCCCGATTACCACCTACTCCCACTTGATGGTAATTTCTTAATGCAGAATGCTCATTTTACGACGGTTCACAATTTGTGAACGATTTGCACATACCAATTAGGTGTCGCAATTACGTAAATATAGCCTTTTTCTGTTCGCAAACGGGCCGATTCGCAGCATCAGCCCGTTTGCGAATTGAAAAAAGGCCTTTTCCAATGCATCAAAGGCTTGACATTCACAATTCAGGTAATTGCAATTATTTGTGATTACCTAAATTGCGAATGCATTTAGAGAAATCGCAATTGGGATTCCCTAATGCCGATGCATGTAGCCTTTCCTAAATGCGAACTGTGCATTTAGGAAATGCTAAATACCATCAACTTCAAGTTGATGGTAATTTGTGCATGATTTGAAAAATGCACAAAAATGCATTTTTCAAAGTGCCATGTAGCACACACTTGCCCTTAGGGCATGTGTGCGCTACACATGTGCACAATTGCCTTTTTTAGGGGGTGCTTCAGGGGGAGCTTAGGCCCCCAGTCATCCTTGGATTTGCATTTGCAATTACCAATTTTGTAATCGCAATTTGCGAATGCATTACCATTCATTCCTATGGACTGTAGGCCCATAGGAATGAATGGAGTTACATTAGCTAATAGCGATTCGCAATTTCAGAATCGCTATTAGCTAATGTTAAGGATTCGCACATTTTATTGCGATTCCTACATACATAGGCATTTGCGATTACCAAATTGCGATTCCTCTAAAATCACTATTTGGTAATCGCAAATGAGGAGTTTGATGCAGGTGCCCCATTGCCACTATTTCCATTCGCAAACATATCAATTTGTTAAATATTGGGTTTTGTGTTTGGTCCAATAAGCCACTTTCAAACACAGCATATGCGTGTTTTTACTGTCAAAAACTACTGCAAAAACTTTAGTACATCCCTCCCCAAGTCAAAAGGCAGGTTTGCATTCTTTAGAAATTCTTTACTTTTCTCCATTCATGACTGAACTCTATAAATGTTGTCTCTTTGCGAGTGTAACCAAGAGGTAGCTTCAACAGCAGAACGGATGTTTTTATTGCACCCTACGCCCTGAAGATGCCTGGCGGTGCTGTGGGCTCTCAACACCCATAAATAAATAAATACATTACCGTCTAGCAGAGACTGATACATAGAAGCCATATTTACAAGAAACTTTAAACCAGTTCGTATGAAATATGCAACAGTTTAGATTTCTTATTCAGCCTAAGTGTTGTTTTCTCTAATACAGTTAAGTATTAAATATCATGCCCCACAGAAAATATCACAATTTCAAAGGTTGATATGCGTTTTATTTGAAAAACTGTTAAAGAAAGTTAAAGTTCTGCATCGCTTACATGAATTAAATTAGCAATTTTCAACATTTTAAAAGTGTTATTTGCTAATCTAAATTCTCTTTCCTTATTCCGTTTTCTGGTCGGGGGCATGCGTGAGCAAGGGAATATTTCATTTGCTTCCTGTTAATGGATAATAGATAACGAATTACAAAATTTATAAAAATACATGCCTGTGGTGCGGTTCATGCATAAGCACATTATTAATATAATCTCCAAACTGCTTAACATCAGAAATCTCACTTGCTTTTGACATTAAATCTTTCCATGTTCAAGACAGGAGTCTCTTGCACGACACCAGTCACCAATCTGCGGAATATGGGCACTAGGATACTTTGCTTATGAATTGCTAACTTCAGCTCTTTCTACATTGTATCTTGTCATCTTAAAAACAAAGACAAAATCAGAAAAGCCATAGGCAGCTTTCCTATAGCTAGCCATATATTCCTATGTGGTCAAAGAAAAGCATAAATGGCTTTGGCATTGTTTCTGCGTTTTTATTCGTGTAAATACTCAGGGGCAGATTTACAAGAAAGTGACGCATCTGTAGAGATGCGTCACTTTCCCTGCGCCACCCTGAGAAACCCTTGCGCCGTATTTACAATACGGCGCAAGGATTGACAGATGCGTCAGAAATTCTGATGCATCTGATGGGGAAAAAGACACGCATTGCTGGAGTTGTGTCTAAAGCACGACGCAACTCCAGCAATGCATTTTGAGGCCTATTCCCACTACACTGTGTCACTCCTTATGCCTGCTTCAAGCAGGTGTAAGGTTTTGCCGCAGTGGCGTCCTAGAAGTGACGCAGTGAAATCTTGTAGATATTTTATGAGGCTTTCCTGCGTGGGAACGCTCACCCTGCATACATTATACCTGATGCAGGTATAATGTAACCCAGGGCTTTACAACGTGACGCATCTCCCTAGATGCATCATGTTGTAAATTGGCAGCATTTTTTACGCCGCCGCTGTGTCACAAAAGTGACACAACGGCGGCGCAAAAGTGTCGCAAGGGGCTTCTAAATCTGCCCCAAAAATGTTATCACTGTCGAGCCAGTTACACCTACAAGTTTGCTCCACTTTCTCTTGTTTTTGTAAATGCATCAGCCATGTGTATGCTACGTATTTTGTTAGAGAATCTGATGCTAAAATCTTAACGGATTGCTACATTACTAGTGTTTTTCCTTTATATGCTCCACAATTCTTTAATCATTGTTAACATATCCTGTCGCTTCTGTGTCTCGCCCAACTAATCATGTTCTTTGTGTTCACGTGGGGCAAGGTGCAGAGAGCATTCATATCAGTACACAGTTACCTTCAGAGATGAGGGTCACGAGACACACAATAATATGCAGATCAGATGTTTTCATCCCAGAAAAAAAAACTAATGGCCTCATCAGCAGTAGCTTCTCAAGTCAAATAGGGCTTGCTACAGTAGTTACCAGCCCAATAGGAGTTATGAGATCCGCAGGAACACCATGGATTTCTTTAATTTCCCTTGGATATTTTCGCTTCTGAAAACAACAAAAATTTCAGGATGAAAGTATGGGGGGAACTGAATAATCACTGGGGGAACCAGACCCAGAATCACTGATTCCGTGGTAATTCCTCATTTCTTAGTGAATCCTCAGGAACTTGTAATTGTCCCCTCCTTAAATTTCCCTCAGCACCACCCACTTAGAAAAACTTCTCCCCATTTTCCCACCATTCACCCTTCTCCATCCCTACTACTAAATCTTATATGTGAGTGTGTGGTGAGCTCTGTATAGAAAATATACAAGTGAAAGTGGAGATCTAGACTGGTGCACTCCTTCACCTCTTGTGAAGTGGGTCCACATACTTGTATCTCTATATGGGATGAGATGTAGGGCTGGTAGACATTCCTTTACTGTTTAGAAAATTATCCTTTCTTTTCCACACACTACCTAGTGGTCAAGAAAAAGAGCCTAGGGTAGAGCTATGACATGGTGCAAGATGGTAGCTCAGTGAGAGAGCTCCAGAACCGGGGGAGCTCTGAGGCCACATTTACATACAGCATTGATGGTTTGTTGCTAAATACCTGGGACTGGAGATAAGCGGTGCCAGAGCAAGCCGAGAAATGCCCTGATGACACAGACAGAGCCTCCTAACCAGTGTCGGACATGATGAACTCCTCCCTTCCCTATCTTGTTCATGCTTCTGAGCTGAGAGGATGTGCACTTCATCACATCATGCTGAAGCAGGAGCCACTCTCAGTCAAGCGACAAGAGTGACTGTCAGCTTGCTTAGGCCGTGGAGTCCAGCTGACCAAGACCTTTCAGGTAACACAGCCCTCACCCTTTGCCCACACAGAAAAAGTAGGGTTGATGATCGGGAGTTCCCGCGGACCCCTCTCTCCTCCTTTCCTCGATACTTGGAGGCACTGATGAACCCAAGCCCATCTTGGTTCAGACTTCTCTTTGTGCCACCCTCCTTGCCTGACGGTGAGCTGACAGCCTCACAGGGCTTAGATATGAACTGGAAGCACCCGGGGGGCCAAAAATGCGAGAGAGACAACTGCCTATGGACTCTTGTGCCTATAATCCCTCCACTTTTTCAATACCATGAGTAATGGGTGGCTGCATTGAGGGGACTCGACCTTTACTGCAGACAGGAGGCACACAACAGGCTGTGCCCACCTCTGCCTCGACTGCCGCTTGTGGTGCTACCATTACCCTGCAGCTGCTATCTAACAGACGCTAATGGCTCCCAGGAGATCGAGGCTGTGGGGGCATAGTGGAGCAACTGGCTGCGGATCCTTAGGTTGCCCCTCCTCTTAGCCACATGAGTGCTGACCGACTGCCCCTGAGCACCCTCTGGATTTCAGTGCCCTCTTCAGCTTCTTCTGAGATGCCTGGGCCCTGGCTCAGACTCCGCTTGGTGCTGCCCTCCCTGTCCAGCGGTTGCCACCCATGGTGAACTGATGGCCTCATGGGGCCTAGACATGGCCTGGCAGCACCTGTAGACTCGTGCCTATAATCCCCACACTCTTTCAATGCCACGAGTAGTGGATGGCTGCTTTGCAGTGACCTGACCTTTGCCGCACATTGGAGGCGTGCAACAGGCCGTGCCCACTTACGTCATGACTGCCACTGGCTGTGCTACCACTACCCTGCAGCTGCTATCTAAGAGAGGCTAGTGGTGGCAAAGGAATTGATACTGTGAGGGCACAGAGGGCACTACAGGTAAGGAGCGACCACCCGAGGATACTTGGGTTGCCCTGCCTCATAGGCTCCTGTAAGCTGCCCGGCTCCTCCTACACACCCTTCTGGTTTCAGTGTCTTCTTCACCTCCTTCCGAGATGCCTGGACCCAACTTTCAGAGCTATGGCCTGCAGCGGTGCCTGACTATTCAATTAATTAATCAATCAATCAGGATTCATAAAACAAAGCTAATGAACCAATAGGGTATCCAGGCGCTTGCAGACTATTGCAGCCTTCACGGACCCCAGGCACATATATCTGCTCCAGGACTCAGGGTGATGGCCGGACCTCTGTTATCCTGGTCAGCCAGGCCTGCCTCTGGGGTGGGGCCCTTATCTAACTTGCTTGCCCTGTGATGATTAGCCTCCACCCTGCTGACATATGCTGCACCAGTGGCCTTAAATCAACTGCGACTATTTTGGGCTAGTAATAGTGATTCTTATCATAGTGGAGGCCTCCTGTGTTCCATTACCTAGCCCCTACTTGTGCACACCGTGGGCAGTACTATATGTGTGGACTCTCTTAGGCCTTGGCTTGTAATCCTTCTGTTTCTCATGTTGGACCCAAAGGTGTCCAGACAACTGTCCTTTGCAGAAGCCTTATCATGTGGGGCCTTCTTCATGCCCGCCAAACCGTACACCATGACTGAAGAGGATCCAGAGAGTATCCTTAAAGAGGTTATTGTCATGAGTGCCAAACTGTCCACCTTTGATACTCCCATTATGGCTACTCTATTACAGTGACTGAATAAGCCAAAGCTTATTAGTTACATGATGAATCGATGATCAGTGTGTGACAGTGACCCCGCTATTCTATATCAAAAGCTCTATCCTACCACCTAATCCCTCTAACCTACCATGCAGTAGAGTAAGTCAAGTTTTTTTTCCTTACTGCCCAGCGAATTAATTTGCTGGAAATAATGTGTGGTGGTGGGCGAGGCCAGTGAGTAAAGTTGGACTAAATGCATGATTTGATTTCAAGTTTGGCATATGGGATACACTGGGACGAACATGCCAAATACAATATATATAGCCCTCTAGTGCAGTACATCATTTTACCCAATGTCTACTTATGGTAGACAGGATAGAATCCGCATTTTCTTCCTCTTTGGAGTCAGGATAGAAAGAGAAAACCATTTGGAGAAGAGCAAGTCCATTGGAATTAAAAATAGATAATTGTCAACTCCAGCTACCCCAGCTGCAAACAGTAGCAAAATATCATAAACGCTGGCTAGCAATGAGCTTGCCTCCATTCATTTAGCACAACACACAACTTGTACCCCACGGTGCATAATGCCTTACTCATTAATGAGAGGTAATTCATTTTTCTACTCAAAGTGTCTGTTTAGTTTCTTGAAAAGCCTTTAGAAAAAAAAATAACTTTTTTTTAATCCTGTGTTATTCTGCGTTTAAAGAGTTTCTGACACATAGTCAGTACATTTTATGCGAGACATGTGAGGGTGAAACATAAAATTGACCTGTGATTCTCCTAATCATAATTCCATCAAATTCCAATGGCCCCTAGGGGACCAGTAATGTGCTGCTACTGTGCCACCCACTAATTTCAAACAATTGTTTGCGCAGAGCATTATTTACAATTGTCTTTTTTTTCTGTTTTTCTCAATATAGCTACCCCTGCTAGTTCACCCGTACCCCCCACCAGGCAGAAGATAGCAACCCGTCTACAGCAGCAGAGGCTGGACCATATCCAGCAAGAATACTGGCGGCTGGTGGTCCTGGAAGAAGAAGAGGCTGCAACATCTGTCCCTTAGCTGAGCCCAAGTGCAGCCAGTCACCCTCAGCCTCCAGCCTACCGACCATCCCATTGCCGGAGCCACCGTCAGTGGACAGGGACCCTGAAAACAACTTCTACCGCCCCCTCCCACTCTGACAGGCCATTGCTGTGGCGCATCCTGCAGTGGCTGAAACACTATTGAGAGACAGCTCATCAGGATGGAGCAGAGCCTGGACCCGCCCTGGCTCCAAATGGACAACGCCCTCTTTTAGTCCTTTTTTTATTTCTTTGTTTTGGTGGGAGGGACTTGTGGGTGAAGAGGGCGGGAAGGGAGCTGGGACCGGGTTTTTTTATTTGTTGGACATTTTTGGACATTGCTGGTTGGGTCAATTTGTTTGGGGAGAGGGGTGGAGAGTGTGAGTTTGTTTGTAAAAACAAATAAAGGGGAACATTATTATATTTCATCAAAATGTATGCCTTAAGTAGTATTTTGTGTTTTACTTTGCACTGCTGCCTTTAGTTTTTCCGTAGCCTGTTTATCTGCTTGTAGTAGTGTATCCCGCATAATTACAGTTAGTTATACCTCTGTGACTATCATGATCATTAAGGGGATGCTGCCATGACATATACTGTCTACATCAACCTAGATAAATTACTGGCTGTAGCAGTTAGTTAGTTACTTACTAACTTAACTAGTTCACTTCACTCCATAGTTGCCTTACCTGAATATAGATGAAGCAATAACAGGTAAGGCATCACAAATTCAAAAGTAAGGTCCCACTCCCACCCAGGTGAGCTCCTGCTGAAGGATTAATTGGAAGGATTATCCATTGCAGGCAACTAAAGGGAAATAAAAACACTGAGTAAGTGGGTTAATTATATCAAAGCTTTACACAGAATTAAGACCAGACTACTACATGACATAACAAAGAATTCCAGAATGCGATAAAATAACAAAAACTAGCAATAGTAACAAACGAGCAATGGGGAGCTACTATTTAATTAAAACTAAAGTTACAAAATCCTTGAGTCATGAAAACTGGACTCAAAGGCTGGAGTGGACAAGGTTAGGTGTTTATGGTCCCACAACACAAGACCTGAATGATGATGCTGATGACTGATGTTCTTTGTTCTGTATCTAAATTATGGATCACTTTTACGCACGGGGGGTAAACTGGGCCAGTGTGGGCTATTGCTTAGGTAATAGAAGATCCTGCAGTGAGTTGGTGTTGCTTTCACCACATCTGCTCCACCAAGTTTGTGATCCATTAAGGGTGTAAATTAAGCCACACCTCAATAAGTCGCACAGCCCAGGGAAGAGAGCTACTGGTTTGATTAATGGATGAGAAAGTGGATTTGGGGAAAGGTTTGACAAAGACAAACACTATACAAGGAAAACATTAATCTGGGCGATGAGCAGCACATCATAGTCATCAGTCTGTTGTGGAAGGAAACAAAGGAATGAGTATGACACAGTACAGTTAAATGCATCACAAGCAGTTCTTCTGCCTCAGAGATCCAAGTTATCAGATATCCAAATGTTCTGTCTTCTAGGTTGGAAAAAATAAGATTATGGAGGAGTGAACCCACCTACCCAGTTCTCCAAATAAGATTGTTAAAAGAAAATATTACTGTATTGCAAAATTAGGTGGTGCATCTGCATTCTCCTGGGAATGTCCATAATTCTTGGGTGCCTGTCTGGACTGGTCCGGTAGGTAAGCAGAAATGTAGAGCTCAGCTTTTGCCTTTTGTTCGTACAGGAGACAAGAAGGCCTGCGGATTGAAAAACGGAAACTGTGTTTTAGAGTCAACTAGAAGGACAGAAGAAAGGAAAGCTTCATGAGGAGTGTACCAGAGGCAGAGCAAAAAAACAAGAGCCTCAGAGTTTCACTTTTGCCACCAGTGCAACACTCACACTCAGCATTTCACAAATCAACGCACCTCTCTCCATACCACATAGCTGAGTAGTAGGCCTCAGAGTCATGGTTTACCTTTGAAGTCGATAACTTCTTGCTTCTAGCTGTTGATGAGGTAGTCCCGCCCTGCGGTCTTCCATCCTCCTCCTGACTTCGAGTAACTCCGTCCCAGTCACGACCCAAGCAACATAGACGTGTAGTGCACTGCTGCTCAAGAACAAGTATAGAAACAAAATTGCAGTATTTTGTATAGGTTTTTGTTTGTTATCTAAAGTGACTATTCTGGTCTCTGAAGAACCAGAAAACAGGAGCCGACCCTGCAAGTAAATCTGGCTAAGTGTGAAAGGGGCAATCACCTCCAGGAAAAAATGATTACTCATTATTCAGGCCCCAAACATTGCAAATCATCTCAAGCAAGTTACCAGATTACAGTTGAACAGCCTCCCTAACTGTCTGCCACCACATAACTCATCACTCACAAACAATTACTTAATAATCACTCGTTGGTGCAATAGTTACCTTTTCCAATCCAAGCATGGTGGTAGGTATGCTATCTCCTCTTTGATGCAAGGAACAGATTGGATTTTGGCAGTCTTGTAAATCAAATGATCGTCTGGGGCAGCCCTCCTAATTGATGAAAAAACAGAAGGATAAAAAGAGTGGACCGTGCAGGTTAATTTTCTCTAAGTAAGTTTGTAAAGGCCAACTTCCTTCAGGATTTTTTTTTTTATCACTCATCATTCAGGCACCAAACATTGCAAATCATCTCAAGCAAGCTCCCAAATTAGAGTTGAACACCCTCCTTCATTGTCTGCCACCACACGAATCATCAATCATCACTAATCATCTAGATTTCTAACCTACTGTAGGGTCTTTTTGTGTGGTGTTTTCACTGGGTTATTGTTTGAAGTGTTACACAAATACTTTATACATTGCCTCTCAGTTAAGCCTGACTGCTCTGCCGCAAGCTACCGGGCAGTTGAGCACAGTTTAATTTGGGGTTTGCTTGTTCCTTACCCTAATAAGTATTGTGGTTGATGCTTGACCAGAACTCATGCCCCAGGCAACCAGTAACCCAATTTCTCACATCACTGAAATACTTAACTCCCTCAAAGCCACAACCTACGAAGGTGATGTCTTACCATTGTCCTCCATCAAAGCTCTCACTGCATATGCTCTCTTAAACCTACTTACCATTTTCAGTGCCTCCCTCACTCACCACATCTTTCCAGAAGCCCTCAAGACAGGCCAAATCTTCCCACTCCTAAAGAAGCCTACACTATAGCATGATAACCTCATCACTCACCTAGCATTCATCAGCAAGTGCATTGAAAAGCAGTCTATGTTCAACTCCAAGACCACATCAATGCTAACCATCTCCTGCATGATGTCTTGTTTTAAATCACACTGCAGCAAACACTGCCTTACACATCATAGATAATTTCCTTTTGACCACATATGAAGATGACTCCTGCCTTCTGAAATTGCTAGTCCTCTGAGTTGCATTGGAAACAGTCGACCATCCCACCCTCATACAAACCATGAGTTTCACATGAGGTTCACCATCAATGTCCCTTATTGGTCCTCCTCTTAACAATACAACCAACATCACTGTGCTCACATGAGAATGTCCACAGCACAAAAGATCTCTGTCACCTGTACAGTCCCCCACGATTCCATACTGTCTCCTGTCATCTTCAACCTATACATGGAGATGATTGGTGCTCTACTTACGGAGATACACATGTCTTGGTGCATAGATGGTGCTGCCCCTAAGTGCAAGTAATGGTCAGTTAGAAGATGAATGTTTAAATTATTCACACATAATGCAAAACCTCATTTCACATACAGGCCATGCAGAAAAGACAAAATGATTTAATAATTGGTCTTAATACCCCTCAAAGACCAAATGAGCAACCCGGCAACTGTTGCACCATGTATAGCAATGTGCTACACCCTGGTACGATCTTCATGTAGTCTGAGTAAGTGAGCAGTGAAAATATGTAATACTTGAGTAATCTATGTGCCTTATATTCAGGGGGAGAAAGCAAGTGCCAACATTTGGCTTGGATAGGCTAGGCCTATGCCTTGTGCACCAACTTTCAGAGGGGCATACAGAGCTGTCTTCTTTAAGATCTTGCAGCAGTCTACCTTGGATTTCGATCCAATGATTCAGCTAAACTGCTTTAACGCTTTACTACAGGCTGCAGTCATCGGTGTTTAACACCTATTCAAGCCCCTTTCTTCCCATTTGTTTACCCCTACCATCTCTCTCACCCCTATCCCACCATCAATATACCACCATCACTTACCAGTGCCCTGGCATCACTGTGAAGGGAGCCAAGTCAGACATGGGTCTGTTCCAATAACAATTAGGTTCTAGGCTAGGATCCCTTATGACGGAAACAGAAGCAATTCTAGACCGGTTTCACCCTTGTTCTACAACATCAGTCGGGTGCAGCTTGAGTCCAATAGCACAGTGAGCATGCAACCTACATCTAGGCATACCTCTAACACTTAAGGCATCCACTGTCTTTGGGTGCACGACTGCTCCCATATTGTATTTTATTGGTATTTAGACATTGCAGAACTTACTAGGAAGCAGCAGAGCGCTGTACAGTACATGGGAGGCGGAAAGGCGATCAACAAGATCATGTGCATCAAGTGGGGATTACACAAATACATATCAAACACTACATTTAATATTTTTCGGCACAAGGAGATTGTGATTTGCCCAGAATAGCTCAATGCTGAGCCGAGGCCGAGATTTGAACGTTGGTCCCAAGTTTCCAAAGATAGCAGATCTTGCCACTAAATCATATCTCTTCCCCATATGTGTTTTTGTTTGTTTTATTTTTCCAAAGCTGATTTTTTATAATGCAATTTTGCTTTACAGATTGACACTTCATATTTCCATATTCTTATGTATTCTTATAAAGTGCATTTTTTTCAACCAGCAAAGATTAGACTGCATATGTTCCATAATTCCTAATTGTATTGATGTTTTGGTCAGATATCACCATGCACTGCGCACAGTTCTTTTCAAGAAAACTCTCTGCTTGATAAAGATATCAACAATGTGAAATGTCTTATTTAAAGAAATCAATTTACTCAATAGCAGCCAAATCTGTTGGTGTTTGTGGAAGTTTAGTCACATCTCATATCAGGACTGTGACCACTCGGCTGCATAGCTTAGTTGCCCACTTCTCTAAAGTGTAGATGTGGCTCTGTGAGAACTCCTAAGGCACATATCCGTGAAAAACATGGGGCACTTTGAAATGGTTGTATATTAGCAAAATATTTTAAGTACTTCTGGATCAACTTTTGGAGTCTGTCAAAGTAAAACTTTCCTTTCTGTTAGTGCTGTGATGATGATTATTATGGCTGAGAGTAGGACAGAATGATTTCATGTAATAGAACACGGAAAAAGGCCAACACATAAGAGAGGAACACACCATGACCAGTAGTAAATAAAGTTTATTGTATTTATCAAAAGATTACTATAAAAACATATAAAACAACACAGTCAGCACGTGTATCAAGTGATCGCTAAAACATTCTAGACATATGAAATTGAATGTCAATATATAAACCAGTTTGCTTAAATTTAGTCCCACAAGTTAAATTCAACTTATAAAAAACTGTTTCCTTAAATCACGAAAATAATACTTTATAGGCCTGGTTTAAAAATGTCAGTAGCATTATTATTGCACCATTGTCACTGACACCAAAACAGTATCTAACTGCCTCCACAGCAGATCTTATTTTGCCTTGTTAAAAATCTATTGCAGATACTTTTTTCTTAAATACAAGAGTTTGGGGCAAATACAAAAAATATGAAGAGTTTCTGTTTTGAGCCCACATACAGACAAGCAGTTTTTCTTTAAATAACTAGATTCAATTTCCCCTCAAATTCATAATTGGGGATAAAACAGTCTGAATCTTAAAAATTTAGGAGGATATTCTCAAGAACGCGTGTTAACTATCACCAAAATCACTTAACGCAACTTCTCACATCGCAGTCCATTGCGGGAAAATACCACTGTGTCAACGCAGCATTCACAACCCGGCGGCACCATGCGATAGCCTCACGATAACGCGAGAAATGCCCGCGTTAAAATCAACGCAACGCCGAAAAAATGCGAAACCCCAACGCAAAAAAAGTTGCGACGTCCCAAATCGCGAAACAAAACCAGCGATAGCCAGCGACAGGCCTGCGAATCCCACGCGACATGCGGGAAAATGCACCCTAAAAGCAGATAAAAAAAAGATAAAAAAATGTAACTGCGTACCACCATGGGCGCACCTGGACCGAGTGCACAGGACAACGCGAACCCCACAAGCCCCACAGACGACCAGCCAGGAACCCCGGGGCCGGGGAAGGGCAAGGAGAAGAGGAAGAGGGAGATGGGGTTCAGTCCGCAGGAAAACCAGATCATCGTCACGGAGGAGACAGAACACAACCAACAACTGTACGTCACCTCCACTGTGTCATCGGCAACACAAATGGAAATATGGCAGTACATCGTGAACAACATGAATGCAGTCGGAGTGTCGAGGAGGACAATGGAAGAGGTCAAGAGGAGCTGGAATGATGTGACAAGAAGAAACACTATGCCAACATGAAAGCAGCAACGCAGATTGGAGGTGGGGGACCAGCGGCACACCAGGAGCTGGATGACAGTGAGAAAATGGTGGCCACAGTCATCAGTCGGGATACGGTGCCAGGAGTTGGGGATCGGGACACTGCTCAACATGACCTGACACAACATCAACAGGGTGAGTACCGACCAGGGACTGGGGGGACAGGGGGAGATGGGCACAATGGCACACATGCACAATTAAGTACAGCACACTGCACACCCACAATGACTCTGGAACATTTCCCTGATCCCCGTGCCACACAGCAGCACACATACAGAAACTCAGGGAATGTGTGTTGCATTGAATTTATTTGCACATGCCGTGCCTGTGGTCATTTTGCACTGTCTCATGATCGCCAAGCACTGACACAATGTGACGTCCTCATGTGAAGAAATTGTCAATGATGTTGTTCCTACGGGCTATTCCTGCTGCAGCTGCAGTGGGGTGTGGTCCACCTGCCTCATCTTCCTCATCATCGTCCTGTGCATCTGGCACTCGTAACCATGGGGCATTGGTGCGTACACATATGTTGTGCAACACACAACATGCAACAATCATCTTGCACACGATGTCTGGGCTGTACAGGAGCCTCCCACCTGTGATGTCCAGGCACCTGAAACGTGACTTCAACACGCCAAATGTGCGTTCCACGATGCCCCTGGTGCGTTTGTGGGCCGCATTGTACTAGCTCTGGGCCTGTGTGTTCGGGGCTCAGAGGGGTGTCATCATCCAAGGGCAGAGTGCATATCCTTGATCACCTGTGACAGTGCAGAGAGACATGAGTCAACAGTTGGTCCTGCATGATGTGTAGGCAGGCTCACTAGTTCATTGGCGTGTGATACGTGTGTCATAGTGATTACTGTTTGACATGTACTGCTTGTAGCAAATGAGCGCCATCAATGTGTACAACGTAGCCTCACTGCTGCTCCTTCCTCCCCCCGAGTCCATTTACTTGTGTGCGCTGCGCGGTTGTATCACTTGCACTCCTACCGCACACCATCGTCATGCCTGTCTGCGCATGTCCACAAGCCTGACAACGACACTGTGATGTTGTGCGTTGAAGGTGGGTGGCCACGTGTGTGTAGGCCTATGGTAAGGATAGGGCAGACACAGATGTAGAGGGCATGGCTGGCTGAACTCGCAATGCGGTCGAGGCAAAACCTTTGGCCTATGCTGCGGTAACAGCGACACACACACAACAGTTGGCATGTATGATCCCGGACCTCAAGCGGGCTTGCGCCCATTCATTTATCCCTTCGGCCGAGCCCGCACTCCGGGGGCATGCTACATCGCAACATTGTCCATTGCGGGACGGGTGGCGCCGACACTACAACAGAGACACACCCCTTAGGTACTTCATTGGCAAGCCCAACACTTAACCACACCGAGAGCCCCAGGGTGATCATCCACACCCCTACGCTGGACTGTCGTATGCCAGCCCACTCCGGCAATGCCTACAGGGGGGTGCGACACAGCTACATGTCCCAGGTCTCCCCCACTGCCTGAGGTGTCATAGTTGCGTCCGCTGTACATAGCACAATGCAATGTGGTAGGGCCCGGGTCCCTCATGCATACACAATGACCACACGGACACACTTAGATAGTTTGTGGAACTGGCTATGGGCACGTGCGCCCGGCCCCTTTTATTGCCAGGGTCACATGTCCAGTGACGCCTGTGCTGGATGGGTGTGGGGTGAGTGTGAGCCAGCCCTCAACGGGTGGTTGGTGCTGGCAACAACTACAACAGTGATCAGACAATCAGAAGCTCACAGTTCAAACAGCAAGGGTCCATGACTTGAGTTGCACGGAGTTAGTGGCCCCGGATGCACAGCGGCTGGCACATGGAACACCGCCAGGGGACGGTGACTACGGGTGCACTGAGGTAGGGGCACAAGAGCTGAGCGGGTCCCCGTCGATGTCCAAGGTGAATGTCGCGGGGGTTTTGCGGGACAGTGGAAGGTGTTCTTCCAGGGCAGGATACAGAGGACAGTACCAAGCAGACACAGGCAATATGGAGGAGATGAATGCTACAGACTCATTTTTGTCACCAAGTCAGTATCAGCTACATGATGATGAAGACAACCCCCAGGCCATAGACTCAGATGCCACCACAGTTCAACCAGAGGGTGTCCATGAATTTCAGGGCACAGAGTTAGTGTCACTAGAGCTGAAAGGGGATGCAGTCTGCGATGAGGCCTGTACAATGGCATAAACTCTGCCATAAATAAATCAAGGCTCAGTTCCAAATGTGTGACCTACTTGACCGCAGTGTAGGCCGGAGGCAGCGGTCAGCGCGGGCCAACCGCTGTTCAGGCAGCTCCTCCTGGTACTCTCACACACGACGTTGGAATGCCATGTGGCGATGATTTGTGGTTGACGGAGGTAGTGGCACCAGTGCTGGGCGTGTGTGCAGCCTGCGACGATGCCGTGTCCTGCCTGGTACGGATTGGATTGGATTGGATTGGTGTGAGGCCTGCTGGACCGCAGTGTAGGCAGTACACAGGTGACCCCGCGGTGCTGGGCCGCAGAGTAACGGGATTTTTATTCACACCCCTACGCTGCCCTGGCGTACGCCGGGCCAGCCCACTCCGCTCACGCTTACAGGGGGGACGTAACGAGCTACATTTCCGCATTCTTCCCCACTGGCTGGAGTTACATGGTTGCGTCCACTGTCCAGTACACTGCAGACACCAGCAGTGTATGTTGACATGGAATTGTCTGTGGTCTGCATACTGCTGTCTGTCCAGCGCATCCACGCCACACTTGGCATTGTGTACATTCACATTCATGGTTCACTTGCCTCCTTCGCACATGCCAGGTTCCCACCTCTCCCCACATTCTGCTATTGTGTGGCTGAGGGTCCATGCCATTGATGGCTTGTGTAGATGGCTAGCCCAGGTTGCCACAGTAAGTTGTGTTGTCGTGTTTGGAATGTGGGGATGTTGGTTGTCATGTTGTATGTGATTTTGTGACGTGTGCATTCCCAGAGTTGTGAGTTGTCTGATTGTGGTGTTGAGGTGTGTGGTGTGTTCCGTTGGTACTTACCGACGAGCAGTGCATTTCCATAGGTGCCATCCTGAAAGCGCTGGTTGATGATGGACTGTCGGAAGATGAAGGAATCATGCACACTGCCTGGGTAGTTGGCGACGACATTGGTGAAGAGTCCCCGGTGGTCCACTATTGCCTGCACATTGATGGAATGCGTGTGCTTTCTGTTGCGGTAATTGTGTGCAGTGGTGGCAGGGGGCACGAGGAGTACATGTGTGCAGTCAATTGCCCCCAACACGTGCGGGAAGCCAGCTATGGCATAGAAGCCTTGCTTGATCTCCAGCTGTTCCTGCGCATTGTGTGGAAAGTAAAGTTGCTGGGGTACCAAGCTGATGATGGCATCCAAGACAGGTGTGAGGAACTTTGACAGGGCTGGCTGTGAGACTCCTCCGACTATGGCAGTTGTTGGTTGGAAGGTCCCAGAGGCCAACAGGTGCAGCACGGCCAGCAGCTTTGTCTGCGGAGGGATGTTGGTTCTCCGCTGTGTTGGTACCGTCAGCCTGTGGGTAATCATGGTCAGGATGCAGAGGATGGTTGTCCTTTTGAGCCTGTAGTGGGCGATTACTTCCTCTGGCATTAAGTCTCTGAGGCTGGTGCGTTTTCGGAAGGTCCGGTGTCTTAGTCTGCGCTGCCTCTGTGGTAGTCCAGGGGGGGATTCTGGGGGGGGGTGGGGGTCCTGGCGGTGGTGGCGGTGGGTGTTGTGGCCCTCTTGGGGCTCCGAGCTGCATAATCAGTAGCTCCATGGCATCTGTTGTTCTTCTGGTGTGGCTGTGGGCTGGGCTCCCTTTTATGGTGCAGGTTGTCGTCCGCTTTAGCACCAGGTAGGAGCAGGTGTTGAATCCCTGCTGCTAACGCGCCTTATCGCATGTTTTTGAATCTTATCGCCGATCTGGCTGGTCGTTGGGAATGTTGCGGAGTGGTGATTTCGGGGGATTTTGCACGGGAACGCCTACTCTGCATCTCATTAGCGTTAGTTGCCGGTGTCATCCGTGGCAATGTTTTTTGCGGCTGCTGTCGCAGGTGAACTGGTGATATCGGCTGTTAGGACCAGCTTGTGAATGGTGCAATGGATTTATCACCACTTTGGCTGCGATAAAGTGCTGCTAACTCGGCGATAAGTCCTTGAGAATATGCCTCTAAATTTTACAACACCTGGCAAATTTGAACCTAGATACTCTTGGCTCTGTAGGAAAAAAGTGTCAAAAAAGTCCATGTGATTGTATTATTTTAATTGTGACAAGTCGGAATCCCTTAGTCTGAAAGTTAAAGTCCCACGGAGTAGATTTTTTCCGGGCCAGTTGATTTAATTTTGCCCACGATTCTAGAGTGGGTAATTTGTAAAATTCCATGTTTGAGGATAAAACTTGAAACTCTAAGTCCCCATATGTTGTTTTTCTTACTTCCTGATGAAACAAGGATTTTAAAGTTGATAAACCCGCTCTTTCACAGTCATAGAAATAATTCAGAGTGCTTCTGTGATGAAGTGACATTAAAAATGTTAAGTTCAGTTCAAGCCAGCTAGCACAGTGTGGAGTAGCTGGAGGAGTCGGAGGAGGTTGCGTACACGTAGCATAAGCGTTTTATCAAGACTGGTTAGTCCTTATCATTTAATGCAGGAGATGCATAAAGCAGCAATGGTAAAAGTTTCACGTTTAATGCTTTCCATGATGGCTTGATTGCTCTACCGCCAAACAGGTTTGCATATCTTATGACAGATTTTGTGGTCATGGCACATTTGAGCTTACTGATGGCTAGATGATTGGTCCATGACAACTTGCTATTGAATGTAGTCCCAAGATAATTATATTGAGTGACTATTTCAATCGAAGTATCTCCTAGGACCCACATCACAGACTTAGGTTTCTTTCCGAAGATCATCATTTTTGTTTTGGACAGATTAGTAATTAGTTCATTCTTTGCGTTGAACTTCTTTGAATGATTTAAAAGACCTTTTGAAGTTTGTGACAGTATCACTTGTACCTCCCGACTTAGGTGGAAAGCCCAGATCTGAATCCAGTGATTCAGTTAAATCAGCAATATACAAGGACAATAATAAGGGGGTCAGAATACACACTTGTTAGCGGTCATTCTCAGTATGAAATTTAGATGTCAAGACATTATCGGTAGATAGCTTTACCTGCAGCCATGTGTCAGTATGTAGTTTGTCAAGGCAGTGCAATAAACAATGGTCGATTTTCCACTTCTTAAGTTTTGCCCATAGTCTTTGTCTATTCAATTTATTGAATGCAGTGGAATAATCCACAAAGCAGGCATACAACTTTGTTTTGTTTTTTAATTATTTTTTCATGAGAAGTATCAGGGCCATAATGTTGTCAACAGTTGAACAGCCAGAGCGGAATCCAGGTTATGTTAATGATTTGATTTGATTTGATTGTGAAATTTATATATTTAATGGAATTAAAAGTTTTTCTGCAAACCTAACTATTCAATATGTTTAATAAGTGCTTGGCAAAGAGCTTCCCTTCGAAGTTCAAGAGGGCTATTAGTCTGTAGCTAGCTGGATCTTGCTTGGGGCCCCTTTTATAGATAGAATGAGCTACTGCGCCTTTCCGTGAGGATGGAACCAGCCAGGTCATAGTTACATGGGAGAATAGCTGTTCCAGAAGTATACTCCAGAAAGGAACATCTAATTTGACCAGGTCTATAGGTATGCCATTTGGACCAGTAGCTTTGGAAGGGCGGGAGCTTTTTATTCATTTTGCTATATCCTCCTTAGTGATAGCAGGATATGGTGCAAAGTCTTGTGAAAATTCGAAGGAGCAATTGATAGCTGATTTATATAGGGACTTTATATGTATTTCTCACTTGTTATTTGATATAACCAAGTCGTCATGTCGCTGATAAGACCCACAACTTTCACTGGCCAAAGTCTAAAAGGCCCGTTCGTTTCGGACGAGATGGCGTATAACAATTTGGCCAAGGCATTTTCTTGTCCTGTTCTGTTTTATTTGCATTTTGTTGTTCTTGAATGTGATCTTCAGGTTTTTAATGTTTGCATCATGCTCTTTAGAAGGGGGTAATTTTACTGTGTGACACAGTGCCTTGCTGTACAGCCTTTTTAACTCACTTAATTCCTGAGCACTGGTCGAGTGAAAACAATGCTTCCCTGTTTAGTCAGTAACTTTGTGATCAAGACCAAAAGTATAGAGTCTAAAGTATACTGCCAGCTACTAATCCAGTCACCACTGATCCCAGGATTGGAATGTTCGTTGTTAAAAAATGAGTGCAATGGCCGCAGAGCTTTGCACAAGTTAGAAGCTTTATTTTTAAAAGTGATGCCCCATTTAATTTCTTGCCATTGACAGCGATTATGTGATTATTGTTTGGCATTCTCCGTATTTCCAGCTGGTCTAGTTTGATGTTAAGAACTGTCTTCCGAAGATCACGATCACTCTCGGACCTCTGAATAATAGCGTAACTTTTGCGGAGGTAGCAGTTAGAATAATGACCGAAGGTGTAATCGATGATGGTTGATGCCATCGGACCCCAGAATGTAGGTTTATCAGGCTGATCATCGACAAATCTCCCATTAAGTGCTCTGTATCCAGAATCTGACAGGAGGTTGTCGGTGAATCTGCTTTGGGTGTTGAGACCCTTTTGCTTTCCCTGCTGGGTTATTTAGGACCTCTGGGGGCGGAGAATAATTCCCTGGAAGAAACAGTTGTTGGTTGAGGTCCCCAGTGATAATAACAAATAACCTGTCTATTAATGACTATAGGTCTTCTAATATTGCATGACATTTGTATTTATTTTTTAGGAGATGAGGGAGGAAATAGATATGTATGACCTTGCGGTAGAGTGGCATGTGAGTAAAACTACTGACATATAATCTGAAGATGATTTTAATGTAATACTTTTCATATGGAGTTTGTTGCTGATCAATGTTGCCAACCCACTGCTCGGTCTCCCAAGGGTGTTCTTTTTTGCCTTGATTTTGTGGGTAGTATGGTTTGATATTGTCATGTTTCTTGTATACATATCACACTCTGGTCATTGATGAAGTGTAACAGTTTTTTCCCCAAGTGATTCAGTTACCTGTCGAAACGTGCAATGTTCCAAGATATAATAGAAAATGTACTTTGGAAAGTTTCCTGAGTTCTCAGTGCACTAGGAATACTGATTAGTTGTTAGAAGCAGCAATTGATTTATTGGTCGTGAGTTCTCTGGTCTTGAGATGACTCTCACACGGGTGCAGTTCCTGTTGTTGTGACATGTAGGTTTACAAATGTAATGTTTGTACCTGGACCTTTGTAGTGCGGTATGATTATTGGTGAGGAATTACATGACTCTACATGCCGTTGTTAATTCCTGAGCACATATGGGTATTTAGGCTTTTCAAACTGCGAAACCATGATTACCCAATCCACTAGAGTCTCTCTCAGTGCCCATATTCTTTGGGCCATAGTTTGAGTGGACCGCTTGGTACTGGTAGTCTCAAGGTCTGAGTTAGATTTGTGTGAACGAATAAAACATACAGTTAACAAGGATCGTGAATCAAGATCTTTTAAGTCATCAAAATAGTTTAATAGCTTCCGTATATTCTAACAATTTAATATGTCGTGGGACCCTCTGATTTGTATTAGGGTGTAAAGTCTATTGTGAACTTCTCCTGACTAGGGGGCAGCATGTTTCACATAATTATTTGAGAACCCCTGTGTGGATCATTTGTGGCCGCAATACATTGCTGATCTGTATATGATTGTTGCAAAAAAGAGGTACTTCCATTAGAATCAGTTTTCAGATTTGGAGACTCTCTTGATATCAATGTTGCATGAGTTGGGCTTGGATTTGCTAAGGCTGATATATCAGAAGATGCAACTTCCAGTGATTTGGCTGTCCTTGCTACACCATTCATAATAAGTTTAAGAAACTCTAAGTCATTAGTTTGCATTGGAAGTAGAACTACATTGGTTTGTATGGGTCTTTGATTACTTTTAGGACATGTAGAGTGCATCTTTGACTGCAAGGCTGTCACGTAGTTACTAGAGACATTATCAACATCTTTAAGTTAGCATGAGCCCGGTAGCCATGATGCTGCTTTTGGCACGACACTGCATTTCTTTATTTTGCACAACTTTGTTTATGCCTTTCACATTAGAGCACTCTGCTGTGCTCGTTCTCTGCCTGTTCCTGGAGTTTAGTCTGAGCATAGTGACCAAGGTCGATAAACACTGACTCTTATTATTCTGTTCTGGTCAGGCCCTAGCACTTAGACATAACATACCAATGCAGCTGTTTCTGCTGGAGAATCGTACTTTGATATTATGAGGATGCATGTTTAGGTAACACACACTTGGAGAGGGACCTTTCCAGGGAGAAGAGCAACACGCACCTGTGATGTAGAAATACGATCTATGTCCTTGCACCTGTGATGTAGAAATACGATCTATGTCCTGAGGTATGGGGTCTGCTGACAAAGCCCAGAGATCTTCTATTATATAATAATACTTCTGCTTACCAAGGAGAGGGTGGTTAGGCCTTATAGTCCTTTATCCACTGTCTTTATAAAATTATATCTCCCTTTATGATATATGGCCTTGCTGCAATGCTAACTGTATTGGTATTTTGCTGCTGGTAGTGGCTCGTATACTGCATTTTAGAGCACAATAGTTAAAATAAATATTTTCAACTATTTTTGTGTTTCTGTCAGATCTTATTGTGGACAAGTACGAGAATGTGAGCGAAAAGGTGTGTCTTGTTACCGCGATTCCTGAGAGATATGGGAGTGTTGTGTTCTGGGGTGTCTAATCATTGGTTTCTCCATTTGTGAGTAGGAGAGCGAATGAGACTCTATAGCTAGTCAGTCCTGGGTTCGTGGGTACTAAGGTGGTGGGAAGGCTTAGCCCCTATACACCGAGGTCCCATTTTCCTGCGCATAGTTCTGTCTATGTGCAGAATCCTTGCAACATGGCACCACCAACGTTTGGTCTGGTACTTATTCGCGAGACCCCTGAGTAGCGCTTGTGCTTGTCCATAATACCTTCTCACCAATTACCGGAGACGTCCGTGGTGCGAGGGATTAACCTCCTATATTAGAGATTATAGGTTTTACAAGCTTGGATTTTAAAAGGTTGTATTTTTCGTCTTTACTACCCAGTGTTGTGCTACCGTTTTCCTTCTTTTCCTCTCTGATAGATAATGGCTATTGCAGTAGCTGCTCATAATCGGGCAGCGCTGACTGCTCATTTGACTCAACATGTAGTCCCGGCTATGGGGGCAGACATTATGTTTGTGGTTGAAGCGAACGCTGGTTTTCGCTTCGAGGTGTTTTATTCTTGGGTTACGTTCCCTGCGGTGGATGTGAATGATAATTTCTTTCATGAATATGAACGGGCCGCAGTTCCCCGGGATTATAGACCCTATCAGTCACTTGAAGTTCCGTTGTCGTTTTGGGAGCACACCATCTGGTTTAATGGCGCCCTGCCTCACCCTGTTACAAGGGTCCGTGTAGGCCCTTTATCGGTCACCTGAGCCACATGGCCCGTGTTGGCGGGTTTTACACCACACCCAAAAACCGTGGTGTTACACACGCAGAGCTGCGTCAATTGCATGAGACATTAGTTCATATACACAGAAGCGTGATACAATGTGTCTCGCATAGTCCAGGCGGCCCCGGCTGGGGCCCCTCCTCAGCAGCCAGGGCATGGAGGAATGGTAATTAGCCCAATTATGATTAATTCAGGGATGGGAAAGCATCCTCAAAATAGAGATGAATTGCCTTTCTGGTTAGCTGAGCGATTTGAGCAACTCAAAGCTGTATTTCCCAATACTACTCCTTTGGATGGACACAGGATCCTTACAATGAGTTTACCAAAAGGTCTTATTCCCAATTTAGCTAAGTGCACCACCTGGGGGAAGGTGTTTGCGGCGCTGTATTCTCTTTGCTTTGGCACCCCATCCATGACAGTGCTACCGACAGTTCTTAAGAAAGTTCACGGGGCAGAGGCCGCCCTGGAGTTAGGGATGAGACTAGTGGGGGTATTCCCTATAGTCTCTGATATGATACTTGCCAATATAAAAGGGGAAGCGGTTAGCTTGCAAGTGAGTCAGCGCCTTGAGGCAGTAGCAGACGTTGATAAACAACGCAAATTGCCTAAGATTATTGCTAAGGTGTATAAAGCATTAGGGCGTAATATTTAGGGAATAAACTTTTAGGAGGGGCGTCCATTCTTTCCTAAAAAGAATTAGAACAAGAATAAACAACAACAACAAAAGCCAGCTTCGCGTGCTGGTTCACCGACTCCTCATGCTCCAGAGCGTAGGTATGATTTGCGTGACCGCTCTAAGCTTAAGATGCCAGAGAGGTTTCAGGTTCCTCATCCTCGTTCTCCTCGTTCCTTGCAGGACTCGTCGGATCAACAGTCCGTTGGAGGGGAGCGTCAAGATCGTAGAAAAGTCGAGACCACGCAAGGACGACGTGCTCTGCCACGCCAGTTTGATGTAAAGGCCAAACCGGAGGGACAACTGCCATATCGTGCCCCGTTTCAAAAGAAAAAAGTTGCTGCTTTAACAGTGAAGTATGCCTCAGACAGTGAGATTGGATTGGAGGTGGGCTGTGACCCTCCTCGACAGCGCGCCGGAAGTTACCATAGTAAGAGAGGTTCTCCATCCTTGTCTGGAGGCGAGAGCAGCTGACACATTCATTACAGTGGAAACAGCTGATACAAGAGTTGCACCCCCTGATAGACTTTATGAGATAGTCCTCCAAATTGAAGGTGAAATACAACGTACAATTAAGGGTATCTTTTGGGTTAACCTTACCTCATCTTATGACATTTTGTTGGCGGGTTGGCCTCCTCCATTTGTTTTAGCTTCTTCTCGAGGTGAAGACGTTATACTTCTGCATTTTCCGCGTTACCTCCCGGAAGAGACAAAGCAGGCTTACGCATCAGAATGGGCATTAGCCATTGCACCGGCTGTGTATCTCAATCAGGTGGGCTGGGATAGAGATTCACTGGCACATGAGATCCCTTTGCGATCTATGCCACAGCCTCAGGCACAATATCTGATCAAACGAGAGGCGAAAGCATCCGTTAGTGACATTTTGGCCCAGTTGGAATATCAGGGTGTAATTGAGCCCTGTGTTTCATCCATGAACAACCCTCTTATTCCGATATCGAAACCGGCCGGTTCATATCATATAGTTCATATCATATAGTTTTGCATTATAGAAATTTGAACAGTCATGTTCGTACGTTTGCCGTACAGAACACACACAGCTCTGCTTTAATAAATAATATTGTCTAATCATTGGTTTCTCCATTTGTGAGTAGGAGAGCGAGTGAGACACTATAGCTAGTCGGTCCAGGGCTCGTGGGCACTAAGGTGATGGGAAGGCTTAGCCCCTATACACCGAGATCAAATTTTCCTGCGCATAGTTCTTTGTATGTACAGAATCCCTGCAACCAGGCTTCACTATACATTGGTTGTGTTATTGCCTTTGAGGTGCCAGAGGAAGATGGCAATGCTATACTGATTGGGGTAGGGGTAATAATTAGCAGGTTCCCATTTGTACTAGGTATCGTTGTTCCCATGTGGGAAGTAGGAGTGAGCCCCCTTGATGCTCTTGTAGTATTGTTGGCTTGCACAACAAATCGTGGATGGTCTGCATGAGACTTGTTTATCATGACAGCTCCTTCTGTGTTTTCGGCATTTATGGTGGATTGAGTCTCAATTGTATTATGGCTACCATTTTCGTCATCTGCTTTTTAAATATAGGGAAGTTTTCGATTGGCTCATGGGTGTTTTGACCTGCGTTTACTTGATTGAGACCTGACTTCCTCTTAAGTTTTGTTAGTTTCTTGAGGCATCTCTTACTTAAGTAAGGAGCAAAACTATCTTGGAATTCTTCCTGCATTGACAATTCAGCAGATTTTTCAACCTCATGGCATTGTGGGGCTGGTACAGTTGCTGTGTTAGTCATGCAATATTGAGTTGTTGAAAAAGTCAACTGATGTTTCTATTTGATCGAACTCAAGATTGATGTCGTGTCCGTATTCCCTGCGGCAATTGACACATCATGGCTGTAGATCGAATCGGTTTGCAAGTTGAGATCTGTATCAACAGTACTAGTTAGTTTGGTAGTTACTTGATTTGCTGCATCAGCGATCCCCGTAGGTAGTATGGAAATATCAGGAGTCTCAGTAGCTGCTTATAGATTTTAACTGGGTAATGTTCATTCCACCAGCAGTGCCCTTGACCCAGAGCTCGTGCTGGGTGGTATATTCGATAGGAGATCTTTCCTCCTAAAACAATCATGGATCGATTGCCACTTTGTATTTGCTGGTACAGATGAGACAGGGGGTGCTGATTTAGACATTGGGAGTAAGCCTGTTTCAGCTCTTTCCCCAGCAGAGGCCCTCTCCCCAGCAGATGTATCTTGGGCTGGGTGTTTTACCTTATGACCTTCAATTATGTCTGTTGTAGGATTTTTTGCTGGGACTTCGATTTGTTAAAGGTTATAGAGTTCTGGTTGCACGGATGCTGACTGCCTGGTTTTGCAGAGTGAGTTTTCATCCTTTTGCAGGCAAGATAAAAACCCCAGCCACTGGATGTCTCACCCCAAAAGGCAGACAGTGTATTACAGCTTTGTTTTAATGACCAGGTCCAACCCAGCTGGAGGATGGTAATCTGACTAGACCATTGGGTTTTTTTACTGACTAGAATTATCCTAGGGTGGCCTTGATTAAGGCAAAAATAGATGTAGATGTAGAAGTGATAAAAGTAGAAGTAGATGTGGCTACAAGCAGCCCTATGTGGGTTCCTATAATGCAACCTCTCACCTGCTGCCACTGGATGCTCTTTACCTCGCCTTGTGATCTTACAATTTTGCAGTCACGTAGAACAGCATTGGATCCTGAACTGGGTAGCAGCTGGCCTCAATGTAGGCACAAAAGATGGTGTTATGGCGGGGGAGACTCAATGGTGAGCAAGCCACACCAGAACCTAGGCTGGCCAATTCCACGCACCGTAGTTCTCAACCCTCCGGTAGTGGTCCTATTGCATGGCTACCTCACCTCGTAGCTGATTCTTTGCCCTCTAAAAGCTCCGCTCCTCAAAAGTTCTCCAGAGCTTCCAATTTGAGAAAGAAGGCAGATGGGGGCTTAGGGCAGGAGGTGAAAATAGAAGGCTACTGAAAGAAGGAATTATACTACACTGTGGCATACAGTAGCTCCAGGAGGCTCCACTAGCATCCAGCTCCTTTTATCTCCCCTCTAGTGCATTAGCTGCAAAGAAGATCGCAGCCATCCGTCACTCTGTGACACAGGTCTCTAAATATGGAGCGGGCCATGAGGGGCCGAGTGGAGAGTAAACCACTACTGCCATGGAGCTGTATATTTTGGAGTAGTTGGCTGGCAGCAGGTGGTTCATTATGCAAAGTGGTGCAGTGCGATTTGTCGAGCATCCTGTTGAGCGTCAGTGACCACCGTTACTACTGCGACTATGAGACAGCCACACTGAAATCAACCGTTGAAGGAAGCTGATTCCTTATTCTTCCTCGGTGGACGGGTGGCAAAAGGCAGAAAGCAGAAAGGCGCTCTGCTCTCCGCAATCCGCTCTCTGCCCTGCTCGGCTTTGATTCTGCTCGCTCTGCCTCTCGATCATGTGCTCCCAATCACAGGGTAGGATCCTGTGCTATGCACTTGTTCTCCAGAATAATCTGCCACTTGCTACATCATCAAGAGCACAACAGGATGTAGTTCTTGTTTTGTCATCAACATTATTTTCTTCACCCTTTTCAAGAAAAATTTGATCAAGTATCTTGGCTTCTCAAAACACTCTTTAGAAGAAAGTGAAGCTAACAAGGAGTGGACTCTCAAGTGCCACCCTCCTGGACATGGCAGAGGGAAGGTTACAGAAACAGAAAGCTCAGTTGGCAGTCATGATGAAAATGAACTTGTCATTGTTGATGTTGAGAGTGGCCCTGAGAAAGTGCAAATCACCTCTATTTATACTGTTGCAGTAACAGCACCTTGCCTCCATCCTCTTAAAATCAAATAAGCAGCAACAGGTCCAACCTTAGTCATAGGCTTCCAAAACTAGGGGTGGGTGATAAACTCTGCTCCTCTGGCAGAGTACGCAGAGTTTCGCCCAATCCACGCTCTGCTTTTAGGATGGAGTTTCGGAAAAACGACACCAAGCGCCTTGTGGCGGAGTGTTTTTGTTGCGTGGCTCACCAACGGTAAGTTGGTGAGCAAGAAAACCAAGTGCCAGACCACCTCCCAGCAAGATTTCTCCAAGCGGGCGGTTGCAGCAGGTCACTACCGCTCGCGTTGAGAAAGCTTCCGCTTGCAGTGAGAAAGCTGCAGCTCAAGTAGAAAATCTACTCGAGTGGCCGAAAAAAGCAGAACCCTCTGGTGCGCCGTGTGGTGCTGTTCACAATGATTTTACAGTGCGGGACAAGCTCCCGGTGCTAAAAGTCAGCAGGAGCAGCACGACATGCCACAACTCTGCCTCTCACAGTGCTCCTGAAGTCTCGCTGAGCATTTGGGTAACACTGCGGAATTCCATGGAGTCTATCCCTTACGAAACCTCCCATGATGCTGGCACCAGAATACATTCTTGGTTTGCCACTCCCAAAAAATACCTTATCTCCCATGTGGGATTTCTCCACAATAAGGGAAAAGGAAAAATGCATTACAGATTGTATAATTTATTACACTAAAGTTCATTGTGAAATGTTGAGTGGATATCTTGATACCAGTGTCCCACAGGTGTCAAAGACTCGAAAATGTGAATGGTCAGTTGAATCCCTTTCTTTATTGCATGATAGTACTAAACTTCCCAGTAACCACAGTGCCAACCTGCTCTTAAATTTGCATGCAAAAGGTATCAAGTGTCTCCTTAACAGGATCTCATTTAGGATGAAAAGAAACACATATCATAAAAACCTTCTTGGCAACCTTGTAGAACTGAAGATTAAGAGTAATACTTGTGTTATTAGAAAGACACCAAGGGCCATAATTTATTTATTTATTTTTATTTTTTTCCAGAGTTTTATATAGCGCGAACTTGACCCGAATCGGGTATCAGAGCGCTTTACATAGCACCAGTTACGTTACATTAGGACCCACATTCATTTTTGGTAGGCACGGGGAGATTAAGTGATTTGCCCAGAATCACAGGATGTTCAGCGTCATTGCCGAGACTCGAGCCCAGTTCCCCAGATATCAAGAATGGCGATAACATTATTGCCGCTTTAGCGGCAGGAAACTGCCGCTAAAGCGGCGATAAGGGGCTTGATAATATGCCCTATAGAATTCCAATAGAAGCCCAGGTTTGATGTCCTTCACACCAGAACCTGGGCTTCTATTGGAATTCTATAGGGAATATTATCAAGCCCCTTATCGCCTTTCTTGATAATATGGCCCCAAATTCCTTCTGATATCAGTGAAGAGGAATGAGCCAATAAAGAATATCCAGAAGTGGATCCAATAGAATTTCCACCTGCATGAAGCATATATCAGGGACAAAACTAATAGCAAGGGAGCAAACAAAGTTGTGAAAATGGAATAAATTAGGGGGGGTGGAATTAATGTATTGTATTTTCAGTTAGTTATGCAAACTTTCTGGAAATTTATTTTAAAATGTACATAATTACACAAAATGCAAGTCCATTGTTTAGCACAGTATTTTATTGTGAAATGTGCCCTTGCATTATTTTTTTATACAAGAATGCATTTCACTCTAGAAATAATAGCACAAAAAACACAATTGCTGCCATTATGGTTCTGGTTGTTCGCATTGTTTAAGTGGTCCTGCTCTATAATTATGCCACAAATTGCAGTGTAATTACACAACATGGCGTATTATTGGAATTTCATTAATTTGGTGTAACAAGCATACAATTAAGTTTCCTGAAATTATTCAAGTTATGCAAAAAGTAATTTCAATTTTCAGGCCTTGTATAAATTAGGGGTGGGTGGCGAACTCCACTCCACCAGCAGAGTTTGTGCAGTCATGCCCACTATACGCTCAGCTTGGAGCGTGTAGTTCTACAAAAACTCTGCAATCCACCACCCAATTAATTGCCTCTTGGTAAACCTTAGGCGAATTCAGTTGGCAATACCTTGCACATATATCGGAAAAGTCGTTACACCTGCTGCCGGAAATCACACCATAAACCTACTGTGAGGAAATAGGGTTCTATGGCAGTAATCCCCCACTTTTTGCCTGGCTTTTGATGTAACTTTGACTGTAGAGTACTGGGTCCCTGCTGACCAGGTTCCCAGTACCAGTGTTCTTCCCCTAAAAACATGTCCACAATTGGTACTTCTACCCACCTGTAAGTCCCTCGTAAGTTGTACCCTGGGTACCTAGGGCCTGGAGTCAGAAGAGGGTCCCTTGGGATCTCCTCACCAGGACCAGGACACTGCCCCCACAACTGGCATGCCCCTGTGAGGTAAAGAAAATGACCAAGTCAACATGGCACACTGCCTGTGTGCCATGCCAGCTAGCACTGCCCATGATTTAGGTAAGCCACCCCTCTAGCAGGCCTTACCATTCCTAAGGCAGAGTGCACTATATCCCAGGTGTGGGCATATCTGCATGAGCAGATAGGCCCCTACAGTATTGGGGTCTATTTCCTAATATTGTAAGTGCCAGTAAAGCCATAGAGAGTACATGGGCTGGGTACTTGACAACGCTAGTTCCACCGAACCATGATGGCTTCACTGAACCCAGGAGTGTTTGGTACCAAACAGCTCCTTGTAATAAATCCACACTGATGCCAGTGTGAGATTTATTAAAACATGTACTTAGAGTGCATCTCAGAGGTGCCCCCTGAAAACCTACTGATCCTGGTGTGGGCACTGACTGGCTTTAGGCAGCCTGCGGTATGCAGACATGCTTCTAGACCACTGGGTGGAGAGCCTCTGCTCTCTGGGACCAGAAACAATGCACATCCTGGACAGCGGTGTCAAACCTCCTTCCCTAGGATGGTCCAGTACTCGAAGAGGGAACCTTCAAAGACCAGTTGCCTGTGTAATGTGACCCTAGCCTCTGATGCTGATAGCAGCAGATGACAGCCCCTGGTTTACACCCCCACTTTGGGCAGGAAAACCGTCATGAAAATTCAAAAGAATAGAAGGTATGCCCACCTCTGCCAACCTCACTCCTAAGGTGGGGGAGGTGAGATGAAGTACAACTTTGGGTGGCATAATAGAGGGTGTAGCCATCCCAGGTAAGGTGCCCATTGACCCTACGTGCTACTCCCCTAAAACGCCTCCTACATGTAGTAATTAGGTGGCTCCCCCAGACCTAGAAACTATTCGACGGACCAAACAAGAAGACAAAAGTTGACCGCTGAAGGACAAGGAACTGATCTGCTGCAGGAAAAACTTGGCAAAACCTTCACCACTTGCCACTGGTTCGACCACTGGGCCTGCTGCTCTTCCAGAAACCATGCAAGACCTTCAAGAAACTCCGGAGACCTTCCAGCCTTCACCAAGGTGCTAAGAACCTCCCTACGGACTAGAGGCTCTAGCCCCGGCATCCGACAGTGGTGTCGACGCAACTTACCGATACAAAAGAACTCCACGACTGCAGTGGTAGAGGGCCAGCACTTATGTTGACGCAACTCTGCCCTGCCAGAAGAAAGCATCTCAGCCAGACGGCCTCCTTGACTTCGAGGGATCCTCTCTGCCCAAGCTGTGCCCAGTTCCGTGTCTGAGAGCCTGTACCCTTCTCCAAGTGGCCCTGTCAGCCTCCTCCGGTGCCTTCTGCACTGACTGCAACTACTCTGTGATGGTACAACGACAGCGAAATTCCTCCTTTTCCGATCCACACAGCTTTCTGCCAGCGACTTCGAAGGTAGCTGTGTTGGCGGTCGGCTGAATACCATTCCGCTTCCTTGCGCTCCACAGACCGCAAGGGTAAATATTTTTTCCAGTATCCACCCCTCAGCATAGATACTGAACCCCACACCTTCTGGGTGCCCCCAGTCCCACACGACCTATGTGCACCCAGTGCTGGTCTGAGACACCCAAAGACTGGACTGGAACTGTAAGTGCCATACTTGCCTGTATTTTTAATCAAAAGCATACTTATCTGATTGCAAAGACCTTGGTCTTAAAAATGAGATATAAACAAAGTATAATTTTCTTAAATTGGTCTGGATCTCCTTCTTGAGTTGTGTGTCCATTATTGATTACTGTCGTGCAATAAATGTCTTACACTCATCTATGTTAGGCCTAAGGCTGCTCGCCCAAACTACCACTAGTAGAGCACTTTGGGTTTTACATTGAGCCCAGTACACTTTTGGGGAACGCCTGAACTCTGTGCACGGTATTGCCACCTAGTGGCAATATCATATACAGAGGTAGCTTCCTACATCTAAGCAAACACAAGGAGATGATGGACGGAGCGCTAAACTTTTCAGACACTCACCCCCAGTCACAGATCTGGGTTGAATCCATCATCGTTCTTTAGCTCGCTTCGCCACCCCAGTTCAGACACAGCTATATGCAAATCAGTCTTGACCCTGTGCCTCATGGGATCAGTCCAGCCCGAACTGCCAAGCCATGTCTTCCCTGGACCGGAAACAAGCATCCTGGGACCGGTTTTGGGCTAACAGGTTCAAGGAAGACGAGGCTTGGCAGTTCGGGCTGGACTGTTCCCATGAGGCACAGGGTCAAGACTGATTTGCATATAGCTGGGTCTGAACTGAGGTGGCGAAGTGAGCTAAAGAATGAAGATGGATTCAACCCAGATCTGTGACTGGGGGTGAGTGTCTGAAAAGTTTCAGTGCTCTGTCCATCATCTCCTTGTGTTTACATTGTTCGTCCTAAGTTGGCAGGGTATGCCCAGACGTGGGTCCCTTGCTCACTTTGCCACTGGATTCTAGCTAGCCTGGCTGATGAAGGGTGTTACCCAGAAACCGGTCCCAGGATGCTTGTTTCCGGTTCAGGGAAGACCTGGCTTGGCAGTTCGAGCTGGACTGTTCCCATGAGGCACAGGGTCAAGACTGATTTGCATATAGCTGGGTCTGAACTGAGGTGGTGAAGTGAGCTAAAGAATGATGATGGATTCAACCCAGATCTGTGACTGGGGGTGAGTGTCTGAAAAGTTTCAGTGCTCCGTCCATCATCTCCTTGTGTTTAGCTTCCTACATCTACCCAGTGTCAGCTGAGCGAATTTCATCTGATTAGAACCGGCACCAGAGAAAACAGAAAGCCTGTTTAGTTCATTTGTTCAGTGGTGCAGCAAAGGGTTGTGCCATGTGTGCCCGGTCAGAGAAAAGGATGCAAAAAGTATAATGTGGTGATCTAGTGTTCATAGTTTCATGATGTCATGTCAGTAGAATGTAGAATGTCCAGTGAGGGTTGCTAAGTGAGGGATTCTATGTTGGGCAGTTACTCTGGGACCTTGAGAAGCTGTGGCTAATAAATGTTCAGCTTGAAGAACATCTGTCTCCCTATGGTCATTACAACCTTCATCACTACAATTTGGCGACGATTTAGCCACAGCGAAGAACCCACGCACCAAGAAGCTCTGCCTCAAGAAGAAAAAAAAAAGAAAACAACCAAGTAGAAGCCGTCCCAGACTAGAACTCAACGGAAACAGAATGGCAGGCTTGTATATTTTCATTATAAGCCGCAATTAAGCGCTAGACTGAAAAGAAACGCTAAGACAAAAGATTGTGACAAATAAGTGTCGTGTAATCGCGTTTCATCGCGCTGCGCATTCAAGGAAAAATAGAAGAGTGGTGCCTGCTCAACCGGATCAACTGATCTGAGTGTGGATGTGTATGTATCCCCTCCGTGACTGAGAGAATTGGGGGAACGTTACCACATTATTTACTCTTCTGGGAAACATCTCGCTCTGGGTGTACTCAGCAACGTTGTATAGGGAATTGGCTCCCTGCCGAGTGTGAGAGATTAACATCGGGAAAGCAGACAGACTGTGATCGATGTCTGTGTCGGACATCTATTTGCCGAATTAATTGCATTCCGGTGTTTATTGTAACACGCTTGGCTGCCATTAACTGTCACCCTCACGCATAATACAAGAAATTATGGGAGCGCAGAGTCGAACGCGAGGCAGAGAACGTTAGAGAAGCCAGCCATGCGCGTCGTACCAAGCGAGAAGCCAGCCATGCGCGTCGTACCAAGCGCAAGACTTTAGAGAACAACAAGCCAACATCGTGCGTTGAGTCTAACGCGTGTCGAGCCAAGAACGAATAAAAAAAAATAAAAGATTGAAGCCAGTGTGAAGTTGTCACAGTTTGGCAAGAAACTACACCACAAACAAGTCAGGCGAACGAAAAGCCAAGGAGAAAATAAAAAGAGAATTTTAAATGAGGTGCAGTCGAGCGTTGGGGCAAAGCAAGCGTGCAGCAATAAGAGGAAAAAAATGAAGGTTGTGACAGTATACTGGAAACAGTGAAGGATAAGGAAGAAACAAAGAGAGCAAGTACACAGCAACGCGTAGAACTCTGACTTACCTCGTGTTGTGCATAAACTGTTCTCACGTCCGTTTTTGAAACAAATGAATAGAAGATGGACTACAGGAAGTACATCACATACAAAACATTGTGAACAACTAGAACGCTGACTTTATACACAAAAGAAAGCTCTTTGGAGGGCATTTTGTTGTCAGGATAAACAGTTAAACTCAAAGAAGAGTTATAAGAGGAAATCTAAAGTGGGAACTTTATAGAAGTTACTTTAGAGACCACACTTAAATATTTTTTATTTATTTTTTTTTGTTTAAAATTGAGTGGGAGTTTAAAAAAAAAAAAAAAAAAACAACACGAGAAAATGTTTTAACAAATTACTTAAAACCAATCTAAAGAATTCATATACAGAGGGAAAACAGATTGTTTTCTAATTGAAGCAAATTTTGTTTTTATGTATATTGAATATTATTGATAAACTGTGCACATTTCAAGAGAAATATATATTTGAGAAGAAAGGAAGCAAGATTCCTGCAAAATAGGTGAAATGGCAACTATGCAAAATGTGGGTGCTCCCCCCCCTTTTCTCCAATCTCCGGGGGATCCGCCTGTACCGTGGAGAAATTGGTACAGAGCTTTTACAAAGTATTTAGGGGCAATTGGTGGGAATAGATATCGACCTGAGCGTAAAAGATTTTTATTGGAGCACAATTTGGGCTTTGAAGGCCAATCTATTTATGAACACCTCCCGCCGTATATCATTGCCCAAAATGAAGAGGATTTAGATGAATTTGAATTAGCCGTTAAGAAATTAGAGAAGCAATTTGATGTACAACCCAGTTTGATTGTGAATAGACACAAGTTCTTTACAAGAGAGCAGCTACAGGACGAATCTATAGATACTTATGTAGCTGTTTTACGTATGTTGGCAGCGGAATGTGAATTTGAAAATTTTACAGACCAACTCATACGTGATCAGATAGTTGTACGGTGTTGGGACAAAAGAGTTCAGGAAAAACTTCTCACACTGAGAAACCCAAACCTCACTGAAACAATAGATATAGTTAAGGGGATTGAAGTTTCACGCAAAGCACTTAGAGAACTCGCACGCAAGGAGGCTAGTGGAGTGTCTGTGGTGAATGAGGGTACCACGTTTAAGCAAAACAATAACTTAAAAAGATTTACAAAAAAAAAAGAGTATAAAAACAGTTTTTTTACACAGAAGAACATTTGTTTTAGATGTGGTAATTCAAGGCATGGACAGAACGGTAAACCTTGTCCTGCAAAGAGCGTGAAATGCAAAATTTGCAATAAAATAGGGCATTTTGCGAAAGTTTGTCAAACACCAAGAGACAAAATTAATTCGGTCCCAGAGGGTGATGTGTGTGACAGCTCAGATGAAGAACAAGATTGTGTTAGAGGAATTAGAGACATGATTGTTGTGGTACGGGATGAAGAGTCAGATTGTGTGGATCCGTATGAACACATAGAGGTGGATGGCAAGGATCTCAGACTTCTCATTGATTCCGGTGCAAGAATGACTATGATAACTGAAGAGCTGTTTGAGGAGGTATGGGGGAAACGTGTGTTACTTCCCCCAGATAGGAATCCAGTAACATACGATGGAAGGAAGATTGAGTTGTCTGGATATTTTGAGTGCCAACTCAAATTCAAGGGGCGTACCATTTCAGGAAAAGTATATGTAGCCAGGAAAGGGTTAGATATTCTTGGATGGTATCATCAAGGCCTATTTGGGATGACCCTTAGACCTGGTAGAGATGTGCAAGTTTCCTTAGTAGCTGATGCAGAAGAAAACAAGGGATCATTTGCGAAATGTGAAAATAGTACAAAATGGGTTGACAAATTTCCTAATGTGTTTGGCGACAATTTGGGGAAAATTAAAGGGTTTAAACATAAGATTAAAGTACAAGATAATGTTACACCTGTGAAACACAAACTGAGGAATGTACCTTTCAGTGTACGTCAAGACTTAGCAGACATACTTAAAAAAATGTGTATTGAAGGTGTGATAGAACCCATTGAGTCATCCTTATGGTTAAGTCCTTTAGTTATCGCAAGGAAGAAGAATGGGCAATTGAGAGTGTGTGTGGACTTGAGGAGTCTCAACAAGGCCATTTGGGTTGACTCACACCCACTACCCAGGATAGACGATATTATCAGCACATTTTCGGGATCTAAAATGTTTTCAAAAATAGATTTAGCTTCCGCCTATCATCAGATAGTACTTGAAGAGGGCTCACGACACCTTACAGCTTTTGTTTCACCTATGGGTTCTTATCAATTTAAACGGATGCCTTTCGGTCTTGCTTCGGCGGCGGCCGTTTTCCAACGTGTATTAGAGAATGTTTTGGAAGGGATTGAAGGGGTGGTAACATTTCAAGATGACATTTTAATAGCAGGAGGAAATCAATCCATTCATGATAAACGCATGTGTGAAGTCTTAGGAAGATTAGAAAAATTTGGAGTTGTGGCTAATCGAGGGAAGTGCGAATTTGGAAAGCATACTATAGAGTATCTGGGTCATGTCATCTCAGAGAGAGGGATTGAACCAAGACCAGGTTTAGTTGATGCCATAACCAAAGCACCCACTCCCAAGAGTAAGGAGAATGTAGCTTCTTTCTTAGGCCTTTGTGAGTTTTACTCAAAATTTATTCATAATTTCTCGGCAAAAACTGTAGTGTTAAGAGAATTATTAAAGAAAGAGAAAAAATTTGCATGGGAGAAAGTCTGCCAAGATGAATTTGAAGGTTTAAAAAAAGAAATTGTCTCAGCTGGGGTCCTTGCACCGTTCAACCCTTCACAAGAATGTATAATAACTGTGGATGCAAGTAATGAGGGTTTGGGCGCTACCATTGCTCAGATCAAAGGAAAAACTGAAGTGACTATAGGCTTTGCTTCTAGATCCTTGAGGGCTAATGAGAAAATATTCTCTGTCATTGAAAAGGAACTTTTGAGTTGTTGGGCAGTGGAAAGATTCAAATGTTTTATATGGGGTAGAAAATTTGTGCTAAAAACTGACCACAAACCCTTAGTCAGTATTTTCAGCGGGACGACCATCAAAGACCATACCCCAAGAATAGCAAGATTGAGCTCAAAACTTCTACAGTACAATTTCATTGTGGAGCACATCCCTGGCGGTAAAAACATAAGAGCAGATTACTTATCTCGCTCACCTTTAAGTTTTACTGATTATCCAGAAAACTGTGAAGAAAATGACGAAGAATGCTTGATTGCCAGTGTTGACATTTGTCATGACACTACTTTTTCAGAACATGAATGGTTTTCAGAATCCACAAAAGATATGGAATTAGAAAGTGTAAGGAAGTATGTCATGTATGGGTGGCCAAAGGAAAAAACACTAGCACAAGAATTACAACCCTACTTCAAAGTAGCAGATGAACTGTCTATTGAAGAAAAGGGGATGTTGGTACGGGGAGATAAATTTATTCCACCCGTTTCTTTGAGGCCTAGGATCATTATGTATGGCCACGAAGGACATTTGGGCCAAACCATAACTAAAAGGAAAATCAGAGATAGTTATTGGTGGCCAGGGATGGATTCTGCCATTACAGCTAGTGTTAGGGGATGTGTTGTTTGTGCATCTAGTGACAAAGGACTTAAAACCGAAGCTGTGCCTTTACAGCCTGTTGAATTGCCAAACACCGTTTGGTCTAAGCTTGCCATTGACTTCATTGGTCCTTTCGGTATTCTTCCAAGAAAGTTAAGATTTGCTATTGTAATTGTTGATTACTACAGCAAATGGTGGGAAGTAAAATTTGTAGAAGAACCCAACACTCTCTCTGTTGTAAGATTTCTAAAAAATTTATTTTTAAGAGAGGGCTTTCCTAAAGAAATTGTCTCGGACAATGGTGTCCAATTTGTGTCCAAAGAAATGAAAAGCTTCCTTGACAGCAATGCCATCAAACACAAGTGCGTTGCCCTATATCATCCTCAGGCCAATGGTCTTGTGGAGAAGATGAATCGCACACTGTCAGAGTATATCCAGTGGGCCATTCAGAACAAGTTTGACCTTTCCAACTCTGTTGATGAAATGTTGTGGTCTCATAGATGTAGTCCAAATGCTGTGTCTGGTTTATCACCTTTTGAAATGTTACGAGGACGCCCACCTGCTTCTAGGTTATGCCCTGCATGGTTAAGAGAGTGTCAGCATAAAAGTGATCACATGTCACTTATAGACCAAGTTGTGAGACCCAAAGTTGAAGCATCTCAGAGTAAAATGAAAAGTCACTATGACACCCTACACAGAGTCAAACCTGTAAGACAGGAATTATGTGTTGGAGATTGGATTCGTGTAAAAGATCCGAATCATGTTCCTAAGGGGATGTCAAAATTCAAATCCCCGGTCAGAGTTGAAGTTGTTACCAGGAATGCGGTGAGAACAAGCAGAAACGAATGGTGGAACAAGGGAAGAGTGGTGAAGGTGCACTTTGTTGTCCCTCCCCACGATTCTAGTGTTTCATTCAAGCCGTCTTTGCAAACTCGTGGTGTTCCTTTTTCACCTTCTCCTTCTAAGCCTGAACCTGAACGTAGGAGTAGTGAACGGAACATTACCAAACCATTAAGGTTTCGTGACCAATGATCATAGTCACTGTATCTTTTGCTGCGTATTCTTGCATTTGTGCAGTGTTATTCCATTCACCGATGCTCTTGTTCAGTTGTATATTTTACTGCATTTTCTTGTATTTGTGTATGTTATTTTATTCACTCTGTGTTCTATTTCTGTTGTTGTAAAGAAGGGAGATATTGTGGTGATCTAGTGTTCATAGTTTCATGATGTCATGTCAGTAGAATGTAGAATGTCCAGTGAGGGTTGCTAAGTGAGGGATTCTATGTTGGGCAGTTACTCTGGGACCTTGAGAAGCTGTGGCTAATAAATGTTAAGCTTGAAGAACATCTGTCTCCCTATGGTCATTACAACTTTCATCACTACATATAATTAGCAAAATTTTCAGTGTTTTGGACACTAAAACAATGTTGTTTCACGCAGAGCAGCTCCAGAGACACCTCTCGTCCTTCGAAGCAGTAATTAATTACTATCAGATTTGCCTCTGCACAAATCGCTTGTGTACAAAGAATTTCACTTTAACATGCAATACCTTCCAGCACACCGAGTGCAGGAGAACATTCATGGCCATAAGAGACACTCTCCCAAAGGTAACTCAATGCAATGCAGAGGTATATCTAGCTTCTGTCTTATGCCAGCCTTCTCAGTTGTGTCCTTGATACCTAAAACCAGCTATTGCCCATCCGCCTTCTTTATTATTCCTGACCTGTAGGTCTTTAACAAGAGCAGCAAGATTCTTCTGCACAAATCACCCCATATCATGTAATTATGACAAGCTATGACAAGACATTATGACAAACAGACGCCTTCCTGAGACCGCTGTGTCAGGGTCGCCTATGATTTGTAGCGCCTTCTGGTCTGCACCTGCTAAACAGGCTCCACCCCTGCTGATCTTGTAATGATGACTTATTCATACCCCAATCCGATAACATAGTGCTGAAACTGAATCAAACCCAGAGGCGTTGTACAGCTCAAAGCATTCTAAGAAATTTATTAAACTGCTACTGATCGATTAAATCGATACTGTGAGGAACTGGTGTTGTTACGACGAGACCTATCAATCTTTGAGGGCTATGACGCGCACCAGAGCTAGCTTACGTCTACCCATTTCCTATTATATGAATGTCAATATATGTTTATTGTAAACGCTCTTATATATTTTGCATGCAGAGCCCAGATTTTGTTGAGATGAATGTTGTAGCCAGATTTCTGTGAGACAAACATTCACTTGGATATTTTAGACGCTTTGGTGTTCTTAGTGATGGCATGCTAGTTTAGTAATGTGTGCGTGTTTCATGCACTGGCATTAGAGTCTAGAATTTGTAAAGAAAAAAGTACCTACTTTATAGTTTACAGATTTACTGCCATTTAAAGATGGCCAGCTCAATGGACCTTATCTCGGTAAACTCTGTAATGGGTTTAGTCTTCTTTCCACTATCATTACGTAATAGCATCAACTCTTTCCACTTTCTGTCAGTGCCTCCTGCTTCTAGCTCGTGTTTTCATGTTAGCTTTTACGACAGAAGTTTGGATGCTTGGTGGTGACAAAAGTATGCTCACCCCTATCTGTAGGTAGGTGCGACCTTGCCTCGAGTATGCACTGGGGAAAGCAGGGGAAAAGAATATGTGATGTCTCTAGTGCTCACCACCGACACGGTGAGGGTGTAGCATAGCGTGTTCTTCGGGGGCCATGAAAGCTCTGAGCTCTGCATGTTGTTCTAGGGCTGTGCTACTATTGGTCCTTTCCTTCTGCCATGGTGCACAGCAGCCGCGGTCCGTGCAGGTAACAGCGGTGAGGCGGTGGGACCGTGTAAGGAGGGATATCGAGAGTTGATGCAGAGGGAAAATTAAATAAATAATTTATTTTCCCTCAGCATCGTCCCTCGAAATCCCCCTTTACCCGGCCCCACCGCCTCACCGCTGTTACCTGCATGGACCGCGGCTGGTGCACACCCTTGTGATTAGCTGCCGTCTGGTTCAAAATGATACACTTTAACGTTGCAAATTCCTTTTGCTTATATTCCAAACAGAAGAGACTACTCCGCCTGCTTGTGGAACTCCACAGAATTTTTCAATAACTCTGTGGAATTCCGCTGAGTGAAACTCCGCAAGCTCCGCCCAGGTCTAGTATAAATGCTTTGCTAGGTATCCCTAACTTGAAAATGCTTCCTGCTGCATGATTACGCCAGAAACTGACTCCAAATGAAAGACTATACTTCATCTTGGCTCGGAAACCTCCAAAAGAATTCACTGAATAAACAACCATCTTGGAAAAGCAGTTTATAAGGTTTTCGTATGCCCCTTCCTCAAACTCATGACTTTACACAGCTCATGATCACCCCTACTGGAATACCTGAGTACAGTTGAGGTAGTGAGCATGCTCAATACACACTGGGCGGTGCATCCAGTAACATGCTGCGTGGAGGAGAAAACCTTCTTATACTGAATGCTTTCAATCTCTTATAGGCTCTTGGCTCCTAAAGCTCCAGCCGTATCTGAGTACCTTGGAAGGAAATGGTGACTAAGAAGGAAGCAGGAACTGAAAAAAACATCTTCCAGGTAACACTTACTTTAAGAGTATCCTTTCTAGTGGATCAGAAATTGAAGAAGGCCTCAAAATCTCCCAGAATCACAACTTTCTTGTATTTTATATTTAAGTTGCCCTTGTGCCATAAACAGAGGATATCAAAGAGAAGCTGATGATAAGAATCAGGAAAATATAGCTTCAGTTGAGATAAACGAAAGATAGAATGAATATTACATGTACAAGGTAACTTCAGCCAAAGGGCCCTGGACTGAGGTGATGAATTTTAAGAAATGGACCAAACAATTATGCTCAAAATGTAACTGGCAATGTATAAAGTTGAAGAAAAAGAGAGGACAGCCAAACCTTTACACCAGTTGAAAATGTTTTATCTTTATATATCAGAATTTCCATTAATCTTGATCTCAGAACAGTGTAGACGTTCAGAAACAAGTCGCCTATACTTCTATTACTGATTCAAATAATCACTAGCACACTATCCAAAGGATCAATATGAGGAGAAGAGACAAACATTATTGAATGAATTCTATGCTAACTAAAAATGGTGAACCTTGTTAGCACTATTATAAGAAAACTCAGCAAGTGGTAAGGAGAAAGGCCATGTGACTTAGTTGCATTAGTGTAGCAGGTAGAAATTGATCCAATGCTTGCATGACAAAATATTATCCACTTAAACATTGTGGGACTATAATACCATGATGAAAAAAAATGTAACCACAAAAATATTGACTTTGCATGCGTCTAATGTAAATGACAAAAATGTCAACTACCAAAATAGTGTGGTCCAAAATATTAACCTTCTAATATTAGGTACATGCATTTAAATGTAATTACCATCTTTATACATTAAAATAAAACAGTGAAACCTTTTTATTTGCTAGATTTTTCACAATACATTTGGCATAAAAATATCATATACTCATTAATTTACTAAATTTAAAATGTATTTACAAAGTTGTATAACTTTAAAAACTTTACCAATGAATAAAGAAAATTAAGACATGAATGACAATAAACATATTTTACAAAGAAAAATCATTCCTAAATAAAAAATACGTGTCTTATATTAAAGAATAAAATAAACCATAAACATATAATTTCTTTTTTTTAAATCAACATATGCCATTTGAATAAATGTATTCGATTCAAAAACTTTATGCGGCATATATAAACAGCCGTAAAAGTGGATAAAAGAATAAAAACAAATACAAGAGATTTAAACCTGTAGACATAATCCAAGACAGTACTTAAAAATGAATTAATAACTTCATCCTTATTCGCAATATACTGTTAATAAACATCAGATCAAATTAATAATGCTACAGTCTTCCAATATATAAAACATAATACTTTTCCATGCATTAATTGGTTTCAAGATAAAAAGTGCATCATTAGAACACACCCGACTATCATTCAGGTCAAGCATAAATTTCAGGGCGGCAATATGTGATCTGATTTTTCGTGCTATCAGAAGGGGATTTAGATAATAATACATAAAATTCAAATAAAAATCACAGAATAACATAAAATGAATTGTACTTTGCTTGCTCAGCCCATCACAGGGACAAGGAAATTGTATCTGGAGGGCATGATTTCATGGTAGGGAAGGCCGCCAAATGATGGACAGTCCTAAATCTAAATCTAGGTAATACAAAATGATGCGATAAATTAATAACCCTAGATAAATAGTTTTGGCATCCCTCCTCCAGCAAAAGCGACATATAAAATATAACAGTTGGCGTTCCCACTTCAGACCCTATACGAGATACCCTTCGATGATTCATAAAGGTATCTTTGATAGACAGTTTGGTTGGTGAGATCACCTGTGAGAGATTAGACCGGATTGGCATCTTGAACAAACTACTAAAGATGGAATTAATGTAACCTAACATGGGAATGGTCAAGGCTTTGTCTAGGGACAGACAATCTAATATAATGGATTTAGTAAAGCTGGTTTCATCTTTAACCCATATAGAGTGCCAGAGCAGCAAAGGACGTAACATAAGCAGGTCCTCTAGATACTGTAGCCCAACCTCTTGGTGGGTAATCTCCAAAGAGGCAGATATAGGGAAACATAATAGACGTTTTAGGAAGCAATTTTCCTCGACCTGCAATGGTTTGCTGCTAAAAAAACACCAAACGACAGCCACTTCTACTGATTTTGGCTCTAACATTAGTTACCTCATGCAGCCATGACCCATTACTTGCAAATGTAATACCCATATAGCAGAAGGTATTAACAGTGGCTATTGGGGTATTATCAATGTAGAAAGATCTACATTTGTTTGGCTTATTCCCATATATCATGGAAAAAGTTTTAGTTTTGTTAACCACTAATTTCCTTGCATAGATAAATTCCCCAAAAGTATTAATTAATCTCTGTAAGCCAACCGGGGTCCTAAATAACAAAACAGCGTCATCTGCATATAATAGCACTGGTATAGGACTCCCGGTGACTTGTGGGACATCTGCTTGGACCACCTGAAGGGCCTTGTCCACCTCGTTAATAAACAAGTAAAACAATAGGGGGGGAAAGGACACAACCTTGCCAGATGCCTCTTTTCACATTGAAATTTGAGGTACACCTATCATGGGTACAGAAATGAACCCTACTTGATAGGTTCTCATACAGCCTGGCCAAAAAACAAATAATAGGTCTTTGTGACCCCAAGGGCAAGTAGAGTTGTCCAGAGGATGGAATGATCTACTAAGTCAAATGCGCAACTTAGATCTTCAAAGCAAAGGTACAATGTACCATCTTTGACACGAGAATATTTACCTATTAGCAGATCCATGGTCCAAGTTCACGCATTGCTGTAAGGTCCCCAGCACTTTCACCAAGGAATCTAGAAGCGATATTGGGCCCTCATTTTTCAGTTCAGATTTACTGCCCTTTTTGTAAATAGGTATAATAATGGTGGTACCCCATGATTTTGGAATCATATTGGTTGCGGATGCATTAAAAACCCTGGTAAGAATGGGGCGCCACAAGTCTTTGTCTGCTTTAAAAGCGTCCACTGAGACCCCATCAGGGCCTGGTGCTTTTCCCGCTGTGCTTTCTTTTAGGGCTACATTTACTCCCGCTACTCATATCGGGCTGTTTGAACATACCCACCCATGCATCACAAGGAACATGGGAGAAAAACTCTGGAATTGTATCAATCTTTAAGAAAGGTGAATTGACTGTATCCCAGAAAAGTTTATTATCTGAGGTTTCTGCAGCCTGAGGCAATTTAAGCCAAGCTTCCTCTTGAAGCTCTTTTTTTCTGAGCAACTAGGACCTGTTTATAGTTAAATCAAAGGGTCTTAATCAGCACATTCTCTCTGGGTTGACAATGAAGGGCCAGTTTCAGTTGCTGGGAGGCCTTAGTACATGCATGATCAAACCAACCTCTGCATTTTCTTAGTACTGGATTACAAGTGCAGGTCAATAAAGAATCAATAGAACAAGTGAAATGAGTCAAACTAACCAGTAACTGGTTGGGATAACTTCATCATTGAGACTGTAGGAGATATCGACATAATTTCTAGAAAATATATCATGCAATAATCTGGGGGGCTCAATGCCAGCCCACATGATACGTACCCCATTTGGTCTACTAGGGAAAATATTATATATACTAAATGGAACTTCGCACTTCCTCAGAAAAAAACATCAATATAATGGAATTATGGTCACTTAATACCGACTGGGAGACACTAGGTGTACCACACATATTACTAGCATAAGCAAAAATCAGAATGTGATCAATGACAGTTGGAATCTTACCTCCATTATTATCACAATCACATTTGAGTAACTGTAAATCAAATTTGGTAATCATAATATTCAATGAACCCTTATACTCATTATGACAAAAATGTGTATATCCAGCCCCATCCTGGTTAGTAAACCCACAGACCTGAGTAGCAGACATTGGGCAAGCTTGGATATTAAAAATACGAGTACAAAACTAGTATGAATAGAAAATTAAAGTGTATCTAGGCCATATTCAAGTGCAGAGCCCACCTGGCTACGGGTGGAATCTAATACATTATTATAAAAATGAGCCAATAGCAAGTCCTGTTCCCCTTTAATTGTTAACCAAAGTACTTGCGAATGAGGCCCAATTGTTAACGATTTCTTGACAAACACAGAGAGTTTATTTGAGATAAGAATCATAAGGCCCCCTTTAGCCCTACCAGCAGGGGAGGGTACAGTCTCTAAACAGTGTAATTAGAAACATCAACCTAGATAGGAACTAAGCACCATGTTTCCTTTATACAGATTACATCGAGATCACCAATAAAATGAGACCACTCTGGAGAACACAACTTGTTTGCTAAACCACCCACAGTCCATGTTGCAATTGTAGAGCCTCCATCTGATATTAAACTAGGGTTACAAAGAGATGACATATTATTCAGCAAGCTACTAGGACGAGTGTTAACAGTAGTGTTATTCTCTAATCTTATGTAGTCGGTAGTTAACTAGTACCAGCCAAGGGGTTGTCTTTTGAGATAGTTCCTTAAAGATCCAAATCAGTATCCACCTTATTATCCCACAGGGAGGCATCATCATTCATTGAAAAAAAACACGTTAAGTCAGTCATTGCCCTGTAAAGCACTCAGTGCTTGAAACCTGTTAGATACAACCAGGGGTGGGCAGGGTGGAAAATGTAAACCTAGAGCATTAGACATATTATGGGCAATATTATCTGTAGGATGAATGTTACATAGGTGCCTATAAAAGAAACCTAAAGGCAGAAGAGACATATTCGGGCCAGAGGGAAGAGAGATGTGGCCCTAGCTAAGACTTCTCTTGCCCAATTAGGATACTGGAAGTTAATGACTATACAGTCACCTTTGAAGCTCTTTCTCGGAGGGCCAACCCATCCTACTCTCCTAGTGAGTAATATTTGATGTGCTTTCCCCACTGGATAGTGACACTTCCCATGGAGTCAGTGTACCAATTTATTTTTCAAAGATTCATGGGTTTCTATTTGATCTGGCCTCAGAGGGGGGACGTTAACTAGAACGGCCACATAAGGGCAGGATGCTGGAGGCTGATTGATTGTTATATGACCTCTACATAATTCACAACATTTTCACCTGAAGAATCTAAATTTGTTGGCTACAACTCAGTATAATGCAGAAGGCTTGGGGTAATGAGCCTTAGTCGCTGAAGCTGACTGCAGAATAGACTGTGGATTATTCTGGGGAACAAGTGCACAAGCAGAACACCTTTGGGTTGGCCCAGAAATGGAACTAACCCCAGGGTGCATTCCCATTTGATGTTGAGTTATCCCTGAGTTAGATACTGACAAACAATGTACTATGGCTTGTGGTAATGACGTATCTGTGTTATCGTGCCTCAAATTACCAGGAGAAGATTTTTGGCAAAAAGACCTGATCTTATCGACTTCTCCAATCAGGCATTCCAACTTCTCTGTAATTGGGAATAATAGCTCTTTCACTATAGTTGCTATTGTATTCGTAAATGGTGCCCAGTGTGTCTCATCAAAGAGAACTGAATAATTATCGGCCTCATCGAGGCGGCAGGCATACGTGTACATGTTCCACCAGCTGCCAATGGGGCCTTCTTACACTTTCTCTTCCTCTTTGATGTTGGTGGACGAGTGATAGAGGTAGGGGCCTCGGGGGAGAAATCTATCACAGGCTCTGATAACAAATGAGAAGCTGTAAATACGTCCAAACCCTCAACTTTGCAAGAACATTGCGGCACCCCTTGCTGCAACTCACAAACAGAAGGCAAGGCAACATCGTCATTGGGCATCCCAACCCCCCCTACACCCAAGGAAAGACATCGCTCTGCCAGTTCTATTTCTTTAGAAATAACATTTACCGCCAACACTAAAAAAGAATCAATTTTGGTGCAGATGTGACATTTGTGGCCTTACACTTGCCCATGCTGTCGGGTGAAAGCCTAAAAATGACCAGAGATGACAAAAGGATTTGGTCCCAACACAGTGACCAAATACCCGACTTACAAATACGCGTGAGGGAAATAAAAAAAAACATATAAACATTAGATCAAAAATGGAAAAAAATGCTATCCGCTACTGCAAAGAACCCTGCTAGACACAAGCTTTAAAAAACCTGATCCCCCACAAATTATCAATACAATAGGCACTATTAAAAATAGAACAACAACATCATATAAATGGACCTAGCGGCTCCTACAACTTAAACGCTTAAGACTCAATAACAAAGCACAACTCCAGCTCCGTAGTTGGCACAAGCCTGGCCCCAAATCTTGTCCAGATGTAGTATAACTATCTGGTTTTGCAAAAGACAAGTCAACAATATAAACAGTACCCTTTTTATTTTATCTTGGGGCAAGTGTTTGGAAAGTGGCCCAGCCCAGCCTCTTCCTGTCAATGACGGGCAAGGACGGGCCCGCCCTTGGCCTGGGCTTCGTCCGGACACGGACTGGGTGCAGCCTGCACGTGTCACGCACAGCGAGAGTAGGAGAGGCGCTTTATAGCACTGAGTCAATCACAGGTTTTTATTTATTCATATGTTATAAATAATGCTTGGAAAATTGGGGCAAAATTCATATTTATTTACAATAGTAAACAAAATACTAAATGGTGAACTATTTAAAAAATGTAATGCAATAGAAAAATAATTAAATAAATAGGATTTTAAGAATACTTTCTTCAAATTTTATAAATAATACTTGAAACTATGTAACATTTTTTTTTTACATTTAAAATAGTCAAAAATAAAAAACAGTAAGGGGCACATTACGATACCCGGCGTAAAAAAATCCGCCAGGCATGGAAGCGGCAAAAATCCGCCCGCACACACCGCCTGAACACCGACCACGCCATTATGAGTACACAAACTGAAAACCGCCATCGGCGGAAAAATCATACAAAATACCGCCCGCCATCGTCCGAGTCGGAGTCAAACCGCCCGCCACGGACGGAAACACGCACGACAACACAAAACCGCCCGCCCTCACGGCCGACACACCGCACGTGAAATTACGATCGCACCGCCATGAGCGCGGAAAAACAACAAAAATACCGCCCGCCAGCGCAAACAACGCCGATGAGAATCGACACGGCAGAAGCCATGGCGCCCACGTACCTGCACAGAAACCATCCGCACACAAAACCAATAGCACACAACATGGCCAACAAGTCCACACAGCAAGGCACGCACAAATACACAAGCACAGTACACATCCCGAAAACACCCCCCGGACAAACAAAAAATACAAAGGCCAGAACCCCAGACACAACACACCTGAAAACAACAGACCATGAGGACACACCCACATAGGTGAGTACAAAAGCAGCACTCCCACAGACCACAACCCCTTGCTACATTGCAAACCAGAGAGGAGAGGAGAGGACACAGTGACACAGCAAGGACAGCAGCACACCACAGAAACGCACACATCACAACCACCACCACCACCACCACCACCAAACACCGGCACCACAAACCCCCTGCACATTACACAACACACACCGCACCAGCACCACAAACACCATGGCACCACAAAGGATGCCCAAGTTCACGCCCATGGAGCTGACGGTCATGGTCGACGAGATCATCAAGGTGTACCCACAAATCTATGGGAACATGGTCCAGCACACACCACTAGCCACCAGAAACAGAATGTGGACCCGGATCGTAGACCAGGTCAATGCAGTCGGGACCCTGCCCAGGAACAGAACCGAGATAAACAAACGTTGGAATGACGTAAAGAGCCTGGTCAAGAAGAAGGAGGGCAAAAACAGAGAGCTGGCTGCCGTCACTGGCGGAGGGAATCCCGCGCTCTTAAGACCTTCAAAGCGTGGGAGGAGAAGGTGCGAGTCGTAATCCATCCGGAGATCCTCGCCGGATTAGCAGGGGGAGTGGAGGCTGGTAAGTACAAACTAATGTATACCAGCACACCGCTATGTACACACATGCGCAACCACCATGCCACAGCTCCCAGGGACAAACACCCCCATGTCCAGCACACAATACACAACACATCACACGCACATGCAACAGACACTACCACACACAGGCCAAACCGAACAACTGTAAGATGCGTGGGGACATGTGTACACTAAGCCAGCCACGTAACCACCAACAGGTCCACAAATATGCCAGAAGCGCCACAACGAGCACCCGCCACACCCATGTGTCCGCCACAGCTGCACCAACTGACAAGTAAGAGGTAAGTGGCAGGAACACAAAGTGCAGTGGGTCGGAGGGGGACAGCTGAAGTACAACACCCACCAGGCCCCCACTCCCACAGACCAGCAAGGTGGAGCACTCCCCACACCCATGTGTCCGCCACAGCTGCACCAACTGACAAGTAACAGGTAAGTGGCAGGAACACAAAGTGCAGTGGGTCGGAGGGGGGACAGCTAAAGTACAACACCCACCAGGCCCCCACTCCCACAGACCAGCAAGGTGGAGCACTCCCCACACCCATGTGTCAGGCACAGCTGCACCAACTGACAAGTAACAGGTAAGTGGCAGGAACACAAAGTGCAGTGGGTGGGACGGTGGACAGCCCAAGTACAACACACACCAGGCCCCAGTCCCACAGCACAGCAAGGAGGAGCATCCCCCACACCCCACACCCACGTGTCAGCCACCGCAGTGCACAACGACAGCCGAAAGGCAGACATCACGGTCCACAGCAATCGGTGTCAGTGGGTGTACAGCCACCCCCACGACCCACTACACCCCCCCACCCCCACAGACCTGCAACATGGAGCACCCCCGCTAAGAGCCATGTGGCATCCAGTACAGTGCACGCACGAACAACTTGCAGGTGGGAAACTGGACAGGGCTGGATTACTGGAGGCATGAGGACCATAACACCACCAACACATGGGACATGTCACGTAGCACACGAACACGCAGCACCGCCCACCGTCACGAACAAGTGAACAATGTGCACACGGACATGAACAGCAGACTCACACCCCACATGACCCATCACAGACATAGCAACACCCAAGGAGCCACGTCTGCATGCACAAGCCACACTGAATATAGTCCCACACGGCAGCCACTGTGCAACTCATCACACACAACCGAAACACCATTGAAGTCCTGTCCATGTAGCCCCTACTGCCTGTCAACCACACACCCCACAACTACGCCTATGTAAGACAAACAACACTAGACGCAACAGAGCGGAACAACAGAAATGCACACGAACACCACTGAACCCATCAAACACACAGACACACCATGCACATACAACATACCATCCATCCATCCATCCCATCCGTCAGCCCCGGTCTCATGAAAGGCATGTCATCCGCACAGCTGCCACACATACAGCAGTCACGCTAAGACACATGCCCATGACCAACCATGTGCCAGAAGTCAATTAAGCGCACGACACACTGTGAGCAACAACACACAACATGGGCCACACCCCCCGAGCACTGCAGTGATGCACATGGCACAGGGCAGCACGCACACCAAGGAGATGGGACAACTGCAATACGTTGGCTGGCACACAACTATCACTCACTCATAACGATGCGTCCAATGCCATGTCCAGTAACCACAACAGACAGCAAATATGCAGGGCATGTCAGGCATGCACACACCTCAGACCATGCACTGTCATGCTGCCACAACACATGTCACGTTCGGCACCCATGGCTCACAGCATGTACCCCAAAAGCATATACCCTCCCAAATGCGAATCTGGGGCATAGCCCCCATGTTGCCATATGCGTTCCTAAGCGTTCCATTTGAACCCCAAAAGCATATCCCCTCCCAAATGCGAATCTGGGGCATGGCCCCCATGTTGCCATATGCGTTCCTAAGCGTTCCATTTGAACCCCAAAAGCATATTCCATCCCAAATGCGAATCTGGGGCATGGCCCCCATGTTGCCATATGCGTTCCTAAGCGTTCCATTTGAACCCCAAAAGCATATTCCATCCCAAATGCGAATCTGGGGCATGGCCCCCATGTTGCCATATGCGTTCCTAAGCGTTCCATTTGAACTCCAAAAGCAAAGTACAAACCAGACCCAGGATGGGCCAGGAGCCCGCATACACCAGAGTCACAATGAGTAGGGGCAAAGCAACACACCCATCGGCATGGCCAATCCGTCCCATGCCACATGTGCACAGCACACAGTCCCATTGCCTAGCACACACACCTACAGATGCCACAGCCACACACTCGCCTCCGGGAAACCCATGTACGAGATTGCACGAACTGCCAATGTCAGACGACTAATACATACTTCGCCAGGTGCAACACAATAACAAATCTCATTCTCTCCACAGGTGACGAACTGCTGGACGCTGGGGATGGAGACAGCAGCCAGCACAGCCAGCCTACAAGCCCCCAACGAGGACACACGGATCTGGAGGATCTGTCCACCTCTTCGGACACGGACCACCAAGCTGGCCCATCTGGCGTGGCAGGGCCCAGCCGCTCCCCAGGACCCCTCCTACCCACCAACCCATCATCCAGGGATGCTGAACAGTCCCAGTCCCCTGCTGCCACTGTCGTTGCGGCCACACCCACGGTCATTGCGGCCACTACCACTGCCGCAACCGCCACCATCGCCGCACCGACCACCACCGCCTCCACCACCACCACGTCTTCGCTGGCACCAGCCCCAGCGCAGGTGGTGGCCCGGCCGACTGGATCCACCCTGGGAGCCACAGCGAGGACCGTGGTGAGCAATGTGGCTAGTGGGCAGGCCGGTGGCAGCAGGACTGGTAGGAGGAGCAGGGTCAGGGAAACGCCAGCCTCCCCTGGGAGCCATGCCCTGCCTCAAATGGACAGAGTCCTTGGGGCCTATGAAGAGGCCCAAGGACAATGGGCCAGGTCTGCTACTGACACGCGGGAGGTGCTGGGGGTGCTGAGGTCCATGGACGCCCATATGGGCCAATTCGTGTCCCGTATGGACCAACTCGTGGACCTCATGGGCCAGCTGGTGGTGGCGGTGGGGTCACAGGCAAGGCCAGCAACACCACCTCCGCCACCACCTGCTAGGGCGCAGGCTCGGGCAGCAGTGTCCACTTCCCCTGCGTCCACAGCCAGTGAGCACACCTCACCCACCACCAGCAGGTCGCCACCACACACCCCCTCCCAAACGTGGAAGGGGCCGTCCGAAGAGGAAACAGATCTCCCGGGAGGACTTCGCACGCTCCAGTCGCAAGTGAGGCAGCCAGCCAGCCTTCCGCCAGCCTTCCTTGACCAGCCACTGCATTGACTTGCTCTACGATCCCACTCCACACAGCCATCTGGATGGCATGTGTGTGTTGGACTATGGACATAGAACCAGTGGGTACACCCTGATCATCACGCAGCCATGACCGACAGCTCATTGTCACTGCACGCACCACTTTTGTCATCACCTTACACACAATCACATGTCACAGTTTGTAATAAATGCACCTTTTTCACTAACTGCTGTTTGTGCCCTGTGTCTTTATTGTACGGAATACAACGGCCACCTTGGGCGGAAAGGCACCTGATGCGTGGCATGGAAATGGAATCCGGAGGGCCTGTAGGGACCTAGGGGTGGGAGACAGAACAGGAGCACATTCAATGAGTGTGTCACACACCCATCACACAGTACATGTCAACAACTACAAGCAATGTACACACATCGCACAGAGCAATAGGGCACAATGCCACAGCCACCAACAGTGGCATACTACCCTGGCCATGGAGCGTTGACACACTGCACGCAGTGAACATACGGCCACCCTGACACAGCACACACACACCTGCATAGATACAGACACATCATCCGTCGTACATGGACACTCACCGTCAAGTGAAGTAGCGGCCGATGAGCTGCTGGCGCACATTCCCAGCTTCCTCCTCTCCGCTGTCCACCTCACTCGAGCTGTCCTGGTCTGCGGGCTGGGGCCCTGGTTGATCTCCGTCATCCACAATGAGGGGGATCTGCTTCCGAATGGCCAGATTGTGCAGCATGCAGCACGCCACCACTATCTGGCACACCTTCTGTGGGGAGTACGCCAGTGCACCCTCGGTGCGGTCCAGGCACCTGAACCTGGACTTGAGGAGGCCAAAGGTACGCTCGACCACACGTCTGGTCCTCCCATGTGCCTCATTGTATCGATCGTCTGCTGGGGTGCGAGGATTCCTCAATGGATTGAGCAGCCATGCCCCATTCGGATACGCAGAGTCACCTGGGTGTGAGGGACACAGAGAACCGTTGCTATTCCAACTGGACAGGGGACAGCATCGCACAACCAGCACGCTACACCACTCCACATACTCACCGACAATACAGCCACGATCCTGTTGCAGATTGGCCATCAGTCGTGGCAAGATGCTGTTGCGCATTATGTGTGCGTCATGGGCCGAGCCTGGAAACTTTGCACACACGTGGGTGATCACCATGTCCGCAAGGCACACCACTTGCACATTCAGGGAGTGCGTGTGCTTCCTGTTGCGGTACAGGTGCTCAGTGGCCTGTGGTGGAACAAGGCCAACATGAGTGCAGTCAATGGCTCCCACGACGTGTGGGATTCTGCCAAGGGCATAGAATGCACCCTTCACTGCCGCCAATTCACGAGCCCTGGGGAATCTGATGTACCTGTTCCGGTACAGCATCATGGCTGCCAGTACATCCCTCAGCACCTTGCTGAACATGGGCTGGGACATCCCTCCTCCACTGCCCACTGTGTGCTGGAATGACCCAGTGGCGAAGAAATGCATGGCGGCCATCACCTTAGCCGTGGGGGTGACAGCAGTCGGATACACCCTGCGGGGACGGAGATGGGGCTCTAACATGGCACACAGTCGATGCAGAGTTGGCCTGTCCAGCCGAAACTTCCTGATTACCTCTGTATCGTCCATGTCCGCCAGCAATTGGTATGGGCGGTCAATGTTCGGTCTCCGCCTGGGTTAAATGGCAGAGGACACATGTCAAAGCAACACGGCACATAGCAATTTCGCATACACATCACTGACATGACTGAGCAAGCACATGAGCCACAGCCCAGCTGTCAAGCTGGGACGGCACGGCCACAATACACTTACACAGGTCTCCCAACAATGGCAATGGCAAGTGAGACATACCACTGCCATGTGCATGCACATGGGGATCTAGGCCCCAATGACTTGCGGGGCGTGCTGATGGGGACTGACTGCATATTCGTCAAGCGGCAACGCCACGGCAACATGAGTGTCTGCTGAGCATGGTACTGCTTCCGAGGCTGGATGAGTATGGCACACGACGACGACGATGTGGGCACGGGCTGAGCGGCCAATACAAGTGGGACCTGTGGCACGAGGGGATATGAGACAGTAGTAGGTGTCAGCACTGCACCCTATGTACAGCACTGTACGGATCACAGCTCCCGAAACATTGACTGGTGTCCACATTGACAGCCCCATGCCAAGACGGCTGTGTGCTTGCAGTCACACGTCACAGGTGAGAGGTTACATTGCACGTGCCAGGTGGCAGTCGTACATAGTGGGAGCTGGCATGTGTGTGCATGTGTCTCCTGTTCAGGATCCACCAGATGGGCGCTGACTCTGTACTGACCATTGGACACAGCATGTTCCGTGGAAGGCTTGTGTGTGTGGGATGGTGGCACTGGATGTGCCTCCGTTGGGGGGGGCCATGCACAGGGCGGGTACGTCGATGATTGCGCATTGTTGGTCACGGTGGGTGCACCAGCTAAGATGTGTTGCCCTGTGTTCAATTCCTATGTCCGCATGATGATGGACTGTGGATGTGGGCAGACTACACATTGGTCGATGTGCTGTCTATATGCATGTGCCTTCACACCAGGCACAGCTGCCCCTGCACATGTGACCCCTGCTGGACTCGCTGCTGGGTCTGTGGAGCTGATGCACCTTCTGCGCGTGGGGCGGACAGCTCTCCTCACTTCCCTCATTGCGCATGTCATGTCTTTGCCGCAGGTGACATGGATCATGGAGGGCCCACATGTACGCGTGGGTAGGCTACACATGATTGTTCACTGGTCGCCACCCCCAGTCAGTGTTTCGAATGGGAAGGTTGTCGTGCTGGTGGTATGTTCGATGTGGCGGATGGGCGGGCCTAGGTGCGGGCTTACATTCCGGACATGGGGGGTAGTTGGATTGGCGACTAGTTGCAGTACACACGGGACACGTCTCTTCCTTTCCACATCTGGGTCATCCCTTGTACTAACTGACAGTGATACAGTCATCTTCGCCCCAGCCCTCATGTCCTCCCCTCGCCCCCCAATATGCATGCTCACCTGCGAGGCTAGCGCTTGCACAGGCAGCCCCAAGCTTGCACCAGAGAGGGCAAGGAGTGTATGTGTGGGTCCAGTTGCACGAGTGGGCTGTCTCAGGGTATGATGTGTGGCGGGACGCCGTCCACCTGCGTGGTGCCCCAAATGGAGACCCGGCCTGCATGGACTATGCATCACAGTCTTCGCCTTCCGGATCCGCCACCTGCGACACCCAGTGGCTGTGGCTGCCCTTGCGGCCATGCCGCGTCCGTCTGTGGCTGATGGCCCACACATTCACTCTTTGGCCTCTCTGGGGAGGGCTCAGGGGTGGTGGCGCACGCGCTTGCACTTAGTCGCAATGGCATGTGTCGTGGTTGGTATGATGGGCAATGGATGGGATGGTGCGAGCCACCTCCCGTGACGTCAGTGCTGCTCGTGCTGTGGTGCGTCCCCCCTACACTTCCATTTGACTTTTTGCCATGCTGGACGTTGAGGTTCTATTGCCTGCGTGATATGAGCAGGAGGAGCGCGAGGAGACCTCTCACACACCATGCTCCACTGCCATCCCGTGCCCTGTATCGCCTGTGCGGATTGACTATGTTGGGGTTACACCTGGTCGACTGGGGCTGTGTGTGCCTTGTCAAGGGGCATGGCGGGCGCACAACAGGATCCAGCTCGTCCACAGAGGGTGGGCTGAGGTGCGCCTGGTACCGCTTTGTACGTGTGCCCGGCTGCTGTGCACACACGTGTTCACTCCCCCCGACAGGTGTCCTCTCACAATGCCCAGGGAAGCGGTGGTGTACTGTTCATGAGCCCTCCCAACACGGCGTGCTCCAACTTGGCATGTGCGCATCTACCCGTCGCACCCACCCACCTGAGCACTGCGTCCATACGACTTCACACGACACATGTGTGTCTTCCACAGTAGTGCTACTCATTTGCGTTGACATCCAATACCAGTGGACTACATGGTCATGTCACGACTGCCGTGTACTTCACATACTCTCATCCTCTCTCATTCGTACTTGTGAAATGAGTCAGCGGAGACAGTTCTGGTTTCAAACATTATATTGAGTCTTCTGTCCTCTGTGATGCAGTATAGTGGACACTACTGGCAGCGGAATACATATTGAGGATATACTGAGCATGATTACAAATGGGATAGGGTGTGGGGTTACATCTGCTTGTCCAAGGCTGTGCTAATGTACATTTACGTATAGCTGCGGAGCTGCGGACTTTGACACAGACGGTATACATGTAGCCTACCAGACCGCTCGGCATCATGGGCACAGTCCATCTCAGTTCCATGTGACAGGTTTGCTGCGGTTGTTCCTCATGCACGCGTGCATGTGAGATGACATCAGGGCATGTGCTTGCGTGCATGCAGCGGCGTGCCACTTGTTGTTGCACTGTGGTGGTTACTGGACATGTCACAGTCACTGGGGTCGTGTTGTTGTTGTATGCACTTGTCGTCCATGCAAAGGTCCTGGTATGGGATTCCCGGGGCGGGGGTGGGAGGGGTGCAGCACCCACAGACTCCAGGCGACCTATTCATGTCCACTGAGCGGTGTGTGTGTCCATGTGCGCTGGATCCATGTCGTGTCCTGGTTGTTCGTGCAGTTCCGTCCATGTGGGTGCGATGCACAGAGCCCATGCCACTGCCTCCCACGATGCATGCGGTGTTCCTGGATGTGATGGGGAACAGTGTGCATGTCCCGGTCATATCCGATGTCATGGCGATGTCGTTGATGGTGTGGTTACAGTTGCCGGTCGTTTGGTATGGCTGTTGTGGTGGTGACTGGCCAGTCCGTGCGGAAGCTGAGCATGGGTGCGGGGTTGGACTTCATAGGTCACTCGGGGAACCTGCGTTGTGGTCCGACGTATTTACAGGTTGTCAGGTATGCGATGCCGTCCAGCAGGGCTTCCATGTCATTGGTGGTGTACATGTTTGCCAGCCAATGAAGCGGATGGTGGCTGTCAAGGTGTTGTTCGTAGGTTGTCCCTTGGAGGACCATGATGGGGCATGCTGGGTGACATTCGATGTAGCTGTTCTCGATGATCCGTCGTGTGGAGGCACAGTGGTTCCATTTCAGTGCGCGTGCGATGTTGGCCACATACGCCATGCCCCCATAGGCAGAGCAGGCCCTGTCGTGTGCGTCCAGAGGGAGGAGTAGTGGTAGCAGGTCCGCCTTCAGACATGCCGGGTTGGAGAGGCATATCTCGACGGGATGCTGGTAGGGACACCTCCGACAGTAGAAGACGGGCATGACGCAGCTGAACAATGTGATGCGGTAAGTCAGTCGCTAACTTACGTTCAGCAGGGACAGGAGATCGCATCCCAATGTATGTATCGTGCTGGTTTGGTACAGCTTGAGCTCTTCGGCGTAGTTGGGTAGGTGTGTTGCGGTTGCCATTTCGCAGCGGTGCGTTGTGGTGGCGTGCTCCGGCTGTGTGTGCAGTCTGCAATGTGCACACTCCGGGGTTGCTGTGAGCTCTGTGTAGTCGTGGGGAGACAGGACTTGTGTTCTGTTGGCTTGTTTGGAGGACACGGGCCCTCTTCCCACATGCTTCTCAGACAGTTCAAGGTCAGTGCTGTGTGACTCCTTCCAATTAACTTGCATGTGGCCGACATGGGGGAGTGTTTTCTTCTTTCTTCCCCGTCCGTTGTGTGCTTCTGTGATATGCGCTATCTGCCGTGTGGTCGGTCTCCTCGGCATGCCTGTGTTGGTCTATTCTTGGACAATGGCTGTATTCACCGGCTTCTGTCGTAGGGCTGTGGTTTCGGTGTTGGAATGGAAGGTCATTCAGTGCTGTCTGCTCTCCCTTGTGTGGGCGGCAGCCTGCCTTTCCGCTCTGCGTTGGGCCTTGTGTGTGGATGTAATTCTTGGGCCACCTGTTGTCGGTCACCGGGCTCTTTGGTGTTCCGTTTCATGTGTCTTGTTCATATGTGCAGGGTGGTATGGGTTTTTCAGTGTGGTACTGGCGTTCCTCTTCCCGAAGGGGCCCTGCTTCTCCTAGTTGGTGTTGCCGCCGCTGTGTGCTTCGCCATGTTTGTTACACTGGGGTGTGTCCTGCTGTTGCGTGACTTCACTGACATGTGTGCGTCGGTTGTGTGGCGTTGGGTGTTGTCCGTGAATTGGGCGTTGGGGACATGTCTGTGGCCGGCCTGTCACGTGTCATGTGCGTTCGGGGTGGGGCTGATGTGTGTGCTGCTTGGTTGTGTCCCTGTCCCTGTGTGCGACGCATGCATGGCGCTGCGGTTGGCCTCTGCGTTGTGCGCATGTGTGGCGGCGTCATCGGCGCTTTGGGGCCGTGACGGGGTGGTTGGTTCCTAGTCCCAGGTGGTGTGTACACATGTGTTCTGCGATGTTAGGATTTGGCCTGTGTGTCATATGTGGATGCAATGGTGGATGTGTAGTGTGCACGCGCTGGTGGGGGGTTGTCCGCTTTTTCCGCCCTTGCACTGTGTGCGCTGTTTGCGTGCACTTGTTGTGTGTGTGCCTACCTGCGTCTCCGCGGTACGTTGCGTCCTTGGTGGTGCATCAGCAGAAGCATGGGAAGGGCCTGCAGTGCTGGATTCATGCCCGGGGTGCCGCTTCTTCGTTGTCCGTGCTCTGCGTCCGTGTTTCCGCCTCTCTTTCACGTGCGGTGTCTCTTTGCCGTGGGAGCCGTTTGTTTGCGGCATCGTAATTTATGCGCCGGGCGGGACGTGTTTCGTCGGACGGTGTGTGTCAGTTGTGCTGCGCCGCTACGTGTGCGGGCGCACTTTGATGGCGGACGGTGTTGCTGGCTTGCCGGCGGTGTTTGGCCTGCTTTTCGCATCGTAATTTGGCGGGCGTGTGGGCTGCGGCATGCGGGCGGTAACTGGTGGTTTTTGCATCCGCCAGCACGGCAGTAGTGCTTCCGCCCGCCATCGTAATGGGCCCCTAAATTCTTTAAAAACTAAACACAATAGAAAAACAATTACATTAAGTAGGATTTTAAGAATATTTTATTCAGATGTTATAAATAATAATTTAAAACATTTATTAAAAATTCATATTTTTCAAAATAGTAAAACTAAAAATAGTGAATAATTAAAAAAAACTAAACACAATACAAAACAATTAAATGGAATAGGATTGTAAGAATCTATAATTTTAAAGTAAATAAGCTCATAATAGCTTCAAAAAACATTTATGATGAAGTAACGTATTAACCTAATGATAATCAAAAATCATAAACAACAATTGAAATACACTATTCTAATTATATTCCTACAAGCATTGGGAAAAATGCATAGATAAGTGGTGATGTTGACTGATCTAACAAATACAATTTAAGCTCATACATTGGGGTGGTTAGATGATTAGACTAAGGGCCTAATTACGACTACGGCGGTCCAGCGGACGGCCGTAGTCGCGGTAGCTGTCCGTGGACTGCCAGACTGGCGGTCCACCCGCCGTATTACAAATACGGCGGTTGGACTGCCACTGGACCGCTGCAACCACTGAGATCCTTGATCCTGCAGCGGTGACGCAGCAGTCTGAGGCTGCAATATGCTGGCGGTGCCGCAGCGGCACCTCCATGCATATTGTGAGGGTGGTGGTGAGGAAACTATTAGAGCCCCCTGTCACCTCTGTGCATGGGGGTGCATGCAGAAGGGCACATGGTGTGCCCCGTGTATTTTTGCACCCCCTGTTCCCACACGGAAAGAACATTCTGCATTTATTTCCGTGCAGTAACGGGCTGCACCGGTCTCAAGATGATGCACTTCTAAGGCACACCTATATGCCTTAAATACGCACTGCCTTGGGACCTCCGCAGCAGGACCGCCTGACCTGGATTCCAGTCGGAATCCAGCAGGCATTCTGACTATGGGTTTGGCAGCCTTGCAGTGGGGCGCTGGTGTGGCGGCCTGCTGCAAGACTGCCAAACTCGTAATCAGGCTCTTCCTGTTCTAACTCCACGTCGTCAAGCACAGAGGAAAGTCAATAAATGATGTGCTAGGGAGAGGGAAAGTTACTTTTCTATCTCCAGTCTAGTTCAGATTTAATATTCTAACTGTAGTCCAACAAACATTGTGGAAAGTACATTCTTTGGGGGAGGGGGTAAATTTACTCTTCTAACTCCAGCCTATCAAGCACTAGAAAAAAGTTGTGAGTTCAGATACATTCAGGCACATTAAAAATTATTGCAAATATTTAAATAAAAACTTCAAAACTCTTAAATATATAACAAATGTAAAAAACATGAAAGTGATTTTTAAAAAATCAAATATATCTGACTTGAACATATTTCAGTATATTAAATAAATGAATATTTAAAATAAATAGTACATCTCCACCCCACCACAAAACACACAAATATAAAATAAAAATAGTAAGATCTGATAACTTTTTAACTTTTTATTTAATTATAATTTCCTTAATTATTATTATTATTATTATTATTATTTTATTATTATTACTACTACTATTATTATTATTATCATTATGTTTACTATTAGTAGCAGTAGTAGTAGTAGTATTGGAACAAAAGCACTACCCATAAATTCCCCAATATACCATATATGACACAAAATATATAATAATGAAACGTAAAAAAACAAATAACTTTTCAAACATAGTTTACCATATCAAAAAATTAACAATAACTAATATACCATTTAAAGATAATATCTATTGAAACCTTAATGTACCCCCAAAATTCATAAAATATAATTAAAATAATTGCTTAAAATATTTTTAATCAAATAATTTTGCAAATTAAAAGTAATTAAACAAATCAACAAATAATTTTCTAATTGATATGCATACTTAACTTCTGAATCACTCAATATGATTTTATATTCATTTAAGTTAGAAGCTACCCACCCATTCATTCAAAATAGAATTTAGTAAATAATAAACATGTAAAGAAATACATTACAATTAAAAAAATTAACACATCAATTAACATTAATTAATATACAGTTTAAAAAAAAACTGTCCACCCAATCCCCTAATAAACATGCTTTCAATATTTTTGCCCATGGTATATTTGTAGTCACAACATGTTGTGACCATGATATCATAGTCACATGATATTTTTGAGTCAACATGTAACGTCAGTCTTTGATTAATTTGATGTATTTGTTCATTTGACTGGGGATGGTAATAAGAAAAACAGATCTTGTGCAATTTCCAGTGCCTTAGACAAAGCATTTCAACACAGTCAAAGAAATTGAGTACTTCTATCAGAATGTACAGTAGGAGAAAATCCAAAGATGACATGAAATATCAATCAGAAAACTCTGGGTTTTTTCAGTTTTTGTTAACTTGTAAAGATGAGTTAAAAAGGTCAATTTTTAATAAAAGAAGTAAATATCTAAAAAGCTAGCACGTATCTGCTGTAAACATTATCACATGAGATCTTTCTGAAGGCAGAGGGTCTGTTATAAAATCAGTGGAAATCATATACCAAGGATAGGTAGCCACTGGTAACAGCTGGACATATCCAAAAGGATTAGAATGTAATGAGGACATATAGGAGAAGAAAGAAAATATTCTTAAACATCAGTTGAATACCAAAAAGATTGTGATACTAAATCTAATATAGTTGTAACTCCTTTATACCTGTACATGGCAGCATCTTGACACATTTTCATTACATTCAACTGTAGATCCTTAGTTGGCATATAAAACATTGTTGGCTTGAATGCACATGCAAAACAAAGAGAGAGGAAGGGAAAAAATATCGGACACGCCTACTCCCCTCAGGATAAATCAAATAAACAACAAAGGAGTGTGACACTAATACAAGAGGAGCACACAAATATCCTTCTTAAATATAGTGTTAACTAAACAGAATGAAACCACCTTAGGTTTTTCTGAAAGCCCTCACTCACCAACCTAGTTGGTGACATGCTTCATCATCGGGCCCCACCAGGAGTGGCCGAATGCCACCCTAGTGTGCTACGACGCCAGTGTTACTGCGGAGCTGGTTGAAAAATAGGTGAGAAGTGAAATAGGTGAATTTAAAAAGTCCAAAATGTAACAAAAAATCTTTTATTTATTTGCCAATTAGACGTGATTAAAAACAAGTGTGAGATAAAGGACCAAATTAAAAGTCCATTTTTATCCCCAAAGTGTAGGTCAACATGTTTCTGCCTTTAAGTGACCGTTCGTCAGGCATTCGTCAGGACCAAAGGTGTGGTAAATCAACCCGGCGGTATGGGCGCACTAAGGCCCACCCTAACCAAGGATTGTTAGTGTAAAAAATCAGAACACTAAAAAGATTCCCTCTATTTAAAGCGGAACCGAGTTTATTAGTAGGTGCTAACACTCAGTGCACCATAGGTCTCGGGAAAGGGGTGATGACGCATTGGCACAACGCCCTGTCCGCCAGGCACCCGTTTGGAACCTAGGAGAAGTCTCTCTAGCCGGACCGCTTGAATGCACTTCATTTCTAAAAAACTAAAGGAGTTTTTAAATGATGATTTTCTAACTTCTTTGGATCTGTTGTTTTTGAGCCATCCTAACTTTGTTTAAAAAGTCCTTAACTATTCCAATCACATGTTTTGATGGAATTGTAGGCATAATTAAGTGATGACTCAGGGTAATAACAAAACGGTACCCTGAATAAAATTGATAGGGCAATCACATTGTGCAAGGAAAAATGCCATTTTAGTTTGTTGAATGTTCCTGTGTTGAAGATTTAGCTACCAAAGAAAATTCCAGTGATCACTTCATATTTGAAATGGTTCTCTACTGCTCATCAAGAGATGCATCCTTTCAGTACAAGCTATCTTCATTGCTAAAAGTTCTCTTTCAAGAAATGAGTAGTTCCGTCCAAACTCCTTCAAAAGTTGAGGCAAATAGAATAAATTATGTTATTGTCCAGGCACTATACAGGCACACATACTCAGCATTCACCTGAGATGCGATTGCAAATTCTTGGCATACACATACCAATGCAACTTTATATATGATGGGCCAGTAGGCATCATTCCTAGTGACCAAGGGAAAAAGACCTGGTCACACTAATGATCTTTCTAAAACAAAATATGCTGTCATCACATCTTTATGTGCTATACCCAGGACAGGACAGTAGTTCTCTGACCACCATTAGGGTATGCTTGGTTCACCCCTGCAGCTCACTGGAGAGGTCTGGTACTTCTTATAGCCAGAGATAGTCCCAGACCTTTGGGCAGAAGACAGATTAGCGTGGGGCAAAGACTGAAATAAATGTCAAGATACAAGATACACATGCAGTTGGGCACTCAGAGTAGGGGGGAAACCTGTACACGAGGCAGGGGAAATTCCTGTACTTGTTAACCACAACAAGAGCTGCTCCTAGTATAGTGACCACTGTGGAGTTATGGTTATATTATGAGTGAGGCCATCTCAAAAAATGTGATGGACTGGTCTCACACACCACCTGGTGTCATGCTTCATCATCGGCCAGTCCTCGCCCTCTAAAACCTTAGTTTGATAGAGGGCGGGCATACACCTGACGACAGGGATGCACTTCTAAACTAAGTAGGGGCCCGTGAAAAGTGAGTGAGAGTAAAAATCATTATAGTTATCAAATTGTGTTTTTAATGTGATTGGTAACTATATGATATTAAAATCAATGGACGGTGTGTGGGGAAAATTATTGTCCCCTAACCGTAGTGTAAGCGGTTAGGGGACAATAATTTTCCCCACACACCGTCCATTGATTTTAATATCATATAGTTACCAATCACATTAAAAACACAATTTGATAACTATAATGATTTTTACTCTCACTCACTTTTTCACGGGCCCCCACTTAGGGGTCGATTCCGATTCGGGCCGGAAATTTCACCGACCGAGCCGGACCCGGAGAGATTTCCGACCGATTCGGACCCGTGCAGTCCGACCGAACGAGTACGATGCGTCCGTATGTTATCGGACTCGAGTCGGTCGGACTCCCATTGAAGTCAATGGGAGCCGGTCGTACAACGCGTACGCGGGCTCCCATTGACTCAATGGGTGCGAGTCGGACAAGTGCGCCCCTACAGCGGGTACACGGCGGCTGATCGCGCCAGTACACGCACAGGTAGGGGGACCCATGGGTCCCCCTGTGTGCGACTCGCGCGGCTACGAGCACAGGGGGGTCCGACACGGACCCCAAAGTACGGCTCCGACAGCTCTTTCGAGCCGGAATGCGCGGCTCGGTCGGATCTGCTCGCGGCGCGCATCGTGACTTACCCGGCCGGGGAACGTCTCCATTGCGCAGTGCGAGTCGAGTCCGAGCGAGTCGGTCGGTGCGGTTCGAGCCGGGAACGAGTCGGTCGGAGCGGTCGGGACGCCCGGACGAGTCGGTCGGCGACTCGCATCGTACTCGCTCGGCCGGACCCGCGTACGGTTCGGTCGGGAAACAGGGCTCCGAATCGGATCCGGTAAAGCCGAATCCGATTCGGAGCCCTACCGGCCGAGATCGGAATCGGCCCCTTAGTTTAGAAGTGCATCCCTGTCGTCAGGTGTATGCCCGCCCTCTATCAAACCAAGGTTTTAGAGGGCGAGGACTGGCCGATGATGAAGTATGACACCAGGTGGTGTGTGAGACCAGTACATCACATTTTTTGAGATGCCCTCACTCATAATATAACCATAACTCCACAGTGGTCACTATACTAGGAGCAGCTCTTGTTGTGGTTAACATTTATTGTTGGAGGCTGCTAGCTCCTGGAACCCCGCGTCTCTTGTTCCCTTCTCCGCACTCAGCGGAGCTCATGTGTGATTATAAAATTCCTGTACTTGTCAGGGTCACACTTAAACTGCTGTTTCTTGATGGCAAAAACCTCAGAGCAGGACAAAATTACATCTCATGGCCACTGAGGGTGCTTTGTTCATCAGATAGATTTTCTGTCTCATCTCGGTCCAATGTTTTACCTCCTTTTCTGCTTTTACACACAGTCTCCAGTTGCATATCACAAATTACAATAATGTGATCAGATGTTGGATGGCATTAAGGCCATTCATGATAAACTGCTTACAACTGGGGTTCTATATTTTCCCTCCTCAAATGCACTTGTCTCCATTACTGATTTTATGCACTTCCCCCCAGACCATCTGACTCTTCAGTTACAAACCATTGGCTTATTTTATGCCAGTCCTTGAAATTGGAAGCCTTTATTACTCACACAGCTACTGCAACACACTCCCACTTGCTGAATTTATGAAATAAAGACAGACACTTGCCTTTTAAAAACAGAGAAATGACCAATTAAAGGATTATACGGATTGTATTATTGAAATTGCCTTCTAGTTGACCTTAGCCAAACCTCCTTTGTTCCAATAGACAATTTAATAAACTTTGCTACCCCAGATCTGTATCAATTACCCAAGCACACCCCCACGTCAGTTTCCGGCCACCGAGCAAACTGAATCACCTATACAAACTAGACCTTGCACAAATTCCTGACAGTTGTTTTTACAGTTCTAAACAGTCTGGGCCTGATTTAGATCTTGGCAGACAGGTTACTTCATCACAATGGTGATGGATATCCCGTCCACCAAAATCTAAATCCTATAGGATATAATGTGATTTATATTTTGGTGTACGGGATATTCGTCAACTTTATGACGGGGTAACCCATCTGCCAAGATCTAAATTAGGCCCTCTGTCTTAAATCTACCCATCTAACATCCTGTGTACAACGATTGGCAAGTTCAGCCCCAGCAAGTCCCTAGTAAATTGTACCACTGGTACCTAGGGCATGGGGCCTGAAAAAGGTCCCTTAGGGACCCCTCACCAAGGCCATGCCACTGCCACTACAGCTTGCATGCCTTGATGCAGTGAAAAACGACAAGGTCAACATGGCACACTGCCTGTGTGCCATGTCCAGCAGTGCTACCTAAGGTATAGGTAGGACACCCCTCTAGCAGGCCTTACAAGAAGGGTGGCACAATAGTGGGAGTAGACACCCCAGGTAAGGGACCCATTGGTCCCTACCTGTTAATCCGCTGTAACACTCCTAAATCTACTATTTAGGTGGCTCCCCCAGACCCTGAAATCAGATTTCGACGCCATACGAAGAAGAGCCGGTAGCAGCAAAGACTGAAGGTACCAACAGACTTGGCCCCACCCTAGCAGCCTCTCTGCAGCCCTCAAAGACAGTGCTGAAGAAGAGCGACTCGCCCCACAGATCAGGAACCTCCAGATCCCTGGAAGGAATGTCTGCCTTTAATTGGGCGTCCAACCTCAAATTTGACCTCTGCACACCCCGCCCCTGTGCAACTTGTGGTGCACTCTTGGTATTGATTTGAACCCTGCCTAGTGATGACCAAAGACCCCAAAGACTGAAATTGTATGTCGAATACTTACCTGCAAAAACTGCGTTCTTGTTTTCCTCCGATAGGTTAACATTGCAAAGTCTGAAAATTGCACTGTGCCCACTTTTTAAAATATAAAGTATTTTTCCTGAAAAACCTACTTACCTTTTTGCGAACATCTTGGTCTTAGAATAAATCTTGAAAGAAGCTTATTTTTCTAAAATTGATGTGTATTACCTTTTTGAGTTCTGTGTCATTTATTAATAAAGGTGTGTATAGCAAATGTCTTACACTCCTCTGTGTTAGGCCTAAGGCTGCTCGACCACACTGCCAGAAATAGAGCACTTTGGAGTTACATTGAGCCCTGTACACTTTTGGGGAAAGAGTGGTGCGAATCAAATTGGTTCACTGCTTGCACTGTAAAATATTGCAACAAGATAGCTTTATTTCTTGTTATGTAAAATGGCGCACAGAGAACCAGTATTTGCTAAAAACCTTTAAAGTTAAATTATTTATAAGCAATAGAAGCATAGTATATTTTTATAATGGTTTCCTCACTATTTCCAACATTTTTGCACTTGCCTTTACGCTAAACTAATCAGGATACCTATTTCCTTTTTTTTTTTTGCTTGTCTTTGAACTTATTTGAACCATTCGTGGACATATATTAGTTTTAAGAGAAATCAAGTGAAAGCCTGTAAAATATTTTAAGAACAATGTATCCAGCAGGTAGTTTTTATTTGAGGGGCACTGTGCTGAATTAACTATTAAGTCTGAATTTCCAGATGGCAAAGTGGAATATTTAAGTTCCATATGTGTGGAAGTGGCTGGTGACGGCCAATGACATGCCTCTCTTTTGACAGTCATATAATAAGGCAGATGCAGAGATGTGCTCTTTAACATGGTGATATGGCTCAACCACCCAGGGGAATAATTCAGTCAAGAAGCCAAAGACAATTTAAATGAGCAGTGCTTAACATAGACATCGGTGGTGCAAGGAAAGAGAATGCTAGTTCCAACATTAAATCAATGTATGAATGTCTGTACATACATGAATTTACATACATGTATTTATGGATGTATGTATATTTGAAATAGTATATTTATAGAAAATGTGGATCTTTATGGGATAACCATTTTTTTTCCCTGCAGGGTAAATTGTATTCCCTCCTTGAGAAAATCCTTCCCCTACACCTCCCACAAATCTGTGGGTGACTCATTCCCCCTCAAACACTGGACATTGATTTATGCGAGCATTGTGCTGGATTAAAAAAGATTCACGAGTTACCACGCAGTGGAGAGATGGGAAGAAGAGACAAAATTATAGCCTGTAATACTCTGTACTTAGTAAATGTTTTCCAATTGTCTGTGATAAAATATAAAATAGAGCTTGATCCTACCGCTCAAAATGGTACACTGCGGCATCATTTAACCATGATCAAAGATCCCCCGTAGTATGAAATTTTCAAGAATACCACAATGGTAATTGTGAAATGCTAACACTCTTTAAGATTAATACTGTGGAAAGAAAAGAGACAGGGAAATAGATAACTAGAACTAAGAAGGAACGAATCATATTTTATCATCTTACGAGCTACATGCCACTGCAAGAAGGTGATGAGGGGCCACATGAACAAAGACATCTGTTTGCAACTTCCTAACGGCAAATATTGGCGATTCGCAATTAGGAAGTCGCAAACTACGATGTTCTAATGTGTCTCAGACACATTTAGCAATTCCCAGTGGGTCGGGATGGACCTACCTCATCCGTATTCGTGAGGCAGGCAAACTTAAAATATTTTTTGCTGTCCTATAAATGCCCTTCGGGCTCTGTTTTATCTTACTGTGTTTTATTTGCCAAGTTCTTTACAGCTGTTTTTGGTATTTGTTTTCGAATTGGATATGAATTATTGATGGACTGTGACTCTGGAGGTATGTTAGCCCAATGGGGCCAAAATCAATATTTTCTGATGAATAATGCTTACACTTACTATACGTTGGGACAGAAATTTGAGTCCACTTGAGCATGATTATGCTTTTCAGCATATACAAAATATGAGTTTCTGTTAGAAACTGGGTTACTGGTTGACGGGGGAGTGAGCCCTGGTCAAGCAGCAACCACAATCCTAGTCAGGGCAAGGTAGAAGCAAACCTCAAATTAACCTGTGCTCAATCCCCTGGGAGCTTGGCGCAGAGCAGTCAAGATTAACTTAGAGGCAATGTGTAAAGTATTTGTGCAACACTACAAACAGCAAAATAGTGAACAAACACACAAAAAGGTCCCACACCAGGTTAGTAAAATAGAGTAGAATTTAATAAATAAAACAAGACCAAAATGACAAAACTCCAATCAGTAGAGCCAGAGTTATTAATTTTTTTTTTTAATTAAGTGAAAAATAGTGCCTAAAAGCACAAGGTGCCAACTGCGGCTATCTGGTTGCGCAGGATTGGGACAAAGTCAAAGGTTTAGACCGACCATGAGGGAGCACGGATCAGATATAGTCTCAAATTAGTCCCTCTGAAGTTTTACCTTCTCAAGTTTTGTGCCAAGATTTCCGTTTGCTTTGGAGAGGGTCACAGGGAGCAAGGAGAGCATCACGGGCGGTGGTCAGCGTGGCATGAATAGCAGGCTGGGCGTCGCAAACGGGTGGGATGGAGCTTCTCAGTGGCGGTCTTCCACAGGCGATCGATGCTTGCTGTGAGAAGAGATGGGCTGCGCTGGCTCCCACTGAATTTCGGTGTGAGAGGTGCGATTCCGGGTGAAGAGGCCTGTTCGCAGTTGCAAAGAGCCCAAAAGCTTGATTTCAAGGGCTTGTGAGCCACACCAAGGGTCCAGGACCTGAGAGGCTCCTCCTGGGGGTCAGGAACTCACTGCAGTTGCATCCAGGAGATGGTTGGGGAGCCTTTTATATAAACCTGGGTGGAGAAATTCACCCCGCTCACGGAGTTTGCGTAATTCGAATACTGACGACGAGTACGATTAGGTAGCGTCGAGCACATGGCTATTAACTGGAACACATAATATTCATAACGTAAACTTAACTTACCTCTGAGTGTGAGCAGCATCCTAGTGGAAAAAGAAATATTAGCAGTAGAACACAAACACAACACATATTTACTCACCGAGCCCCGCAATTTCAAGGTCTAGCAGGTCATGTTTGTGGTCTATAATGTCCACCCAGTGGTGGATCAACTGCTGTTGGGTGCGCAAGACTCAAATGTTGTGGTGCACACCCAGGCGCACCCTCCCCCAAAGCAGCTGACGCTCCCGCAGGGTGTACCCGCTTCCAAGCCTGCCGCCTGCTGCCAGCATGGAGGGGAGGCGGCACTGCACATAAAAACAAGTGGTGCCAAGGTGTGCGGCTAGCAGCCGGTTTGACGCCGCCAATCCCTCTCTTGCCTATCTCACCCTGCTCTGCTGTGGCACTGGGTGGTCAAAAAAAAGAAAAGAAATAGGAAAAGGAAGAAAGAAAGGAAAAACTCAAGTACTAAAGTGAAAGCCAAAAAAAGTACAAAAAAGTCACATAAAAGGTGAAAAACGTAAAATACACAAACACAAAGACACACACTGATACAATAAAAGAAAATGCAGCGTGGATAAGTCAGATGGGGGAGGATTGAAAAGATTCAGGATGTATTGAAAAAAAGGTCCCAGCACCATGCACAGAACAGATTCCAAAGACACCAAACATGAACTGGTCATCTCTTCCTATTTGGAAATTACACATATAACATGTAATAAGGCAACTCCAAAGTTATCCTATGGGAGAGTTAGGGCTTGCAGTAGTAAAAACATTATTTAAGAGTTTTTCACTACCGGGACATGTAAAACTTAAAAAAGCATGTCCAACTTTTTAAATACAATTCACCCTGTCCTTGGGGTTGTCCTGGGCCTACGTGCGGGGTGATTTATATGTATTAAAAAGGATGGTTTGAGCCTAGCAAAAGATTTCATTTGACAGGTCGAGATGGCAGTTAAAAGCTGCACACACGGGCTATAATGGCATGTGTAAAGGGCTATTTAAGTGGGTGGCACAATCAGTGCTGCAGGCCCACTAGTAGCATTTAATTTACAGGTGCAGGGTACATGTAGTGCCACTTTACTAGGGACTTATAAGTAACTTAAATATGCCAATTGGGTATAAGCCAATATAACATGTTTTAGGGAGAGAGCACAAACACTTTAGCACTGGTTAGCAGTAGTAAAGTGCCCAGAGTCCTACGGCCAACACAAATAGGTTCAGAAAATTGGAGGAGGAGAGGCAAAACGTTTGGGGGAAGACTACCCTAAGACTGACAGTTCTCACAATTTCCATTTTCAGTCGCCCCACATTTATTTAACATTATCTTACTTCATGAAACCTACTCACAACAGATTCAAAATCTGCAAGCGCATATCATGCAGAAATGTCTGTTTGCTTGTCATGTTTTTCTTATAAATTCCCCTGCATTTAACAGGAATAGTTGTAGATATGTTTACCATGGAAGGAGCTAATTGTGGTAAGTGGTTTATGCGTACTCACATGTTTATAACTTTGTGGCACTCTTTGCATTTTTCATTGCTGCCCCTCCATAATGCCCCATTCGTCCCCTAACTCTAAAGTTATTTATCATACGAACTTTTTTAAAGAAATATTTTATTGTAATTTTAACAGTTTTTATTCATATGAATTGTTTTTACGATGTGAATGGTCATATTTTTGATCGAATAAAGATATATACTGGAGTTTTTTCTAAGATGATAGGTGCATATTTAGGGATTCTATTAATACTGATGTTGGGGGATAATATGTACAATATCAGGCATATGCAACTTTCATGCATGAGTTAGGTATAACTAAGGGGCCGATTACGATGGCGGGCGGATCGCCACAGCCGGGCCGTCGGTGGCGATCCGCCCGCCATCGTAACCAGAATTACCCCTGCCATATTATTATGGCGGGGGTATCGCAGCGGACTCAAAGAGCGTCCGCCGCTTTTCCGCCGGCCGGCAATCATTACGATTGCCGGCCGGGCGGACTGGGGGCCTAATATGGTGGCCGTGTCTAGCAGGCACCGCCATCCATATTAGGATGTGTGGTTTTCAGAGCCTTTCCATGGCGGCGATGCCGCCATGGAAAGGCTAGCGGGAATTGCTTTGGGGGCCCGTTGCGGGCCCCGGGGGTGGGGGGCTGCACTTGGGGGGTACCCATGGTACCCCCTTGCATTGCAATGCACAAGGTGGCAGGCACCGCGCGGTAAGCAGCACCCGCCACAATGTCAAATATGCAGGATGCGACCGCCAGGGTGGCGGTTGCATCCTAATCAGTGGTGCGGGACTGCTGCACGTCTGGCGGCCGGTCCCAGCACCGCTAGGCCCTAAGTATTTACAATCTTTAGTGAATTGGACAATGTTAAATGGATTTGTTTATCTACTGACTTTGGGGCCTATTCACCAAGACACTTTTGAGTATGTAAAAAAGTACTCAGGTAGTACAACGTCCTGTACTCACAAATACTATTAAAAAACCTCTGGAAGGAGATCCATGCCTCCACATCACCTATATCTTCTGGTTAGGGATGCCATTCATCAGTGAGGAGATCTCAGCATGCAAACGTCTCTGATTATGAAATAAATGTTTGAGGGGAAGTGGGAATGGTTCGAAAATGAAGATTATTTACATCTAAATGGGAGGAGGATTGGTAATGTAAGGAGAGGTTTAGACAGGGACATTCAAATTAAAAAACACTTCCACAAATGAGTAAAACAATCGAATTTCACAAACGTTACATCAACATCTACTACTACTACTGCAGTAGTGCTACTGGCTAATCAGACAAAAATCTGCTCAATCTCACATCAAGGGAAGATAGGAGTCAGAAGCAAAATTAGTGAGTGTGCTCCGTTTCCAATACTTAACAACCACTATCACTGAAGAGAGAACTCATGTGACTTAACACCTCTAGTCTCTCTTTCAGATCTATATGATGGTGGGGTACCTTCATGGTTTTTAAAGGGACCATCACCCACCAGCTATACAGGTGACATGCTTCATCCTTGGGTACTCACCCAAAACACCTAATGTGTTTGGGTGGCTCTACACTATTGACTAACGGAGCTATTTTGTTGGATTACGTTTAAGATTGGCTGTAGGTTTCTCCTTTTAAATACTTTTTTTATTCAGGAGGCTCTTGGCAACGATAAAAACACAAAATTATGTCTTTAGCATATGCAATATACCCCAACATCTGAGGTCGACATGTTTCAGCAATTAAGTAATGCCAAAATAGGTTGTATGTCTTTCTTCAGGACCAAGGTTAAAGATCCCTAAGTTACTTTAGTCATTTTCTATCCGTACTTTTGTTGGTAGATCTAAGGTCCCATAGATTCTTAGAGGTGGGCAGACCCTATAGGCACACTCTGGAGGGAAAAAAGAGACAGAACACAATGCTTATATGAGGGATTGCCAGCATCAAAGCTTTTCAATAAATGACGGTTAGAATCTCCCTTCTTCCCCCACTTACATCATTAAGGGTTCGCACACCCAAAAGAACCTAAGTGCATCCTCTAAGACCTGTATCTTGAAGAATGGATGTGCACGGGTGAATTTTAGAGTAATTTCTAGGTCACCCGGTATGTCAGGAAGCTTGCCAATGTTACCACGTGATGAAAGAAAGTAACATTTATTGTTCCTATCTCTATGTTAACTCGAGTCATTGGAAGTAGTAGTCATCATGGGGTCCCAGAATTGTTAACATCATTGGGCCCGATTCACAGAAGTAATCTGAGACAAAATCCTAACTTTAGGACTTTCGGTATTCACAAAGGGCATTTAGGAGTAGTAAAGTTAGGATTTTGTCTCAGTTAAACTTAAGTTTTGGTCTTAAGTTTAACTTAAGACCAAAACTTAAGTTTAACTGAGACAAAATCCTAGCTTTGCTGCTCCTAACTGCCTTTTGTGAATACCGAAAGTCGTAAAGTTAGGATTTTGTCTCAGATTACTTTTGTGAGTCGGGCCCTATGTTTTTTTGCCAACGAGTTTTTGACCAATTACGTGGAGCATCAGTAAGCCTACTGGGGTCGCTGTGAAAAATATGCATAGTGTGTTTTATCTACATCGTTTTGTAAACATGGAGTAGCATTATCTAATGGTGTATTGCCCAACTTGAAATTTACTCACACTAAAAGTAATGAGTCCCTTACCTTTTTAGACATGTGTTAGACTTGGCATCTTTTGGCGTGTTTCCCCTGACTTTTTGCTTTTTGACCTCCCGGTTTTGACTCTGTTTTTGCTGGTGTGATGATTCTGCGCACTTTCCTCACTGCGGTCCAGTGGGAAAGTGCAAGTGCTCCTGTATAAAATGTGTTATGGATTGGTGTTTCCATGATTGGCCTATTTGGTTTATCTGTCAGTCCCTTGTAAAGTGCACTGCGAGTGCCAGGGCCTATAGACCAAATGCTGTTGGTGGGCTGCAGCACTGGATTGTGCCACCCACGCAAACAGCCCGTAAAGTGTAACTCGGGCCTGCCAACGCAGAGCCCGTGCGCAGCCTGGGGCTGCCATGTCGACTTGGCAAGTGCACACACTTGCCAGTCCCTAAACCTTCCCTTTGCTGCATGTCAGTCACCCCTAAGGTAGGCCCAAGGTACCCCTGTGGGCAGGGTGCGTTGTATGCGAGAGGTGGGACATGCCCGGGTGTGTGCGGCATGTCCTGATAGTGAATTACAGCCTAGTTCGTTTTTCACTATTGCAAGGCTACCTGTTCCCCCTAGGCCAGAACGGGCGGTTTTGATTATTACAGTATATAATCCTAACTGACCCCGGGAACATGGTAGAAATTCGAGTTTAGTATGCCTGGACTCAGAATGATAAAATGCATCTTTTAGTGAAGTTGGTTTTAACATTCTGTGTTTGAAAATACCACTTTTAGAAAGTGGGTATTTTCTTGTCTAACCATCCAAGCCTGCCTCTGCGAGGTTGTGTATTCCTTGTCTGGAGTGTGAGTGACAGGGGCTGGGGGATGCCAGGAGACAGGGTGAGTCAGCGCAGGACTGAATAGCCAGATCGACCTGTAGATGGGTGGGAGGGATCGCACCTGGGCCCTGAATAGGACAGTGCCTTCCCTCCACAATGCTGGCTCCACCTCCTGTGGTGCGTCTGATGTCCCTGGCCTGCTCACTGAAAGAAGGGACGGAGACTTGTCAACAAAGTGCTCCAGAACTGGTTTGGACTAGGCAAAGGCCTCTCTGCCTTCAGAGAACAAAGGAATTTGGGATATAAATATTGGGGCCCTGACCCCATGAATTTAGATCTCGCTGGAATCAAGGAACCTGCCAAGACGAAGAGCTGGAAGAGCTGCCAGGAGGAGTACTGCCCCGTTGCTGTGTTGTTGCTTTGTTGGGTTGGCCTGCAGTTGCTGCTTCTGTCTTGGGCAGTGAAAGGACTGGACTGTACTTTCTACGAACTTGTGCTGAGTATCTCCAAGGGCCAGGAACCGAGCTGGCCTCCTGTTAAGAAGTCTCAGGGACTACAAAGACTTCACAAGCCTCTGGGTACCGCTTCTGGAACGCTGTTTCAGTTGCCACAGAGGAAGGGAACTGCAACCGACTCCGTCAACCGAATCCATCCCTGGCCGGTGACCTGTTTGCACCGCAGACCGCATCGCCCCGCTTCGCATCGCAACCCTGGTCTCACCGTGGGCGACGTCCGACGCCGCCAACATCGAGCCGCTGCTTGCACCGTGACCTGTGGGCACCGCAGTTCGCATCGCATCGCTTCACTGGGCCAGCCGGACCAGACCGACACTGTCGCTGCAACTGGCTCAAGAGTCGAGACCGCACCGCATTTGGGGCACCGCTCGCACGTCTGCGACGCACCGTTCCGACTCGCACCGCTGTCCGACGCCCGCTCCCGCACTCCGGCTTGGTCGCCTGCATCGCAACCTGTCAGCACCGCATCGAGCATCGTCTCACCCTGCATCGCACGCCTTGGACTCACCGACTCCGTCTGCACGACGCTCATCGAGCCGCTGCCTGCACCGCATCGAGGGACACCGCACCTTGCATCGCTCCGTCTTGCACCGCAACCGCGACGAACGCCGACCGGCTCGTACACTCCGTACCAGCCACAACGAGAAAAGGTACTGTGACCGAGTCTGCTCACGACTCTGCTGGCCCGTATCGACGCGGTCGGCTGGAACTGTTAGACTCTGTGGTTTTCAGCATCACGGTAGGCTCGGACGGAGCTACCGACTCGTACGAACTTTGCTTTTGTGCTATTCCTGCAAAGAAGAAGTTAACGTATCAAGCATTCATTAGTAAAGTATAGTATTGTGGATTTTTGTCGTAATTGGTCTTGTCTTGAGTATATAAAATATTGGTTATTTTTCTAAACTGGTGTGGTGTCCGTTTGTAGTGCTTACACTGTATTACTGTTGGTTATGTGCAAATGCTTTACACACTGCCTCTGAATTAAGCCTGACTGCTCGTGCCAAGCTACCACGAGGGTGAGCAGGGGTTACTTCACGAGTGTAACAACCCTTACCCTGACTAGGAAGAAGGGTCCCTACTTGGACAAAGGTGCAAGCCCTTGCCAACTAGAGATCCCATTTCTAACATTGGTTGTCAGCGGTGAGGATAGGACTTGTGTTTGCACTTGACTTACAGTGATTGGTGTGCACTACTACCATATCGCAGACCATTACGTACCACATACTGGTTCTTTTTCTTTTGGCCTATTTTTGATCTTGCCAGTTTTCAACTCACGACTTTTGTCATGCCTGAATCAATTGCATCATCCGTTGCATCTCTGGAAGTCATCTTTGAGGAGGACAGGTTGGAATCCTACGCCGTAAAGGAGTTACGAGCGATTTGTAAAAACTTGAAAGTCCAAATTAAAGGCCTCACAAGGAAGGAGGAGCTACAGAAGGCGCTGAGGGCCTGGGTAGCAGCCAGACATGCCAATGGGCAGCCTGGTGATCTTAGTGAGGAGGTGGAGGAGCCTATTTCCAGGGTGGATGTGCTTTTGGGTAGGGGGGAACCCGCCCGGTCAGGCAGCAGCAGTCTGTCTCCAGAGGAGCTGGAGGACAGGCGGGAGGCAAGGCAGTTCGAGCTGCAGAAGCTCAGGCTGGAGAGTGAGCGGGAGGAGAAGAGATTGGCCACAGAGGAGAGGAAGATGCTCTTAGAGCATGAGAGAGAACTGAAGGAGCTAGAACTTAGGAGTAAGTCAGGCTCAGATGGTGGCAGCAATTCGTCCAGAAAGGCAGACAGGATTGTACACATTCCCAAGAACGTAGGCAAGGAGTTCAAGAAGGGGGATGACATACAAAGGTGGTTTCAGGGTTATGAGGCAGCCATACACATGAATGGGGTCCCTGAGTAGAATTGGGGAGCAGGATTGTGGCCACTTTTCCCTGAAGAAGCAAGGGATGCTCTGATAGCTTTGGGTAAGGGGTATCACCTCACCTATGCTGACATGAAGGATGCCCTTCTCACGAAGTATGGTCTTACTCCTGAAAAGTACAGGGATCAGTTCAGGTCCAGTAAGAAGTCTGATGCCAACACTTGGTTGGAATGTGTGGATGTGTTCTGCAGGTCTCTGGATGGTTGGGTGAAGGGCAGTAGTGTAACAGATTTTCAGGGGCTCTACAACTTGATTGCATGGGAGCACTTGTCTAGTCTATGTTTTGCAGATTTGCGCCAGCACCTAGTTGATAGTAAGCTAACTGACCCCAGGAAGCTTGCTATGGAAGCGGACCGCTGGGTGAGTACCAGGGTCCACAAGAAAGCGTTTGGGGGAGACTCAGCCAAAGGTGGGCAGGGTCCCCAGCAGAAAGGTGGGGGGACAACGGTAAAGCACCGGAGTTCTCTAAAGGGCCCCAAACTAGTACCCAGGGTAAAGGTTCCCAGCCCCCGGTGATAAGAAGAAAGGGGTCTCTACAGGGAAGCCTGTTGAGACCGGCCCCGCAAGTGTTATGCATGTGACCAGGTAGGTCACTTTAAGGGGGACCCCAAGTGCCCGAAGGGGACACAGCCACCCACCGGTGGACAATCCAAAGTGTTGGCTAGTGTAGCGCTTGGGGAGGAGGGGTGCCCACAGGAGGGTGGGGATCCCGCAGAAATGACCCTTGTCTCACTAGGGGACAGTGAGATGGTCCCAGGAAACCAGGTGCCCCCTAACACAAAGAAATATAGCACCTGGGTGACCATTAATGGGAACAGGGTAGAGGCTCTCAGAGATACTGGAGCCAGTGTGACCTCAGTCCGGTGTCACCTGGTGTCTGAGAAGCAAGTAGTCCCAGGAGCATTCCACCAAGTAGTTGCTGTCGACAACTCTGAGCGCCAGTGTATGGTGGCGCAGGTTCCCTTTGAATGGGGGGGTCTCAGGTCCCTTGAGGGTGGTTGTGAGCCCTACCATGCCTGTAGATTGTCTGCTAGGGAACGACCTGGAGCAGTCCTCATGGAAGGAGGTTGAGCTCAGGTCTCACTTGGAGATGCTTGGGTTGCCAGAGTGGGCATGCGTGTCTACTCGGTCAATGGCAGCCAGAAAGGGTGATCACGAGGACTTGGAGCCTGGAACAGTGGCCCAAGTCCCTGCCAAGAGAAAGGGCAGGGGGCGCGGGAAACTGGCCCCCGAAGTTCCCACGGACCGGGAGGAGGCGGACCTCGAGGGGGTCGCCCCGGTGCCTACAGGGGAGCAGGTAGCCGAACTGGGAGACATCTCTGAGCTGACCCATTGGCAGCAAGAAGGGGGTCCCACCAGGGAGGAGTTCTGCAGGGAGCAGAGTGAGTGCCCTACTCTGGAGGGTCTGCGGCGGCAGGCTGCAGACCAGGCAGCTGGTAATCAGTCCGGGTCACATCTGATCTACTGGGAGAGTGGTCTCCTATACAGTGAGCCTAAGGTTGCTGAGCCTGGGTCAGCCCGTGTGCTGGTGGTACCCCAGCGCTTCAGGACCTTCCTACTGGGTCTGGCTCATGACGTGCCTTTGGCAGGACATTTGGGGCAGGACAAGACCTTTGACAGGCTTGTCACCCACTTCTTTTGGCCCCAAATGCGAAGGCAGTCAGATGCACACTGTAGGTCTTGCCAAACGTGCCAGGCAAGTGGTAAGAGTGGGAGGAAGGTCAAAGCTCCTCTCCAACCTTTTCCGGTAGTTGGAACACCCTTTGAAAGGGTAGGGATGGATATTGTGGGGCCACTGGATCCCAAGACAGCCATGGGCAACAGGTACATCCTGGTCTTGGTGGACCATGCCACCCGGTACCCGGAGGCAATCCCTCTCAGGACAACGACGGCGCCAGTGGTGGGCCGGGCGTTAATGGGGATCTTTTCCCGTGTGGGATTCCCCAGAGAGGTGGTTTCTGATAGGGGGACCAATTTCATATCCAAGTATATGACATCCCTGTGGAAGGAGTGTGGGGTAACCTACAAGTTCACCACTCCTTACCACCCACAAGGAAACGGTCTGGTGGAGAGATTCAACCAGACCTTGAAAGGCATGATCAAGGGTCTAACAGAACCCATGAGGCGTAAGTGGGACGTCCTCTTGCCATGCCTGCTCTTTGCATACAGGGAGGTGCCTCAGAAGTCTCTTGGGTACAGCCCCTTTGAGCTCCTGTATGGCCACCCTGTCAGAGGACCTCTGAGTTTGGTAAAGGAAGGCTGGGAGGCAGCTCCCAGGAAAACTCCCCAGGATGTATTTAGCTACATGCTGGCCTTTAGAAACCAAACTGCCCGCTTCAGGAAACTCGCTCAGGCGAACCTAGAAGCAAGCCAGGAAGAAATGAAGAGATGGTATGACCAGAATGCCACTCTGGTCGAATTTCAACCTGGGCAAAAGTATGGGTCATGGCCCCAGTGGCACCTTGTGCCTTGCAGGACAAGTGGACTGGGCCATATGAGGTAAAGGAGCGCAAAAGTGACGTCACCTACCTGGTGGATTTGCAGGCTCCAAGGAACCCTTTGAGGGTCCTTCACATGAACCGCCTCAAGCCCCACTTCGAGAGGTCCGAAGTGAGTATGCTCTTGGCGACAGATGATGGGGTGGAAGAGGAAAGTGAGCCTCTCCCTGACCTCCTGTCTACCAAGGAGCATGATGGGTCAGTAGAGGGTGTGATCCTCTCCCCTACTCTGACTCAGGAGCAGCAGGGGGACTGTCGCCAGTTGTTGGGACAGTTCGCCCCACTGTTCTCTCTGACCCCCGGAGTTACTCACTGGTGTACCCATGACGTGGACACCGGTGACAGCCATCCTGTGAAGCACAAGATTTACAGGTTGACTGACCGGGTCAGAGCCAGCATCAAGGAGGAGGTCTCTAAGATGTTGGCGTTAGGGGTGATTGAGCCCTCCCACAGTCCTTGGGCCAGCCCAGTGGTCTTGGTCCCAAAGGCTGCGGCGCCCGGTGCCACTCCAGAACTCCGGTTTTGTGTGGACTACCGTGGGCTCAATGCCGTCACCAGGACTGACGCGCACCCCATCCACAGAGCTGATGAGCTCATTGATCGGTTGGGAGCTGCCCGGTTCCTCAGCACGTTTGATTTAACGTCTGGGTACTGGCAGATTGCCTTAACCGATGGGGCCAAGGAGAGATCAGCGTTCTCAACCGGTCATTACCAATTCCGGGTGATGCCCTTTGGGTTGAAGAATGCCCCTGCCACCTTTCAGAGGTTGGTCAATCAGGTGTTGGCTGGGCTGGAGGATTTCAGTGCCGCCTACCTGGATGACATTGCTGTGTTCAGTTCCAGCTGGGAAGAACATTTACAGCACCTTGAGAAAGTGTTGAGGGCTCTGCAAGGTGCAGGCCTCACGTTCAAGGCCAGTAAGTGCCAGATCGGGCAGGGTTCTGTGGTGTACTTGGGGCACCAGGTAGGAAGCGGCCAGGTGGCGCCCCTACAACCCAAGATTGACACCATTCTAGCTTGGGAGCCCCCAAGACCCAGACAGAGGTGAGAGCCTTCTTAGGTCTCACCGGTTATTATAGGAGATTTGTTAAGGGCTATGGCACCATCGTTGCCCCCTTAACAGAGCTGACCTCTAAGAGGCAGCCCAGGAAAGTGATCTGGACTGAGTCCTGCCAGAAAGCTTTTGATGCCCTGAAGGCAGCCATGTGCACGGCGCCTGTGCTCAAGGCACCTGACTTCTCCAAAGAATTTGTCGTGCAGACTGACGCTTCAGAGCATGGTGTGGGAGCGGTGCTCTCACAACTGAACGAAGAGGGCCTGGATCAGCCTGTAGTCTTCCTTAGCAGGAGACTACTTCCCAGGGAACAGAGGTGGAGTGCCATAGAAAGGGAAGCTTTTGCTGTGGTCTGGGCACTGAAGAAGTTGAGACCATACCTGTTTGGGACTCACTTCCGGGTTCAGACAGACCACAGGCCCCTCAGATGGTTGATGCAAATGAGGGGTGAGAATCCAAAACTGCTGAGGTGGTCCATCTCCCTACAGGGAATGGACTTCACGGTGGAACACCGTCCTGGTACAGAACACGCCAACGCAGATGGTCTGTCCAGGTTCTTCCGCCTTAGTGAAGAGAACTCCAATGGGGTTGGGTAGTTCTCCCTACTTTCAGCTGGAGGGGACATGTGTTAGACTTGGCATCTTTTGGCGTGTTTCCCTTGACTTTTGCTTTCTGACCTCCCGGTTTTGACTCTGTTTTTGCTGGTGTGATGATTCTGCGCACTTTCCTCACTGCGGTCCAGTGGGAAAGTGCAAGTGCTCCTGTATAAAATGTGTTATGGATTGGTGTTTCCATGATTGGCCTATTTGGTTTATCTGTCAGTCCCTTGTAAAGTGCACTGTGAGTGCCAGGGCCTATAGACCAAATGCTGTTGGTGGGCTGCAGCACTGGATTGTGCCACCCACGCAAACAGCCCGTAAAGTGTAACTCGGGCCTGCCAACGCAGAGCCCGTGCGCAGCCTGGGGCTGCCATGTCGACTTGGCAAGTGCACACCCTTGCCAGTCCCTAAACCTTCCCTTTGCTGCATGTCAGTCACCCCTAAGGTAGGCCCAAGGTACCCCTGTGGGCAGGGTGCGTTGTATGCGAGAGGTGGGACATGCCCGGGTGTGTGCGGCATGTCCTGATAGTGAATTACAGCCTAGTTCGTTTTTCACTATTGCAAGGCTACCTGTTCCCCCTAGGCCAGAACGGGTGGTTTTGATTATTACAGTATATAATCCTAACTGACCCCGGGAACATGGTAGAAATTCAAGTTTAGTATGCCTGGACTCAGAATGATAAAATGCATCTTTTAGTGAAGTTGGTTTTAACATTCTGTGTTTGAAAATACCACTTTTAGAAAGTGGGTATTTTCTTGTCTAACCATCCAAGCCTGCCTCTGCGAGGTTGTGTATTCCTTGTCTGGAGTGTGAGTGACAGGGGCTGGGGGATGCCAGGAGACAGGGTGAGTCAGCGCAGGACTGAATAGCCAGATTGACCTGTAGATGGGTGGGAGGGGTCGCACCTGGGCCCTGAATAGGACAGTGCCTTCCCTCCACAATGCTGGCTCCACCTCCTGTGGTGCGTCTGATGTCCCTGGCCTGCTCACTGAAAGAAGGGACGGAGACTTGTCAACAAAGTGCTCCAGAACTGGTTTGGACTAGGCAAAGGCCTCTCTGCCTTCAGAGAACAAAGGAATTTGGGATATAAATATTGGGGCCCTGACCCCATGAATTTAGATCTCGCTGGAATCAAGGAACCTGCCAAGACGAAGAGCTGGAAGAGCTGCCAGGAGGAGTACTGCCCCGTTGCTGTGTTGTTGCTTTGTTGGGTTGGCCTGCAGTTGCTGCTTCTGTCTTGGGCAGTGAAAGGACTGGACTGAACTTTCTACGAACTTGTGCTGAGTATCTCCAAGGGCCAGGAACCGAGCTGGCCTCCTGTTAAGAAGTCTCAGGGACTACAAAGACTTCACAAGCCTCTGGGTACCGCTTCTGGAACGCTGTTTCAGTTGCCACAGAGGAAGGGAACTGCAACCGACTCCGTCAACCGAATCCATCCCTGGCCGGTGACCTGTTTGCACCGCAGACCGCATCGCCCCGCTTCGCATCGCAACCCTGGTCTCACCGTGGGCGACGTCCGACGCCGCCAACATCGAGCCGCTGCTTGCACCGTGACCTGTGGGCACCGCAGTTCGCATCGCATCGCTTCACTGGGCCAGCCGGACCAGACCGACACTGTCGCTGCAACTGGCTCAAGAGTCGAGACCGCACCGCATTTGGGGCACCGCTCGCACGTCTGCGACGCACCGCTCCGACTCGCACCGCTGTCCGACGCCCGCTCCCGCACTCCGGCTTGGTCGCCTGCATCGCAACCTGTCAGCACCGCATCGAGCATCGTCTCACCCTGCATCGCACGCCTTGGACTCACCGACTCCGTCTGCACGACGCTCATCGAGCCGCTGCCTGCACCGCATCGAGGGACACCGCACCTTGCATCGCTCCGTCTTGCACCGCAACCGCGACGAACGCAGACCGGCTCGTACACTCCGTACCAGCCACAACGAGAAAAGGTACTGTGACCGAGTCTGCTCACGACTCTGCTGGCCCGTATCGACGCGGTCGGCTGGAACTGTTAGACTCTGTGGTTTTCAGCATCACGGTAGGCTCGGACGGAGCTACCGACTCGTACAAACTTTGCTTTTGTGCTATTCCTGCAAAGAAGAAGTTAACGTATCAAGCATTCATTCGTAAAGTATAGTATTGTGGATTTTTGTCGTAATTGGTCTTGTCTTGAGTATATAAAATATTGGTTATTTTTCTAAACTGGTGTGGTGTCCGTTTGTAGTGCTTACACTGTATTACTGTTGGTTATGTGCAAATGCTTTACACACTGCCTCTGAATTAAGCCTGACTGCTCGTGCCAAGCTACCACGAGGGTGAGCAGGGGTTACTTCACGAGTGTAACAACCCTTACCCTGACTAGGAAGAAGGGTCCCTACTTGGACAAAGGTGCAAGCCCTTGCCAACTAGAGATCTCATTTCTAACAACATGAGAATATTTTCTGAACAAGGTGTCCTATATCCAAACACATACCACAAACCTACAGACAGAAACAACCTGCTAAAGTTTGACAGCTTTCACTATCGACCTCTAAAAGAAATTCTACCATGTGGACTATTTCTACGCTTGAGGAGAAATTGCAGTAAAACAGAGGATTTTAAGACACAAGCTGAACACTTATCTGAGGAATTGAGAACAATTAATTACCCAGAAAAGATAGCAAAAACATCTAAAAAGAGGGCTAGAAATTGGGACAGGGAAGTATTACTAGAGACAACAACAAAACATGACAAAGAGGACAAATTGATCTGCATCACACCCTTAAATGCAGCATCCAACATGGTAAAAAAATCAGATTGAATACAGGACCCGTATGACCCCTTTTATGGGAATTTGCAATGTTCTCACAAAGACAAGCAGGAGTTGTACAGAGGAAACACTTTATGCAGACACCTAGATCTCCCAAAAGTAACACGACATTGCCCTTGCGGACATTGCAGTATTGCTATGTACTAGAGTTCGCACATCAATATCACGAAGCACGAGTACAAGGCCTTTAGGCACAATGTACAATTGTAGTTCTATTTTATCCACTGGGCGACAGGGCTATCTACATATCCATAACATTGCTAATCTATAAATACATTGCAAGGATGCTTTTTATTATAAATAATAAGCATCTCAGAGGATTAGTTAAGGAGACACTTCAGCTGACACAGAGGGTCCCTGTATGCTGTGACTTCGCAGAACAGCTACCTGACATCTCCGTGAGGGGTGTCCAATTCGTGCCCAATACTGGGTCCTACATTCTCTCCCAACAGGTAATGGGGTTGGATCCTCCCATGGGGGGATTCTTGGCTTTACACCTACACACACTCTAGATATGCACAGAGTAGGGATTGTATAGTAGGAGTATACCTGATTACTACCTTGTATTATATGCCTGCATATATTTTAGCACCATGGTCGAACTGCATCTACAGTTTACTCTTTTGGTGCTTGTAATCACTTTCATCTGCTGTCTACTGATTACGCAGCACATGTATTCTATACAAAAATAATGATGGTCAGTATATATATTGAAAACGTCCCATTGTGTATTCTTTCCATATTTCTCTGAGAACAAGTGTCTATAAGATCTGGTAGCCATTACCTGAGCAACCATGATAGGGCTGAAATCAGTGGAGTGTTTTGCAAAATGTAAATGTCTCTAGCCCATGAAAATCCGCTTTGTTTTAACATTTCCACTTGTTTTTATGATAACAGCAGGACTGTTTTTTTTTTTTACTTGTATTTTGTAAATTGTTTTATATTTTGTTACTTTGTTGATCTGTGTGATCGTAAATAAAGTATTTTGACCGGCTATGGGACAGGAGGAGGGATTTAACAGACAGGAATTTCTTACACCAATCAACATCTGAAAGTTATTGCAACATTCGGCGCCTCGTCAGGGGTAGTAAGCGCTATATAAATGCAATTACAATTACAATATGTACTCCACTGAGGTTCCACTGAGGTAGCCAATAAAGTTCACTGTACTGATCAAAAATAAAGGTAACTACAAGGTCTTTCTCCTCATCAGTGAACTCCACTTAAGTGTAGCAGGATGAATAGTGAATATAGTCATCCAGTGAAAGCCCTCCACACTTGGTAATGAGAAACATTCAGTTTGATGATGAGATTGGCAGGATTAATATTCATGAGGAGATAAGAACTGAAACTGCCCCCCCACCACCAGGTTTTGAATAACTGGATATTCATTATTTAAGAATGGCATCCAACATGTCAAATGTTATATTAGCAGATAGACCCACGAAAGATCTGACGTCCTTCTTTTCACATAAGTTAGGAAATTGGACAAGGTCCCTTATTTATATGGAAAATATATATAGCGCATACAAATAGCACAGTCGTTTTAAATTATCAGGCAAACAATACAAGAAAGCTGGCTATTCTTTGCCCTGACATTACACGGTTAGATACGGTTACTCCATGTTTGCATGAAGATGAAGATAAAACAAACTACCCATCTTTTGCATGGAGACGCCAGTAGGCTTGTTGATGCACCACGTGTTTGGTTAAAAACATAGTTGGCTACAAAGGCATAATGATGTTAACGATTCTAGGACCCCGGGATGACTTTTACTTCCAATGACACAAGTTAACATAGAGATATGGACAATACATGTTACTTCCATTCGTCTCATGGTAACGTCAGCACGCTTCCTGACTTACCAGGTGAACTGGAAATTACTCTAAAATCCACCCGCACATGGCTGAACATGCAGGGTTTAGAGGATGTGCTTAGATTCTTTTGTAGGTGTGAACCCTTGATGACATAAGTTGGGGAAGAGCAAAGATTTTACCTTTACCATTCTAACCCTCATTTATTGAAAATCTCTGAAACAAGCAACCCCTGAAACAAGCATTGAGTTCTGCCTCTTTTTTTCTCTTTCAGAGTGTGACTATAGGGTCTGTCCACCCCTCTATGGGGCCTTTCAGTTCCCGAACAAAAGTAGGGTTATAATCCAATGATTGCATGCTATTGTGCCCTAGAGCATGTTTCACCAATTTTTGGCTGCTTTTTGTTGGTCTCACCCCAGCACTAGGGCAGTCTGTGCTTGCCTTTCACCTTGACTAGAGTTAGTGATGATTCTGCATGAGCAGCTTTACCATCATATAGTAGCACAGAGTGTTCCACCAGTGATCACAATAGAAATGGTTGAAAGTTCTAATCATAATCAATGTCTCTCTTGACTTATTGTTTACAGATTCTCAAATAAGGGAAATCCCTTCTTAATGGTTTGTATAGGCATCATAATACATAGCATGTGAGAAATTCATTGATGAGTTGACTGCACAAATAGTGTTTTGTCGGAAAGACTAAAATAACTTATGGATCTTTAACCTCAGTCTTGAAAAAAGCCATACAACTTATATTGGTGCTTCTTAATGGCTGAAACATGTCGGCCTTAGATGTTGGAGTACAAGACGTACTTTAAAGACATCATTTTGTGTGTTTAACCTAGCCAAGGGTACCCTAAAAAAAAAAATCTTAAAGGAGAAACCTGCAGGCAATTTTAATATGAGATCCAGCTGAATCCAACAAAAGAGCTCCTCTAGTCAATAGTGTAGATCCCTCCAAAGCACATTAGGGAGCTTATTTATGAGAGGCTTGCACCACCGGAGCACCACTTTTTTTAATGCTCCGGCGGCACAAGCCTCTCAATCATATCTATGATGCAACGCAAAGCCATTCTGTATTGCTTTGCATGGCCTCATAGATATGGAGTAAGACAAAGGAGCGCAAGTAGCTGCCTTGCCTTAAGGGGGCATTCCTTGGGCGTTGCAGTGGGTTTTCCACGCAATACCCATGGTTTTTGACGCTACCCCAGATGTACTTAATCACATAAACCTGTGCAGTGCCAAAACATTACGCCTCTCCAGAACAGGCGTAATGAGGAGAGATATTTTTATTTCTACTCGTTTTTTCCTCATTCCATGTGTGCTGAGGAAAACGTCTCTCTGGATTGTTTTTGTGCAGGCTGCACAAAAACAATCCTGCTTGCAACTGAGGCAACCTGGAACCATGGTGCAATGGTACCTACATTGGCGCTAGGCAGCAAATGGTGCACCAGCGCAGAGGGAAAGGACAGGAATACACCGTAGTTTATAAATCCGGTGCATTCCTGTCCTTTCCGATTGCCATAGGGCAGCACCGCAAGAAGACTTGCAGGGCTGCCTTACGCCAATTCCTCGTAAATTAGGCCATAGGTGTTTTAGATGAGCACCCAAGGGTGAAGCATCCTACAGAAATAACTGGTGGGTGAGGGTAGTTTTAAAATACAAGAAGGTATCCTGCCACCATACAGATCTAAAAGAGGCACTAGATGTCCTAAGTCATATGGTAAATCTACTCTAGCCAAGTGTTGGAGTCAGTCAAGCATTATACATGGGCTACTACTGCTACTGGAACACACTCTCATAGAAATCAATGGACGCGACTTATCACACTAACAACACGTAGGGAATAATTTAATATAAGGTTATGAAAATTAAATTCAACGAATAATTATTTTAATAAATGTAAATGGTAAAGCTATGTTTGGTGTTATTTGTACTGTATTTTTTTTAAACTTTGATTACATTTATTTTAAATGGTTTTGTTTTTTTATGTACACGTAATATAATACACCTTATAAGCAATCTTCAAATACATTCAACACATATGATATTGCAAGTGGGGAGGAAAAATATGAAATAGTAAATTTAATAAAGCTATTTTTATTTAAATTTTTCACACATAAAACAAAATGTAGAATCAATTAAATAAACATATGGCACCCAGGCTTTACAAATATTAAACAATCCTGATACTGCTATGTGTGAATCAGTGGAACATCTACTGTTCTTCTGCCCCCATTATAGTAATGTGCGAGCAACATGGATCGTTCCACTGTGTAAGAATCTTGGCACCAAGAGTTACAGGGTTGCTATTAGAATTACCAGTACACACAGGCCCCATGTTTTTTGTGTGGCAACATTTCTTATGGCAACCTGGATAAGGCACCTCAAGTGCCTATAAGATGTGGTAGCCATTACCTGAGCAACCATGATAGGGCTGAAATCAGTGGAGTGTTTTGCAAAATGTAAATGTCTCTAGCCCATGAAATGTTCCGCTTTATTTTAACATTTTTACTTATTTTTATAATAACAGCAGGACTGTTTTTTTTTTTTTACTTATCTTGTATTTTGTAAATTGTGTTATATTTTGCTACTTTGTTGATCTGTGTGATCGTAAATAAAGTATTTTGACTGGCTATGGGACATGAGGAGGGATTTAACAGACAGGAATTTCTTACACCAATCAACACCTGAAAGCTATTGCAACATATGTACTCCACTGAGGTTCCACTGAAGTAGCCAATGAAGTTCACTGTACTGATCAAAAATAAAGGTAACTACAAGGTCTTCCTCCTCATCAGTGAACTCCACTTAAGTGTAGCAGGATGCATCTTCTAGTGTGGGCATGTTGTGTTCTGTGAGTGAGGTAGTCTGAAGGGAAGACTTGTAAGGTAAGGGTATTAGTGTATGTGAATTTGGGAGTTTTGGGTCAAGTGTGTAGTGTTGTCCTATTTCCTTCCATTCAGATTTTTCCACCACCCCCACCTGCCCCCGAGAGAGGTGAACTCCCCAAACGGGTGTAAAAAATGCAGTAGTAACTTTGTGGCCATAAATTCAGTCATAGAAGAATCCACCCCTTCATTTCAGGAGATGGAGAATCATTTCAGAGCATTATTTCTGATATTGATCATGGATAATTATCAGTGGCATTATCCCTGAAAAGAGAAAGGGAAGCAGAGTCTGGGATTTCGCAGTGTTTCTCTGATTAAAAGTTTGAAAGTGTGTTCATGTTGCTTTGCACCTATACATGCTGCAGGGCCCATAGGAAATGTTATGAAAACCTAATCATTACAGTGAGACTACTTCTCAAACCGTTTTTGGAACTTATAATTATAGTGTGCAATAAAAAACCTAACTCTTAAGCATTTAGCCAGCTTTCAATTCAGCTATAATGTTTGACACTTAGTAGGTTCGGTGGGATTCAGTCTCTCTGTCACAGCTTGCTAGTAAATACCTGTACTTTAAGTCTGCAAACGATTTGTGTGAAATAAAGAACATTGGGACCACTGACCCAAGAATGCTAATGACCTGATTACAATGGGGCCGTCATTTCATGTACAAATTGCTCACCTGCCAATTACTGTTTCGATGGTGTAGGTTGATTAGCTGGTGATCAGTTTCCACACAATTCTGACACCTTAGAATGGGGAATTATGTACACTTTTTGCTTAAATTCACCTGTTGTGGGCAGTGCAAACTGAGCACAAATTCGAGGTTGAGGGGAAGTGCTCAATTTATTAGCCTCAAATTATGCCTGATTTGCAATTCTGTTTTGGGCACAAATAGCAGAATGCAGCCAAAACAAGATTTTAGACCCCATTCTATGCAAGCCTTAGTAGTGATATATATCCTATTTGCAGAAATCTATGAAACTAAGATGACAAGAAAAAGTGAGATGCTGGTTAGAAAATCAAGAATGCATAAGGAAGTCGTGCAGAGTGAGCCTGGGAGCTATCACCACGATCACAATGCATCATGCCTAACATGGAGAAGTCGTGCATGGATGTCACGTGTGAGAAAGTGCCCTCTTTCTGCATGGTTGCCCCCACTTTTTGCTGAACTGCTGATGTTCTTTGACTGAGTGTGCCCTGGGTTCCTGCCGATCAGGTACCCAGGGCCTATGTACTTTCACTATGACCAGGGAAGGCCTCTAAGGGCTGCAGCACTTATTGTGCCACCCTTAGACGACCTGTACCTTTGCACTCACACACTGCCTTTGCAGGCTGCGTGTTTTGGTGCAGAACAAAGTGAAGAGTCGACATGGCACACATCCCTGTGTGCCATGCCTACAACCCACTGCCCTGGCATAGATCAGCCACCCCTCTAGCTAGGTGCACTATACCAGTGGTGAGGGTACAGGTGCATGAGCCCTGTACCCCTACAGTGTCTAAGCCAATTCTAAGGATGATGGATTCAACCCAGATCTGTGACTGGGGGTGAGTGTCTGAAAAGTTTCAGCGCTCCGTCCATCATCTCCTTGTGTTTGCTAAGCCAATTCTTAGACATTGTAAGTGCAGTAATGCCATTAAGAGTATATGGTGCTGGGAGTTTGTCATTACAAACTTCACAGTACCATAATGGCTTTACTGAAAACTGATAAGTTTGTTATCAAACTTCTCAGTACATTAAACCCACACTGATGCCAGTGTGGGATTTAATGAAAAATGCACACAGAGGGCATCTTAGAGATGCCCCCTGAAAAATGACCTAACACTAGTGTCCAGGCTGAGTGGCTGCTCCTCAGCTGCCACCACCAGACATGTTTCTGGACCCCTGGGTCGAGAGCCTGCTGCTCTCGGGGGTCTGAAACAATGCACATCCTGGTACGAGGTGCCAAGCCTCCTCCCCAGGATGGGCAGGGTCCACGAAGGGGAAGCTTCAAAGGCTTGCCACCTTTGTGAGCTTCCGTAGGCCTTTTGCTGCTTCCAGCAACAGGTCACCACTGGTTCTGGCCCCCAATTTGGGCGGGAGAACTGGCAGGAAAACCAAGTGAGGAAGGGAGGTGTGCCCACCTTTGCCAACCCCACCCCTCTCCCACTGACTTGGCCCCAGCCCTACCGGCCTGTCCCCACCTCGAACCTGCAGAAGCAAAACTCTGGTGTGTCCTGCAGCCAGCAACCTCAAAAGTCCTGAGGAACTGCTCTGCCTTCCAAAGAAAATACTTTGTCTCCCGTGAACACCGGATTTGTTCAACCACAGACTCCAGCTCCCGCAAAATTTGCGAGTCTGTACCACTCTGCACCCGTCACCCACGGCCCGTGTTTGAGTGGCCCAACACCACGAGGAGGTTTTCTGGGCGATTCTGACCTGAGATCTGGTGATCTCTGACCTGCCTCGAATCTCCCAGCGAAGCCTGCAGCCTCTTTCTGGAGGATCCCCCCGACCGCGACCGGAGCTGGTAAGAGAAACCCGACGCCTAAAGACACCCCTGCACCCGAAGCCCCACGGCTTTGGGTGGCCCAACCGACGATGTCCCAGCATCCCCAGGCATCCCAACTTACCTCTCCAACTGGTGGTCACGTCCAGAAGACCTTCGTCTCCAAGCCTGCAGTCTTTGTTGAAACCGGAGAATCCCCATTGAAACCAACAGGGTACCCGATGTCGAAACAGCACTCTGCACCCAGCCGCCCCTGCATCGCTGCGGGTGCACTTTTTGTGCTAAACAGGATCCCCCTTTTCCCTGAGCTTAACACCAGGAGCTTTGCTCCCACAACCCAGTGGCCTGCTCGTAAACAGCCACCAACCGGAGGCCCCCTATCCTCCATTGGATAACATTGGGCCTCAGCACTCTGCACCCGGCCGCCCTAGTGCCGCTGAGGGTGTAACAAGAGTGCATCCTATACCCTGGGGGAACCCTTGTTCTAACCCCAGAAGCTCAACCCCAAAGACTGAATACTTACCTGGTAACCGTCAACTTAATTCCTCTCCATAGGAACCTATTGACTGTTTTCCTCCGAAACATTGGAGTGGATTTGTATGGAAACCTAAAAAAGTACAATTGTGCAAAACTGTTTTTACTTACCTTTTCTCTAGGAAATGTCCCAGTGTGATATCTAGGAATATCATACTGAGTAGAAAAAGTAATCTAAAAAGTAACTAAAAAGTAATCTGTAAAGTAATTTCAATACCTTGACTCACCTGTATTTCAAGGAAACTGCAGGATGAACTAGCATTCACTTGTAAACACTGCATAATATATTGCAAAGCATTTATTTAACTTACCTGTGCCAGGCTTGGCTTGGTTCTAGAAATAAAATAACTAAACAATATTTTTATACAAACAAAATTGGTCTGAGTTCTGTCTTTGAGTGTGTGACATCATTTGCTGATTGAGTGTGTACAACAAATGCTTAACACTACACTCTGATAAAGCCTTACTGCTCGCCCATACTACCACAAATAGAGAGTAAGGTGCTATCTACTTTTACCTCTGCCTACCTTTGTGGTTCCACTGGACTCTGTGCACACTATACATCATTTTGGTATAGTATATACGGAGCCAGCTTCCTACAACGTTGTATCAGGAGCAGATTAAATATAAAGGGATCAGCAGGGATCTCAGTTGCACCCACCACAGGTTCTAGGATAACTGTTATACTGCTGAGAGTTTCAGTTCTCACCAACGCCAGCTCCTGATTAGGTTTCACCACTAGGAACAGGGATATGGGCACTTTTGCTTTTTACACAAGTCTAAATATGCAGGAAGGAGCAAATAGCTTTTTGGCACGGAATCCAGTGAATGGTGGACAGGGATTGCCACTCTACTACTCTGCGAATAGCATGACGACCTTTCTTCTTCTGTTCTAGAGTGTGTTTATTTTACCTACTTCTGGAGATTTCAGCAGTCTGAAGTCACTAAATCTCATGATACAGCACTTTATCAGCATCATCTTGGGATCCGAGTAATATCAAATCCACCATTCCTATGATTTTGTTGATATTGTGCTGATGATAAAAATAAGAGGAACATGATGGTGCTGAGCAGACCTGTATCCTTCATGAAATAGTGCTCCAAAATAAGTCGCTGAAAGAAGAAAGAATATATCAAGAAATAAACAACTTTACAATATTGGGTTTGCCGGTCGACCTAGAGAAGTTCTATTGTCTCCATATAACGCTGGATTTCACGAGGAAGCGTGATGCTCAAGATTTAAAGAAAATATAAAAATAGAAGGAATAAAGATGTATTGTAGGTGTGTGAAAATACTCGTTTCTGAGTGCTCAACCCCATTTTTTGGAATTTATTATTGAACTCTGAGCACAGGGGAACTGTTGTCCACTATCCAGTGTATGCATTATAACACATACAGCATGGTAAAATTGGCTTATTCCCAACTAGCATATCTACCTTTCCAGTAACGCCATAGTATATGGTGTAAGACATGGCATTGAAAGTTGAATGTCACCGGTGTCCAGCTGCACCTTTTGTGTTATTTTCTAGGCTATTTCCGGCCTACATGTGTTGCCTGACTCCTTCAGCTTTTAAATCTGAGGGCAGACCTCTAAAACTATTTAAATCACCCCTAAGTAGGCCTTGTACTCTACAAGGTGGAGTGTCTGCGAATTTGAAAGTGGATCATGCAAGAATTTAATGTTGGCGTATTCCTACAGTTACCAGGCCCTAAAAGCTATTTTCAATGTTAGGGCTGTAGCTGGTCCTATGAATAACAAACTAAACTACAGTTAAGTTGCTAATTCTGTATCTTTGGTCTTGGATAAGCTACAAAGAAGGTTTCATATTTGTTATAAATTCAATTCAATGGTGAAGTAGAATTTTTGTAAATATAGGGCATTAGAACCCAGAAGAGGCTTTATTCCTAGAGTGTCCACTAGACTAGTTACAACTAGACTTCCTGGTGGTGGGAGCTGGAGTTTGTAAAGGCCTCTAAGTTCTGTCCCTGGGGTCTTGAGAGCCTTAGAAGTGGCTAAGAGGAACTCGCACAGAACATCTGAAAAGTTGGGACTTGGAACATTTTATACTTCCAACACCTCTGCAGCTTCAGTGGGCCCTCGCAAAAAAGAAGTCAGATTTCGGAAGGACTTCATCGGATACATCTCCGAGCTTGCCCCCTTCTGAAAGATTCTGAGCTCCAAAAGTAAACTAAGTCTGAATTTAGAAATATTGACTAGGCAAGGCACGAAAAGTATCTGTACAACAAGAGGATTTCGGCTGCTTCAAAATTTTAATCTTTCCAATCATAGTTTTGTCCACCATAACCAATAGACTCAGCTGGCATTTGCCCAATGGCAATCCATCTTCGGAGGATGTCAGAAGATGCAGCTTCCAACCTTGCTCTCTTGAAGGATTTTGACTTCCATACAAAAGACAGCATGTAAAAATTATGACTGGGCTATCTCGCTTGGTGCAACCAACCTTTGCTTCATCGTGTCACTCTGAAATTGAACCTTGGTTCTGGTCAGCTACGATAAGTGATTTCTGAGTGGCTCTTTATTTTTTATTAGTGTATTTCACCTTAAAAATTACAAAAATCTTATCTCCGGCCCCTTTTATTCAATGTAGTAATTTTGATGTCAATTGGTTATGGAGTTTTATTTTGTGGTGTTCTGACTTGTTGACTGTTTTATTGTTGCTGGATAATTGCTGGATAATTGACACATTTTCCTAAGTTAAGCATGTGAGAAGTTGGCCTGGCATATGCTGTCCACTAATTATAGTGGGCACCTTGCACCAGTCCAAACAACCCCTTATTGGAGATAGGTTAAAGACAACCTTTATTGAAAGCTATCCTAGTGGTAGCTATGGAGAGCAATTTCTAAGAATGGTACCAGTTCCTAAAAGGAAGAAGGAAAAAAACTAGCAGCCTATTATGGTTGCAATTCAGGGTAGGTTGTCTCCAAAGAAAGGAATGAGTGTGTCTGAGTGGAGAGTGATACTCCTGTATATATTGTGTGCCCTCACACACCCTTGCGAGTGTAAAGCATCATCATTGGGCACTGCTCCTCGTGGGGGTGGCGCTGCAGTCCCTCACGGGCCCTCAAAGAGGGCACTCTGATGGAGATCTTTTAGGAGTTGCCGCAGTTGTGTGTGTGGGTGTGTGGGCCAAGTGATAGGTGTAAGTGAAAATAAAATAACCCGGTGGTACCCTAATGGATTTATTCAAGGGTCCTCAGGGTTAGGCTAAAATCTGGACGGGAGTGGAGATGCTCTTAGTGCAAAGTAGGAAGAAAAAGGTACGATCCCACTACTCTCAACCCGTGTGACAGTGTGGTGATATTAAAAAGTGAAAGGTCGACATGTTTCACGCTACTATTTGGTCCCTAATGGATCCCGGAGCGCTTCATCAGGACCATAGATACTGGTAGTAAAAGGGAGGAATCAGGGAAAGAGACACCCTATATTCCTACCGTACCTTCGTTTGAGGAAAAATGAAGTACGTAAGAGTAACGTATTATCCGTATACTCTAGTTCAAACCTGATGGAGACAAAGTACATGGGGAAAAGAAAAGAAAAAGGGGAAAAGGTCATGGTGTTGGAAAGCAATGCAATGAACTATAAACAGTACTTGTCATGCTTGGTAAAGAGTGCCAACACCATACAACCACGTGACTGGGGGTTAATAAATATTGTAACGTGGCAAAGAAAAAAATATAGTAACTGTAAGTCTATCAGACGTGGGTCAGTGAAGTACAGACTAGAGCTAAAGTCCGTACCTACAGTGAACCTAATCACTGACAACCGCTATGGACGCGCACCGCGCTGGCCGAGTACATGAATAAAATTAAGACGAATCCTGTAAAGCGCCATGCGAGTGCCTGAGAAAGCTTTGAAAAAACTATGGCGAATTCACATACATAATAAAAATTCCCATAAGCGGGAGATAGTAGAAATCCCCGCATGCTGTATTGGAACATAAACACAAACACAAACAAGTGGACAATGTCATACCCTTCCTAATATGGAATAGGGCTTCATCAGCGGATAGCGGTCTTGGAGAGGGAGGAAGAGCTGCAAGAGGAGGGGAGCAAGGCAATCAAAAAACGCTAGTACGTGGCTCGCAACATAACTATCACGAGTTTACCTTAGAATCCTGTAAGGGCCAGCAGCGTGCAAAAACTTACTCAGCGCCCTCCAACCGAATCCTGGAGACCTAACAGCCTGCCCAGTCCGCCGGTAAAGGGGTGTGGGAAGTCCCGGTAAATATAGTCACCAGAATCAACAACTCGCCCGTCATAGCTTATGCGACCTGGGAATGCGGGAGAAATGGACTGACAGAGGACGTAAAGAGGGCGGCCATTTTGGACAGGTCTACAATGTCCTATCTAAATAAAGGACGGCTAATGCCAAAGAAACTACAGGTGGTGATGGATACTAAAAACGAGAACAAAAATTATTACGTATCGTATCTAATGTGTGAAAATAGGGAGCAAGTGTGTGATATGTAGGCTCATAGATCTAAGAAATTTGGCAGTATGTACACACATTAGTCAGTATAGAGTTAGAGACCATCCAAGCTATGGAGAGCAGCCTTCAGGCTAAGTCTTGAAGGAATGTAAAGCAGCTTGTTTTACCAGTCTATAATCTCTTGAGTGACCAAATGAAAGAGGACCACACCAGGTATATATTCAAAATATATGTATTTATTGCTAAACACACCCCTCTAGTCTCTTTATGAGGCTAGAGTTCGAAGTACATAAATTATAAGTTAGTTATCTACAGTAATAGCACAAATACACGTTTGAGCCCTAGGGGCGTACCAAACCATATACCAATAAAGTGGTATAAGAACCACGACTGAGCTAGACACAAGGCCTAGAGCCTGTAGAAGTGCTTGGACCACAAGGAACCACCCAAGGTAGTGACACAGGGGACCCACGGGGGACGCGTGCAGTGTAGGAACACAGCCGCGAATCGCCGTTAACTTCTATGGGGAAAGTCTTGATTTGAATTTAAAAGAAAAGGGACACTTAGAGGAGGACTTGGAGCAAACCCTTTGAGAACTAGGCTGTTCTAGTGTCAATACCCACGGGAGCACCGGAGTACTCGAGTTACCTCACCCAGGGGAGCCGGGTGCATAGGTGTCTTTCGGGGTCGGGTTTCGTCATCGCTTTCAATGGCGATCTGCTGCAAAGTGCTACTGGCGGCCAAGTCGAAAGTGTTCGGGTGGATCCAAAGGTGGATCGAAGATCTGAAGAACCTGAAAGCAGAGGGGACAGAGTCTGGGTCACTAGCCAGTGACCAGGAAGGCGATGAGCAGATGCCCACCGATGTCGAGTGCTTCAGGTAGGTTGACGGTTGTCTTGACTCTTCAGCCACGAGGTCCAGGAGGCGTCGACGACAACCAGGAGCTGGATTCGAGCTGTCCCACAACGTTTGTCGATTGCAGGTGTGTCGGCGACCGGATTGGACCCAACAAGCCTTGGCAACGGCAAGTCTTGTGGAAATGGAAGAAGGACGATGTTGCAGACCAGCAAGGTCTGGGGGACTCACCCAGCGAGGGTAAGTCAGGGCACGCCTGGAGCAACCAGGGAGCCCAAGCAGAAAAAGATTGGCCTTCGGGAGGGCCTACTAGCCAACGGACTAGCGACCGCGAAGGAGCCTCGAGTTGACGCACGTGGAGCTGGCTCACAGGACACTCGTGGAGTGGTGGCCAGTGATCTTCGGTGCAGTTGGTGCTGGCGGCTGGGGCTACTCGGAGCCCAAAGCACGACTTCGTGGAAGACCCAAAAGAGGATGCACTTGCAAATGCGATCGGTGTCCAGGGGTCACGGTTCCACGTTACCCACGACAGCTACGGGCCTCAGCTTTGCTGGGGACTCAGGGCAGCCTCGGGGAAGTCTGGAAATCTACCTCTGGTGATGCAAAGACTTCGGCGTCCGGTGGGAGCTTCAGCGATGCAGACCGGACAATTGCTTCTTTGGTGCCTGCCAAGCAGGGAGTCACTCCTTGACCCCAAGGAGATTCTTCAGTCCTCTAATCTTAAAGTAGAGCGTCGGAGGTCCAGGATTCTGTGTCAGAGTTTCGTCCAGGTAAATCTAAAGTCCTACGGACTGGGGTCCCATACTTATACTAAGGTAGGGGTTGGACATACTCTGTGGCCCCACCTATGGGAGGGTCAGGGCAGAGGGGTGGTTACACCCCTTTCCCTTTGTCCAGTTTCACGCCAGAGCAGGGGCTGGAAGCCCCTGAGCCGGTTTGAACTGGGGTATGCACAGGGACACCAAATGTGCCCCCAGTGCAGGACTTCAAAGCACCAGAGAGTGCTCCCGCCCAGCCCCAATACACACTATCCTGTCTGGGGAGGTGGTTACACCTCCCTGGGACAGGAAACCTATTGTCCAGGCCTCCCCTGCCGGAGTTTCAGTCAGCAGCAGGAGGCCAGACTCATGTCTGTGGCAGCGGCATCCATTTTGTGATGCCAGGGCTCTGGAAAGTCAGTACCGGGTATACCGGTGTGTACATGTCTCTCCCTCTAGAAGGGTGGAATGCTACCCCCGCCACCAGAACTGGCGGGGGGGGTAGTATTCCAAGATGTTTGACACCAAACACGACATGTTTCCGTGCAGCCATCCCAAAGTTAGCATTTAACGCGAGGTTATAATGCGCTTAAGAGTATATGGTCGGGCTGCACTACAAACAGCATCAGAGAAGGGTCTCCGAACGCTGCAGAGGGGCCCAGCTCATGCAGGGCACCCTCTCACATAGGAACCACGCACTCTGCCTTCAGGATTGATAAGGCCTGCCATAGGAGTGACTTATAGGTTTATATGTGTGTAGGTATGTAGTGATATAGGTAGCCTATATCACAGTAAGAGTGCATGCACCACCTTACCCAGGCTGCAGTAGCAGACCTGTGGTGTCATTTTGGATGGCCTTCCAGGGGTGGCACAATACATGCTGCAGCCCCTGGTAGGCCTCTGAAGTACCTATGCCCTGGGTACATAGTATACCATATACTAGGGACTTATAAGGGCACTCAGATTCCAATCAGAGATGTGCCTAAGGCACATGGAAACCATTTTAGAGAGGAAGCAGCTAGGCTGGGGCCCTGAATAGCAGGATCCCAGTCCAACTAAGTCATAAACCAGCAAAACACCAGGAAAAAAGTGGGGGCAACCATATAGTCAGATTCCACCTTCCTACACCTGCCTGCTATGTGCCATAGCTACCAGCGGTTAAGACCAGGTTTTAAATTATTGAAATCTTGGCCAGATTCACAAAGGTAAACTTAGAACTGAAGTCTAAGGGCCTGAATCACAAAGGTTAACTTAGACTTCAGGTCTAAAGTCAGACTTCAAGTCTAAATTAAGCTTTGGGAATCAGGCCTTTAGATTTCAGGTCTAAAGTTAGACTACAGGTCTAAAGTTAAACTTGAGGTCTAAGTTTACCCTGTGAATCGCCCCACAGTGTTTGACTTGACAGGATTTGGGGATTTATTACTTAAGAAGGACTCTCATGCACTTGGTGTGGCTTCCCCCCAACTTCAATGCTCCTGTTTTTTCTGACTTTGCTTTTGCTGGCCCCTGCATACTTTACCGCTAGGAACCAGTGCTAAAGGGCTTGAGTTCTCTCCCTAAAATATGGTAACATTGTCTTCAACAAAATTGGTACATTTAATTTACTTATAAGTCCCTAGTGAAATGGTACTTCATATATTCAGGGCATGTAAGCTAAATGCTAGTGGGCCTGCAGCACGTATTGTGCTTCTCACTTAAGTAGCACTTTGAACATGTCTTAGGCTGCCATTGCAGCCTGTGTGTGCAGTTTTAAACTGCCATTTCGGCCTAGCAAAATAATCCTTTTAGTGTCACAGAAGGTCCCCAAACAAAATGCACAGCCAAAAGTATAATGAAGCCAAGAACTTCAACAATGTTATCATATATTTATTCCGAAAGTACTCCATATTTAATCCAAAGGTTTTTGATACTCCATCAATTCATTTTCAGCAATATTTCATCACAATGTTTTCACAAGTGCCTCTCAAGGCTTTTCTTAGCAGCACTAGAGGGTGCAATATTCATCATGATGCTTCCTCTTTACATAGTACCCAATGGATTTTGGGATAATTCCCTTCCTCAGTGGTAACTGTGACTCACAAAGGAACCCATACATTGATTCCATAACTTTATGCCCTGTTCCAGACAGTTAAGGCCTCCATATTAAATGCCATCCATAGATCGGTCACAAGCAAGCTGCCCCACTCATAGATATAACCATTTTCCAAGCCTAAACCTTCCTTTTTAATATTTATGTCCCCTTTTGGGTAGGCCCTACAAAGTCCAAGGGGCAGGGGGCAGTGTATTTAAAAAGGTGGACCTATACTTTTAACTTTTACATGTCCTGGTAGTGAAAAACCCTTAAATTTGATTTTCACTACTGCTAGGCCTACCTCTCCCATAGGATAACATTGGGTACCTTATTACATTTCATACGTGATAACTTTCAATTGGGAGCAGGAAGGAATTTCGGGTTTGGTCTCTAAAGAATTGTAATTTAAACCCTCTGTAATTGTAGGTCAGATTTAAAGTCACAATTCTGAAAATACCAACTCGAGAAAAGAGAGAGGGGTCCCATGTCCAAGGAGACAGGACACCTTACCAGACTGTAAAGTCAAAAAACGACCCCTTGGATATTTAGTTTCGCACAGTCAGGTAAATATAGAATCATACAGTCACTCAAAAAGTCCTAAATTCTGGATTATACCCCCAGTGCACATGTAAATACATACCATGAAAGTATTAGATTGTGAAGATCTTTAATCCCACCAATATTAAAATTAGAATTACAAAGCACAAACCACCAATTTTCAGGTAGTGGGTCAATTGATACAACATTTATATTTTAAGAAACAGGGACAAGCAGCGCAAATAATAAAACATAGACCACCCTGAAAACCGACCATTAAAAATACAAAGTATAACATGCCTAGGAAGAACCACACAAGATGAACAAATCTGTCTTTTGCGACTGCTAATCTGTTAGGATCACAGGGCGGGATGCCTGAGTTCTTTGTTATTTGTCGTCTATTGCATTCCCCGGTCAATCATATTTAGTCCAATTAGTACGTTGGCGTGTTTTGGTTGATGAGAAAGATTTAGCCACCTTCTTCAGGACAAATTGATATATCTCATACATATATGATTTTAGATTTGCCTGATCGTGCGAACCTAAGTACCCAAGTGGAAGTTTTTTGACTTTATTATTTTGAAAATGCCACTTTTAGAAAGCTGACATTTTTTGCTCAAACTATTTGGTGCCTGCAGCTTGTATCCTGGGTCACATGACTAGGGTTAACTGGCAGTTGGTCTTTGCATATTGCTCATGAACAATGAGTAAAAGGGGAGCTATGATTTGAAAAGGAGCCTAGCTGTTTCCTACCACACTTGCATGTCACAAAGACTCTGCTTCAGCACACTCACAGGAGCACCAAAGTGACTCCAAGGGCTAGTTAGCTGGCCTCCTAATCAGAGCCTTGTAGAGAGAAAAGGCTCTAATCACCTTGAACCCTACACTTGGACTGTGCCTGCTGTGAGTCTTGTCCCAAGTGGCACCACCCCAGTTCTGGACCCTGGAAGTGGGACTGAAGGTGCTCTTTCAGCCCAGCTGTTGTCATGTGGGCAGAACCGAAGCAGCACAATGCATCTCCTCTCAGTTCCGTGTTAAACTGCTGCTGTGCAACACATCCCCGATGCAGGATCCCGCAGCTCTTCAGAACTGCCACTGTGTGATGCCTCCTTGATGCAGGACCTCGCACTGTAACTCCTTGAAACCACTACTGTCCGACGAATGCTCATACCCGGACCTTGTACCACAGCCTGCAGCTCCCTGGAATCACCACTGTGCAACGCACACTTAATGTAGGACCTCACATCACAGCCCACAGCTCATTGGAACCTCCTCTGTGCAATGCATCCTCAATGCTGGATCTCGCAATGCTCGGCAACCCCGAATTTAAGGTACTTTGTTCAGTGAGTCTAACTTGGTCCTGGTACCCGGCCTACGCTCCATCATGGTCTGACTGAACTTGTGACTTTGTCCAAGTCCGGCGCAACCAGATAACCACAGTTGGCACTTGGCTGCTTTTAAGTGCTATTCTAACTTAAATCTTTAAAGCAGCATATGTCAGGTTCTATTATATGGCTTTTTATTGTTTTGGTGACAAATAATGTATGACATTTTAGTCAATTTTACTAAATTGGTGCGGGATTTTTTTTGTGGTGTGTTTCCACTTTATTACTGTTTGTAGTGCTGCATAAATACTTTAGACAATGTCTCTAATTTAAGCCTAAAACAAGAACAAGGGGCACCCTACTCACTAGGAACCAGGGTATGTCATGTGTAACAGAAACAGCGGTTCCAGCGGAAAGATTAGGCTAATCTATAATAATAATCAAATGCACAATCGCAATCACAAAAACGGGTTAAGGTGATGTCAGAAAGAAAGATGGCCTTGCAGACTTTATGTTCACATTAATTCTTTTTATCAGATTTGTAAAATTCAAATTGATATATACACAGACCAAGAAAAGACAATAGTGCTTTTGTGTCCCCAAGTGAAATGGAACCATAAAACAAACAGTGAAAAACATGTAATGTGTACAGCTTGGTTTCCACAATTTTTTTAAAAGGCGACCAAAGATTAACTTAGTAATTATTCCAGCTTCTGTGTACAATAGTCAGAGCTGTTAAACTGGTTCACTTTCAAATACAGTCGACGGCGTTTAGACCCTTTTACAGTGCAGGGTCTCTTCAGGACCAAGGGATATGGGGACAATCTAATGATCAGAAAAAAGAAAAGAAGGCATACGCTTAGAATGCTATATGTCAGCTAGGATCCTTAAAAAGGAAGGACTTAGATGGAATAATGAGTACCTGATGGCGATTGTTCAGCCTCGTGAGACAGTGAAATAAGTGAGACACCGGTAAAGTGAGAGAGGAAAAGGGAATACTCACACGGGGATCTGGTCGGGTGCTGCACATGTGAGAATACAAAAGTGGTATTGATCAGTAAGCTGAAGATTGACGTTTGAGGTATTAATGAACTGTGGGTTATCGAGAAACTGGCTGTCTTACCCCTGTATGAGAGATGAACTGGTGGGCTGACAAACGGTCTTAATCATAGATTGCTCAGTCGTGGTAGATGGCAGAAGTACATGACCCCCTGTAATAGTGAGCATGGTGTGTATGAGTATTGAGCAATACATCTTTGAATAATTGACCACAACAATGTTAAACAGGTGCAAGCAGGGTTACCACTTAGTGTAGTAGTGATGGAGCAGATTCTTCAATTTAATTGAAACGGCCGCTGGACCAATCGTGCCACGGGAATAGTATTACTCTGTGGGGTAATGCCAATAGATTAGTGACAGCCCAACTCCCATCCAGCATTCTAAACGAGGGTCTCAGGGGCGGCATGTTAGTGATGATAGAACTGAGGTCTCTCCGCGCTGTGGTTGATTAAGGTAGAGAAGGGCAGGGAATTAACTAACTTTTTCACTCGTAGCCCCATGACAAATGTAACAACCTTGATGACAGATGCCACTCGTCTCTAATGTGATCTTAATGTGTATTGTACTGCGCGTGTGGACTGCAGGGCGCTGTAACCCATTAAGGTTTGCACCAAGCGTGGGTGCCGCCTTCCGTCACCACTGTCGCATTAATATGCTAATCCAAGGGCGCACTGTTAGCTCGGCCCGCCACATGCGTAAGGCGCTTAATCTATGCAATAAGACCGCTAAATGCTAATAATGCGTGACGGCAATGGTGAGCTTTAAACAATAGTGTTGGCACAAGGCCGCCACTAGTCTCTATTGTTGCATTGCTGTACTAAATATAAGGCGTGCTCTTGGCGGGGCCTGCCATGCGTGCAAGGCGTCTGAATGCTGTTAATATTTTACAATGCGCGTGCTAATGTACCGGGCGCTTTAACTAACAGTAGCTAGGAAATCAATATAAAAGAATGGCGAAAGAGGTGTGCCGCCACCCATCTCTAATAGGCACTAATATATTAAAAACAGGGCGTGTTGTAGGCTGGGGACGCCATGTGAACAGGGCGCTCACCTTTGGAATGAATCTGTCAATTCGAACTGCTCCGGTCGTCTGCCTGGTTACAATGACAACCAGCCGGCAGAGCGTGTGTGCTAAAATACATGCAGTGGCAGACATCAGTACTGATCGCCATTTGCTGATGTGATCTGTGTTTCTGCAATCTCAGTTTGCACAGAAGAAAGACCGGTGCCTCAGAGGGGAGGAAGAAAAATACAAGAATAATGTAATGTGTGGAAACGCTATGGAGAGGCCTAAATTACATATATTAGTATCCTAAACACATATGGATATATTATAAACATTTTAAATATTGCAGGGAAAAAGAATATATTATTCCAATTGTATGGAAAAACACACTGCTCAGAGCCTGATTTTGGGACTTAAACAACTGGCATTTATCCTATGTGCTAACATTGTAGAATAACTGCAAAGTGAAACAACATTTCATGAACATTACACAGTAATACATTTAGATAGCGACAGGGGTGCACTGGAGTCTGTCTTATATAGTGTGTCCATTTTTTTCTTTTCTAGCAAAACTTAGGGGCATATTAGCAATGCCTGGCGATAATTATCGCAAAGCGCAATTAGCGCTTGGATAATTATCGCCAGGCATCGCCGGTTTCTATCGCGGAGTTAGCGTGCAATCAGCAATGCTAATCTCCAAAGCGATAGAAACCTTGAAAGAACAGTGTGAATATCGCCTGAAAACAGGCGATATTCACACTGTTCCCCAGTTCTGCTTGCTGATAGTGCGAGGGGGACTTTAGCCATGTAATCCACCTCTCATTGGATTACATGGCTAAGTCAGGGTGGGACCAGGTGTTAGCAAACCAGCGCTAAACGTGTTTAGCGCTGGTTCGCTAATCACCGCCCCTGCCTCGCTGATAGGCGTTAGCGACCTCAGCGACTGTTTCCAGTCGCTGTTAGGTGAGGAACGCCTACTTTGCATGCCATTAGCGATAAATATCGCTGGCATGCAAGCGGCACCAACCCGGTCGCTATCGCCTACAAGCTGTCGCTAACAGCAGTTAGCGACAGCTTGTTGATAAGGCGATAATATTATCGCCGCTTTAGCGGGAAAAAGTCCCGCTAAAGTGGCGATAATCGGCTTGCTAATATGCCCCTGAATCTATAGGAAAGCACTTATCTCCTATACATTACAATAGACGCAATTAAGAGAAAAAGAACAGTTTATCATGCCAGTATTTACAAGAATATTTACACAGTCTAGAATGGTGAGGGTTCAAATTGTAGGGGGGCTGAGGTGACAGGACGCCCTCTTGCACCTGGTGCAACTTTCCATGGATTATGCTGGGAACAATGTACTATGTTGCCTCTGTGCCGGGTTGCTAGAGAGTCATAGTTTACATCAACCCAATGTAGTTATAAACCCCCGCCATTCTTCGGCGGAATTCAATCCATGACTTATGCAGTCAGTCCTTTCTATCCAACGGCATTCCAAACGTTGGAGAATTTGCGTCATGTCCCCACCTCTTGCAGGGATGTTGGCTTTCTCAAAGACTTGCCATTTAATCTCATCAGGTGTGTGGTTGGCCTCAGAGAAGTGTGATACCAGTGGTGCATTTAGGACTGAACAACGTATCCGGCTTCTGTGTTGTCCGATACGTGCTTTGATAGGCTGTTGCGTCTGCCCTATATATGGCAGGCCGCATGGGCACCATATGCAGTAGACCACATTTATTGTGTTACAGTTGGAAAACGATTTGAGGGTATGTTTTACATTATTGTGTTTAAAGATGTTCGTATTGAATGTCAAGGGGCATGCAACACAGTTACCACAGCGAAAATGGCCCTTTATTTCTGGTAAATTCCACGCTGATTGCAACGTATTTGGTTGCTATGTCATCTTTTCAGTAGAAGAGTGGATAAGATGGTCTTTCACATTTTTACCTCTTTTGTACGCAAAGAGAGGCGCTTCAATAGAAGAGTCAATACTTTTTATTATGTGCCAGTTTTTCATGATTAAGCTGCGGACCTTATTGGAGTGTACTCCAAAGGTTGTCACACATATAAGTTTGTCCATAGACTTTTTTTCTTTTGTCTTTAGTAATTCTTCTCTGGGGCAGAACCACGCCCTTTTTAATGATCGTCGCACTATCTTATTAGGATATCCTCTTGCCACCAATTTGGATTTGAGTATTTCTGCCTCTGCCATGTAATCTTTTTTTTTATGTGTGCAGTTTCTGCGTAGACGCAAAAATTGACCAAACGGTAAGCCGTCTCGCAGTGCCCTTGGATGTTGGCTTTTATACGATAGGAGGGTGTTTCGCTCTGTGGGTTTTCTATGCAAGGACGTGAATAGAGAGCCGTTCTCATGTTGTATCTTAAGGTCGTCTCTCATACGGGGGTAAGACAACCAGTTTCTCGATAACCCACAGTGCATTAATACCTCAAACGTCAATCTTCAGCTTACTGATCAATACCACTTTTGTATTCTCACATGTGCAGCACCCGACCAGGTCCCCGTGTGAGTATTCCCTTTTCCTCTCTCACTTTACATTTCACTGTCTCACGAGGCTGAACAATCGCCATCAGGTACTCATTATTCCATCTAAGTCCTTCCTTTTTAAGGATCCTAGCTGACATATAGCATTCTAAGCGTATGCCTGCTTTTCTTTTTCTGATCATTAGATTGTCCCCATATCCCTTGGTCCTGAAGAGACCCTGCACTGTAAAAGGGTCGAAACGCTGTCTACTGTATTTGAAAGCGAACCAGTTTAACAGCTCTGACTATTGTACACAGAAGCTGGAATCATTACATGTTTTTCACTGTTTATTTTATGGTTCCATTTCACTTGGGGACACAAAAGCACTATTGTCTTTTCTTGGTCTGTGTATATATCAATTTGAATTTTACAAATCTGATAAAAAGAATTAATGTGAACATAAAGTCTGCAAGGCCATCTTTCTTTCTGACATCACCTTAACCCATTTTTGTGATTGCGATGGTGCATTTGATTATTATTATAGATTAGCCTAACTTTCCGCTGGAACCGCTGTTTCTAATTTAAGCCTGACTGCTCTGTGCCAAGGTGCCAGAGGGTTGACCACAGGTTAATTTAGGGTTTGCTTGTGCAACACGAAGCCCAACTGTCAACTACCCCCAGTCATGTGACCCAGAGACAGGCTGCATGCACCAATTGGCCAAGCTACAAGGGGGGTTAAGTACAGGTTAATTTAGGGTTTGCTTCTGTTTCATCCTGACAGGAATTGTGCCTTTGGAGTGGGGAGAAGCTTCTAGAGGCAGTCCTTTGAAAAGCACAGGTGCCCTGCCTTCCTGGTCCGGGCTCTATACTGACTACAAGAGGTATGCAGCCCTTAGTGTGGCAGCAGGACACAGCCTATTCATTTTTAAGTGGGGCTGGGCTGAGCTCCTCCCTCCCATCCTTCCAGTGATGGCCCATCTAGGCACACCTAAGCTCCCTATTGTGTGTGGTTGTATAGGAGGAATACACAAAGCCCAGTCATCAACTACACCCAGAGACATGCTGCAAATTAGGCAGGTAAATGCTAAGGCAGGTTTCCTGTTTCCATTTGGAAATTACAGCTTATTAAATGTAATAAGGTAGCTCCAATGTTATCCTATGGGAGAGGTAGTTTTTCACTACCTGGACATGTAAAACTTAAAAGTACATGTCCACCTTTTAAGAACACTGCCCCCTTCCCTTTGGGCTGTGTAGGGCCTACACTAAGGGTGACTCATATTTATTAAGAAGGAAGGTTTGGGCCTGGCAAAAGGTTTATTTTGACATGTTGAAATGACAGTTTAAAGCTGCACACACAGGCTGCAATGGCAAGCCTGAGACATGTTAAGGTGCTACTTAAGTAAGTGCCACAATTAGTGCTGCAGGCCCACTAGTACCATTTAATTTACAGGCACTGGGCACAGATATTGTCATCTTACTAGGTGCTTACAAGTAAATTAAATATGCCAATTGGTTATAAGCCAATTCTACCATGTTTTAAGGAGAGAGCACAAGCACTTTAGCACTGGTTAGCAGCGGTAAAGTGCACCTAAAACCAAACAGGAGGCATGAAGAAAAAAAGGCTAGGGGTGAACCACGCCCAGGATGCCAGGTCTAACTCATGTCCCCCCCAGCTGAAAGTGGAGAGAGCTACCCAACCCCTTGGAGAGACCATCAGCATTGGTGTTGTCTATTTGCAGGGTGGTGTACCACAGTAAAGTCCATTCCCTGTAGGGAACCGGACCACCTCAACAGTTTAGGATTCTCACCCCTCATCTACATTAGCCATCTGAGGAGTCTGTGGTCTGTCTGAACCTGGAAGTGAGTACCCAACAGGTATGGCCTCAGCTTCTTTAGTGCCCAGACAACTGTAAAGGCTTCCCTCTCAATTGAAAAGTAAGGTCCTACTAAAGAAGGCTACAGGTTGATCCAGGCCATTTTCATTCAGCTGTGAGAAACACGGCCTCTGTGACGTGCTCTGAGGTGTCCATCTCAACAATTAATTCTTTGGAGAAGTCAGGTGCCTTGAGGCACAAGTGGTTTGCACATGGCCTCCTTTAGTGGATCAAAAGCGTTCTGACACACCTCTGCCAAAATCACCTGCCTGGGCTGCTTCTTGAAAGTCAGCTCTGTCAAGGGTGGAACAATGTTGCCATACCACTTGACGAGTCTCCTACAATAACCAGTGAGGCCTAAGAAGGCTCTCACCTCTGTCTGGGTCTTGGTGGGGTTCTCAAATCAGAATGATTTCAATCTTGTCCTGGAGGGGCTGCACATTGCCTCCTCTCACTTGGTGTCCCAAATAGACCACCAAACTCTGCCCTATCTGGCACTTACTTGCCTTGATAGTCAGACTGGCCTCTGCAGAGCCTGAAGCACTTTCTTGAGGTGGCACAGGTGGTCCTCCCAGCTACAACTGAAGACCACAATGTCATCTAGATAGGAGGCACTGAAATTCTCCAATCCAGTCAGGACTTAGCTGACAAACCTCTAGAAGGAAGCAGGGGCATTCTTCAATCCAAAGGGCAATACCTGGAACTAGAAGTGCCCTTCTAGTGAAGAGAAATCAGACCTCTCTTTGGCCCCCTCGGTCAAGGCAATCTGCCAGTAGCTGGAGGTTAAGTCACATGTGCTGAAGAACTTGACAGTTCCCAATCGATCTTTGAGCTTATCAGCTCTGGGGATGGGGTGTGCGTCAGTCTTGGCTACTGCATTGTGTCCCAGTTAATCCACACACCAAAGTTCTGGGATGGCACATGGAGGAGAAGACTTGTGGACCATTGCCACTGGGCTGGACCAAGGGCTGTTTAAGGGTTCAATAACCACTAACTCCAGCATCTTGGAGACCTCCTCTTTAATGTTGGCTCTCCCCTTATCAGACAACCAGTAGACTTTACTCTTTACTGCTAGACTGTTCTCAATATTAATATCATGGGTGTACTATGTATTGAGACCTGGGGTAAGAAGAGTTGCCTCAACAACTGCTGGCAGTCTCTCTGTTGTTCTAGGGTCAGTGTAGGGAAGATGCTGACATCCTCCACTGACCTAGCCTGCTCATTCTCCTCTTCCACCCCATCATTCATGGCCTGGAGCATAGTTTCTTTGGACCTCTCGAACTGGGGTTTGAGGAGATTGACATGCAAAACCCTTAAAGGGTTCTGGGGAGTCTTGAGGCCCACCAGTTATGTGACCTCACTCTTGCACTCATTCACCTCATAGGGCCCAGACCAGCAGTCTTACAGGGTCCTGGGCTTCACGGGCTCCATCACCCACACTTTTTGGCCATGATGAAACGCGACCAGGGTGGCATCCTGGTCATACCACTGTTTCATAACCTCCAGGCTGGCTTCTATATTCTCTTGAGCTTTCTTCCAGAAGTGCTTTATCTGGGTACTGGGTGCCAGGATGTAGCTGGCCACATACTGGGTGCATTCCTGGGAATTTGCTCCCAGCCCTGCATCAGCAGACTGAGAGCTCCTCTCACAGGGTGCCCTTGCAGAAGTACAAAGGGGCTGAAGCTAACCCCCTTCTGCGATACATCCCTGTAAGCAAGCAAAAGGCATATCAGGAGAAAGGCCCACTTCCGTCTCAAGAGCTCTAACAGGCCCATTATCATGTCTTTTGGAGTTTTGTTGACCTCTCATCAAGCCTATTAGTTTGGGGGTGGTAAGCAGTGGAGAATGTTTAGGTTACCCCACACTCCTTCAAATGGACTTTATGTATGCCGACATGAAGTTGGATCCACGGTCAGATACCACCTCCTTGGGAAACCCCACACAGGTAAATATCCCCATCAGTGTCCTAGACACCAGAGGCACAGTCACTGTCCTTAGAGGTATAGTCTCCGTGTACCAGGTGGCATGGTCCACTAAGACCAGGATAAAACTGTTGTCAAGGTCCGTCTTGGGGTCAAGGGGCCCAACAATGTTGATGCACACCCGTCCAAAGGGAGTGCCAACAACAAGGAATGGCAGCAGGGCTCCTTGCCCTTCCCTTATGACTTGCCACCAGCCTGGCAGGTAGGGCATAACCTGCAGAACTTATCTTAGGCCATTATCATCCGGGGAAGGTAAAAGTGGGTGACAAGCCTTTCAAAGGTCATGTCCTGCACTAGATGACCAACTAGGGGGACAACATGAACCAGTTCCACTAGGAAAGCCCTGTAGCACCGGGGGAACCACAAACACATGGGTTGCATCAGGCTCAGGAACCTAAGGCTCACTATACAGGAGACCATTCTCCTAGTAAATCAGGTGATCATCAGAGGTGTTGCCAGCTGCCTGTACCTCGGCCTGCGCTGTAGGCCATCAAGAGTAGGGCACTCCATCTGCGCCTTTCTGAGGTCCTCCCTGGTGGGACCTGCTTTCTGCTGCCAGGTGGCCAGCTTAGGTAGGTTTCCCAGAGTGGCAATGTCCTGCCCTGTAGGTTCCAGAGCATCACCCTGAGGCTCAGCCTCCTCCTGCACCGTGGGAGAGTCAGGAATGGGTTTCCCATGCTCCTTGCCCTTCCTCTTTTTGGCAGCCACCTAGGCCGTTCTTCAGGGCTCCAGGTCCTCCTGACTACACTCTCAGGTGGTCATAGACCGTATGGTCAGGCACACCCACTCAGGCAACCCTAACATCTTCAAGGGCGACTTGGGTGCCACCTTCTTCTGGATTGTGTGCTCTAGAGCATTGCAAACCAGACATCCTTCAGGAAAGGACAGGCTCATAGCTACCTTCAAGGAACCCAAGACCCCCTCCCAAAGGGATGCAGAGCCACTGGATAGTGACTGTCATGGTTGTCGGCTCCAACAACTTGGTGGAATGCATTAGGGATTACCTGCTCTGAGGTCACCAGATGACATGTCTGTTGTCATGCTGGCTCCATTGTCTCTCAGAGCCTCCACCCTCTGTCCATTGATAGTAACCCACTGACTATATTTCCTAGTGTTACTAGCCATGTGAGTTCTCTGCACCATTAGTCCATCACCTAAGGGACACTAGGGTAACCGCTAGGCTGTCTCCCACACTATCTGTGACAATCTCCTCCCCAAGCTCCACACTAACCTACCACAGTGTCTGCCCACCAGTGGGGGGCTGTGCCCCTATGGGACACTTGGCATCCCCCTATTAGTGTCTAACCTGTTGGCAATCATAGCCCTTAGCGGGTGCCTTCCCTTAGGTCTTACTATAAGGGAGCCCCTGCTGTTCAGGTTGGGATTGCGAGGCCTGACCCCTGGAACTAGTTTTGGGACCTTTTGAGAACTCCTTGTTTTTATGTGTGTCTCCCCTCTCCTTCTTCTGGTGAGGACCCTGCCCACTCTTGTGGTGATCCCCCCAAGATACCTTCTTGTAGACCCTGGCGCTGATCCAGCAGTCTGCCTTCTTAGCAAGCTCCATGGGGTCAGTGAAGTTACTGTCAATAAGGTGCTGGCACATAATTACAAAACAAAGAGTGAACATGTACTCTCTCGCAATCAAATTGTACAGCCCCTCATAATACTTTACCTCACTACCCTTCACCCAACCATCCAACGCCTTGCAAAAGGAGTCCACACAATCCACCCAGGACTGTTGTGGCAGCTTCTGGCTGTCCCTAAATGTCTGCCTGTACTTCACAGGGGTAAAGCCATACTTCCTGACTAGGGTTTCCTTCATGGGGAGATACTGTCTCCCTTATCTAGGACCAGTAGGGCATCCCTCCCCTTGCTAGGGATGTGCTTACAGAGGCTATCTCCCCAATCCTCCTCAGGGATCCTATGCATCTGCAAAGCCACCTCATATGCTTCAAACCACTTGTCAATGTCATCCCCCACAACAAAGTCAGGCACCAGACCTTTGGGAATGTGAACCCTATTGTCTCAAGAGGACACTGCAGGTATGCTGTCATCAATAATGCTGGACTCTACCTGTCTGGCTTTGAGGTCCAGCTCTTTGAGGCTCCGTTCATGAGCCAGTTGCTCTAAGGCCTGTTTCTCCTCCATGGCCAGTTTCTTTTCCTTCATCCTGATTTTGGCCATCTCCCTTCCTGTCAGCCAGTTCCTCTGGAGACAGGCCTTGGGGAGATACGCTACTCTCTGCTCTGGCAGGTAGTTCCTACTCAGGAGGTACATCATCCCCCTCAGAAGACTGCTGCCTCTCAGGACTGGTATCCAGTTCCTCTTGTTGCCTGTCCACATCATCATCTTCTTCTGTTGCCACCAGTGGATTCTGGATTCTGCCTAGGCCCTCAGCACCTTTTGGAACTCCACCTTCCTGGTGTTGCTCTTGGGTGGAAGTACCTTCTCTTTACTAAACTCCTTGAGCTGGGCCACAGTGTAGGCATCCATTCTGGCCAACGCAAACTGCATCCTTGCAGGTGTGGAGTCAGAAGAGAATTTAGAAAAAGCAAAAAGGCCAATCAAGGAGAATTTAAACTTGAATTGGTCTCAGATATGTGATGGAAGCTTACAGAAAACCACTGTATGGCACTTCACAAACACAAGTGCAAATCCTCATCGCTGATAACCAATGTAAGAAATTGGGTTTGTGATTGAGTGGGGCGGGAATCCTTGTCAAGGAGCAACTACAATCCTTGTCATGGTGAGGCACAAGTCAACTCTAATTTAGCCTGTAGACAACCATCAGGTAGTTTGGCACAGAGCAGGCAGGCCTAACTTATAGGCAATGTGTAAAGTATTTGTGCAGTACTTCAAACAGTAATAAGTGAAAACACCACACAAGAACAATAGATTAACTTTGAATAAATAAAACAAGATCAAAATGACAAAACTCCAATAAGTAGAACCGGAGATATGCAAGTTTAAAGATTTCAGTGAAAATTGCACCAAAAAGCACAAAACGTCGACTGGGTACATCTGGTTGCGCCGGACCGGCACAAAGTCTCAAGTTCAGGCTGGCTGCAATGATGCAGGCCAGCTAAAGGGACCCAATTAGGCCCGCTAAACAAAGTACCTTAAATCCTGATTTGTGATGCGTTGTGAGGATCCATGTTGAAGATGCGTTGTACAGCTGGAGCGATGCATCAGTTCCAAGGTGCAGCGAGACTGCGATGTTTGGTCTTGCGTCATTGTTGAGTGTCCTGTTGACGGTGGCTTGCGATGCAAAGTCTGACGTAGAGGATGCACCATGCAGTCGGTCTGTGTGTGTCGGTTCCAAGGAGCTACAAGGCTGCGATGTGGAGTCCGTCATCGAGGCTGCCATCGATGAAGGATGCAAGGGCCTGCGCCGAGAATGCCTTGAGCAGAAGTGGTTTCAAAGAGGCTGTAGGCTGCAACTGCGATATGGGTCCAAACCACGCAGCAGCGGAGATTCATCGATTCTGCCCAGGGTTGCGCCATGCAGCAGAGGTAATGCGTCAGTAGTGCTGGATCCAAAGAGGCTGGCAGAGCATCTTAATCCCACTTCCAAGTGACCAGGACTGGGGTGCCAGGATGTTGGAAGCCTGTTGTGTCTCTGATGATTCTAATCAGGAGGCCAGCCAACTAGCCCTTAGAGTCACTCTCGGGTTCTGGGTTCAAGAGCGGCAGGTCCAGTCCTTCTCTCCTAGGCAAGAGGGCAGCAGGCAGCAGGTCAGCATAGCAGGGCAGCATTTTCTTCAGGTCAGCAATCCAACAGAGTTGCAATCCTTTTAGCAGCACAGCAGTCATTCTTCCTGGCAGAGTATTTACAGGTCCAGAATTGTACTAAACAGTGGGTGTCTGAGGTCCAATGTTTATACCCAGTTATGCCTTTGAAGTGGTAAGAATCTTCTAGAGGCAGGCCTTTGAAGTTCACAGGTGCCCTTCCTTCCAGTTTGTGCAACCGTCTTGAGTGGCATATGAGTTTACTTGTCAAGAGCAAATGAAAATGCACTAAACATTAATTTATACAATGAAGAGCCATATATAAAAACTTTCTTCTTCATATATATAAACAACATATTTTTTACATTTTCCCCATCTTTGTGGATCCTAAGATTCACACACAAAATGATCATTTAATTTATATACGAGTAGTTCAAAACCAGGTTGCCACACAATTCAAAAACCATCCATAAAAGCAAATTTAAAGAGGAAATTGATTGAGAAAAATACTGTTGACGCAGTGTTTCTGTGGTACTTAGAACGGTTCACCCCACCTTCTTCCATACACAATAATACAAAACATACACAATTTCTTTTCCACCTTCTGCGGCACTATGACTTCTTCCTTGCTGTGGTGGCTAAATTAATCCCTTAGTTCAAATTTCTAGGGAGTTGGGATCCTTCTGTTGTGGTGGTGGGATGTGTTAATTCCCTTATTCCCACAAAGCCTGCCACAAATTCTGGGCCCCAGTTTAATACGATACGGAGATGTACTGGTACATTCGTTCCACCATCTCATTAGGTAACATTACACGCTCACTGTATTGCGTTCACACTTGTAGTTCAGACAGGAATAACTTGACCTTTCCAATCTCTAACTCCTGTGGGATCGGAATTAATAAAGTTCTCTTAACATGCAGCTTGGATTTCAATAAAACTCATTTGTTTTCTGTCCGTCTTCTTGATCAGATCAGAGTTTTTTTATATGGCTCTTCATTACAATTCCAAAGACACAAAACATGAAATTATTACCTGTTCCTTCACGAAATTTTAGCTATTTAAACGTAATAAGGTAACTCCAATGTTATCCAATGCAAAAGGTAGACCCTGCAGTGTTGAATAACAAATTTAAGAGATTTCACTACCTAGACATGGAAAACATTAAAGTACATGCCCACTGTTTTAAATACATTGCACCCTGCCCTCTGGGCTGTGTAGGGCATACCCTAGGGGAGGCTCATATGTATTAAAAAAGAAGGTTTGGGGTTTATTTTGCCAGGTCGAAATGGCAGTTTAAAACTGCACACATGGGTTTCAATGGCAGATCTGAGACTTGTTTAAAGTACTACAAACAGTGCTGCAGACCCACTAGTAGCATTTGATTTACAGACCCTGGTCACGGGTAGTGCCACCTTACTAAGGGCTTACAAATAAATTAAATATACTAATTGGGTATAAGCTAATTCTACCATGTTTTAAGGGGAGAGCAGGAGCACTTTAGCACTGGTTAGCAGTGGTAAAGTGTGCAGAGTCTTGAAATCAACAAAAACAAAGTCAGCAAACAGGAGGTCTGAAGGCAAAAAGTTAGGAGATAAACCACTTCAAGGATGCCAGGTCTAACAGCAAACAAAAAAAGATGCATATTTATAAACACACTTTTAACCATTTTAATGCAATTCAGTGGTATCTATCACCACAATAGAAATCTATGGAAACCACTGTTATTTTACAATAAATGGTAATAATGCATAAGAAGTCTACCTTTCGCTGTGGGTATTTTAACAGAATCCTGGGGAAAATGTGAGACAGCTTTACGAGTAAACACAATTGATGAGGGTTTAGTAGTTTCCTCCATTAAACAAAGTTACCTTTGTATTTAGACATTTGTTGAGAGCATTTCGCTGTCCTGTGTGATTGTCTTTCAACCTTTATTTATTTCCATAGCAGTAAAACATTGCGGCAATCAAAATATATCAGCCTGAGCTGTAAGCAAGAAAATACCCAAGTACAAGGAACATTAACATAGCCAATGTCAAAAAACAGTCTGGGTCTTCGGGTCATAGGAGACCGCTTTAATGTGGCCACACAGGCGTTATGATGGGGGAGGCTCAGACTCACTTAGACCAGTCTTATAATGTATAAACAGCAGTCATAAGCCATATTACAAATACCTAAAGGATGGGGCGGAGGGGTATGGGCTAGGGAGGAGAAGGTAGGAAGAAAAGGAAACAGTGAGTTAAGAAACCCTTGCATGTACCGAGTAATATACTGCTAGCAATACCTCGAACCGGGACCTGAGGGTCCCTACAATCTTTAGTCCAGCCTGGTAAGCAAGACTAACTGAAGGAGCAGACCTCCACTGCTTATCACCTGCGTGGTTGTCTTGAAGTTGTACCCATTAAATATTATGAGTGATAAGATAGGTTGTCACATGCATGCACCAGTGTACAGGGAATGCCAAATCCAACAAGTTAAAACAAAGCATAGAATTTATGGAAAGGGAATACATGCTTTCATCCATCACCTTCATTTTCAGACATTAACTAATTTACACTTATGTAGTAATCTACACCTGTTAGACCTGTCAGACTTAGGGTGGTCTTCTCCCCACCTTTTTCCCTTCCTCCTCCATTTTGTGAACTTGTTTTTGCTGGCCTTAGGACTCTGTGCACATTACCTCTGCTAACCAGTGTTAAAGTGCTTGTGCTCTCTCCTCTAAATGTGGTAACATTGGCTTATAACCAATTGGCACATTTAATTTAGTTTTAAGTCCAGAGTAAATTAGCACTGCATGTGCCTAGGACCTATAAATTAAATGCTACTAGTCAGACTACAAAGCGATACAAAAGGGGATGATGGACGGAACGTTTGAGCCAATCAAACACTCACCCCCAGTCAACTGATCTGGGTTTAATCCATCATCATTCTTTAGCTCACTCCACCACCCCAGTTCAGACATGGCCATATGCAAATCAGTCTGACCCTGTGCCTCATGGGAACAGTCCAGCCCGAACTGTCAAGCCATGTCTTCCCTGGACCGGAAACAAGCATCCTAGGACCGGTTTCTGGCATTCCAGCCGTCATTACCCAGGCTTGCTTGAATCCAGTGGCAAAGTGAGCAAGGGACCCACGTCTGGGCATACCCCGCCAACTTAGGGCGAACAAAGCTATACAAAGGGGATGATGGACGGAACGTTTGAGCCAATCAAACACTCACCCCCAGTCAACTGATCTGGGTTTAATCCATCATCATTCTTTAGCTGACTCCACCACCCCAGTTCAGACATGGCCATATGCAAATCAGTCTGACCCTGTGCCTCATGGGAACAGTCCAGCCCGAACTGCCAAGCCGTCATCAGCCAGGCTTGCTTGAATCCACTTTGAAACCGGTCCCAGGATGCTTGTTTCCGGTCCAGGGAAGACATGGCTTGGCAGTTCGGGCTGGACTGTTCCCATGAGGCACAGGGTCAGACTGATTTGCATATGGCCATGTCTGAACTGGGGTGGTGGAGTGAGCTAAAGAATGATGATGGATTAAACCCAGATCAGTTGACTGAGGTGAGTGTTTGATTTGCTCAAACGCTCCGTCCATCGTCCCCTTTGGTATCGCTTTGTTCGCCCTAAGTTGGCAGGGTATGCCCAGACGTGGGTCCCTTGCTCACTTTGCCACTGGATTCAAGCTAGCCTGGCTGATGACGGCTGAATGGCCAGAAACCGGTCCCAGGATGCTTGTTTCCGGTCCAGGGAAGACATGGCTTGGCAGTTCGGACTGACTGTTCCTATGAGGCACAGGGTCAGACTGATTTGCATATGGCCATGTCTGAACTGGGGTGGTGGAGTGAGCTAAAGAATGATGATGGATTAAACCCAGATCAGTTGACTGAGGTGAGTGTTTGATTTGCTCAAACGCTCCGTCCATCGTCCCTTTGGTATCGCTTGTTCGCCCTAAGTTGGCAGGGTATGCCCAGACGTGGGTCCCTTGCTCACTTTGCCACTGGATTCAAGCTAGCCTGGCTGATGACGGCTGAATGGCCAGAAACTGGTCCCAGGATGCTTGTTTCCGGTCCAGGGAAGACATGGCTTGGCAGTTCGGGCTGGACTGTTCCCATGAGGCACAGGGTCAGACTGATTTGCATATGGCCATGTCTGAACTGGGGTGGTGGAGTGAGCTAAAGAATGATGATGGATTAAACCCAGATCAGTTGACTGGGGGTGAGTGTTTGATTTGCTCAAACGCTCCGTCCATCGTCCCCTTTGGTATCACTAGTCAGTCTACAGCATTTATTGTGCAAACCACTTAAGTAGCCCTCTAAAACATGTCTCAGGACTGCCATTGCAGCCTGTGTGTGCAGTTTTTAACTGCCATGCCAACATGACAAAACAAACCTTTTGCCAGGTCCAAGCCTTCCCTTTTAATATATAACTGTCACCACTGGGATAGGGCCTGGATAGCCCAAAGGGCATGGTGCAATGTATTTACAATGGAGGAAATGTACTTTTAAGTTTTACATGTCCTGGTAGTAAAAAAACTCTTACATTTGTTTTTCATTACTGTAAGGCCTATCCGTCCCATAGGATAACATTGGCGTTGCCTTATGACATTTTATAAGTATCATTTTCCAATGGAAAGAGATGCCCAGTTCATGTTTGGTGTCTCCGAAATCACAATATAAAATCCTAACTTATGGTGAAGTCGAATTTTTAATTGAAATTCACATGAATGGGTGTAGCTGACAATTGGGCTTTGCGTATTCTTCCTAGATAACCACATACAATAGGGAACTTAGGTGTGCCTGTATGGGCCATAACAGCAGGATGGTAAAGAGGAGCTGGACACAGCCCTACTTACACTTGAAAAGGCTGTGTCTTGCCTCTACACAAAGTGCTCCATACCCCCTGTAGTTAGTCTGCAGCCAGGGCAGGGAAGGCAGATTGCCTGAGGACTTCAAAAGGAAACCTCTAGAAGCTTCTCCTCCACTTCAAAGGCACAGCTGGGTATAAATACTGGACCTCAGACCCCAACACTTCAGTACACTCCTGGACCTGTAGATAGTCTACCAGGAAGAAGGATTGCTGGGATGCTACAAGGACCGCCACTCTGCTAAACTGCTGCTCTGAAGGAACTGCTATCCCACTGTGCTGACCTGCTGTCTTCTGCTCTCTTGCTTAAGTGAGAAGGACTGGACCTGCATCTCTTGATCCCAGAACCCAAAGTGATTGACTACAAGGGCTCGTTGTCTAGCCTCCTGATCTGAAGCCTCAGGGATTAACAGGCTTCCAACAGCCTTTCACCTTTACCTGGACTCTGCCATCTGTGAATCTACCCTGCCAAGTGGTGCCACTTCAGCCTTGGACCCTTGGAAGTGGGCTTAAGATGCTCTGCCAGTATCTGTGGATCCAGCGGAACTGACGCATATCCTCTGCTATGTGGCATAACCCCAAGCAGAACATACACAACTCCGCAACTGCATGAATTAGACCGTGGCAAAGACCTGCATGACATCATAGCTCTTCGGAACAGCTGCATCGCCCTGACTGTGTGACGCATTCCCTACACAAACCCATGTATTCCTCATCGACTGCAGCTTTGACGATGACGACGAATTCCGCATCGCAGCATCACGGCATCTCAGAAACAACGCATTGCTTCGGCTACATGATGCATGTTTGACGCGTAACCATGCAGCTCTCCACAAATCAAGATTTAAGATACTTTGTTCAGCAGGCTAAACTGGGTCCCTGTAGCTGGCCCATGCTCCACCATGGTTGGACTGAACTTGTTAGTTTGTCTGGGTCCAGTGCAACCAGATAGCCCTTTTTGCAATTTTCTGGTTTTAAGGGAAATAGAGGGGGTGTTTAGGACGTGCACTGTTCTTATGATACTTTCAGAAATCACCACATTTAATTATTAAGTGGTTGTGGTGCTTTTATTTCACCTTTTCTTATTTCATTCAAAATACGAACTATTATGACATTTGATTCATGTCATAGAGGAAGACACTGTACAATATTCAAAATTACAGTTAAACATTGACATAAAGCACATTACAAACAGAAATACTTTAAAGAACCACATCAATGAACAAACAAGTGTGTACAAAAAACAATATGACAAACATCAGACCAGTCCTTATTTGTATGGCAGTGCAAATGATTGATACTTGTTAAACAAGCAACATGCCAGATGCAGCTAGATCAACCAAGGTTACAACAGACAGAAAGTCCTGTTTGTATATGGTACATTCCAGAAGCTGGTAGTGGCTGTTACTAGCTGTGAGGGGGTCGATGCGTGTCTGAACCCAATACATTCTAAGGGTTCTCCTCAGGACCTAGACAGGGTCGGACACTATTGAAGTGGAGGAGTCATGAATTGCCTAGAATTGCATAGCTCTGGTTCTACTTATTGGATTTTTGTTATTTATGAAGGAAAGTTCTATGTTTCTGTTTTGGTGTGAGATCCTTTTTGTGTTGTGTTTCCATTTTATTACTGTTTGAAGTGCTGCACAAATACTTTACACATTACCTCTAAGTTAAGCCTGACTGCTCTGTGCCCAGGTATCAGTGGGTTGAGCACAGGTTAATTTGGGGTTTGCTTGTGCAACACAAAGCCCAACTGTCAACTACACCCAGTCATGTGACCCAGAGACAGGCTGCAGGCACCAATTGTCTAATGCAGGAAATGCCAACTACACGTGGCATTTTCAAAATTGTAATTTAAAATCTGATTTCAGCATAAGTTAGTATATGTCATTAGAATTTTCATCACCAGGCTGATGCGCCTTCCTGAGGTAGATGGGTGGGAGGAGCTGACACTTGCACCCAAATTGGGCTGTGCCTGTCTCCACACAAAGAGATGCATATCCCCCTGTAGTGTGTCTGAAGCCTGTGCTGGAAAGGGAGGACTTGTGTGCACTTCAAAAGACCCTTCCAGAAGCTTTGACCACCTTCTAGAACCAGTGCACCAAAGTATAAATACTGGACATCTGACCCCACCAAGTTAGTGCACTTCTGGACATGTGGATACTCAACCAGGAAGAAGGTCTGCTGTGCTGCTACTCTGTGGGACTGCTGCACTGAGAGAACTGCTTTTCTGCTGTGCTGCCCTGTCTGCTGCCCTCTCTGTCTTGGTGAGCAGGACTGGACTTTCACCACTTGAACCCAGAGTGACTCAAAGGGCTTGACTGCTTGCCTCCTGTTCTTGCAGTCTCAGGGACATCAAAGACTGCCTGAAATTTCCATCCAGCACCTGGACTCTGCCAGCTGTGAGCCCTACCCTTGTCGGAGGTGTCCCCTTCAGCCCAAGGACTCAGAAGTCAGTTTCTGTGCTGTTCTGCTAAAAAACTCATGTAAGCCCTGACTTTGCACCGGTCGGATCCGACGCATTTGCAATTGATGCCGACGCAGTGCCGATTCGACAATGATGTGGGTCCCGACTGTGAGGTTCAACAATGTCGAGTGCTGACCCGAAGATGCCGCGGGGCTTGATTTCAATGCAGTGCCGAACCTTTGACACCGACTGCGAGGCTCGACTCCGTCTCATCAACCCTGAGTGAATTGGAACCAATGCAGGGAATCCTCGACACAAGGCTTGGTCCATACAAGGTACTTTTTCAGCAGGCCTGCATGGCCTTTGTATCCGACCCGTGCTCCATTGCGGTTGGCTTGACTTTTCAGGTTCCACTTGGTCCACTGCGACCTTAAATTACCACTTAGCGCTATTAACATTTAAGCACTGGATTTCTAGATAATCTTCAAAAAGTCATAACTCCGGTTCTAGTTATTGGATTTTAGTTGGTTTGGTCTTGTTTTGTTCAATAAATCAAGCTCTATTTTTCTAACCAGGTGGATTATTTTTGTGTGGTATTACTCACTGTTTTACTGTAATTGCACAAATACTTTACACATTGCCTCTTAAGTTAAGCCTGTATGCTCTGTGACAAGCTACAAGAGGGTGAGCACAGTTTAATTTAGGGAGTGTATCTGACTTACTCTGACTAGAGTGGTGGTCCCTACTTGGACAGGGTGCATACCTCTGCAAATAGAGACCCCATTTCTAACAATTCTGCTATGCGGACCTACCTGCTCAAGCATCTTTAACTCCTCACCCGGTAACAGGAGAAAAGACGGATCTCTACTGCACATGCGTGAACCGCTGTTAGGGATTGACTGCTTTCTTCCTGTTCTTGCAGTCTCAGGGACATCAAAGACTGCCTACAACTTTCCATCCAGCACCTGGAATTGCCAGCTGTGAGCCCTACCCTTGCCTGAGGTGTCCCCTCCAGTCCAAGGACTCAGAAGTGGGTTTCTGTGCGGTTCTGCTGAAAACTCATGAAAGCCCCGACTTTGCGCCTGTCTGATCTGACGCATTTGCCATTGATGCCGACGCTGTGCCGATTCGACGATGACATGGGTCCTGACTGCAAGGTTCAACAACAATACAGCTCTGATCTGAAGATGCTGCGAGGCTCGACTTTGATGCAGCGCTGACCATTCGACACCGACTGCGAGGCTCGACTCTGACTCATTGCCCCTACTGTGTGAATCGGAACTGACACAGGGAATCCTCTATGCTGACACTTGCTCCATACAAGGTACTTTTTCAGCGGGGCATGCGTGGCTTTCGTATCTGACCAACTCTCCATGGCGGTTGGCTTGACTTTTCAGGAATTACCCAGTCCACCATGACCTTAAGTTACCCCTTAGTGCTATTGACTTTTAAGCACTAGATTTCAAGATATTCTTCAAAAATTCATAACTTTGGTTCTAATTATTGGATTGTGGTCATTTTTGTTTTGTTTTGTTCAATAAATCCAGCCCTAACCAGCTGGATTATTTTATGTGATGTTTCTTACTGTTTTACTGTAATAAATGTTGTGCAAATTATTTACACATTGCCTTTTAACTTAAGTTTGCCTGCTCTGTGACAAGCTACCATAGTGTGAGCACAGTTTAACTTAGGGAGTGTATCGGACTTACCCTGACTAGAGTGGTGGTCCCTCTTTGGACAGGGTGCATACCTCTGCAACTAGAGACCCCGTTTCTAACAATTCCACTATGTGGACCTACCTGCTCCGGTGTCTTTAACTCCTCACCCGGCAACAGGAGAAGGTGCCGTAATTCACCCCGGAAGATCACTGCAATTGCAGGACACTAAAAACGCCCAGCTCTCTGTAATTCCCCCAATCTCCAGCGCCTCTCCAGTAAAGTCCAGCAGAACCAAAAGGCGCTCAATTTTCTTCCTGCACTGCTGTACTGAGGATGAAGGAAGAAGGCCAGCACAACGGCAAACCAAGCCCAGCAGGGTCCGCCTCCTCCTTGACCCTTTCCATTCAGCTGGACAGAAAAAAAAACAGGAAGAATGCTGGGTAAGTATCGCCTTTATAGGCAACAGTCTGGTTGGAGGGGCATATATATAGCCGTCTTCTTGATTTTTTTCTGTCCTGCGAGTTGGAATTGCCTCATTAGTCAGGAATGGGATGAGGACAAGCGGTACCTGGGGGTAATCGGAGGATACTTGTCAGAGGAAGGCCATCGTCTATCTGTTGTTCCTAATCCAATACATTATGCATTTTGTGTCAGGGCGCTGGCACAAAGTATAACATGTGCGTCATGTTACTATGTGTGAAGGCATTTGTTAGATCTGGCATCTTTTGGCGTGGTTCCCCCTGAATTTTTGCTTTCTGACCTCCTGTTTTTTACTTTGTTTTTGCTGGATTTAGGACTTTGATAACTTTACCACTGCTGACCAGTGCTACAGTGCATGCACTCTTATATAAAATGTGATGACAGTTGGTTTATCCATGATTGGTATATTAGGTTCACTTATAAGTCCCTGGTAAAGTGGAGTACCATATACCCAGGGCCTGTAAATCAAATGCTACTAGTGGGCCTGCAGCACTGATTGTGCCACCCACAGAAGTAGCCTTTCAAACCTGATTCAGGCCTGCCACTGCAGGGCCTGTGAGCGCAGTTTACTGCCACCTCAATTTGGCATTTTCAACTACTTGCCAAGCCTTAAACCCCTCTTTTATTACATATCTGTCACCGCTAAGATTAGCCCTAAGTAGCACGAAGGGCAGGGTGTTCTGTAAGTAAAAGGTCGGACTTGTACCTTTTGTTTTACATATCCTGGTAGTCACAACCACCCAAGTTCGTTTTCACTACTGTGAGGACTTCTCCTCTCATAGGTTAACATTGGAAATTCCTTAAATACCCCATTTTGAGTGTAATTCCTGATTGCAGGGGAGTACCTGCTTTATGTTTTATATATTTGGATGGCTAATGAAAAATCCTCTTTAGTGGTAAAGTTGGATCTGGTATTACTAATCTAGACATGCCACTTTTAGAAAGGGGACATTGAAAAGCTACTGTGAAGGTTGCCAACTTTGGAAGAGTAGTGAAAATGAGGGTGGGGAAAAATCTTCCTACCACTTCTATGACGGTGTGTAAGTGTTATATATCATTTGTCGATCACACCTTTTCTTATTCCGGTAGGTCTGAGGGTACGCTAGGATTCCGGCAGCATGATCTCTAGCGGGCTGGGAACAATCGGGAACAGTCGGAAATTCTCATCCCAGTTCCGGAGTGAGCAAAGGACGCCGTCTTGACCTCTGGCTTGGTAAGGGTGCTCTGCACCGCTCGCCTTCTTCCTGGACCTTTTTACTTGTACTTGGAGAGGCTTTCTCCGTGCTTGCTGTGCAGGGGACTTCAAGTCCGGTTTCAGTCTAATTCCTGCACCTTTGATTTCAGCCCGAGTTACCCTTGCAGAGCCTTTAGGATACGGCTCTTTCAGGCTGCCTTGTGTTTTGTTTTCCTTCTTACAGACTGCTTCACGCCCACTAGGGAGAATCACGGTTAGTGGTTCATCTTAGGCTGTTCATGACATTTTCTTTAGCTCTACAGAGAGCAGGAACTCTGCAAATTAAATAAAGACCTTTTCCAGTTACTGAAGGTTGTTGTGTATTTGCACCTTGTTCTACTGGATGTAATACGTAAGAGGTATATTTGGGGATCAGATTTTTTATATGTTTGCTGTCTCTTTGACTCTATTTAACAGGGGTGATTACTAGAGCAGTAGAGGACTACGCTCAACCCCTGTGATGACAAGTTGAGTCAATGAAGGCAAACCCAACAGACGAAAATTCCTTCCCCAACGGAGCTACGGATTACGTAGGATATTGCTTGCTTAAGTTTTGTTACAGGTATTGTTCATGAGAGACATGACGAGGAATTGTATTGTGTACATGCATTCTGTGGCACTCTACGGAATTAGATGTTTGTGAATCTTGTTGAGGTAATTTCAGATCTCCCTCCTTGCTGTTCCCTCCCTTTTCTTCCTCACTTGATCATCTCACTGCCCTGTGCTATTATAACAGTTCTGGCTTGGGACTATCAAGAGGTAGACCATTCTGAGCAACAAACCGGCCCTGAGGATTTCTATATTGACAGAATTTCCGACCCAAGTATTACTATCCTCTCGGTCGGGTTGTTGTGGAATGGCAACTCTTGAGGATGTGACAACTGTCCTGGCGAACGTACAGGTGGAATTAGTGGCTTCTCGGCAGGAAACTGCAGAGTTGAGAGTGCGTGTAGAACGCCTTCAGAAGAATCCCTTTGACGTGGGCAGCCAGTCTGCAGGACCCACAGGTGCTGTTGTGGTCGAAATGCCTGTTACCATACCCCTGGCTACCCCTGAGAGATATCATGGGGAAGCAGCCAAGGTGCAGGTTTTCTTAACGCAAGTCATGTTGCACTTTTCATGTAAGCAGAAGTCTTTTCCCACTAATCAAGCCAGAGTGGCTTTTCTTATTTCCTATTTAGCGGGGGATGCTGCACAATGGGCAGTACCGTTAGTGAGTAAGGACGACCCTCTGTTATATGATTGGGATGCCTTTAAAGTAGAGTTCTTAAAGGTGTTTGATAGACGTGCTGAATCCTTCACTGCCGATAGAGAATCATTAGAATTGCGTCACTGAAACAAGGATTTGTTGGTATACCTGAATGCTTTCCGGAGACTGGTGGCAGAAACCAAATGGCCTGAGGCGAAACAGGCTGCGCTCTTCCATCAGGGTCTTCGTGACGATCTTAAGGATGTGATCGCCCAGATCGACCCCCAACCTACATCCTGTGTAGAATTGATTAGTTTGGTTCTACGACTGGATCATAGGATGAGCGAACGTAAAGGGGATCATAAAAGGAGAGAAAGAACCCTGTCCCACTATGAACGACCACGAGTGGTAGAACCCGCTACTACCTCCACACCTGAGGCCATGGAAATAGGTACTGTGCGAGCCGCACTCACACTGGCAGAAAAGGACACGCGCCGTAAACAAGGTCTTTGTTTGTACTGTGGACAAAAGGGGCACTTTGTGAAAGAATGCCCTGTAAAACCAAAAACCAATCGGTTCAGAAGTAGCCAGTTGGTATCTGCTGTCACTGATAAACCGTCAGAAAACTGATCGGCTCAAAGAAAGATGAAAGGGTTTCTTGGAGCCAGTCTTACCTCCCTTCTTTACATAATGGAAGTTCCTCTCAACAAGGACACCTGTTTGTCGACCTAAGCTTGTTCATTGCGTTTGAGTGGATCCAGGTCCCAGCCATGATAGACTCAGGAGCCACAGGCGTTTTTATGGATATGAAGGAAGCATAATGCAGAGGCATACCCTTAATACCCAAGGATACTCCGGAGGTGGTGTATGCGGTGGATGGGAGAATACTAGACACCGGACCTATTGGATACCTTTCTGAAACCTTGGAAGTGATGTATGGTCCCTCTCACTGGGAGAAACTCTCCTTCCATATCATACAGGCACCGCAATACGGCATAATTCTCGGGTTACCTTGGTTACAGAAACATAACCCAGACATAAATTGGGTAACCAGACAAATATCCTTGACGTCCTCTTATTGTCAAGAACATTGTGTGAAACTACCAGATGGACCCGCCACCACTTTGGCACCTGGCCTGTGTATAGCCACAGCAGCTGAAAAGGAAATGACACTCCCAGCCCAGTATCAAGAATATGCTGAAGTGTTTAACGATATGCAGGCTGAAAGCCTGCCTCCGCATAGACAGTATGACTGTCAAATTGACCTGATTCCAGGGGCAGTTGTACCGAGTGGGAGGGTGTACGCCTTGACAGAGCCTCAAAATCTACATCTCAGAGCATACCTGGATATACACCTGGAGATGGGGTTGATTCGTCCCTCCAAGACATCGGCAGCCTCCCCACTCTCCTTCATCCCTAGGCGAATGGCGAGCTCCGCTCTTGCATCGATTACAGAGCATTGAACGAACAACATTACGGTGAAGAATCGCTGCCCACTTCCACTGATTCCGGTGTTGTTGGAACAAGTAAAAAAGGCATCGATCTATATGAAACTGGATCTAAAAGGGGCATATAACTTGGTTCGCATGAGGAGTGGTGATGAGTGGAAGACCGCATTCAAGACCCGCTATCGACTGTATGAATATCTAGTCATGCCCTTTGGGTTATGCAATGCCCCGGCGGCATTCCAATATTTCCTGAATGATGTTCTCAGCGAGATATTGGACCATTACGTGGTGGTTTACATAAATGATATTCTCATTTATTCAGAGGACGAAATAAAACACGTAAAACATGTGAAGTCAGTGTTACAAATCCTACAAAACAACCGGTTATTCTGCAAATTGAGTAAGTGCGATTTCCACGTCCACACTGTAGAGATTCTTGGAGTCATGCTCACCCCATCAGGACAGGAAATGGCTGAAAGGAAGATCATCGCTGTGAAGGAGTGGCCTCCGCCACAAAACGTTCGTGATGTCCAATGTTTTATAGGATTTGCAAACTTTTACCGTCGCTTTATAAATCAATTTTCCAAGTTAGTGGCACCCATTACCAAACTACTGAGGAAGTCCCAGGTGTTCGAATGGACTCTGGAAGCACAGGAGGCATTCATGATCCTGAAACTAGCCTTTATTTCTGCCCCAGTCTTGACTCACCCTGATCCATTGAAGCCCTACATTGTGGAAACAGATGCCTCTGATGTTGCTATTGGAGCTGTTTTATCTCAAAGACACTCTGTAACGGGACAACTCCATCCGGTGGCCTATATGTCCAGGAAGTTGAGGGATGCCGAAAAGAACTACATCATTTCTGAAAAAGAGCTCTTGGCCATTAAGGAGGCATTCAGAGAGTGGAGACACCTTTTGATGGGAGCGGCTCATGTGGTGACGGTGTACACCGATCACAGGAATTTGCAGTTTATGACAGCGGCCAGACACCTAACCCCCCGACAACTTCCGTGGATGTTGTTCTTTTCTGAATATCAGTTCATCATTACATACAGACCCGGCAGTGATAACAAAAAAGCGGATGCTCTTACTAGACAATCATCTACTAAGGAACAGGAAACTATTCTGAAACATGCAATAGTTGATCCTATGAAAGTGCTTTGTGCCAAACAACAGGATACCTTCCTCAAAGAGATCATACAAGGAGTGAACACCTTCTCATGGAAAGCATGGTTAAAAAGACATTCGGAGTGGCAATTAAAAGGAGGTATCCCAATGAGAGGTAACAGAATTCTTGTACCTACTGTGTCACTACGTAGAAAAGTCTTCCACTGGTGTCATGAACTACCAAGCACAGGACACAATAAGATGATAAAAACCATGGATCGAGTAAACAGACAATTCTGGTGGCCACCTTTGTCAGTTGATATCAAGTCATGGATACAATCATGTGAAGTCTGTGCTGGGATGAAAACCAATCACCAAAGGCCCTCAGGATTGTTACAGCCTATGCCCATACTTGCATCACCTTGGGAAGCCATCTCACTGGACTTTGGTGTTGGGCTTCCGAATGACAAAGGATATACCGTTATCCTGGTAGTCGTGGATTATCTCACTAAAATGGGTCACTTTATCGCCTGCAAACAAATTCCATCGGCCGGCCTCTTGGCTCATTTACTCATGATACACATTGTACGCTTACATGGCCTCCCAAGAACTATTGTGTCAGACCGCAGTTCTCAGTTCACCACCCAATTTTGGAAAGTGTGGTGTACATCATTACACATTACCACAGCCTTGTCCACGAGCTTCCATCCGCAAACCGATGGTTAGACAGAACGCCTGAACCAGACATTGAAGCAATATCTGCGCTGCTATGTGGACAACAGTACCGAAGCATGGATGGACTACCTTTGGTTAGCTGAGATTGCTTACAATAGCGCTACACATAGCTCTACACAAGTGTCCCGCTTCTACAGCTCGTTTGGTTATCACCTTAGGTTCCTACCATTCATTAATTCCACTGAAACCACCAAGATACCTGAGGTGTGTAAGAGAGTGTCTCACATTCAGGAAACACAGGTTCAGGAGCAATTGAGAAAGACTAAGGTCAAGTATAAAAGATCTGCTGATAAACATCAAAGACAAGGGCCTTTGTACAAGACAGGGGACACAGTGTGGTTGTCCACTAAGAACATTTGTTTCAAGAAACACAGCGTGTTTAATCCAAGATATATTGGACCATATAAGATACTCAAATGTATCAATCCGGTGGCAATGAAACTGGCATTACCGTCTCACCTACGGATTCATCCTGTATTCCATGTGTCACTGTTGAAACCGTCAACCACAGCCATGAAAAAACTACCATTGCCAGTTCTGGTTGATGAGGACGCTGAATATGAGGTAAAGAGAATCATTGATGCTAAACTGAGAAGAAACTGTCTATGGTACCTGGTGGCATGGAAAGGGTATGGACCGGAAGAGAATTCCTGGGAACCTGCTTCTGGAGTGCATGCACCTAGGCTGGTGTCTTCTTTCCATAGAAAATTCCCTCTGAAACCTGGTCCATCGGTGCGCTCTCGTTAATTGGGGATGTACTGTTATATATCATTTGTCGAGCACACCTTTTCTGATTCCGGTAGGTCAGAAGGTACGCTAGGATTCCGGCAGCGTGATCTCTAGCGGGCTGAGAACAATCTGGAACTACGAGTCCCATTAGCCTAGGCGAGTCACGTCGTGCGTAATTGGAACCGCCTGTTAAACGGAGTTCGGACAACGGAGCAGCGTCAGAAATTCTCATCCCGGTTCCGGAGTGAGCGAAGGACGCCGTCTTGACCGCTGGTTTGGTAAGGGTGCTCTGCACCACTTGCCTTCTTCCTGGACCTTTTTCCTTGTACTTGGAGAGGCTTTCTCTGTGCTTGCTGCGCAGGGGACTTCAAGTCCGGTTTCAGTCTAATTCCTGCACCTTTGATTTCAGCCCGAGTTACCCTTGCAGAACCTTTAGGATATGGCTCTTTCAGGCTGCCTTGTGTTTTGTTTTCCTTCTTATGGACTGCTTCACGTCCACTAGGGAGAATCACGGTTAGTGGTTCGTCTTAGGCTGTTCATCACATTTTCTTTAGCTCTACAGAGAGCAGGCACTCTGCAAATTAAATAAAGACCTTTTCCAGTTACTGAAGGTTGTTGTGTATTTGCACCTTGTTCTACTGGATGTAATATGTAAAAGGTATATTTGGGGATCAGATTTTTTATATGTTTGCTGTATTTTTGTCTCTATTTAACAGGGGTGATTACTAGAGCGGTAGAGGACTACGCTCAAACCCTGTGATGACAAGTGGAGTCAATGAAGGCAAACCCAACAGAGGAAAATTACTTCTCCAACGGAGCTACGGATTATGTAGGATATTGCTTGCTTAAGTTTTGTTACAGGTATTGTTCATGAGAGACATGACGAGGAATTGTATTGTGTACATGCATTCTGTAGCACTCAACGGAATTAGATGTTTATGAATCTTGTTGATGTAATTTCAGATCTCCCTCCTTGCTGTTCCCTCCCTTTCCTTCCCTCACTTGATCATCCCATTGTCCTGCTATTATAGCAGTTCTGGCTTAGGACTATCAAGAGGTGGACCTTTCTGAGCAACAAACCGGCCCTTAGGATTTCTATCTTGACAGTAAGATAGACAGGGAGAGAAAGTTTAGTCCCCAGCAGTGACATTTTTCTAATGTTCGCAGATAATACCAAACTCCTTTGAGCGCGTCTTGAATAATGTATGTCCAGAGTGCAATTGGGCCACACACGCTTCGCTGCTCCCACCCTGAGCGTGTTTACTAACCTTTTGTACCTTGCCCTTGGCCAGCCTTTACTAAAATAAGAAAAAAAAGTCTGCCTGGCTGGGTTTCCTTTGTTGCTCTGAACTGTGAAATCGCCCAGGTGTGAAAGTGCCCCCATTCGGTCTGCCTTTGGTGTGTGTGAGGAAAATAAAAACGGATGGTGCGGGCTCTCAAAAAGAGGGAGGACTCTCCCCGCACTTCGATACACTAAAAAAAAAACTTCGAGAGAGCATTGAAGATCACATTTTACTACCTGTATGCGGTTGGGCAGCTGCACAGAACCTCGAGTGGGGCACTGTTGAGGACTTCAGGATTTTAGTGTATGCAGTTCAGAGCACCGTGTTTAAAATCTTGTGCTACAGCCATCGGGCATCTTATCTCCGCTGACTCCCCTCCTAAAGACTTCCTTTTTAAAGAAGGTAATTTGAAGAAAGGTGAACAGAAAAAGTTCCTGCAGCCTTTGAAGCAGCTCTCTGAAGATCAGCACCACCTAGTAGAATCTACTCTGCTTAGGATTTTCTTCCATACAAACGTTAAGCAGACAAAGCTGCCAGGACAAATAAATGCACATTATACACTAACCTATTTTTTCCCTTACAGGTTTTGGACAGCAATGGAATATTTTCAGTTAATGTTTATGATATTAATGCTTGAGGGGTAGGTACACAGAGGAAAGTTACTTTGTGAGAATAAGTAGAAATTTAGCAACCATGTAGAATGTAACCCCCCCACCATTTTTATGTTAACACCAGGTGAACCACCTTTAAAATGGAACAAATGGAAGAAAGTATTCCAAAATTATGCTCTAGTGTGTGGTCCCAATTTAGGGTTGCAGAGGGAGGTATCTTTACTACAACACTATCTAGGAGCAGAGGGACAAGAGATGTTGGAGCACTTACCTGAGCTGGGTGTGAATGAGGCAAGGGGACTCAATGAGTATGAAATTAATGTAAGAACATTAGACAACCACTTTTTACCCAAAGTCAGCACTATAATGGAACATTATCATTTAGGGAAGAGGGGTCAGAAAGAAGGAGAGACAGTGAAGGAGTTTGTGTCAGACCTAAGAAAGTTGGCTGCCACATGCAAGTTTGGGGCAACATGTGAGGAGCGTATAAGGGATCAGTTTCTGCTTACATGGAAGATTGAAAGAATAAGAGAAGAATTGTGGCTAAAAGATGATCCGCTATTGGGGGAGGTCTTGATAGTGGCCAAACAGTTAGAGCACGTAATACATTGTGTGAAAGAAATAAAACAAGAACAGGAGGAGAAGCCCAAAGTGAACGAAATCAGTGATAATTTGAGCAAGGTATTAGTAGTTAAATGTACTATGGAGCCTAAGGAAGACAAAAGTGGAGTGGTCTTGAGAGACAGTTGCTACAGGTGTGGGAAAATGAGACACATAGCCAACAACAAAGATTGTCCTGCTTTGAGAGTAACATTTCAGGATTTGTTGCAGAAGTAACACATATAACAGAAAATATCCCAAAGGAAATGTAACACAAGTGTGTGATGAAATCATTTTAGAGGTTAAGGAAGGAAGGGCATAATGTAGAAGCAATGTTCGACTCATGCTCAAAATTGACAATAATTGCTGAGAAAATGTTTGCATTTTTTTTAAAAAAGGTCAGAAGAAATTGTACAAAATGGACATCAAACAAGGAGGGTATGGTGGGCAACCCATACAGATGAAGGGGTACTTTTGGGGAAGTATATCTTATAAGGACAGATTCACCATCACTAAAGTGTATGTGTCACATAAGGGGGACAATATTTTGGGATGGCCGGCACAAAAGGATCTTGGAATATATCTCAACCCCAGCAAGGATCCTCAAATACTAGTGCAGAGTATAGACAAAACATCATTGAGCGTAGAAAAGGAATTCCCTGAGGTATTTACAGAACACCTAGGGTGCTTAAAAAATCATGCACACAAAATAAAACTGAAGGGAAAACTCTCAACCTGTATCAGCCAGAGTAAGAAGCCTACCTTTGTCCATACATTAGGCAGTTAGGGAAGAGTTGGAGAGACCTTGTAGCCAAGGAGTGATAGAAACCGTAGAAGCCAAGGAGTGGCTGGCCCCAATCGTAGTGGTCAAGAAAAGTGATGGGACAAATTGCCTTTGTATAGACCTAAGAGCCCTGAACAAAGAGGTGCTGGCGGATAAATATCCACTACCCAACATCACTGAGACGATGACCGTAGTAGTAGGGCTAAGGAATTTTCAACTCTGAACCTCACGTCTGCATACAACCAGGTCGGACTACACCCAGAGTCCAAAGAATTAACAGCATTAATTACCCCCATGGGGGCATTCAAGTTCAAATACATGTGGTTTGGACTTGTGTTAGCAGCCGCTGTATTCCAAAGAATAGTGAACAATATGCTCCAACGGATCACAGGAGTGTTCTGCTACCAGGGCGACATATTAAGTTTTGGAAACAACAAGGAACAACATGAACTCAGAATTAGACAAGTGTTGAGGAGGTTCAGTGAGCAGGGACTAATGATAAAAAGGGAGAAGTTCAAAATTGGCTGCCAGGAAATAGTTTACTTGGGACACAAGATTACAGCGGACAGCATTCTACCCAAGGCTGAACTTAATGACTCCATCATGAATCTGACTACCCCCAAGACTAAAGAAGAGGTTAAATCTTTTCTAGTGATGTTAGAATTTTACAGCAAGTTTGTCCAAAATTTTGCTAAACGAACGTATCACATTTGGGCCTTACTAAAAATTGGCGTACAATTTGATTGGAGTGAGAAATGTCAGGCAGAATTTGAGGACACAAAGACTGCATTATCTACCGCTCCCAATTTAAAGTCATTCATACTAGGTAGACAAACTGTAATACCAACTGATACCAGTTCAAAAGGCCTTGGTGCAGTTATGGTGCAAATAGGACAGTAGTGTGAAGAGACCATGCCCTTTGTTTTTTGGTCATTGAAGCAAGCTGAAAACAATTATTCAAGTGATAGAGAAGGAGGGATTGCCTGTGCACTGGTTCTGAAATTTCATTTGGGGGACAAGATTTTGTGTGAGGACTGAACACAAGCCCGTCAGGGAAGTGCTCATTAAAAAAGGGTTAGATTCCATCTCAAGTAGAATCAGGAGGTGGATAGTTGGTCTACAAGAATATACATTTGGGGTGGATTGTGTCCCAGGAGTGAGAACTTAAGTGACAGATTGCCTCTCTTGCCTTGTAGGGAAATCAAAGGAGGAGGGAGTAAGTGTCACCTCACAGGAAGAAGAAGATTTTGACTCCCAATGGGAAGGAGTGTGTGTCATCACTCAGGGGGCAGTAGAAGAGACACAGTGGAAGGCAGAATTATAGTCAGACACCCTGTTACAGAGGCTCTGTGAGAACACAAAAAAGGGGTAGACAGGCCAGGAAAGACATGACGAACAGCTCAAACCATTTTGGATGGTAAGAGAGGAATTGTCCATTATGGATGGGTGTCACTTTAGGGGCACAAAGTTAATTCCTCCAAAATTCTTGAAAGACAAACTTGTCGACCTGGTCCATGAAGGACACTTGGGGATTACTAAGACAAAGCAGAGACTACGCTTAGACTTTTGGTGACCTTATATGGATTTAGATATTGAAAGGAAGATATAGGAGTGTTTACTGTGCACCTCCAGTGACAAAATACTCAAACTTCACACGCCACCCATGCATTGCAGATCATCACCAGAGGGCCCCTGGATAGATATAATATTTGACATAATAGGCCAGGGGAGAAACATTCTCCATACATCCTAGTAGTAGTAGACCTTTTCTCATGTTGACATGAACTTAAGTTTGTCTCGGAGATCAACACCAAGACTGTAATAGTTTTCTGGTAGAACTATTTCTGAGAGAGCATTTTCCCAGCTCCATACAAACAGACAACGGGGTTCAATTCTGTTCTCATGAAAATGAAAGTATTCTTGTATTGTAATGGGATATGTCACAAGTTGAGTGCACCTATCTTCCAGAGGCCAACAGGATCAATCAATCAATCAATCAGGGAATTGTGAAGCGCGCTACTCACCTGGAGGGTCTCAAGGCGCTGGGGGTGGGGGGGCAGTTCATGTCAGTCGAAGAGCCAGGTCTTGAGGGTCTTACTGAAGATGTGCAGAAGAGGTGATAGAAAGGTTGAATAGGACCATCAAGGAGGGCATCCAGCTAGCCAAGATCAGTGGGTTCGATTGAAGAGAATAGGTTATAAAGCGTTTGTAAACATATCGCTTAACAACTCACCAAACGACCAACGAAACACCTTTTGAGTTGATGAAAGAGAGGAAACCCAGTTCTAGGATCGTACCAGGGTAGATGAAATGGCATAAGAGGTGAGTAGATTTCACCGGGAACACAAAACAGAGAGAAAAGTAACATAAGTTATAGGTTAAAAGGAAAACTAGATATGAAAGAACACATTGAGTTAAAGAGATTACTTTCAGAATAGATCATCTAGTCAGGGTCATGGCTCCCACTGGGAGGGCAAGATGGTCAGAGTTTACTGAACCAATGAAAATTGTGAAACTCTTCAAAAATGCAGTGAAACCCCAAGATGGGAGAATTTGGAATATGGGAAGAGTTGCAAGATGCACCATTCCTGAAGAAAGTTTGACCACAGAGAAAAGTGACACAAACAGTGCAAGCGAGAGAGTCAGCACACTTGTCCCAACCGACAGAGAGAGGGATCGAAATCCCATTAGGTCAAGTGGGAGGAGAATGCGTCGTCCAGGCTTTTTTAAAGATTTTGTGGTCACAACCACTTGAAACTTCCTGCTCATGTTTACCTTTTTGAGGTTTTAAAAGTGTAAATATTGTCATCAGTTTTCCCCGCAGATCTTCTCCTTTCTTATTTTTCTATTGGATGGAAGATTAAAGTTATGAAGGAGGGAGATGTGTGGTATCTTTCTTCATACTGTTTTCCAATTAATTTCATTCCTCTCCCCCCTCCCTTTTGCCTTTGGTCTTAATGGTTTGACCAGAGCACCCATTGTCTGTGGGGTCTGGTGATGTAATTGGAATGTTGGTGCCAGGGCATTCTACCTTGAGCTCCCCTGAGACTTTGGACAACGACAGTTGAAGAATTGAAAGCTGAGGCTGAGGTGTATCGTGTGATACTTGAATAAATCAGTGGCTCTGATGTATGTCCATGCTAGATTTAATAGTATGTTGCTGTCAATACACACTTAGACCATTATCTTGGAGTCCAGTTGTTTCACATTTGTTTGATGTCATTTTCAAGACATAGTGCTGCTAAAAACTGAAAGAGAACACTGATTTTTTTATGAAGCTCCTAAAAAAATAAGTTAATGTTTAATTGAATGGTAACCGGAGGGGCCTGAGGTTGAACCATGCACAACTTCGTTGGTATATACATTTGTGTGTGCATTCCAAATACCAATTTTTCATTTGTTTTGTAGGAGTATAAGTCGTTGCTTTATAGGAAGTTTGTGCAGATGATGAATTGCTTGTTTCCTAAAAAGGTGTTTTTAAAATGCAAACTGTATAAAGGGGCACTTACTGAATCAGTCTGATTCACAAAGTGATTCAAGGCTGTAAGTTTAGGAAAAAAACAGAGCTAGCTTTCTTTTTCCATAACAGAGTACACTCTCACACAGTATTGTGGGTGTTCTCTTACACTTCTTACACTTGAAGGCACTTGCTCATACTCTTGGCAGGAGTAAATGTCTGTGTAATTTTACCTTGTGTAAGTATGGCGAAATAGATTGTGATAATGCTTGTTTGTAGGCATTGACAAATTTCCAGATATTTTCGAGTATGGAAATCTCTGTGTGAGTAAATTCTTTAACAACTGTAAAAGCTACTTTGTGAATTTCAAAAGTGTTTTGCAAGTATACAAACATGTGGCCTGATTCACAAAGGTAAACTTAGACGTTTGGTCTAAACTTAGACCAAACGTCTAAGTTTACCAAAAGTCTAAGTTACGACTTTGGGAATTCACAAAGAGTATTTACAAGTACCATCTTTATGTCGCACTCAGGCTGGACCTCCTCCCCAAGTGTGGATATAAAGATAGTACTCGTAAATGGTCTTTGTGAATTTCCAAACTCGTAAACGTAGACGTTTGGTTCTAAGTTTAGACCAAACGTCTAAGTTTACCTTTGTGAATTGGGACCAGAATGTGGTGTTGCAAAGCAAATTACCACCCTCAGCTGCATCCATGTAGTAGGTAACAGATATTTATTACGCAATTCAGTGATACTCATTGTGTCATCCTCAGGAGGATCAAAGCTATGTACTGGCCAGTACCGGAACCCTGAATATGAGGTCAAACCTAGATACCTTCTTTGGATACACAAGTAGACTGAGCCACCAGGGCGTTTCAATTTGCAATTTCCAATTACAGGTGAAAGCATATTTGTGACTCAGGCCCAATGTGTTTTAGTGTAACAAAATCCAATGGACTACACTTGGTGAACAATTTTTTATTTCAAATGCTCAGAAGAATATATCATCGATAGTCCTAATACCCCATGAAATACCAGGTTCTAAAACGGCCAGCAAAGGGCACTTAGGGGCATATTAACAAGGCGGCGTTAATGAATTATCGCCGCTTTAGCGTCCGTTTTCGGACGAAAAGCGGCGATAATTTTATCGCCGAATTAACAAGGACACGCTAGCGCGTGATTCCTGACTTAGCGTCCGTTTTCTGCACGCCTCCCATCGCATCGCTAATGAGATGCAAAGGGGCGTGCCTGTGTAAACAATAGGGAAATATCGCTAACCCAGGTATCGCCATATTAGCAACGTGGGTTAGCGATATTTTAAATTGCGTTAAGTATGCCTTAACGCAGGAATTTAACGTCTGCTAAATTCCTGACTAAGGCATACCTAACATGGGGGGTGGATTGTGTGGCTAAGACCACAGGCCCTATCGCCAAGTATATCGCCGTTTTCCATGGGACATCGCTGGAAAACCAGCGATGTTCCATGGAAAACATCGCTATCACTGGAAAATTATCGCCTTTGCGCTAAGCGTTGTTAATACAGCGCTAGCATGGCGATAATTTCCAGCGATAGCCGGCGATAGGATTCCTCACGCTAAGCGCGGCCAGCGATAATTATCGCTGGCCGTTGTTAATATGCCCCTTAGAGCTGTAACTGTGACCTTAAACATATTACACGAGACTCAGTTGGAAGTAATTTAATATTTGCTCGAAGTTCCAAACGTGATTTTTAATCACTCAAAACAAGTGAAAATGTAAGCCTTATGAGACTAATACCTTCGATCTGGAAATGAAGGTTCTATTCAATAGATTTCCTATGAAACATACAGAACTGTGGTCTTCAAAATGTCAGACATGAATGACTGTATCCGGTGTCAGAGAAATGTGGAAAGTGTAAGAGTTAAAAAGGACTATTTTGTACACATTCACTGCAATGAGTTATTGGACAGCAGGAGGGCTGGGAGGATATATTACACTGAAGCTTATAAATCCGCTCTCCAGGATGGAAATAAAGCACCCTGGGGTGTGACCTATTGAGCAATTATGGAGTGAAATCATTTAAGGGAGTAAAGGAGCAGACCTCACCCGGAGCCATCTATAAAACTCTGAGCACCATAGTATTGTTGGTGAACCAGAACCACTGGCCCCAGGCACCCAACAAAACTCTCTGCAAAGCCAGTTTGATAACAAAAAGATTATTTGATGTTTCTTAGGAAAGATGGAAAGGAAAGGCAGGGATGTGTCATAAATATAAAAATAAGAGGATTTTTAGGACATTGTCAACCAACTAAAAAAGAAATAGAAAATCAATACGTTGCTTTCAATTATAGCTATTTCGTTCTATCACTACAAGTATCTTGAAATTTCAAATTTAAATCGATTCGATACATATGTGTTTGCATTATTCAGAATCCAACATTGATCACTAACAAATGTTCAGTTAATCTGAATGTTTAAAATTCAGACATTAACTACTGGTATTTGCTTGGGATCTTAGTTCAATGTAAGTGTGAATCAAGTAAGTGAAGCAGACAAGAAATTACTTGGCGAAAATCTGATGCCAAAAATGAAATAGGATTGTTTAAGTTTTGAAACAGCTAATTAGCATAACGAGGATATTACTGGAAATGACATCAGGAAACCTGATTCTGACATCAAAAATACATTACGGAGGAGATATATGAAAAAGTCGCGCAACGCAGCGCAGCCCCCCGCGAGGCAGTGCTGCGTTGCGCGAAAGGGGGGGAGCAGGACAGTGCCATATCTTTAAAGATATGGCTATCTCCTCCCCTTTCCCTTGCACCGGCGCTGATTACAGCTGCCATGCGCCATGAGCACATCTTAGCGCCGCAGCGCTAGGGTATGTGCATGAGTCCAGCATAGGTTTTGTACAGGAAGGGTACCCTTCCTGTACAAAATACTATACTCCACACAAGGGAAAGTTTTTCCCACTTTGTATGTGTGCTGCACAGTGCAGCACGCATGCAAAGATGGAAAAGGAAGGAGAAATGAAAGCATTTCTCCTTCCTTGCGCCTAGTTGAAAAGGGCGCAGTTTTCTCATGCTAAACCCAATCTACTGTTTTTAGCAAATTGGGTTTAGCGTGAGAAACCTTGGGTGGTTGCATGGGAACGCCCATGCACCACCCTTGATACGCCCCCATGGCGCAATGTAACGCGAAGCAGCGCAATGCGCTGCTTCGCATTACTTTTACGTTATTTCCAGCGCTAAACAAGTTTAGCGCTGAAAAGTAAATTACAAAAAAAAGATTTAGCGTCACTTTTGTGACGCAAACATGGTGCAAAAGCTTAAGGGACAAGCATCAAAATAGCGCCATCGGGTTTCCGATCCATGTTGCATTATGATAAATAAATGTTCTTTTAAATGAGTGTCATGTACAGTGTGGTCAGTTTTACCTCTCAGTCAAATTGCTTCATCTCAAACATACCCGCACTGCTGCTTTCGTACTGGTGCAAGTACAGAGACACCACATTGCACCTCTGCAGTGTGTGCAGTGATGTGAGTCAGGACCTCCAGCAGCAGCTGTCAGGCCTGTATTCTCGACATCCTACCCTGTTTCCAAGGTTCCACCTGCAGGTTCTCCAAAATGAAAGCTGCATTTGTTTTTTAAAGCCGTACTCTCTCTCTAAAACCAATGAGGTTGGCAAGAGTTAATACATAGGTCCATGTGACCTTATTGTCCACAAGCTGTCAAGTGTTAACAGCTATTACTTTGCACGCACTTTCCTTGTACCTTCTTATCTCAGGGTCATACATTTAAAGCAAACAATTGGTTAACATCCTCAGCACAACTCAATATTATATATGTAAATTGATATGCAGTCTTACATCCCAGTTTGCCCAGAATGACGTGTTCTTCAGATGCAAGTATTAAAATAACACCCGCTGGAGAATGGTCACCATTTACAATGAAATTACATTTGAGATTGGTGAATGATATCTTTAAAGGAGATGAAATGTCCTGCCTGCGTATTGGCAACGGGCTTTTTATTCAGTGCCCTATAGAAGTCATTTCCAAAACGCTTTGCCTTGACTGTCTCTTGAAAGCAACAAACGTTGCCGAATGGGTGCAGCAAACATGCTGCCTGCTTGAGAAATCATTGTGCCTTAAGTGGTGCAGCTGCACAAGCAGTCTGGCAGGGTTCTCTGAATTTGGAAGAAGATCCTCCGCTGAGCCAGTGGAGTCCCTTGCCTCCAATGACCTATCAGGCTGGTGGGTAAGTGTCTGATTATATAATATGTATGATCCTTCTTATAAAAATTGTTACACTATGCGGTGTAGTAGTGTCTTATGTTGACTTCCTCAATAGGTCCTGAATAAGGCTGGGCGTAGTTCGCGAAGTAGTGCTTCGCGAAGCTACGCAAAGTGCAGTTCGCACTACGCGAGCTTCGCGTAGCACTACGCGAACTGCGTAGCGCACTGTTCGCAATGATTGCACAGTGCCGGATGCTTGTCCGCACTGTGCAATCATTGAAAACGGCAACTTGCACAGTGCGAGCTGTCTTTTACTGCCGCTCGAGTAGATTTTTACTCAAGCGGCAGCTTTCTCAACGCGGACTGGTAGTTTCTCATCGCGAGCGGTCGCGAGCATACGCGACCACTCGCAATGAGAAACCTGACCTCCCGCGTTGAGAATCTCGCCGGGAGGTTTATTTTCCACGCTCGCGATCGGCAACTTGATGTTGCTGATCGCGAACGAGGAAAAGTCTTGCTGGGATGTCATTTTGCTTGCTCGCGGTCGCCAACTTGACGTTGAGGACCGCGAGCAAGCAAAAAATGACCGCGGCACTACGCTACGCGTGTTTGCACTGTGCTACGTGCAATTCGCGTTGTGCGAAGTAGCGCAAACTTCGCAAACTACGCGAGCGTAGCGTAGCACTTCGCCCAGGGTTAGTCCTGAACAGGTCCACACACACACACACACCCACGCACACACACACATACACACGCACGCACGCACACACACACACACACACACACACTCATATCCATTTATACAAGGGCTGGCCATCGACCTCAATATAGTGTGTATTTACTATTCTCGCTCCATTCACGCCTTGATACATGGGTAGATGATACAGTGGACCAAAGCAAATATAACTGCACATTTACATTTTTGGTGCACTCACTCAAGAGTACCTAAATACACTATGGGGTCGGTCCATGTAGCTCAATCACCTACACAAAGAAAGTTTTTGAATGGTTTTGTCAAGATTTTCCAACACTGTGAAGACTGGTCCAGTCCCTGTAGTGTGGCATAAACATGCTCCACCACGTACACACACACTGAAATCACACGCACATTACAGATGTATGTTCACCAGCTAATGCTGAGATCTCCCTACTAAGATGAAATACAATGTTTCTATGAAGTTTGCTGAATGCAGCCATTTGGTATATGAACTACCCAAACTAAACATCCTTCTCAATGAATAAAACCTATTTCATGCATATGCATAACAATGTTGAAAGACATTGGGTTGTTGGTTGACTGGGATGTGAGTTCTGGTCAAACAGCAACCACAGTCCTTGTCAGGATGAGGCACCCAACATTAACCTGTGATTAACCCACTGGTACCTTGGCACAGAGTGTCAACCTTAAATTGGAGGCAATATGTAAAGTATTTGTGCAACACTTCAAACAGAAACACATTGAAAACAGACCACAAAAAGGAACCCACACCAGATTAGAATAATAGAGTAAATTTGGTAGACCAAAATGACAAAAATTCAATCAGTAGAACCGGAGATATGCAGGTTTAAAGATTTCAGTGAAAATAGAGCCAAAAAGATTTGCAAAGAGTTGAGAGGATCCGTGTCGAAGATGCATCGTGCAGCCAAGGCAATGCGTCGGTTCCGGGGTGTGGCGAGGCTTGCAGTGCATGGTCTGGAGTTGAGGATGCATCATGCAATTCGGGGTGATGCGTCAGTTCTGAGGAGCTACGAGGCTGCAATGCGAAATCTGTCATCATCATCGAGGCTTCCATTGACGAGGAATGCGAAGGCGTATGCCGAGGATGCGTCATACAGTGGCTGTTCTGAAGAGGCTGCAGGCTGCAAAGGCGATGCGGGTCTTTGCAATGGGTCTGATCCATTCAGCAGCAGCAATGCATCAGTTCTTCTCAGGGTTGTGCCGCACAGCAGAGGAGATACGTCGGTTCCAACGGTTCCGCAAAGTCTGTCGGAGCACCTTAGGACTTCTTTCAAGGGTCCAGGACTGGGGTGGCAGCACTTGGTAGGGGAGACTCACAGATGGCAGGTGCTGGGTACTTGGTTGTTGGAGCCTTCTGTCCCTCAGGCTCAAGTCAGAAGGCCAGCCTACTAGCCCTTGGAGTCACTCTGGGGTCCTGGGTTCAACAGATCCAGGTCCAGTTCTTCTCAGCCGGGCAAAATGTCAGCAGGTCAGCACAGTAGGACAGTAGTCCTTTAGAGCAGTAGTCCAGCAGAGGGACAGTCCTTTCAGCAGAAAAGCAGTCCATCTTCCTGGCAGAGTATCCACAGGTCTGGATGTGTAGTGAATAGGTGGCATCTGAAGTCCATAGTTATACCTAGTGCCCTTCCTCTGAAAGGTGAGAGAATCTTCTAGAAATTCTCTTTGAAGTACACAGGCTTCCTCTCTTCCTTGCCCTGCCTCTAATCTCACTACATGGGGTATGCAGCTCTTTGTGTGGAAGCAGGACACAGTCTATTTGTTAGAAATGGGGTTTCTGGTTGGCTAGGGTATGCACCTAAGCCAGGCAGAACCCATCACTCTAGTCAGGGCTTGGTAGAGCAGTCAGGCTTATCCCAGAGGCAATTTGTAAAGCGTTTGTGCAACACGCTCACACAGCAGCGACACACTAGGCACACCACAAAAGAAACTTCACACAAGGTTATATAAAAATAGCCTTTGTATTATCCATAAAAACACATTAGAACACGTTCACATATTTTACAGTGCCACTAGGCACTTGTCATGACTTCACAGGGATTCCATAAATCACTGGGCCAATCGGGCCACTGTCATAATCACATAAATCACAGTTTACTTGGGAAACATATCATCAACAGTGCACCATAGTAATTCCTAGCAGGGTGCACACATTATAGTAGAATCACCTCCGGTAAAAGAACACCCCCTATACATTTACATCAGGGCGAAAGCTGTAAAGTAAGACACGAGTCACCAGCAGTCCCTTAGATATGAAGATCACCAGCAAGTAATCTGGGCCCACCTTTTAGGCCACCATCATATAAGTCACGGTGCCACTAGGCACGTACCCCGAACACAATTGGGGCTTTAACTCCTGCACTTCTGTGCTTAGACCATGCCACAGCGTAGGTAGGCACAGCCTTTTCTTCGGGGGGCCCCATCCTGGGCTTTCCCCGCAAAGCCCCTTTCGGAAGTCTGGTCTCCCACAAATACTCGTGTCCCTCCAGCAGATGCCCGTGATCGGACGGTGAAGCTGCGGACACTGACCCCACACTCCCAAAAGAGACTGAAGCAACAAAAGCAACTCAGGTCCACGTCGGGCATGCGGGAATTGCTTCGGTGCTACGAAAGCACCCGAGTGAGATCTGCCAATGGCCCCTAAGGGGTGGAAAACGACAGTGTGGCCCGCTTCCTCAAAAGGGGCGCCCCAGACACCTCGACTGGTCTCCAGCTGCCGCGCCCCAGACAGCGTGGCTCAGGATAGAGGCACGCAGTTCCCACTGGCACTCACCTCTTTCCTTGCACTGGAAGATTCTGGTCCGGCCTCGCCGGCCAAAAACAAAGCACAGAGTGACGTCTCCACTCTCCCTCGTGGACCTCCGGCGGCCCCCCAACTGATGGGAGGCCGTGAGGCTCTGCTTCCTCCGCTTGGCTTTTCACAGCAGTGGGCACCACCCACAACCAGGCACAGGAAGCACGCCTGGCTTCTGTTTGCTGTTCTCTCCCTCGAGGGAGCCCCGCCCGCAACCAGGCTTCCCCGCCTGACTTCCGGTTCAACTTCACGGTAAGAGCCCACTTCCCGGGCTCAGGAGACAACTTGTGAAGCACCCACCACGCGCTTCTGGTGTGCGGACACCGCACTATACAGCACGGCCAGAAGGGAAGCTCTCCACGCACTTTGCTTGAGAATACCTCTCCCAGGGTGGAAAAGCGCAGCGCTCACCCAGCGCTGCTTCAATTTGCCCAAGGCCAGACGCACAGCCCTGGTGAATATTTAGAAAACAGGGCCCAGGGAGGCCAGCGCACCTGGGCTCTTTAGCAGAGCAACAGTCCCTTCAGCTGCCCAACGGGCAGCCGGTTCACTCCCACAGGTAGGGAGTCCCAGATAGTGGTTCCTCCTGGCACACTGCAGTCCATGCAGTGTGTTCTCCTCAGTTCCAGTTCAAGCAGTTCCCCCCAACACGGGATCACAGCCCCAGTACTTATAGCACAAAAAGTCTTTGTTCTGCCCTGGCACAGGGCCTTGAGCCCAGTTTAAACCAGTTCTGGACGCACTCTAAAAATATCATTACAGTGCACAACACTCCCCTTTCAAAGTGTAAGCCCTGGCTCCAGACACACCACAGGGGGGCAGAGCCATCATTGTGGAAGGCAGGCACAGCCCTATTCAGGTGCAGGTGCTACTCCTTCCACCACTCCAAATGCAGACCAGGCCTATTCAGGTGCCAGGGGAAACTGCTCCAGCTACTCTGAATTCAGCCAAAGTCTATTCGGACTAGTCGCTGAGTCACCCAGGCAGGGCAGGACACACTTCAACCCTCCCCCCCAGAGACTGGGTAGAGGGAATGCACATCCCCTGGCCCCTCGTCAGTTAGAACCAGATGGTCAATACACAACAGGCAGGCACAAAGACACATAGCACACAGAAATGCCCACTTCTAAAAGTGGCATTTCTAAAATAGTAATAATAAGTCTGCTTTCACCAATAAGCAGAATTTATCACTACTATTCCAAACATACCAAACTTGATCACCCTACCCCTCTCATGTCAGGAATTACCACTGAAGCACATATCAGGGAAGCTCCAATGCATCCCTATGGGAGGGCAGCCTCATAGCAGTGAGAAACCAAATAAGCTATTTGTCACTACCAGGACATGCCACACAGTTAAGGCACATGTCCTACCTTTTACCTACACTGCACCCTGCCCATAGGGCTAGCTAGGGCCTACCTTAGGGGTGTCTGATATGTAGTAAAAGGGGAATCACAGACGTGGCAACCACTTTATGTGTTATGTCACAGCGGCAGTAAACTGCACACGCAGGCCCTGCAGTGGCAGAGGCCTGAGACAGGTTTGAAAGGCTACTTTGTTGGGTGCCACAAGCAGCGCTGTAAGCCCACCAGTAGCATTTAATTTATAGGCCCTGGGCATATGGAATACCACTGTACAAGGGACTGACAGGTAAATTAAATAAGCCAAACAGGTGTAGACCAGTCTTACCAAGTTTACCATAGAGAGCATGTGCACTTTCGCTCTGAACAGCAGTGATAAAGTACCCAGAGACATAAAACCACCAACAACAGGTCAGAAAAAATACAGGGGGAAGGCAAAAAGTTCTGGGATGACCCTGCAAAAAGGGCAAAGTCTAACACTACTCAATTGTAAGTGGGGCTGTGCCCAGCTTCTCCCTCTCATCCTGCCAGTGATAACCTTTCCAGGCATACCTAAGCCCTCTATTGTGTGTGGCTGTGTAGGAGGAATACACAAAGCCCAACTGTCAACTACATCCAGTCATTTGACCCAGAGACAGGCTGCAGACATAAAGGGCCAGAATACGATGCAGTTTGGAGGGCCTCCTAACGGCATTTGCTCCGTCCGAATCAGATCGGGAACGTGTCTTTCCGACCGAATTGGAAAGGTTTCTGACCAAGTACGATGCGAGTTAGGCATTAGGATTATCCTAATCCAAACCCGACGGTATTCGAAATGACCGAGCCATACGGAGCAGACTCATAGGTCTCTACGTGCTGCATTTCTGAACTACCACGTATGATGCTGGATTTGGACAGCCTTTCTGAATCGTGCCGTCTGACTCACATCGGCAGTCGGAATCAGACTTTGGGGTCATGTTGTGGGCCCCCTGCTCCCGGAGCCTTCCCAATCGGGTCCGTGGGGGTACCCATGGCTCCCCCTTACCAGCCATGCACAGTGTTCCAGGCACCAGGGGGTGCCCTCCACAGGGTGCCCGATTTTCCCCAGCCACCCCTTTCTTCAATGAGAGCCTATGCATTCGGTCGGAACATAGGCTCCCATTGAAGTCAATGGGAGTCTGACCGAATGTTATCTGGGAGCATCTGGATACATTGTACTCAGTCGGTCAGACTCTCCCGATCCGGTCGGAAACCATTCCCAAACCGATTCGGTCAGGATGATTTCCAAACCGCATCATAATTGGGCCCTAAATGGTTAAGGCAGGAAAATGTCAACTTTTCAAAATATCAAATTTAATATCTGACTTCACCTAAAGTTAGGATTTTTCAGTACAATTCAAAGATGCCAAACATGCACTGGGTACCGGCTCACATTTGGAAACTGCAGCTTATTAAATATAATAAGGCAACTCCAATGTTATCCTATGGGAGAGTTAGGCTTTGCAGTGGTGAAAAACAAATTTAAGAGTTTTTCTCTACCAGTACATGTAAAACTTAAAGGTGCATGTCCTACTTTTTAAATACATTGCACCCTGCCCTCTGGGCTGTCCAGGGACTACCGTAGGGTGACTAATATGTATCAAAAAGGAAAGTTTGAGCCTAGCAAAAAGGTTTAGTATGCCAAGTCAAAATGGCAGTTTAAAACTGTACATACAGGCTGCAATGGCAGGCCTGAGACATGTTTAAAGTGCTACTTTAGTGGGTGGCACAATCAGTGCTGAAGACCCACTAGTTAAGTATACAAAACAGTGTTGGGTGGAATGCTTGAATTAATATCAGCCACTGGTAGTCACACCGGGCAGCATCCCAATCCATTGTTATTTTGCACACCATGGCACCTCAGTTTGGACCCAGCCATATGCAAATCAGTCTTGACCCTGCTCCAATAGGAACAGTTCAGCCCAAACTGCCAAGCAGGCCCCCAGTATCATTTAATTTAAAGCCTTAGCACAGGTAGTGTAACTCTCCAAAGGACTTACAAGTAAATTAAATATGCCAATGGAGTATAAGCCAAAGTTACCATGCTTTAAGAAGTGAGCACATGCCCTTTAGCACTGGTTAGTAGTGGTAAAGTGTCCAGAGTCCTAAGGCCAGCAAATATGAGATAAGCAAAAATAAGGGGAGGAAGGCAAACATTTAGAGAAAGACCACACTAAGGCTGACAGGTCTAACAAATGTGTTTTACAGTGCTTGTAATTGTAAATGACCTTTTCAGAAGACTCTACTTGATAGGTTTTAGCATCATCAACCTCTGAAGGATGAAACTATGAACTGGCCCAGTGTAGATGCAAACCTGTCAGACAGCAGGTCATAAAGGGATGCCAGCTGCTGTCATGTAGTTCATTAAGCTGTTATACCAATGGAGTACTAGGAATCATGAATCTGGTGACATAAGTGATAATGCAGTTCCTACTATTTTATCAAGCAAATCCACATACTGATGTTATGGCACAATGTAAATTCTTCACATTTTCGAATGTAATTGCTTGTGGTGCTATTTGCATAAGACATGTTTACAAGGTTTTTCTTGCCAGTGTTACATGTGTTTAACAAATTACATTATGGACATTTAATACCCATATGCAGAAGTTTGTGACCTAGCAGTATTTTATTAAATTACTTGTTGCCATACTTGCTCTGATTTTTTAATGTTTGCCCTTTCAATACATCGTATTTGGGCCTCTGTCTGACTGGCTCACTAGTAAGTTGTCAGCAGCAAGTCCCTATAAATGGAAAACAATTTTGTGAACAAATTAGCTAAACTGGCATTTAATCAGTCGGTTCTAGGTTGTTAACTTGTGGTGCAATCTGCAAAAGAGGTAAAGTTGAAACCTTGCAGGAGAAGCTTTTTCCCTTATTCCTGGATAAAAAGTAACACAATACATGTGGGCGTACTATGGTTTTTGCCTGTGTTTAAAACACAAGAAAAGCTATGCTTGCACATTCAATGTCAGATCTGACACTATGACGTCAACTTTAAATGTGCAACAAAAGTGTTTTACAGCTGCAGTGTGCTTATAGATGAAGCTTGGGAGGAGTCGGAGAGAAGACCCAGGAATGATAAAGGTTGCCATCTTTGATTGCTTTACCACAAATCATCAGAGCATCCTTGGATAACCATTACAGTGAATTTCTTGTCTGAAATAAGAACTAGGCCACACACTGGTAAAACTTGGATGGGAAAATTTGTGAGAACTTTAGTTTCATTTGCCTGCAACAAATCACAGCTGAACTCACCATCTAAACCCCTCTCTTTGGAAGAAAACTGAGTGAAACAGAAGAGAAGGAGACTGCATGTTGGGAGAATTCCCATCTGCTTAATAGATGACCAAGTAGACACTTGTCCACAGCTTTATTTTACATCTGTGGCACTGGAAGGCTAAAGTAGAGTTACAAAGGATAGCCTCTCCCAGACCCAGAAGCACAACACAGTCCAAATCCTAAACATGAAGTCTTGTGTTACCATTGTATTTTCTCTCAGAAAGCTGAAGAGTGAAAAAGATGCAGGAGAAAGTGGAAGGTGTGTCCACCTGGAGAAAAGCAAGTAAACATGTAAACATTGGATAATGCCTTGAGCCACCTTTGTGAAACTTCTGCCGTTCATCTGGGTGCACTTGGAAGTTCCTGCAGAACAAGGGATTTGACACTGCTGCACAGAGAACTCAGGTATTGGTTGCAACTGGACATTTTTCTGTGGACCTGATTGAGAGTAATGAGAAGATTATTCTCAATGTCAACCCATGGACTGATATCCAAGAAGACATTCCTGAATATGTGGATACTTAGGAACCACCTGGAAGGAATCTAGAAAACATTGATAAAATAAATATCAAAATGTCATGGGTCAGGGGTGGGTGGCATTTACTGTTTCCATTGGTGTGTGTTAGAAATGGGGTTTCTGGTTGGCTAAGGCATACACCCAAGCAGTGGGGGTTTCATCATTCCTTGACCCACCACCCCAGTTTCCCCCACAAGCATTGCCATTAACTGAAAATGTTGCAAGGAATAGAAAATACTTACTGCAGCATGCCCTTATGCATTTCACTTGTAGCGCCTGTCTGGATAGGGCAGGGCGTGGCCAATCCTGCTGATTGACAGTCAGCAGCTAAAGCCTGGTGTGCATGTCTGATTGGACAGGTCTGTTACTGTGGCCAACCAGACATGCATACTTTAGGCTTCTTGAACCCGCGGTGCTAAGGAGCCAGGGGAAAACGCAGCGCAGCTGCCCAAGTCTCCCTTGGAGCGCTAGGTTCACCTGCTCACACCAGTCCTCACTTTGCTCCCATGCTGTTTACTAGTAATAACAGCAGTGGCGGATGGTGACATTTGAAACTGGTGGGGGCGTAAAATAATTGTCGTACTGCTCTGCGGCGAGTGAGCGTAGCGAGCGAGCCTGAATAACCTACGGGAGGTTCGGGGGGGTTCTCCCCTGAGAAACTTTTGAAAGAAGAGTGGACAAATGGTGCATTTTCAAGCAAATTTGAGAAAGCAGGAAGGTTAATAAAGCAATTGTAAATCTGTTCTAACAAAGACAGTGACTGGCAAAACTGTCAGTCTAATAGGATGCATATCAGACGCTGGCCTACCACGTGGAACCCGGCTCCTTCACAACCAAACATGGTGGCAGCTGACAGCATACCCCAGACTTGGGACACCATTAGGCTAAGATTGCCATGTTTCAGAACAACACACACATTATCCCTAAAGTACCTTATGTAAACCATGAGAAGGTGCAGGGAGCAGTACATACTAGCAATATACACCTGCCAGAGGGGCAATCTAATCTAAGTGCACAGGGAAAACAGGATCCGATAACCAATTTTGGCACCACACACAGATAAATAGAATTAGACAGCCACAGGGGCCAATTAACTCAGCCCCACGCCATGTTTTAAGGGAGAAGTTGGCACAATACTGGTATAAAGCATTCAATAGAGCTTCATAAAATGTGACAACTACAGCTCTCATATAATGACCATGCTGACCTCTGACATGCAGGGAGTGGCCCCTGTCCACAAAAATAAACCCTCACACACACACACACATGCCCTACTGACCCTTGCCCCAGCCTCCCTCCTCCCCCTTGACTAGACAAAGTGAGCAACCATCCTATTGCTCCATCTACTAATTACATGGGACTCCCGTCGGGGGAGCTGCCTACGCTCGGTCTTTCTCTGCACGTGTGCACGAGCTGTACTTAGAATGCTAGCAATGGGTACAGAACGGCGCAAGCCCTGCAGACAGGAAATCCATTAAGTCTGGAGGAGAAGAAAAAGGGACTAATAGAACAAGAGTTACGACGCTGAGTAACTTGTTTTGTACCCTAACTTGTCTGATGACGTGGAACAACTGGTAAGTGACACATTATTGGTTTAATTAAGAACATCCATGCATGTGTGGATAAAAACACATTTCAGAGCGGGCTTTCTGTACTGATTTGCCGGGATGTATTGATAGGCTGGTGCCTTTAGGAGGCCGGGGAAAAGTCAGACGTATATCAGTCTTAATTAGACAAGCGGGTGGGGCTGGTGAGCTGTCAGTCGCACGTCAGGCACCACTAGTGTAATATGTAACGACTATATCCGAAGCACGAACAACGCATTTCAGGCACACTCTTGTGTGGAAAACTACCGATGTTCCTTGCCTTAGTTCCGTCTCCCCACGCCTGTTCCCTCAAGGCAGAAGTTGGAAACAGATCCGTGCAAGTCTGACATGCCGGGGCATAATTTGGGATTCACTGAAATAAGAAGTCGTGCTCCCTCTGACGGGAAGTGATGCAAACAGTACACTCTTTAGTCGCGGGCGGCATGGCCAGGGGGGCATCGCGTGGAGGGGTTGCGCATTGTGGGGGTAGGGGAGGAGGCGGGAGGGATTTAAAAAATAAAACTTACCTTCCCCCGGGTCCCGCGTTTTCCTGCTGCCGCAGCGCTCCGACTCTTCAGGAAGCTGCCACCCACAGGCAGCCTCCCTCCCTCTCCTCCGCCAATCACAATGCTGCAATGGCAGCGTTGTGATTGGTGAGGCGCAGCGGAGAGCGCCCCAGCCGGGAGCCTAATCAGAGTCCCTTTTCTGTATGTAGGCTGCATGCAGCCTACATACAGAAAAGGGAGAGTGCGCATGACTGCTTTGGCCGGCCCCAGGCCGACCAAAGCAGTCAGGGCCAAAAGCATTGGGCAAGCCACTCCCCTCCCTGCCCTCAAGCAGGACCGCCCACCTGCCCTCCCACAACCAGGCACTCCAGGCACTTCTGCTTTCTCGCAGTGCGAGAAGCAGAAACATAAAATGGTAGTTTTACCATTTTATGTTTCTGCTTCTCGCACTGCGAGAAAGCAGTGGGGCGACGTCCCCAGGCCCCTACGAAGGAGCCGCCACTGAATAACAGCATGAGAGCAAAGCATGGATTGGTTGTTTTTAAAGTGGTTATTTCAGGCTGAGGCTGATTGATGGTGACAAGTGCTCAGCAGGAAATGGGGGTTGGGATTACCACAGAACATGGCCAATCACTGTATGGCTCTATTTATAAGCCTTTACAGGGATTGGACAGGCTTCTGTTCCTTGCCAAGAAGCGTCATTCATTTCACCCCGGACTGGGGTGGAGAATTAGAACAGCAGACCATGTGTGTGTCCTCTCCACTGCCCAGAGTGTGTGCCTTGGGTCCTGGTGACCAGTGGTGAGCAGCTGTTTTGTTTTCGGATACCGCTGGTGTCTGTATCCAAGGAGAAGTTTGGAGGTTAACACTGAATTATTATTCGTTGCCAAAAGTCCCGTCAGTCTGACGCTCCTTTGCTTCATTTTTAGAAATGATGAACTACTTCTTCTTGTAAAACTAAAGACTTAAAACATTGTTTTAGGTACATAGATGTCTTTGTCCCTCTGTGGAGTAGGTGCTTTCTGACTGCCCGCCATGTGAAAAGACACACTCGGTATCCCAGCGGGGGCAACAGGTGGATATTTCAGTGACAAATGCTGTAGCCCCCCCAGAGGGCTGTTTTTTTCTCACAAAACACTTTGGTGACACAAGACTTTATCCCGTGCACTCCCGTGTGGATTTAACCCTTCCTGCTCGGGCTCTGCTCATTTATGAACGAGGAGGAGCAATCCGAACTGAGAGCGCTATGTTCATGAGAGTGGGTTAGAGAGATAGTTTTAGTAAACTAAACTGGGTCCTGCGCTATGGGACTCATTTTATTTACTGATGAAATAAGCAACAGTTGCTTACTATGTGAGAATATGATGCAATATCAGGTTGGAGGGAAAAAAGAGCTGGCAACAACGAATCTACTGAGGCACGTAACTGTCACTAGTGCAGCAGGTTCAGTGGCACCTGGGCTCAGATGTGTGATGGGCCCAGTGTACGCCAATCAGGGTTGTCTCTTCTTATCCAACCGGGGGGGGCAGGGGGCATTTTCTTTTCTGGCAATAGGGTCCATGACACTCTTTCTAAGCTTATAGCGCTAATGACATTTAGACACAAATATGTAGCAGCGGTTTCTTCAATGGGGCAGGTTCAACACCTTGCTGAAAGTTGGTGTAGGTGTTGCAAGAACCCTAACTTAAGAAGATATTGTGTTCAGGATTGAGAATGAAGGCATTCGTTATCGTCTTTATGCACACATGTTTTTTCTTTTAAGCTTTATAGAGTGCGAAGTCGACCTGAAGGTATTAGAATGGTTTGCATGAGAACCAGTTCAAGTTGGGAATTACATTACACAATTACATTTTTTGGAGGTGGGATAAATCAGTGATTTGTGTGAGAACAGAACACAGCCTATTCAGATGTAAGAGTGAGCCACCTCTCCCCCTTTGTCATGGGTTTTATATAGGGCCTATTGTAGTTTTCCCCATGTTAGCCTGACTGTGCATGACACAGACCGAATTGGCTTTGCACTTGTTACTACATAATCATGTTTGCTTTTGTGCCACATTATATTTTCACACAGAACCTGCAGTTGTTTTCTCATTCTGTTCTTTCCTGGGATTTAGTCTGAACAGCAGACAAGGTCCAACAACAACATCCCTTGTTATTTTGTTCTGGTCAGGCACTAGCACCTAGACACAACACAGAAATGCAGCTGTTGTTTATGAACATGTGAACCTTATCATATAGGAATCCACATCATTGTAACAGAGGGAGGGAGATTGATTTTTCCTGAGAGAAGATCATGGCTATATCTGAGATGTAATACATTCATCTGTGTATGCTAAGGTACGGGGTCCGCTGCTAAACCCAGAGATCTTTGCTGTATAGTCAGTTTGCTTCCGTAGAAGGGGAGGGGTTTAGGCTATACTGTCTTATAATATGACAGGGCTTTTCATAACATATGGTTTATTGACAATACTGATTTTATTTTTGCTAGGCAGTAGTTTTCTAATTGTGGCTCGTATACTGCATTTCAGAGCACAATAATTTAAATAAACATTTCAAACTTCCTTTGTGTCTCTTTCGTATCTTATTGTGGATGAGTATGAGTGTGTGAGCGAAAGGGAGTGTCCTGTCACCGATATCCCTGAGAGTGTCGGGAGTGTTGTGCTCTGGGGTGTCAATTCACTTGTTCCTCTGGTTATGAGTAGAAGGGCAAGTGAGACACTATAGCTAGTCGGATTTGCGCTCATGGTCCTGAGTTGGTATAGTGACTCAGTCCGTAACTACTGATGTTCGATGGTCCCAAGCATAGTTCTGGTCCTGAGCAGAATCCCTGCAACACCTTCCTGCCTACATAGGCTATCAGAATGCAGATGAATTCAGGTGAGTGCTCAGTCACACACAGCCCTTCTTGTGTTTGTGGCTGTTTACAGGGAATGCACAAAGTGTAGCTGTCACCCAGCCCAGACGTGAATTGGAGACAGGCTGTCAGGCACAAAGAGCAGTAAGTACAGAGAATAGTTCACTTTCTAAAAGTTGCATTGTTCAAACAGTCATGTTAAATGTAAGAAGGATTTATCATTACCATTCCAAAGATATCAAACAGGAAAAAGGCACTCCTATCTGATCAGGAATTACATCTTAAAAGTATATTAAGGATTCCCCAAAGCTGACCTATGAGAGGGGTATGCCTCACCATGGTAAAAAATGAAATAGTCTGTTTGTCATTACCTGGAGAAGCAGAACATAAAGGCACATGTCCTAACTTTTACTTACATGGCACCGTACCCTTAAGGTAACTTAGGGCCTACCTTAGGGGTGACTTATATGTAATAAAAGCAGAGTTTAAGGCTTGGCAAGTAGTCGAAGTGGCAGTAAACTGCACACACAGGCACTGCAGTGACAGGCCTGTGACAGGTTTGAAAGGTTACTTCTGTGGGTAGCACAATACTTGCTGCAGGCCCACTAGTAGCATTTGAAGTACATGTCCTGGGTATATGATATACCACTTTACAAGAGACTAATCAGTACAACAAATATGCCAATCAGGTATACACAAATGTCATCATGTTTAGGGGATACACACATGCACTTTAGCACTGGTTAGAAGTGGTAAAGTGCTGAGAGTCCTAAGGCCTAAAAAAAGAATCAGCAAAAATGCAAAAGGTTTGGGGAAGGATTTCCCTAAGGGTGACAGGTCTAACATGTGCCCCCCCCCCCCAGCTGAAGTAAGGAGATCTGCCCAGCCTCTACGGAGTTCTCATCACTAAAGCAGAAAAACCTAAACAGACCGTCAACACTGGTTTATGTTCCATCATGAAGTTGATACCCTGTTAGGAAATGGACCACCTCAACAATTCTGGACTCTAACCCCGCATTTGCATGAGCCACCTAGGGGCCTGTGGTCTGTCTGTGGTGTGGCCGAGACCACAGCAAAAGTTCCTCGCTTAATAGCCCCCCACCTCTGTCCTCTGGGGGTAACCTCCTGGAGAGGTAGGATGTAGGCTACATGTTGGTCTAGGCCCTCCTCATTAACTTGGGATAATACTGCTTGTATGCCATCCTCTGAGACATCTGCATGAACAATAAACTCCTGGGAGAAATCAGGGGCATTGAGCACAGGAGCTGGGCACATGGCTTGCTTCAGAGAGTGAAATCCAGTTTTGCATGCCTCTGTCTAAATCACATTCCTGGGCTGCTTCTTAGAAGTCAGCTCAGTCAAGGGGGCATCAATGGTGCCATAACCCTTTCAAAACCTCCAATAGTACCCTGTGAAGCCCAAGAATGCTCTGACCTCAGTCTGAGATTTGGGGGGCTCCCAGTTCATGATTGTTTCAATCTTGGCCTGGAGGGGCTTCACCTTACCCCAGCCCACTGGGTGTCCCAAGTACACCACTGACCCCTGCCCTATCTGGCACTTACTTGCCTTGATAGTCAGGCCTGCCTGTTGCACAGCCTGAAGCAATTCCTGAATGTAAAAAAGGTGGTCCTTCCAGCAGCTACTGTAGACAGCTATGCCGTCCAGATAGTCAGCTGAGAACGTCTTCGTACTAGCAGATACCTGGTTCACCAACCTCTGGAAGGTGGCAGAGGGCTTCTTGAGATCTAAGGGCATTATCCTAAACTGATAATGCCTTTCTTGAGTGGAGAAAGTTGATCGCTTCTAGGTTCCCTCTGTTAGGGCGATCTGCCAGTACCCTGATGTAAGATCAAAGAAACTGAAATACCGGGCAGTCCCTACCCTGCCAATCAGCTCATCCACCCTAGGGATCGCATGAGCATCTGTCTTTGTCACATAGTTGAGCCCTTTGTTATCTCCACAGAACCGCAGTTCAGGTGTGATGCTGCTAGGGCAGCTTTTGGCACCAGAACCACAGGGCTGGGCCAGGGGTTACTGGGGGTTCTATCACCCCCATCACCAGCATCATGGACACTTCAGCCTTGATTCTGGAACTCACCTTATCTGACAACCTGTAAGATGTATTCTTAACAGGTAGTTTGTCTCCTGTGTCCACATCATGGGTACACAGGTGGGTAATCCCAGGCAAAGAGCCTTGGAACCCTCACAGATGTGTAGCAGCCGGCTATAAACACATGCTTGATTGATTGAATAAGGGAGAACAGAGAGGAGTACTCCCCAACACTTGGTGACAGTCCCTCTGCTTTTCAGGATAGAGTGGGGTAAAGGATTACACCTTTCATAGACCCATCCTTCTCCTTGGAGTCCATGAAGGTCAGAGAGAGGTTCACTCTCCTCTTTATCTTCTCCATCTGTCACCAACAGTAGGGTGAGCTCAGGCCTCTCAAAGTGTGGTTTGAGGAGATTGGCATGCAGCACCCTGTGGAGTTGCCTAGGGGTATTGAGATCCACCAGGTAGGTTGTCTCGCCTTTTCTCTCAATCACCTCCTAAGGCCCAGTCCAATGGTTCCCAGTTCCATGGGTTCCATAGCCCACACTTTCTGACCAGGTTTAAATTCCACAGGAGTGGCAATTCTGTTTTACAACTCCTTCATGACATTCTGGCTGGCTCCTAAGTTGTTAGATGCTTGCTTCCACAGCTTAGCCATTTGACTCCTGAAGACCAGCATGTAGCTCACTACATTCTGGGAAGATTTCCTGTGGGGCTGCTCCAAGCCTTCCTTGACCAAACTCAGAGGTTCCCTAATAGGGTGCCCAAACAGAGGTTCAAATGGGCACACTGCCTTCTGTGGTACCTCCCTGTAAGCAAACAGCAGGCATCGTAAGAGGATATCCCAAATTTCCTCAAGGCCTCATTCAGGTCTCTATTCATGCCTTTAAGGGTTTGTTGAACATGTCAACAAGCCCATTGGTTTGTGGATGGTAAGAGGTGAAGAACCTGTAACTCCATCACCTGCTGCATGGGCTTGGGACTTTTGCCTCATGCCCTCAGAACTCCTCCCTGGTGGGTCTCCCTTCCACTGGAATCACACAACCCCAGATTCCAACCGCTGTGTAGATTAGGGTTAATAGGTCCTGAAGAATTGCCAATAGATCAGTAGTGACTTACAAATGGCGAGAAACATGTTGACCATCTGAGCTATCATATATCATTGTCTCTCTTGATATCCATCACATTTTTAACTCGACAAGTAGACTCGCCCATTAAAACTCTATTTTGAGGACAAATTAGTCTATTTTAATATGCACTTTTCATGCACATACACATTTCTACACCAATTTACACGAACAGCCCTACACCAACACTTCACATATGGCATTGAAACAAAAGATCTCCGGTAAAGAGCCCCCTCGTGGGCGCCTGTATGGCATTGAAGCGCCGGCCCGATGAGGAGCATGCCCTATGATGAAGCATGACACCCATCTGGTTGTGTGAGGGCTCCTCTTCCTGAGGAATCAGATCCCCCAGTCCAACTCTCCAGTTGACAGCTAACTGTATATTCTTTCTTTCTTTTTGCACCATAAGGAACTGCATAGTCTTTGTTAAAATAAGCTACAAACACAACTGAGATAACCTGTGCTCCCCCTCTGGTAGCTTGGCGCAGAGCAGGCAGGCTTATCAAAAGAGGCAATGTGTTAAGTATTTGTGCAACACACCCATACAGTAACACAATGAATACACCACAAAAATACTTCACACGAGTTTACAAAACAATTGCTTGGTATGTTAGAAACACAATAAGGCCAAAACAACAATAATACAATGTATACTTTTTAGGAAATACACACTTAGAATAGCAGATAAGAATGCAGTGCTTTCAGAGTTCTTGAGCATTGATAGAACACTCACATTCCATATTTGATCTCCGGTCACACCGACCGGTGTAGGCGGCCTTGACTGAAAGCAGATAGCATGAAAACGCCTGCTGCAGCTGTGTCACTAAATTAAGGCCCCCCCCAGGTGGTGGGCACGACAAGCCCTCGACCAGTACTTCAAGTCCATGCCACGCAGGCAGCCCCTGCCGCCGATCAGAGGAAGCATGGCGAACTGCCGGGACCTCGAGGATAACACAAAAACTGGTCCGGATGCATAAAACCAGCAAGTCGAGCCGCTGGTGTTGGGGCTCTCAAGGCAGCGGTCTCCTCTCTGGGAGAATTGTCCACCTGCAGCGCTGCGACTGTCTCCCTCTGGAAGGAGAGGCAGAGCACAGTGTTGCTAGGAAACGGTCCAGATCGTCTGCGTCAGCTGAAGCAAGAGTCGTTCGGCTTCAAGGAAAGCAGGAAGGTGCCCAATCTCTCTCCTGGCCAAGCACTGATTCTGCACAGCACAAGGGGGTGATCAGGCTCCCACAGGTTCTGAATAAAGCAGGAAGGTGCCTGATCTCTCTCCCAACCAGGTGCCAGTACTGCACAGCACAAGAGGGCAATCAGGCACAGTCTGCATGGGCAAAGTGTAGCTGCCTGACTCACGAAGGCAGATTCCCATGTCAGCGAAGCAAAGTCTTTGATGGCTCTGAGACTTCAAGAATGGGGTAAGCCAGCAAGCCCTTAGAGATCACTTGTGAAGGTAGCACAGCAAAAAGGCAGCAGGCAGCAGGCTAGCACAGCAAGGCAGGTCACAATGTGGCAGTTCCTCCTGCTGCTCAACAAGTAGCAGGCCAACACAGCAGGGCAGTTACAAAAGTGGCAGTCCCTCCTGGCAGCACAGCCGTCCTTCTGTCAATGTGCAGAGGCAGAGCCAGTGATGTCTGGGAACAGGTCCAAAAAGTGAGGGGGTCAGAGTCCCTGTACTTATACCCAAAAGTGCCTTTGATGTAGGGGTGATTTCAAAAGAACTCTCTGAAGTGCACAAGAATCCCTTTCAACCCAGTCCTGTCTGCCAGGCTAAATTGATGGGGTAAATCAATGCTTTGTGTGAGGACAGGGCATAACCTATTCATATGTAAGTGTGAGCCACCTCTCCCCCTTCCTGCCCAGGAAGGCTTTCATAATGCAGATGAATGCAGATGACTGCTCAGTCACACTCAGCCGTTCCTGTGTTTGTGGCTGTCTAGAAGGAATGCACAGAGTGTAGCTGTCACCCAGCCCAGATTTGTATTGGAGACAGGCTGTCAGTCACAAAGAACAGTAAGTACAGAGAAATGTCCACTTTCTAAAAGTGGCATTTCTGAAACAGTCATGTTAACTCCAACTTCAGCAGTAAGGAGGATTTATCATTACAATTCCAAACGTATCAAACATGAAAAACCTACTTCTCTCTGATCAAGAATTACAGCTTAAAAGTATATTAAGGAATTCCCAATGATGGTCTATGAGGGAAGTAGGCCTCACAGTAGTGAAAAACAAAATAGGATGTTTGACACTACTAGGACAGTCAAAACATAAAGGTGCAAGTCCTACCTTTTACTTACATAGCACCCTGCCCTTAGGGTTACTTAGGACCTACCTCAGGGGTGACTTATATGTAATAAAACGGGAGTTTAAGGCTAGGCAGTTTTAAATGCCAAGTCAAAGTGGCTGTAAACTTTCACACTCAGGGACGGCAGTGGCGGGCCTGAGACAGGTTTGAAAGGCTACTTCTGTGGGTGGCACAAAGGGTGCTGCAGGCCCACTAGTAGCATTTGAAGTACAGGACTTGGATATATGACATACCAGTTTACAAGGGACTTGCCAGTACAACATATATGCCAATCAGGTATGCACTGATGTCATCACGTTTAGGGGAGAAGCACATGCACTTTAGCACTGGTTAGTACTGGTAAAGTGAGTCCTAAGGCCAGCAAAAAGAATCAGCAAAAACGGGAGGCAAACCGTTGGGGGAAGGACCACACTACGGATGACAGGTCTAACAGTGTTGTACTGCAAGAACTCAAGGTCTTTCTAGACTTCAACCATTTAGACGACAGACATTTGCAGTAATGAGCTATCTGATGGCGCATGCATTCATTTGGTGGACCAAATTATGAATGTTCGAGTTCTCTCCAGTCGTTTGTGTTTAAATTTAGTGATATGTTGCCCGTAATTAACTCTTTTGCAGTGAAAATTTTAGCAACCTTGTTCACCATCAATGAAACTGACATCAATAAAAATAGTGAGCTGCCTTTTATTCTTTACGCAGCATTTTTTTCACTCATCTGTCAGAGTCTTTTGGTCTCAGTCTAGACTTTGAACTGCAGGCTTTTCAGAAGCAGTGACTATTTCACTCTAACTCTATATCCTGTTAAAAAGGTCACAGAGTAGGCAGGGCACTTTAATTGGCAGCAGATGCTGATTAGCTCAATGGTAATGATTTTGCTCATGTGCACGCCTAATTAGGAAAACTGCAGGAATTGCTGTGCTACCGCTCAGCACAGATGACTTGGGAACAAAGTTAATTATTTAACAATTATCCTTAAATGCAGCATACAACAGTGTACTGTTAAGCAAAAACTGAAAATATGCGGTGACGTAATGATAATCTATTCACAAGAGCAGGTGTTTCTACCACTATAAAATGGCACACTGGGTTAATCACTTGCTGCGAAAATCGGCTGTGACTTGCAGACTACTAGGTCGAATCCTGCCAGGCCCTTCCTGAGTGCCCTTTTGTATTGTGTTTGTGCGTGAGTCTCTGTTTTTTGTTGGTCTGTGGTTATTGTACTTAATTTTCTGTTGGTTTGTGATTATGGTACTTGATATTTTATTAGTTTGTGATTATGGGTGCCTGTTGTTCTAACTGTCGATGTGAATATTTACCTGCATGTCTTGCTCTGCCTGTGAATGGGTGTTTTTAAGTGTTTTTGACTGTGCGTGAAAGGATGTATTGTTCTTTCTGCATGTGTTCATGTATGTGTGATCTATGAAGTTGTATCCAGGTCATACTGGCTTTGATTGTTTTTGCTTTATCATGTATTTAGAATTCGGCCCTCTGACTGATATTAAGAATGTTTTATCCCAATTCTGGTTTTAAAATCTGTCGATGAAATTTATTTTTGCTTGATATGTTTACTTTTATGGCATGAGTTGCCGAATAAAGTATTTCTTGACTGACTTGATTGTAATTGTTTCTTGATTAACACACTTGTGTTGTGCTTTTTTAAAGCATGAAACATTCAAGTTTTGTTTCTGCAGGAACTCCTCTCTAGTACAGGCACATTCACAGTTTTGCACACTCTAGAGCTACATGCCACAGTAGATGCAAATGGACACAAAAGCAAGAGTTTTGCACCAATCAAACGGAGGGTCAAAGCATGTGCTAAACACAAGGACCAACCTGGTAATTAAAATTCATTCACATCACAGAAGCATATTTCGTTCACCCGCAGGATGAGGAATATACAAGAAGAAGAGGTATCCAGATAGAGTGCAGGAGAAGGAAGCATATATTTTGACTACAATGACCATAATCTAAGAAATGGAGGAAAACATATTTCGAAGACCCTTTTGCGCCACTAGGTTATTTTAGACCTCAATGCAGAGTTAGAATCACAGGGACGTGGCAAAGCGGGCGACCAAGATGGCCGCACAGCACTGAAGCTCCTGAGAGCAATGCTGTTGTAAAGTCATCCTTGTGCCTTGGGTACCGCCTTTTTGTATGACTGGTACTGGTGGTAACTGACTCTGACTGTCCCCTCTGCCTAACCAGGCTCAGGGCCAGTGTTATGCAGAAAACACACTTAGAATACAGTGAAAACACCTACATACACTAGGGTACACTAAGGGTTAGGGTAACCCATGATTAGCATGACCTTCCTTATAAGGTCCTAGTACGTAATAGGGCAGGGGGATTCAACTACTACCTTTCAGTCCCTAGTATATAATAGGGCATGGCAGTTTAGAGGCCAGCAGCCGTTTCTGCACTTGCATGTGTGCACTGCTGAGGCCTGAGGTCATTTTAAAAGCAGCCATGTTTTGCAGCACTGCTTTTAAAATGTAAGTTGTGCCCAAACTCGACTTTGGTGTTTACGGCACTTAGAAATTAATAAACTACAATATTTTGGCATATTAGGTTCCACCAGGGTCTTCCAGGGGTGTGGGGTCAGGTACTTATAAGGAGGAGCCTTTTTTAAATGTATATGCCCTAGGGATAGTGAAATTGCACATTTCACTTCCCTCATTGTAGTAAAGTGCTCCCCAAAATCGACTTTTGTGCTAGGAGCACTGTGGAGTGAGGATCTGCAATATTTTTACATATTCAGAACCCCTAAAGTCTCCCCTAGATGTTCCAGGGGTGGGGGTCGTGTAGATATAGACAGGGTCCATATAAAATATGTTTGATAACTTATTATAGGCCCTGGCGTTGGAGAAATTGCCCAGTTCATTTTCCACATTGCAGATCCCCAGCCACATAGGTTACCATGGCATTCAGTTATTAATTAATAACTAACGCTAGGGATTACAGGAAGTATCATATCGCTAAATCCAACAACATGCTGTTGTTGAATTTATCCTAAAATGTACAGAAAAGAAGTTATAAGGTTTCTTGTCTGTAAGCTAAAATGCAGCCTTCTAGTGGTCAGCTCTGATTGGTCAGATTTACGAGGATTAGCCAGGCTGCTTTGATGAAGTGATAAGTGGCACTTGGGTTGAAGAGCCATTCTGGGAGGAGAGGGTTCTGATGCATAGGAATGCAAGAGCAAGGGGGGGAATAAACCATGAGCTTCAAAGGCCCAGAGGGACAGTACGAGAAAGCCAGGTCCATCTATGCCCAAGCCTCTGAACCCAGCAAGATGGCAGACTTAGCAAAGGAATGTGCAGATGTCAGGGAGAAGGATAATATGGAGATAAGCCGTCCTGGAGGTTGGGTTAGCCAGCTCTTGCCTCTCTGCTGAGACCTCAGCCATGTTGAATTTTGGAGAAATAGTGCTTTCTGGGAGACCATTGTGTCACACTTTAGAGGAAATGGTCATGCTCAGGTGTGTTGCCCTGCACCTCATTGGACAGGGGTGCCCTCTAGTTTTGACCCCAGAGACCACTGAATAAGTATCTGAGAGGGACAGAGCGGACAGAGATTCTCAGATCTGCTGCTTGAAACTACAGACGAAGAAGGGTCCAAGCTTGAAGTTTGATTTGCACCAACCAAGCCCTGCACTCTGACTGACTGCGCCTGCTGCACAATCTGGAAATACAGCCCTGTGGATCACACCTACTTCAAAAGTACTAAAGTGTAGACTCCCTACAAGCTACAGGTTAACAGAGCTCTCCTGGACCATCATCATCAATAATCTCCAGCCTGGAGTGCTTCCAGTCGATTTGTAAGGGTCAGCAATAGGCAAATGGCACTCTAAGGTCTATCACAAGTACAAATCAGTTATGGCAGGTAATCTGGCATGGTCCATAAGGTAGGGAAAGACCACCAGATCCCCACGTGTGTGGCCAGCAGACCACGTATGCTATATAAAAAAATACTCTGCACACGTTCAAAAGTAAATACATAAAGTTAGATAAAATATCACAATGATGCTTGTCTTTATATTTTCAGATGTCTTTAATTCAAGATCTTTAAGCCTTCTTAGCCAACACGTGTTTCATCGCTGTTACAGGGGATTACCCCGTGACTTCTTCAGGGCTAAGGGAATATATAAACAGGTACTTGTTTGTGTATGCAATGGTAGTAAGAACACTTTACTTTACAAATTATTGACAAAGTGACTTCGGTGACTTGTGTGAATTTCAAAATAGTGAATAGAACTGTGTGGAAATCCATGTGCAACTGGTGTTGTACATCCTTCTCGTACAACTTCTTCGTGCATCCATATATCAATGGGGGAAAGAAAAAACAGGCAAAGCCCCCAATCGTTTATTTAATCGCTATAAAACATACTGGTGCAGTTTGTGTTTGAGACTCCCTTATAGGAGTAAGCCTGTGGTTGGCAAGGTGCGGGCATGCAATCAACCTATTTAGTTTTATAATCTATTTTGTGATATTCGTGGCGAAGTAGTGCTCCCTCATGCTGTCACTAAATAGTAAATACATGCTGACTATATTGTGTAATCAAACATGTATAAAAGAACGTATTTTGTTATAATACGATACCTGAGGTCAGTTTCAAGTAGCCTCTAAGTAACAGAAAAGGGCACATCAGCTAAAGAGTGGCAGTCGGTACATTCTAATAAGGTGTACTAGGTACCATGAAGGATCCCCCTACCTTAGTTCCGGTGATAATACCAACCTGGAAGGGGTTCCTATAAGTTCTGCTCCTGGAGAGGTAGACTAATTAGTCTTGTGTCCGGAAAGCTAAATATGCTTCCAAATGCAAGGGAGTATCTTTTAGAAGAGCTGCCCCATCCTAAGGTGAAATTAACATTGTATTAACATTTTTATCCCTTACTCCTCTGTCCCGTAGTATGACTCTAGTAAGTCCGTTTTATCATTCCTTACCGCCAGCATGTAAGGTAGAACCCTTCAGCTCTCCAGGCCTTGGCGTGTTCACCGTGCAAATCAGCAGTCTGCAGCCGGCCACTCCAGCGTTGTCTAAAATAATGAAGCATGAGGGCGGACTAAACCGGTACTGAACCCATTTTGGGCGCCATCTTGGAGTGGTGTATCGGGACCCCCGGGGCACTGGAATCCATGAACCCATTTTGGGCGCCGTCTTGAAGTGGTGTATTGGCACCCCTTGGGCACTGGAATCAATATTATTGTGAACTAGCGGAATGTCGGTGGCAACGGGCTGGTGGAAAGCCCATGAGATTAAACGCTATCTGCTAGTAATCTGTATCTGCAGGGGCACATGACAGCATTGCGGTGCACTACCATACAAGTGTGACATTTGTGGCAACGTGCATGCGGTGTTTATACATAAGTACATCCTTGTAAGAAATTTCTCTTGATATCCAAGAGCTTTGTCGTTCTGACCCGAACTAATCAACATGATAGTGTGTTTTGTGACATGTGACGTGTGACAATGTGATAGTGAATTTCGTGACATAACTGGGTGAACCTCATATTTAACTATACATTCTTAGACTTTTTAAGGACAGTGGCAGTCGGTCTCAATTCTCGCTAGTATCTGATCCAAAGCATTTTAGGAAGCGTAATGCAATGTGAAAGTTAATTCTGTGACATAGCTAGGTGGGGACAGTAGCATTTAATCTCAGTTCCTTATTGTACATAGTCTACAACATGTTAAGTCTCGAAGTCTCAGTTCCTCACTGTACATAGTCTACAACATGTTAAGTATCGAGTGCGAGTAAATCCCTTCATTAAAAGGCAACAGTCATATATTCCAGCAGTATGTAGTCTACCAAAATAAGTAGGGATGATGATGGGAGTACTCTATAAACTGTGATGGTGTACATAGTCTACAACATGTTAAGTCTTGAGGTCTCAATTCCTCACAGTATATAGTCTATAGCAAGTTAAGTATCCAGTGTGAGTAAATCACTTCATTAGTACAGAAACAGTCATGTATTGCAACAGTACGTAGTCCACCAAGAAAAGTAGGGATGTTAATGGGAGTACTCTATAAACTGTGATGATGGCATGGCGTAAGCCAGCCAGTGTTTCAGTTCATTTGGACGTGGGTACGGGCTAATCCCCAAGGAAGTATTGAAGCTCATGGTCCGTGTTCAAGCCCTGTTCGACACTTTTAAGTCTCATAATCCATAGCGCCGCTTTCCTCCTGAGTGTTAATTCCCTATTACCTCCCCTTGGGTCTTTGGGTGTGACTACAAAACCATAAAAGGAGAACGTTCTATGTGTGCTCTGAGAATTACATTCAGCTATGTGTGTGGTTATCGGATATCTGCTGTCCCCTTACTTACAGCCCTCATGTGTTCCCTAATGCGCTCTTTGAGGCTCCTGATGGTACTTCCAATGTATCTCAGACCACACTTACACTCAATAGCATACACTACATATTTTGTGTAACAGGTGATGTTGTTGTCAATTTTGTACACCCTATTGTTAGGTCCCCTAAATTCTTTCTTTCTGTCAGTGGCCCATCTGCACATGGAGCAGTGGCCGCATTTGAAAAAGCCCAAAGTGTGTTGGGTAAGCCAGTTTGGTGTTTGTTCCACTTTTTGGTAGCTAGGTCTGAGAATATTTCTTAGGCATACACCCCTGCGAAAGGTAATCTCATGCCTTGATGTTGTAAATCTCTGCAGGGTCTTGTCTGCTGTGTGTAAGTGCCAATGTCTACGCATACTGCGTGTTAGTGTGTTTGTGTGCTTGTTAAAATCCGTAATTAAACGTATTGTTTTGTTCTCTCTCTTTTCTGGTTTGTTTTTAAGGGTGTCTTGTCGACTGATCTTAGAGATTCTCTCTTTGGCCCTATGTATAGTTCTCTTAGCATACCCTCTGTGTGAGAATCTAGTGGCCATGCTCTCTATACAATCCTTAAAGTCCAATTCTGTACTTCAATTGCGCCTGGCACGTGTGAATTCGCCAAATGGGATAGCATTAATCTGGTGACCTGGATGTGCACTTGAGGCATGAAGGGTTGCATTACAAGCTGTTGGTTTCCTAAATAGTCTGCTTTGGATCTTATTATCTAGAATGAAGAGTTCAACATCTAAGAATGTGATGTTCCTCTGACTGTACTGGAACGTAAATCTGATGTTTTTGTCATTGCTGATAAGGTGTGTGAAGAATTCAAGAAGTTTTTCGGTGGAGCCTGTCCAAACCATAAGACAGTCGTCTATGAATCTGCCCCAGAATAAGATCGAGTCATTCCAGTTACTACCCCATTCGCTCCAAATCCAGTGTTCTTCCAGTCTGCCCATGAATAGATTAGCATACGAGGGAGAAAACTTTGAGCCCATAGCCACCCCTTGTTTTTGTTTACACCACCCTTCCTTGAAAAGGAAGACATTGTTGTCCAGGATAAGTTCTGTCATCTCTAAAAGCATTTCAGTGTGCTCCCAAAGGCTGGCCGATCTATGCCTAGAATGTGGCGTAAGGCCTGTAGTCCAAGGTCATGTCTGATACTTGTATACAGTGCTATGACGTATAGTGTTACCAGTGTCATACCATCCTCCCCTGTAATGTCTGTGAGCGTGCTCAGAATATGCTTGGTGTCCCTGATGTGTGATGGTAGGTTGTAGGAACATATCCACATACTCAGAAATGCTTTCAGTCGGCCTCCCTATACCAGATATTATTGGCCTGCCAGGGGGAAAAGGGAGATTTTTGTGGATCTTGGGAAGAGTATATATGCAGGGGTATCTGGGACGGTCTAGCATAAGGTAGGTATATTCATTTCTGTCCAGGAGGCATTGGTCATGCCATCCCTTAAGTTTGGTGTTGATGAGTTGTACAAGGGACCAGATAGGATTACAAGGTAGAGCTTCATAGCATGTTATATCACTGAGCTGGGATAATAAGTCCTGCTCATAGTCTGAACTATTCATTAGGACCACGTTGCCCCCCTTATCCGCTTCTCGTATCGTGATCCCCCTATCTGACTGTAGTGTAAAAAGTGCCTCGCTCTCTCCCTTGGTGAGATTATCCCTTCTGTTGGTGTAATGTGCTTGCTTGTAGGAGGTCTAAAGAGCTGAAGAGTGGCACGGATATGTGACAACATTGGGGTCTTAACATCGCAGCAGTACTGTGTTAGAACACTAAACTAACAGCATCCTTTCTGCAGGATGGATAACCATCGCCTTTTTTACACATACAAGCTAGCCTTTGTTTTATTGTCTATTCACCTATGTTGAAGCCTGTAAATGTGCTTCGGCAGGCATCTTGCATATTTCACTGTAGTATATTAATAACGCATTGTTAACTGTCTTTCACCATACAACAGCTTAGCTGACCTACGTGGCAGACTCCAACCTTTGTTTATTGCTCTCATAATCAGAGTGTCTGCTTGCAATGCCTAAAGACTTGATTGCAAAACGAATGTAAACTTTATGTGTAAGCACACTTATGAGCACAGGCGATATGATGTACTTTAACAACTACTTTAAACCCAGGCTGTTAGATGCACCTTTACAAATACATACATGTTAACAAATACTTACGTGTTAAAAAATCGTAACTCCGATGTGAAAATTATGCGGCCAGTCCTATTTAAGAAAATCATCCTGGTAACTTGCTTAGGCAATGAATTTTCAAATGTGATATTAAATATTACACACTCCAAACTTGGCAATGAAAAATCACGAATGCCACAATGCTACACTAAGTTCACCAGAACACATTGTTCATTTTTTATAGTCAACATTGCAGGTTCAACCTTTTGCACACTGATGGCCCTCATGTGTTAAAACTCAGAGGCACTGTCAAACTGATTGTATGTGCCTTGACCTCAATATTATATTCCTCATCACGTTCCCTTGACTTTCAATGAATAATTGCGCCACGAAATGCACCACCTGAATTTTTCCTTCCCTTTTTTTTAATCTTGTATCACTCTCTTTACTTCTACCGTACTACCAGTCTTTTTTCTATTTTTTTATCTCTCTTCGAGCTGGTGGAGAACCGGATTCCACCCACAGACGGCAATCTCAAGTGATGCCTGCCGCCGGAACCATTTTGCGCGGGCTCGCGGTTTACTTAACATTGATGTAACCGCGAGCCCACTGTCATTCAGGCCCAGGTAGACAGACCGAGCAGTTCTACCTTCCTCGCGTTGCATCGACACGCATTAGAGATCTCGATTTATTCTTCTATCCAAAGGTGAGCGCGCTTGTCATTACACTATAGCGCCCCGGATGGGGGAATCCTCGTTGTTATCTCCCTTTTACCTAGTGGGTTGTTTTACAATACTAAGACGGGGGACTTTTAAAGTAATAGCGCCACCCGGCACTCATGCCCTATGTAATTTTGGCTCCCCGCGCTGCCATTCCTTGAACCGCACTGGCCGGTTGGGCCCTCTCTCTGTTCTTATTGTAACCCCCGTAGTGAATTCGGTGGCTCTGCAACACAGAGACTGGGGACCTACTATATTTGTGTGCAGTATGACATACACGCTCCCTACGCACATCATGACTCACGCTCACCACGATCCCGTCACTCCCCATAAATGCAACTTTACTATCCCGTGTAAAGAGATTAACTGATCTCCCTGTCATTTGTAGATCCATACCCGCACCGGCAGTACCATCGTGTCCTCGGTTCAAATACTACATGCGCAGGCCAGAGCGGACGCACCGCCTGTGTGTAGTGTTTAGCGTTCCAGTGTTTGGGAGCGCTAAACACGGAAGTCCCAGCACCACATCCGCCGGCCAGGCGTGGCCGGCGGGGAACCAATAAAAGGAAGGCGCCCGCTCGGGGGCGGTACTTCCGGACCGGAGCAAAGACGGTCTTGGTGTGTGTTCTGTCCGCGCCGCGCAGTGCTCCTGCCGCGCGCGCAATCCCCGGCCAGCGCACGGCCCCCATCACACTGGCGACGAGGAGGGCCAAGACCCTTGCGCAAAATCAAGGACAACCGCCGGAGGCGGAGACATCACCTGGCAGCCTCCACGGTTCCGCATGGCACGAGGACCCAGCAAGTGTGCGCGCACACGGTCGGGTAAGCCTGCCCCCGCTGTGCGGTGCCTACACTCGTCACGGTGCTGCAGCGCACTACCTGTGACCGGCTCCCCAGTTCACAGCCCCCACCCTGGGAGGAGTGTTCAGTGCACCAGCTGGTCGACCACCCTGCACCATCACGGCTCCACGCAGGGGGAGGCCCCGTGTTGTCACACGCCCCTCCCCGCCACACCGGACTCACCTTGAAAGGTCCTCTGCGCTGCCAAGCCCAGAACGGGAGACACCAGGCCCTGGAGCACACATTCTCCCTCCACGCGCTGCCAGCCACTAGGCCGTCCTCCACTGGACCAAGCGGCCGGTGCACCGCCCCCCTGCTGCAGTACCGACTCTCCGGAGAGGGGTGAGCCACGCTGCCCTGCGCCCCGTCGCTGCTGATCCACGATGGTGGATGTGAACCCAGCCCCCGCGCCAGTCGCGTCCCGTTCCAACACGCGGCGTCCGGCGTGCTGCCGCCATTCAGCGAGCTGGAAGACCCGGTGACGGTGTCCCCTCGGTGGAGGGTTTGGATCGAACGACTCAACAACTACTTCATCGCGACGAGGGAAGCAGACGACGCGATCAAGAGGTCCCTACTCCTTCACTATGCTGGGGACGAAATTTTCAAACTCTTCAAGCACCTGCCGAACACTGGACCCGCGACAGACTATGACGCGGCGGTGGCTGCGCTCGACGCCCATTTTGACCCCCAACTCAACCCGGATTTTGAGCATTGCAAGCTGCGCCAGGCGCGCCAACGTGAGGGGGAATCTATTGATGCCTTCTACGCACGCCTAAGGGAGCTTGCCAGCACGTGTACCGAAGATGACCAGTCCAAGGAGATCAGGGCCCAACTCATTCAAGGCTGCCGTGACAAAACCCTAAGGGGTCTCATACTACGCCAACCGAGGATAGCGCTGGAAGACATCCTCATCCTCGCAAGGTCCCATGACCTCTCAGCGGCGAGGGCCAATGAGATGGACCAAGCCCTCATCAGACCGGCAGGGCGCACAGAGTCGATCAAAGTAGAAAGGGCAGACGCAGTCAGGACGAAGGCCCGCACAGACGCCTCACGGAAGCCGAGATCGGATACAGCCAGGTCGCGATGCGGATACTGCGGCCATGAGCCGCATGCAGCGAAGGATTGTCCGGCCCAAGGGAAGACCTGCACAAACTGCGGGATCCAAAATCACTTTGCGGCCGTATGCCGGAGAAAGAACAGAGGCCGCGACACCAAAGGCCCAAGGCCACCAGCACGGGCAGTCCGGCGCCTATCGATGGCAGAAGCAGCTGCGCCAGAAGAGGCGCCGAGGACCAGCTGCAGATATCAAAGGCCAGTTGACTCGTCCTCCGAAGAGGAAGAGGATGAGACATACCTTGTCTCTTTTGCACAAGAGCTGAAACAACGCCGCAGACCTCAACCAACCTGCGTGGTCAAGATCGCCGGCTCGGAAGTCAAAGCGATAATCGACACAGGAGCGTCAGTAAACGTGATGGGTTTACAGCAATATCGACGTTTGTGGCCGTGCCCGCCCGTCACACCGTCGCGAACTCGCATCTATGCGTATGGATCACACACTCCGCTACCGCTAAGAGGAAAGATCGTGGTGCCAATCAAGACGGAAGACCAGGAGGTGATCACTACCATTCACGTGATCGACAGGGAGGCAGACACCCTCCTGAGCAGTCACACGGCCGAAGATCTGGGGCTAGTCTCGTTCGCCCGAAGCGTGCAAACTCACCAAGTAGACGAACTGCTCGGTCAGTTCCCGGAGCTGTTCCAAGGCCTAGGCTGCATCAAGTGTGACCCCGTGAAACTACACATCGACAAAGCTGTCGCCCCCGTGGCCTTAAGACACCGCATAGTCCCGTTCCACCTGAGGCCCCTGGTGGAGAAGGAGCTGGAGCTTTTGGAGGCACAAGGAGTAATCGAGAAAGTGTCCGGACTGACACCGTGGGTGTCGCCGCTAGTTATCACGGAAAAGCCAAAGCAACCAGGCGCCATACGCCTATGCATCGACATGAGGCTGCCAAACAAGGCCATCAAGCGAGAGCGCCACCTTACCCCGACGATGGATGACATCATCGCCGATGTAAACGGATCAAGGTGGTTCTCGAAAATTGACCTCAACGCCGGGCACCACCAGCTACCCCTGTCCAAAGAAAGCAGGTACATCACCACCTTCAGCACTCACCTCGGGCTGAGGAGGTACAAGAGGTTGAACTTTGGAATATCCTCAGCAGCAGAAGTGTTCCAGAACACAATAAGGGAAATGCTGTCAGGCCTACCTGGCGTCCTCAACGCCAGTGACGACATTTTAATTCATTCAGCAACAGCCGCCGACCACCATAAACACCTCCGAAGCACCCTGAAACGCCTGAGTGAGCATGGAGCAACCCTCCACAAAGACAAGTGCCAATTCTTCCAGCCCTCCCTGGAATTCTTCGGGTATGTATTCAACCAAGAAGGCATTCAAGTAGATCCACGGAAGTCCCAAGCCATCAAAAACGCGCCAGCCCCTACCACACCCACGGAAGTCAGGAGCTTCTTAGGGATGGCCACCTACTGCGGGAGGTTCATCCCTGACCTAGCAACCAGAGCAGAGCCACTAAGAGCCCTGACCAGAACTGATGCCCAATGGAAGTGGGGACACCGGGAAGAAGAGGCGTTCCAGGGAATAAAAGACGCCCTCCTGGGTGAAGCAACGCTGGCCTATTTCGATCCAGCGAAACGGACGGAAGTCCTCGTCGACGCGAGCCCAGTGGGGCTAGGAGCAATCTTAGCCCAGGAACAAGAACCCGGCAGATGGGCGGCGTTGTCATTCGCGAGCAAGTCCCTCACGCCAACTGAGACCAGATACGCGCAAATAGAGCGGGAAGCGCTTGCCATCAAGTGGGCCTGTAGCCATTTTCATCTGTACCTGACAGGACAACCGTTCACCATGGTCACGGACCATCAACCCCTGGTGACACTCTTCAATGGAACTGCCCCACATCCACCACCGCGCATCGAGCGATGGGCGGTGCAACTCCAGCCCTACGAGATGGAGGTCGTGTACCGACCCGGGGCCAAAAACCCAGCAGACTTTTTATCTCGCCATCCGACGCAGGTGACGGCCCAAGGGGACGATGGAGATACCGAGCAGTACCTCAATATGGTCTCAGCGGCTGCATGCCCGCGGGCTATGACCCTGGAAGAAATTAAAGAGGCAGCCCGAGAAGACAGCGTGTACAACCGAACTCTCCATGCAGTCCAGACAGGATCGTGGAAGGAATATCTGCACGGCGCGAACGCCTGGGGCCCAGATGACAAGGAAGGACTAATCAGAATGTGGCGAATAAGGAGCGAACTCAGCGCCACAGAGGATGGGCTCCTGTTGAGAGGGGCACGGCTGGTTATTCCCCAAGCACTGAGAGCCCGTGCTACCCAACTCGCTCACGGAGGCCACCAAGGGGCCACTAAGATGAAGGCACGGATGAGGGAAAAGGTCTGGTTTCCCGAGCTTGAACAAATGGCTGATGACCTAGTAAGGCGTTGCCCGTCCTGTCAACTTACCAGCGCGTCGGCAAGACCAATCCCGGTCATCACAGAAGAGGCCTGCAAGGAGCCCTGGTCCAAAGTGAGTATAGACTTTGGGAGCGTCCCGGATGGAAGGCACACCCTCGTAATCATCGATGCATTCTCTAAATATCCAGTGGTAGAGATAGTAGGCTCGACCGCATTCACCCATGTGCGCCCAGTCCTCGAGAAGGTGTTCGCCATGTTTGGGCTCCCACAAGAGGTCCGGAGTGACAATGGACCGCCATTCCAGGGCTCCGAATTCGCCACATTCCTGCAACAAAGGGGAATCCATCACCGCCGGATCACGCCGCAATGGCCCCAGGCCAACGGCGATGTAGAAAGGTTCATGCGAACGCTAAACAAGACATTCCGTATCGCCCTGCTGGAACAAGCCGATCCGGAAAAACGTCTGCACGAATTCCTGAGGGAATACAGGAGCACTCCCCACTGCACCACGCAATGAAGCCCATGGTCGCTGATGCTACAAGGCCCCAGGAAGGACCTAATGCCGACCTGCCCAGGGTGGACACCCCCGCCTTTGGATACTCAGGCGACTCAAGACAGGCGAGAGCAACGGAACAGGCGAGCTAGCGTCAGGCGACGTGCCCGGCCACAGGAACTGCGGCCAGGGGCGACAGTCATCCTCAAGGACCGCCGGCCAGGAGGAAAGTTCAGGACTAACTATGAACCCGGCACGTGGACAGTGGTGGCCAATCACGGCACCATGGTGACCGCCAGGAGAGGCAGGGAGGACGTGTCAAGAAACATATCGTGGTTTAAGGAGGTCCCCGCCAGGCTGGGAGAGGAACAGGGTGCAGAACTGTCGACATCCCCGCTCAGGGAGTCACCTGAGACAACAGGACAGGAGACCGGGCGCGATGAGGGTACAGAAGGGTCGGGCGCTACCATCCAGCCAGGCCACCAGAGTGCCACTGAGAATGAGGGCCCCAAGGCTGCGAGCAAAGGGCGCCAAACTCAGAAGTATAATCTACGGCCCAACCCCCGCCCTAACCAGCGGCTACGAGATTTTGCCTGCTGAACGAATATATCCACAGGATGCATCCAGGAAGGACCCTGATGATGCCAAGTGCAAGGAAGAACATTCTGAACTGTGAGGCAAACATTTAAAAGTTTATATTTTCAAGAAGTGAGTTAGGAAGGGATGTAGTGTTTAGCGTTCCAGTGTTTGGGAGCGCTAAACACGGAAGTCCCGGCACCACATCCGCCGGCCAGGCGTGGCCGGCGGGGAACCAATAAAAGGAAGGCGCCCGCTCGGGGGCGGTACTTCCGGACCGGAGCAAAGACGGTCTTGGTGTGTGTTCTGTCCGCGCCGCGCAGTGCTCCTGCCGCGCGCGCAAACCCCGGCCAGCGCACGGCCCCCGTCACACTGTGCACCTGGCATTCCACCTGGTAAGACCCTCTAACTCTATGACGATGAATGTGTTTACTTCCTGATTACACGGTATTGCTGTTAGATACAGTGTTCATAAGAGCTATACTTACTATCCGCAGAGATCCACTCGTACCGCTAACAGGCCGAGTCTACAGTCTCTTCATCTTCCGATACACCGTCAATGATTACGTTGTGCATATCCATGGTTGCCAGCCCTTTCTACTCACAATAGGGTAAGCAATTGAACAGACAGTAGCTCTACCAACCTGCTATCAGTATAATTACCTTTTTCTCATGTTATTTTTCTTTATTTTTCTTCTCACATATGTAGCACCCGGCTGAGTCCCTTGTGAGTATTCTCTCTATCCTTTTTTTTCACTTTACTGGTGGTGCACATTCTTCACGTAGCTGCGCAACCCCCTTGACAGGTACTAAAAGGTTCATTACACTTCCTATAAGTGCTGTAGCTAGAAACCAATACCCTTAGTGATATAATTCTTCTCTCTTCTTAAACTCACAGATGTTCCTATACCCCTAGGTCCTGATGAGACCCTACAATGCACACAGGGTCTAAACGCCATCGACAGCTAATTAAAGTGAACCATTCCAATCAGCTCTGACCATTTCGTACAGCAGCTGGGATTATTGTTAAATTATTGATAGTCGTCTTTAAATATTGTGGAAACCAAGCTTTATATGTCACGAATTTAACACTCATGTTTTTAGGTTCCATTAACACAAGGGACACAGAGAACTATTGTTTTTCCTTTTCTGTACATAATTCGTATAATGTTTGAATGATGTAAAATAATCATTGTAAATACAAACAGAGGTGTTCATGGTCTCCTTTCCTTCTGACATCATTATAACCCTTTAATATTGCGATTGTGCATATTATTATCAATATAGACAAGTAATTTTTTCCACAGGAACCATTGTTTCTGTTACACCTAATGACCCAGGTTCCTAGTGAGTTGGTGTCCCTTGTTCTTGATTTCGACCTCCGTAATATGTAGCATGGCTAATTTCGGAGAGGATGGAACGTCCCACCCCAGAACCTCAGATAGACATGTAAACACCCCCCCTCCAGAACCTCGATCGTGTAGGGCAGGACCACACAGTATGCAGGAAGGTACCCTCTATAGTCCCACACCGTAAACAATGCGGGGATGCAATTAAGCCAGCACGCCACAGTCTGCGCCTCGTGTAGTAGGCTCTATGTAGATATTTAAACTCAATAAGGTGCAGACGGGCCGCTATCACTGCACTGCGCGGGGATTCCAAAGCCTCTACCCAATCATCTTCCTCTAAGGGACCCTGGTCCTGTTGCCATGCCTCTCTTGTTTTATGTAGTGTTGTAGGCGTGTTGTTAATAAGTGTACAATAGATTTTGGTTATTTTATGGTCTCCGAACTCGCCCATAAAGATCTTTGCCTCAAAGGGATTACATTCAGGTATCTCTGTTAGGTGTGATAAGTATGGGGTGAAAGCATCTCTAAATTGAAGATATCGGTAGAATTGTGTGCGGAGCATATCGTACTCCATTTGAATTTCAAGAAAAGACTTTAGGGTGCAGCCACGTACAACTGCCCCCACTGTATCTATCCCGATAGCTTCCCAGCCCCGAAAGCCAGATATTCGCGCCAGCTGTGGTAGCTGCCCGTTATTCCACAGCGGAGTTTCCCTTGTAAGCTTCCCCCCACCAACCCATCAGACGAAGCGCAGACTTCCAGATCTTGAAGATCGTAGCAGTAGCGGGCGGCAGCCCCCTAGCAGCGCCATCAAATAAAGAACCGTGTGCAGGGCATTGTCTCCCAACAGCCAACGCTCCACTGCATACGCCGGGTCTCTACGGTCGCCATACCACCAGTCGTTGAGGACGAGAAGGTGTGCGGCCATGTAGTACGCCTGGACGTCTGGGTTGGCCACTCCTCCGGAATATGTAGATTGGAAGCAGGTCCTCAGGGCTACTCGTGATGCACTGCCCCCCCAAAGAAAGAGGGCTAGAATAGCGTTTAGTTGGCGGAACCACTTTGGCTTTATTGGATATGGATGGTTTTGCAGTTGATATAGAAGACGGGGTAAGGAGATCATTTTAAAGATGGCAGATCTGCCAAATAGAGACAGGGGCATGTGAGACCACGCACGCGTTTGATCGCTCACCTGTGTCCACAGGGGGGCGAGATTCTTGTCCCACGCCATTGTCTGAGATGTCGAAAGGAACACGCCCAAATACTTAAAGCCGTCTGAGACCACCATTACCTCCCGTGACCAGTCACCCAGTCGATCCCCGCCCCGCAGTGGCCATAAAAAGGATTTTCCCCAGTTCATATATAGGCCGGAGGTCTCGCCAAAGATCTGCATAATACGAAGGGGACGCGGACCAGTCTGGTCGAGATTCGTGAAAAAAAATAACACATCATCCGCTATGCGATCGGAAACTCCCGGTGCCCACTCGAAGCCGTGCATCTGCGTGTCTATTCATATCCAAGCCACGAGCGGCTCCATAGCTAGCGCAAAAAGATATGGGGAGAGTGGACATCCCTGGCGTGTCCCTCGACCGATGGGAAAACGTCTGGAAGCCTAGTCGGCCACCTGGACTGATGCAGTTATGTCTGTATATAACAGGCGGATAAGATTCAGCAGACCGTGCCAATGTTTAGGCGGCCGAGCAAGGCAAAGAGATAGGTCCAGCTAAGGGAATCGAAAGTCTTATTCATATCCGCCAGGAGGAGCGCAGCTGGGCTCCCAAGTCTGTCGACTGCAGCTACAGCATTGTGTGCACGTCTGATATTATGCCGCGTGGCACGGCCAGGCATAAACCCTGCCTGATCCGAATGAACAAGATCTGTAATATGAGGAACCAGGCGAGTGGCGATCACCTTGGCCAAGAGTTTGGCCTCTACATTGAGTAAAGATATCGGGCGATATGACGAGTATTGTTCCGGGGGTCTACCCGGCTTTAAAAACACAACAATCTCTGCATGCCTCCAATCTGGCGGGAAACTCCCACTTTCCGCGGAAGCCTCGAGAGCCGCTAAGTATGGTTTTAACAATTGCGGATGATATTTCTGGAAAAACTCGCAGGGGAAGCCACTCGACCCGGCGCCTTTCCCGCTCGCAGATCGAGCAGCGTGGTCAGTAGTTCTTCCAACGACAAGGGTGCATCTAACGTCTCCTGCACCTCATCGGATAGGGCCCGAGGGAGAAAATCATCAATGAATTTCTGGACTAGTTCCGCAGGGATAGTTTCATGGGGAGCATACAAGTCTGCAAAATATGAGGCAAAGCAATCAGCAATAATGGACGGGTCTGTAGGAGTAGTCCCATCTGGACCCGTATACTCAGGAGCGTCTGAGGGTGCAGCATCTGTTGGCACAGACGATGCTACAAGGCACTAGATTTGTCCCCCCACTGGTATATCCAGCTACGGGTGGCGAGCTAACAAAGCCGGGCCTCCTCTAGGATCTCCCTGGCATATGTCTGTTGCACATTCAACAGTTGCCTGCGCGCAATACGTCCCTCTGTGTCTCTACTCGCGCGCTCCAGAGTGAGCAACTGGGCCTCAATTTGCAGCAATTTGTCACGGTGCTGTCAACGTCTCGCGGCGCATAAGGCAATAACTGCTCCTCTAAGAGTGGGCTTCATCGCCTCCCATAGAGTAACTTGGGGAGTCTACCGTACCTGTGTTTTGTAACATATAGTCCACTAGGGACCCATGGATATGTGATCTGTATTTATCATCATGTAACAGCCATGGCGATAAACGCCACCGGAACTGGGAGCCCCTGGGATTCAGAGACAAGAGTAGGGAGACCGGTGAATGGTCTGATAAGCCCCTAGGGAGAATTTAGGCTGCAGACAATCTATGAGTGTGTGCCACAGAGAGGAAAATGTAATCAAGGCGAGAGAAGGACTCATGAGCTCCAGAGAAGTAAGTGTATGCATGCGCAGTGGGGTGTAGAGTCCTCCACGAGTCAACCCACCCCAGTCCCTGAACCAGGAGCAGTAATTTAGAGTCCTGGGTTCCTTCTGCTTGCACCGTGGCACGCCACCTATCTTTTGATGGGCACATAACATCATTCCAATCTCCCCCAACCAATGTCAACCCCGGTGGAAGTTCAGTCCAGAGCGTTGTCAATCACTCCACAAGAGTCCATGAGAGAGGGGGGGTGCATAAATACTACCCAGGACAATGGGTTCCCCATACAATGTCTCATATATCACAATGAACCTACCCTGGGGGTCCAACCATGTTTTGCTGTGCATGAAGGGGACGCTACGATGTATGAGGATCGCAACTCCCCGGGAACCTCTAGTGAATCCAGCATGATAAGTTTGTGCATACCCAAACCTTCCCAAAAAGGGTGTCTTGGTACCCACTAGGTGAGCCTCCTGTATGAAGGAAATGTCCCCTTTATGGTACTTGGCTTGTTGCAACACAGCGCCCCGCTTGATCTTATTGAGTAGGCCGTTAGTATTACAACTAAGAACTCGGAGCACCCTACCTCTAGCCCCAGCCAGATCCTGCATCATGACTGGCATTGACGTGTATGAATGAATGTAGCTGATTGAGTGGCAGTGGCAATCCCAGAGTCAAACATAACCGAAGACATAGTGGCATTAACAAAAGACAACAAAAATTCCCAATCGAAATACCCAACAAACCCCCCACCCCAATACCTCACGAACATGGAAGTATCTGTCGCGGTGCGATCCAAGCCAAAACCCCAACAGGGGTAATGGCAGTGACCAGCCAATGGATCCCCAATACGAGTCTCCCTGAATTGGTGTTTTTAAATGCTTTAAATACCTGCCTCTGAAGTTAAGCCTGCCTGCTCGCAGCCAAGCTACCAAGGGTTGAGCATGGGAATAATTCTGAGCCCTATTCTGAGCCCTAGACTGTGTTTGTGGCCTTATTGCCAGTGGTAGATATATATTTGCCACTACAAATTACCCACTTTCCAACAAATGCCCATTAATCCTCCTTCAACCAGCCACTATTGCAACTATGGGCCATCTTTCTTCTGCTGCTTCATTTTCGCTGTGTTGGGAATGAGATCGACCATCACGGAGCTGCTGGTGGCTCCTGCGTGAACTGCCCTGTGACACTGCCCGCCACGGCCTGACATGGCCTTCGGAGGACCTGTGGGGACAGGGCCTGTGGGTGAGCCTGAGGACTGGGCAGCGGCGTGAGCCGCTCCGGGCATCTACTCCTTGCTATGTCCTTGCCTGGATGGTGAAGGAGGCATTGTGACATACACAACTTGTAGGTGGCTGTCCAGCACTTTGACCGCGATGCTGCTGCGGTTCGGCTCAGCCTGACACGTGGTGAGTCCTGGGCATGCCACTTGGGTAGGGCTTGCAGCGGGTCCACCACTACAATGATGCGGCCTCTGGCCACAATTTTTTGGTGTCTTGCTGACGGGTGCGATGGAGGCCTGGGTGGGGGCCGCATGTGCTGTGGAGGAGCTCCCATCCCCTCTCTGATTGCTGAAGCCTGAACCCAGCTTTCCTGTGCCAACACTGGCAAATGGCTCTGGACTGATGTTGCGCAATTTGCCACTACATTTGCCTACACACCATTACCATGGTTATCTCTTTACCCCATCAGCCCACTACTTTGCGCACCTGACTCCTTGGAAACACTTTTCCTTGCTATTGGGGCATTTATGCACATGTGAACTTCAATTTTGGGGTGGTTCCCCTCACCTCCATACCGCGTTTTTGATTGCTCAGTGCACCTATTCATAGTTGTCTGGATCTAGTGAATACCGGCCCTCTTACTCCATACGAGGCATTGAGAGTTCACTACTACTTTCATTTGTGAGTGCAGTCCAGTTTGCTTTCGTCCCCCAGGGTGCCTGCCTCTTCTGCTCTATTTGTATTCTTGTCTGTGGCTTGCCCCCTCCTTTTTTTCCTCCATCTGGTGGTTGAGGTGTGCGGGGGCACTATGCTCATCACTACTTCAATGGGGCCCCTTAACAGAAGCGGCTTGGTTTTGAGCCAGCTAGGACCCCGCGATGTCAGCATTCACCCACCGGTTCAGAAGACACCTAAGAGCACGCTATGACTGACCCTCCACTTGATGGCACCGCCGTGTACATGTCCAAACTCCACACTGGCTTCAAGGCACATTCAAGGCACATTAACACATCATTTCAACTTTCTTGTATGACATGGAACATTAGAGGTTTAAACAACCCTCGAAATGGGAAGCAGGTTCTTGCCTACTTACATCGCCATGGGATTCAGTTTGCTTTCCTCCAGGAAACACATTTAATTCCAGAGCAGATTGTAATTACGCTGCCTCATGGGGTCCCCTCTGATATTGCTCCTATTACAGTTCCTACTCCCGCAGAGTGTGCATTTTGATACATAGAGGGTTCCCCTTTAAAATGATCAAGTCCCTTCCGTTTCTGCTGGTCACTACCTCTTTGTGCTTGGGGAACTGGTAGGTCGGTTATGCTTCTGGTTAATGTATACGCACCCAACACTGACTCCCCTGACTTCTTCCTGAATTTATTTGCACTGATCAACCAATATCAGGCTGACTATATTATTATGGGTGGAGATTTTAATCCTACCTGCCATCCTGACCTTGACTCTACTGGCTCTCCACTTATTACTAAACCCCCGGTCACTGTAGACACTTCTGGATTTACTCCACTCATTTCACCTAACAGATGCCTGGCGACATAAATTTCCCTGTCAGCGATATTATAAGATTTACTCTGCTCTGCACAATGTATGGACCCTCATTGATCATTGGTATTTATCTCGTGGTGCCATTTTGTGGCTATGCACTAACTCACATTATCCACATGCACTATCAGACCATGCTCCAGTTTCCATTACATTGGCTATTCCTACACACGGTCCATTTGTTCGTCATTGGCCTTTCCCTACTGACGCTCTGTGTGATGTAGTCTTCCATTCTGAGATGCGAGAGGCTATTATAGAAAATCTTTCCACTAATGTCGGAACTGTTGAGAAGCACTCTACCCTATGGGGAGCCTTTAATGCCTATATTAGGGGAATTTGTATTTCAAAGCATGCAGGCATTCTCCGCAGCATATGTCAGGATCTTACTAAAGTGGGGAATGAACTTCAGGCATTAGACTCCGTAGATGCCACCGCGTCACATATTCCACACCTTTGTGACAGATCACGACTGCTGCATAAATTCTATGACCTCGCTAAACGTGAAAGCAATTTCCTTGGGAAATAAGTTGGGGCATGCAGGTATGGTGAGGGCGCTGGCTCGTTTGCTCCGCCCTCCTTATCAAGCCGCATGTGCGACCAAGCTAGTGTGCACTGATGGCACTGAAGTTACTGATGGCCCTGGTATACTGGCAGACTTCACTCATTATTATAAAACACTTTACATGGCTTGTCCAGGGAGGGATAAGAATGCACTAGCTGATTATTTGTCTGAAATCACAATAGTCTTGCTTGAAATGGGTCACCAACTATTTCTGGCTTCCACTTTTACATGTGAGGAAATCTCACAAGCCATTGCTGACTTGAGTGGCGCTAAGCCTCCGAGCGTTGATGGGTTCACTGGGGACTTTTATAAAGCCTGTAAGCATCTTTTGGTCTTGCACTTTTTGGAAGTATACGCGGAATCACTTGAACATGGCTCTCTCCTGCCCACTATGGGGGAAGCAGTAATCATGCTATCTCTCAAACCTAATAAATATCCTCATCTCTGCTCTTCTTACTGCCCACTCTCTCTTATAAATCATGATTCTAAAATATTAGCCAAAGTGTTGGCCACTCACCTTTTCTTATTGGATCACATTATTTCTCAGATGCAGTCAGGTTTCACTCCACACCGCTCCACTTAATACATTTGTGCACCCTTTTTTGCTACAATCAATTAAATTTCCGCCACTGTCCCCTCGGCAGTGGCTTTGTTGGATGACGAAAAGGCCCTTGATGCGCTCGAATGGCCTTTTCTTCATGCTACAGTAGCTAAATTGGGCATCCCTAATGGTTTTCGCAATTTCATATGCTTGTTATATCGCGACCCTATGGCCCGACTACGAATTAATGGGGTGCTTACAGAGCCATTCCCCCTGACACTCGGGACTCGGCAGGGATGCCCCCTTTCTCCTCTTTTGTTTATAATTGCCATGGATCCTCTGGTCCATCGTTTACAGGAGAAGCATTGACTCAGGGGCCTACGGTTCCCATGAGGAACACTATGAGCCTCCCTTTACTCAGATGATTTAATTCTTTTTGTTTGTGAACCTGCTTTTAATTTATCTTTGAAAGTCCGAAAGGTGTGGCGATTTGATGTTCTCTCTAGCCTCCGTATTAATTAGAGTAAATCTGAATTATTTCCTCTCACTGATACCACTGTGCCATGCGCTCTTGAGTTTCTTTGCAGTGGTGTTCAGATTCTGCCAAATATTTAGGCATTCAAATTCATAGAGACCACTCTACGGTAATACGGCGAAATCATGGACCCGCTCTGAGCAAACTTGAGATGCCGGTGGAGAGATGGATAAGGATCTCATTGGGTATAGCGGGGTGGATAGCCATTATCAAAATGGTCATGTTGCCTCGTTTTAAATATTTTTTGTTGAATGTTCCCATTCCTCTTACTAACAGTTTTTCGCTTCTCTACGCAGCCTCCTCATCCAATTGATATGGGCAGGCTCTCGACCCCGTATTCGCTGGGATGTTCTAATGTTTCCTTATGAAAGCAGTGGATCTGGAGTCACCCCGATTCCTGTCTATTGTTTTTAAAAACTAGAATGAGCACAATTACCACAACTACTGATGTCCACTATCTTGCCTCAGAGTCGTCCGCATGACCCTAACGCTATACACACACTTGCCACTACCAGTTGGGCCTGGTTTAAATTACTGTGATACCTGGGCGGTGACACCCTCTATTCCCCACATCTCCCACTAATGAAGAACCCTGGGCTCCCACTTCCCATGGAACGGCTGGTGCAGCGTACATTGTGCACACATGATTTACGGACAATGGGTGCTTTATTCATGGATGGTATTCTTAAAACCAGTTCTACTATGGCTAAGGTGGGCAGTCCACAATTATGGAGAACTTTATAGTCCATCAGTTACATAGTACGTTGTGCGGAGTGTTTCCCGCCTATACGGCTGAGCCGAACTACTCCCCCCCCCCCATTATTGTTAATGATCATTTCCCCTGATAACAGTCACCTCATTTCCAGACTGTACCACTCTTCCTTGCAGTTAAGGCCCACTGGTGTGGAGAAGGCCAGAACGGCGTGGGAATGGGACTTAGGCATTTCAATTTCAGATAAGACATGGTATTACTGCTGTATGCAAACCAAATTGATTTCAGGTAATCATCGTCATCAAATATTCCATTATAAGTACCTCCACAGGGCCTACAACACTCTGGACACTTTGGCGAGACTTGACCCTTCTAGATCTCATTGCTGCCCTAAATGTTGGGCAACCATGCCAATTTCTTTCACTTGACTTGATGGTGGTGGCTCACTTCTGGGGTGATATCTATTCCACTCTATCTTTAATGATTGGGCAAACCCTCGTGCCTGATCCTCTTGTGGCCTTGTTGAGATATGTTAAGCAGTTGCCACTAGGGATACTTGTTACACTGCCACTGCTTTGTTACTTGCCAAGAGGCAAATCTCAGTCACTGGGGAACTGGCACTCCACCAACGAGGGTAGCCTGGCTTTAAGACGTATCTTATTGTGATACCACCACTGAATTGTATGCTTCTCTCCAACCAATTACATCCAGACCCAAGGACATTTGGCAACCATTGTGCAATTATTTGCTGTCCATCGAAAATGCTTTGGATGATGAAATGCCAGGCCAACTAGTTTATTATTTGATGAATGCACTCTCGTCTTCTTTTGCACTATTGCTTTCATATTCTTGGTATCTTGTCATGTCATAATGTGTTTGTGATGGTTTTCATGTTTCCTTATATTCGCTCTATACTCCGTTTTCTCTCCTGTTTTTTGTCAGGCCCTTTCTGGCTTCGCTATTGTTTCTGTAATTGGAGGCCTTTTGAACCCAGTATCTAAATGCTGAATCACTTTTTTTCATTCTGGCTTCTTGTATGTGCCGTTGTTTGAAAATCACAAATAAAGGTTTAAAAAAAGAGTTAGAATCACAGAGGCAACGTAACTCTCACAGGAGCCAATGGCGGTTGTGATGATAGTTGCATAGTAACAAGTTTTTCTCCGTATTTAGAAATCTGCAAGTGCTGTGTACAGTCACAACAATGGTACATGCAAGAAATAGGCAAAATTAGTGAAGCCATGTCGCTGGGTAATGGCTGTTGAGTGAAAAAATATTTCACAAGGCATGTGACTGGTAGCAATGACGAGAGGAAAGTTATTTGTTTGGGTTACTCTGGTCGCACAAACATTTGTGAAGTATATACAACGTAACATATCCGCACAAGGAGTGGCGGCCGGCACGGATCGAGATTGGCGTGAAGGGTGTGAGGGGAAATGGAAGGGGAATGTAAAAAAATTAACCCAAAAAATCCACTTACCTTATCGCTGGGTCCCGCGTCCCACATCTGTGCTCTGTTTCTCCTCCGTCGGACTCGGGCTGGAACTGCAACGAGGAAGCACACCCAGGCACCTCTGACCAATCACAACGTTGCGATGCAGTGTTGTGATTGGTCTGAACGCCGTGGTTCGGTACTCAGATGGAGAATGGGGCCTGGGCATGTTCTCCACGCAGGCTGTAATACAGACTGCGTGGACAACAAGCAAAGTGCGCATGCCTGTTTGGCCAGCCCCAGAGGGCCGGCCAAGCATTCATGAGCACTTGGAGTGGGCAAATCACTCCTCCCCTGCCCTGCTCTGCGAGCAGAGCAGCCCTGTCCCCCCACCCACCCGCAAAGCAGCTGGAAACAATAAAATGATAATAACAACAAGCTATCATCATTTTAATTTTCCTTTCGTCACACTGCTTAAAAGCAGTGGGGCGATGCTCCTCTGCCTTAGCTGAGGAGTCCCCACTGCGTGCAAGTCAAGGTGCTGAGTACACTGCTGCAAGCCTGCTCTCTCTGTTTATCTCCACTTACAACAGCACAACAGGAAGCAAGGAGGCAAGGGTCCTTCCTCTTCCTGCTTCTTTGTGTCCAAAACAAAAAAAAGGTAAACTAATGCATGCATATTTACATGCATACATGACATAGCGCTAATTGTTGAAAATGGCCACCTACTCAGTTCACCTACATGCGGGACAAAACCCTGCCTGAAACCGCTTCTTATAATAAAGTTGAGTTTAAAAAAAAATCGGGAGCACAACCACTATCCACTCATGAAGAAGCATTAACTGTACATAAGCTGATAATTTACAAAAAATAACTGTATATTTGGTCAAGCATTAATGAGGCTACGAGTGCATATACTGCAATCCAAAAAGCACCACTCTCTGAACATCGTCATGGTGCATGACAAACAGGGTCCTTCGTGTGTGAAAGAGGCAGCAACCGCTATTTCTTCCCCAGGAGAATTAAAGGAGAGGCTATGTCATGGTGACTGTAATGACGTAGATACCGCAGTGCTTTAATTGTAAAAAAATAAGTGCCAAGGCTCTCATCAGGAGGCCACTGCAGCTTGCACCACACATTGCCCCTGCCATGCTGCCAATGATAGTAACAACTCAACTACTAACCATCACACTCCTACAAGTGTGACAATTCAGGCTATGTCAGGCCTCCAAATCAATAAGAATGGCTTGGGTGGCAGGTAATAGTTGTTTTTAATGTATATTGAATGAACAGTTGCCTGTTGTTGTGATCATCTCTAAATTAGCCAGACAGCACCACCTTATGGCAGACTGTGTCACAAGCACCAGTGTTGACAATTAAGTGCCAGTGCAGAGCACCGGAAACCAGCATTTCAAATCAGATTCTGTAGACAAGTGACCGCAGAAAGGGATACAGTTGCTCTGAAAGAACACATGGGCATGGACACATCCAACGGGCCATCCGCGATTGAGAGATTGAGGCTGTGCTTGCAACTCTGTGAGTAGTGGGCAGGTCGATACCAGGCAGTTCCCCAAACCACCTACCAGGCCTAAGAAGGCAGCACAGTCGTGAGTAGCGGCGACTGTGATGGCCTATAGCACACAGCTGAAGAAGGGGAGAAACAGTTTTGGGGTACCCGGGTAATCTGGATAGGCTGGGGCCGGCCACAAAGACATGGGGAGCCTCTGGGAGGCAAGAGAGTACACATGGAGAGGAGGGTTCACAAAGCAGAAAAGGACAAGGGGAAGGTCCTGGACAGGCAGACACCCTCAGCACCAGGACCAGAGTGTGACACTTGGGGATGAGGTGAGGCTGCAAGTTTGTAAAGTGGCATTGACACTCCAGAATGCACCAGGAAGCGTCAGCAACAGTAAGTGAGAAACCCAGGTATCCACACTGGTATAGAGGAGCGGACATTTCCCCCAGGCCAAGACTGTGTGACTTGGGAGTCGTGGATGGGTGCAGCAGTGGGTGAGCGGCAGCACGCCCTCACCACAGGCATCAGTGACATTTGAAAGTTCAGTGGGGTTCATGGACAAGTTTGGGACAGAGTCGACAGTACCTAGGGTGATCAGGGTGCAGCCCAAGGCATGCGGGGGAGCCAACCGGCATGGTGATCCAGGATTCCTGTGCTGTGTAGACAAACCCACCCCCTTAGGTGACGAGAGATGACAGCTGGCATGGGGCGGCCAGTGGGCAGCAGATCAGGTGGCCTGTGCAGGATAGTGAGGACCCAGTTTCAAGATGATCAGCAATAGCGGTACAAGGAAGTAAGGATTTGATTGGACTCTCAAAGTGTGCATGGGATTTAAGAACAAAGGTCGAGAGGGAAGGGAAGCATAGTCATGGTTCATAGTGGCAGATATGTAAAGGTACAGGGCACATGTAGGAAAAGATGAAGTCAGAATAGGGGGGAAAATTACCAGGGAAGCAGGAGTGTGGGATACAGGGAGTTAGGGTAAAAGAGAGTGAGGTGACAAAGAAGAAGAGAGGTCGACCGATGGTAGTGAGATAGGGACAGTGAGTGAGGGGTAAATTAGTAATTACACAAAGTAGAAATGGTGAGGAGGACACAGTCTATGGGCAGAGCAAATTATGGTAGTTCACAACTAGAGAACCCGTTGAGACAAAGAGACAAGAGGCAGGCAGCATGGGGCAGCATGGAGAGACCTCAGTGGAGCAGACAAAAAAACCAAGTAGAGCGATGCATGGGCATGGGGAGTTGGAACAAAATGGGGGCATTGAAGAGGTGCAAGGTGAGGGACAAAACAAAAGGGGGAGCGACAGGGGCAAAAAGAATGGCCAGACTTTCAGAGAGTGTTGTTTGAGGGTGGAAGGGGAGTGCTGTGGAGGGAGAGGGGACAGTAATGACATGGACAGAGAAGGACCAGATACAGGGATGGTCATTGGAGAGGTACGGGGCACCAACAAGACAGCTGGACAGGAGGTGATGGTTAAAGAAAAGAGGAAAAAAGCAAAGGAGCTGGATTTGGGGGAGCACCCATGAGTTCTCACAAATATAGACAAATGGACAGCAGAGTTTATAATTTATTCTAGTATCAGGTGTGAGAAGATACCACAAGAGTTTTCATGATTATGGAAGTACATGGACATAATTAGTATGGCTATCGTCAGCTTTGGATAGTTGGCATGGCAGGCATATGACCAAGAGTTTCGATCCTGCAGGATTTTGGACCCATCCAAGGTCTGGGTTGATCTAGACAATGGACTGCGGTTACACCACTAGTCCCTTCCCAACATTGAATATGGCAAGTGGGTTAACCATTATCCTGTAGCAATTTTGAGGGTCACACAGGAAGAGCTTGGCTGGTCAGCACACACTGGAGCTATAGCAAAGAAGCTAGTTATACATACCCCTGCAAATTTAGATATGAATGCTAGAAGTGTAACAGGAGACACTCAATATTGCATTGCAGTAGTGGAAAAAGGGGCCAGCAAGGAAGAAATAGTGGGAAGGCTGGAAAAGGCAACTACATTATATGTCCCTCTGGGTCCCCCATGGGGCCTATGAGGCAGATTATCTTGCCAACATAATTTTTACAATGCAGCTTCCATTACAATGCATACTATTACAAATCCAAGCTATTATAACACATGTACCATTATAATGCCTGCCTCATAATGGATGTTTCATACACAGAGAGTCATATACACTGGGATACAGTTTAATACATCTGCCAACATGTTTTAAACCTCAGTTGTCTCTACTACTTTCATTACAGACTCAGGGAGCACACATATTATTATGCACAACCTATTTCAATCTTCAGACTACAATAAAACAGACTACAATACACATTCAAACATTTGGTAACATATTTCAAACATCACATTTCTCTAATGCTTTGCAAGCTTTACAAATAAAGCATTACAAACTTAAAAATATAATTACAAACACTGTAACACTCCTACACAATGCATAACACACTTTACACATTTGCAACTCACCTCTGAAATACTATTGCAGAATAAATGTGATGCACCACTCTCAACAATGTCTGCACACAAAAGAATGTAAGTAACAAATCAAAATGCTCCCTTCAATTTTTCAAATTCTAAAACCCCTTTCTATTGGATAGACATATTAACCCTTTATTACTCTCTTCTAAAAGTGCCAAATGTAGTTGTGTAATTTTCTGGAGTCGTGACTCCACCGCGGTTCCGCAGTGTAGCGTCGCGATGGAGTCGCGAACCCTTACGGGAGTTCAAAAACCTATTTCCAATTACACTAGTATTTTTTTATGAACACACCACTTCTAAACATAGTACTGATTTTGGAAAACATAGTTTAGTAGCATATCACATATATATACCTCACCATTTCATATTTTAAAACCATAGTTAACTTTCAACCCTTCCCCCATTCTTCTTAATCCTAGTTTCCTTAGTATGTTTCTGCAACATTCAACTGTACCAGCAGGTCACAAGTTCACTGTACTTTCAAATTCAGCACACTAGCTTACAAATGCAAATAGCAGGTGTGGTTGATTTTTACAAAATATTAGCTTATCCTGTTTACTGTACCTTTCAAACCTTTTTCTATAACCAATCAGAAAGATGCTTGTTCAGCAAAGTAACATGCATACCATTTTTTGAATACACAATGTTTATGAACAACCAATCAGTTATCTGTTTTTTCTACAACAGCATCTTCTCCACCATTTAGATACCCCTCATTCTACCAACTGACTACCTCAGCTACATACGTCTTTTGATTTCTTCCACACATCTCTTCAAAATGCTTACAGTATGGATTGTAGGACACAGCTATGTTTTCTGGGGCAAAAGGTATGCTGAACACAGAGGTATTGACAGAGACCTAGGTTTGCAAAATGTGGATATTAAATGGTTTGCGCAGAGAGGATTAAAGTGGAACCAATTGATGCTTTTGGTAAAACCTTTTTGCATCTCCAACCCCCTGACCTCATGATTGTGCACTGTGGTGGCAATGAACTAGGCACATTGACTGAGGTAGGGCTGGAAATTCTAATGAACGATACCTTTGCACAACTGATGTTGCTTTTCCCTCACACTGTCTTTGTATACTCTAATATATGCCAAAGACAGAAATGGAAGTGGTCAAATTAATTCTGTCCACAGATTGACAAAGCTAGGAAGCGTGTTAATAAAGCTGTTTCCTCTTACCTCAGAGACCATAGCATGGGCTCTATCTATAACAACAATCTACGTTTTGACATACATAACTTCTACAGATGAAGGAAACAGAGTGTTTCTCAACAACCTTAAGCTGTGCATCCGGACTTACATGTAGCTCCAACAAAGTCATAATGAACCAAATGGCTCTTTTTAGAGCCACCCTATAACCCAACAGTGAAAGTTATGTAATTTTTAACATATATACTCTTTATAAATATTTCCCGGGTTTGCAAACCCGTCGTGAATCCACAACGCAAAAGCACAAATTCAATGAACAACAACACATTTCACTTTTCAACTTTAACTTTTAATTGAGATTTTTAATATTTTTTTTAAGTCTGTCAATTTGAATGTAATTATGAAGTTCAATCTAACTACCTCTAGAAAAAAAATCACAACTATAACACTACCCTTGGAATTGTATAGTTATTAATTATTTATTCAAGGTGGATCCACGAATTCACAGCAATGTTACACTGGGGGGGGCCATGCTGAGAGCTGCGATAGGGTTGCGACTCCTACCCACAAACGTTTTTTTATTTTTTATTAATGCCACCCTTTTCCCTAGGCTGATTTCGACCCCGGGGACCTCATCCCCTGCCATTTTTTTTTCTGAGGGGGTTTATGGAATGGGGGCCATGTGGACAGTTTTGGCCCCGGGGACCCCATCCACTAGGGCCTGCCCTCTAATATTTAATAAATATTTTTAGGGGTTGGCACCCCGGGACATTGCTGGAGCCGGCCCTGGGGGGTGGAGGTCCCCAGGCTATGGAGGACTCCTGGAGGGGGGCCACGCGGCCCCCCTCCCATCTACTTTGCAGCCCCGGGGAGGTGATGGTCCCCGGGACCGGGGGTCTGCAGCAGACCCCTGTCTTTACTTAATTTGTGCCCCGGGGAGGTGGCATCCCTGGGGCTGCATGGAGGAGCTGTAGCCCCCACACATGTTATAATGTAGCCCCGGGGAGGTGGTGGACCCCGGGGCAGCGGGGGGGCACATGGCCCCCTTGCATTCTACAGTAAATAGCCCCGGGGAGGTGGCAGTCCCCAGGGCTGCGTGAGAGGACTTTAGCTCCCCCACGCTTTCTATTAAAATTATACCCCAGGGGCATTTTAATGTAAATAGCACCGGGGAGGTGGCGGTCCCCAGGGCTGCGGGGGTCCGTGCGAGCCCCTCCATCATTATTTCTGATTGCTCCCGGGACTTGGCCCACACGGGGGCCTAAAGTAAACGAAGCGAGACACTGCACTTCATTTTTTTTTCCCAGCAGGATTCGTGGACCCAACACGACCCCCGCAGATTTATTTTTTAAAAAAAAATGCTTTTTTTGGTCCCTATGGGGCCCACTCAGCAGGCCTAATGGGTCAGGGTGTTTCTACCCTGCCCCCTTTTCTTAATTTTGAATGTTTTTGAAAAAATTTCTTTGTGACTTGGTTCAACCGAGTCACAAGATGGCTGCCAACACTTCCTTGTTGGAACTGTTGGCAGCCAATCAGATCGCAGGCTCGAGATCGGGAGGGTTTGCAGATCCTCTGTGGCCATGTTTATATATCTGAGAAATATTTAAATTTCTCAGGAACTACTTAGCAAGAAGAGTGCCTTCTGAACCAAGAGCTACCTTTTTTCTAAATTTGGTGTAATTCCGTTCAGCAACTCGGGCTGTAGCCGTGTCTAAAGTTTCCTATAGAAATTAACATGGATAAAAAGTGTTTTGGGACCCCCCCTTTTTCTCGACCCCCGCTCAATGAATCACCCCGAAACTTTTGATACAACAGCTGAAGTGAGTGGGCCATTAGTTTTGAAAATTTCACGAATATTCGTCAAACGGTGCCAAAGATATTGGCAGAAGAAAACATGCTTTTTGAATAGAAACAAGGTCCTATCTATGACTACCTACAGCTAGTAGGTAATATATATATATATACAGATATATATTCACTGAAAAAATCAAAGGTTACAATGACGTTATAGTTAGGTGAGAATTTCAGTGTCAATGTAACATTTTAAACATACAGAAACACTGAAATTAGCCAGTTATCGTTAGCTCTGGTAGGTATAACTCGCGCCCTCACCATGCACAGTTTTCTCATCAATAATCTCATTACAAATGTTGCAGTGAAATTATTAATAATGTCATAGAAGATGTCATGAGTGATGTAATATGTGGGGTAATTAGCAGTGCATGGCAAGGTGCGAGGTATAGTTACCTTAGGGGGTGAGTTATAGTTGCCAGAGCTAACAACAACTGGTGAACCTTTGTTTTTTTCAGTGAATATCAAGGTTTTTAAAAAAATATAAAGTGATATTTTGTTACCATACATAAAGTCAACCCCCGCCAAAAAGGCCTTCGGCCAACGCACCATGAGGCAGCGAACCCCACGCTGTACACAGGCTTCAGCCATTCGCAGTGGGGGGTTTGTGACAGGGGTTGGGTCTAACCCCCCCGGCAGGCAGCCAACCCCACTCTGCACATGGCCTTCGCCGTTAGGTGTGCACACCACAAGGTTGGGCTTCAGGCAGTGGGGACCCCATTGCCCAATGCATTTTTTAAATGGGAGGGGGTGTGTGGTCCCCTTCCCGAAGCCGCTTCAGGCCCGGGGATACCATCCATCAGGGCCAAACGATATTTGTAAAGCAGAGGGGGGCACATTGCCCCTCCTCCCCAAGCCAGAAGGGGCACAGGGGATCCTATCTCAAGGGCCTTTAATGGGAGGGGGTGCATGGCTCCCTTCCTCAAGCCAATAGTGGGTCCAGGGATAACCATATTTGTAAGGGGTAGTAGGTACATGTTTTCCCTCCCCAAGAAAATAGTGGCACAGAGGGCCCCAACCCTGGGGGCCAAAACATATATATTAAGGGGAGGGGAGCACATGGCCCCCTGTGCCCTATTAGGCCATGGGAACACCATCCCAGGCCCTGAATTCCAATACAAAAGGGGGCAGGCCACGCAGCCCCCCTCACTGAGCCTATTGTGGCCCTAGGGACTCCTTCCCCCAGGGCCTCTCGATATTAGTGGTGGGTGCCTTGCTGCCCACTCGTGTTACCCACCAAGCACCATGCCCTAGCCGGCTCCCTTCATACTGCGGGAGCCAGCATTGCCCCCGCCCAGAGGGAACAGCTGCCTTTGCTTGCTTCTGCCAGGCGGAAACTATCAAATATATATAAATATATAAAACAGAGTGTGACAGGAGAGGGATCGGATACATTTTTTAGGTCTTTAACTTCTTTTTGTGAAACAGAATCTTTTTATTGCAGCTCTCTGTCACCATTTGCTCATTCCAAAGTCAAAGGTTGAACCGAAGGTCAAATTAGTCTTTCCAGCTCTCACAGCTCATCTAGCCCAGGCCAAACAATTACTGTGTCCTCCATAATTGACTATCTGTGCCATGTATACTGGTCCACTCCATCTCAGTTTCTTATTTAGAATATGCGGTGTAAGCTGCACACCAAATAAAAATGATGTATAATTTTTTTGTTTCTTTTTTCTTTTCAGAACAACTCCTATATGTAACTTCTGTTGTATTAGTCTGAAAAGTAGAGTTTGTCCACAAGCTCAGGGAGGTCATCTGGAGGAAAATTATTGGCGAAACACGATATGTCAGACCAATTGCCCTCATAAACCTTGGGCATTTAAGGAGCAATATACAACTTTGGAGTGAAGTGTTTGTTCATTTTATTCATCATCAGTTTCCCCACATTTTGAGGTAAGAGACTGGTCATTCTGACAGTGATAACTGCACCAGCTGCACTGATAACATGCTCCAAAAAAACACTGGCTACCAGACATTCAGGATACTTTATTGTAAGCCTACTGAGCTCCAGCCACTGCGCCCTCTTGCCATACCAATAGATCAATGGGTCTTGATCCAGGTACACCTCTGATGGGTCATCCAGATAGTCTTGGACCATCTTCCAAATTCAGGCACATACTAGGCACCCATCAGTGTGGTTTGTATTTGCATCTGACTAGCTTGGAATAACAGTTACATGTTTCTCAGTCAACCTATAACTGTCCATCCAAAGCTACCTATGCCCTCTTACTGTTTTTTTGCTACAGTCAGATATCATAGGCTATCCCTGATACAGTGCATGTATCTTCCGGGTAGAGTTGGCATAGCTGTTGCTTGGCTGTCCTTTACCTAAATGCACCCATAAAAACAAGTCATCTAGATGTGATGGCTAGACTGGAATTCAGGAATATTTACACTGTGAGCAGCAAAATACCTTTTTATTTCCTTATGAACTGAATTATTTTCATTAAGAACAACTGGTGCATGCTCCAGTCAGTTAATCTTTTATTACTCTGTTTAGTGTTAAAGCTAATATGCTCACCAGGCGCTTCACAGAGACCAGGTAAGAAACATGTTTCTCTTCATCCCCCTGTTTGTGAGAGGAAGAAATAATCTCCCATTATGTGTTTCTGTGGTGAAAAAGACAACGGATAGATATTAACCGAAAGCATATGCTTAGAATAAGACCTAGGAAAGATTGCTGGTAAAAAAGAAGCTGAAAGCTTGGAAATGTTTGTCATATATGTTTATACATCACCACAAATTGCTGACCAGTCTTACCTTTTAAAAGACCAGAAGAAAGCTGACTGGACCAGAAGAGGCCACGTTGATGCACTGAAGATTTTCTACCTGCCTGACAGAGGAATGTGGAAAGAACTGCCTCTATCGGTGTCTGCAGTTTCAACCTGTGGACTGTTGGTGGCTTACCAACTCGTGGAGATCTGGAAACCTTTTGAGTCATGAAATTACTGAACTTTTTTAAAACTTGGCACTTATCCCCTAAGGATGAGTGCCGAGCCTGTCTGACAAAAGCTACCCCAGCAGCTGCATCTAGGTATTTGTTTTGCTGTGAGCTTTTTTTTCTAGGACCTTTGAAGGTACAGTGTGACTACTTAACAGACATTAGACCTTGTGAAGCCTTTCTTACCAACAGTTTCAATTATTTTCTGAATTGTTTACTTCCAGAAAGGTAAAAAGTTAGACTGAAAGAATCCCCAGTGTTTGCCCAGGTGTATTCCTTCAATAGTCAGCTGCGAGCTGTACCTAGCTACCAGACTATATGGCCCCATAGAATAACAGGGCATTCTTATTTTTGACGTTTTATAATGGAATGAATTTAATTTCTTCATTTTGTGACCTTTAATTCAATTAATATATATTTTCTTTTCTAACATGATTCAGAAATTGTAAGTGGTTTTGGTTTGTGTTTGTATATGTAGCACTTGGTGCTTCACTCGACAACCAATGATAAGTAATTGTTTATTCTGGAGTGAGATTGCCCAGCTCTTGTGAGACATCAGATATAGCACAAATTGAAAATCTTTTTTCCCATAATTTAGCAACTCAATTTCTCAAAAGGAGAAATGTAGCTAAGGTGTGAAAAATCTTATCTATGCTTATTTTGAATTATGTCAGTTGTGAAATAAAGTTTCGGTATGGAGTGGTGTCGGCAGCCTTCCTTGGTTTGGTGTGTGAGAAGAGAGTTTCAGATATGATAATTTTACAGCAATCTTCATACATTTATCAGCATCCTTTTTTGCTTTTGCATTATGTAGGAAAGTGCACTTTTTGTATGGTCACCCCCCTCCACACTTTTTGCTCCAATGCTGATGGTTATGACTCTGCTGTCCAGACCTCAGTGCAAGTGCTCTCTCCTTAAAATTGTTACATATCTGGTGGCTCAGTGGACTAATGCATGCACTGCATACACTGCAGGGGCCTGTGTTCGACCTCATGGTCACAGGTTCGAATCCCGGCGGGTCCACTCAGCCTTTCATCCATTTGAGGTCGATAAAATGAGTACCAATGAGTTGGGTAACAATAAACATCTGTTATTCAACACCAAGATGCCCCGTTCTGGGGTGAACATGCGCTTTACAAATACACATGTTATGATATGTTATGTATATTGGAGACACCAATTGACAAGGGTATAAACATCCTCTTATATGTCCCCAGTATATGGTGCCAGGGATCCCAGGGCATGAGTGGTAAAGGGGTCCCCAGGGCCTGGAGCACTATTTGCACCACCCTGAGTGACCCAAGTATACTACTGACAGCAGACCTGCAGGAGCAGTGCAAACTGCTCTAACTCGACCCTGCCCTCACCATGTGTGGCAGTCATTGCACTGCCTTTAATATATATCAGTCACCCCTAACGAAGGCCTCCTAAAACTCAGGAGCCAGGGTGCAGTATCTTAGAGGTGTGTACATGTTAGTGTAAGACTTTAAGTCCCTATAATGCCCTTTACCATCAAAGGACACTAGAAGTTATAGACGGTCCATAGGATAACAAGGGCTGACATGCGGGCAAACCCGAGGTTGGCAGCTCCATCATGGTACCACCTAAATATGGTGTGTTTGGTATCAAACAACGTGCCTTCTCACCCCTGACATGAATCTAATATCGAGGGAGATGTGGCATGCACCCTGGGGCTACCTCAGAGGTTGCCCACCTTGTTGGCCCAGCTTCTCTGTGCCCTGGCTGGCAGGTCGTGCTTGCTGCCGCCAAGACATGAATCTGCCCCCCTGCCAGGCAGTGCAATAACTCCCTGGAGTCAGGAACAAAGGCCTGGGCAGGAAGGAGGTCACACCTCCTCCCTCTCAGGAAGGCTAGTAAAGGGGCACATCAAGGCGGTGAGCTTCAAAGGCTTCACCGCCTCTGATATGCATCAGGGCTGATTCCCAGAGGAGGAAACAGCCTTTCCCTTGCCCCAGGCACATTTGCACCCAGGCAGGCAGGAAATTAATTATGCAAGGAGGTGTACACTCCAGAAGGCCAGCTACACCTCCAGCGTGGGCATCCCAGTCTGTACACTGAAAAAAAGGTTTCTGCAATATTTTTAACTGGCAGAAAAGCGGGTTCAGGGTAGAAAAGTGACTTACATCCCTGAATTTGGTCACCTCATGGGTGTATTAGCTGCTGTGGCAAACAGTCCATTGGCTTTTTGCACTGCACCCCTAACGTCCCTAAATCTAGGATTTAAGGGCCACCCCAAAACCGGAATCTCAGTTATGAATAACCTGCATCAAAGAGGACAGAAGAAGAGACTCGTGTCTGCGATAACAGGACTTGCACAAGACAAAAGAGGAATACTCTGCACCTGAGGCAACTCTCCTGGAACTGCCTGATCAAGACTCAGCCTAGGCTATCTCTCAGTTCCCCAGAAAGAGGGACTTCTGTGAATGCCTGAAGCACCCTCAGACTCCCCTGTACTTGTGGCACCAGTCCCCTGCAAACTGCAGGTAAAACAATGCTCTGGATCCAAAAGATCGCTGGCCATCGGGCCCTCCATTGGATTGACAAAAGCAAGATGTTCTAGCGCATTGTAAGAACTGTAGTCCTGCCTTCCATTAAGTTACAGGCAGCAACTGCGTTCCCCGGGACCACCAAACATCGAAGCACCTTTTTCCAAGCATTATCTCCGCCAAGGTTTGTTGGTCATTAGCCTGGCAACCGACCCCTCAACGCTGCAACTAGAGGGAACTCCATCCAACCTTTGATTGACTTCAGCCACCACCCAATTGTTGTGTTTTTGCATTTTGTTTCCCCGCAGCACAATGTAAGCAGTAAAAAGCAGTTCTCCTGCGGCTCCCATGCAGCACCAGGGACAGCAAGGACAACTCTGCACCCAGGCTTCGTGGGCCAGGTAAAATTTAACTGACTGTCGTGGCCTGGTCCTGGATCTCGCATCACTTCACCCTACAAGTGTACCATGCAACTCGACCTGTAAGTGACCAATTGTCACTAGTGTTTTTTTTCCTATTGACCGCAATATTAAATTTTCACTGTACTATTTTGCCCTCATTTTATATTGCTTCTAAAATCGATAACTCCGGTTATATGTATGCTATTCCGTTCATTTTGGTGTCTAAATTACCATAAAAATGCACTCTATTTATCTAAATGTTGTTGTTGGATTTCTCTCAAATCGTGCCAATTACTTATCATCCATGTTGGTGCTCTAACATGCTTAACACATGCTCCTCTAGTAAGGCTGACTGCTCTTTGCCACACTACCAGGACTGAGCTAAGTTGATGCTTAGTGTGAATCTAAGGACCATCTTTGGGGTTTGTGACAGTATTGCATGGTGAAGCTTAACTATCATCACCACATATTACTCCACCTTCCTATACATTAGGACCCTTTCCCATGTTAAGGATATTATCAAGGAATCAAACACATAGCGGAAGCAGAAGACATGGATATGTGACAGATGTGGATACAATGTAGATAGAGTGATCATCAAGGACTGGTGCTGTCTTAGGCCTTGCATCCGACAGTGTATGCCAGTGCATGCACTCTTGCTTGCAAGAGATATTGTGCACATTCTGCACATTGCTTACCATTTGTTGGTTTCATTGTCACTCTTATTTGCTGCCTTGCAATTGGCTTCACTTCCTCTTCTTTTGTGTGAAGCATGGACCAAGAACTGATTGCTTTGTCTAGATGAAGGTCCTTCCACTGCTGTCGCTGTGATTGAGGTACTATTTTTTCTTTTTTTCTTCTACCTCCCCTCCCTTTCCCCCTGTCCATCTTGCTTTTTACCCTCCCTCCCACCCACCCGCTGCATGTGTTACTTATTACCTTCCTCTCCCTACCCTCCCACTGTCCATGTTGCTTATTCTCATTCACCCTCACCCCCGGTTGTCTATGTCGATCCACTTCACACTCGTCATGAGAAAAAAAGCACTATAACGGGGCCAGAGTTGGCCATGTTATAGTGTTTTTTCCCACCGTCTCATTGACCGTTCCCTCCCACCTTCCCTTCCGTTGTCCATATGCCTCTTGCACCTCACCCTCCCTCCTGTTGGCATTGTTGCTATCCCCCATCCGACTGTTTTCTGTATGAATGAATTTTCTTTTATTTTTGCATAATTACTTAAAATCATTGCAAAATTGCAGTACATTATCCAAAAGTACACTAAAATACGTATCTCACGACATTGTAAAACATTTATCTAAACGTGTATAAAAAATTAGGACTGTCATTTAGTCAATAATTCCAGACCGTATCTAAAATGTGACCTTGTTCTTGAATTAATTGATTTTAAAATTAAATATTAACAAGTCCGTGTTCCCTGTGTTTTCATGGGAAGTTAATTCTTAGTTCGTTGTGGGGCTTATGGGTGGCCTGCAATTCTTTCCTGGTAGGGGCTGTTCACCGTTCTGCTCCTTCTATTACTACCAGGGGCTCAACAGTTGCCACCACACGTTTTTCCTCTGTGTTGTTTTCGATTAGGGCCCATCGTGTCATGTTCATATATTTTCCAAATTTAGCCAGGTCTGAAGACTCTATACTTGACTGAAGCAATGCCACTGCATCGGCGCATCTTCTAGTTGCATGCCTTAGGAACATTGGTTTTAACAGTATACGTCGATGCTGTAGTAATGCAGGGCAGCAGCATAGTAGATGTACCAATGATTCTGCCCTATAATTACACAGCCTGCAACTGACTATATTGTTCAACGATTTCCATGCCGGGCTCAGTTCTTTTATTGGTAGGGGGACTAGGCGCGCCCATTGAATTTCCTTCAAACACTTCCTTCCCAGAGGATTGTTCATGTATGGCTGGATTTTATGCGACTTGTATGCTTTAATTAGGCCGGCCAGACCTCTGTTTACTTTCAGTCTTGCTATGTCTTCGTTCCTTGATATCTGGGCGGTGTGCTTATTTAGCACCCTCTTTATTGCAAGGTAGTTTAGTTCTTCTTGGGACCAGGATGCTGTAGATAAGTCCAACTCTGCCACTGTCTCCAGGCAGGTTTTCTGCCATGGGTTTGACGACCCCTCAAATATGGTTCTCAGTGCCTCCTTAAGGGATCCTTTCTGAGCTTTTGTCGTCTTGAACCAAAATTTGACCAGTGTACTCCTGCATTCGTATTTTTGTTGTACAAGGCCGAACTCAAGCCGAATCAAGGCGTTTCTTGTGTACTTGGGGAGCCTAAAAAGCCTTTTATAACAATGGCACTGGGCTTTTTCCATCATCTTTTCCATCTTACCTGGGAATGCCTGTGATGCATACCCAGCAACCGCAAGGAGTTTGGATTTTGTGACTCTCATGATGGGTTTCGTGGTAGGGCTGTGTAGTTTGCCTTGAAGTTTGCAGAGGGCTTAAATGGTGGCTTGTATTTTGGCTTGCGTCTTGGCCTGGTGCAGGGTTGCCTTGCCTTTGTCGTTCAGCCATGCGCCTAGATATTGATAGGCTCTTTTTGTGGCTATGCTGTTGTTACCCAGTCTCCACTTTAAACCAGTTTTCTGCAGGTGTTTACCAAACACCACAACTTTTTTTTTACTGGGGTTGGCCACAAGTTCGTTTTTCAGGTTGTAGTTGTTTAATGCATTGAACCCTCATTGAAAGCCTACTCTGGTATGGTCGAGAATCACCAGATCGTCAGCATACTGGAGTATATTTAATCGTTGCTGTCCGATTTTTGGGATTACCAAACTTGCTCCTTGTATAGCTTTCCCCAGGTCTGCCGTGTAAAGATTGAAGAGTGTGGGTGCTAAAACGTAGCCCTGCTTAAGGCCACGGTCAGTTGACATCTTGTGTGTGACTGTATCCCCCACCAGTTTGATCCTCACCCACGTATTGGTATACAATGACATCAATGCCTTCAGTAGTTTTCCGGGGATCTTCCAGCGGGACAATTTGTGCCACAGCTTACTTCGATTAACCCCATCGAAGGCGGCCGAGTAGTCTATGAAACATGCAAATACTGGGAGGTTTTTACCGAAGTTTACCTGATATGCCAGGAACGAAAGGGCCATAATGTTATCTATAGTGGAGCAGCCTTTTCGGAATCCGGTCTGGTAAAAAGGTAGTATTTCGTTATCCTCTATCCAGTCTGTTAGTTCATGTAACAAGGTGCTAGCATATGCTTTGCTTTCGATATCTAGCAAGGCAATGAGCCTATAATTTTTAGGGTAGGTTTTTGCTCCCTTCTTATATATTGGTTGCAATAGAGAGCCTCGCCAGGCGTCCGGCACGTCACCCAGGGCTCTGCATTCCCTGTACAGCGGTGTTAACAGGTCTGCCCACTCCTTAGGATCCTGTTTGAACAGTCCGCCCGGTAGGCCGTTTGGGCCCGGGGCTCCGTCCCATTTTATCTTTTTTTAAATCTTTATAACTTCTTTCGACTCCTTCGCTTGACCCTCCATATCTATCTGGTCGTCTTCCTCCGCTTCGGCCCCATCTAATCCGGGGAAAGAGCTGGCATTTTGGCCACCTGGGTTCATTGTATATATTTCTGCTGTATGGTCCAGCCAGGCATCTGCTGTAACTGCATTCCGCCTGTCCATTTTTGTATTTTCCATCTTGGCTATGTACTCCCAGAATTGCTTCTGTTTATTCGGTTTGCATAATTCGAATAGTGTGATCCATTCCTTCTCCATCATCTGGCATTTTTCTTTCCATACTAAATGTTTGTGGTTCCGCTGGGTGTCTTTATAGGCTCTCTCTGCCACCGGGGTGCCACTTTTCCGGTATACCCGTCTGGTCTGTCTGAGGGTGCGGGTGCTATTCTTCAACTTTATGTTGTATTTCCTGGATCGTTCTTGTTGCCTCGCCGATTTGTGGTTTGTATTCCTTGCCCCGTTCAATAGGGCTGCCCGCAGTGCTTCGATCCAACTGTCCCAACTCTGAATGGTAGGGGAGAAAAGTCCACTATGTCCCTTCTGTACTAGTCTCTGCTTGCAGCTTTCCCAATTCGAGACCGTGAAGTGGTTCCATATAATCCTCTTCACTAGCTTGTGCTCCTCCCACCCAGCTGTGTTACTTATGGGCACCAATTCCTCACGGCAGTCGCACTGCAGTTTGAATTCTGCGATAAGCATTGCATGGTTGCTTGTTTCGTGTTGTTGTATTTGGAAGTCCTGAATTCTATTCCTCATACTTTTCCTTACGAAGATATAGTCGATTGTGGTTTGATTATTAAAAGTCAGGAGATTTGAAGCATTAGGGCTATGTTGCTCGGTCCCAGCCTGAACTGAGATTAGATCAAATGACCTTAAAAAATGAGCTCAGGTTGTGGAGATTAAAATCCCCAGTGATGATTGAATCCAGATGGTTGAATTCACAGAACACTTCCTCTAGGGTTGCGATAATCCGTTTGGTATTTGCCATTTTTGAAACTCCCTTGTGGTTGAGATATACATTGATGATTAGGAGTTCTTTTCTAGTTTTATAGTCCCATAAACCGTTTATCACAATACACTGTGCGGTGTCCGTTGGTCTTCCAATCTCTTTAATTGAGACCTCCACTGCGTGATTCACATAGATTGAGAGGCCTCCCGAGGGCCTACCATAAAAATGTAGTTTCCTGGCTGGTACATGAGTACCGGCAAACCCTTGTAGGTGGGTGTCCTCTGTGGCCCATGTTTCCTGCAGGCAAATAATGTCCCCCTTCTGGATCTTTTCCATTGCAGAAACACTGTTTCTTGTGTTTAGAATTCCTGCCACATTCCATGTTATGAGTCTCAGGCTTGTCATATGGTCTCTTGTTGCCAGACCCTCAAAGTTTTTTTGCGGTGGAATTACAGCATATAACTTATTTTGTACTGCAGGGCTAGGAGTACTGCATGGTATGGCCACCGCACAGTGAGGTGGCTTTGCTAGGTGTCCTTCTCATCAGAGGTCTATGCCGGCCTTCATTGCCTATATTTCTTTTGAGTATTTTCCTCTCACCGTGACCTTTGTTTTCGCTGATTTAAATTGTAAAATTGTGAAAACTCAACTGGGTGTCTAAGGGGTGAGTCCCTTTTAGGAAGGTTTGGGTCTTTGGATCGTTTCTATATTGTTTGATCAGGCCACCACCTTGTGTGGCTAGCACATCTGGGTACTTTTCTTCTTCTAGTTCACGAACCACTATGCCCCATTTATCAAAAGTGATCTTTTCTCTTAGGACCATATTGGCAAGGGATGGTGACTTCCATGTTGTTAATGTACTTTCCATTTTGGGTTGCTGTTTATCTACCTCAAATTGTATACTGAGGAGGTCTTTGTTCGTTATTTGTGCCAACGAAGGGATGTGATGAAGCAACTTCAAAATATTACCCCTGTTAAGGATGTCTGTCCTTCCACGTGACCTGTACTGGGGGCAGAACATGACTTTCAATGAGGTCGGTGCATGTATCGTGTAGTTCTCTTCGGTGTTTAACTGTGCTCCTGGGGGTCTGTTCTCTGTTAGATGCACTTGGGTTTGCTCCATTGTTGTTCCGTTTCTCTCTGTCCCTGCTCCCTCTGTGGTCTTTTCCTTTCGGTCCGTCCACTCTTCCTGCAATGCCTGACAGACGACATCTGTGCCATGAGGTTTTGTTTGTCTCGGACTTCCTCTATTCTCCTCATGCTTGGCCGTATGAGTGGCTTTCGAGCTGCACCCCACTACCCCTTGGGTTGGCACTGACTCTGTGTCCTCATAAGATTGTTTGGGAATTGAATTCCTGCGTGCTTTGTCGGTTTCCGATGATATTGAAACATAGACTTGTGTGTTCCTCATGGAGGTCCTCCTCTGTTTTTCAAACATTGGAAAAAGCTTCCTACTAGGCAGTATTTTGTTTATGGGAGTTATCTTTCCTTCTGTAGTTGAATGCTCCCAGGCCTTTTGAGCTTGAATTCGCCTGTTCGTTTTTTGTCTTTTCTTTAATCTTTTTTTCTCTCGTCTGGGCAGGGGCTTGTTATCCTTTATGGTGGAGGTGGCTGGCCTTGGGCTACTGATGCACCTGATCTCGAGGTGCTCCTCTGATGTATCCGCCTGTAGATTCTGGCTACTACTGCTCCATTTTGGCAGATTGTGCGGGTTTTTGGGGTTCAAGTTAGCGGTGACATTGATACTGGAACTGTTGTTTTTTTTTTGCCCTATTTGTTGTTGCCTTACATGGGCTATGTTGAGGGTTGGCGATTACTGAGGCTGCCTCTGGACTGGCCTCTTTCCTGGGAGTTATTAAACTAAGTTGTATCTCTCGTACCTCTGTATTTTCTGCTGTGGTCGTGATTTCGGCCTTTGTTTCCGAGTTATTTCCTCTGTTACTTAAGCTAAGTTTTTTCAAGTCCGTAATTAGCATAGTCAAGACTTCCGGAAGGGTTGAAAGTTTTTCTACAATGACTCTGCAGTGGCAGTTCTCGATATTTACACGTTTTCCTAGTGCTTCTAGCTTGAGGCTTATATTTGCAATGGCTAAGGCTATAGTTTGCATTGTTTCCATTTGGACCTCTAGTTTATGTGACTGCCAATTGAGGGCATTCGTGGCTGCCATGAGTGTGTCATTGATCGCAGATAGCCAATTGTTTTGTTTGTTGGAATCAACCTCAACCTCGCTGATCTCTGTGTCTTCCTCCTTGTTTTCGGATGACCTGTTGGTTGAGACCCTCCTAGCCTCCGACAGGGTAGCTTGGTCATACTTTTCCCCTGCGTGTTGTGTCTTAGGGCTGTCTTTGCCGGCGTCTTCCCACTCAATTGAGTTCTGTGTGCTAATTTGGGGCAGATCTAATTCTGTTGTGTCTTTGGCCCCCGCGCCGGCTTTGGTTCGCAAGGCTTTTTTTTATCTGTCCGCGGGGCCCTGTCTATTGTTGTATGGGACAGACTTGGGCTCAAGGTCTTAACTGATGAGTTCTTAGATCGATCCCACTCGATGAGGGGCGTGGCTGTCAGCACTGAAGAGAGCTCTATCACACTGTTCTCTTCCCCACTTGTCAATAGGGAAATGCTGTAAGTTTGCCCTTTGGCGATGATGTCCGCTTTATGCGTACTGTGTATGCCCCATGCTGTGCCGATGTTGGCACCGTGACTAACCTCTAGCGAGAGCGTTGGAATTGAGTTTTCGCTGTCCTTACTGGCCAGAGGAGACTGTTGTTGTGCATTTGTCACTGGTTGGCCGTCCTTTCCGCTATGTTTGTTTTTGGGCTTGGTTTCAAGGTTGCCGTCCGTGATTGTATCTACTCTCCTATTGTAGTCCTCCAAAGTTTTTTCTCCCTTCTGGGCGTTCTCTGGGGCTATTCTCTTGTAGTAGTCATTCAAGGTTTTTTCTCTCTTCTGGGTGCTCTCTGGGGCTCCTCCCCTCCCTCCTGGTTGGTGTTTTTTACCCCCTGTTGCCATAGACCCCGCCCTCAACACTCGAGGGGCCATTTTCCAGTCAATTTTCCAGTCAATTTTCCAGCCGCTTGTCCCTCCGGCTGTTGAAGTGTCTAAGATCCTGTACCTAGGTCTTTTTGTTCTTCTGTGAGCGCCTCCTGCGTTCCCTCTTCTTAGATCTGTTAGTCTATGTCTTTTCCGTGAGTGGTATTCCCGGCGTTCCAGGCGGTCGTCCAGATTGTTCATTTGCTGCGGATTAAGGACTGTGTGGGGTCTGGGGATAGAATCTCTGGTATCCTCAGAGCCCTTGTTGTCTCTAATTTAGCTAAGCTGCTATGTTGCTGTACTGACTGGTAGCCTGTGTTGGCTTAGGTGCTGGCTGGGAGAGGATACAAGCCTTGGCTACAGGCTCCTTGTTTTCTGTATGGTTTTATGGGTTTAATGATGTATTTTCAATGACTTCTTTGAGAATAATAATGTGTATTTTGAGCTGCGCCTTCAGAAGTGTGCTGCATCTCTATAAAAAGTGCTAATAATAAATAACTCAATAATAATCAGCATCTTGATAATACTCATTTTATCAAAGGATGAAAGGCCCACTTGGCCCACCGGGACTAGCTTAAACCTCTGACGTGGACGCTGTGCACATATCTCTGCAGCCAGCGCATTAACCCATCAAGTCATTTTACGTGCTGTCTTGACTTTTCTTTGTTACAGATATATTTGCAATCACTCTTCTAAGCATGACTGATTGAAAATTGTCCTTCAACAACTTGACCTATGGTACAAAGAAGAGGACAGCTTACAATATCCCTTTTAACATTGTTAACTTAACAGTCCTCTCCCAGATCCAGAGTATAATCCAATATACTGCATTTTTGGGTGTTTCTCTCACTTTTGGGTCCAGAAGTAGACGTAGTAAAGCCACTCTTTGTGTTCCTTTATTTCTGCCTGGATTAAAAACTTACTTATATGTGCACAAACACTTCTGGCACACTGTTACTGATAAATTGCAGGATCGGCAATACAACACTTACCTGATTTGCAAACGATGAGGAGTATGCCCTCAAAGGAGCATAGGTCCAAGACACTTGTTGATTTTTGTTCACTTACGGAGTTACTACTACCATACGTCACAGATTCATTACTTTTAGGAGCAAGGGTGGAAGTGATATTCTGGTTTGTGTGAGAGTCATCACATCACTCATTCTGGTCCAAACTCTGCCAGGTTGGCTAAGGCAAGTATAGAAAAACAAAATATCTATCTCAACTTTGACTGAAACCTGGAACCTAAAGGTATTAATGGACATGTAGCCATATGTACGAAATTTCCATCTATAAAAAGTGGTTGCATATTGTGCACTGACTTTTTGCAAATGGAAAGGAATTTGTGAACTGACCTATGTGCTATTAAGTCAGTTCACAAAATTCTGAATCCTAGTAGGTCACAATCCGACTTACCTCATCAATATTCATAAGGTAGGTGATACATTGTGAATTACTACAATTGGATACAACCACAAGGATAGTCATCTGCTGGGGTCAGCAGACCACCAAGTTTGCGATGGCATTTTAAATACAGTCAACATTTTTTTTTAAATGCAGCTGTTTTTCTTAAAGGAAACAGGGACGCCTCTAAAAAGAAAAGGTTTTTATTTTGTTTGTTTGAGAGTTGTCCCTGGACCTATGTACCATTGGCTGGTCCCCAGCATACTTCTTTTTAACCTTCAAAAAGGGGAAAAGGCCCCACAGGATTTTAATGTTTTGCGAACAACACATACCTTAACAGATTGCTGTTTGGAAAGGATGCCCTAAATATGCCCCTCCCAAATAACAATTTATTATGGATTTATAAACCCATTTTGAGATTTGGTAATGTGTTATTGACTTCGAAAATGGATTTAATACACTACAAAAAGCTATTTTGCAGTCGCAAACCCTGTAATTTTACTAAGTGCAAAATGGCTTTGTATATCAGGCTCACAGTTAGTAATTATTCACACACTATTACTAAAGGTATGCTGTGTGATATATTAGGGATAAAGTACCCCCTGCTGTAAATTATCAGGATATTGCTAGTCACCAAGGAGTTCCATAACCATATAAATGAATGAGGCCGAAGGATGAGTTCCTTTATAAGGTTATGGAACTCTGAGGTGACTTGCAATATCCTTATCTTGTACGCCAGAGAGTAATTTATCCCGTATAGCACATGGTCACCTTTCCCACAAACCACTTAAAACCTTGGTGTGTAGCTCTTTCATATGAAAGAGCAAGCATGTTTGCAAACATAAAGAATACAAATAAAACTTTAAATACATCAAAAACCTGTTAGATATTTGTTGCAAACAGATATTAGAAAGAGTTCAATACAAGGCAGTTAAAAAAAAAAAAAAAGCTTCAGTAGCTCAGAATGTGTAGAAAAATGTAGAAAGATTCAAGCTTTTCTCTATTAAGGAGTGCAAAAAATAAACATACTTTCTCTGCTTGTCATTGTATGCTATTAAAATAGAACATAAGAAAGAGAAGCAATATTCATTTTGTTGCTTTAAACAGCTGCTTCAATTACACTTTGTGACCTGACCAGCCTCTCACCTGGCTTCTGGCTCTATTAGCAGTCATTGTGATGGCAGAACTCTACTGTAATAACCTTCTTATAGTCGAATTATGATGTCTTTTCTTTATAATCGACTACTTGGTGCGTCACAAGTTGCCGATTATAAAGAAGTTACTGACTGCCATTTATACAGGGATTACAGAATCCCATGTATTATAGAACTGATTAAAATGAATTATGTTGACTGAGAGAGTTTGAAGAATTTAATATCTTTCAACAATGGGCCATACTCTTACACAAGCATTGGTAATGCATCGGTTTCGCCTATGTGATGAATAATAAGCAGTTTTTATCAATCACCGTCCTGAACTAAGGGTCGAAGGAAAGAGCTCCCTGACAAGCATTATGAGAGTTCAGAGAATGTGGGCAGCAGCCAGAGCTGTTGACTCGAGAGCTGGGGATCCCGCTTTTAGTCTCAGCTGCGCAACATCCTGCGGTTCTGGGCAAATTCCTTGATCTCTCCTGGTGATAAGTTGCAGCTATATAAAACAGCTGCAAGACGAAAGAGGCAAAACTTTATTTATGAAAACACCGATGTTAACAGTATTTCGGCGGCGGGAAACTAATAGGAGAAGCAGACGAGGAACAAGCATTGGTAAATGGTGGAAAATATGCTGCAGCCAATAGAACTGAAGGAAAAGTAAGTAGCATGCACAGGAACCAATGAGAAGTCGTGAAAGAGTCCATATAAAAAAACATAGATTTCTCAGGCACAGCACAAGCGCTGTGCAGGAGAAACCTAAAAATGGACTGCATCCTCTATGGTCTCTTTCAGTACTGAATCAAGACACATTGTTGACCTGTCCAATGCAAACTGCTTTTCTTTCATTGAAATAGAATAATAGGTTGAACATGAACAATCAAGCATCACTTTTGTTAATAACACAAAAGTAGCAGGCAAGATACATGACCCAATACATAAATAATGTGGGTTTTTTCAGTTTTTTAACTCATGAATCCATGCACATGCAATGAACTGTGAAAAGCTTAGAAGAGAGTTATGGCCTCTTATTGATGCTAGAGGACAGTCTGTTATTGTGCCAGGTAGGTGAAGGTCATAGCCTGCGCCACCCTGATGTATCACCATCTGCTCCCATTTAGAAATCCCCACAAGCCTAGCAGAGATCTCTGTACTGTAAAGGTAGTCGCTGCCTCGGCAGTTCCTCTTACAGCTTGCTAAGCAGGTGCCATATTTAAAGTTTCTGCTTGGTGAACTTTTTTGTTCAGTGAAAACAAACTCTCAAATCTAGTCTTTTGTCTTTAAACAAAAAACAAATGAACCTCCACCCGCAGGGAGTTGTCTCACTGCATGTGGGGGCAATTTAAAATGTTACCTGCCTGTGTTCAGCATGCATCAAATTGTGCACATGAGCAGGAAAAACGAGTGATGGATGTCCAACTTCAATAGTGTGGGGCCCAGGGCAAGGCTTGCCGTAGCGGGCATCAGGAGTTTCCACGGAAGGCTGGAAGGATGGGGGCCGGTTTTGGAGCTGTGGGAGCCGTTTTTTTTACTGGGGGCCGGTTTTGCAGCATTGCTGCAACATCGGCCCCCAATAACAAAAGCAGCAGTGCTGGGGGCCGGTTTAGTTAAGCAGCAGTGCTTCACACTTGCACCCTCGCCCCCTTCATCCCCACCCCCTGGGCCAGTCTGATAAAATTGCCAGGGCAGATTTGTGTTCTCAGTCCGGCCCTGGCAGGGCCACTGTTAGAATGAAACAGCAGTCCTGTGACGGGCTATGGGTTACTAACAGAGACAGCGGATACTCTGCTGGCCTTAACCTATCTGTTCTCCTGACTTTAAATAGTGAAGAAGATCCACAGATTTGGTGGGGTAGGACAGTGGGTTTATGGTGTAACTCCCACTCCACCAAACCCTAAACAAGGCCATTAGCCATGAATGTAGAACTGGATTTGAACAGTGGAAGCTTTCCAGCCTGTAAGTACTACAAACATGATTCATCCAAAGGGTGTAACCTGTAGTGAATGTGGGGTAGTGGTGTAGCCACCATCTTAGTCTTCAAATCAAACCCTGCAGAGAGGATTATAAGCTTCTGAATTTCTAAAATGTATGCAATATTGTTGTATAGCATTAATAGGGCGATGAGGTCTAGTGGATAAGATGTCGACTTTGAAAGCTTCAAAGACAGTCCTCCGCGCTTGACTTAAAACAGGCAAATGTATCTTCCAAAATTTAAAGAGTTTCCATACGTGAAGTATAATTCAATTATGTAAATGATCACTTGAAATACAAGATCATGTATCATCTCATTCATCCAAGCAAGGTTTGTGGCATATAAATACCATTACATACATACAGTTGTTATCCAATTAAAATGTACCAATTGATACACAGGATTTCTGAAAATAGTTTACACCTCAAAATGAGTAGGTTCCCCTTAGAAAAGTGGTTCTAAAGGGATATGTGACTGTCCCTCAAAAATTGACTCTTGAGAAAAATTACTAACAACTGGAAACAGCTAAAGCCTAAATGTTAAAAGATAAATGTAAGTATTATAGGAACATTGGAATGTTAAGAGCTCCGTTGAAAACAATGAAGTGGTTCAAGGCTTATAATCGCCGGTGTTAGTCTTCAGCTGCAACGTTTTTGTGTTTACCTTTCTGTTTCTCTGTTTTTAATATAGCCTTATAGCTCACTGCAGAGATTGTACCAGTTCTTAAAGGCCCTGAACCTGAGTTATAGGCCCGAGCCTCGGGTGAGGGCCTATAAATCGGGAGAGGGCCTTTAGCAACTGGTAAAGCCCGGGGCATAAAGGCAGAAGGACTATAAGGCTATTAGAACATTCCATCCACTAAGTGTAGAATGTTCTAAATAAAAAGGGAGAAACAGTAAGACAAACATTGGAATGTTGGAGCAGAAGGCTTATACCAGCCATTATAAGCCTGGAGCTACTCCATTGTCTTCAGTGGAGCTCACAATATTCCAATGTACTCATTTAGAACATTCTAACCTTAGTGGGAGAAATGCTCGAATAGCCTTATAGCCCCTCTGACTTGGGCTATACGGGTTGTTAAAGGCTCTCTCCCTTGTCATCTGCGGCTTGGGCCTGTAACTTGGGTTCAGGGCCTTCAACAACTAGTACAGCCCTCAGCAGCAGGCTATAAGGCTATAATATTCTGAAGGAAATAATGGTGCTGTATATTATCAGAGCTACAACACTTCCACTGATATCAATTCTACTTAGACATATTGAAGAAATATATTTCATAAACAGTATTTAAAAGAAGGAACCAATCCCAGAGAGGTGGATCTAAGATTGAGATTAGATGGATACAATAGTAAACTGTTGAGAATCTCAGACTAGCCAGAGCAAAGTGAAGGCACATTCAGTATTTTAATGGTCCAAATATTGTTAAAAGTTAACCACTCAATTGACTCCCAGCTTCTTGGGATAAAAATAGCAAGTTGAGGAGCAGTGGACAGTTGTGGTAGTAGGCCTTAAGTGACTGACATAGAATACACATGGGTCAGATATGATGCCTCAAGCTACAATTAACTATTGTCATTTAGACATTCAAATAACATGGACGGTAAATTCTGAGGAATTCGGAGGTGCTTAATAAAGAGAAGTTCAGTAAATAAGATTAAACGTATACCGCATACTCCGGCATTACCGCATTGCTGGCTCCATGAAGCGGTAATGCCGGAGTATGCAGGATCTCTAGAGCTATAAAGCCTACCCAGATGTGCTCCAGTTAAATAGAATGAGAAGATCAATCGAAGAGATTGGGTATCCGTTTATATTTTTCAATCCGAGGAAGTCTGCCTGCCTGCTGCTGATGCGCTGCAGCTGAGCGCTAGGGAGAGCCTACATCACGCCTCGCGGCACCCGCTTCGCGGGACGCGCGCAGGCGCGTGCTGGGCGAAGCCCGGGCCAAGGGCGGGTCCGTCCTTGCCCGTCAGTGTCCGACAGAGGCCGGGCTGGGCCATCCCTCTTTCGTTGGTGGCATTGAACCGGGTGAGCATTGCCTTTTGAACATTTGTATCCCAGCTGCTCAACAAACCTCTACCATGGGGAAGAGAACAGATATAATACCGCCCCGCCCAGTCATTACAAGTATAGATAGTATGCTGGAAAGGGCGGTGAATATAGTCTCTAATGAAATTGATTTAACGGAGAGGAGACTGTCCCTTGGTATTGAGGCATTGCATAATGGTCCTATGTTAGGGACCGAATTGGTTGATACAGCTGGCTCTCTTTTGCTTTATAGCGCTCGGAGTGCTCATCCGACGAACTTATCGACTCCCAGCCCAGGTTCTATGCCTGGACATGAAGCTATTTTGACTCAGAGCCCGAAGGCTATTAGCATTGCAATTGACCAGGATCCCCCCATGGCTAGTGCTATAGTGTATGCGGGTGCAAAGAGGAAAAGGAAAACAGTAAAGCCCGCCCCTTTGAAGAGAAAACAACCGCCTTGTACTGGCTCTACTCGTTCTGTTATGAGTACTTGGCTACACACGCCTTTACAGACTCAGGCCCAGAATCCAGAATTTGTTGACTCTTCACACCATGGAGAACTAAGGAACTCTGTTAGCACTCAGACAGGCACCATATTGCCCTCTCTTCCGTATAACAGCTTGGGTGAGACCTTTATTGACACCGTTGTCAATAGTATCTTTGGGCGCATTAAAGACCTGATTGACTCTAATTTCTGTGCTTTGTGGAAACGACTTGATAGGCTGGACACTTTGTCAAATAAATTATGCTCCCAACTTAAGAATGTTAAACCTGCATCAGTAGAGGGGGTGGAATCTAGTCTGACATTAGTTGACATTGCCCCTCAACCAAATGTTCCCGCCCCACCAGTCCCATTGTTACCACCATTTGGGACATGTTCTACTTGTGAGAAGGTAAAAGAGTGCCTCATAGCAAAGGCTATTGCCACTCCAGGGAACCTACCTAATACTGTAGGGTTAAATACTTTGCCAGTTACAACTTTATATACACGGTTAGATTTTAACACAGAGAGACCTAACCCAAGGGATCTCAATACATGTGGGGGGGCTCCAACCCAAGCAAACACTATAGATACCCAAGCCAGCAAAGAAATATTGAACCTCCCACCTGCATCCTGCCCATTTGTCTGTGTACTTGCAGGCATACCTGCTCTTAAGAAAAATCTAACTGAGACATGGTCCCAACTCCGCAATAAATGCGTTGATTGGTTATCCAAACATAAGGGATACAAGGTGGCAGATGCAAATAATATTATTATGGTTCGAAGGATAAGCTGGGTCGGGTCCTCTGTTAAAAATATCGAGGGGGACTGTATTGTTGTTAACTTTCGAAACCCTGCAATGGTGAAATCCCTACTAAAGGTACAGGAAGATACATGTACGGGGCCCAGTAATATTTTTCTGCTGCCATTGGGATATTTCTACAAACCAATTTTTAGCTCACAAATGAATGATGGTGCATCTCTATTGAGGCATAACAGGTTCCTGCCTTTGTCCTCTTTAGACACTCAAGATTGACTTGCACCCGCCCAGTCACTAAATGAAGTTAATAGTCTACCTGATGTATGCCCACTGGTAGGACGCCCAAATCCAACTAGGACCGGCATCAACCGTAAACTGAGTATACTTAGTTGGAACGTTGCCGGTCTGGCATCTAAAATGAATTTACCAGACTGTATTGAAATAGTCGAAAATCAGGACATTATAATGATGCAGGAAACCTGGGCCACTAAGGATTTTTATTTAGAAGGGTTTCAATGTTTTAATATTGTTGTGCCGGTTCCCAAGGCAGGGCGACCATCTGGCGGGCTTTCGATTTGGGTGAACATTTTAACGGGAGGTACTGTAAATGTTTTGGATACAAGAAATGATAATATACAGGCTCTGATCTATACAAGGGGCATTCCTATATGTTTAATTAACTTTTATAACAATGATTTTTATTCCGTGTCAAATATCAATTTTAATATTTTGTTTAACTTTATTTTAACTCTACAAAACCTCAAGGCTTTTACTAACGTCGTCGACTTTTGTGTGGGGGTGATTTTAATGCTAGGATTCCAATGAGTAATAACTTACCAATATTTCCGACTACTAGTTTGTCTCGGTGCACTAGGGGTATAGAATTATTAGACCATCTATGCAACCATAACCTAATTAATACTATGGATATCGCTGCCATCCCCGATAAAGATAATCGTATCGAACCGACATATAGAGGCAGGGGTTGTGCCTCCACTATTGATTATGTTTTTATTTCCTCCATTTTAGAAGATAGTTTGTTAAGTGCAGAGGTTATACCGACCCACCATGGCGATCACAATCCTATTAAAATATCATTGGAGACGCGTGAACGCGCGAAAACAAGATGGCCGCCTCCCGGTGAGCTCCGTGTTCAAGGAGCCCGTTTTTGTCGACGAAAATAGCATTTCCAGTCAGGAATTGCTGGAAATGATGCTAGCTGACTGCTAAAGCCCTACCTGTTGCTGTGGATGCTGTTTTTTCCTCCTTGGAACGTCGGAAGTACATGGTTTCTACCTCCTGCTTCAGCCTGCTCCAGCCTCGAGCTCTGCTTTCAGGTACTGCCCAGATTCCTGTCAGGGGGGCGGAGCGTCTTCTCAGGAAAGGGCCTGGCTTTGGCCTAACCACTCCCACAGTCTGGTTTAGCTGCTGCACCAGCTTTTACAGAGAAGCAATTTCGGTACTTTTAATTTATACTTGCTTCATTATTCTTAATTACTCCTGTGCATTTTCTCATATGAAAATGGAGAATAAAACTCTACAAAATCCTAATAATAAAAGGAAAAATCAGACTTCCCCTCCTCCAGTAAAATCTAAAGTGGTGGAATCCAGTGAGCCATCCTTGGCTTTAATTCTTGATGAGATACATGCTTTGCATGCAAATACTGAGAATATTGCGTCTGAAATTAAAAACTTACGTAAAGATATGGCCAGCATGTCGATGAAAGTATCGGATAATGCAATTAAAGTACAAGACAATAAAGTAAAAATTGACGCTTTTACACCACTTGTGGCAAAAATTTCCCCTATGTCTACCCTTCGTCTGGATATGGAAAATCGTAATAGGCAATATAATTTGCGCATTTTTAATTTACCAGAGGAAGTTGAAGGCTCTAATTGTAGATTATACCTGGAAAATTTGTTACCTGGCCTTTTAAACGTCAAATTCCCGGAAAAATTTGAAATTGACAAAGCACATAGGATTCCATCCCATCGCAATCCTCAACATACTAAGCCAAGACAAATGATTTTTAAGGTACTGCGTCACCATCATTTGGTCATGATAAGGAAAGCAGCAAGGGAAATTCCATCTTTAATAGTTGATGGCAATAAAATATTTATTCACCAAGACTATGCCAAAGAGACTGTCAAGATTCGTAAAGGATTTACTGATTGTCGCCCTCACTTGAGAAGTCTTGGATTTAAATACGGCTTATTTGATCCATCAACAATGAGAATCTGGAAAGATAATTTTTCTAAGTCCTTTCAACGTCCAGAAGACTTAAAATTATTCCTGGAACAGCACTCACAGCTATCACTACATTCTATGGATACGCATGACTCTGCAATTTGAAAAGTGTTTTCATATGCATTTCTGACAAATTTTTTCTAGCTCTTTACACGATGGGCTCCAACGGTTCGGTCATGCTTGTAAAGCACGTGTGCGTCTCAAAACTCGTATTAATGTTTATGTGTGGTCGTCTTTTTTCTGTTTGTCTGTCTCTGTTCTTTTTCCTCCTATTCCTTGTATACTATACTAGAACTACTACTCTCTGTAATTTTCTTCAATGTTTCCTCTTCTTCAATCCTTTTTCCTCTTCCTCTCTATTCTACTATGGCTAATACTCATAATATTAAAATTACTTCTTTAAATGTTAAAGGTTTGAGACATCCGGTAAAACGTACAAAGATACTAAACTATTTCAGAAGTTGTAAAGCAGATATTTGTTTTATTCAGGAAACACATATTGACGACAAAATATTGGATTATATGAAAAAACAATGGGTAGATTCTATTGTCTCTTCTCCTGCTAACGGGAGAAAGAATGGTGTTGCTATTCTTTTTGCTAAAAGATTACATTGTCAAATTTTAAGTAAAACATCAGATTTAGAAGGTAGATATGTTATAGTCAAAGTTAAAATTTATGATTCTGTCATTTATTTAATTAATGTTTATGGTCCAACTGCTGATGACCCTTTGTTTTGGTCTAATTTGACCACTGAAGTACTCAAGTTAGGCAACGTTCCTCTTATAGTTGGAGGAGACTTTAACCTTATTTCTGATCCTTTATTAGATAGATCATCCTTCACTAAGTTTAGACCTCCAAAAGCTTTTTTAACTTTTAGAACTTTTCTTAAAGTTACAAAATTAATCGATATTTGGCGATTACATTTCCCTACGGATAAAGTGTTCACTTTTTTTCCAATCCTCATAATTCACACTCTAGACTTGATTATTTATTAATTTCCAGGCAGCTCCTTAATTCTGTGGTTTCTCCTAACATTGGCAATATTGACATATCAGATCATGCTCTTGTGTCTTTTGTTTTGCAAGTTAATTCAAATTATAAAGTACAATCTAGATGGCGTATGAATACTGATATTATTCTTAATGAACAAAACAAACCAAAAATATTAACAGCTATACAGGATTACTTTCAACTTAACCCAGAAGGCTCCACTTCCCTTGTGAATAGATGGGACGCCTTTAAAGCTTATGTTAGAGGCGCTTCTATCTCTCTTATGGCATATGAGAATAAAACCTATAATATACGAATTAAAGAGTTGGATAAACAAATTTCAGAAGTTAAGAGGCTTTTTATCACTTCCAACGATCCTAAATATAAATTTAGGTTGCAGAAACTTAGATATGAATTTAATTCCATTCTTAGTAGAAGAGCTGGTATTCAACTTTCCAAATCCAAAGCAAAGTTTTGTTTTAATGCTAATAGGTCTGGTCGACTGTTAGCTAATTATTTACGTATAAAAAAAGATAAGGCCCAAATAAATTCGATTCATGGTCCCAATGGGAAAATTGCCATATCACACAATGATATTGTTAAGGAATTTTTAAATTATTATACTAATTTATATAATCAACCTAGTTCTAATGACTCTTCTTTAATTGATTCTTTTTTATCTACTAGTAACTTACCCAAAATTTCTCATTTAGATACAAATAAATTGGACCTGCCCATTAAAGAGGATGAAATTCGAGTAGCTATTAAATCTCTCAAACAAAAGAAATCACCTGGTCCTGATGGCATTCCAGCTGAATTTTATAAAGAATTTCAAATACAACTTATTCCTTATTTATTTAAATTATTTACCTTTTTTAGCACTACAGGGACTATTACGGGCTCTTTTACTGAGGCGTTAATTGTTGTGTTACCCAAACCCAATAAAGATCCTACACTTGTCTCAAATTATCGCCCTATTTATTTATTAAATCAAGATTGTAAATTATACGCTAAAATACTTGCTACCAGGTTAACATCTGTTTTAGATTCTATTATTCATCCGGACCAATCTGGGTTTATGAAGAATAGACATTCTGCAGATAATACAAGAACATTATTACATGTTATCGAACAAGGTTTTAAATTATCTATTCCAACAGGAGTGTTAGCTCTGGATGCTGAAAAAGCCTTTGATAAAGTTCATTGGCAGTTTTTATTCCATACTTTAGTTGCATTTAATTTTGGTGATGTATTCATTCGTATGGTAACTGCTTTGTATTCTGCACCGACAGCCCGGTTATTTATTAATGGTCAAATTTCTAACCAATTTTCTCTTTTCAGAGGTACTAGACAAGGCTGCCCCCTCTCCCCGCTCCTATTTCTTCTGGTGATTGAGCCTTTGCTTGTGTCAATTAGGAATTGTAACGATATTAATGGTATTAAAATTAATAAGGTCAATGTTAAAACACTGGCATATGCAGATGATGTACTTTTATTTATTAGTAATCCTATCTCTTCACTTCCCCCTTTATTTGAGATTATTTAATCATATTCCACACTTTCTGGTTACAAATTAAATACTAATAAAACTGAATTTTTTCCGATAAATATCCATTGTACCCCAGATATGTTACCCATGAAAGATATAATTTGGCAAAGAGAAAAAATTAAATATTTGGGTATTTTGTTCTCATCTACTATAAAATCTACAATTTAATTAAATTGTGAGTCTATTCTAACTTATATTAAAGATAAAATATCGAAATGGTCTCCACTTCATCTTTCGTGGTGGGGGAGAATGGACTCCATAAAAATGACTATAGCGCCAAAACTTTTTTACTCCCTCTCCATGATTTCTACCCAATTTCCTATGAAGTTTTATAAAGATATAGATCGGCTTCTATCCAAGTTTTTATGGTGCAATAAAGCTCCTCGTATCAGTTATAAAAAATTGAAACTGCCTAAATGTAATGGAGGTTTTGGTTTACCGGATTATTTTTGTTATCATAAGGCCTTTATTTTAAAGCAAAGCTCTCTTTGGTTTAATCATTCTCAGTTGAATAATTCCCCTGCATGGCTGTCTATAGAAAAAAGCTTAATAGATCCACTCCCCTTACCTTCTTTATTAACTATGTCTAATAGGTCAATATTTTTTAATAGATCTGTTATTCTGAAATCTACTAAGTTAATATTACATGATTTTGATTCTATTTTCCAATCACCCATGTCTATTACTGAAGACATGTCGTTGTGGTATAATTCAAACATAAAACTCACTAAAAATGTTAGATTTTGGCATTCATGGATTAAAAATGGTATTTTTTATCTCAAAGATATTTATTATAATAATACTTTTATAACTTTTGATGTTCTGCAAGAAACATTTAACGTACCTTCTACTGATTTATTCAAATATGAATGTTTATGCAATTCGATTTTGGATCCATTTCCTCATTCTATACCTCTTAATGCTAAATCGGATTTATTGATTTATATTCAAACACTTTCCACCTTACCACATGGTGTTTCTAGATTGTATAACAAGATGATTACATTTAAAGTTGACAATATTGATAAGTTATTGACCTATTGGAATAATGAGCTTTCTTTATCATTATCCTATGAAACATGGAAAATTATTTGGTTAAATAGTATTTCAGGATGGCTACCTGTATCGCTCTATCAAACAAATTCATATATTTTATATAATTGTTTATGGTCACCTTTAAGACTGTTCCAAGCTAAACTCCTTCCCTCCCCTATATGTTGGCATTGTAATTTGCATACTGGTTCGTTAAAACATTTGCTTTTTGAATGCCCTTTTATTGTCAAATTTTGGACTGAAGTTTGGGATGTTATAAAACACATACTTAATATTCAAGATGATTTGACATTCAGCTTAATAATTTGTAAATCTGTTGTTCTTTCTCATAAATTAGTAGACTTAGAATGTAAACTTTTTAATTTTTTAGTATCAGCTGCCTTAAAGTCCATTGCAGCTTGCTGGAAAGATGTTTCATCACTATCTGTTCATGCATGGTGGTCGTGGGTTATTTTTACAAGAAGAGGAGCTCATTTATCTTTGAATGGTGTTATTCATAATTGTGATTCTTTTCATTTATTCTGGAAACCTGTTGATAATTATTTATCTTCTTAGCAAGTTTAATGTTTATTAATAGTTTCTCTATCTTTTGATAGACAGTAGTTCTATTTTAGACTTATTAATAACGTCTGTATATTATCTCTGTTCCCTCCCCCTCCTGTTTTAATTTATTGCAATAATAGACTATATTAGACTGTATTTATTTTGAATTTATTATGATTGTTAAATTCATATATGCATTTTAGGTACTTTTATTGTAATATTTCATTTTTGTCCTGTATGTTTATTATCTGAAAATTCAATAAAATATTTTGAACAACAAAATATCATTGAAAATTGCCCTTAAGCCTGCAAACAACAAGGAGTGTGGCGCTAGGAATTTGTCATCCTCCACAGATAACCTGAGATTAGTCTGGCGAGGAATTGATAATAACAAGTTATTTGTCAATATGTTAACTGCTTTCTCGCCACTTGTCGATACCTGCTTGTCATTTAAAGATCATAATCCCGATGTAATTGGTGCTTTCACCCAATTGTGCGAGGGTACAAAACGGTTGTTGTCAAGGCCTATTACAAAACTTCGAACGGGACCGAGATGGTTTAATAGAGATTGCTCACTAGCCAATAGAAAGCTCCGCAAGGCACTGTCAATGACCCCTAGAGATCGGGCACTCGTTAAATCCCTGAGGCACCATTACAAGACAGTAACCACACGAAGGAAAGATGAAATCCTAAAAAATCATTGGGATAGTTTAGCGTGTAGTGCATCCTCAAAAAAGGGAAACGGCTTTTGGGCAGCAGTTAAAAACATTAGGACATTAGGACATCCCCTGACTGCTATCAGCTGTAATATAACTAGCGACTTATGGGTGGCTCATTTTTCCAAAATCTATTCGGCCCCAATTGGAATAGAGGACTCATATGAATATCATGCGCCTACCCCAATAGATATAACTTTGCTAGAAGTGGAGGATGCAATCCAACAAAGTTTGGGTAATAAAGCGCCGGGCCCTGATGGGTTGCCCATCGATCTTATTAAAAATAAACCAGATTTTTGGGCACCCCTTTTATTAAATGTTTTTAATAATTTAACTTATGATACAATTCCGAGTACGTGGTCCATGAGCATCATTGTACCGATTTTTAAAAAGGGCGATCGTTCTAACCCCAGTTGCTATAGACCTATCTCCCTCATCGACAATACCCTGAAAATCCTGGGAAGGATTCTCTATAACAAGATAAGGTCAAGGCCGAGGGTGATAATATTTTAAGGCCGTGTCAACTGGGGTTTAGAAGTAAAGTAGGCACAGTGGAACAGTGCCTGAACCTAAATCTGATTATTGGCAAGTACACTGTTGCAAAAAAATCTCCTATATATCTCGCCTTCATGGACCTCACCTCTGCGTTTGACCTTGTCAATAGGTCACGCTTATGGTCCATTCTTTTAAAAAAAGGCCTGGATGAAGTTTTAGTTCACTTTTTAGCATATTTGCACAGAGATCTGCACGCCCGGGTGAGGATTAGCCAGGATGGGGATGTATCAAGTGACATTAAAATTGAGAGAGGTGTCAGACAGGGGTGCGTTCTGGCACCTCTTCTTTTTATCCTATATATTAATGATTTGCATGATTCACTAGTAGAACTTACCCACGATGTCTCGAGAATAAATGGTAATACACTCCCCGCCTTATTGTATGCTGATGATGCGGTTTTAATGGCACGCACCCCAAACGCCCTACGTATTTTAGTACGAGGTTTTGTTGATTTTATGGCTGTTTTAGATTTAAGGACTAATTTTAAAAAATCGTTTTTAATGGCTTGTGGTCCGAAAAAGCGCCCTATTAATAAAATTATTGTTAACTCGGAAAGTTTACAAAGCACTTGCACTTTTTTTTTACCTTGGGTTAGTTCACGCCACAAATGGCTCTTGGTCTGATCACGTGGCACATAGCAGAAGTAAGCTGTCACGAAGCATTAATACACTTCTGGGATTACCCCAACCCAAAAGGTATGAAGTAGTTTTAGCTCTTAAGAAAATGTTTAAACTACAGTGTGCTCCCACTGCAACCTATGGAGCAGAAATCTGGGGCTTCACCAAATGCAGTAGTATTCAATGTGAAGAAAACAGACTATGCAGGAAACTCTTGGGAGCACCGATTTCTTCCTCTGTATATGTGTGCCACAAAGAACTGAAACTGCCCTACATTGAAGATTACATTAGGGCTCGTCCGGCACTGTTCTGGGTTGCAATTTGGAATAACACTGCGGCAACTCTCACCAGAGACATAATAACTGACTGCCTTAGATGTGAGAAGGGTGGGGATATACCATGGCTTGCCGCTGTAAAAGAGAGCCTAAAGAGCGTAAACCACCTGCGCATCTTTTAAAATCCAATTCAATCCGAGATAACTAATAAAAAAGTGATACAAGAGGCATTGTATAAAAAGTATAGCGATGAAAGGTACTGGAGAGAGATTAGGAAAACCTCAGTTGTAAGGTATATGTCCATAGAGGACTGCTCTCATTTGCCTGCCAGATACCTTTTAAAACCTATAGGACACTGGGAAAGAGGGTTGCTATTTCGCTTACGGGCAGGTACTATGAAATATTTATTATGCTTCCCTTTGGGCTATAATTCCGATCTTGACGCATTGCCCTGCCCTTGCAACGCACACAGTAACCAAACAATGTTGCACTTTTTATTCTCTTGTAGTTTTTATTCCAAATTCACAAAAGGATTTTTGATACCTTTTTTTAAAAAACGTGCTATTTTCGACTACAGGATAGCCTACACGGAAGTGCTTAAACTGGCGGAAGATGAATTAATTCTCCGCGTTGGATCATTCCTGAAGTCAGCCGTACGGTCACGTAGAACTATGTGTGCCCAATGAAGGTCGTTAGAACTGTATATTATTGTAATGTTATTAAAACCACCCTATCGAATGTTAATATATGACATATCCCGCTAACTATGGTCCATTTTAGTCACTGTTATAAATGTACTGTACCTTTTGCTTTGAATACGGTGCTATGTATGAATTGTTTTTATTGTGCTTTTATGGATATTCCATATTCGAATAAAGATATTTTGATTGATTGATTGATTGATTGATAAAGGCAGAAGGACTATAAGGCTATTAGAACATTCCATCCACTAAGTGTAGAATGTTCTAAATAAAAAGGGAGAAACAGTAAGACAAACATTGGAATGTTGGAGCAGAAGGCTTATACCAGCCATTATAAGCCTGGAGCTACTCCATTGTCTTCAGTGGAGCTCACAATATTCCAATGTACTCATTTAGAACATTCTAACCTTAGTGGGAGAAATGCTCGAATAGCCTTATTGCCCCTCTGACTTGGGCTATACGGGTTGTTAAAGGCTCTCTCCCTCGTCATCTGCGGCTTGGGCCTGTAACTTGGGTTCAGGGCCTTCAACAACTAGTACAGCCCTCAGCAGCAGGCTATAAGGCTATAATATTCTGAAGGAAATAATGGTGCTGTATATTATTAGAGCTGCAACACTTCCACTGATATCAATTCTACTTAGACATATTGAAGAAATATATTTCATAAACAGTATTTAAAAGAAGGAACCAATTCCGGAGAGGTGGATCTAAGATTGAGATTAAATGGATACAATAGTAAACTGTTGAGAATCTCAGACTATCCAGAGCAAAGTGAAGGCACATTCAGTATTTTAATGGTCCAAATATTGTCAAAAGTTAACCACTCGATTGACTCCCAGCTTCTTGGGATAAAAATAGCAAGTTGAGGAGCAGTGGACAGTTGTGGTAGTAGGCCTTAAGTGACTGACATAGAATACACATGGGTCAGATATGATGCCTCAAGCTACAATTAACTATTGTCATTTAGACATTCAAATAACATGGACGGTAAATTCTGAGGAATTCGGAGGTGCTTAATAAAGAGAAGTTCAGTAAATAAGATTAAACGTATACCGCATACTCTGGCATTACCGCATTGCTGGCTCCATGAAGCGGTAATGCCGGAGTATGCGGGATCTCTAGAGCTATAAAGCCTACCCAGATGTGCTCCGGTTAAATAGAATGAGAAGATCAATTGGTTGCCCTCTATTTCGAATTCTAAGGTCTGCAAAACAAACATAAGCAGATTAACCGAGATGTGTTCCGGTTTTTAACTGACGAAGAGATTGGGTATCCGTTTATATTTTTCAATCCGAGCTATTACTAGTGCATTTTATCATACACATGAGGGAGCCTCACCAACTTGAGTGCAGCGGCACTGGTTTATAATTGAATTTTGGATGAGGAAAGAATACTTTAGTCCTGAACAAGGTGGCTTTATACACCGATTACCACCGAAACGCGTTGACGCATTGGTTTTTGTTAAATTTGTGGTGTGGCAGTGGCAATATATACAGGGAAGATTATACCCTGCTAGGTGCTGTCATAATATGTCTCAAATTAACCACTCAAAGGCAAAATTCATTGTCTTGTATAATTTCCTCACTAGGGGGTCTGTTTATTATATATTTTTTTATTTGTACTCACTGAGTTAGTCAGGAGTCTTTCTCATTTCTTATTTTGTGTTTTTTAAATGATGTTACATAATATGTACTGTAATTTTAATGTATTTTTATGAATTGATGTGAATAATTTTTATATATGATGTATTAAAACTTGTGCATAAGTACTTTCACACTTCGAGCAGAGTGTTTCAAATTTTTAAATATTGAATATTGTGGTGTTTGATGTTGAGTGCCTGATATAAGTGTTTAGAGTGCTACTATTCCTAGATAGGAATAGGTTGACCTGTTCCGGAGGGAATCTCGGGCCATATTAGCAAGAAGCTGCGATAAACATCGCAGAGCGCGCTTAGCGCGAAAATAATTATCGCCTGATATCGCTGATATATATCGCCACGCTAATGCTGTATTAGCAACAGTTAGCACCATGGCGATACATAATCCAGCGATAGCGGGAGAAATGGGCCAACATCGCTACAAAACCAGCGATGTTGCATGGGGGACGGGGGAAACCTTGCTGATACGACCCTGTGGTCGTATCAGCAGAATCCACCCCCCCATGTTAAGTATGCACAAGTCAGGTTTTGGGCAGGTGTTAAAGATCCAGCGATGACCCCGGTTAGCGCGACTTTTAACGTCGCTAACCGGGGCCAGGGCCTCATTGCTAATAGGCGATAGGCCTGTTAGCGGCTGTTTTCCTGGTCTTGTGGTCGGGAACGCCTACTTTGCATGTCATTAGCGATAAATATCGCTGACATGCAAAGTGGCACCCAACACGCTCGCTTTCGCGGGAAAGCTGTCGCTAACAACTGTTAGCGACAGCTTGCTGATCGGGCGATAATAATATCGCCGCTTTAGCGGCAAAAGGTGCCGCTAAAGCGGCGATATTGCCCTTGCTAATATGCCCCCTCGTTTTATAACTATTTAGCACTCAAACAGTAACAAAGTAAAAACAAAACACAAGAAAAATCTCAATATTTTTTTGAAAAATAGAGAAAGTTTTAAGAAATAAAATGACACTAAAACAACACAAATCCAATATGTAGAACCGGAGTTATGACTTTAGATTTTCAGGTAGAAATAGTAGCGCCACTCACATTATCGGATCATGTATGACCAGGTCACCATCACAAGTTCAAGCCGATCTCGATGGACCACTGGCATGGATACAGGCACCAGATTTTTTTCCCAATGGAAAGTTTACCTTCTCACACAGTGCAGCTTCATGTGAGGAGCCTCAGATGGAGCTTAACGTTAGTGGGAGCCTTCAGGAGACTTTTGTCAGCGTGAAGAACAGGTTGTCGTAAGAGCTTCATGTTGGCGGGAGATGTTGGCAGTCATTGCTGAAGTAAAGAGCAGGTTACCGTTGCAGCTCTGTGTTGGCAGGGGACATGGGCTGCCATTTGCGAAGAGCACAGAAATTCTGGATTTTTGCCCGGAGTCCAGTTCTTGTAGTTTTGAAGTAGGAGGAGTACACTCTGACACTATACAAGTGTCCAGGGCCTGAGGAGGTGCCTAATGGTGGTCAGGACTCACTCCAGCAGAGGTCAGCATCAGGGTCTAGACAGGTCCAATTGGTGCTGGTCAACTCGGCAAATGCACTGGAGGCTTCTGAAAGCTTCTTGTATCCCTGTAGCTCAAATAGGAGGTCAGCCAACTGAACCTTGGAGTAACCTGTGGGACCTGTATCTCAGGGTAAGCAGGTCCAGTCTTCCTTCTTCAGACAGTAGGACAGTCCTTCTTCTGAATCTTCACAGGTCCAGGAGTTTTCTGATGAGAGGTTCTGGCCGTGTTACTTTTGCACCCAGTGCCAGGCTGTGTGTGAGGGTCGCTCTCTTTGGCTACGACTAAATTAATTCTGGTCAGTTCTTTTCTTTCCAATGAGTCTGGCTCCAAACTGTGTAAGATAACAAAGGACAGGGAAGTCCAGCTGTAGGCTGCATTTGCCTGTGACAAGGCAGGCAGCTTCAGAAGTCAGGAATGGGGGCAGGCACAGCCCTCAGGCTACTCTTTGAAGGTTAGGGAGAGCTGAGTGCAGACCCCACAAGACATCCTGCTCAGAAGAGAAATACTCTCCCCACACTCAAGGCCCTTTTGCCCCTGTCCAGAAGGAATACACATCACAAAACAGGAGAGCCTTAATAGTCATGTGATTTTAGATACTGTCAGAAAGGCACATTTGGTTTAGGGGAAAAATGCCAACTTTCTAAAAGTGAAAAGAAAAACTAGGGACTGTCCCCTAGACACAAGGTGCACTACTGTTAATCACTCAAAGAGTGTGTACTATTTACATTCAAATAAAAAACAAGCTTAAACACTGTATATTCCAAATTGAGACGAAAAGCAACATTCCAATGTACAAAAGTTTATCATTGAATCATCACTGAAGCGCTGAGTAAGGCTCATTCGTATTTTATTTTTCAAACGCAGACATATCACGGGGAAGTCTGTTCCACATGGGTTAGTTGGTATTCAAACTGTTCCCACGTTGATAAAACAAGTCCCAATGCATTTCGGGCATAGACAATAGCCCTTCATCAGGGGAATCTCCAAACAACGCGGTCTGGGGGAGAGCCACCGTCTGAACAATCGCCGTGTACACGGGAGTGTGTCGAACGAAACTCTACTTAGTGAGAGAGCACGGTCAGCCTTGTACGTCGCCTGCTCCAAAAACCGGTGCTCAGGACTGTAGTGAGGAGAGGTGGAAGCCTCTCCACCGGAAAAACAAGTGATTAACAGTAGTGCACATTGTGTCTAGGGCATAGGCCCTGGTTTTTCTTTTCTCTTTGAACCGGGTGGCTGGACGGTGCCTCCTCAGAGGGTGCACACTTTAGAAATTCAATTAGTTTCCTCTGTATACATTGAATTACTTTTTTGTTCACTTGAGTGCAACACAGCTGTCTTTTTACTTTTCAAATTTCTAAAAGTGCCATTTTTAGAACTGTAACTTTTAGGGGCATATCAGCAAGGGCCGGAGTTAAAATTATCGCCGCTTTAGCGTCCGTTTTCGGACGAAAAGCGGCGATAATTTTAACGCCCTATTAGCAAGGACACGCTAACGCGTGAATCCATGCTTCTTCGCCCTTTCTCTTATCGCCCAGCTTTGCATCTCTAATGAGATGCAAAGTGGGCATTCCTCCCCAGAATAACGGGAGAAATGTCGCTAAGCGACATTTCTCCTATTATCAAGCCTCACGCAAAGAAGCATAGCGACAAGAAAAGTAGCGATAACTTCTGTTATCGCTACTTTCCTTACGCCTGCTTTGAAACTGACTTAGCCATGATATCCTATGGAAGGTGGATATCATGGCTAAGTATGTGTAGCCCTATCAGCAAGCTATCGCCAAAAGTTGTGCGATTATCGCTGGATTTCCAGCGATAATCGCACAGTTGGCAGCTTGCGCTCTGAATTTTATCACTTTGGAGATAAGCGCTGATAGCACGCTATCTCCGCGATAAAATTCAGAGTTGGCCGGCGATAATTATCCTCACGCTAAGAGCGCTGAGCGATAATTATCGCCAGCCCTTGCTGATATGCCCCTTAGTGTATTAAGGTAACCTATTGTTAGTCTATGGGACACCTATCCTTGCTGTAGTGAAAAGCGTCTTTAAAAATTCTTCACTGCCATGACATGTAAAACTTAAGAACACATGTCTGACTTTTTTAATACAATGCACCCTGCCCTATGACCCTTAGGGCCTACCTTAGGGGTAACATATAGGTAATAAAAAGGAAGGTTTAGGCCTGGCAAATGGTTTATTTTGCCAGTTCTAAATGTAAGTTTAAACTACACTATAGTCCTGCTGTTGAAGTCCTGAGATATGTTTTACAGGGCTACTTTAGTGGGTGGTACAAAAAATGCTGATGTTCTCTAGTAGCATTTAATCTACATGCCTTGGCCACATGTACTGCCATATACTAGGGACTTACAAGTCAATTAAATGTACCAACCGGGTGTAAACCAATTTTACCATGTTTGGAAAGGAGAGCACAAGTACTTTACCACTGGTGCAGAGTCCTAAAAGCCAGCAAAAATGGCTTCAGCAAAGGAAGGCAAAAATCTGGGATGACCCTGTATAAAGGGACAGGTCATTTTGTGAACCAGATACAAATGTATAATTTATGGTGTGAACTAATGTTACAATCATCAAATATTTTCTCTTTTGGATATCCTTTTTTAATTATATATGTTATTTTTTTTATGTATGTGTTTCAAATATAAATGCACATTTATTAATGTCCTTATGCCTTGTAATGTAATAATCCAGCTTGCTTGAATATATTCATGCTTTTTTCTGTATGGTCCAAATTGTTTTTTGACTAATTGTTTTAAATAATGAACAAGGCTTCAGAGAAATTGATATCTTGTATTCTCAATGACTGTTTTAAAACAATAGGCAGGGTTTCATAGATTGTAAGTAACTTAATGGTTAGAATGGCTTTGCTAATAATTGTTCAACAATGTTCAGATAGTATACATATATTACAACAGAGCGTTATTAGATAGAGAAGAAACTTGTACCAAAGATTTGAGACAGAGGGTCAGACAGAAACTGTAATTATGTTCCCTTGCGGAAGACTATAAGGAAAGTACACCCAGCCTTACTCAGTTTATCTGCCCACTTGCAGATGCAGGCTGGAACTGCCACTGCTGATTCTTTGCTAGACATTGGTTCACTTATTCAGAAAAAGTATACAGGTATGAACCATATATGAAACTCGAATAGGTCTCTTTTGGTGCTACGTTTAGCTTAGATAGCCAACAAGAAAAAGTGATAGGGATATTGATGTAAACAAGCTCTATGATACCATCAAAATGTTATAATATTTGTTATTATCCTTCCTTCTGTGTATCGTTGCCACTATCTTATATTTACAGTAGTTACTATTCCTACTGTGTGTACTAGGATAGGATTTTCATTTTAATAAATCTTGAAAATATGTTCCTGGTTTCTTAGTGTTCTTCAGTGTGCCTGTTCATTATGGAAGAGGGTTTTAGTATCCAATAGCTAGCCCTGTGAAATCTCACAGGACTGATTGTCACCTAGAATACACCATACTCAAGTAATGCTCAGTGGTTAGCGGGGTGGTTGCAGTCCACTGGGTCCTCTGACCCACATTGGCATACTGACTAAGGGGCTTATTTACAAGGAATTAATGTATGGCAGGGCTGCAAGTCATATTGCTGTGCTGCCCTACGTGAATTTGAAAGGGTAGGAATGCACTGTATTTACACGATGCAGTGCATTCCTGTCCTCTCTGCCTGCACACAATCGGCAGCCGAGCGTCAACGCAGGCACCCTTGCACTGTGGTGCAAGGGTGTGTGTTGTTGGGAGGATTGTTTTTGTGCAGGACGAGGCAGCTTTCTGCAAAAAAAAATAATCCAGAGAGGCATTTTCCTCATTCTATTTGTGCTGGATGCAGCACATGTGGAAGGAGGAAAAACGTGGAGAAATGTAAACATTTCTCCTCATTATGCCTGCTCTATGGAGGAGCCAGGTTTTGGCGCTGCCCCAGGTTTATGAGCTATTGTAAATCTGGGGCAGCGTCAAAGTCCATGGGGGTTGCGTGAGAAAACCCACAGCAACACTCATGGAATGCCTCTATGATGCAGAGTAAGGCAAGGCAGCGACTTGCGCTGCTTTGCCTTACTCCATATGTCCAAGGCCATGAAAAGCCATGGAGGGTGGCTCAGGTGGCCTTGTAGATATGGCTAAGCCCTGTGCACCACCAGAACATCTGAAAAGGACGTTCCAGCCACACACAGGGCTTGTAGATGAGCCCCTAAGTCCTTAGTTGCCAAGGATCTACAGAATCTATTTCCAGACATGTTCTAGAGAGAAATCTAAAACATATATCACCTATTAGCACACAAGTTGCATCGCAAATTACATTCTCAATCATGAGCCAGTCAATTTGCTCAAGCCTGGTTTTGGAATAGGAAAACTACATTTGACTCACAATCCTGTGTTCAGGGTGCAGTGTTACAAAGATTGTATATTAAATTATACTATTTAAGACAGAATAGCAAAGGAATTCAAAAAATTATAAACATATTTATAAGAAATAATTACAATTAGGTCCATTTTTTCTAAAGACGACCCTAATTTTCCTCAACAGTCCTGGTTTTTCACCATCTGTCCCGGCTAATCTCAGCAAATGTAATAGATGTACTGGTTTTCACAGAGGGTTGAACTGAACGTAGAGTGAGGTAAGTTGTCCTGTTTTTTTAGAGACAATTAGCAGCCTTTAGCAAAAATCAATTTAATAAACACAAATGATACCGTGTGTAAAACGACTGTGCCACTTGGTCAATGGAAAATTGACGTCCTACCTCTATGTTCGTGGAATGTCCCAATGTTTGTTTCTCAAAATGTGGTCACCCTTATTTAATCTGTCCATTCTCTTCCCTACTCAAACATCTGACATCACAGTTAAAGTCACATGTTACTCCCAGGTTCTCCAAAGTACATTGTATATGGAAACTGTTCCTTTTACTCCATACATAGCCAAGGAGATATACTTTATTATATCTCCCCCTTGGTGAACTAGTCTCCTCTACCCTGCTTGCATCTGTCACAGTAAGTATTTGAATGAGGGCTTTAAATTACTTGTCCTTATCCCTTACCTGTCCTGCATTTAGAACTCTTAAAATCAATAACAACATCAAAAAGTCCCTTCACAATTTCTGATCCAAACCATGCACTGGTTCACTGCACAACCATTTTGAGGTGGACCTTAGGAAGGCTCTGACTCCCCAACAACATCAGGGACAGAAATTAAATAAATAGCAAATACTATTGATTATTGCTGGGTCTAGGAGTCGCCTCAGATTGGGGTAAAGGGATAATGATCTGCTTTTGATAATAGCATTCATTCACTGTTCATGAACCAGGTGCATGATTGTGCCATAGCCTTTGCTGGTAATGCAAAGGGTTGTGTAATGTTGCTTCAAGGCAGGAGGTTTAAAATATTTATCTCTGAAAATGGATAGCTTATTTCACCTTCTGGTGGCCCCAGATCTTTAATCACCAGTCAATTTCTAGGTGACTGCATAAGTATTCAGCCATTCGATTCTGTTTTCATCTGCTTTTTTAGTGTCTAAGCACCAAGACACCTTTTGTTATGGTGCACTTAATAAATTTAAAAGCCACTTTCATCAATAGTGACAACACTGCCTGCTCCTTCTGGTTTAAGCTGTTAGAAATTTACAGCTCACATGTTGCGAATAGCTATCACCTACCGTGGGCAGGCAATAACCATTTCAAGCTAGAGGACGATGCAGTTGTGCACAGCCTTTGAGTTGTGGGCGAGAGGAGTCCCATTACTGCCTCCAAAGCGTCCAGTAGTGTACAGCATGGACACTAAAATTTGTATTTGAAATTCCAATGCACCTGGGTCTGATTCGCATAGGGAAATCTGTGCTTAGAATAGAATGACTTTTACTGCTGTGCATACATTTCTGAATGGGGGTTTGTGAATTGCCAGTTGACATATGCTGCATGTATTTGCTAGCAGTATTCTTCGGTATCGTTGCAAATGGCTTTGTTAACCAGGCATTCATATTTCAGTTGTTTGACAGAAGCACGCATGGCTAACCCACGTGTGCTTCAACAACGCTGTCAAAAATACAAATGTGTCTTCCAGGTTGGCTACTTGATTTTACTTGTATCTATGGTACCAATTTTTTCTTTTTAGAATTCACAATGCTAATTGTTTCTCATTATTCTGCTTAATGGTTTTAACTTCTGATGTATTCCCCTCCCCCACCTCTTCTTCCCCCCCTCTTTTCTTTCTTTTCATTTCGTTTCTCTTAAAATTAAAAAATGTTAAAATGCTTTTACTCTATGTACAGGTTTTTCCTTCCGAGGGTTTTATTAGCCTTGTAGTCATATATTTATTTTACTTCTATTTTCATGCTACATGACTATGTACTGATGTTTTACTTTGTTTATTATCTCAATAAAGCATTCTAAACTTAAAAAAATACAAATGTGTCTTAACCATGCATTCCTTTACTATGCATGCCATCATGAAGCATGGCTTTACAAAGCATTCTGTTGTAAATGCATGCTTGGTAAAGTTATTTGTGTAGTAACGTTCACATCCCAGTCCCCCCACCCTGAGCCCTAAAAACAAGCCCCCAACCATGCAATGCACCCCGCTCTAGCCCTAACACTACCCCGACCCTAAAACCTGGCCCCCAGCCAAAAAAATAACCTTGACCCCAGCCACCTGCCCTGAGCCCTAAAATGGCCCCAGCCCAAAAAACTAACCCAACCACTGCCCCCCCGCCCTGAGCCCTAAAACGATCCCCAGCCCACAAAACGACCCCGACCCAGCCCCCGCCCTGAGCCCTAAAATGGAACCAAGCCCTGAAAACTGCCCCTTCCCCCTGCCCTGACCCCTAAAACTACCCCGCTGAAAACTACCCCCTGCTCACTTAAAACTACTCCCTCATCCCTACTTACCATGCCGTAATCTCCTCTCAAGTCCAATCCTTCCTGTCCCTATCCCCGCCCATCCAATCTCTTCAACTTGACCGCTGACTGCTGTTTGCCTAAAACACGAATATGCTTGGTTAAGGCATGTGCGTGGTTAAAGCAAGCAGTGCTGCTTAGCCCGCGTGGTTAATGAAGTTTCCCTCATATTTTATGTTGCTGATGTAGGTCTGCAACATAGCTACTGCCTATTGCCTAGTAAACATTTCTGGTGCAGCATGGAGAAAAGGCCTGGTCTGATACACCTTAGAAACTGTTGATGAAAGCTATTCGCAACATGTGAGCTGTAAATTTCTAACAGCTTAAACCAGAAGGAGCAGGCAGTGTTGTCACTATTGATGAAAGTGGCTTTTAAATTTATTAAGTGCACCATTTCAAAAGGTGTCTTGGTGCTTAGACACTAAAAAAGCAGATGAAAACAGAATCGAATGGCTGAATACTTATGCGGTCACCTAGAAATTGACTGGTGATTAAAGATCTGGGGCCACCAGAAGGTGAAATAAGCTATCCATTTTCAGAGATAAAAATTTGAAACCTCCTGCCTTAAACACTGAAGCATATGCAGAGTAGGCGTTCCCATGCAAAAACTCACGATAACACCACTTCGCGATATTCTCAACGAACAGCCAGTTCGGCAATGCGGTCCGAAAACAGGCGATAAGGCACGTCAGCAACAGGGACTTAAGACCTGCTGTTTTCTGGTCTTAAGTAGGACGAAAACCTGCAGTATAAAGGGAGCCCAGCCCAGAGCCACATCTGAAGACCAACAGATGCCATGGAGCTACTAATCATGCAGCTTGGAGACCCTAGAGGGCCACAACACCCCCCACCCCCACCCCCAGGACCACCCCCCGCCCCGGACTACCACCGAGGCAGCGCAGAACAAGACAGCAGTCCTTCCAAAAACTGTAGTTCCTCCAGCTTCCTCCATGGTGCTTCTCAGTTGTTTGAGTTTTATTTTTATTCTTTTTTTTTTTGCAGCTTTTATGGTGATTTTTCCCACCTGACGTGGGAATAGCAAGCCTGGCGCTGCTTATCGCTGATATTTTTATCGCTGTTGGGCCCATCGCCACTTTTTTCACGTTCAGGTTTCCTTTTTTATCGGCGTCCCGGTAATTTTAACGCGGACATTTGGCGCGTTATCGGGAAACTATCACCTGTTGCCGGCGTGTTGAGAATACGCCGTTAACACGGCGTTGGTTTCCCGCGATAGACGGCGTTATGTAAAATTGCGTTATCCTAGGTTGGTGATAATTATCGCCCGTTCTTGAGAATATCCCCCTTTGTGTTTTCACAATCCCTATGATTTCAGTAATATAACATTGATGGCAGCACCCCCCACTCTGAAAACTGTTCCAACACCATTGACTATAGCACGCACATGCACTAGTGCACCACTGGTTCAAACGTTGAACGTGGTGCTAAGCAGCCTTTACCCATGGCTATTTTGTTTACAGTGCTTAGAAGAAAGTCAGAAGTAAAATCATAGCCCTCCACATGAAAATACATGTATTTTCTATCACCATGAATAAATACTAAGCAGAGATAATGAATCCGGCTAAAAAATAAAACAAAAATTTGCAAAATGCTGTTTGTGCTTTTATTAAAAGTGTTCAAGGAAATGCGAAGAAAAAGGCAGGCATTTGCTGGTCACCTTGTGAGGCTTTGTGTTCACTGCAATGACATGCAAAGGAGCATAAATGAACTTATTTTCTGAAAGGAAATACATAACAATTTTTGATGTGATGTATGCCATGACATTTTGAAAGATTATTCTAAATCTCTTTGTGCTGACTTTCAAAGCCCTTGCCAGCCCATGCCAATCACGGTTTCCCATCACCGCCGGGATATTAATAATAACGTTATCATCTGGACAAGCCACTGAGCCTGTGGTTAATTGGGGATGCTTGTCAGTTGCCCTTTTCCTAAATGCATTTCCCCAGCCAATTGCTGCTGAACGTTTATGAATCATCCCAATCTTTCTAGCGTTTGCCTGTCCTCACCATGAATATCTTCCCATAATTCCCTTGTTCAAATACACACTTTCCCACTTTGCATTCTAAGCTTGCTTCTGTGTAAGAATATTAGAAAAAATAACTATTTTTGTGGCATTGTTTTCATGCTTATATTTTGAAGTTCCAAATATATTCTTTTTTTTTTTTAGACATACCGAGCTCAAGCAGGAGCGAAGAGAAGGTAATGGCATTGCTTATTTTTAAGTATTACTTCCTTGTGTTAATCGAGACGGGACAGGAGGACGCCTCCATAAAGGTAGGTAAAGCCTTCGATTGCCACCTAGTGGTAGTGCACAATTACTGCATAGATCCAAAGCATTTCCTTTTCAGAGTATGGGGGCGCTCTTGATGGCTAGTTTACATATTGCCTGAAGTTGCGAAGATACTCACACCACTCCTAAACAGGTAATTCACACATGACATGGCACTCTGTCTAGAGTGCGAACCCCAGACTTCCAGTAAATGCAGGATAAATGGATTATGAATTTGATTTCTGTAAATTACAAGTATTGAAGTATTTATTGAGAATAAGAGGAATTAATTACATGTAAGAATAATTAGGTTGCAATGGCTCCATTAAATATTCAGGTTATTAATTACAATTCGTTTGACGCAGACGATAGGGCCCGATGTACACACTCAAAAAATCATGAACACCATATTACAGAGATTTAACACACAAAAATCAAGGTGCACCTGTAAATCGCCTCGAAATTCAGGGCTTACGAACGGAAATGTATAATTTTGCATACATTATTATTCCCTATTATGAGTCTGATGACACGTGGACGGAATAGTTACGATAGGTGTTGCAAACAGACCAGATAGACGATGATCCGGAGACAGGGCACTCCTAATTAGTGCCTAAATTACGTGCGCTTTAGAGACTTTGCCAGTTTAGTGTTAATGAAATAGCACGATGCCGCAAGTATTTTTGTTCTCACTTAATTTTCATGACAACTATTTTTCCATGAATGATCAGTCCTTAATTTGAGCCAGTGGTTTCCGGTGCTGGGCACCGACATCTAATTGTCAACACTGGCGCTTACAATGGTTTGCCAGATGGTGGCACTGTTTATTTAATTTAGAGATTAGCACAATAACAGTTGTTTGTCAATGCAATACACCTTAAAAATGACTAGTACCTGCCCCAAAACCACTCTTATAACTTTGGGGGGCTGGAATAGTCTGAATTGCCACCTTTGATGGAGTGCAATAGCTAGTAGTTGTGGTGGTACTGTCATTGGTACCGCTGACAAGGGCAATGGGTGGTGCACATCACAAGAGGCCCGGTACATATTTTTTCCACAAATTAAGCACTGTTGAACGATATTTTCCTCATACAGCCCCCTCGACCTGCAAACAAGAGGAAATCTGTTGTTCATAATGTGTGACACAGTGGACAAGAAGGGACCAAAGATGCTGAAACTAGGGATGCGGCAGGTGCTACAGCGCCCCCAGACCTGGGGGCAGATGGGAGAGATAAAGAGGCCTTTCAATGAGGTTTCATTTCGTACAGCATTAGCTGCTTGTTCATGTAGGTGAACAGTTAATGGCAATTAGAAGGAGCTCAGAGAACACCTTTCAAAACACCACCAAATTTGTTTGCCATGTGTATCTAAATTTACATTATGTGGCTTCAAAGAGATGCCATTTGCTAGCAAACTTGTCACTCTTGAGACTGCGTTCTATGGAGAATGAAAGAATGAGGTATAGGAAAGGCACCAATATAAGTAAAAAATAGTTTATTTTCAAAGTTTACAAATATTAAACAAGAAGTTTCAAAGTATTGTGAGAAAACAGAGCAATACACATTTATGTAATCTTTGTGTGCATAAATGGAAAAAAAACCCTCCTATTTATTAATGGACTCTTAACTATCTCCTTTTTGGAGTAAAAATTGAAATATGATTAAGAGCATTGCATCATAATGCACCATTGTACCACATTTTCACAAAGAAATGTCTTTGACTGCCATCGTATCCACTTACTCCACTACAACAAACACATACTATCCCTATAAACGTTGTCTGCTGCATGTGCTCATTCTGTAATGTAAGTATGCCTCATTTATGAGGCCCCTTGCTCCGCCGGAACGTCACTTTTTGTGATGTTCTGTGGCACAGGAGACTACTCCATATTTACGAGGCAGCACTAAGCCACAATTTTTGGCTTAATGCTGCCTCTTAAATATCGGTCCCTTTAGTGCAGTTTTTTGCGTTAAAGAGGCGTGCAATGGGTGTTGCTGGGGGAGTTCCCAGCAACATCCATGGCTTTTTGACACTGCCTCAGATTTACGAGAAAGCACAATGAGGAGAAATATCTTTATTTCTTCTAGTTTTTCCTTTTTCTATGTTTGTTGCATTCTGCATCACACATAGAGAGAGGAAAAAACCTCTTGTGATCATCCCCGCAAAGGTGCAAAGGTGCCCGCATTGGTGCACGGCAGCCCATTGTGCGCCAGCCCAGGGGAATAGGACCGGAATGCGCCCTATCTGACAGATATGGCACATTCCTGCCATTTTCTTTTGCCGTAGGGCGGCACAGCAGGAAGGCCTGCGGCGATGCCCTACGGCAAAACCTCATAAATGAGGCCCAGTGTTTTTTAGAACCCCAAGAATTTTAGTGAGTTGATGCCTCTCACCAGCACCCGAAGTTAAAAATTGTTCCAGCACCACTGGCAGGGGCAAAATATGCTTCTTGTCCATAGCTCCACACCTTTACGATGTTCAAGATCAAGAAGTAATAGTAATTCCCTTACACTGAGATGAAGGTGCTTTCAGCTGGCATTTTTTTACCTGAGTATGGATTACTCCATGCCCAAAGAAGTGGCTCATCTTCTTTACTAAAACCGGATATCAACACGGTACACATTCTACTAATGCAAGTGGAGAAAGATACAAGCATGTTACTGTACGTTTATATCACACCCATGTATGACTAATTGCATTTAATGATAACTTTTTATTTTTTATTAATTGAATGGCATTTCACCCAAAAATACTATTTAATCTGGGTATGGATTTTCCCCTGTAAAAAGCAGTGACTCAGCAGCTCTGTTATCCGCATTGGAATATTAAAAAACAGGGTTGGCTCCTCCGTAATGGTGGAGGAGCGTCGTCCCACAGCAGACAATAAATAAAATGATAATAACGCAATCTTATTATCATTTTGTTTATGCTGTCTGAGCCCAATACAAATATATCGGATGGGGCTGGGCCGAGCATGTCAGGGAGGAGTAATGTGCACTCATAAGTGCGCATGTGTGTTTGGCCGGCCGTCCCAGCCTGGCTAAATCCAAATGTGTACTTATGTTTCTCCAACCTGGCTGTGCTACACAAAACAGCACAGGCTCCAATGCACCGTCTGAGTGGCAAACAAGGCCGCTCAGACCAATCCTGGCACTGTGAGAGCAGCACCTGGATTGGGCGCGGAGCCTGTGCGGTGAAGGCCCATACCCTTCCGGCCTTCAGCTGCCGAGAGGAATGGCTATGCAGGCGTCAGCGGGAGCGGAGCAGAGCGGGCAGCAGGTACGTCTTTTTTTTTATTATTCTAATATTTTATTGCTCCCCCCTCTCCAAACCGCTGCCCTCTCCACCCGTGGCCACCCTACCACTTTAGGTAGGCGGTGGCCACCACTGTTTAAAAAAGGCAGGCAGTTAACAAAAATGGCTGAGGAAACATGGATGGGCTTTTGAGATCGCAATGATGTTCACACACAAACTTGTGTGCTATAAAATACTATAAAATGCATTTATTTTAGGGTTCTTAGTTATAAATAAAGGTCCCATTTGCGAAATCTTATCTTCGAGTGGTCTTCCCCAAACTTTTGCCTTACTCCTTCATTTTTGTGCACTTTACCAGTGCTGAAGAGCATGTGCTCACTCCTTATCAACATTGTAACATTGACTTATCCCCGATTGGCATATTTAATTTACTTATAAGTCCCTAGTAAAGTGGTACTACCAGTACCCAGGGCCTGTAAATGAATTGCTGCTATTGGGCCTGCAACACTTGCTGTGCCACCCACTTAAGTAGCCTTGCAAACCTTTCTCAGGCCTACAATTGTAGCCTGTGTGTGAGGTTGTAAACTGCCATTTTGACCTGGCAAAATCAAGGTTTTGCCAGACCTAAACCTTCCTTTTTAGTTCATAAAAGTCACCCCTATGGTAGACCCTAAACAGCCCACATGTACATTTAAGTTTTACATGTCCTGATAGTGAAAAACTCTTACATTCGTGTTCGGTATCTCAAGGCCTAACTCTCCCATATGATAACATTGAGGTTACCCTGATACATTAAATAAGAATAACTTCCAAATGGGAACAGGTAAACAGTTCATGTTTGGTGTCTTTGGAATTGTGATGAAACATCCTTTTTTATGGTAAAGTTAGATTTCCAATTAGAATTTTGAAAACGCCCCTTCCTTAGCTATTTAGTACCTACAGCCTTTCTCTGGGCCACATTACTAGGTATCGTTGGCAGTTGGTCTTTCTGTATTCCTCCTAGGCAGCCACACTCAATAGAGAGCTTAGGTGTGCTTGGATGGTCCATCACTGGCAGGATGGGGGCAGAGCTGGGCACAGCCCCACTTAGACCTGAAAGGCTATGTTCTGAATTCACGCAGAGGATTGCATATCCCCTGTAATTAGTCTGGAGCCAGGGTAGGGGAGGCAGGAGACCTAGGCACTTCAAAGGGAAATTCCTTAAAGCTCCTCCCACTTCAAAAAAGGTACCATGTATACATATTGGGCCTCAGACATCAACTCTCCTGTACTCTTCTGGACCTGTGGAAGACTCTGCCAGGAAGAAGGATTGCTGACCTGCTGAAAGACTGCCACTCTGCTGGACTGAAGGACAGCTGCCCTGTTGTGCTGCCCTGCTGCCCTCTTGCCTGATGAGAATGACAGGACCTGCAGCCTGTACCCAGGACCACCAGAGTGACTCCAAGGGATAGTCTCTTGTAACCAGCACCTGGACTCTGCAACATGGTGCCATCCCAGTCCTGGACTCTTGGATGTGGGCATGAAGGTGGCCTGCCAACCCCTCTGTGGACCTAGCAGGACCAAAGCATCTCCTCTGCTGCGCAACTCCAAGCATAACCGAAGCATCGCCTCTGCTGCATGGGCTTTCCTGGTGTAAGGACTTTGCATCGCATTCACAGCCCACAACCACATCAGAACCACTGGTGTGCAATGCATCCCTGACACAGGCCCTTGCATCACAAGCCCCTCATTGATGGCATCCCTGACTGTGCAGGAATCCTCATTACAAGTCCCACAGTTTCTTCGGAACCAATCATTGAGTGACGCATCCTCAACGCAGGACTTCACATCACAAGCTCCCTCATGGACTACCACCTTGACGACCATGCAGGAGCTCGCACCGCAGCTCCTCAGAACTAACACTGCATGATGCCTCTCTGACCAGGACCTTGCATCGCCTCAGCTGTGTGATGTGTCCTCGATCCGGGACCTTGCAACACTGCAACCAGGATTTAAGATACTCTTGTTACGCTGGCCTAACGGTGTCTTTTAACCGGCCCACACTCCATCACCGTCAGCCTGAACTTGTGACTTTGTCCAGGTCTAGCTCGATCAGGTAACCACAGTTGGCACTTTGTGCTTTTTTGCGCTTTGTTCACTGAGAACTTTAAAATTGCATATCTCTGGTTCTACTGATTGGATATTTGGCATTTTGGTCTTGTTGTGTTTTTTATTACTGTTTGAAAAGCTGCATAAATACTTTACACTTCCCTCTAAGTTAAGCCTGACTGCTCTGTGCCAAGCTACCAGAGGGTTGAGCACAGGATAATTAAGGGTTTGCATTTGTCACCCTGACAAGGATTGCAGTTTCTGCTTGAATAGGTTTTCGGCCCACTCAACCAGTAACCCAGTGGTTCCCAAACTGTGTGCCATGGCTCCCTGGGGCGCAATCAAAACTAGCCAGGGGAGCCAAACACCAAGCACTATAATGCATTCAATGTTAAAGGGTATTTTCGACTTCAGTTAAACTAATTAGACTTAAACGCATGATGTCGATTTGTAAGTGACAAGCCTAAAGCTGGAAACATAGTGTGTAATTGATGGCATTTCGAGGGAGATGACGTCCATATTTCACTGGATCCTCACGTTCCAAATCTCCCAAAGTAAGTAGAAGACACCCAATTTATTTTGTTAGACTCGTTGATAGTTTAATTTTTTCCCAAATGCATTTTACATCAATGCAAGTTATCAGGAAGGTAAAGTTGCCCTGTCTCTCAAACACAGTAAGTGTTATTATATGTATTGACATGTGTACTTGAACCATAGGTATTTCCAGTTCACATTTCTTCCAGTACACACACATTTCCAGACAGGCCTGTTCTCTTCATGAGCACAGGGAAGTAAAGCATCATGAATGACAATAAGGCAACATTTGGAAGCAAGAAAGAGGGATGTTAAAAAAAATTCTGAGGAATTTATTTGGCTTGCATTCAATTGGAGCCATTTTTAGGGAGTAGACAGCTAAAATAAAGCAGTATGTGGTTTCAAAAAATAGTAAGTCGCCCTGCTGAGACAGGTGTGTTGGCACATGTGACATGGGTAGAAATGGAAGTGCATGCAAATATTCTTCAAGCGCAGAAACACTTTGCCAATGGGACCTACTTGCATAGGGGTGCTATCTAGTACTCTAAGGGGCATATTCTCAAGGACTTATCGCCGATTTATCGGCACTTTAGCGCCGCAAAAGTGGCGATAGATTTATTGCCCTATTCCCAAGCTGGTGCAAACTGCTGATATCGCCAGTTTACCAGCGATAGCTGCCGCAAAAAACATCGCCACAGATGAGTGCGACAACTAACGCTAATGATATGCAGAGTAGGCGTTCCGTGCAAAAACATACGAAAACACCACTTCGCGAGATTCTCAACGACCAGTCAGATCTGCGATGCGAACCAAGAACAGGCGATAAGGCGCTTTAGCAGCAGGGATTTAACACCTGCCTTTTACTGGTGTTAAGCAGGACGACCAACTCCAGTAGAAAGGGAGCCCAGCCCAGAGCCACATCTGAAGACCAACAGATGCCATGGAGACACTGATCATGCAGCTCGGAGACCCAAGAGGGCCACAACACCCACCGCCACCACCCCCAGGCCCCCCCCACCTGGATTACCACCTAGGCAGTGCAGGACAGCGGACAACCCTAAAACGTACCAGCCCCAGAGACTCAACACCAGAGGAAGCCATTGGCCAACACAGGCTCAAAAGGACAACCATCCTCCGCATCCTGACCCACATTACCTACAGGCTGACGGTACCAACACAGCGGACAACCTACATCCCCCGCAGACAAAGCTGCTGGCTGTTCTGCACCTGTTGGCCCCTGGTACCTTCCAACCAACAACTGCCCGAGTCGGAGGAGTCACACAGCCAGCCCCATCAAACTCCCTCACACATGTCATGGATGCATGTCCACAAAAGCAACGGCGGGCCCCTGTATCTGCACTACACGATAGTTCCAATTTGTAGTGTACCTGCGCAACCAACCCCAACGCCAGCCGTGCTAGACGCCTCCGTGCCCCAGACCCAAGATCGTAGTAACCGAAATGTGGGTGCGCCAGGTTATGAAGTCCAGTAGTCAACAGTAGTGTAAAAACAGAACTTTATTACAAATACATAAATCAACAAAACGAAAAGCTCAGCCAACGCGTTCCATTCCCAACGGGGAACTTCAACAGGGCAACGTGTCTTCAGAAACCAGTGGGAGAAATGGTGACAATGGTCAAACTTCCGTATAGTCACATGCCTAATCTGGTACAGTGTACTGCACTTGGACAAACCGGAATGCTCACAGGCCTGATAAACCATGCATGAGAAGACAGTAACAGAACTACGTGTGGCCGTAACCCTCGTAGGAATGAAGAGGAAGGTAATGACCACACGAACTGCTGTTACGGTCACATCATGCAGGACTCATCATACCTGAAAGCATCACGGTGTGTCAGCTCGATACCCCTGCCCCTCACTCCCCCCACACTGCGCAGCAACATCTTGAGACCACGCAAGGGAACTATGCCATAGCTGGCGTCACGCACGTGTTGGGGCAATTCACAGCACACGTGTATGACTTGTGCCCCCTGCCGACACTGCACACAATCACCGCAACAGCAACCACACGCATGCCATCACTGTGCATACAAAAGTGGACCACCATGGCCTGTCCACAAATGTCGTCGCAAACTCCCCAAGCAGTGTGCATGATCCCCACATGTCTGCCACCAACTAGCGCTTTGAGGATGGCCCCCATGGAAATGCACTGCCCATCAGCAAGTACCAACTGAACACACCACACACCTCAACTCCACAATCCCCCAACTCACAACTGTGGGAATGCACACGTCACCAATCCACCACCAAAGTGACTACTGCGTGTGTCTCAGTCTCAGCCACAACCTGCCCATAGGCCTACACACACGTGACCGACCACCTTCAATGGGCACATTCCCACTGGAGACGAGGTGGCTACGTCCCACACCAACCCACGCACATCACGATCATCGCATGCAGGGTCGTGTCAGCAAGCCACGAGTCCGCCGCCGTGACCGGTGGTGCCTGCGTGATCCTGTGCGCCTGCTGCACCCCAGCCCTGGTCCCCAGACCGGTCCTCCACCCAGCGATGACTGGCCGCCCCTGCGCACCCAGGCCTCAATGCTCACCTGCCGCCACCGGCGTGTCTCCAAGAGGGCCCACCACGATGCTGGTGCATCCTCCTCAGCCGATCGCTGGATTCCGCGCCACAGGCCCCCAGCGCACCCTGCGGCACCGCACCGCAGAGTCATGTGTGTGCTGACTGCTGCCTGCGCGTACACTGCGGTCCAGCAGGGCACACTGCTCAATTTGAGTCTTGATTCGCTGGACGCCGTATCAAGGCCAACGCATCATCACAGGCTGCACACCCGCTCAGCTCTTCAGGTGCCACTAACCCTGTGCAACGCAAGTCATCGTCACGTGGCGGTAGGCCCCTGCCAGCCGCAGTGCAGCGGGTACCACTGACCCTGTGCAACGCAAGTCATCGTCACGTGGCGGTAGGCCCCTGCCGGCTGCAGTGCAGCGAGTGCCACCAACTCAGTGCGCCACAAGTCATGGACCCTTCATGATTGGGTTGCGTGATGCGGACGCCATCATGTCATCTCCGACAGTGGGGAATGTGACATGCTAGGCCCCTTTTATTGGCAGAGTCACATGTCCTGTGACGCCTGTGCTGGATGGGTGTGGTGTGGGGTTGAACCAGCCCTCAGGGAGTGGCTGTGGCATGCTGACAACTAGACCAGTGATCAGCAGATCACTACAGTGAAGACCTGGGACATGTAGCTATGTCCCCCCCCTCTGAGCGTAAGCGGAGTGGACTGGCCTGGCGTATGGCAGGCCAGCGTAGGGGTGGGAACAATGAGTCCGGGGCTCTGGGCGTGCTTCAGTTCTGGGCTGGACATGGAAGTAACTGATGCTTGTGTCTCTGTTGTAGTGTCTATGCCACCCGGACCACAATCGGCAATGTAGCACCCTGTGACTCAATTCCCACGACATGAGCAACATGGACGTAAGGGGGAATCACTGACCCTACATGCATCCATACTCTCATACTTGAATGATCAAAGGCATGACACATCTGTGCGATTCTGAATGTTTAATTCACATCCAGTGTAGTGTTGCAGCTGGAGCAGTACAGGGCCCTGCAAACCCCACTTCAAATTATTGGCCCGTTGAGGGCCAGCCAGAGTCCTTCAGTGAATGACAAGTACATCGGAAGAGGAAGAGTTCAGTCTGCAGTCTGATCGCTGTGTCATTGGTAACCAAACAGAAAATGGCAGTCCATGTCGAGGTCCAAGGTGAGTGTCGTAGAGTGTATCGGGGGACAGTGGAAGGTGATAATGCAAAGGGCAGAAACAGGACATATGGCGGAGATGAATGCTACTACCTCCTCCTTACCAGTAAGGTTGATTCACCCACATCTTCGTCCTCTGATGCCACATGTGCCTCACACGTGGGTAGTGGTGGATTGCCTGCCGCACTGTGAGGCACTGACACATCGGGGGGCGGAGATGTGGATGTAGAAGCAGCAGCAGCATTCATCTGCGCAAGGCCTTGAGGCAGCAATACCATGACGATGTGCTGCAGGGCATGGAAGGTCCCAGCCACATCTCGCTGGTGTTTAGCCGTGGCAGCCATTCTGTCCGCCGTCATCCGCTCCATGTTCTCCATGAGCCCCCGCATCTGTCCCAACTCCCGGCTGACATCGCTGGAGCCACTCTGACTGGACAGTTGTTCTTGTCTCAGTATCATGACTCCAGCGATGTCAGCCATGGATCGTTGGAGAGCATGGAGCGGACTGTGGGTGTCCATTAGGGACTGTAAGTGGTCCCTGATGGTACTCAGACACCCATGTATGGCATCAAGTTTAGCTGCCATGAGGTCGAACCCCACCCTCACCTGATCAGCCATCTTCTCCTGGACCTCTAACACACGGCGTTGGAAGACCATGTGTTGTTTGTGGGGGTCCTGGGAGTCAGCCGTGGTGGTGGGTGCTTCCTGCTGTGTGGTCTGTGCAGGGGGTGGGGTCTCCTCGATGCAGCTGGGATGCCCTGCTCCTGGAGGTGAGGTGCCGTAGCTGTCCATGAACTCTTGGAGGGCGTCGGTGTCGAAGGTGTGGAGGTCCTCTTCGTCATCAGTGAAGAGCTGTTGGGTCTGCTCTGCAGGAGGTGTTGGTTCTCCCTCTGCAATGTGAAGGGGAGATGCAGTTTAACATTGTGTTCACATGTATGTTGACGCATTGTTCAAGTTTACATACAAACTGCATGACAATGTACATTGTGACTGTTTGGGAGGAGCTGCCTATTTGATGCGGGACAGTGGACATTTCGACAACATCACAGATGTGTGTTTGTACTTGTACATTATCATCTCACATTTCCCTGCTATGCAAAATGTGATTGACCAGTTTCTACACACAAGCGGCACCAGTTGTGTCCTCTGTTCTGTTGTGAACGTGTTGCAGTTTATACTACATTGTTGTCAATGTTGATGTGCTCTGAATGTTATGTGTGTGTGTTGCATTTTGGTAGAGTCGCCCCTGCAGCTCTGATTTGGCTGGCCCTTATCCCTTTCAGGCGGTGTGCCTTTGACTTCTGTGCTTATACAGTGCTGAGATGTTGCATTCTTAGGTAAATTGGGCTCTTGGTGGGAGTTGGGACTCTGGGCCATGGTTTGTTCGCAGATGTGTTGTTGACGTCAGGGGTTGTTTGTGCATGTGGATGTGTCAGAGTGTGACCTGCTCCTTTACGGATGTTGTCCACACTCAACCACCTCAGTGTTGTGGCGTGCAACATGTCATGATATATTGACTGCAGGCATGCTATTCGTCATGCAGTGTCACTTGCATTGTCAGTGTGGCTCACAGACACGCCGCTTTGCTGGGTTTGGCACATGTGCATGGGTTGGTTGTGGGATTGGTGATGTGTGGGATGGGTCCCCTCTGGGCACATAGTCGACAGGGGCCTACTTGCTGTTTCTAGGTGTGCTGCGGTGTGCCAAGGGGATCTGGGACATGATCCAGAGTCATTGTGGGTGTGCACTGTGCTATACTTAATTGTGCATGTGTGACATTGTGCCCATCTCCTCCTGTCCCCCCAGTCCCTGGTCGTTACTCACCCTGTTGCTGTTGTGTCAGGTCATGTTGAGCAGTGTCCAGTGCCCCAACTCCTGCCACCGTCTCCACAGTGATGACTGTGGACACCATTTCCTCCATCTCATCCAGCTCCTCCTGTGGCGCTGGACTCCCACCTCCAGTCTGCATTGCTGCCTTCTGGTTGTTGCCGAGTTTCTGCTTGGTCTTGCGCTTCACATCATTCCAGCGCCTCTTGAGCGCTTCCATTGTCCTCCTCAGCACTCCGACTGCATTCACCTTGTCCAGGATGGACTGTCATGTTGCATTTTTTGTTGCCAATGACACAGTGGAGGTGACAAACAGTTGTTGATGGTGTTCTATCACCTCTGTGATCAGGATCCTGTTTTCCTGTGGACTGAACCGCGTCTTCCTTTTCTTCTTGTCCTTCCCTGTCCCCGAGGTCCCAGGCTGCTCCTCCGGGGGGCTTGTGGGGTTCTGGCCGTCCTCTGTACCTGCTCCGACTGCCTCCATTGTGCTTCACTGTAGTTTGGTTTTGGTTTGCGTTTTTTTTTCCTGCTTTTGTAGTGATTTTTCCCGCCTGACGTGTGTGATTTGCAGGCCTGGCGCTGCTTTTCGCTGATTGTCATATCGCGGTTGGGCCCATCGCAACTTTTTTCGCGTTCAGGTTTGGATTTTCATCGCCGTCCCAGTAATGTTATCGCGGACATTTGACGCGTTCTCGGGAGACTATCGCATGTTACCGCCGTGTTGAAAATACAACGTTAACACAGAGTTATTTTCCTGCGATAGACGGCGATATGAGATCTTGCGTTAACCTATTTTGGCGATGTTTATCGCACGTTCTTGAGAATATCCCCCTAAGTGTGATAAAAACAATTTGAGAGGGTTCTCTAAAAAAGGCATGGGCAAAGAAGTGTAACTAGGAATATTGTATTGTGCCGCCTTAGTAATACAAAACACCCCGAGTATGATTATAATCCCTTCATCAGCTTCATCCCAATTATTTTCAGGGAGAAAAATGCAACTACTCCCGAGGCCAGGCTTACATCTCCCCCGCCCTCCAAAAAAAAGTAACAGTAGGGAGAGGCAGCCAACGGCCATTGGGTTAAGGGAGCCTAGAGTCGAAAAAGTTTGGGAATCACTTCAGTAACCCAATGTCTTACATTTGGTAAGCCTCACTCTGCCTCTACACATTCCTTTGAGATAAAAGTAACTTGCACTTCTTCAACTAAACGGAATGCCTGCTTGTTTATTGAAATAAAATACAGGTATGGTGATTAATGGATATGTTTTAACGATTGTGCAATATAATGGTGCAAGGCTGGAATAATAGTAGAACACATTATAATTGTGAGAATTTTGTAGCTGAACACGAAGAATATGATGTAGTTAATGTCTATAGATTTGTATATAATGCTTTATATACATAGATTGTGAGAAACTTTAATTGTGAAGCATTACAATTTTAGTTCCATGATAGAATTATGCCTGGAAACATGGAAAATGTGTGGGCTGAAATATTCAAAGCATTCAGGAAACCCTCCTTTGTCTATAGAAAGATATTGAAAAATTGACTTGAAGACGCATCCTAAGAAATTGATAATTTGTTTTTCTTAATGCAAAATTTACTCCATTCTTCAATTTATTAATGTTGGTGAGGATCATCATTTGCACTGCGTTCACCAAGATTTTTGCCCTCCTATGCAGAACCCATTTTCCTGGCCATAGGACTTTGCACACTTTACTCCTGCTAAGCAATAGTGTTGGAAAATGCCCTTTTCGCAGGGTCACCCCCAAAGATTTTTCCTTTCTCCTCCTTCTTTTTGTGTAATTTGTTTTTGCTGGCCTTAGGACTCTGAGCTAACCAGCGCTAATGTGCACATGCTCTTGCCTCTAAACAGGGTAACATGGGCTCAGACACAATTGGCATATTTAATTTACTGAAACTTATATTGGCAGCCAGGGGATCTCTCACCGCACTGCCTGAAGTAATTATCAGTTTATCAAAACTCGGTTGCCCACCTCAAAATTGACCAGCTACTAATTGGGCATACATAAGTCACTTTTAGAATATGAAATGAGAGGCAACAATACTCCTCAGTGTAACAAGCATCATCTTAAACCAGGGGTGTCCAACTGGTTGATCGCGAGCTACTGGCAGCTCGCCGACCCCTGGGAGTAGCTCGTGCCCAGCATCTAATTATTTAGGCTTTATTCTGAGCTGTAGAATTTATTTATTAGCCATTCATTTTCATTTTAAGCTTATCAGCGCTTGCCTGTCCTCACCCAAAGTTTAAGTTCATGCCTGTTACACAGAGGAATATTATTGCCTCTCATTTTATGTTCTAAAATTGGCATATTTAATTTACTTATAATACCCTAGTAAAGTGCACTACATGTGCCTAGGGCCTGTAAATTAAATGCTACTAGTGGGTCTGCAGCAGTGACTGTGCCACCCACTTAAGTATCCCTCTTCTATGTCTCAGACCTACCATCGCAGAGCCTGTGTGTGCAGTTTAAACTGCCTTGTCGACCTAGCAAAACAAACCTTTTGCCAGGTCCAAACCTTCACTTTTTAGGTCTCGCATAGGCAGCGCATGCGCTGCCTCTACGAGGCATCAAGTAAACTGTATAATTGGGTGAAACTCCGCCTATTGCCGGTAGTTTCTCCTGCCGCTTGCCATTCGTTAACTGTGGCATTTATTTTGTTAGCGGGCTTATGGTTGGCTTGCGGTCCAATGCGGCACTTCCGTTTTGCTTCCGTTCAGCCAGAAGCAGCAACGACCAACTACAGTTTTGTTCCGCTGCTCGGCGTTATCTATTCGTGTAGGGACTACTTCCTTGTTTGTCCCATGATGCAGTCTCTGCTGGGAATCCTGTTGCACCCAGATCCCGGATTGCCACCTGGGGAGCAGCGCTTGTGCTGACGCTGCTCCCACTACACCCGAGAAGACCTCGTGCTGCTGCCCTGCGGCTCTTCCGCAGCTCCTGGGCGGCGCGAGACCAGCGGCTTCCCCCGCTCTGCCTGTGCAGCGAGATACTCCTCCACAATGCCTCCGGGATCGGACTTGGAGCTGGCGACTCCGTGAAGCACATACGGTACAGGTAGGTGGGGGGCTGGGGGTCATTAAATGTCTGCGGTGGCGGTGCACTTCAGCGGGACCTAGTTTTAGGTAGGAGGCGTGCTGAAGCAGCTTTTGCAATTCTACTTTTCTTTTCAATGCGAGGCTCTTTAAAGAAAAACAACTTGCTTTCCTTTTCAGCGGAAGGCTTGTTATCTACACTCTGCCTTTTCTCGGCTGCTCCCTACTCCAGCAGCGTTATTGCTGGCTCTGTTCAGGCAGTTGAAGACATTCGGGCTGCTTGCCTTGTGTGATTTTACATGTAATAACGCTTCAGAGGAATAATCTGCCCTATCTGCAGAACTCTTTGCTGAAACTACAGTGACATCAGCGGAGTCCGTGTTCGGAGAGCTTTACCAGGTGAAGTTCCAACAGTGGGTTTACTCTGGCTGCAGGAGTTAGAAGGCTGAGTCTGGTCATGTCTGTGTGCTATATATTTATATGTACTTGACCATATATGCTACTAGTTCCAGATCTAGATTATACGCACACAAAGATCCTCTAGGGAATACCTTTATTAAGAGCATAACATCTATACATTATATAGCACTCTCTCATTGCCTTCTTGATTGGACGAACGAGATAAAAGTGTGCAATCTCACTGCTTTCGCTTTCCCTTCATTGTACTGCTCCTGCAGAGACCACCTATCTTTCCTGTATTTCCTTTCATAAGTTTAGCAAAATATCCAGTGTACGCTAGCCACGATGTATCCATCATCATACTTTCATTTTAAAATACGTTTTTTTCGGAGACTTGTATTCAAAGTGCAACTAGACAAAAAAGGAAGGTGGGAAGCTTTACCAAAAATATGCTGTCTGAACCTTTCGCTCTTTTAAAAGCTCTGCACTGATTTCGAAAGTAAAAAATCCGTGTTTGGAGACGAATGAGTAAAGTAGAAAGACTTTCCCTTTTTTTACCCCCTCCAATATTTGGATGAATGTTTTATAAACAGAAGTGCCCGCCCTCAGATCAAGGCAGTGTGCTCTCTTGAAGTGATTATTAATGTTATGTATACTTTTATTCACTTGTGTTTAACAGGCGTTAACGAGGTTATCGCATACACTTGCGGGTTGGCAGCAGCAGATGTAAGAGTCCGTGAAAAATAGGAAGGGAGGGGAGGGAGAAGGCAAGATTTGTCCACTGCTGGTAAACCAAGCCGCATAGCCTGACATTCCTCTTGTGCGGACCTCTTTCTGTCTTCATTCTACACTAGTGCGAGCTCAATGCAGGCAGAGCCAGCCCCTAGTTCTAATGTATGCTCTTTCCAGCACCTCCCTGGAAACAATCGTTTTCTTGAAGGGAAAATCAGATCTTTTGATTACGTTCCGATTTTTTTGTGCACAGTGGCGCCCTGCTGTTGGTTTAATAATAGAAATATGATTTTTTTATTTTTTATTATTTAACTAAGTAAAATGAGAAACGAGGGTCGTTTAAAAGTAGAACCCTGCAGCGGTTTTACAAAACTCAACCTTATTACAATATCACCCCTGTCACCTCCTACCACCGGAGGAGAGGAGGTTAATCCACTCCATTTTAGGTATAGTATACTATAAGCCAGAGGGCCGCTGCTCTGTGAGGTTATTTCCATCCCTCGGTTAACATCGTGGTAAACTGAATACAGATAAACACCAGCTCTTTAAATTCAACCTTAAATGTAGTTCAGAAGGACTTTATAGCATTATGGGCCTCTTAAAGTTGAGTTTGTATACTGAATGCAAGTTTTTGTAATGTTTAAAAATGCTTCTGTAGCTACTATCATGCCCAGTTTATTTTCAGTTGTTTTGTTATAAAAACAATAACATCACAAGACAATTTTCCTAGCAATACAGATGTTACAAAACAGGTGTTGTTGGCCTACATCTATATACAAATTTGCATCAGGCAAGTGTCTTGCCAGTGAGTGTAGTTTCAATATACCCCTCACAGATGTCAACAAACTCATTACTTCTTTCATTTTCTGTAGTCATATCCAGTGGCTACTGGCATCTACGGGGGCAAGCAAATGGAAAGTCTGCGAGCTCTTACAAGCACAACAGACCTCTCCGCTCCAGCCTCAGTCTCCAGGAAACGCAATGCCTTTTCGCCCTATTCTTCTGCCTGACAGGAACTTCAATGTAATAGATCTTGCATTTACGCGACTTTGAGCAAATTGCATTGTAAATGACAATGCCTTTTATTTATGTTTTGGTTTTTGAAACCTAAATAAAAGGCATTGTCATTTACAATGCTAATAGTTTAAACTCGCGTAAATACGAGACCTATTGCATGCAATAGGTCTCGCATTTGCGAGAGTTTAAACTATTGGCATTGTAAATGACAATGCCATTTATTTATCTGTTTTCAAAACCAACACATAAATAAAAGGCATTGTCATTTACAATGCCAATAGCTCAAACCTTTGCAAATGCGAGACCTATTGCATTGCAAATGCTGGTTATACATGTAAGTCACACCTAAGGTAGACCCTTGACAACCCAGAGGGCAGGGTGCAATGTGCTTAAATGTCCTGGTAGTGAAAAGCTCTCAAAGTAATTTTTCACTACTGCAAGGCCTATATCTCGCATAGCAAAGCATTGGAATTACCTTATTACATTTTATAAGAGTAAGTTCTAAATGGGAAGATAGAACTGTTTCAAGTTTGGTGTCTCTGGAATCACAAATTAAAATCCAAACTCATGGTGAAGTCAGATTTTAAATTGCAATTCTGAAATAGCCACTTTGTTGGCATTTTCTTACATTAGCTATTTGGTGCCTGCTGCGTATCTCTGATCACATGTCTGGGGTGGGTGACAGCTGGGCTTAGTGTATTACCCCTAGACAGCCACACAAAATTGGAGCTGAGGTGCGACTTGATGATCCATCTAGGGGTGGGCGGAATTTGCGTAGTCGCGCTACGCAAAGCTCCGCGAAACGGTAAAAGATCTCCACGAGCACGCAAAAGTTCCGCGAACACGCGGAATTGCTTGTTCCGCCCGTTCGCGATACTTTTTTCCTGTTCGCGAACGCTGTTTGCGTGGTCGGGGAGACATATCTCGCGAACATGCATTTTGAAAGCGCGAACAAGAAAAAAACTCCACGAAGGCGCGGATCGCAGAATTTTTGGCAATTCCGCGTTCTCCGCGGAACGTGAAATTACCCAAATTCCGCAAGTGGAACGGAATTTACCGCCCAGGCCTAGATCCATCCTGGCAGGATGGGAGGGAGGAGCTGGCCTCTGCCTCACTTTTACTTGAATAGGTTGTGTCCTGCCCGCACACAAAGGGCTGCGAACCCCCTTGTAGTCAGTCTGGAGCCAGGGCAGGAAGGGCAGGGCCTCTGGGCACTTGAAAGGCCTGTATTTGAAGTCTGCCCTACTTCAAAGGCACCACATGGTATAAGTACAGGACCTCAGACATCACCACTTCAGTACATGTCTGGACCTGTGAAGACTCTGCCAGAAAGAACGACTGCTGTGTTGCTGAAAGGACTGCCACTTTGCTGGACTGCTGTTTTGATGTATTCCTTCCTTGCTGTGCTGACTTGCTGCCTGCTGCACACTTGCCTGGGTGAGGGTACTAGACCTGCATCATTTGAACCCACAGTGACTCCAATGGCTAGCTGTCTGGCTGCCTGATCTGAAGTCTCAACGACATAAACGATTTCCAACCAACCTGCTTCTGCAGCTAAGACTCTGCCATCTGTGAGTCTAACCTACCAAGTGGTGCCACTAAAGTCCTGGACCTTTGGAAGTGGGCCTAAGGTGTTTCTCCAGTGGAACTGACGCATCTTTTGCTGAGCGATGCATCCCCAAGCAGAACCGATGCATATCCGCAGCTGAGCGCTGCATCTTTGAGCAGAACCGACGCATCCCGCTGTTGTGTGGATTGGACCCATCGCAAAATACTCGCTTTGCTGCTGCATCCCGCATCTTGGGACTGACGCATCGCCTTCAGAACTGCCACTGAGCAATGCTTTTCTCGGCGCAAGCTCCTCATATCCCTGATTGACGACTGCCTCGACAATTATGTCGCACCTCCGCATCACAGCTTCACCGCTCATCGGAACTGACGCATCATCTCAGCTGTGCCTCGCATCCTCAACACCGGCTTTTGCATCGCAAGCCCGGTGACAGGATCTGCGATGTCGCGCATCAGCACCTCAAACCACAGCTTAGTCGCATCCTGGAACTGATGCATTGCCTCTGCTGCATGACACATATTTGGCACAGCTCAACGCAAGCGCTCCGTAACCAGGATTAAGGAACTTTTGTTCCCTGAATGGGTCCCTGTTGCTGGCCTGAGCTCCATCACGGACAGCCTGAACTTTTGACTTCATCTCTGTCTGGCGCGACCAGATAGCTCAAATAGTTCTTTTTGCTTCTAAGCACTATCTTTCACTATAAACCTTAAAATTCAATAACTCAAGTTCTACTTATTGGATTTTTGTCGTTTTGGTCTTGTATTATTTATTAGATCAAGCTCTATTTTTGCGATCTGTTGTGGAATCATTTGTGTGGTGTTTTCACTGATTTGCATGAATACTTGAGACATTTCCTATAAGTTAAGTTTGACTGCTCTGTGCCAAGCTACCAGAGGGTGAGCACAGGATGATTTAGGGTTTGCTTGTGCGTTACCCTGACTAGGATTGTGGCTATTGCTTGACCAGAGTTTATACCCCAGTCAACCAGTAACCTAATTTCTAACAAGTATATAGTTCTTTTGCTTCTCCTTTTAAACATGGTAAAATTCGCATACACCTAATTGACACATTTATTTACTTATAAGTCCCTAGTATTACATGGAACCAGGGCATTTAAATTAGATGTTACAAGTGGGCTCCAGCTCCTTTTGTGTCAACCACTAAAGTAGCACTGTAAAACATGTCTCCAGGCCTGCACCTGCACCCTGAGTATGCATTTTTAAAGTGTAATTTTGAATTGGCAAAATAAACCTTTTGCCAGGCCTAACTCCTTTAAAAATACTTATGTCAACCTTAACGGAGGCCCTAAAGACCCACATGGCAGGGTGCATGGTGTTTCAAAATTAGTACCACTGCCTGGACATATTTTGCATATCCCTTTTCACTGCAGCAAGGTCGACTCTCTCATAGGAAAATACTGATATACATTAAAACACCTTATGCCTAATTTCAGTTTGGGAGCAGTGTTCAATGTCACCTGACTATGTAATGTTCCCCTGTACTGAGATGTGAATTATTCTCAGACAGTGAACAAAAGGTGTGGCGGTCGAGAGGTATTTTTCATCCTTGAACACAATGCCTGGAGGGGGGCTCTGCCCAGCCCATCCCTGAGCTTCAAAGAGTGCCTACCCTGTCACTGGCAATGTACTTCACACCTAGGCCTGCCTCTATTTGTCTCCCTAGTCAGCTTGGCTCAAAGCCCAGTTGAAGAGGGAAGTTTTCCCAGAATTGGTTTGGACTGCCCACAAGGGAGGGTTTGCCCATTTCCATAACCACACTTCTAGGGTGGGCCCAGGGAGCTCTGACCATGGCAAGAAGGGTTCTCCCGTTTTGGATTTAGGTAGAGAGTGTCACTGTGAGATAGTTTACAGTGAAACACACAGGAAGTGCTGCAAAAGTGTGTAGAGTCACCTCTGGTAACCTTTACCGCATTGGTTAGAGAATGTCCAGAAGTTTCCCCCACCCACAGGCTGGCACTGGATATAAAGGCAGACCCCACAGACCTCTCCTCAGATCATTTCTGGACCTGTGGAAGAACAGAAGAAAAATGGACCGGCTGTCTGTGCACTAAGAAGAACTTGAAGACAGGACCTGTTCTCCCTCTTGTACCTAGGGCAAACTAGTGGACACCAAGGGTGATAAGGCTGATCTCCTGTTTGGGCCACAGAGAAAGATCAAGCACCAAGAGACCATTCCCTGCATTCCCAGCTGACCAGCCCCAACTGGACTTGCCCAGGACCTTGCTGCTGGACTCTGCTGAAGTGAGTCCTGAACCCCAAGAGCTCTCCTCAAGGTCCTGGACCCATGGTTGCTGTAAAAGTGTACTCCTCCTGACGTTTCCTGAAAGCTGGGGTTTAAAAATATTTTGACAACTTTTTGCTCTGAGAACTGATGGGGGACTGGTACCAACATACAAAGCTGATTGATGAAGGTAAATTGACGCTGGGCCTAAGACTCTGGTTGCTCCAACTATGTTCTTCTCTGTATCCGATTCAACAGGGCCTAGGGTAGAAGGTGCCCACCCTCCTGAAGCCCTCTTTGGCTACAGACTGTAGTTCCAAAAAAAGGACTTAGTCCAAAATCTTCATCTGGGTATGGCGCAAAAACTATCTGGCCAACGGGGGACCTTCTCTGGGTATGAACCCAAAATTTCTCCTGCTGCAATTAATATACAGCTAAAACAGTTACGTGGATTGTTAACAATTACTGTCTACAAGGACCTGTAACAAAACACTTGTTTTTATAGATTTTATAATATAATAATTGGCTTTATGAGTTCTTTGTTTTGTATGAGTTTAAGATTGGATTAATAAATGAGTGGGTTCTTACATCACTGTATCTTAAAACTCAGTCGTCACTTCAGACATTAAGTAATGGTGATATGCTTCCTAACAGAGTATTTTTGTGAATACTCTCACTTGAATACTGATAGATAGGACTATCTCATGGTAAAAAAAAATTGAATGTTCATCCCCAGTTGAGAATGTATATGAATGAGAGTGTATATGAATATCTGAGAGGCAAAGCTAGTTCTAACTCCTGAAAATGTCTGAGGTTCAGAGGAAAAGAGATGGAGAAAAACCTATCAATTTCGATTGTGTTTCGATGGAAAACAATAATTTAAAGCAGTCCAGAATCTTCCCTTCAGCCTCCATGTGGTCATTTAGTGTGTGTATAGGAACGTCAGGATTGATAGCATCAAAGGCTGCTGATAGGTCTAGAAGAAACTGCAAGTATGAATCCCGCTTGCCCTAAATGTGCAGGACCTCATCAATGATTTGCAAAATGGTGGTTCAATGCTCCAGTCAACTCCAAAGCCAGACAGAATATCATCAAGGAGATTTTTTGAATTGTTCAATTAGGCATGCAGGCAACTTTCCAGAATTTTACCAAGAAATAAAAAGTCCATAACTGGGTCATAATTGTTCAAATCGCATAGGTCTGCAGAGAGCTTTTAAGGAGAGGTGAGCTAAACCACTTGGTAAAGCGAGAGATGAACAAGGTTCAACCAGTAGGTTATGATGTTAGTGTGCATCTCTTTGGCTAAACAGATCTTGGGATCAAAGAGGCGATTAAATTCTTCAGATTTCTGCTAGCTATGGCGATCTCCAAACCTTCTTGGGGCGATTTTTTTGGGTGATTTGATTTGAAACTTAATGAATTAAGCACATTTTTCAAAAGAATATCTTGTGCCAAATACTACAGCATGATAGCCTGTCCTTGAGTATTCTGAGGTAATTAAAGGCCCTTTACCTAAATTAACTATGAGTGCAATGGTCTCTAACAGCTGGTAAAGTCAGATGTTAGAAAAACGTGTCCACGTTTGCTTTTAGTTTTGTGCTGCCTGGGGCCTTTCCAGCCTTCTCAGGCAGTACATAATATGTAAAGGTATCGCTGGAAAGAAAAGACTCTCTGCTTTCCAGAGATGCCTTTTTCAAGTTGATTCCTAGCTCATGGATCGTGGATACACCATAAACAGGATCCACTAGACATCAGGGAGAATATTTTAGAAGTGGGGAGGTCGCCCTCCCGGCCATGGTCAACCCCTCCCAGGGGCCATATATATATTTTTTTCTTGTCCTGAGGAGAGTCGCGAATGCTCCTCCCCCAGGGAAGGGAGAATTTAGCAGCCATTTGGGTATTTAGTTTTGTTTTGCCCAATGCCTTGCCGCCTTTCCTGGGCAGCACCAAAGGTGTAGAGGGATCGTTGGGAAGGGGAGAGTGTCCCCCTTCCAGCAATGACTTGGTGAAACAGATTCCTGCTTGTGGATCGCAGCTGCACTGCAATCCATGAACAGGGGTTCCATTAGACACAAGGGATGTCTTATTATGTGTAGGGATCGCCCCTCCCCCGGGTACGGTTGACCCTTTCTTGCATTTTTATGTTTTCTCCTCACTGGGGGGGACCATATAAGCCCCGAGGTGTTTGCCCGAATGGCCCCACAGAGAGGGGGAAATTTGGCAGCCATTTTTTTTATGTAGTCTGGCCTTTTTTGGTCCCTCCTCATTCATGGGTAGATCCACTCAGGGGGTCAATATATTACATTTCGTTGTTTTCCCTCCCATGTGGGGCTGACTGGGCCTCTGCAGCCGCACAGCCACTGATTAGTGTGACATTCACATTTTATTCACACTCAACAAAGCTTAGATCACAAGGCAGTGGTGAGCCCACTTCAGCCAGCGATCAGTTATTCAATCATTCATTTTAGTATGGCCACAGTATTTTAGGAGGCCATGGAGGATGAGCTGACACATTACCATATGCTGTGGGAGTGAAAGCAAAATGTGTATGGCTGAATAACTAAGCAGCGGCTGAAGTGGATCTAGTCATGCTGCTTAGACTTACTCTATGAATGACACAATAACTGATAAAAGGTTAAAGTGCTCACCCATTTTCACAATGGTATATGCCGTGTTGGGGGAAAGTGAAATGTGAATGACACAAGAACTGATCAGCTCCTGATGTTGGTTGTGGTGGGTGGAAGCAGAGGGGCACATAGTGCAAATGGCTAACTTCATTGTGAGTCAACCGCATTTGGCTCTTTCACAAGGAGCATGTCTTCCAAAGAATTTTCTCTAGGCAATGGGAACATATGTAGAAAGAAATGCTTTTGTCTTTTTGTGTGTGTTTCAACATGAACTAATATTTTTCTTATCTTTTTGTCTTAGCTTTCTTGGAGAGGATTTTAGCAGTGTTGGATGTACGGTGAAGTTTTTGTCAATGTTAGATCTTTGGAGAAGTTATTTAAAGTTATGAGTGCAAGACTGAGATCATTGTTCTTGTGATCATACTGTATTACACTCTCATAGTATTATATTCTTTCACTTCATAGCACACCTTTTTGCCCCCACACCAGGCAACTATTTCCTACAAGTACCTCTTTCAACCTATGTCATAACGTTTTATTTGAAAAACAGAGCTGGCATTTTATTTGATGACTGCTTCTGAGTCTCTAACTAGAATAATGAAGGAGAGCTCTGAGGCAGGGCCTGAAACTAAGACAGCATCAGAGAGGGTCTGGGAGTAATTTTTCAGTCGGAGTTCCTTCCGACTCATCTTCTAGTGATTCAGAGGAACATGGGCCTGGAAGTCGGGATGTCACTTTGAATGCCCTAACTGTGCAGTGAAGAGCTAGCTAGTGTAGAGTGGAGGAAGATAGGGCGTTGAGCACAGACAGTAACTCCTCATTCAGTTCAGCCAGTAATTCCGCCATTCACTGGATATGCTGGATGTAAAGTTAATAGAGCACATTTTTTGCCTAATGACTACTTTCATCTATTTCTGGATGCAGATTTCCTTTAGGAAATTGTGCAGCAAACACATTTGTATGCTGAACAGTTTCTGAGGGAGCATGGAGGCAACTGGCACCTCACTGTAGGGCACACCTATGGAATCCCACTTCACTTGTGGAGCTGAAAACATTTCAGGGATTAAAGCTGAAGATGGGAATAGTCCACAAACCAAACGTACAGTTCTACTGGTCTACTCGTGCGGTTTAGGTAACACCCTGCCTTGCACCGGTCATGAGCAGAGACAGTTTTTTGATTTTGCAGCAGAGGCTGCATTTCAATGACAATTCCACTTCATTGACCCAGGACCACCCAGACCATGACATGTTATTCAAAATTCGATCTGTAATTGAACATTTGTCTGCCAAGTTGCAACAAATACATGGGTAAAGTGGATAAAAATGACCAAGTTCTTCAACCATAAAATGCGAGTCATAAAACTCACACATGGTATAATAAGTTGACTACTCACCTGATTCAGTTGGCAACGTACAATGCATATGTTGTCTATCGGCAGACCAACACAGGAAGACTGATGTCCTTCCTTGACTTTCAGTTGTGTATTATTGAAAGCCGTACTGCAGTAGAAGCAGTAGACTTTACTTTGTCTGTTGTTCAGGACATTGCAAGACTGCAGGATTGCCACTTTGATGACCACATTCCTGTTACTGAGCAAAACAGTTGCCGATATCGGTCATGCTTGGCAAGGAAAGAGGAAGTAGAGTAGATATTGTTCCCAGAGCCCATTTCAGCCTGGCCTGTGCTTGCCAACCTGTTTCACTTTGTACTACAGAACCACAGTTCAGGGAATCTGACTGAAATCAAGCACATTGATTGGGAGTTAATATATGCACCAAATGACAGGTCATGGACATATAACCTTCCATGGGCCATTAAATGAGTACACATGTACGCCCTAAGTGGCCAAGGGTATGCCTAGACATAGGTCCCTTGCTAGCTGTGCCACTGGATTCAAGCTAGCCTGGCTGATGAGAAGTGAAACCCCAAAACCGGTCCTTGGATGCTTGTTTTCGGTCCAGGGAGGACCTGGCCTGGCAGTTCGGGCTGGACTGTTCCCCTGAGGAACAGGGTCAAGACTGATTTGCATATGGTTGGGTCCAAACTGGGGTGGCATAGTGAGCAAAAATGATGGATTAAACCCAGATCTATGACTTGGGGTGAGTGGTTGAAAAGTTTCAGCACTCCGTCCATCTTGTTGTGTTTGCTAACCAAAAGGTAGAACAAGTACTTTTAAGTTGTGCATGTTCTGGTAGTGGAAAGCACCCAAATTAGTTTTTCACTACTGTGTGGCCTACCACTCATAGGCTAACATTGGGAATATCTTAATACACTTATCAGCTGTAATTTCTGATTGAGAATGAGTAGCTGTCATGTTTCATATCATTCAAATGGTAATGATCCTCTTTACTTTTAAATATGGATTTCACTACGCTTTTAAAAATGCCACTTTTAGAAAGATGGCATTTTTGTGCTCGTAACCCTGTTTGCCTGCAGCCCCACATCTGGGGTGGGTGACAACTGGACTTTATGCATTCTCTCCAGGTAGCCACACACAAAGGGAGCTTATGTGTGACTGAGTGGCCATTTACATCCTGATGCATCAATCTGGGCAGGATGGGAGTGAGGAGCTAACACTTACACTTGAATAGGCTGTGTCCTGTCCCCACACAAAGGGCTGCATACCCCCCTGTAGTGAGCCATGAGCTAGAGCTGGGAGGGAGGACCTCTGAGTCTGGAGCCAGAGCTGGAGGGGAAGACCTCTGTGCACTCCAAAACCCCTCTTTGAAGTTACCTCCACTTTAAAGGCACAACTGCCTATAAGTACTGGGTCTCTGACCCCACCAAATCAGACACTACTGGACCTGTGAAGAAACTCTTGCAGCTGTGCTCCTATGAGGACTGTCACTCTGCTGGACTGCTGCTATGGAAGAACTGATTTTCTGCTGTGCTGCACTGCTGCCTCCTACATTCTGCCCTGCTGAGGAAGGACCCATCTCACTTGAACCCAGAGTGACTCAAAGGACATGCTGGCTTTCTCCCTGTTCTAAGTCATAGTGACATCAAAGACTCCTCATCCACCTGCAACAACATCTGGCCTTTGCTTGCTGCAAGTCTTGCCCAGCCAAGTGGTGCCAATCCAGTCCTGGACCCTTGGAATTGGGTCTAAAGTGCTGCAACTGATAAAAATTCACCCAGCAATGATTTTGTGCTGATCCAAACCGGTGCATCTCCCTTGACGCAACGCATCGCCGCTTCTGCACGGACTGCGGACCTTGCATTGCCAACTGTGCAGCTCATCATATCCAGTTCCCGACGCATTGCCTACATACTGCGGCTCGACGACGATGCATCTCCGGTTCGCACGGTTCGACACATCGCCTTCGATCCAGTGGTTTGACGTCTATGCATTGTCTCTTTGCTTCTCTCATCTTGACTCCGTCGATGACACACCCCATGTAATTTTCAGCAGGCCAAGGCTGGTCCCTGTATCTGACCCGCGCTCCATTGCGGTCGGTCTGTACTTTTGGATTTTCCTGGGTCAAGCACGACTAGTTGTCCCTGGTTGGCGCATTAAGCTGTTAAGCACTATATTTTCATTTATTCTTTAAAAATTCATAACTTCAGATATACTTATTGGATTTTTGTCATGTTGGTATTGTCGTGTTTATAAAAATAAAAGATATTTGTCTAATCTGGTATGGAGTCTTTTTATTGTGTATTCACTGTGTTACTGTTAGAAGTGTTTTTTTTACAAATATTTTTACTGTTCAGTTTTCTTACTTTGCATCTTGAATACTTCAAAAAGAACATAATAACAGCAAAAACAATAACTTGCTTCGCATGAGGTCCATTCAAGTATGACCATATATTTGTCATGGCGACAGTGACAATTGAGTGACTACATTTATCTCCACAATAAAATAACCCCAACATTGAACATCAGCTATATGTTCATAGGACATTTAACATATGTTTAACTAGCCTGTCAATGCACACCCTGAGCCATGACCTCATTGTGTTGAGTATTAAGAGATGTGTTTACTGGTGTGTTGTCTAGTCTGTAGTAATGTCTCCATGGGCCCCATATCTTGTGAAATTTACCTGGGCAGCCCCTGCTAGTATAAGGTGTGCGTTTGGCAACCATATCTCCGCCATTCCCTACCATCTTGCCACGTACCTCTTGGCCATGATAAGACCTAATGCCACAAAAGTCAGCTGGGCCCTACTCATGTCGACTTTGCTCGGTATGCCCAGCAGGATGAAACCAGGGTCAATGGGTATGGGGGGCCCCATTATCCTTCCCAGCTCCTCCACTATTTTCTTCCAGTACAACTTGATTGTGGTGCATGCCCATATTACATGGTTGGAAGTCTCCCTTTACTATCTTGCATTTAAGCCAGAGTATCGAGTCGGCCCTCCCCATCTTATGCGTTTTGTCTCTATCATAATAGATCCTGTGTAATATTTTGTATTGGACCAGTTGCAATCTTGTTTTGATGGCCACTTCTCTAGGGTGCATCAGGGCAGCCTCCCAGTCTAAGGGGCATATTATCAAGCCATTTATCGCCGCGTTAGCGGCACTTTCGTGCCGCTAATGCAGTTTTTTTTATCGCCCTGTTACCAAGCTGTTGCTAACAGGCGTTAGCGACAGCTTTCCGGCGATAGCAGCCGGTTTTCCCATCGCCTAGCATGCCAGCGATAGTTATCGCTAATGACATGCAAAGTAGGCGTTCCCTCTGAAAATTTCACAAAAAATGTCGCTAACACCACATCGCACTATTAGCAATGATGGGCCGGACCCGCGAAGCGTTATAAAAGGTCGCGCTAAGGCCCCTGAGCTGCAGGAACCTAAGACCAGAAAAAAGCAGGTCTAAAAATGGTGATAAAGGGAGGCATATAAGGGAGACTAGATCAGAGCCCCATCTGAAGACCCACTGACGCCATGGAGGTACTAATCATTCAGCTTGGAGCCCCACGAAGGCAACAACCACCACTGCCACTGCCACCTCCCCCAGGACCACCACCAAAGAAGACAGCGGGCCCTGCGCTGACGCCTCAGCCTTGCAGACCTAACGCCAGAGGATGTCATTGCCCACTACAGGCTCAAAAGGACATCCATCCAACACATCCTGAACCTGATAGCCCACAGGCTGACGGCACCAACACAGTGGAGAACCAATATCCCTCCGCAGACAAAGCTGCTGGCTGTGCTGCACATGTTGGCCTCTGGGACCTTCCAACCAACAACGGCCAGAGTCGGTGGAGTTTCACACGCAGCCTTTTCAATCTTCCTGATACCCCAGCACCTTCATTTCCCCAACACTGTGCAGGAACAGATTGAGACCAAGCAAGGCTTCCACGCCATAGCCGGATTCCCGCAGGTGTTGGGGGCAATTGACTGCACACATGTCCTATTTGTGCCCCCTGCGGACAGTGCACACATATGCCGCAACAGAAAGCACACACATTCTATGAATGTGCAGGCAATAGTGGACCACGGGGGACTGTTCACCAATGTCATAGCCAGGTTTCCAGGGAGTGTGCATGATTCCTACATCTTCCTACAGTTCATCATAAACCAGCGCTTCCATGATGGCACATACGGAAATGCAGTTCTTGTTGGTAAGTACCAACTTCACACGCCTCAACTCCACAGACATGCAACTCACAATTGTGAGAATCCATATGTCACAATCTCACATACAACATGGCAATCAACATGTCCACTTACCAGACCCAACAACACAAGGAACTGTGGGAACTGTGGCTAGCTATGTAGACAACCCATCCCAAAAGGCCTAGCCCCTCCGCCACTCAAGAGCAAATGTGGGGAGAGGTGGGAACCATGTATGTGCGACGGAGGGACTCGATCCATAAGGAAAGTATGTACACAAGGCCCAGTGTGTCGGTGTTGTGCTGGACAGTCGGTACTAAGCTGAGCGCAGATGTGCCCATGTGGGCATATAGTGTGTTTCCGTAGACCATCCTGATGGCAATGATTGTGTGGGTGACTGTCTTACCTGACAATGGAGGGATCCATTGGAAGGTTGAATGGAGGATGCAGAGGCAGGTGAAGCAGCTGCAGGGCACTGGGTCGACCCGTTGGTTCTTGGAGAGGGAGGAGTCAAATGCGGTGCCTAGGTACCCAGAGTTGGGGGGGCTGCCGAAGGTGTTGGCCCACCAGGTGATGCCACATGCTGATTGTTTTGTTACAAGGATGAGGACTCATGTCTCCTCTGCGGATAGCACGCCCCAGCTGCCAATCATCCATGTTGCAACTCACAGCAATCCTTCCTGGAAGCCCAGTTTGGTGTGTGGGTGTATTGTTGATGGAGAATATGAGCTTTGTGTCCTTGCAGGTGGTGATGAGTAATGGTATCCTCAATCTTGCACCAGTTCCTCTCCATGTGTCACCAGATGTATCTGGCAACTTTGAGTTTGTTGGTGACCGAGGTGGCACTCATTGCCCGCTGTATGTTGCAGTTGCATAGTGGGACAAGTGTGTATGCGCAGCTGGAGATACATGTCTGTAAAATGCGGACTAGCGCCATTGGTGACGACTGCAGCGTTGTGGGTGTTGCTGTTGATGGTGGTGTGTAGCATCTCCTCTGTGACTGAGCTCCACTAACTGTGTGTGGGTCCGCATGTGGTTTACGGTGGCTTGGGGTTCACCGACAAGGAAGTGCATGCGTTTGTGGGGTTGATGAACTGGACCAAGTCCACACATGCAAAGAAGGTGTCAAAGGTGTGCCCTGCCCAGTGGCTCAGTGTGGTGAAGATTTGGGACAGTCTGATGTCAGCAAACATTTCCCAGAGTGAAATGGATTTTGAGTAGTTGTGGTATGTGACTTGGAGGCTACGCACAGGAATGAGTGCGTAGTCCAGGGAGTGGATGGTGTGGCGTCTGATGATGTTGATGGTGTGGGAGAAGCGTACCTGCCCTCAACGGGCCCTGCAGGCGAGGGGGCTGCTGAGTGTTGTTATGTGGCAGCTCTGGACATGAAACAGCATGTGTTGTGCGGTGGGGCAGGTTTGGCGGCAGCGGCAGCAGCAGAACTGAACGTGATCCGTGTCTGGTGTGGCCTATTGCCATTTAAACGTTATCATGGCATTGACTGCGAGGAGGGCAGATGAGTGCCATCGCTAGACGGTAGGAGAGCCAGGGTGCCTGTTGGTGTGTGGGTTAGGCCTGCGGACATGCGCAAATGGCCTCAACATTGCTGCACAGTAGGAGTGCCAGTGATGCAACCGCGCAGCGCACACAATGAAATAGGCTCGGGGAGGGAGGAACAACTGTGAGGCAATGTAATCAGCATTGAAGCTGGTAATCAGTCTGAAGCGACACATGGCTAACATGAAATCCAATATAGCAGAAATCACACACCACAAAACTATCAACACTAACAAAACAGCCTGCACAACCAATAATGGACACATCTCTCCATCACATGTCACAAGTGATCAAGGATATGCACTCTGCCCGTGGATGATGACACCCCTCCGAAACCCCACCACCCAGGCCCAGAGGCAGTATAATGCGGCCCACAGACGCACCCGGTCCATTGTGGAGCGCACATTTGGCGTGCTAAAGTCACGTTTCCGTTGCCTGGACATCACAGGTGGCAGACTGCTGTACAGCCCCGAAATGGTCAACAAAATCATCCTAGCATGTTGTGTATTGCACAATATATTTGTGCGCACCAATGCATCATGGATCCAAGTGCCTGCTGCACCGGACAATGACCAGGATGATGATGAAGATGAGGCAGGTGGAGCACACCCCACCTTAAATGCAGCAGGAACTGTCCGAAGGACCCGAATAATAAACAACTTCTTCAACTGAGCATGTCACATTGTGACAGTACACATCAAATGTATCTCAGTGCAAAATGACTCCAATCACGGTTTGTGCCAATAAAAAACACAACACACATACCCTGTCTGCATGTTACTCTCCTGCATATGTTCATCACTCTGAAAAGTGTACGTTGCACAATAAGTGAAAAGAAAATCACATTACACAATTCATGGTGGGAATCTCACCTCAGTACAGAGATGCTTCTCAGTGTGTCAAATGTGTAAAAGTAGAGTTTTCATGGTGTAAATTGTGCCACCAAAATCTAATATTTTGCGTGTCCTTTTGTGTAACTCATGAAATATAGGTTGTCCTCAGAGTAAAAATCCTTAATTGTAAGGTGTCGTTTGGGCTCAATAATTTATTTGAGTGTGTACGTTGTGTAAGATAATGAAATTTAGGTGTGAAATGGAGTAAAAGATGAAAATTGGGCGTGCAATGGGGTAAAAGATGAAAATTGGGTGTGCAATGGGGTAAAAGATGAAAATTGGGCGTGCAAAGATGAAAAATGGGCGTGCAATGGGGTAAAAGAGGAAAACTGGGCGTGCAATGGGGTAAAAGAGGAAAATTGGGCGTGCAATGGGGTAAAAGATGGAAAATGGGCGTGCAATGGGGTAAAAGATGCTTTTCAGTGTGTCATATGCAATTAGTCTGGAACCTACCTCCACCTCCAGATCAAGAACCTCTACGACAAGTATGTGGACCACACACTGGACACAGCAGCTGGCCCACCCGCACCCCTGAGACACCAACCAGCCCACCATCTCCAAATGGACACCAGGCACGGATGAAGACACCACCTCCACCATGAAAGGCATCCACTCGGGGGCCCACACAGACCCCTGGCCCCCTCACATCTACCACAGAGCCGCATCTGCCATTGCACATGAACCACTATGCAACATCAACACCACCTTCAACACATGCACCTTCACAGACAACTGGAAGCGTGCCGAAGTCATGCCCCTGCTCAAGAAGAACACAGCTGACCCCACCGAGCACAATAACTATCGGCCCATCTCGCTCCTCACCTTCGCAGCCAGACTCGCTGAGAAAACAGTCAACAGGAAACTGACAAGATTTATCAAAGAGAACGGCATCCTCGATCCATCACAATCCGGATTCCGAAGCAACCCTAGCCCTGAGACCTCCCTACTTGCCGCCACAGATGACATCAACACCCTCCTGGACCAAGGACACTACGCAGACCACATCCTACTCGACCTTTCAGCAGCCTTCACCAACGTCTCCCACTGCACAATAGTAAGCCTGGGCGTAGTTCGCGAAGTAGCGCTACGCGAAGCTACGCAAAGTGCAGTTCGCACTACGCGAGCTACGCGTAGCACTACGCGAACTGCGTAGTGCACTGTTCGCAATGATTGCACAGTGCCGGATGCTTGTCCGCACTGTGCAATCATTGAAAATGGCATCTTGCACAGTGCGAGCTGTCTTTACTGCCGCTCGAGTAGATTTTTACTCGAGCGGCAGCTTTCTCAACGCGGACTGGTAGTTTCTCATCGCGAGCGGTCGCGAGCATACGCGACCACTCGCAATGAGAAACCTGACCTCCCCGCGTTGAGAATCTCGCCGGGAGGTTTATTTTCCACGCTCGCGATCGGCAACTTGATGTTGCTGATCGCGAACGAGAAAAAGTCTCGCCGGGATGTCATTTTGCTTGCTCGCGGTCGCCAACTTGACGTTGAGGACCGCGAGCAAGCAAAAAATGACCGCTGCACTACGCTACGCGTGTTTGCACTGTGCTACGTACAATTCGCATTGTGCGAAGTAGCGCAAACTTCGCAAACTACGCGAGCGTAGCGTAGTGCTTTGCCCAGGGTTACACAATAGTCACCAGACTACACGACGCAGGTAACCAAGGTACAGCCCTGGACTGGATCTGATCATTCCTCGCCGTAAGAAGGCAAAGGATCAGACTGCCACACTTCATCTCCAATCCCACAACAATCACCTGCAGAGTCCCACAGGGGTCATCATTGAGCCCGAGCCTCTTCAAAATCTACATGGCCCCCCTCGCAGCCATCATCCAACAACACAGCCTCAACATCCTAATCTACGCTGACGACACCCAGCTCATCCTCTACCCCACCAAAGACCCCACCTTTGCCTAAAACAACTTCCAGTAAGGAATGCAACACAGCGCAGTCTGGATGACCAACAGCTGGCTGAAGCTCAACCCTGAGAAGACAGATGACCTCGTCCTTGTAACCACCCCTTCAGCATTGCTCAACACCTGGTGGCTGACGGCCCACAGAAGAACACCTCCCCCCATAGACCATGCCAAAAACCTCTGCATCATACCCGACTAATTACTCAACATGAACCAACAGGTCAACGTCGTCAGCCACAGCTGCTTCAACACACTCCGCTTCCTCTGCAAGTCCTTCAAATGGATCCCCCCTGAGTCAAGGAAGACAGTCACCCACGCACTCATCACCAGCAGACTGTACTACGGATGCGCACTCTATGCCGACATTAACAAGTCCATACTCTGTTAACTCAAGACAATACAGAACACCGCCGCCAGACTCGTCCCGTCATCCCCTGGCACAAAAACATCAGCCAACACCTACGATGACTCCACCGGCTCACAGTGGAGAAAATAGTCAGCTTCAACAGCCTCATCTCACGCCTACAAATGCCTACACAACAACGGACACAAATACCACAATGACAGAATCAACTTCAACGTACCCAAAAGAAAGCTCCAAATTAATGAACTCACTGGCTGAAACCCCTCGCATCCACTGAGCCAGAGCAGGCGGAAGATCCTTCTCTCACATTGTAGCCAAGACCTGGACCGAGCTACCGGCAGACATCAGACACGCCCCCTCCCTGAACACCTTCACTGAGCCCCTCAAGAGCTGGCTCTTTGGCCAACAGATCTTCCCCCCCCCAGCGCCTTGTGCCCCCCACAGGTGAGTAGCACACTTACAAGTCCCCTGATTGATTGATTGATTTGTTGTTAGATATGCAATTATGGAGTCACCTGGGGTGAAAGTTGCAATTCAGGGTGTCATGTGTTGTGAAACATCATATTTATGGTGTCATCTGAGTGCTAATCAAGCCTTTCATGTTGTTACAGGGCTCTGAACTGATTTTTGCTCTAAGACTGTACATCTGTGTATGGACTTGGTCTTAGCGTGAAGATATTGCCGCTAAAACGACAATGCAATGCTTTTTTAATCCGCCCGATGTTAAAATACATCGCGCAACACATTGTACAATACAAAATATTACTCATGAGCCTATTTGCGTGCAGATTTTCACCGCTTTGTCAAAAACGGGCCGCAAAGAGACAGGAAGTGATGTCTGCATGCTTCCTGTCTACTGGAGTAGTGTTCTGCACTTTCACTTTCTCTTTTGAGCACATTGCTGGTGATTGTGGAGAGTGTTGGAGGTGTTTGGTGGTGTGTGCTGCAGTTTTGAAATTTGAAGAGTGTTGCTGTGTCCTGTGTCCTGTTGATAGTGTCTGTGAAGTGTTGTGTTCTGATTCATTGTGTTTTACTGTCTCTTGTCCTCAATCTTGTCGGGTGTCTGTCTTGGGGTAGTTAACTTTCTTTGTTGTAGTTGGGGATATTTGAGAGGGTACTTTTTTTCTTGGCTGTGGGCACACAGGTGTGCAGGGAGATGCCGGCTGTGGGCAGGGAGGGCAGTATGTACGAGGGGGCTTTGGAGGGCTTCCTGTGGATGATAAAATTCTACCTGCCCCTGATGTTGGAGAGGGGAGGCCGTATCCTTCAAGGGTACAATGTGAGTGTGCGGAAGCTGAGGTGGGAGCGTGTGCGGGTGCAGATGCTCCGGTGCTTTGGAGTGGACCGTACCGTGCGCCAGTGGAAGCACCGCTGGCAGGATCTGCTGGCACGTGAAGCTGACCTCCTGGACTATGTGGGAGTCATGACTGGCCTACAGGGTGGTAAGTACAAACTCCACATTTAATCGTGAATACTGTAACGAATGAAAATTAGGACGTGTGTGACACTGGTGTCAAAGTGAGAAAAGGTTGATGAGTGAGGTGGGAGATGCAATGCATTCACGCCTAACGTTGGCACATCCGAGACCCAATGCTGCACCACATTGACAAGCATAGGGTGCAAGTCTGTGTTACCCACTGCGCTGGAGCAGCACTTAGCACTGTAGTGCCATAGCTGGCACACCTGTGCAAAAAGTGCGTACAGGATGAAGGTCGTTTGGGTACGGCAGGGGTGACTGTATATGAACTATCCAAGGAAATGTTCATGTGAGCTGTGTGCTGGCCAAAAGGTAGTGTTCATATGCTGTCCTCATTAATTATGGTGCGTTAGCTATGCTGCCCTGTGAACATAGTCACTGTGTGACAATGTATTTCATATGAACAAATGGTCAAAGGAAATCGGACATCTCCAGATTGTCATACACCAACAACCTCTGTAAAACTGCCTTGTGCAATCTGCAGCGATGCAATCTTACAAAGAGCATGTATAACATCATGATGCATGTAGTAATGGTGCCTTGTGGATGTCTCACACTACTATTATGTGCATGTTAGCTAGCATTGCCGTCTTGTTTGTCCCAACTCAGCATCCACAGGTCTGGTGTGAATGGCAGTCAAAGTGGACCCAATCATGTAGCCAACATGAAACGCAACACTACAGTTACGTAGCATTTTCTGTCATGGTGATGATTGGTATGAGGAATACGACACATATGATTTGACGTCTCATACCAACACATATTTATTTACTTGTCTCACAGATGGTCGGCCACCAATCACACAGGGGGACATCGACAGCTTCGAGGACCCACACGCCACTGGTGAGTTTGGACATCATATATTGGCATGGTGCGGTGGCATGGATGTCTGGGTCAAAGGATCAAGTTTGTAGTATGCAGTATGGGTGTGTATCACATGTCCCTTGCCTACAGTGTGATGATGTATTGTGGGAGTCAGAAGTGTGCACAAATGGGTAAGTGAATTTTGAGCAATGCATTGGTCTCACAGTTGTAACTAGGCCCATCCCCAGTCAGTGATACACATTGAAAGTAAGGTGCATATCATAGAGACCCTATCGCCAACACAACGTCACTTTCATTGAAGTTGTGTTGTCAATAGGGGCCTAGCATCATGGGCGAAGCAGCGTTAATCCACGTCACGTAAATTAACGCTTCCTTGTTAATGAGGTACCCTTTCACGCTGTGTTTAGCGTGAAAGGGGCGTGCAGTGGGTGTTGCGGTTGGCGTTCCACAGGAACATCCATTGTATTTGACGCTGCCCCCTATGTACAAGTGCGGCATTGATAGATGGCAGTGCACAATTTAACACCAGTGACATCCTGGTTGTAATCTGCCTCAATGAGGATGAATGCTTTTTCAAAACATTTTGGCCTTTTACATGTGAGCTGCCTTGTGCAGCACACATGGGAAAAGAAAAATGACATGGTTTGTATATGTACAGGAAGGTGGCCCTTCCAGTACATACAGAAACATTCTTTAATATTCCCTATTGTATCTTTCCTGTGTGCTGCACGAAGCAACACACATGAAAGTTACAACATGGTATTCTAGGACTGCTGATGTGCATGAAGGGGCACCTTCCTGTACAGAAACAAACCTCACCTGCAAACACACAGCTTGCACTCTGGTGCAAGGGTGCCTGCGTAGGCGCTAAGTTGTGAGACTTAGTGCCATCGCAGGGGGAAACGCAAGTCTGCACCACATCCTTGATAATAGGGTGCAGAATTGCGATTGCAAAGTGGCGGAGGGAGGCGTTAATCCGAGGAGGCTAACGCCTGTCTCCGCCACTTCCTTGTCAATATGCCCCATGATCTATGGGTTCCGTCACCACAGCACATGCCTGTGGATTGCAGAGCACACTGATAGGACAGGAGACATGTAAGTGGGGTTGCTGATGTCTATCAGATGACAGGGAATGCATGTACACCTTGCCTGAGATGACTGTGCTAGTGTGCCCGATGATGCACAAGGAGGCAGTGCTTTTCAGTCCGTAAGTGCGCAGACACAGTTCGGCACATAATTTGTAGGTATGCTGCATGCCATCTTCAAAGTTGAGGCAGTGTGTATCTTTGAGCCAAGCATATCAATGGCACGTTCCCCAAACACACAGCAAAGGTGGCCCGATGAATCTCATTGCCATGTTTGGCCACTGCAATGGTGTTGACAAGCTGTTTCCTTGAGGCCATTCCCTGATTGACTCTGGATTAGGTGTGGGAACTCCTCTGTCCCAATTGGTGTCATTACTGTGCACGCATTTACCACGTGTGCTTTAGCTCTGCCTTCAATGCTGTGCCATTTATTTAACAATGCAGGGCTCTCCAACGCTATATGTGGGAAAGCATTGCCCCTAACAACACTATGAGCATCATGACTCCAGTGTGCCGTTACAATGGGGAATGCATTGTGACTGTTTGCGTTGGTAAGGCCTGCGTATTTTGATTCACTACTAGTGAGCTCGGCGGATACAAGAGATGCATGTGTGAGTGTGAATTTAGAGGAAACGATTTTTCCCCCTCTCTGCAGCAACACTTCACATATTGTGTAGTAGTGTTGGAGAGCGCGACAGCGCATCATGTATAAGTCAGCGTTCAGCCACACAACGGGTTTCCATGTGTGCTGCATCATGCAGCATAGTTGAAAGTGTGAGTAGGGCTGTCCCAGGATTGTTCCAGGGCAGGTAGGGTAACCTTCCTAAACATTGACAAGCCTCCCATCACACAGACACCCTTGCACTCTGGTGCAAGAGTGCCTGTGTTGGCGCTGACTTGATGAACTGCACACAGTTGCTGGGGGACACACAGGCATGCACATGGGCATTGTACATATCATGCAGCACTGTCACTGGAGAGGATGAGGGTGGTGCTACACAGGGAGGGCTAATGCCTCCCTCCTCCGATTGCTTGTACATGTCACCCTCAGTCCGGGTATGTAATGGCACCATCGTTTGACACTGTCAGTCTCATTTGGTTGTGACAGTACATGTACCATGCCATGCACTGTCATGTCAGTCTCCCCAGCATGTAGTCACTGATCCATGCTTCAACATTTCGTTGTCCAGGTCACTCTCTGACTTCACATAGTTACGCTGGAGTGTAGGCTCCCATGTTTAAGTGATCTTGTATTGCAGATGTGAATGGAGTACATTGACATAGTCTAAAGGACTCAAAATTTCCATTGTTGATATTTTACAGACAACATGATGCCAGCCGAACAACATGCCTTCCAGGCGAGGAAGGACCGCTTCAAGCATGTAAAGAAGGTGGCAAAAGGGTACCGCAACATGGCCAAGAGGCACCAGGAGGAACGGAAGCAAGGTACATGGAAGTTGGTGCCCGAGGTTGCTACAACTGGCACACAGCCCATCCCAGGACCCTCTGGCGTCAGTGGTGGGTCCCAGCCTGGACAGGTGTCACATCCCCCTATGGCCACACACCCCCAAGGGACAGTCCCACCTGCACCTGGTGATCAGGTGGTGCCATTTACAGTGGCAGACAGGAGGATCATGCATGATAACAATGTGTTCCTGGCCGAGATAAGGCAAGAAATCGCTGATCTGAACAGACATGTCATGGACATTAAAAAAACACTTTGGACTGCCATGATGACTGGACCTGTTGGACCCCATCCCCCTCTTCTCCTTTCCCCCAATGTTTTAAATCTGTTATTAGGTAGTGTTAGGTTAGTTCTTTTAATTGTTAGGTAGTGTAGTTTTAGCTTAGGTTATAGTTAGTGTTAGCTTTTAAGGTAGATTTTAGATATTTATTATTATGCCGTAGTTGGGGATAAGTTTCCTTTTCCTTTGGGTGGGGGGTTGATGTATTTGTTGTATAAAATAAAATTAAAAACATTACAAAAAAATATATCTTTGTGTAGGTTACATGTGTAATTAGTTTATGTATAGCTTAGATGTCTTTGTCCTGTCTCATGGTGTGCCTTAAGGGTGGGAGGGGGGTTGATGTCTAGGATATGTTGTTGCGTGTTTAGGATTAGTTAGGGTAGATAGTTTAGGTAAGTAAGACTCTTCTAGTTAGTTTAGATTTTAGTAGTAGTTCTAGTGATCAGTGTTAGTTTAGGTTTGTTACATTTTTTTACTGTTCTAATAAATGTTTTAAACTTAGGATTTCTGCTTGCACTTATGTCAGGGATGATGTTGGGGAGTGTGGCTTATTCCCTTGTATGCAACTCATACCATCACTGGATAATCCATTGGAGGATTGGAGGATTGCTTAACTAAGTGAGTCAGCTCACTTACAGCGTTTATTTCGTTATTTTAGCTGCTCTTGAATCTTTTTAAACCTCACTATTAATTTGGACTGTTTGAAAGCCTGTATTTTTAAAATATCATTTAACTGTTGTGAAATTGAATCTGACTTGCACTTTACTCGTGCTTACCTGCACGCAGCATTCATTGGGAGGGTAGTTCCATGATCCATGATCTGCTGGTACCGGAAGTCACCGGAAGCAGCAGTATCTGGGGTCAGCGGTCTAATGGTCATGTCTGACGCGGGCTGCCATAAAAACGGGGCCGCAGCGTGGCCGCGCAGCAGACACGCTCAGCGGGTGTGCTGGTGGCGCGCCAAAGGCAAGCCCGTCTGCGCCCATCCGCGCCCGGCCGGGACCAGGGGCAAGAACCCCTGCTCCCCCATGCCCAATGCAAGATACCAGGCTTAGCTATTCGAGGAAGGAACTTTTAGATCTGGCAGACCATCGATCTAACATTAAAATGCAATGCATAGAAGCCTCCCCAGGGAATACGATGGGCCCTTTCTCATGTCTTTGTTGCAAATGGAGTAGCAACTCACCCATCAACCGGCCACAGAGCATAACCACCCAGAATGGCCCCCACCTGAGTTGTATCTACTTCAATGCCAGATCAGTACCGAAACACTCCCTCGAACTTTGGGATTTATTAGCAGAAAAACAACCAGACCTAGCTCTTGTGACAGAAACTTGGTTAGACAGTAAAAATACTCCAGATATTGCTATTGCCTTGCCAACGGGCTACAAACTACTGAAACAAGATAGAATAGGCAGGAAAGGAGGCGGCATAGCCATACTCTTTAGGGATTGCTTTTCCTGCCTCCCCGAACCAATTGTTCAGCTGGGGAAGCACAAAATTCTGGCATTTAAAATTTTAATTAGCACCCAGACTATACTTGGGGGTGCTATTATTTACAACCCTCCTGGTTATAAACCAGATTTTAGCGCATAGCTTCTTACTCAGCTGTTTCCCTCATGCATCAAAAATAAGAACTACATATTGATAGGAGATTTTAACGTGCGCTATGAAGATGTTGATGACAATGCGACCAAACATCTAGCAAGGGATATGCAGATTTTGCAACTAAAACAGCTGATTAAGGAACCCACACACATCGCTGGGCACACTCTGGACCTGTTCTCTAATATAGAACCTATCAATATACTAGAAGTAAGACCTCTTTTCTGGACCGACCATTTCTTGATCTCTTTCACCCTTAGTCTACCAGTGAAATCAACCCGTTCTCAAATAATATCAATTGGGGCAAAAAGACCCTGGAGGCTTGTTACTCCTGACACATTTGAGCGTCAATTCCCTTCGAAAAGATCATTACACCCTGATGTCATAGCATGTGCATAAAAGTATAGATAACCTTCTAGCAGAAATTTCCAACACTCTTGATCTGTGTGCCCCTAAACTTGAGAATAAACCTCAAGGTAGAACAAAATCCGAAAAATGGTACTCAATTGACCTTAAAATTTTGAAAAGAAAGTGCAAAACACTAGAGCATAAGTGGAGACTATCCAGATCAGATACGGATAGACAGTCATATAAGTTAGAAATGAGATCTTACAATACTGCCATCAAAAATGCAAAAAAGTCATACTTTGCAAAGCGGGTGAATGACAATAGCAGTTCACCGAAATAACTCTATAAAATAGTTAAAGAGCTCTGCAGTCCACCCAGCTTGTCTCAAGTGCTGGCACCCTCTGCTGAGAGATGCGAAGCCATCAGTGAATTCTTTATCGGTAAAATCTCAACTATCTATTCCTCTTTCGGAGAGAAGCATCTTCCAGATGACATAAACTGGGAAATCCTAGATCCACATCCTGATGCCCAGGTCCATCTTAGCAACTTCAGAAATTTTACTGAAGAGGACGTAGCGAAAGCAATGGCCGAAGTTAAATCTGGGTCCCCACTAGACCCTTGCCCTCATTTTATCTTTTCCCGGATTGCACCAATCATCTGTCCTTATGTTACACAAATATTTAATCAATCGCTTGATTCCGCAACATTTCCTGAGGTATGGAAAAAAGCCACGGTAATTCCCCTTCTAAAAAAAGCTGGAACTAATGTCCAAAACCCAGCAAACTACCGTCCTATATCCCAGCTCCCATACCTATCCAAAGTGATGGAGAAGCTCGTAAACAAACAACTAACAGACTACCTCGAGATGAATGAGCTACTGGACATCACTCAAACTGGCTTTAGAGCCAATAATAGCAATGAAACCACTCTCCTGGCGGTGCTAGATAACATCAGGTCTCTGGTTGACCAAGGAAGAGCCGCCGCATTGACCCTGTTGGACTTTTCGGCGGCTTTCCATACCGTCTCGCACAATTTTGTGTTAAAATTCCTGCATGGTAAGGGCATACAATTCAAAGCCCTCCAGGTGCTCTGCTCCTTTTTGAGTAACCAAACTCAGACTGTACAGTTGGGTACTTTTTCCTCAAACCCAAAATCAATTCAGTTTGGAGTACCGCAGGGAGCCTCGTTGAGCCCTACCCTTTTTAATGTATACGTGTCTTCTCTAGCTAAAATCAGTGAAAAATGGGGCATTAGCATCTGCTCTTATGCAGATGATACCCAATTGATGTTTGCCCTTGATGGACATGAAGATACAAGGACCAGGCTTACTAGCTGTCTTTCAGAAATGGCAGTTTGGATGTCCGATCATTGTCTGAAATTAAATGCAGACAAATCGGAGATTCTACTTTTTGGAGGTGCACATCTAGTGTGGAACACAACTTGGTGGCCGGCATCAATGGGCAATGCCCCCGCCCCCAAACAAGTTGCAAAAAATTTGGGCATTCTTGTTGATAGTCCTCTTACCATGCAAGATCATATACGTGCTCTATGTGGGAAAAGCTTTGCAACACTAAAACTGTTAAGAAGACTCTTTCAGTGGATCCCCATAGAATGTAGGAGAACCATTGTCCAAGCCTTGCTTATAAGCAGGCTGGACTATAGAAATGCTCTATTTGTTGGCATGGCGGACTATCTATTCTCACGATTGCAGCTGGTACAGAACGCGGCCGCCAAATTGGTATGTAACAAAAGCAAGTACAGCTCAGCATAGGAATGTCTGAGGGCACTACATTGGCTCCCAATGAGACAAAGAGCCAATTTCAAATTGCTGAGCCATACCTACAAGGTCCTACATCATTTTGGCCCAAAGATCCTCCAAGATAGAGTCAAATTCTATGCACCCGCGAGGAACTTGAGATCGCGATTCCAGGTACTGGCACAGACTAAACGGATCAGGAAGTCCAGAGTAGGGGGTCGCTCCTTTTCCCATCTCGCGGCGACACTCTGGAATGAACTTCCGCTTGATCTTCAGCTCACTGATAGCTACCTGGCATTTAGGAAAAAAATGAACGCATTTGTTCCCCAAAGCTTGATCCGTTACTAGCGCCCCCCTGATGAACTCCTCATTTATGTTCTGCTCTCCTTTAGCGCTGTGATATCCTCTGGATGAATGCTTGCACTTTATAAATAAATAAATAAATAAAAAATCTGTAAGTCTGGTCATGACATGTTAGTTCACTGGATGTATTGTGCCAGGATACCTTAGATGTGAGCACAGTGAACTTGCATGGATGACAGGGTGGCCAGTTGGATTTACGGACTAGTCTAGGGACAGTCGTTTGTGACGTTCTACATCTTCAGTGTGACTCACGGAGTTGGACAGCACATTGATGCCCATTTACAACACAACCTAGGGAGATGGCATGGAGAGAAAATACAGTTAGCTACTGTTATCCATCATGGAGATGGATGTATGCGCCGGGTACCACAGATTCCGTCACACACCTGCATATCAGATGCTCCTGGCGCTGAGTACATCTACATTGCACAGGCCTTGCCACACTTGCTGCGTAGTGCCAGTGTGTCAGCTTCCTTTTCAAGATATGTTCCTGTGCATGGACGCTCAATCTCCGGCCCATGCATGATTTAGTAACTTTCTGTGTCCATTGTGAACAGCACATGGAACAGCAGTGTTCCTGATTCACAGAAGTCATCTGAGAGTAAGTAAATACGGTACTCACAAATGGCATTTAGGAGTAGTGCAGTTAGGTATACTGACTTCACTTCTCCTAAATGCCTTTCGTGACTCACTTAACTTGTCAAGTTATGATTTTGTCCTAGCTAACGTTTAGGTGCAGGCACACTGTTCTGCTGCACACAAGGGGGTAAATGTTGCATTGCTCCCTGTGGTGACAGTGTCATGGACACTAGTCCCAGCTGTTACTTCTGCAATTGGATCATAGTGATGCCACCCTTGAAATGTTGGCTGTGCATCTGACTATATGCTGAGTGCAGTGCACCACACATCCCTAGACACATTGCCCGATACGCTCACAGTGGTCACAGCATGAGAGGGGTCAAATGTTTGATTGCATAGTTTGTCGACAGGGAGGGGCTGACTGACGCCTTGCACTTTGGGGTGAGTCCCTATTTGCAACTCTACTTCACTGAGGCAGACATTGTGGTTCCATATGTGTATGGTGGACATGTGCCCTTCCGTGTCTTCATCAATGTGAATATGGTGTGCAACATCTTGGGATGTGACATGCAATGTGCACCATCACAACAGGCTTTGTCCACCCCGTAGTGTGTGAGTAGATATGCCAAGAGATATTTGATTGCAATTGTTAAGGAGGACACTACTTGTGGCCTGCAACAGACTTGGACACTTTAGGACACATGCCTTTTCCTTAATGGACGTGGGGCTAGGTTGGTATGTTGCTGGATTGTTGTTTTTGATCAATGAGGACACAGCTAGTTCACACATACCCGGCCATCTCACTGCCTATCTCTGTCAGGTAAAACAGGTACATTGCTCGTATTTCCCTTGGTGTACCTTCTGGTGGATTCAGTGTCCAAACACTTGTTGCAGACTTCTATACTTGATTGGTCATGGACGACACACATCTGTGTGAGTTAAATATTTTTATTTACATTCAGAGGATGAAGACTGGACCAGTGCTTGGCCATACATGCCCACATTGCATTGATGCCCGTTAGAGGGCCAGACAGAGTCCTTTGGTGGTAACAGGTCCAAGGGAAGAGGCAGAGTTCAGTCCGCAGGCTGATTGCAGTGTCATTGGTAAGAAAAAAGTGATATGGCAGTCCATGTGGAGGTCTAAGGTGATCGTCGGGGGACAGTGGATGACAGTGCAAGATGATTTTCCGTGGCATGATACTAAGCCTGGCACCAAGGAGAAAACTGGCCTTTTGGCGTCGAAGGATGCTACCGCTTTCTCCTTAGCACAAATGCACTATCATCCTCCTCTTTGTCCTCTGATCTGTCATGTGCCTCACATGTGGGTGGTGGTATAGTGGATGCAGCACTGTGAGGCACTGACACATCAGGTGGCGGAGCTGAGGATGTGGAAGCAGCAGCAGCATTCATCGGCGCCAGACCTTGTGGCAGCAATGAAGTGATAAGCAGGTGCAGGGCATGATAGATCCCAGCTACATCGCGCTGGTGTGCGGCCCTGGCAGCCACATCTTGTGCCTGAATCCGCTCCATGCTCTCCATTATCCGACAGATGTTGGCCAAATCCTGGCTGACATTGCTGGAGCCACTCTGAACAGACAGTTGTTGTTGTCTCTGAATCATGACTCCAGCAATGTCAGCCATGGACCGTTGGAGAGCATTGAGCGGGCTGTGGGTGTCCGTGATCTTCTGTATGTGGTCCCGGATGGGACTCAGACACCCACGTATGGCCTCAAGTTTGTCCGCCAGCCTCTCAAACCCCACCCGCACCTGTTCAGCCAGGAATGTGCATGTGCATATAGGTGGACTTTACTGCGCATACACAACCTTGCACAAAACTCAGACACATGTGCACAATGTTGCAGGTGTGCTGATATTGGGGGTGGCATGCCTACCCGTGCACATGATCAGTCACATTCACAGTGCATCCTCATTTTAGCGTCAGAGAGAGATGCGTCCTTGTGCAGGCGATTTGTATGTGCGTGGTGATGTGGCAAGGGGGCCATTTTGCCACCCTGCTGCATCTCAAGTTAATGTGCCACTTTGCCATTTAATGTAGCACTTATTTTGTGGTCTGATGTTGATCTTAGAAATGTGCACAGAAAAGTAAGCCCAACATAGTCCAAGTCTGTGTGCCCGCAAATATGTGTCGTGCAATGTATTGTTTGAGTAGGGCGATATGTGTCTATGCCACCATGGACAGGGGTATCCGGGACAGGATCCACAGTAATTGTGGGTATGCGCTTCAATATATTTGATTGTACATGAGTGCCATTGGGCCCATCCACCCCGTCCCCCCAGTCCCTGGTTGTTGCTCACCCTGTTGTTGTTGTGTCTGGTCACGTTCAGCAGTATCCTGGCCCGCATCTCCAAACACCATCTCTTCACTGATGACTCGGGACACCTGCTCCTCCAACTCATCCAGCTCCTCCTGTGGCGCTGGACTCCCACCTCCAGTCTGCTTTGCTGCTTTCAGGTTGGCTGCTAGGTTCTCCTTGGTTTTGCGCTTGGTATCATGCCAGCGCTTCTTGCAGTCGTCCACTGACCTCTTCCTCTCTCCAACAGCATTCACCTTGGACACAATGTCCTGCCATATTTCTTTTTTTCTTGCCAATGTCACTGTGGAGGTGACAAACAGTTCTTGTTGGTGTTCAGTCACCTCCGCAATCAGGACCTGGTTTTCCTGATGGCTGAACTTTGGATTCCTCTTCCTCTTGGCCTTCACATGGGTCTCTGGCTGGTCCTCCTGGGCATTTGTGGGGTTGTTTGTGGCCTCTGCACTGGTCCATGCTTCATCCATGGCTCCTCTGGTATTTTCCTTTTTTTTTTTTCTGCTTGGCGGGCCTTTTATGGTGCATTTTCGCGCTAAACGTGAGAAATGCAGGCCTGGTGCCAATTTGCGATCGGATTCTGTCGCTCATTGGCCCATCGCCACTTCTTTTACGTTAGCGTGAGGTTTTTTATCGCCGTCTTGCTAAATCTATCACCGTCCATTTCCGCCGGAAAAGGAAGCTATCGCCTGTTAGCGGCGTGTTGCTAATACGCTGCTAATACGGCGATAGATTCTGGCGATCGGCGGCGATAAATAAACTCACGCTAAACGTGGTTAGCGATAAATAGCGCCATTTAATGCTAATATCCCCCCAGGTCTTCCAGGCCTCCCACATGTTCCTCCCATCTCTCATGTAATTTCCCAAAGCCATCCTTCATGTTATTGTTTTATATATAGAGGAGATCGCCTTTTCCACCAGCTATTCTTGCAGTAGTCTGTCTTCGAGAGGGGCATATTCAGGGAGCCCAAAGCATGATAATCCCTCTTAGTGCCATGCATGGCGTAGTTGCGTGTACTTGAAGAATTTGGATTTATGTAGCTCGTATTCCATGCTCAGTGCAGGCCAGGTTTTAAGATCTCTTTTTTTCAATCACATCACCAAGCAGGGAGATGCCTAACCGGTCCCACATCTCAAATCCTTTTATTTTCCCAGTTCCCGGAACCATTCCCCCGTACATATAGGCATATTTTTTGTGAACCATTTTGTCCAGCCCATAGCATTTGTGGCTCTATCCCATGCCTCTAGGGTAACCTGTGTTGCCGTCACCAATGTGCAGCGCCCCTTGCGACCATATAGGTAGTGTAGTTGTTTTTTTGGGCCCTATCACCTCCCTTTCTAGCCTATATGTGGGGTGGTCCCATGATTTATGGATCCACTCATTGATGGGTGTGAGGTGTGCGGACCAGTTCTATGCCTCTATGTCTGGCAACGCTATGCCGCCGTTATATGGGTTACGTTACAATGTTTTTAAAGTTATTCGTGGGTGCCCTCCCTGTCATAGAAGTGACCGAATTTCTTGCTCTAGCCCAGTAAACACCTCCCATGGGAGTGGGTGATATGTGTTTTAGAGGGCGTATATTAATTGTGGCAAAGTAATCATTTTAAAGAGAGCCGCCCTTCCTATTAAAGTGAGGAGGAGGTCTCTCCATCCCCTTTTAAAATTTGCTATCGTCCTACCCAGGTTTCTTCGTCTGCATATTTCTCTATGCGGGGTGATAAATATACCCAGGCTTGGAATCCATCATAAACCGTACCCAGTTCACCAGGCAAAGGCAGCTTCGGTGGTATACCATTGGGGCCATATATCGTTTATTTATGCCAGTTGATTCTATATATCCTGAATATCTCTAATATTTCTCTATGGTGTCAAAACAGGGTGGGGACAGTAGTTTCCGGTTCTGTAGCATAAAGGAGTATGTCATCTGCATAGAGGGAGATCTTCTCTTCCCATTCATCTGTAGGGGTTATTTGGAAGCCTCGTATTTGTGGATGGCAACAGATGGCACACGCCAATTATTCCAGGGCAAGTGCAAAGAGGAGCGGTGAAAGTGGGCATCCAGGCCTCATTCCACAACCAATAGGGAAAGTCTGTGAAGTCACCTCATTCACTCGGGCGGTGGACACAGGTGCTCTGTAGAGCAGTTTGAACGAGCTGCGGAATTTAGGTCCAATTCCGAATTTAATGATCAAGGAACGGCCAGTGTACAGCATCAAACGCTTTTTCTGCGTCTAAAGAGAGAAATAGATGGGGAGTGGGAAGGTCCCTGACCTTTATCAGATAGTTGTGTGTTCTGCGCAGGTTGAATATAGTGGCGCGGCCAGGCATGAGCCCTAACTGATCGTCGTTCACCAGGGTATTTATGTGCTTTAGGAGTCATGTTGTTGGAATCGTGGCCAGGATTTTCACTTCAGTGTTTGATAGGGAGATGGGGCGATAGGAGTCACAGCAGACTTGTAGTTTTTCCTCCTTGTGTATCACTACAATTGTGGCGGACCATACGTCCATAGGAACATTTTGTTCCTTCTGTGTGTCCTGAAAAAGGTGCAATAGGTGTGGCCCATGCAGATCTATGCATCTTTTATATAGTTCAGCCAGTAGGCCATTAGGACCAGAGGTTTTTTCAGGTTGCAACTTAGCTACCGCTTCCTGAATTTCTGTTAGTGTCAGGTCGGCTTCTAATTCTGCCATTTCCTCATCACTCAGCACCGGGGTCGGGATGCTTTCCAAGTACTGGACCATCTCAGCACTATTCTCCAAGGGACATGCTTCGCTTCAGCATTTGTAATAGTCAGCAAATGCTGAGGCGATCTGGGTGTCCGTGCCATGGGTTTCCTTCCTATCGTCGTTTATCTCCTGGACACACCTGGCCCGTGCCTCCTTCTTATGGAGCCATGCCAGTAGTTTCCCTGCCTTGTCTCCGACCTCATAAAGTTGGCGTAGCATCGCCAGTCTCTGTTTTTTTGCATTCTCCATGGCCCTGTTTTTATATTCTTGGTGCATAGTGTCTAGCCATCGGGTCTTCTGCTATTATGATCCACTTTTCAAGGGCCAGTATGTTCTGCTCTAGTTCCTATAACTGTTTAGACCTATTCATTTTCTCCCAAGTGATCCGGTTTTGGGCTTTGTCCTGCAGGATGGTCTCATAAGCCTCCCATACTGTTACCTACTGTTAGAAGTGTTGCACAAATACTTTACACATTTCCTCTTATGTTAAGCCTGCCTGCTCTGTGCCAAGCTACCAGAGTGTGACCACAAGTTAATTTAGGGTGTGTACCTGGCTTGCCCTGATTGTGGTTCCTGCTTGGACAGGGTGTATACCTATGCCAAACAGAAACCCAGTTTGTAATAGGGTGCCTTCCTACTCACGGATGACACAGGTGGACTTGGTTCAATGAACCAGCGATGGGGTCAGCCAAGTTATTTTGACTCCGCAAAACACTATTCAAGGTGTAATTGACATAGAAGTGTTGCTTTTGGGTTACTAACAATCCCACAAAGAGATCAGGGGCACCTTGGAAACAACAATAAACCTTATTCTGTTATTCACTGTATCACACACACACACTGTACTAAGAATAGTGAACACTTTTATGTTAAAAGTATTTTATTACTACAGAGACAATATTTTTCTCAGTACATCTAAAACAACTACACAGAATATTATAAAACATAATGACCATTTCCAGCATTATTACAATGTCATTTAAAATATTATCTAGTACCTAACAACTCAATGCCTACTTCTATGCGTTATACTATGAGAGCATGAAAGGCAGAGCAACTTGCAATCTAGAGTTTATGAGGGAGAAGAGATGCACTGCCCACCTTGCTGACAGCAAAGACTGTCTTTATCAGTGAGGGGTGGGAAGACGGGATTTGTTGTGAAGGACAAGCGCCCACTGCGGTAGCAGTCAGTCGTTCTTCCACAATGACTTGGCTTTATCAGCTTTATTCTTCAGGCAAGGTGTATCATCTGTAAAGTGTGCTGGAAGCAGGTGTGACAATCTCTGGCAGAATCACAGGTGATAATCTGGGAGAAGGACCTCTCCTGACGAGTGGTCAAGTGGCAGTCTTATATTCTAAATCTTACCAGAAATCGGAATGTCGGACATAAATGTAGGAATGTCTGACATAGATTATGTGCATCAAGCAATGTGCCCCAGACATTTCTTTATACACATATAAGGCAAAAGTATGTCAATTCATACTACATTATTTTGGTTATATGTCTGTAAGGGTTCTTATTTAACCTTGATATGATGACGAGGAGACATTTGACCCAGACGAATGTTGCATTAGATATTGTATCTATGTCATTAATCGAAGAACTAGACATTATCACAGGTCCTAGAAAAACAAAGTCTGGTAAATTCTACGTTTCAAGGCAGACATGACAATGATTCTACATAAATTAAGGAATATGGCAGCTTCCGTGAACTGAGTTATGGAAGATGGCGGCCTTTGGATCTGCTGCTGGAGTAAGAATTTACCTTGAAAAAACAAAAGACAAGAGGCGTTTGACAAAACAGGAACAGCTGGTTTCATTAAACGCTTCTGCAGAGAAACATCCACAAAAATGGGTCTGAGGACTCTCTCAACATACTTTCATTATGAGTGCCATTATATACAGTCTTTGGAGCATCATAAAGCCATTTAGATCTTATTTTAGAGAAAGAAATGGCTAGTCATGGAGTGTAAATCAGGCCACATGATAGTGAATGCAGGTGGGTCTCGACCTTGTGTGGACACAATGAGGGCTAGTGGGTGAAGAGTCCAGATGTCCGGATGGGGAGTATGTGATCACTGTGTGTACTGTGTGTGCTGTGCTCTGATTGGTTGAGTGTTCCTAACTTCATGTGGCATTTAACTTTATGGTGTTTTGGGAACAAGGCTCCCTTCCATCCATATGTGCTTTATTGGGGCCAATCTCCTGGGACCATTGTGGTGTTGCTGCATATATGAGGGACTAATCTGGGTATTTCCTGTTCGCGTGTTTGTCCGGCTGGTTACGTGCCACCCCACCTGCGATCTGTCAATCAGTAGCCTCAGTCATAGGCCTGCCTGATCACGTATTTCTTACTCTGGGTTGATGGAGAGGTCATCTGAGGAGATTTGACTCATTTTTGAAGATACATGTATCGTTGAGTAGATTGACATCAATATTAACAGATCAAACCAAGGTCAATGGGAGTTCCACTGTGGGAGTACCATTGATGCTGGTTTGATCCGTTCCTGTTGCCGGCACTAGGCCCAGCCACACAAGTGGGGCAGCATTTTTATCGGGACAAGTGGAGTAACATTGGGTGGTAGAAATTTTGTAAATTCCTGCAGATTTTTGAAGTTTCAATCACAGAAATGTAAGGAAAATGTGTGATGTCAAGCAAAGTTTGAGGCTGGCAGGGCATTGCGGGTAAGAAAAGCTTGTGGGCTCCAGGCATGCCCACCACCATGGAATCCCCTGGTTGTCAACTTTTCAAAAATGTCTGTGGTTTGTAGGTTTGCAAGGGTGGTACCCCAGCAGGGTCAAAGAAAACACAGCTACCCTTATTGCTTATCTCTCAACATAATGCTTTATGGCCTCTTGTGTTTTGATCTCTTGGTCCACCCACACAAGTGGGGTTCTGTTATTATCAGGAGATGTGTGGGACTCAAGGTGGTAGGGAATCTGTGATTCCCAACGGATTCCAGAAGTTTCCACCACAGAAATGTGAGGAAAAAGTGTGTTTCTTACTAATCTTTGAAATTTTCTTCTGGGCAAAAATATCTAATAATAGCCATGCAAGTCATGCACCGTTGCAATCCCGTTTGCCTAGTTTTAAAAAATGGGCTGGTTTGCTAGGTTTCCCCAGGTGTTGGCTAACCTAGGGCCCACACTACACAGCTACCTACTTTCCAAAGGAAGAGTGAGTTTTTTGTGGAAAAATTTGATGTGTCCATGTTGCGTTTTGGACTGTTTCCTGTCGATGGCACTGCACCTACCCATAGAAGAGAGGCACAATTTTTATCAGGAAACTTGGGGTAAAGCTATGTGCCAGGAAGTTTGTGGTTCCCTGCATATTCTAGAACTTTCCATTAGAGAAATGTGAGGAAAATGTGTGCTTTTAGTCAAAGTTTGAGGTTTGCGAAGGATTCTTGGTAAGGAAATCCGGCGAAAGTCATGCAAGCCAACCCATCCTGGATTCCCCCAGGGTGTATAGTTATCAAAAATGTACAGGTTTTCTAGGTTCCCCTAGGTGCCGGCTGACCTAGGGCCCAAAATCCACAGCCGCCCACTTTGTTAAAAAAGGGTCAGTTTTCTGTGGAAAAATGTGGTGTCCATGTTGTTTTTTGAGCCCTCCTGTCACAGGCACTAGGTCTACCCACAAAAGGTGGGTACCATTTTTATCAAGAGACTTGGAGGAATGCTAGGTGGTAGAAAGTTTGTGGCTCCCCATAGATTCCAGAGCTTTCCATCAGAGAAATGTGAGGAAAATGTGTGTTTCTACTAGTCAAAGTTTGAAGTTTGCAAGGCATTCTGTGTAAGACAAACTGATGAGAGCCACAAACACCACCCCACCTTGAAATTCCTTAGATTTCTAGGTTTCAAAAATGTGCAGGTGTGTTAGGTTTCCCTAAGTGCTGGCTGACCTAGGCGTCCAAAATCTACAGCTACCCACTTTGTAAAAAAGGGTCAATTTTCTGTCGAAAAATTTGATATGTCCATGTTGCGTTTTGGGCAATTTTGTGTTGTGTGCACTATGCCTACCCACACAAGTGAGGTGCCATTTTTATTGGGAGACTTGGGGGATGGCTAGGTGGAAGGAATTTTGTGGCTCCCCACAAATTCCAAACTTTTCTTCACAGAAATGTGAGGAAAAGTTATTTTCTCTCATAGTTTGAAGTTTGTAAGGGACTCTACATAAGAAAACCTGGTGAGAGCCATGCACAATACCCGACACTGGATTTTCTTCGGTGTCTAGTTTTCAAAAATGTGCAGCTTTGCTAGGCTTCCCTAGGTACAGGCAGACCAAGGGCCCAAAATCTACAACTACTGACTCTGCAAAAAAAGGATAATTTTCCTGTGGAAAATTGTGGTGTCTATGTTGCGTTTTGGGCCGTTTCCTGTCTCAGGCACTAGGCCTACCCACACAAGTTAGCTACCATTTATAATGGGAGACTTGGGGGCATGCTAGGAGGAATGAATTTTGTGGTTGCCCACAGATTCCAGAACTTTCCATAACAGAAATTTGAGGAAAATATATATTTTTAGTCAAAGTAGGAGATTTGTAAGGGATTCTGGATAAAATATTCTGGTCAGACCTATGTACAACACCTCACCCTGGATTCCCCTGGGTGTCTAGTTCTCAAAAATATGCAGGTTTGCTAGGTTTCTCTAGGTGCCTCCTGAGCTAGGGCGCAATCTCCACTGCTACCAACATTTAAAAAATGGGTCAGTTTTCAGTGAAAAATATGATGTGTCAATGTTGTGTTTTGACCCGTTTCCTGTCGCAGGCACCAGGCCAACCATACAAGTGACGTAACAATTTTTATCAGAAGACATGTGGAAACATAAAATAGTAGAACATTTGCTATTACCTATTGGGTTTCACTGAATTTGTGCCTTCCAAATGTTAGACAGTCTGTAAGAAAGAAGACATTTTGAAAAATGCCCTCCTTATCACATGCTAGTATAGGTATCCACAAATTAAAAAATGTGCAAATAACCTCTGCTCCTAATTTTCATATCTTGTACTCATTTCAGAAATACACATTTTCCTTGATACCCATTTTTCACTCTACATATTTCACCTTATGAATTGGCCTATACTAGGTACACAATGAAAAAGCATTGTACGGTTGATCCAGCGCGATATTAGCAACGAGCATTCATACACCAGATACTCACTTGGGCCCATACATTCATACTACGCTAGCATTTCACACTGGGGTATCAGTTGTTACTCTTTGTCAAAATCCCTGCTACCAATTACCTTCTGATTGAAGAGTAATGACTTACCAATGAATCCTTTGCTAATTGGGAAATTTAAAATGAGTGACATTCATTACAGTTCATAATCCTGAAATAATCACAGAGTCAGGAAGTTTTAAAATATTTATCTAAAGATTTAGCAGAGTAAATTACAGAGCTGCATGATACTCATTCGCATATCAAGGATGAAGCACAAGAAATCAATTTATCGATTAATGACGGTCCCTCAGAAAAGGAGAAGATAGAAACAGCAGCGCAACTAAAGGTTGCATATATTTACCTAAGTGCGAGAAACAAACCCCTTGGCCAAGGAGTTGGGAAAGATAGGACCCAGGAAGGATGAAGAGCAAGATCTCCTCCAGGTTCAGGACAGGGCCGGTGACCTCTCTACCTACGACGCCTGCGTCGTTCCCCTCTCTGATACTCCGCTTCTCCTCGATTCTCCCGTGTCTCCCTTCTATTGGACTCCGCCGCCCCCTCCTCAAGACCTCTTCTGGGCAGGGATTCAGTCTGCAATCGATCAGCTTGGCGGTCTGGAGCTCTTCTGTGTGTTCTGAGAGTGTGCGTTTTCTAATTAACTAATTCTATATCTATTATACCCTTCTACGCCCATATACCTCCCATTAATGTTGCAAAAATATGGGACCACTACTTCTGATTGGACAGGGACAGGGGGTTGATCCTCACACCATATGAATTTAGTTCGATTTCTGAAGACCATTGTTTTTAAGATACCACCCATCAAATTTATACATTTGCTTTGTTTCCCACCCGTCTCACAACAAAAATGTATACATTCTCCATGTACAATGTTGCATTTTTAACAGGAAAGACATGGGTACAGCAGTGTCTGCCATCAGGTCGCGGCCTTGGACCTCATCCAGGTTGACTTCATCCTTTTCTCTTGGCAGAAATGCAAGACACATGCGCAGAATCATTTGTCTCTCGAGTTTCAGTTCACCAACCCCAGGCCCAAGTTTACGAACTAATAAAAGTACAAGAAGAAAATATTAAAATCACAAATAAAATGTTTCACTGTATCCCCACTCTCTCTACTCTACTCCCATTTATTTATAATTTCTATCCCGCATTAATAGCGTTAAGAAAACGACAATTTAATTACAACACGAGAGCAAGCTGTAGCATGTGAAAACATTAAGCAGCCATTTTAGAACACTCTGCGCCGAAGCAGAATTTTCCCACCAAGCAAAGTAAGACGTCACACCATGTGATATGGTTGAGACATGCGCAGAAGAGTTCCCGCGTTTTAGCGGCCATTTTAGAACAGACAAGCGTTACTTGTTAGTTAAAACACATAAGCAAGCTTCCTTACTATTTATGTCGTGTATGCAAGAATTAGTATGAACAATACAAAGTTTAATAAATTAATACTGTGAGGAGATTGCCTCCGAGCAAGTCTCATTTGTGAGTCCTTGCTCCATCAATCCCCTCTATGATGGCGTTTCTGAGCCATCAAATACTACCCACAACCAGATGCCAACTTTTAGCATACAATAATTTCATTTTCATTTTTACTTTTTCTATTTTTCACATCCCCTTTCAGCTTTTTGTATAATTCACTTCTTAAATCTTCAAGTTCAATTTATTCAAACTTTCGCTTTTTTCCTTTTCCTGTCACATTATACGATTCATTCTGTCTACAACATTTGCACCATATTATTATTTACAGTACTATTATTGCTATCCCTGCTAAGGGTACTAATATTTTACCTATAAGTCCTTTCCCTATATTAGAAAACCAGGTACCAATTGACGCAATACTATTTGTCAATCTTTCCCATACACTATCAACTTCCAGTGGTTTCAATTCCTTCTCAAGTTTTGTAATGTTCTGTATATATGTTCCAATTTCTGCACTTTTATCAGGTATATAAGTGCAACAGTGTTTCGTCTTCAATAATTTACAGACTCCGCCCTCTTTTGCCAATATAATATCAAGAGCAAGTCGATTTTGCATAACCATAGACCTAATCGCAACCATCTCCGCATTAATCATTAGAAATCCTCCAGCAGTATCCGTTGATAAACGATCAACCACTGTAGACAATTTACATATTTTCCTCGAGTTTAGAATTATTCCCACTGAAGGTATCAATGCACCAAATATATCACCTACAATTTCAGAAAAACTAGCTCTTTTGCTACGTGTTAATTCGCCATTATTTTCATTGTTCCCAGTGTTTCTTTTTACGTGGTATATTTTTGGAAGCACTATTCCAAAATAACAACTTCCATACCACCGTGCAGGAAGCCTAAAGTAAGCCTTATTCCCACACACATAATAGATTCCAGGAAAAACTGAATCTGTTCCTCCTTTGAGTCCCCAACCTCCAAGAATTAAGAAATTGTGTTCACATTCACTGGTACCGATGAAAACATTGTTATAGTCAGTCCTTAACCTATCTAGACAAATTTTCCCTGTTTTTACAAAATCCAGAGCCATAGCAGCTTGAGCCTTGCCAGGTGTGTAACTACCTTCTTTCTCAGCCCAAGGCGGCAAATGAGCCTTATGCTCAGAAGCTTTCTTTTGAAAATCTTGTCCTCTATCTTCTACTAAATTCAAAAATATCTTTTCTTCTTCGTGTAAAGAACATGTTAGATTGTTTCTATGTGCATGTGTTATGTCTATTGATTTCATTGTTAAGAAAAACTCTCCCATAAACTGTGCATCTTGACTACTAAGCACTGGGTTCATACTCTTGCGAATCGGAACCTCAGAAAATATCACATTTATGTTTGAATAATAATACTGAAGTCTCCCTGTTCTATAAAATAAACTAGCCAACACACTACATGAGATGCCATAGGTTAATGGTAAGTGATGATACGTTAACCCTTCTGCTACTGATTCGGGTAACTTCATACAGACATAACAGTTGCTAACTTCCATGGTATCTACATATTGAAATAGTAACTTAGTGAAAACATTTAAAGTAGTGTCGTTATCAGTTATTTCATGATGAAATTCTTGTTCATTTTCTGCCATCAGTTCTACTCTATTTTTTTTCAAGTTTGCTGTCCTTTCCTTAGTTTCGTTATTAATCTTTTTATCCATCATCATATGGTAAGGGACTGTTACGATCAGAACTAACCAAACTATAAGCACCATTACTAGACTACATATGCATACTGCACAGCATCTTTTACAACATTTCTGTTTTGATCTCCCAGTAACTCTATCGTCGGACATTTTGACAAGGAAGATTGCTCTTCTTATCTATTTTTCTTCAATTTTCTTTGCGCAGCTTCTTCACGTTATCAAGGTGGTCTTGTTTCTGTTTCATAGACCAGTTCTGCACTAGTTCCTTCGTCACCACTTTCACTTGATTCTGAGCTCTCGTAGTCTTCAAGAATTATGTAAGTCCAGTCAGGACCTTTAAACTTGTTGTTAATAAGTTTCAGTCTTTTACTTCTCCGATTCTCAGTTTTGCTTTCTTGTCCTGTTTGGCTTGTCACTTCGTTTACTTGTTCAGGATTTTCACTTCTGGTTCTTACGTGGTATTTTACTCTTTTAATGACACTAGGCCAATGATCACCTTTTCTTGTTTTCTGTGTTTGCACTGCCCTTTTGCTTTCTTCTTTTTCGGTAGTTCGTTTATTTTCAGGTTGTGTCACAGTCTTGCTTTCGACAATTACAGTTTCTTCTATCTGTTCTTTTTCAGGTCTGATTGGTTTTTCTTCAGCAGATCCACTGTGAGTTTCTAATTGCTGACTTTGCTCAGGATTTTCGTCTTCAGATTCAAGAATTTCGAGATCTTCTGATTGAATGTGTTTTCCTTGATCTAACTGGTCCTGATCAGGGCTTATTGCACTTTGTACTTTTGCAGCCTGACCGCATTCTTCTAGACCTGTCTGTCCCTGCTCAAAATTTCTTCGTTCTTCACTATTTTGAGCCCAGTTTTCTTTCCCTATCTGGTCCTGCTCAGGTTCTCTTATTGTTTCTTCTTCTTCTCTTTCCTGAGCTGCTTCTTCTTCACCTATCTGATCTTCTGTAACTTCTTTTAGATTTGCTTGACTTCTTGTTCTGTAGTAAACTTCAGGAATTTCCACCACTGGTATCCAGTCCTGACTTGTGCTCGGTTGTTCTTCATCAGCTTCCCTCAAATCTTGCTCCTGTGATTCTTCAGCTGGGCAACCTTCAGCACCCTCAGTGATCGTTACTGTCTGAGGATTTTCTTCTTCAGGGTCTGGTACTCTTTTAATGTGGCTTACATGAATCCAATTAGGAAATCCTGCACACTTCACAGCGGTGTTTGTAACTAATATGATCTGACAAGGTTCGCTCCACCTGGGTGATAGACACGTTTCTCTGGTGTGATTCTTCACTACCACCCAGTCACCAGGATTCAGATCATGTTCTTGTTCAGGCTGCCTGGAAACTGCGTCTTCTCCAACCTGGTGAGAGACAGAACGCACTAGGTCAGCCAATCCTTTGCAATAATCCAGAACCATATCATCAGACATATTCAGCAGTTTGTTTATGGGAACATGTGCTTGTCTCATTGCTCTTCCCATCATTATCTCGTGGGGACTCAATCAGGTATTTATATTAGGAATGCTTCTGAGTCCCATTAAGACAAGTGGCAATGCATCCGGCCAACTTAATGATGTTGATGCACACATTTTTCCCAGTCTGGATTTTATTGTGCCATTCAATTGTTCAACCACTCCAGAAGCCTCTGGACGATATGCACAGTGCAATTTTTGTTCAATTTGGAATGCTTCACAGATTATCTTAATCACTTCACTGTTAAAGTGCTTTCCTCTATCCGACTCCAAAGTTACTGGAAAACCAAATCTAGGAATGAGTTCTCTTAGCAACAACTTTGCGACTGTAATACTGTCATTTCTCCTGGTAGGGTAAGCCTCCACCCACTTTGAAAACAGACACACTATGACAAGTACATATTTTAGCCCTCTGCATGGTGGTAACTGAATGAAATCAAATTGGAGTCTTATAAATGGACCCTCTGCCTTTCCAATCTTTCCAAACCCGATTATTGTCTTCCTCCCTGGATTATGCATTTGGCAGGTTAAACATCTCTGGCAAAGACTCTGCTACAGCCCTGAATTTGGGATTGTACCAATTTTGTCTGAAGAGCCTAATCATTGCATCTCTCCCTATGTGTGTGTCTCCATGATACATCCTGGCCATTTGTGAGAGCCAACAGTCGGGCATGACTGGTCTGCCATCGGCACAAATCCACACCTCGTCATCCTCTCTTTGAGAACATCCCACTTTAATCCATATATTCTTTTCACTCTCATCAGCATCATCTTGCAATCGTTTTACATCATTCCATGTTTCAGGAGGTGCACACAGCAAAAGTTGGCAGCTGATTCCCATTCTTTCCACCCTTTTATTCACTGCCATTCTGTTTTTGGCACAATGTTGAGCCAGAAGGTCTGCATATCGGTTGCTGACTACCACCCAGTCATCTCCTGACTGGTGTGCGGCACATTTCACCACAGCCAATTCTTTTGGTGATTGTATTGCTTCCAGCAATTCCCTTACAAATTGTCCATTTTTAATGGGGGATCCTGAAGAAGTCATGAAATCCCTCTGCATCCATAGTTGGCCAAAATCATGCACAACCCCGTAACCATATTGGCTATCTGTAAATATAGTTACTTTTTGATTCCTCCCAATTATGCAAGCTTTTATCAAAGCAATCAATTCAGCTACTTGTGCAGATTTTACTCCTGGTAAATAGGATGCTTCGACTATTCCAGTTAATTCACATACTGCATATGCTGCAGTCAGTTTACCATCTTCATGCCTCTGGCATGAACCATCAACAAACAGCTCCCTGTCTGGCTTCCTTAGGGGCAATTCCTGAATGTCAGGACGTGGTTTTGTGCATAATTCTGTGATTGTAAACAATCCTGTTCTTCTTCGTCATCTTTAACTTCTTCATGGTATGGATCTGGTAGTAAGGTAGCAGGATTCACTATTGTGCACCTTACCATGGTCACATTTTCAGCACCCAGAATTATTCTCTCATACTTAGGGGCCGATTCCGATCTCGGCCAGTAGGGCACCGAATCGGATTCGGCTTTACCGGATCCGATTCCCTGTTTCCGACCGATTCGAACACCCGTCCGCGCGAGCAAGTACGATGCGAGCGTACGCGAAATCCCCGACCGACTCGTTCCCGGTTCCGAACCGCTCCGACCGACTCGTACGGACTCGACTCACACCACGCAATGGAAACGTTCCCCGACCGGGCAAGTACGATGCGCGCCTCGAACAGTCCAACCGACTCGCGCCGTCCAGCTCAAAAGAGCAGTCGGAGCCGGACTTCGGGGGTCCGTGTCGGACCCCCCTGTACGCATAGCCACACGAGTCGCACACAGGCGGGACCCATGGGTCCCCCCTACACATGCATGTACGGCGCGAGTCGCACCGATGCGTACCCACTGTAGGGGGCGCCCTTGTTCGTGACGCACCCATTGAGTCAATGGGAGCCCGTGTACGCGTCGTACGACCGGCTCCCATTGACTTCAATGGGAGTCCGACCGAATCGAGTCCGATAGCATGCGTCCGCATCGTACTCGTTCGGTCGGACTGCTAGAGTCCAGTTCGGTCGGATATCTCTCCGAATCCGACTCGGTCGGAGGGATTTCCGGCCCGAATCGGAATCGGCCCCTAAGTCATCCGACTAGGAGTAAGATGCTGAGTTCGGGTTCTTGTCAATAGAATCACAACCGCATGTGGAACAAACACCTTTACTGGGTGTCCCATTACAATTGACTCACTTTGTTCAATGCTCAAACAGGTAGCCGCTACTGCTTTTAAGCAGCCTGGTAAAGCGGCCGCCACTGGGTCCAGTGTAGCAGAAAAATATGCTATTGGACGTCTATCCAGACCATGTCTCTGAATGAGGACTGATAGTGCACAATTTTCTCTCTCGTGACAGAATAGTGCAAATTCTTTCTTATAATCGGGCATGCCTAAGGCAGGCGCTGCACACAAAGCATTTCTCAATTTTACAAAAGCTCCTACACTTTCATCATCCCATTCAACTGGGTCCTTTGCCTTCTTTTTTGTCATTTGAATTAGGGGCTTTGCTAACAGGGAAAATCCTAGTATCCATTGTCGACAATAACCCACTACCCCAAGGAACATTCTCACTTCCTGTTGGGTGTTAGGCAGTTGCATTTTCTTGATTAATTTTACTCTTTCAGAGGTTATTCTTCTTTTTCCCCTCTCAATTTGATGTCCTAGATACTTAACTGTTGTTGTGCAAAACTGCAGTTTTTCAGGTGAGACTTTATGCCCTTCTTCAGCTAAGTGATTCAATAATGCAATAGAGTCCACAACACAGTCTTCTCTGGTGTTAGATGCCACTAATAAGTCATCTATATACTGAACTAAAACTGAACTTCCTGGCATTACTAGTTTTTCTAAGCACTTTTTCAATATCTGATTGAAAATGGAAGGACTTTCCGTGTACCCCTGAGGAACACGATTCCATACATAGACCTTATTCTCGAATTTAAATGAGAAAAGATACTGGCTATCTGGGTGCAATGGTATTGAAAAGAACGCTTGGCATAAATCAATCACAGTGAACCATCCTGCACTCCAAGGGATCTGGTATAGAATTACTGCAGGATTTGGCACTATAGGACAACAAGGTTCCACAATCTTATTTATTTTTCTCAGGTCTTGAACAATCCTATATTTCCCACTAGGTTTCTTCAAACCCATTATTGGTGAATTACATGGACTACTCATTACTTCTTTTAGTATGTTTTGTTTTACCATTCGGTCGATTTCTTCAATGACTCCTGCTTTTACTTCTGCACTCATTTTGTATTGTCTGGTATTCGGGAAAATTGCACCTTCTTTTACAGTAATTTTAACTGGGTCTATATTGGCCATAAGTCCTACTTCTTTTCCCGTAAAATCCCACACTATGGGATTTACTGTAGTTTTTAATTCTTCTGGCAACTCGTCTTTTGTGATCAAAGAGAACATCTCATCTACCTCTGTACCTTGTTTCGCAATCATGAATTTATATACACGGTCTTCATCAGGGGTCTGAATTGCCACACCATCCGGTGTGCAGAATATTGTGCAGTTCATTTTACACAACAAATCTCTGCCCAATAAATTTACTGGACTAGAATCACACACTACAAATTGATGCATTTCTCTAAAATTTCCAATTTTAACTTCCATTGGTTCTGTAAGAGGTGTTCTAATCTTTCGATTAGCTACTCACACTACTTGGATAGCTTCTCCAGAGAGAGGAAGGTCTGGGATGTCTGCTGTTCTTACAGTAGACCGGGTAGCACCAGTGTCCAAAAGAAAAGTAATATCATTACCCTTCACATTTCCTTCAACATATGGACCTGACTGATCTACCGCTAAGGATGCGCCAAGTACGCACTCCTTCTCCCCCTCTCCTAGGCACCGTCATGAACTGTACTGACAAAAATCGTCCTGTAAAAGAAACTGTGATGTTACATAATCATTCTTACCACTTCCTCCTTGATATCCGACGTCTGTACCGTGCTTTGCTCTGCTTACATTACCCTGTATATGTGCAGGTGGCAACTGACTCTGAGGATTTACACCCTGCTGTGAGTCATTCTGCGTCTGTGGATTTAAATTTTGATTTGGGCCATTATTATTCCGTATCTTTTTACATTCATCCTTCCAATGCCCCAACTTTCCGCATTCATGACAAGGAAATTTCTTTTTAGCCTCTTCTCTGCTCATTCGTCCTCTCACTTTTCCACCATTCCCAGTATCAGCATTCGATCCAGAATCTTTTCCCTGATTTTCACTTGGATTATCCAAATTAATCCCCTGTTTCTCGGCCATTTTTACCTGAGCCCACATCACTTTCTCTTGCAGTTTCTTGTGCCTATCCTCAATGTCATTCACCACAATATTTCGCATATTTCAAAATCTCGTCGATCGGTTTCCCTTGCCAACACAACATATGCTGTTTAATCATCTGACAAATTTCTGGCTTTAGACCATAAACAAATCGGTAAACAAACTGACTCATGTTCTTGTCTCCAATATCCTCAAAGCCACTATACTGTTTGAATACCTGCAATAATCGTTCATAGGAGGCGTGTACCGATTCACTGGCTTCTTGAGTAGTTCTGTCTATTTTCACCCAATCTGTCTCTTTTGGTGGTATCTTTCCTTTCAGGTAAGTTATTACCTGCTGATACTTTTTCATTACATCACTTGACGGGGCACCTGTCTTTGGATCTCTGGGGTACTCTTCACTCGGCCAATCAACTGTGATTTTACAATCTGTCCATAAATCGGCAGGTACAACTATGTCGAACAAACCATCCAAGTCCTTCAACAATACCTTTGACACTTTCACAAACCTCTCAACCTGCTTGTACCATTCAATTGGTTTTTCTCTTAACTTTGGGAAATCATTCGTAAAGGATAAAATATCCTGTCTACTCCATGGGACATGTACATATCCCCCTCCTGGAACTTCTCGCATCGGGTACATTTGATCTGCTTTCCCTGTTTCCTTCATCAAATATTCAGAAGCTGCTCTACTGTATCGTGCTTCTTCCTTTTTCTTTGTCCATCTAACTTTCCATTTATCTAGGTCTCCCCATTTCTGTAAGACTGTCATTAATTCTTTTATTTGTAATTTTCTTCCAGAGACATTCATGTTTTCTAAATCTTTGTCTGAAAAATCTGCTCTATAGGGTTTCTGTAACACCTTCGACTTCTCTATTTCAATTCCCATCTGCAGGGCTAAATCTGATAATTTTTTTACATTTCTTGTGATGCTTCTGCACACAAACAACAATTCTTCTTCATCGTAAGTATTTAGACGGTCTATCCCTACATTTCCTGCTATTATTTCTTCTAATTTGATTTTTAGTTTATAAATGTCCGTAATCTTTGGGGGCGTACAATGTTTGTCTGATCCTTGTGCCCACCTTTCTAAGTCTTCTAGAGTAACTACTGTGCCACTTTTTGTTCCTGATGAGGTTATTATGTTTACATCTTTTGAGCAACCAGGTGTAGCTCTTCTGGGAGTACTATTTATGGATTCTCGAATGGGCAAGTCCATTAATGAAATTATAGATTCACAATCACTAAAATGATCCTCAACTATTACTACTGCTTCAGGTTTCGGAATGTTCACAGGAGTAGGCGCAACTAGCGGCTGGGGATAGTTTACCTTGTCACTATATAATGGAACTACGGGACCAATTGTTACAGGTATGGTCAAAGAATCAGGATGTACTTTTATCTGTGTTATTTTCTGTATTAATTCTGCTCTGGTTTTTTCTAGGGCTTCCTTTTCTTTATCGTGAAGTACCCTACTAGGTGTGGAATCATGCAATACTTGCAGTACTAATGGTGTCTTTAATGGTGGTGCACTTGGGGTACATCCCTTTGTCCCTTCCTGATATGGTGGAGGATTCTTTAATAACTCTTCCATAAATTCATCTTCAGAATCTCCACACCTATTCAAGTGTTTTGGCTTTTCTGTGCATTTGCTCCCTAACAGCTTTTCTTCTGTCAATATTGGATACAGTCCCTCTGTAAGCATCGCTCTTCTCCACTGTTTCATTTGACCATCCCTTGACTCATTGCGGTATCTCGGGAAAAATCCCCGATAACCCCTATTACTTCTGGATCGGTCACGTTCAAATGCCTCAGTTTCCTACTCTTCTAAGGCTTCGTATTGGGTTAATCTAGGTCTTGGTTCTAAATCATTCATCCTCAATCTCAAATTTTGAAGAATTCTCCCATTAAAAGTACCATTCTCGGGAAATTTTAATATTCCATAATGTTTGGTATATTCTATCCAATTCTCTAACCATACGCAAGTATGATAACCTCTTTCCATCATCATGAATGAAGCGGGCGTTTTAGCTGGTGGAATGATAATTCCTTCTCTAGTTTTGATTGGTTTGTCCTTTTTAAAATAATTCTTAATCTTTTGTAGGAATGACATTTTCCTCTTCTCTCCGTACATTTTATCTAAACCTCGGTGTATAAAGTTATATTCTGCAAAACCTAGGAATCTCCTATCCGGACGAGTTCCTATTAAAGTTAGATCGCGTTTTAACATGCAATCTTCACTATCCACTAAGATTTCTGCTTCTATTTTAGCAACCAATCAAATTCCAGTTTACTTTTGTCTCTGAACCGATCCTAGCGCGGCCTTTCTGTGACGTTAGTCTGCCACCCCTCCTTTACAATCTGCGATTTTCTGTCCCTCGCTGTTTCGACCAATCCCAGCGCGGCACCTGTGACATCAATATTACTCCTGACTACTGACCCCTCCTTTACAAGAGTCTTCCACGCCCGCGGTTTCAACCAATCCCAGCGCGGCCCTTTGTGACGTCTGCTCCCTCTCCGGCAGCTGACCCTCCCTTTACAAACTCATACGCAAAACCTTATTTTCTCTATGATTTTAATTCAAATTCAGTAACAACATAAAACAATCGCTATTGTGCCAGTTTCTCTAATTTGAAAAAGATAGTTTTCGTCCACACTAGTAAACCCTTTCCGTTTACTAAACATACACTACGAGTAAAACCCTTCCGTTTACTCTTCACTTGAGCATCAAAAATACCTGTTACTTCTTCAATGTTACCCTTTCTAGGTGTTATAACATCAAATTTTCACCAGCATATTCCTTTTGCTATTACTCACACGCATAGAGTCCCTAACAAGTACTGATAGCCCTGCTTAACTTTTCAGTACTATTTCTGCCTGACAGATAACCTCACTGCAGTATGGCTTCCACTTACCACCTGCTATTCAATTTTCCTCCCCGGGAATTCTGGACAACATAAAACAAAAACTTTTAAACAATAACAGGTGTTAGTTCATAAAAATATAATTCTCATTACCCAATTAACAAAGCGTAACCATCCTCTGATAACCAGAAAACTGATCCAGCGCGATACTAGCAATGAGCATTCATACACCAGATACTCACTTGGGCCCATACATTCATACTACGCTAGCATTTCACAATGGGGTATCAGTTGTTACTCTTTGTCAAAATCCCTGCTACCAATTACCTTCTGATTGAAGAGTAATGACTTACCAATGAATCCTTTGCTAATTGGGAAATTTAAAATGAGTGACATTCATTACAGTTCATAATCCTGAAATAATCACAGAGTCAGGAAGTTTTAAAATATTTATCTAAAGATTTAGCAGAGTAAATTACAGAGCTGCATGATACTCATTCGCATATCAAGGATGAAGCACAAGAAATCAATTTATCGATTAATGACGGTCCCTCAGAAAAGGAGAAGATAGAAACAGCAGCGCAACTAAAGGTTGCATATATTTACCTAAGTGCGAGAACCAAACCCCTTGGCCAAGGAGTTGGGAAAGATAGGACCCAGGAAGGATGAAGAGCAAGATCTCCTCCAGGTTAAGGACAGGGCCGGTGACCTCTCTACCTACGATGCCTGCGTCGTTCCCCTCTCTGATACTCCGCTTCTCCTCGATTCTCCTGTGTCTCCCTTCTAATGGACTCCGCCGCCCCCTCCTCAAGACCTCTTCTGGACAGGGATTCAGTCTGCAATCGATCAGCTTGGTGGTCTGGAGCTCTTCTGTGTGTTCTGAGAGTGTGCGTTTTCTAATTAACTAATTCTATATCTATTATACCCTTCTACGCCCATGTACCTCCCATTAATGTTGCAAAAATATGGGACCACTACTTCTGATTGGACAGGGACAGGAGGTTGATCCTCACACCATATGAATTTAGTTCGATTTCTGAAGACCATTGTTTTTAAGATACCGCCCATCAAATTTATACATTTGCTTTATTTCCCACCCGTCTCACGACAAAAATGTATACATTCTCCATGTACAATGTTGCATTTTTAACAGGAAAGACATGGATACAGCAGTGTCGGCCATCAGGTCGCGGCCTTGGACCTCGTCCAGGTTGACTTCATCCTTTTCTCTTGGCAGACATGCAAGACGCATGCGCAGAATCATTTGTCTCTCGAGTTTCAGTTCACCAACCCCAGGCCCAAGTTTACGAACTAATAAAAGTACAAGAAGAAAATATTAAAATCACAAATAAAATGTTTCACTGTATCCCCACTCTCTCTACTCTACTCCCATTTATTTATAATTTCTATCCCGCATTAATAGCGTTAAGAAAACGACAATTTAATTACAACACGAGAGCAAGCTGTAGCATGTGAAAACATTAAGCAGCCATTTTAGAACACACTGCGCAGAAGCAGAATTTTCCCACCAAGCAAAGTAAGACGTCACACCATGTGATATGGTTGAGACATGCGCAGAAGAGTTCCCGCGTTTTAGCGGCCATTTTAGAACAGACAAGCGTTACTTGTTAGTTAAAACACATAAGCAAGCTGCCTTACTATTTATGTCGTGTATGCAAGAATTAGTATGAACAATACAAAGTTTAATAAATTAATACTGTGAGGAGATTGCCTCCGAGCATTTCTCATTTGTGAGTCCTTGCTCCATCACGGTGCATCTCAGTTGTAGTCTCTGGGTCCTTCAGGTTCTTGGAGAACCTACAAGACCTACATATCCCCACAACCAGAAGAGTCTAGCAGATGTATTTGTATATTGGTTTTGTAAATCGCCCATTGTCACAAAAAGATACAGATGAAAATGTTGTCACAAATGGCTGTTTTTTCTTATCCATTTTCAATATTTCATTATTTCAACAGTTAGTTTCTTTGGAGGCATAGCCCGGCTGGCGACTAAGATGGCTGCACGGCGCTGAAGCTTTGCCAGCTGGTTCCCCAAATGCCAGGATAAGCACTCAACCGAGGCCATCCTTATCAGCCCAAGTTGTGTTCAGCCTGCCCATGGCGCGGCAGACACCCACCTGATTGAGGCACCGAACTGGGAGCTGCAGCATGTGAGATCCTGCCTGGAGTATCGTGGTTGGCCTTGGCTCGCCTCGGAGGCCCTGTGGCAACAGGAGCCACTGGTGAGCCTGAGGCCTGGGCTATTGGGCCCCCTTCTGTGCTCCGGACTGTGCAGCTGCTCCTGGCCGCTGGGATGGACTCGGGGTCTCTGGGCCTAGACAGCGGAAGGGGACGGCATCCAGGTGGGGAAAGCGGCATTGTCTCGGCCACCTCACTTCATCCGTGTCGGTGGCCATTTCGAGCCGTGCAGCGTGGTGGGCTGTGGCCTACCTGGCCTGGACTACCTTGCTGCTGCTTATCACCAGAGACTGTCGGGTGGCAGCGCCCATCTCGCTGTTGCTGCCGTCGCCCTTTGTGGCCTGAAGGACTATGGGTGAGCGGCTGTTGGGCTTTGAGCGAGGTGAGCGGGTGGCGGCTTCAGCCTCGGCTGTAAGTCAGGAGTTGGTGTCCTTTGCGACTCACTGATGTGGGTGCATGTCTCCCCCGTGCCCGCAGATGCCCTGCTGAGCTGCTGAGGACAACAACCCCATTCTTTTGACACAGATCATTTGGGGGTTGGAGCACTAAGGCACGTCCCTCATATTTGCGGCCTAGACCTCCTCACTAAACTTGTGAGCGTGACTGAGCAGGATACTGCGGTCATTGCTGCCTGCCCCCACAGAACCATATATTTGGGATGCCTGCCATTGGTCCTAATCCTCTTGGGCCTACCTTCTTTATCTTTGCAATACCTGCTGCTTTGCTACCTGCACTCGGGATTCCTTCTTCCCATCCCCTTTACCTCTATCTGAGGTTCACCAGTATGGGTCGAGCGGACCCTAAATAGCGCAAACTGCCATTGGAACATGCTGGAGAGTGCAACGAGACGGCCACACCTGTTAGGATGGTGGGGGTGACCGGGGTCCCACAGAGTGAGCGCAACCTGCTACATCGAAGGATTTAAGGGCAGAAATCTGAGTGGGGTTCGATGCCATGGACGTACGATTTGATGCCTTGTCAGGCAGACTGGATGGCATGAATGAGCTCCTTGACCGGCAGTAGGTGCGGATCAAGGGGGCTGAGCAATGTGTCTCTAAATTGGTGGACGGACCTGCTACAATGTCTAAGCATCTGAAGAAGCTGGAGCGCCAGGTCAAGTCCGTAGCTTTGAAAGATGGGGACTAAGATGCCAGATCGCGCCACAATATCCTCCGCATAATTGTCACAGTGGAATCCATGGGTACTGGTAAAATGGACCCTGATATTTTTGCCTTCCTCCTGGTATATTTTCTGACCTGGTGTTGGTGGTTTTAGGACTCTGGGCACTTTATCACTGCTGTTCAGTGTTAAAGTGCATGTGCTCTCTATGGTAAATGTGGTAAGATTGGTCTACACCTGTTTGGCGTATTTAATTTACCTATCAGTCCCTTGTAAAGTGGTATCTCATATACCCAGGGCCAGTAAATTAAATGCTACTGGTAGGCTAGCAGCGCTGCTTACGCCACCCACTAAAGTAGCCTTTCAAACCTGTCTCAGGCCTCTGCCATTGCAGGGCCTGCACGCGCAGTTTACTGCCGCTGTGACGTGGCACATAAAGTGGGTGCCACGTCTGTGACTCCCCTTTTACTACATATCAGTCACCCCTAAGGTAGGCCCTAGCTAGCCCTATGGGCAGGGTGCGCTGTAGGTAAAAGGTAGGACATGTGCCTTAACTGTGTGGCATGTCCTGGAAGTGACAAACAGCAATTTTGGTTTCTCACTACTGTGAGGCTGCCCTCTCATAGGAATGCATTGGAGATTCCCTGATATGTGTTTCAGTGGTAATTCCTGACATGAGAGGAGTAGCGTGATCAAGTTTGGTATGTTTGGAATAGTGGTAATAAATGCTGTGTAATGGTGTTCGCAGATTTATTATCACTATCTTAGAAATGTCACTTTTAGAAGTAGGCATTTCTGTGTGCTATGTGTCTTTGTGCCTGCCTGTTGTGTATTGCATGTCTGGCTCTGGATGTCAGGGGCTGGGGAGGTGCAGTGGCTCCAGAGGGGCTGGGTGAGTCAGCGCTAGGCTGAGTAGGCAGATCTGCATTTGGAGTAGTGAGAGGAGTAGCACCTGGGCCTGAATAGGGCTGTGCCTGCCTTACACAATGCTGGCTTCACCCCCTGTGGTGTGTCTGGGGCCAGAGCCTACACTAACAAAGGAGGTTGTTGTGCACTGTAATATGTTTTCAAGTGCCCCCCAGAACTGATTTAGACTGGGCACAGAGCCCTGTGCCAGGGGGAGAACAAAGACATTGGCAGTATAAGTATTGGGGCTGTGACCCTATGTTTGGGATGAACTTTGGTTACCTGCTGGAAGCTAAAGGACTGCTGGGCGAGGAGGAACCACAGTGGGACCCAGCTGCTGGTTCCTGGGGGTCCCTATGTGCTGGCCTGCCTGTGCCCAGCTCTGCCCGGGGTGGCCTGAAGCCTGGAGCATGAGGAGCCCATTTGCCGTGGTTGTGCCCCTCAGCGCTGAGCCACTCATCAAAAAACGCGTGGTCGGTGCTTTTCTGGCATTTCCTGAGCCTGAAGAGAGGGGGCCGCAGAATCGGCAGAGACTTCGCTCCGAGAACGGCGAAACCGGAAGTCAGGCGGCTGTTGCCTGACCGTGAGCCAGGCTGGAGCTGGAAGCCAGGTGAAGGATGCCTGGTTGTGGGCGGGGCCCCCTTGTCAACGAGGGAGAGCCCCGTGTGGTTCCAACCAGCCCCGCGGTGGAGAAGAGGAAGTCAGGCAGCGACTCGGGCTCACTGTGGGCAGGGCCCACAGCCGTCAGGGAGGCCAAGAGAAACGGAGTCTCGCGGGCTCTGTGGCCTCTCGCAGGAAGTCAGGCGGCAGAGCCTGGTTGAGGCATGGCCCGCGCACGGAGGAGAGACACCGTGGACAGGGGATCCGAGGATTCCGAGTTCACCCGGGCCGCATGTGAGTCACTGAGGAACCCGGGAGAGGTCTACGGTGGAAGCCCACTGGTAGCTCTAGAATCCAGCCCGATTGGCCCTGTGAAGAGGAGAAGCTCCGGTGAGTGGGGCTTACAAGGCACACTGTTGGTGCCTGTCTACGCTTACAGCTATGCCGCCAGATCGTGGGTAGCTGCAACGGAAGAGGAGAAGCTCCAGTGAGTGGGGCTTGCAAGGCACACTGTTGGTGCCTGATCAGTGTCCCAGCTGCACCATCCGGGTCGCGGGCTGCTGCAACGCGGGGGCACTCCTGTTTGGGGGACTAGGGTGAGTTGCACCCCACCACCTTTTGAATTGTGCATGTGTTTCTGCTGCATTGACAGCCAGGGGGCCCGTTTGGAGGCCCCATGTGAGAGGAGACACGGAGTAGGGAGAGCCCTGACCTTTTGGGACAAAGGGCATTGCGGGGAATCCCAAGACGGGCCCCTGAGGTTAAGGCCAGCCAGCCTGATGGTCGCCCCTATGTTTAGGTGGTACCAAAGGGGATGATGGACGGAGCGCTTGAACTAATCAAACACTCACCCCCAGTCAACTGATCTGGGTTTAATCCATCATCATTCTTTAGCTCACTCCACCACCCCAGTTCAGACATGGCCATATGCAGATCAGTCTGACCCTGTGCCTCATGGGAACAGTCCAGCCCGAACTACCAAGCCATGTCTTCCCTGGACCGGAAACAAGCATCCTGGGACCGGTTTCTGGCCATTCAGCCGTCATCAGCCAGGCTAGCTTGAATCCAGTGGCAAAGTGAGCAAGGGACCCACGTCTGGGCATACCCTGCCAACTTAGGGCGAACAAAGCGATACCAAAGGGGATGATGGACGGAGCGCTTGAACTAATCAAACACTCACCCCCAGTCAACTGATCTGGGTTTAATCCATCAACATTCTTTAGCTCACTCCACCACCCCAGTTCAGACATGGCCATATGCAGATCAGTCTGACCCTGTGCCTCATGGGAACAGTCCAGCCCGAACTACCAAGCCATGTCTTCCCTGGACCGGAAAATAGCATCCTGGGACCGGTTTCTGGCCATTCAGCCGTCATCAGCCAGGCTAGCTTGAATCCAGTGGCAAAGTGAGCAAGGGACCCACGTCTGGGCATACCCTGCCAACTTAGGGCGAACAAAGCGATACCAAAGGGGATGATGGACGGAGCGCTTGAACTAATCAAACACTCACCCCCAGTCAACTGATCTGGGTTTAATCCATCATCATTCTTTAGCTCACTCCACCACCCCAGTTCAGATATGGCCATATGCAGATCAGTCTGACCCTGTGCCTCATGGGAACAGTCCAGCCCGAACTACCAAGCCATGTCTTCCCTGGACCGGAAACAAGCATCCTGGGACCGGTTTCTGGCCATTCAGCCATCATCAGCCAGGCTAGCTTGAATCCAGTGGCAAAGTGAGCAAGGGACCCACGTCTGGGCATACCCTGCCAACTTAGGGCGAACAAAGCGATACCAAAGGGGATGATGGACGGAGCGCTTGAACTAATCAAACACTCACCCCCAGTCAACTGATCTGGGTTTAATCCATCATCATTCTTTAGCTCACTCCACCACCCCAGTTCAGACATGGCCATATGCAGATCAGTCTGACCCTGTGCCTCATGGGAACAGTCGAGCCCGAACTACCAAGCGATGTCTTCCCTGGACCGGAAACAAGCATCCTGGGACCGGTTTCTGGCCATTCAGCCGTCATCAGCCAGGCTAGCTTGAATCCTGTGGCAAAGTGAGCAAGGGACCCACGTCTGGGCATACCCTGCCAACTTAGGGCGAACAAAGCGATACCAAAGGGGATGATGGACGGAGCGCTTGAACTAATCAAACACTCACCCCCAGTCAACTGATCTGGGTTTAATCCATCATCATTCTTTAGCTCACTCCACCACCCCAGTTCAGACATGGCCATATGCAGATCATTCTGACCCTGTGCCTCATGGGAACAGTCCAGCCCGAACTACCAAGCCGTGTCTTCCCTGGACTGGAAACAAGCATCCTGGGACCGGTTTCTGGCCATTCAGCCGTCATCAGCCAGGCTAGCTTGAATCCAGTGGCAAAGTGAGCAAGGGACCCACGTCTGGGCATACCCTGCCAACTTAGGGCGAACAAAGCGATACCAAAGGGGATGATGGACGGAGCGCTTGAACTAATCAAACACTCACCCCCAGTCAACTGATCTGGGTTTAATCCATCATCATTCTTTAGCTCACTCCACCACCCCAGTTCAGACATGGCCATATGCAGATCAGTCTGACCCTGTGCCTCATGGGAACAGTCCAGCCCGAACTACCAAGCCATGTCTTCCCTGGACCGGAAACAAGCATCCTGGGACCGGTTTCTGGCCATTCAGCCGTCATCAGCCAGGCTAGCTTGAATCCAGTGGCAAAGTGAGCAAGGGACCCACGTCTGGGCATACCCTGCCAACTTAGGGCGAACAAAGCGATACCAAAGGGGATGATGGACGGAGCGCTTGAACTAATCAAACACTCACCCCCAGTCAACTGATCTGGGTTTAATCCATCATCATTCTTTAGCACACTCCACCACCCCAGTTCAGACATGGCCATATGCAGATCAGTCTGACCCTGTGCCTCATGTGAACAGTCCAGCCCGAACTACCAAGCCATGTCTTCCCTGGACCGGAAACAAGCATCCTGGGACCGGTTTCTGGCCATTCAGCCGTCATCAGCCAAGCTAGCTTGAATCCAGTGGCAAAGTGAGCAAGGGACCCACGTCTGGGCATACCCTGCCAACTTAGGGCGAACAAAGCCCGATTGGCCCTGTGAAGAGGAGAAGCTCCGGTGAGTGGGGCTTACAAGGCACACTGTTGGTGCCTGTCTACGCTTACAGCTATGCCGCCAGATCGTGGGTAACTGCAACGGAAGAGGAGAAGCTCCAGTGAGTGGGGCTTGCAAGGCACACTGTTGGTGCCTGATCAGTCTCCCAGCTGCACCATCCGGGTCGCGGGCAGCTGCAACGCGGGGGCACTCCTGTTTGGGGGACTAGGGTGAGTTGCACCCCACCACCTTTTGAATTGTGCATGTGTTCCTGCTGCATTGACAGCCAGGGGGCCCGTTTGGAGGCCCCATGTGAGAGGAGACACGGAGTAGGGAGAGCCCTGACCTTTTGGGACAAAGGGCATTGCGGGGAATCCCAAGACGGGCCCCTGAGGTTAAGGCCAGCCAGCCTGATGGTCGCCCCTATGTTTAGGTGGGGCCTGATGTGATAAGGTGGTGTAAGGATCACCTGTGGTGCAAGGTATGCCTAAGAGGCGCATAAGGTGTTATGAAATGATGCATTACTGATGATCTTTTCTGACTAATGTGTATATGCTAAGTGCACTACTGCCAGTAATTACTGGTTGTTTTTATGTCACTGCTAGTGAGTTCTGATGGTTATGACAGTGGCCCGATTGGCCCTGTAGTGTATATAATCCCTGTAAAGTGATACCAAGTGCCAGGTGGCACAGTGTACATACATAATTACGTTCTAATGTGTTTTATGAGTAATACAAAGGCTATTTTTGATATAACCTTGTGTGGGATTTCTTTTGTGATGTGCCTAGTGTGTCACTGCTGTGTGTGTATGTTGCGCAAACGCTTTACACATTGCCTCTGGGATAAGCCTGACTGCTCGTGCCAAGCTACCAAGGGGGTGAGCAGGGGTTAGCTTCAGCGTGTAACTCCCTTGCCCTGACTAGAGTGGTGGTTTCTGCCTGGCTTAGGCGCATGCCCTAGCCAACCAGAAATCCCATTTCTAACATTGGTGGCAGTGGTGGGATAGGACTTGCGTTTGCGCAGTACCACAGTGATGCATGGTTGCACTTCAAACCCTGCATCTAGACAATCAAGTGTTTGGGGATTTCTCCTGATTTTTTATTTCTCCACAAAAGTGTCATTTGAAATTGTGTTTTCCTGCTCTTCTAAATTTTTGGTGACACCCCTAAAGTGTCAGTCATGTCTCACCTCGGTGATCCAACAGTTGTTGTGACAGAAATTGCATTTCATGTAAACATGTTGCATAAGTATACGGTAAGGGACCTAAAGCGGTTCTGTAGGGATCTTGGGTGTCAGGTGGGTGGTTCTGCCAAGAGGGTGGAACTGCGGGAGGCCGTGTTGGCCTGTTGGATATCCAAAAACCGGGTAGGGGAGGAGTCTGGGAATGAGGACCCCGAGATCAGTGAGGTCTCTGAGAGGGAGGGTCCCCGATCAGCACCCCTAGAGGGCAGTGGCCCTGGAGAGTTTGAGCAGGAGGGAAAAAATGACAGGGCAGGGATGCCAGTAGATGGTGAGGACCGGTTGAGAGGGAGTCCCTTGCTGGGTCCAGTGCCGGGGGCAGTGCCCCATCCCTTTCCCTGTCCCCAGAGGAGTGGGTGGATAGGAGGGAAGAAAGGGAGCATCAGTTGGCTTTGGAAAGGCTCAGATTAGAGCATGCCAAGGAGATAGCACAGCTGGGTATGGAGGAGAAAAAGGCTGAGCTTGAGAGAGCCTTAGTTCAGGAGAGGATGGCGGAGGCAGAGAGGGCCTTCACCAGAGAAAAGCTAGCTCTTGAGGATATGTCCCCTGAGTGTAGTTTTAGTGGTCTGGATTCACCAGTGAGGGTGGGGTCCAGTGGTGGCAACAATAGAGAGTCCAGTGTAGTAAGTCCCACTCCCAGATCCCAGAGCATGGTACCTAGTTCCCAGGAAGAGGGTGTCACACCTGAGGAACATAGGCTGAGGTTCAGGGGCTGTAGGAAACTTTCTCACCAGTCTTGGGGGGAGTTTGTGGATGAGTGTTGTGATCCACTGGAAGGTTGAGTGATGCGTAGCACAGCAAACAATTTTGGAGGGCTGTTCAATCTGAATGTCAGAGAGCTCATGTACCGTTGTTGTTTTCCAGGGTTACGCCAACACCTGTTGGAGTGTGAGTTCTCTGATCCCAGGGAGCTTGCACTGGAGGCAGACCTCTGGGTGAGTGCCAGAGGGTCTGAGAAGGCATTTGGGAGTGACCCTAAGGGGAGTGGCTCAGGTATTTCCCAACCAAGAGTGGTGGGAAAGGTTCTTAGTAGCCCAGATAGGTCCAGGTGTAGTGGGAGGGGTGTAGGGACTCATGTCCTGTCTCCGCGGAGGAGTGAGAATGGGATGCATCCCAAGGTGCCCGAAACCCAGTCTCAGGGCCTGGAGGGTTCCTTCGGGGAACACCAGGTGAGGAGCCTAGGCTGTACCGGTAGGCCACACTTCGCCTCCTGCATGAGTTCTTGTCCCTAATCATGCTTCTTTATTCTCAACTGACGGCTCACATTTGTGTCAATGGTTCTTTAACCTCCGCGTTCACACTGGCTAGGGGCACAAGACAGGGGTGTCCACTTTCCCTACTCTTATTCATTATTGCTATGGACCCGTTGATGCGGCACCTGTAGGAGAAACACCTCTGGCGCGGACTACAGTTTAAACCTGTCCCGCTGCTGCTTTTGCTTTATGCGGATGACATATTCATTTTCCTTAGACATCACTCCACGAATTTACATCCTAATTATTAAGGAGATCCGAAGATTTGGTCTTTTTTCGGGTCTTCAAATCAACTGGAGTAAATCCAAGCTATTTCCGCTGACAGCGGCCATTCAGCAGTTTCAACGCGATTTTCCTCTGCAGTGGCGGGATGACACTGTTAAATATCTTGGTATTCACATCCATTGTGATAAGGAGCAGGTTTTCCGCCTGAACTATGGTCCAGCTGTTAGTAGACTAAAAACACAAAACCCCACGGATATTCAGCCACTTTCCACTACCTATTGGGAGTGGCACCATCTGCTGAGCCTCCTGGGAATGGGGCGGTTGTACCACCCTGCTCTGCTACTTGCTGATATTTGCTGGCTCGCCCCAATAGTAGAAACCATTGTCAAGCACACATTGAGCAATTATGCACTACACACCACTGGAGATTGGGGCCACGCCATCTCCTGGGCAGAGGACACACATTTAACAACCACAACGTTACTTGACAGGTTTATTTTGCACCGTATTCAGAGTGCTTTATGGGCCCAGACCCCCTCATGCCCAATTGCTCCCAATGACTTCATCCTCCTCACTATACTCTCATAGAGGATAAAACCGGAAAGAATTTGGTTTCCAGGTTGTACCATGCAAGTCTGGATATGATGCCTGCCGCAGATGACTGTCTGCGTGAGGCTTGGAGGGAGGACCTACAGCACCCCCTACCAGACGATGTCTGGTATTATTGTTCCTTTCAAACCACATTAGTCTCCCCCAATCATAAACATGAATGGTTGCACTTTAATTTCCCCTGACGTACCTACATGACACCCAGTCCAATGGCCAGGATTGACCCCAGTCGCTTCTCGACCTGTCCCAAATGTAACGCCGAGAATGCAGACATTTTGCACGTGCCCACACATAAGTAGTTACTGGACTGACCTTTTTGTGTGGCTTTCCCAGATGGTGGAGATGACATTGATGCCAGATCCCCTGCTGGTGGTACTGGGATATGTGCATGATGTCCCAAAGGAGGTCCAGTGTTTTGTCGCAATTGCAGTCCTCATGGCTGAGTGTGAGATTGAAATATGTTGGGGCTGTGGTCGCCGCCCCATCACTGCGCAGTGGCTTAAAAGTCTTATTTTTTGTGGCATAACTAGTGAGCTATATGCCTTGATGCAGCCACCCACATCTCGCCCACAAAATATCTGGATACCCCTTCACACATGCTTGCATCACTCGGGAATGAGTGAAAAGGACTGACTTCCTGGAGCTTGTGCTTCAATGTCGTGTTTATATTGTGAATGCTGTTATTGCCTATTTGAACATTGGGCCATGTTGTTTTTTCCCTTCTAGATCCCCCACGGTCACTGTAGACCGATTCACCATATGGTATTGAATGTTGGGCTTGTCACATGGGCACTTTTTTCAGATATTGGTTTGGACTGAACTGTGTAACATGCTGCCTCATTATTCCAATGGAACAAACTTGTTTTTCTTGTTCTTTGCTACAATTGCGAATTGCACAATTGTCACTAAGGGGCTGATTATGATGGCGGGTGGTAGTACATCTGTGGTGCTGGCGGAAAATGCCCTTTTCCGCACTCCATCGGCGGTCCTTGCGCCCGCCGTATTATGATGGGCAAAGATAGCCCATTTCCCGTCCGCTGCGGTGTTCCGGGAACCGCCAGAAATCCCCCTCCGCAGCGGTGGCGGACGGAGCCAAAAGGGAGAGACCGCCGTGCGAAATGGGGTTACGACCGCCGGTTGTATTACGATGCCACAAACAGCCCACCACACCGCTGCGGAGAATCCGGCCAACCGAGGATGGCGGTGGCAATACTGCGGATAGCTCCATGTGTTCCTGGCCGCTGGGGAAATGGCGGTCTTTGGTCTCTCCGCAGCAAATCCGACCGCCGCGGTCGGATTTTCAGCTTTTCTGCCGCTGAATCCTGGAATCCGACCGCCACGGTTGGGAGTTTCTGGTGGTGCATCCTAATCTGGCCGGCGGTTTTGCTGTTGTACCTGCGGGCGGCAATTTCCCGCTAGCACGGCGGTCGGAGTGCTTTTCCATCCGCCATCGTAATGAGCCCCCAAATGTGGTGATGTTCTTATAATCAAAAATGACAAGTAAAATAAAAATAAATAAAAAAACTGTTAGTTTCTTTCAGAAAACCTTGAGAGATCCACACATATGACCACTTTCGGAATTCAGAATTTTATCTACTTTTCTGAAATCTATAGCTTTCCTGGCACCCATGGGTTTCACGATAGTTGCCACCATGAACTAGAAGTAGATTGAAAGCTCAAAAAGTAGGAAAAATGGTGCACCTCTTTGAAAAATGCCAAAACTATGGGAAAAAATTTGGTTTTATGATTCAGTTCTGATTGTTCCTGAAAGCTGGGAGGACGATGACTGTAGCACAGTAAATAGTTAATTGATACTATTTTAGGAACAAAACAGGCACTTTTATCTACAGCGCTTTTTTCTATTTTTCCTCAAAAACTCAAAATGTAGCTATATTTTGCCTATTTTATTGGTCCCCTCCAAGGGAATCCACAAACCCTATATACCTTTAGAATCCCCAGCAGAATGTTGTAAACACTTGGCATTGATACCTTATGTGGAAAAAATTTATAGAACCCTAAGCACAAATAGCCAAAAGGGCTCAGCACAGTGGGTGGGGGATAACCAAGCAGTTTAGGGGTTAATGGCCCTCGTTAGCATTACTGGTCCAAGCCAAAGATGAGGCATAGTAATAGTCAGTATAGCCAGCTGAGTCAGGCTATAAGGCTAATATAACTTTCAGTCTCATTAGAGCAAAATGTCCAAATAAAAGAAAAAGCCTCTGGAAAAAGAGGGTGATTTAAATCCTCTGCAGCTTGTCAGCTTCTGCCTCTTTTCAGCGCTCCAGCTTTGTATAATTGATGAGTACTGCTTTGTGCATAGCCACAAAAATAATTCTCAAACATAGACTGTAAGAACTGAGAAAAGCAGCAGAAGTCTATAGGCCTATACCAAACTGGTTTTCGTCATTTGGCAATAAAGAAAGAAACACAGGAAAAGAGCAGCAAGCCCCCCTACCTTCTTTCATGGCTCATGTGGTGAGTCAAATTTGTCTCCTGTACAAAATAACCAGGGTTATTTTTTAGTTAACAGTTCTCTATTGAAGGATCTCATATTGTAATATAGAAAAGGAAAAGAGGAGCAATCAAACCACCATGAATTCCCAGTATTGTGTGTATTATTCCAGAGCCTATCAACATGTCAGAATCCAGCTATCACCCGTCTAGTCGCTGTATTGAATTACAAAAGGAAAACAACAATTTACACCCATACCCTGTACCAAATGGAATCTCCCCATACCATGCCCACCTCCCAGTCCCCACTAGTATCCTAATCCCATATGAGGTCAGAACATCCCCAAACATATGTTCATGTCATAAGAACTGTATGTCATAATTTATCAAACTTTACTATCTGATCATTAGGTCTATATGTAAAGCTATATTTTCACAAAAGGCAACTGCTGTTTATCTGTTTTCCAACTGGATATACAGACTATTGGACTGGTAAACTCAAGACCGGGAAATCCCGGAAGAGTTTGCCTTTATACATAACCACTCTGGGTGTTGGGATATCTACAGATATTGGAGAAGACGCCTCACTCACTGATAGTGACATCTTCATCATAGGCGTCTTTCCACACCCAGGTAAGATGGTACTACCTGGGCGGACTCAACCAAAGATATTATGGGAGTTCTTATATAAAATTGACTGGTTATGCAGGGAACCAGATGGGTGATATTAAAAATACCTACAGGTATGCCCACACTCTATGTTTTATTCTTGGGGTACCTGGGATATAGGATAAAATCGTAAACTCATTGGGGTTCTTTGAATTCAATTCGTTCAAATATACCCTTCTTAAAGTGCCAACATGTTTCGGCCCGCAACGTGAGCCCTTACGGGTCTGGGGCCTTCTTCAGGGCTAGAATGTCTACTCCTAGATGTTCCTGCTCGATGTTACGCAATTTAATAATGCAGAAAAGTGAGGCCTATTGCACTCACCTATATTTCATATTGGTCCAGTAGTTTTTCTAGAGGAAAAGGAAACAAAATAGTGGACGAGTGGTTTATAGAGAGTTCTCGTATTTACAAATTATTTAATTTATATTATCACCGTGACTTATTCAGTGCACTTAATTAAAGTGTTTGGGTGAATATTATCTGCTAGCTCTTAATCTACAAGTGCGACTACCTCGCAAGTCTCTGTATCCCATGGTGCTTTCTGTATTTGTGCTTTCGTACTTCAATAGATCAGGGCCATTGTGTGTTATATACTTAGACACTTAAACACATGACCTCTAGATCTGTTTGTCTACCCGAAACATGTGTTACTCTCAAAAAATAATATGCTCGATGGTGAACCACGTTTTGAATCATGTGATATATATCCAGGTCATCTACATTTCAGTGTTATTCCATGCAAAATCCTACATCGTACTGTTTTCAAGGACATTTCTCACCTACTAGATGGTACTACCTTGTACCATGCGGGTTGGTGGACTATGGTGCCGTCTTTTAGTCACACACTGAAAGAGAGAGAAGAAATAACCCATCCAATCAGGGAAGGTTGGATGGTAATTTTACCTCCATATTCTAATCCCTTATTCTCCAATCTCTCTATCTTGTGAGGTTTCACGTTTGTTTTATTTTTATATATATGTTGTTTTTACGTCGAACCTTCCCATCATTCTAATCATTCCTCATTCGCCTTGTTAGAAATGACAAACAAATGTGGTGTGTTATTTATTCACTCGTTTGAGTCTGTATCGTGTTCACATATTGTGTAAACATGATTTCCATTGAACGCCTGGTTATATTCATCAATATCATTATGCTGTCATACTTGAAAGTCTGCATCTCGGGTGACTACATCAAGGAGATGTTACCATTCATCCACCTGTGTCATCGCACATACTCAACTCGTGCTTATTGGAGTGCCCTTAACTTGTCTATAAGTCCATTCATGTTTATTGCATTCTTTACGATCTGAATATCGGGCTCTTGTAGACAACTAAACAAATATATATATAGTGCATCCCCTTATTATGCCGATTTTCATATTGCCCCTGTTGTCCCATTGAGTATTTAAGTTATGCCCTTCATATTACACCGGGTGCATTCCCCTTGGTATGTGTGCCGAAAACTTTCGTCAAAATCATGCACACAACTTACTTCGTCCCAGATCGGTCACCGCATGTATACCTGTATCGCTCACACCGCCCGCCGCCGAGTATCGTGAATGGCGGTGCGGCGTCTTAAATATCTTATTCATTTGGTCGTCTAACGTCATTGGTTCAGACGGACGTCTCACGTACGCCAAATCTGATTGGAGGTTGATGTCTATGACGACTTTCTTCCGCAGCAGCGTCTCTATTGAATTTTGACTGCTGGGAAATGTAGTCATTAATTACACACTCGCGTTCCAACTTTATTGTGAATGGACAAATATGTTTATTTCTAGATTTTCTTTTCACTTAGAGTTTTTTTTATATATTTATAAATCACCAGTTCTTATGTGATGGTTACTTTTTCTATCTGTTGTCTACATAATTGTCTGTGCCTTATGTTGTGTTATGTGTATCTAGGAAACAATAAAGTTTTATCTGAAAACGAGGTTTTCCAATCTGTGACATTTGATATATTCTTCTAATATGGGTGTCCAGTCATATTGTACACTTGTTTTCACAAGATATAAGGGCATATAGTTATTAACCCTGAGTTTAATTTCGTTGTTTACCTCATTAAAAATCAGAAATTTTTATGAGGTTATGGGAGTAATGGTATTTATTGAGATTCAAATTTGTAACCTCCAAATTTTTATTTATTTTGCCCTACCCCCATTTAACTTGTCAAGATTTATTACCAGTGTCTAAGTTGTTCCTGTATTACATAAGCGTTGTCCACGGGATTTCCTCATTTAACCCATGTACTGTACTTGAAAAACGATATATCCATCGTTGTTCGAGTTTCAAAAGTTGTTTCTCACTGCATGTATTGGGTAGTCTTTCAATTACTGACCATGTAAAGTCATTCTCGTTATGCCCTGTTGTTTGAAAATGTCGCATCATTTTAGTTAATGTTTTTCCACACCGAAATGTACTGCGATGTTCATTTAGTCGTATCTTGACTTTACGAGTTGTCATTCCGATTTATTTAAATTGGCATTTACAGGTCATGATGTAAACAACGTTGTTGCTGTTGCAATTAGAGAACTTCCTCTGCTCCCAGGGTGTTTTCAAACCTAAATCGATTTCTTTGCTAGCCTTTGTTAAACCACATACGTTGCATGTTCCACACGGGAAGTGTCCCACCACTTCGGGAGATTCCAAAGTGTGTTCGTTTGTTGTCTTATTCCTGCTTTTTTCTTTGGACGGGTGTGGACCACCGAGTCCCGAAGCGACTTGCCTCGCTTGAAAGCAAACATCGGTTTGTCCATTTTGAGGGATCCAGAGTTTAACGTTTTCCAATGTCGTAGAATGATTCTTTTAATCCTATTGGATTCTGTGCCATACGTGGTCACACACACCAGTCTTTTGTTTTCAGGTTTGGGGTGCGTCTCTAATAATGCTTCTCTGGGATTGTTCTTAGCCCTTTTGTATGCTTGTTTGACAAGTCTGTTGGGGTAGGATTTGGCTTCTAGTTTATGTGTGAGCTTCTTCGCATGGACTTCATATGTTTCCTTATCAGAACAATTCCTGCGAAGTCTGAGGAATTGTCCCACTGGTAGATTGTCTTTCAGGGTCTTTGGGTGGAAACTATCATATCTCAATAAATTATTCACATCCGTAGGTTTGTAAAAGACCTCCGTTTTTAGTATTCCATTTTCTGGCCAGATTCTCAAGTCTAGGAAGGTGATAGAGTCCTTATTCACTGTCATAGTGAATTTCAGGTATTGGTCCCTTGAGTTTAGCCAACTGAGGAATTCTTGTGCTTCATTTTCATTCCCCTTCCAGATCCGGAAGATGTTGTCTATAAACCTTTTCCAGACCACCATTTTAGTGTTGTAAAGGTTGTTGTTGTTATAGATGAATTTGGTCTCAAAATCATGCATGTAGAGGCAGGCTATACTTGGAGCACAAGTCATGCCCATAGATGTTCCATGAGTTTGTAAAAATATTCACCTTCAAATTCAAAATAATTTTTGGTTAATGCTAATCTCGCACAATCCATTATAAATTTGATTGGGGTAATAGATGTCCAATTTTCATTGGTTAACAACAATTCTATCACTTCTAGAGATGATTCTTGCGGGATGCTAGTATACAGCGCCTCCACGTCTAGAGTGATGAAAAGGTCTGTTGTAGGATCAAACGACAATGTTTGGAATTTTATCAAAATATCTCGAGTATCTTTGAGATATGAGGGCATCCTTTGGACCATCGGTCTCAAAAATGGTCTGTAAATTTTGATAATGGCTCCAAGATCGATCCGATCCCGGATACGATTGGCCTTCCTGGTGGTGGATTTGTGTTCTTATGCACTTTAGGCAAAATGTAGAAGTAAGGTGTTTTTTGGATTTACTTCTTTCTGGAAGCCTGCTTCTGCTGTTGTAATCCACCCTTCTTCCACTGCTGTGTTCACCATATCATGTATGTTTTTTTTCAATTCCTCCGTTGGATCCTTCTGCAGCCGCATATAGTTACGGGAGTCATCCAGTAGTCTCCTGCATTCTTTATGGTACATTTACAAAGGCATCACCACTGTTGCACCCCCCTTATCGGCCGGTTTTATTATAATGTCGCTCATATTCTCAATTTCAGTAATGGCATGGCATTCACTGGTTGACAAGTTGTTGAAAACTCTGTTTTCATTATCTTTGAGTTTATCAACCTCCAATGTCACTGCTTTTTCAAATTCCAATAGTGCCGGTGGCATCGTGTGATTAGGTGGGGTGAAGTTCGACTTCCTTTTGAGGCCTATATTCTTATCTTCCTCCAGTTCTGGTGATCCATCTGCCTCCGCAAAGAAGATTGATAGTCGTATCCTGCGGAAAAATTCCGCTAGTTCAATTCTCAGGTCAAAAGGTTTGATCTTGCAGTGGGTATAAAACCTAGTACTCTGTTTAGAACAGCCTGTTGGACTGGGGACAAAATCCTCGTACTCAGGTTTATTATTCCCGTGGACTTTTGCTGGTACTCTGTCTTGCGTCCTGCATCATTAAGTCTTCTTGGTTTGATTGCCATTGTACTCTCGGGCCTCTCCGATTCCCTCCTCCTCTGGTATGGCCCCTCCCTAAAAAAGAAGGCTGAAAGGGTTTCCATTGATATCCATATTGTGGAGGTTGGAATGGGGGTTGCATATAGGGTCCCCATCCAAAGGGTTGTTGATGGTATGGGCCTATAGGTTGGTAATTGTCCCTGTTCCTACGGGAACGACCTCCCCTTTTCTTGTTACTCCATCTCTGGTTTTGCCCATCAGATGAAGAATCACTTGAATTTCTACCCGACCCTGTGCTGTCCGTGTCAGAGAAATCTGATTTGTCCCTTTCGGTTGGGTTGTAATTCTCTTTGGAGTATGGAAAGATGTTCTCATATTTGAAACGTTTCAAGTCTTTTTGGAATTTCACGACCTTCGCTTGTGTGAGGTATTCTTTATATTCATTTATGATCTTATTATTTTCCTCTAATTTCTTTTTAAAAGACCCGATGGTGATTTGGGTCTTTAAACGATTCTCCATTGTTTTGATTTCTATTAACAGGGCGTTGGAGAGTCTCTTGACTGTTTGTATGATCAGGACCAGCCAGTCTCTCGTGCATTTCCATACTATGAGAGACCAGCTGCGTCGAAATTCCGGATCATTAAGGGAAATTCGGGTGCATTTGATACAATCAAACCATTAGGGGCTATATTTCCCCGGAGATATTCTGTCATTATAGCCCCATGCAACGCTGTTTTTAATTGGGTCCTTTTCAATTCGGTGAGGGAATTCCAATCACCATTGTTCTGGGTAGTTAGTGTCAGGGTTGTGTCAGAGATTAGTGGAGGTAGTGCTAGGATGGACGATATTACGTCCTCATCATATGTCAAACCCTCTGCCATCTTTATTTTAAAAGAACAACAACAGGGGTGGGAAACACAACAATCTGAGATCAGATCTCAAAAATTATTATTTATCTGAGGAAGTGGGAACCTATTTGGTTTCTTGTAAATCACTGATTTAACTCTCGGGGCTATGGAGGCCCCTCTAAACTCTTTTTCACAGAAGAGAGTGAGAGAAGCAGCAAAGTTGCAATCTCCCAAATACTATATTTTCACAAAAGGCAACTGCTGTTTATCTGTTTTCCAACTGGATATACAGACTGTTGGACTGGTAAACTCAAGACCGGGAAATCCCGGAAGAGTTTGCCTTTATACATAACCACTCTGGGTGTTGGGATATCCACAGATATTGGAGAAGACGCCTCACTCACTGATAGTGACATGCTTCATCATAGGCGTCTTTCCACACCCAGGTAAGATGGTACTACCTGGGCGGACTCAACCAAAGATATTATGGGAGTTCTTATATAAAATTGACTTGTTATGCAGGGAACCAGATGGGTGATATTAAAAATACCTACAGGTATGCCCACACTCTATGTTTTATTCTTGGGGTACCTGGGATATAGGATAAAATCGTAAACTCATTGGGGTTCTTTGAATTCAATTCGTTCAAATATACCCTTCTTAAAGTGCCAACATGTTTCGGCCCGCAACGTGAGCCCTTACGGGTCTGGGGCCTTCTTCAGGGCTAGAATGTCTACTCCTAGGTGTCCCTGCTCGATGTTACGCAATTTAATAATGCAGAAAAGTGAGGCCTATTGCACTCACCTATATTTCATATTGGTCCAGTAGTTTTTCTAGAGGAAAAGGAAACAAAATAGTGGACAAGTGGTTTATAGAGAGTTCTCGTATTTACAAATTATTTAATTTATATTATCACTGTGATTTATTCAGTGCACTTAATTAAAGTGTTTGGGTGAATATTATCTACTAGCTCTTAATCTACAAGTGCGACTACCTCGCAAGTCTCTGTATCCCATGGTGCTTTCTGTATTTGTGCTTTCGTACTTCAATAGATCAGGGCCATTGTGTGTTATATACTTAGACACTTAAACACATGACCTCTAGATCTGTTTGTCTACCCGTAACATGTGTTACTCTCAAAAAATAATATGCTCGATGGTGAACCACGTTTTGAATCATGTGATATATATCCAGGTCATCTACATTTCAGTGTTATTCCATGCAAAATCCTACATCGTACTGTTTTCAAGGACATTTCTCACCTACTAGATGGTACTACCTTGTACCATGCGGGTTGGTGGACTATGGTGCCGTCTTTTAGTCACACACTGAAAGAGAGAGAAGAAATAACCCATCCAATCAGGGAAGGTTGGATGGTAATTTTACCTCCATATTCTAATCCCTTATTCTCCAATCTCTCTATCTTGTGAGGTTTCACGTTTGTTTTATTTTTATATATATGTTGTTTTTACGTCGAACCTTCCCATCATTCTAATCATTCCTCATTCGCCTTGTTAGAAATGACAAACAAATGTGGTGTGTTATTTATTCACTCGTTTGCGTCTGTATCGTGTTCACATATTGTGTAAACATGATTTCCATTGAACGCCTAGTTATATTCATCAATATCATTATGCTGTCATACTTGAAAGTCTGCATCTCGGGTGACTACATCAAGGAGATGTTACCTTTCATCCACCTGTGTCATCGCACATACTCAACTCGTGCTTATTGGAGTGCCCTTAACTTGTCTATAAGTCCATTCATGTTTATTGCATTCTTTACGATCTGAATATCGGGCTCTTGTAGACAACTAAACAAATATCTATATAGTGCATCCCCTTATTATGCCAATTTTGATATTGCACCTGTTGTCCCATTGAGTATTTAAGTTATGCCCTTCATATTACACCGGGTGCATTCCCCTTGGTATGTGTGCCGAAAACATTCGTCAAAATCATGCACACAACTTACTTCGTCCCAGATCGGTCACCGCATGTATACCTGTATCGCTCACACCGCCCGCCGCCGAGTATCGTGAATGGCGGTGCGGCGTCTTAAATATCTTATTCATTTGGTCGTCTAACGTCATTGGTTCAGACGGACGTCTCACGTACGCCAAATCTGATTGGAGGTTGATGTCTATGACGACTTTCTTCCGCAGCAGCGTCTCGATTGAATTTTGACTGCTGGGAAATGTAGTCATTAATTACACACTTGCGTTCCAACTTTATTGTGAATGGACAAATATGTTTATTTCTAGATTTTCTTTTCACTTAGAGTTTTTTTATATATTTATAAATCACCAGTTCTTATGTGATGGTTACTTTTTCTATCTGTTGTCTACATAATTGTTTGTGCCTTATGTTGTGTTATGTGTATCTAGGAAACAATAAAGTTTTATCTGAAAACGAGGTTTTCCAATCTGTGACATTTGATATATTCTTCTAATATGGGTGTCCAGTCATATTGTACACTTGTTTTCACAAGATATAAGGGCATATAGTTATTAACCCTGAGTTTAATTTCGTTGTTTACCTCATTAAAAATCAGAAATTTTTATGAGGTCATGGGAGTAATGGTATTTATTGAGATTCAAATTTGTAACCTCCAAATTTTTATTTATTTTGCCCTACCCCCATTTAACTTGTCAAGATTTATTACCAGTGTCTATGTTGTTCCTGTATTACATAAGCGTTGTCCACGGGATTTCCTCATTTAACCCATGTACTGTACTTGAAAAACGATATATCCATCGTTGTTCGAGTTTCAAAAGTTGTTTCTCACTGCATGTATTGGGTAGTCTTTCAATTACTGACCATGTAAAGTCATTCTCGTTATGCCCTGTTGTTTGAAAATGTCGCATCATTTTAGTTAATGTTTTTCCACACCGAAATGTACTGCGATGTTCATTTAGTCGTATCTTGACTTTACGAGTTGTCATTCCGATTTATTTAAATTGGCATTTACAGGTCATGATGTAAACAACGTTGTTGCTGTTGCAATTAGAGAACTTCCTCTGCTCCCAGGGTGTTTTCAAACCTAAATCGATTTCTTTGCTAGCCTTTGTTAAACCACATACGTTGCATGTTCCACACGGGAAGTGTCCCACCACTTCGGGAGATTCCAAAGTGTGTTCGTTTGTTGTCTTATTCCTGCTTTTTTCTTTGGACGGGTGTGGACCACCGAGTCCCGAAGCGACTTGCCTCGCTTGAAAGCAAACATCGGTTTGTCCATTTTGAGGGATCCAGAGTTTAACGTTTTCCAATGTCGTAGAATGATTCTTTTAATCCTATTGGATTCTGTGCCATACGTGGTCACACACACCAGTCTCTTGTTTTCAGGTTTGGGGTGCGTCTCTAATAATGCTTCTCTGGGATTGTTCTTAGCCCTTTTGTATGCTTGTTTGACAAGTCTGTTGGGGTAGGATTTGGCTTCTAGTTTATGTGTGAGCTTCTTCGCATGGACTTCATATGTTTCCTTATCAGAACAATTCCTGCGAAGTCTGAGGAATTGTCCCACTGGTAGATTGTCTTTCAGGGTCTTTGGGTGGAAACTATCATATCTCAATAAATTATTCACATCCGTAGGTTTGTAAAAGACCTCCGTTTTTAGTATTCCATTTTCTGGCCAGATTCTCAAGTCTAGGAAGGTGATAGAGTCCTTATTCACTGTCATAGTGAATTTCAGGTATTGGTCCCTTGAGTTTAGCCAACTGAGGAATTCTTGTGCTTCATTTTCATTCCCCTTCCAGATCCGGAAGATGTTGTCTATAAACCTTTTCCAGACCACCATTTTAGTGTTGTAAAGGTTGTTGTTGTTATAGATGAATTTGGTCTCAAAATCATGCATGTAGAGGCAGGCTATACTTGGAGCACAAGTCATGCCCATAGATGTTCCATGAGTTTGTAAAAAATATTCACCTTCAAATTCAAAATAATTTTTGGTTAATGCTAATCTCGCACAATCCATTATAAATTTGATTGGGGTAATAGATGTCCAATTTTCATTGGTTAACAACAATTCTATCACTTCTAGAGATGATTCTTGCGGGATGCTAGTATACAGCGCCTCCACGTCTAGAGTGATGAAAAGGTCTGTTGTAGGATCAAACGACAATGTTTGGAATTTTATCAAAATATCTCGAGTATCTTTGAGATATGAGGGCATCCTTTGGACCATCGGTCTCAAAAAATGGTCTGTAAATTTTGATAATGGCTCCAAGATCGATCCGATCCCGGATACGATTGGCCTTCCTGGTGGTGGATTTGTGTTCTTATGCACTTTAGGCAAAATGTAGAAGTAAGGTGTTTTTTGGATTTACTTCTTTCTGGAAGCCTGCTTCTGCTGTTGTAATCCACCCTTCTTCCACTGCTGTGTTCACCATATCATGTATGTTTTTTTTCAATTCCTCCGTTGGATCTTTCTGCAGCCGCATATAGTTACGGGAGTCATCCAGTAGTCTCCTGCATTCTTTATGGTACATTTACAAAGGCATCACCACTGTTGCACCCCCCTTATCGTCCGGTTTTATTATAATGTCGCTCATATTCTCAATTTCAGTAATGGCATGGCATTCACTGGTTGACAAGTTGTTGAAAACTCTGTTTTCATTATCTTTGAGTTTATCAACCTCCAATGTCACTGCTTTTTCAAATTCCAATAGTGCCGGTGGCATCGTGTGATTAGGTGGGGTGAAGTTCGACTTCCTTTTGAGGCCTATATTCTTATCTTCCTCCAGTTCTGGTGATCCATCTGCCTCCGCAAAGAAGATTGATAGTCGTATCCTGCGGAAAAATTCCGCTAGTTCAATTCTCAGGTCAAAAGGTTTGATCTTGCAGTGGGTATAAAACCTAGTACTCTGTTTAGAACAGCCTGTTGGACTGGGGACAAAATCCTCGTACTCAGGTTTATTATTCCCGTGGACTTTTGCTGGTACTCTGTCTTGCGTCCTGCATCATTAAGTCTTCTTGGTTTGATTGCCATTGTACTCTCGGGCCTCTCCGATTCCCTCCTCCTCTGGTATGGCCCCTCCCTAAAAAAGAAGGCTGAAAGGGTTTCCATTGATATCCATATTGTGGAGGTTGGAATGGGGGTTGCATATAGGGTCCCCATCCAAAGGGTTGTTGATGGTATGGGCCTATAGGTTGGTAATTGTCCCTGTTCCTACAGGAACGACCTCCCCTTTTCTTGTTACTCCATCTCTGGTTTTGCCCATCAGATGAAGAATCACTTGAATTTCTACCCGACCCTGTGCTGTCCGTGTCAGAGAAATCTGATTTGTCCCTTTCGGTTGGGTTGTAATTCTCTTTGGAGTATGGAAAGATGTTCTCATATTTGAAACGTTTCAAGTCTTTTTGGAATTTCACGACCTTCGCTTGTGTGAGGTATTCTTTATATTCATTTATGATCTTATTATTTTCCTCTAATTTCTTTTTAAAAGACCCGATGGTGATTTGGGTCTTTAAACGATTCTCCATTGTTTTGATTTCTATTAACAGGGCGTTGGAGAGTCTCTTGACTGTTTGTATGATCAGGACCAGCCAGTCTCTCGTGCATTTCCATACTATGCGAGACCAGCTGCGTCGAAATTCCGGATCATTAAGGGAAATTCGGGGTGCATTTGATACAATCAAACCATTAGGGGCTATATTTCCCCGGAGATATTCTGTCATTATAGCCCCATGCAACGCTGTTTTTAATTGGGTCCTTTTCAATTCGGTGAGGGAATTCCAATCACCATTGTTCTGGGTAGTTAGTGTCAGGGTTGTGTCAGAGATTAGTGGAGGTAGTGCTAGGATGGACGATATTACGTCCTCATCATATGTCAAACCCTCTGCCATCTTTATTTTAAAAGAACAACAACAGGGGTGGGAAACACAACAATCTGAGATCAGATCTCAAAAATTATTATTTATCTGAGGAAGAGGGAACCTATTTGGTTTCTTGTAAATCACTGATTTAACTCTCGGGGCTATGGAGGCCCCTCTAAACTCTTTTTCACAGAAGAGAGTGAGAGAAGCAGCAAAGTTGCAATCTCCCAAATACTATATTTTCACAAAAGGCAACTGCTGTTTATCTGTTTTCCAACTGGATATACAGACTATTGGACTGGTAAACTCAAGACCGGGAAATCCCGGAAGAGTTTGCCTTTATACATAACCACTCTGGGTGTTGGGATATCCACAGATATTGGAGAAGACGCCTCACTCACTGATAGTGACATGCTTCATCATAGGCGTCTTTCCACACCCAGGTAAGATGGTACTACCTGGGCGGACTCAACCAAAGATATTATGGGAGTTCTTATATAAAATTGACTGGTTATGCAGGGAACCAGATGGGTGATATTAAAAATACCTACAGGTATGCCCACACTCTATGTTTTATTCTTGGGGTACCTGGGATATAGGATAAAATCGTAAACTCATTGGGGTTCTTTGAATTCAATTCGTTCAAATATACCCTTCTTAAAGTGCCAACATGTTTCGGCCCGCAACGTGAGCCCTTACGGGTCTGGGGCCTTCTTCAGGGCTAGAATGTCTACTCCTAGGTGTCCCTGCTCGATGTTACGCAATTTAATAATGCAGAAAAGTGAGGCCTATTGCACTCACCTATATTTTATATTGGTCCAGTAGTTTTTCTAGAGGAAAAGGAAACAAAATAGTGGACAAGTGGTTTATAGAGAGTTCTCGTATTTACAAATTATTTAATTTATATTATCACTGTGATTTATTCAGTGCACTTAATTAAAGTGTTTGGGTGAATATTATCTACTAGCTCTTAATCTACAAGTGCGACTACCTCGCAAGTCTCTGTATCCCATGGTGCTTTCTGTATTTGTGCTTTCGTACTTCAATAGATCAGGGCCATTGTGTGTTATATACTTAGACACTTAAACACATGACCTCTAGATCTGTTTGTCTACCCGTAACATGTGTTACTCTCAAAAAATAATATGCTCGATGGTGAACCACGTTTTGAATCATGTGATATATATCCAGGTCATCTACATTTCAGTGTTATTCCATGCAAAATCCTACATCGTACTGTTTTCAAGGATATTTCTCACCTACTAGATGGTACTACCTTGTACCATGCGGGTTAGTGGACTATGGTGCCGTCTTTTAGTCACACACTAAAAGAGAGAGAAGAAATAACCCATCCAATCAGGGAAGGTTGGATGGTAATTTTACCTCCATATTATAATCCCTTATTCTCCAATCTCTCTATCTTGTGAGGTTTCACGTTTGTTTTATTTTTATATATATGTTGTTTTTACGTCGAACCTTCCCATCATTCTAATCATTCCTCATTCGCCTTGTTAGAAATGACAAACAAATGTGGTGTGTTATTTATTCACTCGTTTGCGTCTGTATCGTGTTCACATATTGTGTAAACATGATTTCCATTGAACGCCTAGTTATATTCATCAATATCATTATGCTGTCATACTTGAAAGTCTGCATCTCGGGTGACTACATCAAGGAGATGTTACCTTTCATCCACCTGTGTCATCGCACATACTCAACTCGTGCTTATTGGAGTGCCCTTAACTTGTCTATAAGTCCATTCATGTTTATTGCATTCTTTACGATCTGAATATCGGGCTCTTGTAGACAACTAAACAAATATCTATATAGTGCATCCCCTTATTATGCCAATTTTGATATTGCACCTGTTGTCCCATTGAGTATTTAAGTTATGCCCTTCATATTACACCGGGTGCATTCCCCTTGGTATGTGTGCCGAAAACATTCGTCAAAATCATGCACACAACTTACTTCGTCCCAGATCGGTCACCGCATGTATACCTGTATCGCTCACACCGCCCGCCGCCGAGTATCGTGAATGGCGGTGCGGCGTCTTAAATATCTTATTCATTTGGTCGTCTAACGTCATTGGTTCAGACGGACGTCTCACGTACGCCAAATCTGATTGGAGGTTGATGTCTATGACGACTTTCTTCCGCAGCAGCGTCTCGATTGAATTTTGACTGCTGGGAAATGTAGTCATTAATTACACACTCGCGTTCCAACTTTATTGTGAATGGACAAATGTTTATTTCTAGATTTTCTTTTCACTTAGAGTTTTTTTATATATTTATAAATCACCAGTTCTTATGTGATGTTTACTTTTTCTATCTGTTGTCTACATAATTGTCTGCGCCTTATGTTGTGTTATGTGTATCTAGGAAACAATAAAGTGTTATCTGAAAATGAGGTTTTCCAATCTGTGACATTTGATATATTCTTCTAATATGGGTGTCCAGTCATATTGTACACTTGTTTTCACAAGATTTAAGGGCATATAGTTATTAAACCTGAGTTTAATTTCGTTGTTTACCTCATTAAAAATCACAAATTTTTATGAGGTCATGGAGGAATGGTATTTATTGAGATTCAAATTTGTAACCTCCAAATTTTTATTTATTTTGCCCTACCCCCATTTAACTTGTCAAGATTTATTACCAGTGTCTAAGTTGTTCCTGTATTACATAAGCGTTGTCCACGGGATTTCCTCATTTAACCCATGTACTGTACTTGACAAACGATATATCCATCGTTCTTCGAGTTTCAAAAGTTGTTTCTCACTGCATGTATTGGGTAGTCTTTCAATTACTGACCATGTAAAGTCATTCTCGTTATGCCCTGTTGTTTGAAAATGTCGCATCATTTTAGTGAATGTTTTTCCACACCGAAATGTACTGCGATGTTCATTTAGTCGTATCTTGACTTTACGAGTTGTCATTCCGATTTATTTAAATTGGCATTTACAGGTCATGATGTAAACAACGTTGTTGCTGTTGCAATTAGAGAACTTCCTCTGCTCCCAGGGTGTTTTCAAACCTAAATCGATTTCTTTGCTAGCCTTTGTTAAACCACATACGTTGCATGTTCCACACGGGAAGTGTCCCACCACTTCGGGGAGATTCCAAAGTGTGTTCGTTTGTTGTCTTATTCCTGCTTTTTTCTTTGGACGGGTGTGGACCACCGAGTCCCGAAGCGACTTGCCTCGCTTGAAAGCAAACATCGGTTTGTCCATTTTGAGGGATCCAGAGTTTAACGTTTTCCAATGTCGTAGAATGATTCTTTTAATCCTATTGGATTCTGTGCCATACGTGGTCACACACACCAGTCTTTTGCTTTCAGGTTTGGGGTGCGTCTCTAATAATGCTTCTCTGGGATTGTTCTTAGCCCTTTTGTATGCTTGTTTGACAAGTCTGTTGGGGTAGGATTTGGCTTCTAGTTTATGTGTGAGCTTCTTCGCATGGACTTCATATGTTTCCTTATCAGAACAATTCCTGCGAAGTCTGAGAAATTGTCCCACTGGTAGATTGTCTTTCAGGGTCTTTGGGTGGAAACTATCATATCTCAATAAATTATTCACATCCGTAGGTTTGTAAAAGACCTCCGTTTTTAGTATTCCATTTTCTGGCCAGATTCTCAAGTCTAGGAAGGTGATAGAGTCCTTATTCACTGTCATAGTGAATTTCAGGTATTGGTTCCTTGAGTTTAGCCAACTGAAGAATTCTTGTGCTTCATTTTCATTCCCCTTCCAGATCAGGAAGATGTTGTCTATAAACCTTTTCCAGACCACCATTTTAGTGTTGTAAAGGTTGTTGTTGTTATAGATGAATTTGGTCTCAAAATCATGCATGTAGAGGCAGGCTATACTTGGAGCACAAGTCATGCCCATATGTAAAGCTTTCACACAAAGCCATGAGGAGTTCCTATAACGTGGTACAATCAGCTAAGTATTGTTTTAAATTTTCGACATTCCCAAAGTAAGTGGGTGATATCACATTCAGGTGTATCACACCTGACAAAACTTAGACGGCAGGCTCAGCCTTATTGTGTATTTCCTATTTTACCCATACAGGATCTGCGCGTTCGGATAACATAAACTGTAGGATTGGTGGCAGACTGGCTCTGAGCACCCCCACCGAGAATGTTACCATTTCTATTTTAGCTAGCTCACAGTGCCACTAGAATCTCTTCTTATTGGGGAGAGAATAGTTTCTGGCAATCTCAGAACATTACAACCCCGATCCCCCGGGGATCATGGAAACAATATACTACTTTTTGCTCAGTCACTCGTGCTCACTTATTCGGTCTCAAAGAGTTACACAGAAGAAACAGTTGGCGTGTTACAATAGGAATTTATTGCACAGTTGTTCTTCTAGTGTAAAATAGATGTGCTGCAACAACTGTTAGACAGTAGCAGATATATATAATTAGCAGTACAGTGAAAATAAAAGGATAGTACAGTTCTACCATCTTGCAATAATCATGGATACATACATGAATATAAAATGCATGATAAAAGTGGGCATACTCCTACGATGTCTATCTAGATGTACCTAAGTGTACCTAGCATGTGAGTAGGTGTGAAGCCAAGAATCCCTCTAGGATTTGGTCGAACCCTATTACCTGGAGAGAGAGAGTGTGGGACCCCGCCCTGGTCTGGAGTTGAACACCCCGCGAGGGATGTGTTAGACCACTGTCAGCTGGAGCGTCTGCATGCAGGAGCCTCAGCGTCTCTGGTCAGTGTGTCGGCCTGGAAGTCTCGGTTCCCTCCGCTAACCCTAGCAAAATGTGCTGTATTTATACAAAAAGTATCTAGGATTCTTTGTCCCTTGTTTCTTGTATTAGCCATTGTTGGATTTGAGGATGACATATGAGATGAACCTTGTACGTAGATATTATGCAGGTGGTGTAGCCCCTGCCTGGTTTCCAAGAACCCTCATGAATATTCATTCATACTGTATGAGTCCATTGATGAAGTTAGAGGACGCTATTGTTCAGAGAAAACCCTCCTTTTGCGCCCAGGACTAGAACTAGATAAAGGTTCAATCCCAAAGGCTCGTTACTGTGTAGAATAAGGGAGATAATGTAGGTGAAGGTGCATGATATTACCCGGGCCTATATTAGGGTACCTATATGAAGCATAACAGCCTTACCATCTGGATTGAAGAGGTGATCAGTGTCAGAGTTGCAAAATTTTGAAGACCCAAAATGTTATCTGGTTTCCTTTATCATGATTGAGAAGTAGTTCATCCTAATCCTTTTCTGAGAACTGCAGCTCCAAATGGTGCTGTTACCATTCTCACAGCACCCAGTCTGTAGCTACTGAGAAACAATGGTCAATGAGGACCCCATTTACCCCTGACACTATCTTTCTGTAGGTGTGTATGTTTTCAAGTATGGGTGATTGAAGGAGTGTTATCAGCTATATTCTCAGCCGGTGTCTCAAGAAATGGGTCACTGCTGATGTCTATAATAGTGAAACTGTACCCATATTCAAATTGCATGCCAGGAAATGATTTTAGGACCCCTTCTGATAACAGATCATCAATAGTATGGATATCCTGTTTCTTTCATTAATTCCAAAATATCACGGGCTCAGAAACATGTAGTTCTGTGTTCTTCACTATCAGAGCACCTCTGCGTAATGTATCATTTATTCCCACTTTTTTGTGGACCCTGTGCCAGGCATATAGGAAGGAGTGTATAATAGGATTAGGGTGGTCAGTAGTCTTAGGGCCTGCAGCATAGAAGAGGTTCAGTCCTTTCCCAGATTTAAGCTTGGACCATTTCATGGTTACCCAGTGAGGTATTTCATGTGGGTTATTTGGTGACCTTATGAGTTGTTTGTCAAATTCAGTGCACTATCCTATATGTCTCCATGTATGGCAGACGTCAATGACCCAATAGCGCTGTTGCATGTACCCAATAGAGTTTTCGCGTGTAACTTCACTTCTTTCAACCTAGGCCTAGCATCTCCCCGAAGGTAGGACTTAATCATTTCCTCTAAGGACCATAGCAAGTTAGGTTGTACCCTCAAAGGCACAAATTCAAAGATATAACTTAACAGATATACAACCTTGATATTTATGGTGCAGAGACAGAATATCAGCGTCTAAATATCGAATTGCATTAATATCAAGTCAAGAATATCGATGGTGGAAAATATCGAGGTAAGTTTTTCGTTGTTTAAAATATCGATTTTTGTGTAATGTGGTACTATCGAATTTGTAAATATCGATTGCAAATATATTATAAATAATATTGACTGTTTGTATATATATTTTTTAATGTTTGTTTTTCTATTAATTTGGTAGTAGTATTTTAATTTATTTTTAGCAGCGGGATGTTGGGTTTATAGGGGCTAAGGGTGGGGAGTAGTATAAAAATATTTGTTTAAAATTTAAAATAATTTTAAATTTTTTGTAAAATTTTAGGAGCGGGATTTTGGGTTTATAGGGGATGAGGGTGGAGAGTAATTTAAAAATATTTATTTAAAATTTTTTATATTTTGTAAATTTTATGTAAAATTTAGGTGCGGGATGTTGGGTTTATAGGGGCTAAGTGTGGGGAATAATTTAAGAATGTTCGTTAAAAATAAATTTTAATTAAAAAATGATTGAAAAATAGAAATAATTAAAAAAATTATAAATTTCAAATTTTCAAAAATGTTGAATGTTTTTTTAGGGTTAATATTTTGGTGTAAATTGTGTAAAATATTTTATAAATATTTTTGTAAATAAAAAATATGTATATATATTAGTTATTATTTTGAAAATAATTATATATTATTTTATTGTTTTTGTTTTCTTTTTTTAATTTCAATAAAATTTGGATAATTTTAAATTTTAACATTTTACATTTTTAACTGTTATTTAGAATTTAATATATATATTTTTAAATTTGTTTGGGAAGGGGTGTCTCAATGTTTTATTAATATATTACATGATAATTGGAATTTTAATTTTTTAATTTTTAATAAAAAAAAATGTTCAACCAATTTTTGAAAAATGTTGTTAAAATGTTAATTTTTATTACAAAATTAAGGGGCCCATTAGGATGTCGGGCGGAAGCACTACCGCCGTGCTGGCGGATGCAAAAACCACCAGTTACCGCCTGCACGCAGCAGTCCACACGCCCGCCCGATTACGATGCGAAAAGTCAGCCAAACACCGCCGGCAAGCCAGCGACACCGTCCGCCATCAAAGTGCGCCTGTACACGTAGCAGCGCAGCACAATTGACACACACCGTCCGACGAAACACGTACCGCCCGGGCGTACAAATTACGATGCCGCACACAAACTGAACCCACGGCTAAGAGACACTGTACGTCAAACCGAAGCGGTAACACGAACGCCGAGCACGGACACCGAAGAAGCGGCACCCCCGAGCATGAATCCAGCACTGCAGGCCCTCCCTATGCTCTATCTGATGCACCACCAAGGACGCAACGTACCGCTAAGACGCAGGTAGGCACACATACAACAAGTGCACGCAAACAGCGCACACAGTGCAAGGGCGGAAAAAGCGGACAACCCCCCACCCCCGCGTGTACACGACACATCTACCATAGCATCCACATATGACACACAGGCCAAATTGTAACATCTCGTAACACATGTGTACACACCACCTGGGACTAGGAACCAACCACCCCGTCACGGCCCCAAAGCGGCGATGACGCTGCCACACATGCGCACAACGCAGAGGCCAACCGCAGCGCCATGCATGCGTCGCACACAGACACAGGGACACAACCAAGCAGCACACACACCAGCCCCACCCCGAATGCACATGACACGTGACAGGCCTGCCACAGACATGTCCCCAACGCCCAATTCACGGACAACACCCAACGTCACACAACCGACGCACACATGTCAGTGAAGTCACGCAACAGCAGGACACACCCCAGTGCAACAAACTTGGCGAAGCACACAGCGGCGGCAACACCAACTAGGAGAAGCAGGGCTCCTTCGGGAAGAGGAACGCCAGTACCACACTGAAACACCCATACCACCCTGCACATATGAACAAGACATACAAAACGGAACACCAAAGAGCCCGGGGACCGACAACAGGTGGCCCAAGAATAACACTCACACACAAGGCCCAACGCAGAGCGGAAAGGCAGCCTGCCGCCCACACAAGGGAGAGCAGACAGCACTGAATGACCTTCCATTCCAACTCCGAAACCACAGCCCTACGAAAGAAGCCGGTGAATACAGCCATTGTCCAATAAAAGACCAACACAGGCATGCAGAGGAGACCGACCACAGGGCAGATAGCGCATATCACAGAAGAACACAACGGACGGGAAAGAATAAAGAAAACACTCCCCCATGTCGGCCCCATGCAAGTTAATTGGAAGGAGTCACACATCACTGACCTTGAACTGTCTGAGAAGCATGTGGGATGAGGGCCCGTGTCCTCCGCACAAGCCAACAGAACACAGGTCCTGTCTCCCTACGACTACACAGAGCTCACAGCAACCTCGGAGCGTGCACATTGCAGACTGCACACACAGCCGGAGCACGCCACCACAACGCACTGCTGCAAAATGGCAACCGCAACACACCTACCCAACTACGCCGGACAGGTCAAGCTGTACAAAACCAACCTGACACATATATTGGGATGCGAACTCCTGTCCCTGCTGAACGTAAGTTACCGACTGACTTACCGGATCACATTGTTCAGCTGCGTCATACCCGTCTTCTACTGTCGGAGGTGTCCCTACCAGCATCCCGTGGAGATGTGTCTCTCCAACCCGGCATGTCTAAAGGCGGACCTGCTAGCACTACTCCTCCCTCTGGACGCACACGACAGGGCCTGCTCTGCCTATGGGGGCATGGCGTATGTGGCCAACATCGCACCCGCACTGAAATGGGACCACTGTGCCTCCACACGACGGATCATCGAGCACAGCTACATCGAATGTCACCCAGCATGCCCCATCATGGTCCTCCAAGGGACAACTTACGAACAACACCTTGACAGCCACCATCCGCTACATTGGCTGGCAAACATAAACACCACCAATGACATGGAAGCCCTGCTGGACGGCATCACATACCTGACAACCTGTAAATTCGTCGGACCCCAACGCAGGTTCCCCGATTGACCTATGATGTCCAACCCCGCACCCATGCTTAGCTTCCGCACGGACTGGCCAGTCACCACCACAACAGCCATACCAAACGACCGGCAACAATTACCACACCATCAACGACATCGCCATGACATCGGATATGACCGGGACATGCACACTGTTCCCCATCACATCCAGGATCACCGCATGCATCGTGGGAGGCAGTGGCATGGGGTCTGTGTATCGCACCCACATGGACGGAACTGCACGAACAACCAGGACACGACATGGATCCAGCGCCCATGGACACACACACCGCTCAGTGGACATGAATAGGTCGCCTGGAGTCTGTGGGTGCTGCACCCTCCCACCCCCGCCCGGGAATCCCATACCAGGACCTTTGCACGGACGACAAGTGCAAACAACAACAACACGACCCCAGTGACTGTGACATGTCCAGTAACCACCACATTGCAACAACAAGTGGCACGCCGCTGCATGCACGCAAGCACATGCCCTGATGTCATCTCACATGCACGCATGCATGAGGAACAACCGCAGCAAACCTGTCACATGGAACTGAGATGGACTGTGCCCATGATGCCAAGCGGTCTGGTAGGCTACTTGTATACCGTCTGTGTCAAAGTCCGCAGCTCCGCAGCTATACGTAAATGTACATTAGCACAGCCTTGGCCAAGCAGATGTAACTCTGAAGCCCACATCCCACATGCAACAGCCAATCACATGTAACCCCACACCCTATCCCATTTGTAATCATGCTCAGTATATCCTCAACATGTATTCCGCTGCCAGTAGTGTCCACTATACTGCATCACAGAGGCAGAAGACTCAATATAATGTTTGAAACCAAAACTGTCTCCGCTGACTCATTTCACAAGTACGAATGAGAGAGGATGAGAGTATGTGAAGTACACGGCAGTCGTGACATGACCATGTAGTCCACTGGTATTGGATGTCAACGCAAATGAGTAGCACAACTGTGGAAGACACACATGTGTCGTGTGAAGTCGTATGGACGCAGTGCTCAGGTGGGTGGGTGCGACGGGTAGATGCGCACATGCCAAGTTGGAGCACGCCGTGTTGGGAGGGGTCATGAACAGTACACCACCGCTTCCCTGGGCATTGTGAGAGGACACCTGTCGGGGGGAAGTGAACACGTGTGTGCACAGCGGGCACACGAACAATGCGGAACCAGGCGCACACGTCAGCCCACCCTCCGTGGACTAGCTGGATCCTGTTGTGCGCCCGCCATGCCCCTTGACAAGGCACACACAGCCCCAGTCGACCAGGTGTAACCCCAACATAGTCAATCCGCACAGGCGATACAGGGCACGGGATGGCAGTGGAGCATGGTGTGTGAGAGGTCTCCTCGCGCTCCTCCTGGTCATATCACGCAGGCAATAGAACCTCAACGTGTAGCATGGCACAAGTCAAATGGAAGTGTAGGGGGACGCACCTCAGCACGAGCAGCACTGACGTCACGGGAGGTGGCTCGCACCATCCCATCCATTGCCCATTATACCAACCACGCCACATGCCATTGCGACTAAGTGCAAGCGCGTGCGCCACCACCCCCGAGCCCTCCCCAGAGAGGCCAAAGAGTGAATGTGTGGGCCATCAGTCACAGACGGACGCGGCCTGGCCGCAAGGGCAGCCACAGCCACTGGGTGTCGCAGGTGGCGGATCCGGAAGGCGAAGACTGTGATGCATAGTCCATGCAGGCCGGGTCTCCATTTGGGGCACCACGCAGGTGGACGGCGTCCCGCCACACATCATACCCTGAGACAGCCCACTCGTGCAACTGGACCCACACATACACTCCTTGCCCTCTCTGGTGCGAGCTTGGGGCTGCCTGTGCAAGCGCTAGCCTCGCAGGTGCACATGCATATTGGGGGAGCGAGGGGAGGACATGAGGGCTGGGGCGAAGATGACTGTATCACTGTCAGTGAGTACAAGGGATGACCCAGATGTGGAAAGGAAGAGACGTGTCCCGTGTGTACTGCAACTAGTCGCCAATCCAACTACCCCCATGTCCGGAATGTAAGCCCGCACCTAGGCCCGCCCATCCGCCACATCGAATATACCACCAGCACAACAACCTTCCCATTCGAAACACTGACTGGGGGTGGCGACCAGTGAACAAACATGTGTAGCCTACCCACGCGTACATGTGGGCCCTCCATGATCCATGTCACCTGCGGCAAAGTCATGACATGCGCAATGAGGGAAGTGAGGTGAGCTGTCCGCCCCACGCACAGAAGGTGCATCAGCTCCACAGACCCAGCAGCGAGTCCAGCAGGGGTCACATGTGCAGGGGCAGCTGTGCCTGGTGTGAAGGCACATGCACATAGACAGCACATCGACCAATGTGTAGTCTGCCCACATCTACAGTCCATCATCATGCGGACATAGGAATTGTACACAGGGCAACACATCTTAGTGGGTGCACCCACCGTGACCAACAATGCGCAATCATTGATGTACCCGCCCTGGGCATGGCCCCCCACCCAACGGAGGCACATCCAGTGCCACCATCCCACACACACAAGCCTTCCACGGAACATGCTGTGTCCAATGGTCAGTACAGAGTCAGCGCCCATCTGGTGGATCCTGAACAGGAGACACATGCACACACATGATAGCTCCCACTATGTACGTCTGCCACCTGGCACGTGCAATGTAACCTCTCACCTGTGACGTGTGACTGCAAGCACACAGCCGTCTTGGCATGGGGCTGTCAATGTGGACACCTGTCAATGTTTCGGGAGGTGTGATCCATACAGTGCTGTACATAGGGTGCAGTGCTGACACCTACTACTGTCTCATATCCCCTCGTGCCACAGGTCCCACTTGTTTTGGCCGCTCAGCCTGTGCCCACATCGTCGTCGTCGTGTGCCATACTCATCCAGCCTCGGAAGCAGTGCCATGCTCAGCAGACATACATGTTGCCGTGGCGTTGCCGCTGACGAATATGCAGTCAGTCCCCATCAGCACGCCCGCAAGTCATTGGGGCCTAGATCCCCATGTGCATGACCATGGCAGTGGTTTGCATCACTAGCCATTGCCATTGGTGGGAGACCTGTGTAAGTGTATTGTGGCTGTGCCGTCCCTGCTTGACAGCTGGGCTGTGACTCATGTGCTTGCTCAGTCATGTCAGTGATGTGAATGCGAAATTGCTATGTGTTGTGTTGCTTTGACATGTGTCCACTGCCATCTTCCCTAGGCGGAGACCGAACATTGACCGCCCATACCAATTGCTGGCGGACATGGAGGATACTGAGGTCATAAGGAAGTTTCGGCTGGACAGGCCAACCCTGCATCGACTGTGTGCCATGTTGGAACCCCATCTCCGTCCCCGCAGGGTGTATCCGACAGCATTCACCCCCACGGCTAAGGTGATGGCCGCCATGCATTTCTTCGCCACTGGGTCATTCCAGCACACAGTGGGCAGTGGAGGAGGGATGTCCCAGCCCATGTTCAGCAAGGTGCTGAGGGATGTACTGGCAGCCATGATGCTGTACCGAAACAGGTACATCAGATTCCCCAGGGCTCGTGAATTGGCAGCAGTGAAGGGTGCATTCTATGCCCTTGGCAGGATCCCACACGTCGTTGGTGCCATTGATTGCACACATGTTGGCCTTGTTCCACCACAGGCCACTGAGCACCTGTACCGCAACAGGAAGCACATGCACTCCCTGAATGTGCAAGTGGTGTGCCTTGCGGACATGGTGATAACCCACGTGTGTGCAAAGTTCCCAGGCTCGGCCCATGACGCACACGTAATGCGCAACAGCATCTTGCCACGACTGATGTCCAATCTGCAACAGGATCGTGGCTGTATTGTCGGTGAGTATGTGGAGTGGTGTAGCGTGCTGGTTGTGCGATGCTGTCCCCTGTCCAGTTGGAATAGCAACGGTTCTCTGTGTCCCTCACACCCAGGTGACTCTGCGTACCCGAATGGGGCATGGCTGCTCAGTCCATTGAGGAATCCTCGCACCCCAGCAGACGATCGCTACAATGAGGCACATGGGAGGACCAGACGTGTGGTCGAGCGTACCTTTGGCCTCCTCAAGTCCAGGTTCAGGTGCCTGGACCGCACCGGGGTGCGCTGGCGTACTCCCCACAGAAGGTGTGCCAGATAGTGGTGGCGTGCTGCATGCTGCACAATCTGGCCATTCGGAAGCAGATCCCCCTCATTGTGGATGACGGAGATCAACCAGGGCCCCAGCCCGCAGACCAGGACAGCTCGAGTGAGGAGGACAGCGGAGAGGAGGAAGCTGGGAATGTGCGCCAGCAGCTCATCGCCCGCTACTTCACTTGACGGTGAGTGTCCATGTACGACGGCTGATGTGTCTGTATTTGTGCAGGTGTGTGTGTGCTGTGTCAGGGTGGCCTTTTGTTCACTGCGTGCTGTGTGTCAACGCTCCATGCCCAGGTTAGTATGCCACTGATGGTGGCTTTGGCATTGTGCCCTATTGCTCTGTGCGATGTGTGTACATTGCTTGTAGTTGTTGACATGTACTGTGTGATGGGTGTGTGACACACTCATTGAATGTGCTCCTGTTCTGTCTCCCACCCCTAGGTCCCTACAGGCCCTCCGGTTCCATTGCCATGCCACGCATCAGGTGCCGTTCCGCTCAAGGTGGCCGTTGTATTCTGTATAATTAAAACACAGGGCACAGACAGCAGTTTGTGGAAGAGGTGCATTTATTTCAAACTGTGACATGTGATTGTGTGTAAGGTGATGACAAAAGTGGTGCGTGCAGTGACAATGAGCTGTCGGTCATGGCTGCGTGATGCTCAGGGTGTACCCACTGGTTCTATGTCCATAGTCCAACACACACATGCCATCCAGATGGCTGTGTGGAGTGGGATCGTAGTCCAAGTCAATGCAGTGGGTGGTCAAGGAAGGCTGGCTGGCTGCCTCACTTGTGTCTGGAGCGTGCGAAGTCCTCCCGGGAGATCTGTTTCCACTTCGGACGGCCCCTTCCACGTTTGCGAGGGGGTGCCTGCTTGCGACATGCTGGTGGTTGAGGTGTGCTCACTGGCTGTGGACGCAGGGGAACTGGACACTGCTGCTCGACCCTGCGCCCCGGCAGGTGGTGGCGGAGGGGAGCTGCTGTCCCTGGCTGTGACCTCACCGCCACCACCAGCTGGCCCATGAGTTCCACGAGTTGGCCCATACGGGCGTCCATGGACCTCAGCACCCCCAGCACCTCACGCGTGTCTGTAGCTGACCTGGCCCATTGTCCTTGGGCCTCTTCATAGGCCCCAAGGACTCTGGCCATTTGAGGCAGGGCATGGCTCCCAGGGAGGCTGGCGTTTCCCTGACCCTGCTCCTCCTACCAGTCCTGCTGCCACCGGCCTGCCCACTAGCCACATTGCTCACCACGGTCCTCGCCCTGGCTCCCAGGGTGGATCCAGTCGTCCGGGCCACCACCTGCGCTGGGGCTGGGGCCAGCGAAGACGTGGTGGCGGTTGCGGCAGTGGTAGTGGCCGCAATGACCGTGGGTGTGGCCGCAATGACCGTGGGTGTGGCCGCAATGCCCGTGGGTGTGGCCGCAATGACCGTGGGTGTGGCCGCAACGACAGTGGCAGCAGGGGGCTGGGAATGTTCAGCAGCCCTGGATGATGGGTTGGTGGGTAGGAGGGGTCCTGGGGAGCGGCTGGGCCCTGCCACACTAGATGGGCCTGCTTGGTGGTCCGTGTCCGAAGAGGAGGACAGATCCTCCACATCCGTGTGTCCTCGTTGGGGGCTTGTAGGCTGGCTGTGCTGGCTGCTGTCTCCATCCCCAGCATCCAGCAGTTCGTCACCTGTGGAGAGAATGAGATTTGTTATTGTGTTGCACCTGGCGAAGTCTGTATTGGTTGTCTGACATTCTCCGTTCGTGCACTCTCGTGCACGTGTGTCCCGGAGGCGGGTGTGTGGCTGTACAATCTGTTGTTGTGTGTGCTTGGCAATGGGACTGTGTGCTGTGCACATGTGGCATGGTTCGGATTGGCTATGCCGATGGGTGTGTTGCTGTGCTCCTACTTATTGTGACTCTGGTGTATGCGGGCTCCAGGCCCATCCTGGGTCTGGTTTGTACTTTGCTTTTGGGGTGCATATGGAACGCTTAGGAACGCATTTGGCAACATGGGGGTCATGCCCCAGGAACGCATTTGGGATGGAATATGCTTTTGGGGTGCAAATGGAACGCTTAGGAACGCATATGGCAACATGGGGTCATGCCCCAGAAACGCATTTGGGATGGAATATGCTTTTGGGCTACATGCTGTGAGCCATGGGTGCCGAACGTGACATGTGTTGTGGCAGCATGACAGTGCATGGTCTGAGGTGTGTGCATGCCTGACATACCCTGCATATTTGCTGTCTGTTGTGATTACTGGACATGGCATTGGATGCATCGTTATGAGTGTGTGATGGTTGTGTGCCACCCGACGTATTGCAGTTGTCCCATCTCCTTGGTGTGCGTGCTGCCCTGTGCCATGTGCATCACTGCAGTGCTCGGGGGTGTGGCCCATGTTGTGTGTTGTTGCTCACAGTGTGGCGTGCGCTTCATTGACTTCTGGCACATGGTTGGTCATGGGCATGTATCTTAGCGTGACTGCTGTATGTGTGGCAGCTGTGCGGATGACATGCCTTTCATGAGACTGGGGCTGACGGATGGGATGGATGGTATGTTGTATGTGCATGGTGTGTCTGTGTGTTTGATGGGTTCAGTGGTGTTCGTGTGCATTTATGTTGTTCCGCTCTGTTGCGTCTAGTGTTGTTTGTCTTACATAGGCGTAGTTGTGGGGTGTGTGGTTGACAGGCAGTAGGGGCTACATGGACAGGACTTCAATGGTGTTTCGGTTGTGTGTGATGGGTTGCACAGTGGCTGCCGTGTGGTACTATATTCAGTGTGGCTTGTGCATGCAGACGTGGCTCCTTGGGTGTTGCTGTGTCTGTGATGGGGATACAAAAGGGGATGATGGACGGAACGTTTGAGCCAATCAAACACTCACCCCCAGTCAACTGATCTGGGTTTAATCCATCATCATTCTTTAGCTCACTCCACCACCCCAGTTCAGACATGGCCATATGCAAATCAGTCTGACCCTGTGCCTCATGGGAACAGTCCAGCCCGAACTGCCAAGCCATGTCTTCCCTGGACCGGAAACAAGCATCCTAGGACCGGTTTCTGGCATTCCAGCCGTCATCAGCCAGGCTTGCTTGAATCCAGTGGCAAAGTGAGCAAGGGACCCACGTCTGGGCATACCCCGCCAACTTAGGGCGAACAAAGCGATACAAAAGGGGATGATGGACGGAACGTTTGAGCCAATCAAACACTCACCCCCAGTCAACTGATCTGGGTTTAATCCATCATCATTCTTTAGCTCACTCCACCACCCCAGTTCAGACATGGCCATATGCAAATCAGTCTGACCCTGTGCCTCATGGGAACAGTCCAGCCCGAACTGCCAAGCCATGTCTTCCCTGGACCGGAAACAAGCATCCTAGGACCGGTTTCTGGCATTCCAGCCGTCATCAGCCAGGCTTGCTTGAATCCAGTGGCAAAGTGAGCAAGGGACCCACGTCTGGGCATACCCCCGCCAACTTAGGGCGAACAAAGCGATACAAAGGGGATGATGGACGGAACGTTTGAGCCAATCAAACACTCACCCCCAGTCAACTGATCTGGGTTTAATCCATCATCATTCTTTAGCTCACTCCACCACCCCAGTTCAGACATGGCCATATGCAAATCAGTCTGACCCTGTGCCTCATGGGAACAGTCCAGCCCGAACTGCCAAGCCATGTCTTCCCTGGACCGGAAACAAGCATCCTAGGACCGGTTTCTGGCATTCCAGCCGTCATCAGCCAGGCTTGCTTGAATCCAGTGGCAAAGTGAGCAAGGGACCCACGTCTGGGCAAGCAAGCCTGGCTGATGACGGCTGGAATGCCAGAAACCGGTCCTAGGATGCTTGTTTCCGGTCCAGGGAAGACATGGCTTGGCAGTTCGGGCTGTACTGTTCCCATGAGGCACAGGGTCAGACTGATTTGCATATGGCCATGTCTGAACTGGGGTGGTGGAGTGAGCTAAAGAATGATGATGGATTAAACCCAGATCAGTTGACTGGGGGTGAGTGTTTGATTGGCTCAAACGTTCCGTCCATCATCCCCCTTTTGTATCGCTGTGTCTGTGATGGGTCATGTGGGGTGTGAGTCTGTGGTTCATGTCCGTGTGCACATTGTTCACTTGTTCGTGACAGTGGGCGGTGCTGCGTGTTCGTCTGCTACGTAACATGTCCCATGTGTTGGTCGTGTTACGGTCCTCATGCCTCCAGTAATCCAGCCCTGTCCAGTTTCCCACCTGCAGGTTGTTCGTGCGTGCACTGTACTGGATGCCACATGGTTCTAAGCGGGGGTGCTCCATGTTGCAGGTCTGTGGGGGTGGGGGCGGTGTTGTGGGTCGTGGTGATGGCTGGACACCCACTGACACCGATTGTTGTGGACCGTGATGTCTACCTTTCGGCTGTCGGTGTGCACTGCGGTGGCTGACACGTGGGTGTGGGGTGTGGGGGATGCTCCTCCTTGCTGTGCTGTGGGACTAGGGGCCTGGTGTGTGTTGTACTTGAGCTGTCCACCCTCCCACCCACTGCACTTTGTGTTCCTGCCACTTACCTATTACTTGTCGGTTAGTGCAGCTATGGCGGACACATGGGTGTGGTGGGTGCTCGTTGTGGCGCTTCTGGCATACTTGGGGACCTGTTGGTGGTTACGTGGCTGGCTGAGTGTACACATGCCCCCACGTATCTTACAGTTGTTAGGTTTGGGCTGTGTGTGGTGGTGTCTGTTGCATGTGTGTGTGATGTGTTGTGTATTGTGTGCTGGACATGGGGGTGTTTGTCCCTGGGAGCTGTGGCATGGTGGTAGTGCATGTGAGTACATAGCGGTGTGCTGGTATACATTAGTTTGTACTTACCAGCCTCCACTCCCTCTGGTAATCCGGCGAGGATCTCCGGATGTATAATGACTCGCACCTTCTCCTCCCACGCTTTGAAGGTCTTGAAGAGCGCGGGATTCCCTCCGCCAGTGACGGCAGCCAGCTCTCTGTTCTTGCTCTCCTTCTTCTTGACCAGGCTCTTGACGTCATTCCACCGTTTGTTGATTTCAACTCTGTTCCTGGGCAGGGTCCCGACTGCATTGACCTGGTCTACGATCCGGTTCCACATTCTCTTTCTGGTGGCTAGTGGTGTGTGCTGGACCAGGTTCCCATAGATTTGTGGGTGCACCTTGATAATCTCGTCGACCATGACCGTCAGCTCAATGGGCGTGAACTTGGGCATTCTTTGTGGTGCCATGGTGTTTGTGGTGCTGGTGCGGTGTGTGTTGTGTAATGTGCAGGGGGTTTGTGGTGCCGGTGTTTGGTGGTGGTGGTGGTGGTGGTGGTGGTTGTGATGTGTGCGTTTCTGTGGTGTGCTGCTGTCCTTGCTGTGTCACTGTGTCCTCTCCTCTCCTCTCTAGTTTGCAATGTTGCAAGGGGTTGTGGTCTGTGGGAGTGCTGCTTTTGTACTTACCTATGTGGGTGTGTCCTCATGGTCTGTTGTTTTCAGGTGTGTTGTGTCTGGTGTTCTGGCCTTTGTATTTTTTGTTTGTCCAGGGGGGGGTGTTTTCAGGATGTGTACTGTGCTTGTGTATTTGTGCGTGCCTTGCTGTGTGGACTTGTTGGCCATGTTGTGTGCGATTGTTTTTGTCAACGGATGGTTTCTGTGCAGGGACGTGGGCGCCATGGCTTCTGCCGTGTCAATTCTCATCGGCGTTGTTTGCGCTGGCGGGCGGTATATTTGTGGTTTACCCGCGCTCATGGCGGTGCGATCGTAATTTCACGTGCGGTGTGTCGGCCGTGAGGGCGGGCGGTTTTGTGTTGTCGTGCGTGTTTCCGTCCGTGGCGGGCGGTTTGACTCCGACTCGGACGAGGGCGGGCGGTATCTTGTGTGGTTTTTCCGCCGATGGCGGTTTTCGGTTTGTGTAATCGTAATGGCGTGGTCGGTGTTCAGACGGTGTGTGCGGGCGGATTTTTGCCGCTTTCATGCCTGGCGGATTTTTTTACGCCGGATATCGTAATGGGCCTTATAATATTTAATATATAATAAAATGTATGTTTGTTTCATGTACTTACCTTCAAAATATAAAAATTACAATAAGACTATTGTAAATGTGCAATCACTATAACAATGTTTTTAAAAAAATATATGATAAAAAAATATATTTGTTAAAATAATTGTAAATTATATATTATAGTAAAAATTACTATCTTAATAATAATATTTAATATATTATATAATAATAAAAATGTACAAAATATAAATTTGTAAAATACATCTCACATAATTATTCTACAAAAATAAAATTATATAAAATGTATAAAAAAACGGGAAAAGAAATGAACTAAAATGTTTACTTTTTTCTCATTAAAAATGTTAAAAAATAAAAATGGAAATGTTTATAATAAAAAATTAAAAATATATTTACTTTACTATTACATGACTATACTTCAGAAAATGTATAATATTTCAAAACTGTTAAAAAATATGTATGTAAAAATATATTTTTAATGTGACTAATGTAAATGAAAAATATATGTTAAAATATATTGTACTTTATAATAAATTCTGAATAATATCAACATTTCTGAATCATATTTTAATATTGTCAAAAATTGAATAACAAAACAAAATAAAAACAATGTAATTGTAAATAAAAAAATACATGTGTTTGCAAATAAAAACATTAACAATAAAAACTAACATAGGTCTCCTTTATTATTTGAAAGTACATATAAACTCTCTGAAAAACTACAAAATAAACAATAGAAATGTAATATTCCTCACTCCAAAACCAACTAAACTCAGAGAAAATGCTGGATATTAAACCACAATAAATTACTATTCCAACTCCAAAACCAAATAAACTCAGGGAAAGTGCTAGATAATAAACCATAATAAATTACTGTTCCAACTCCAAAAGCAAAAAAACTCAAGGAAAGTGCTGGATAATAAACCATAATAAATTACTATTCCAACTCCAAAACCAACTAAACTCAGGGAAAGTGCTGGAAAATAAACCATAATAAATTACTATTCCAACTCCAAAACCAACTAAACTCAGGGAAAGTGCTGGATAATCAAAAATAATAAATTATTATTCCAACTCCAAAACCAAATAAACTCAAGAAAGTGTTGGATAAAAAACCATAATAAATTATTATTCCAACTCCAAAACCAACTAAACTCAGGGAAAGTGCTAGATAATAAACCATAATAAATTACTATTCCAACTCCAAAACCAAATAATCTCAGGAAAAGTGCTGGAGAATAAACCATAATAAATTACTATTCCAACTCCAAAACCAAATAAACTCAAGGGAATGTGCTGGATAATAAACCATAATAAATTACTATTCTAACTCCAAAACCAAATAAACTCAATGAGAATGCTGGATAATAAACCATAATAAATTACTATTCCAACTCCAAAACCAAATAAACTCAGGGAAAGTGCTGGATAATCAAAAATAATAAATTATTATTCCAACTCCAAAACCAAATAAACTCAAGAAAGTGTTGGATAAAAAACCATAATAAATTACTATTCCAACTCCAAAACCAACTAAACTCAGGGAAAGTGCTAGATAATAAACCATAATAAATTACTATTCCAACTCCAAAACCAAATAATCTCAGGAAAAGTGCTGGAGAATAAACCATGATAAATTACTATTCCAACTCCAAAACCAAATAAACTCAAGGGAATGTGCTGGATAATAAACCATAATAAATTACTATTCCAACTCCAAAACCAAATAAACTCAATGAGAATGCTGGAGAATAAACCATAATAAATTAATATTCCAACTTCAAAACATAAGAAACTCAGGGAATGTGCTGGATAATAAACCATAATAAGTTACTATTCCAACTCCAAAAGCAAATAAACTCAATGAAAGTGCTGGATAATAAACCATAATAAATTACTATTCCAACTCCAAACCAACTAAGCTCAGGGAAAGTGCTGGATAATAAACCATAACAAATTACTATTCCAACTCCAAAACCAAATAAACTCAAAGAAAGTGCTGGATAATAAACCATAATGAATTACTATTCCAACTCCAAAACCAACTAAACTCAGGAAAAGTGCTGGATGATAAACCATAATGAAATAAAATTCCAACTCCAAAACCAAATAAACGCAACGAAAGTGCTGGATAATAAACCATAATAAATTACTATTCCAAATCCCAAACCAAATAAACTCAAAGAAAGTGCTGGATAATAAACCATAATAAATTACTATTCCAACTGCAAACCAACTAAACTCAGGGAAAGTGCTGGATAATAAACCATAATAAATTACTATTCCAACTCCAAAACCAAATAAACTCAAAGAAAGTGCTGGACAATAAACCATAATAAATTACTATTCCAACTCCAAAACCAACTAAACTCAGGGAAAGTGCTGGATAATAAACCATAATAAATTACTATTCCAACTCCAAAACCAAATAAACTCAAGGAAAGTGCTGGATAATAACCCATAATAAATTACTATTCCAACTCCAAAACAAAATAAACTCAGGGAAAGTGCTGGATAATAAACCATAATAAATTACTTTTCCTAACTTCAAAACTTAAAAAGTAAAGGAAAATACTTCATATTGTAAAAATGACTATGTAAAAAGATAAAATATTTAAAAACTATAAAAATAATTTTTAACACATTTAAAGGCCCATTACGATACCCGGCGTAAAAAAATCCGCCAGGCATGAAAGCAGCAAAAATCCGCCCGCACACACCGTCTGAACACCGACCACGCCATTACGATTACACAAACCGAAAACCGCCATCGGCGGAAAAACCACACAAGATACCGCCCGCCCTCGTCCGAGTCGGAGTCAACCGCCCGCCACGGACGGAAACACGCACGACAACACAAAACCGCCCGCCCTCACGGCCGACACACCGCACGTGAAATTACGATCGCACCGCCATGAGCGCGGGTAAACCACAAATATACCGCCCGCCAGAGCAAACAACGCCGATGAGAATTGACACGGCAGAAGCCATGGCGCCCACGTCCCTGCACAGAAACCATCCGCTGACAAAAACAATCGCACACAACATGGCCAACAAGTCCACACAGCAAGGCACGCACAAATACACAAGCACAGTACACATCCCAAAAACACCCCCTGGACAAACAAAAAATACAAAGGCCAGAACACCAGACACAACACACCTGAAAACAACAGACCATGAGGACACACCCACATAGGTAAGTACAAAAGCAGCACTCCCACAGACCACAACCCCTTGCAACATTGCAAACTAGAGAGGAGAGGAGAGGACACAGTGACACAGCAAGGACAGCAGCACACCACAGAAACGCACACATCACAACCACCACCACCACCACCACCAAACACCGGCACCACAAACCCCCTGCACATTACACAACACACACCGCACCAGCACCACAAACACCATGGCACCACAAAGAATGCCCAAGTTCACGCCCATTGAGCTGACGGTCATGGTCGACGAGATTATCAAGGTGCACCCACAAATCTATGGGAACCTGGTCCAGCACACACCACTAGCCACCAGAAAGAGAATGTGGAACCGGATCGTAGACCAGGTCAATGCAGTCGGGACCCTGCCCAGGAACAGAGTTGAAATCAACAAACGGTGGAATGACGTCAAGAGCCTGGTCAAGAAGAAGGAGAGCAAGAACAGAGAGCTGGCTGCCGTCACTGGCGGAGGGAATCCCGCGCTCTTCAAGACCTTCAAAGCGTGGGAGGAGAAGGTGCGAGTCATTATACATCCGGAGATCCTCGCCGGATTACCAGGGGAGTGGAGGCTGGTAAGTACAAACTAATGTATACCAGCACACCGCTATGTACTCACATGCACTACCACCATGCCACAGCTCCCAGGGACAAACACCCCCATGTCCAGCACACAATACACAACACATCACACACACATGCAACAGACACCACCACACACAGCCCAAACCTAACAACTGTAAGATACGTGGGGGCATGTGTACACTCAGCCAGCCACGAAACCACCAACAGGTCCCCAAGTATGCCAGAAGCGCCACAACGAGCACCCACCACACCCGTGTGTCCGCCATAGCTGCACTAACCGACAAGTAATAGGTAAGTGGCAGGAACACAAAGTGCAGTGGGTGGGAGGGTGGACAGCTCAAGTACAACACACACCAGGCCCCTAGTCCCACAGCACAGCAAGGAGGAGCATCCCCCACACCCCACACCCACGTGTCAGCCACCGCAGTGCACACCGACAGCCGAAAGGTAGACATCACGGTCCACAACAATCGGTGTCAGTGGGTGTCCAGCCATCACCACGACCCACAACACCGCCCCCACCCCCACAGACCTGCAACATGGAGCACCCCCGCTTAGAACCATGTGGCATCCAGTACAGTGCACGCACGAACAACCTGCAGGTGGGAAACTGGACAGGGCTGGATTATTGGAGGCATGAGGACCGTAACACGACCAACACATGGGACATGTTACGTAGCAGACGAACACGCAGCACCGCCCACTGTCACGAACAAGTGAACAATGTGCACACGGACATGAACCACAGACTCACACCCCACATGACCCATCACAGACACAGCAACACCCAAGGAGCCACGTCTGCATGCACAAGCCACACTGAATATAGTACCACACGGCAGCCACTGTGCAACTCATCACACACAACCGAAACACCATTGAAGTCCTGTCCATGTAGCCCCTACTGCCTGTCAACCACACACCCCACAACTACGCCTATGTAAGACAAACAACACTAGACGCAACAGAGCGGAACAACATAAATGCACACGAACACCACTGAACCCATCAAACACACAGACACACCATGCACATACAACATACCATCCATCCCATCCGTCAGCCCCAGTCTCATGAAAGGCATGTCATCCGCACAGCTGCCACACATACAGCAGTCACGCTAAGATACATGCCCATGACCAACCATGTGCCAGAAGTCAATGAAGCGCACGCCACACTGTGAGCAACAACACACAACATGGGCCACACCCCCCGAGCACTGCAGTGATGCACATGGCACAGGGCAGCACGCACACCAAGGAGATGGGACAACTGCAATACGTCGGGTGGCACACAACCATCACACACTCATAACGATGCGTCCAATGCCATGTCCAGTAATCACAACAGACAGCAAATATGCAGGGTATGTCAGGCATGCACACACCTCAGACCATGCACTGTCATGCTGCCACAACACATGTCACGTTCGGCACCCATGGCTCACAGCATGTAGCCCAAAAGCATATTCCATCCCAAATGCGTTTCTGGGGCATGACCCCCATGTTGCCATATGCGTTCCTAAGCGTTCCATTTGCACCCCAAAAGCATATTCCATCGCAAATGCGTTCCTGGGGCATGACCCCCATGTTGCCAAATGCGTTCCTAAGCGTTCCATATGCACCCCAAAAGCAAAGTACAAACCAGACCCAGGATGGGCCTGGAGCCCGCATACACCAGAGTCACAATAAGTAGGAGCACAGCAACACACCCATCGGCATAGCCAATCCGTCCCATGCCACATGTGCACAGCACACAGTCCCATTGCCAAGCACACACAACAACAGATTGTACAGCCACACACCCGCCTCCGGGACACACGTGCACGAGAGTGCACGAACGGAGAATGTCAGACAACCAATACAGACTTCGCCAGGTGCAACACAATAACAAATCTCATTCTCTCCACAGGTGACGAACTGCTGGATGCTGGGGATGGAGACAGCAGCCAGCACAGCCAGCCTACAAGCCCCCAACGAGGACACACGGATGTGGAGGATCTGTCCTCCTCTTCGGACACGGACCACCAAGCAGGCCCATCTAGTGTGGCAGGGCCCAGCCGCTCCCCAGGACCCCTCCTACCCACCAACCCATCATCCAGGGCTGCTGAACATTCCCAGCCCCCTGCTGCCACTGTCGTTGCGGCCACACCCACGGTCATTGCGGCCACACCCACGGGCATTGCGGCCACACCCACGGTCATTGCGGCCACACCCACGGTCATTGCGGCCACTACCACTGCCGCAACCGCCACCACGTCTTCGCTGGCCCCAGCCCCAGCGCAGGTGGTGGCCCGGACGACTGGATCCACCCTGGGAGCCAGGGCGAGGACCGTGGTGAGCAATGTGGCTAGTGGGCAGGGCCGGTGGCAGCAGGACTGGTAGGAGGAGCAGGGTCAGGGAAACGCCAGCCTCCCCTGGGAGCCATGCCCTGCCTCAAATGGCCAGAGTCCTTGGGGCCTATGAAGAGGCCCAAGGACAATGGGCCAGGTCAGCTACAGACACGCGTGAGGTGCTGGGGGTGCTGAGGTCCATGGACGCCCGTATGGGCCAACTCGTGGAACTCATGGGCCAGCTGGTGGTGGCGGTGAGGTCACAGCCAGGGACAGCAGCTCCCCTCCGCCACCACCTGCCGGGGCGCAGGGTCGAGCAGCAGTGTCCAGTTCCCCTGCGTCCACAGCCAGTGAGCACACCTCAACCACCAGCATGTCGCAAGCAGGCACCCCCTCGCAAACGTGGAAGGGGCCGTCCGAAGTGGAAACAGATCTCCCGGGAGGACTTTGCACGCTCCAGACGCAAGTGAGGCAGCCAGCCAGCCTTCCTTGACCACCCACTGCATTGACTTGGACTACGATCCCACTCCACACAGCCATCTGGATGGCATGTGTGTGTTGGACTATGGACATAGAACCAGTGGGTACACCCTGAGCATCACGCAGCCATGACCGACAGCTCATTGTCACTGCACGCACCACTTTTGTCATCACCTTACACACAATCACATGTCACAGTTTGAAATAAATGCACCTCTTCCACAAACTGCTGTCTGTGCCCTGTGTTTTAATTGTACGGAATACAACGGCCACCTTGAGCGGAACGGCACCTGATGCGTGGCATGGCAATGGAACCGGAGGGCCTGTAGGGACCTAGGGGTGGGAGACAGAACAGGAGCACATTCAATGAGTGTGTCACACACCCATCACACAGTACATGTCAACAACTACAAGCAATGTACACACATCGCACAGAGCAATAGGGCACAATGCCACAGCCACCATCAGTGGCATACTAACCTGGGCATGGAGCGTTGACACACAGCACGCAGTGAACAAAAGGCCACCCTGACACAGCACACACACACCTGCACAAATACAGACACATCAGCCGTCGTACATGGACACTCACCGTCAAGTGAAGTAGCGGGCGATGAGCTGCTGGCGCACATTCCCAGCTTCCTCCTCTCCGCTGTCCTCCTCACTCGAGCTGTCCTGGTCTGCGGGCTGGGGCTCTGGTTGATCTCCGTCATCCACAATGAGGGGGATCTGCTTCCGAATGGCCAGATTGTGCAGCATGCAGCACGCCACCACTATCTGGCACACCTTCTGTGGGGAGTACGCCAGCGCACCCCCGGTGCGGTCCAGGCACCTGAACCTGGACTTGAGGAGGCCAAATGTACGCTCGACCACACGTCTGGTCCTCCCATGTGCCTCATTGTAGCGATCGTCTGCTGGGGTGCGAGGATTCCTCAATGGATTGAGCAGCCATGCCCCATTCGGGTACGCAGAGTCACCTGGGTGTGAGGGACACAGAGAACCGTTGCTATTCCAACTGGACAGGGGACAGCATCGCACAACCAGCACGCTACACCACTCCACATACTCACCGACAATACAGCCACGATCCTGTTGCAGATTGGACATCAGTCGTGGCAAGATGCTGTTGCGCATTACGTGTGCGTCATGGGCCGAGCCTGGGAACTTTGCACACACGTGGGTTATCACCATGTCCGCAAGGCACACCACTTGCACATTCAGGGAGTGCGTGTGCTTCCTGTTGCGGTACAGGTGCTCAGTGTCCTGTGGTGGAACAAGGCCAACATTTGTGCAATCAATGGCACCAACGACGTGTGGGATCCTGCCAAGGGCATAGAATGCACCCTTCACTGCCGCCAATTCACGAGCCCTGGGGAATCTGATGTACCTGTTTCGGTACAGCATCATGGCTGCCAGTACATCCCTCAGCACCTTGCTGAACATGGGCTGGGACATCCCTCCTCCACTGCCCACTGTGTGCTGGAATGACCCAGTGGCGAAGAAATGCATGGCGGCCATCACCTTAGCCGTGGGGGTGAATGCTGTCGGATACACCCTGCGGGGACGGAGATGGGGTTCCAACATGGCACACAGTCGATGCAGGGTTGGCCTGTCCAGCCGAAACTTCCTTATGACCTCAGTATCCTCCATGTCCGCCAGCAATTGGTATGGGCGGTCAATGTTCGGTCTCCGCCTAGGGAAGATGGCAGTGGACACATGTCAAAGCAACACAACACATAGCAATTTTGCATTCACATCACTGACATGACTGAGCAAGCACATGAGTCACAACCCAGCTGTCAAGCAGGGACGGCACGGCCACAATACACTTACACAGGTCTCCCACCAATGGCAATGGCTAGTGATGCAAACCACTGCCATGGTCATGCACATGGGGATCTAGGCCCCAATGACTTGCGGGGCATGCTGATGGGGACTGACTGCATATTCGTCAAGCGGCAACGCCACGGCAACATGTATGTCTGCTGAGCATGGCACTGCTTCCGAGGCTGGATGAGTATGGCACACGACGACGACGATGTGGGCACAGGCTGAGCGGCCAAAACAAGTGGGACTGTGGCACGAGGGGATATGAGACAGTAGTAGGTGTCAGCACTGCACCCTATTTACAGCACTGTACGGATCACACCTCCCGAAACATTGACAGGTGTCCACATTGACAGCCCCATGCCAAGACGGCTGTGTGCTTGCAGTCACACGTCACAGGTGAGAGGTTACATTGCACGTGCCAGGTGGCAGACGTACATAGCGGGCGCACAACAGGATCCAGCTAGACCACGGAGGGTGAGCTGACGTGTGCGCCTGGTTCCGCATTGTTCGTGTGCCCGGCTGCTGTGCACACACGTGTTCACTTCCCCCGACAGGTGTCCTCTCACAATGCCCAGGGAAGCGGTGGTGTACTGTTCATGACCCCTCCCAACACGGCGTGCTCCAACTTGGCATGTGCGCATCTACCCGTCGCACCCACCCACCTGAGCACTGCGTCCATACGACTTCACACGACACATGTGTGTCTTCCACAGTTGTGCTACTCATTTGCGTTGACATCCAATACCATTGGACTACATGGTCATGTCACGACTGCCGTGTACTTCACATACTCTCATCCTCTCTCATTCGTACTTGTGAAATGAGTCAGCGGAGACAGTTTTGGTTTCAAACATTATATTGAGTCTTCTGTCCTCTGTGATGCAGTATAGTGGACACTACTGGCAGCGGAATACATGTTGAGGATATACTGAGCATGATTACAAATGGGATAGGGTGTGGGGTTACATGTGATTGGCTGTTGCATGTGGGATGTGGGCTTCAGAGTTACATCTGCTTGGCCAAGGCTGTGCTAATGTACATTTACGTATAGCTGCGGAGCTGCGGACTTTGACACAGACGGTATACAAGTAGCCTACCAGACCGCTTGGCATCATGGGCACAGTCCATCTCAGTTCCATGTGACAGGTTTGCTGCAGTTGTTCCTCATGCACGCGTTCATGTGAGATGACATCAGGGCATGTGCTTGCGTGCATGCAGCGGCGTGCCACTTGTTGTTGCAATGTGGTGGTTACTGGACATGTCACAGTCACTGGGGTCGTGTTGTTGTTGTTTGCACTTGTCGTCCGTGCAAAGGTCCTGGTATGGGATTCCCGGGGCGGGTGTGGGAGGGGTGCAGCACCCACAGACTCCAGGCGACCTATTCATGTCCACTGAGCGGTGTGTGTGTCCATGGGCGCTGGATCCATGTCGTGTCCTGGTTGTTCGTGCAGTTCCGTCCATGTGGGTGCAATACACAGACCCCATGCCACTGCCTCCCACGATGCATGCGGTGTTCCTGGATGTGATGGGGAACAGTGTGCATGTCCCGGTCATATCCGATGTCATGGCGATGTCGTTGATGGTATGGTAATTGTTGCCGGTCGTTTGGTATGGCTGTTGTGGTGGTGACTGGCCAGTCCGTGCGGAAGCTAAGCATGGGTGCGGGGTTGGACATCATAGGTCAATCGGGGAACCTGCGTTGGGGTCCGACGAATTTACAGGTTGTCAGGTATGCGATGCCGTCCAGCATGGCTTCCATGTCATTGGTGGTGTTTATGTTTGCCAGCCAATGTAGCGGATGGTGGCTGTCAAGGTGTTGTTCGTAAGTTGTCCCTTGGAGGACCATGATGGGGCATGCTGGGTGACATTCGATGTAGCTGTGCTCGATGATCCGTCGTGTGGAGGCACAGTGGTCCCATTTCAGTGCGGGTGCGATGTTGGCCACATACGCCATGCCCCCATAGGCAGAGCAGGCCCTGTCGTGTGCGTCCAGAGGGAGGAGTAGTGCTAGCAGGTCCGCCTTTAGACATGCCGGGTTGGAGAGACACATCTCCACGGGATGCTGGTAGGGACACCTCCGACAGTAGAAGACGGTTATGACGCAGCTGAACAATGTGATGCGGTAAGTCAGTCGGTAACTTACGTTCAGCAGGGACAGGAGTTCGCATCCCAATATATGTGTCAGGTTGGTTTTGTACAGCTTGACCTGTCCGGCGTAGTTGGGTAGGTGTGTTGCGGTTGCCATTTTGCAGCGGTGCGTTGTGGTGGCGTGCTCCGGCTGTGTGTGCAGTCTGCAATGTGCACGCTCCGAGGTTGCTGTGAGCTCTGTGTAGTCGTAGGGAGACAGGACTTGTGTTCTGTTGGCTTGTGCGGAGGACACGGGCCCTCATCCCACATGCTTCTCAGACAGTTCAAGGTCAGTGATGTGTGACTCCTTCCAATTAACTTGCATGGGCTGACATGGGGGAGTGTTTTCTTTATTCTTTCCCGTCCGTTGTGTTCTTCTGTGATATGCGCTATCTGCCCTGTGGTCGGTCTCCTCTGCATGCCTGTGTTGGTCTTTTATTGGACAATGGCTGTATTCACCGGCTTCTTTCGTAGGGCTGTGGTTTCGGAGTTGGAATGGAAGGTCATTCAGTGCTGTCTGCTCTCCCTTGTGTGGGCGGCAGGCTGCCTTTCCGCTCTGCGTTGGGCCTTGTGTGTGAGTGTTATTCTTGGGCCACCTGTTGTCGGTCCCCGGGCTCTTTGGTGTTCCGTTTTGTATGTCTTGTTCATATGTGCAGGGTGGTATGGGTGTTTCAGTGTGGTACTGGCGTTCCTCTTCCCGAAGGGGCCCTGCTTCTCCTAGTTGGTGTTGCCGCCGCTGTGTGCTTCGCCATGTTTGTTGCACTGGGGTGTGTCCTGCTGTTGCGTGACTTCACTGACATGTGTGCGTCGGTTGTGTGACGTTGGGTGTTGTCCGTGAATTGGGCGTTGGGGACATGTCTGTGGCAGGCCTGTCACGTGTCATGTGCATTCGGGGTGGGGCTGGTGTGTGTGCTGCTTGGTTGTGTCCCTGTGTCTGTGTGCGACGCATGCATGGCGCTGCGGTTGGCCTCTGCGTTGTGCGCATGTGTGGCAGCGTCATCGCCGCTTTGGGGCCGTGACGGGGTGGTTGGTTCCTAGTCCCAGGTGGTGTGTACACATGTGTTACGAGATGTTACAATTTGGCCTGTGTGTCATATGTGGATGCTATGGTAGATGTGTCGTGTACACGCGGGGGTGGGGGTTTTCCGCTTTTCCGCCCTTGCACTGTGTGCGCTGTTTGCGTGCACTTGTTGTATGTGTGCCTACCTGCATCTTCGCGGTACGTTGCGTCCTTGGTGGTGCATCAGATAGAGCATAGGGAGGGCCTGCAGTGCTGGATTCATGCTCGGGGGTGCCGCTTCTTCGGTGTCCGTAATCGGCGTTCGTGTTACCGCTTCGGTTTGACGTACGGTGTCTCTTAGCCGTGGGTTCAGTTTGTGTGCGGCATCGTAATTTGTACGCCGGGCGGTACGTGTTTCGTCGGACGGTGTGTGTCAATTGTGCTGCGCTGCTACGTGTACGGGCGCACTTTGATGGCGGACGGTGTCGCTGGCTTGCCGGCAGTGTTTGGCTGACTTTTCGCATCGTAATCGGGCGGGCGTGTGGACTGCTGCGTGCAGGCGGTAACTGGTGGTTTTTGCATCCGCCAGCACGGCGGTAGTGCTTCCGCCCGACATCCTAATGGGCCCCTATATTTTTTATTTTTGATCATAAAATATTGAATGTATATTTTACAATTTGTTGTACATTTTTTGAATAATTGATTTTTTTACAATAAGTAAAAATATATATTTATTTTTTGTATTTTTTAAATAATTCTGCATTCTTGTCTATGGGGAGTTAGTCTTTTTTTCATTTTTATTACTTGGCCATTTTTTTCCTTTTTCTCTCTTTTCTGTTTATCTGTTTCGTTTTTAGGTCATTTTGCAAGACGGAACCTCGCGGTTGAGAGCTGTGTTTCGTCGGTTAAGGTAAGTTTAATTTATTTTACTTGTAGGGTAGTTTTAGGTTAGGGGCGAGGTAGTAGTAGTGTAATTAGATTTGTTAGGTCGTTAATTGTTTGATTTTGGTGTAGTTAGGTGTTGTTTTTGTAGTTAAGGGGTCTATTACGATGGCGGGCGGACTTTGTCCGCCCGCCACCGTAACGGTACACGGGTCCGACCGCCAGAGGTGCGGAGGTCCCGAAGTGCCTATTAGGATGCGACCGCCACCCTGGTGGTCGCATTCTGCATATTTAACATTGTCGCTGGCGGTGCTGTAAGCAGCACCCGCCACAATGTTAAAAAGGCATGTTGTGCATTGGCATGCACAACGTGACAGGCACCACGCGGTGCCTGCCACCTTGTGTATGCCAATGAGGGGGGTACCATAGCTACCCCCCAAGTGCAGCCCCCTGCCCCCACCCCCCCGGGGGCCCGTAACGGGCCCCCAAAGCAATTCCCGCATGCCTTTCAAAGGCCTTTGTAATTGCACATCCTAATATGGATGGCGGTGCCTGCAAGGCACCGCCACCATATTGAGTTCCTTTTCTGCCCGGCCGGGGATCCGACCGGCGGAAAAGCGGTGGACGGTAAGATACTAATATGGCGGGGGTGAAACGGGAGCATCTAGCGGGCCCGGCGGTGGCGATCCGCTCGATATCATAATGGGCCCCTTAGTGTTTTATGTGTTTAACGTAGTGTTGGATAGAAGTAGAGTGTTATGTAGTGTTAATTATGTGTTGTTTAAATATGTTATGTTGTATTTAGTGTTAATATCAATGTTTGTGGGTTTTTATATGATATTGTGGGAGGGTGTTGTTTTTTTTTATTTACATGATTTCCGTTTCGTTGATGGATGTTGCTGAGGATGCGTTTCTTTTTTTAAAAAAGGAAAACGTATTTTGTTTCTTTGAAACAAGTAAATTTTTTACATTTCCTTTTATTTTTCGGGTTTGTTGGAACGTTTTTTTTAAGCTATTTTTGGGGTATTTGAGGTTTTCGTTATAGAAAGGATTGCGTCGCTGGAGCCTTTTTTCCAAAGTCCTATTTTTGCATTTATTTTTTTTAAAGCTAATTTTCGGGATTTTCACGGTTTCTTTATTGAGAGGATTGCGTCGTTAGAGCCTTTTTCGACAGTTGTATTTTTGCATTTTTTGGGGGCTTTCCTTTCCAATGGATTCGTCTTTCAATTTATCTAGAATGGATTTATTAGTTTTCCAGGACCCTCTACTGCAACATAACTGTAAGATATTTTTTATTATTATGAGTGGGAAAAGTTTTTGGTTATAATTGTTTTTTTAATTTTAATAATTATATTATGTCATATATTTATATGTACATTTTAAATTTTAAATTACATAATTATAACTATTAATTGAAAAGAGAGTAGAATTGTGTTGTTTAAATGTTTTGGTATTTAAAAATGGTTATGATGTTTAGGGTTATTTTTTGTTTATAGTATCAATTTAGCAATCATGTCTAGGTATTTTAGCCCTTTGGTGTTTGGAAATAGTCGAGTTTTATGTTGTAGGAATTCATACATTGTTTTTGTTTGTTTACTTAGTTTAGGGCCTATTTTAGTTATGGATTGCGCTAGTTTAGCTCTTGATAGCTTTGTTCTTTTTTTATGGATTTCATTAATTTGTGTAAGTTTGGTTGTCCTCTTCCTATTGTGGCTTGGAAGGCGTTTTGCCATCCTTCCACTGCGTTGTTAGTTTTAGCTTTTTGAGCTTGAGTGCTATCGTAGACGTTCCACCAGGGAATTTGAAACTGAGGTTGTCTACGGTGCCCTGACCTATGTAGCCTTCCAACCCAAGTGTCTTCAAAGTAGCCTAGGAAGGGAGTTAGTCTTGTTTCGTTTGCTTGGTAGAAAGGGCTTTCAAGTAGTATGCTATAATGGCTGGCTACTTCAGTTGTTGGTGCATAGGCCAGGGCTATTAATTTTTTTATTTTATAGGCAAAGTTGCTATTGGTGGCGTAATCTATACTTAGGGGCCAAATCCGATTCGGGCCGGAAAAAATACCGACCGGGATCATAGTCTGACCGACACGTACCGGCGTTGCCCGACCTGGGAAGTACGATGAAATGCATGTGAATCACGACCGACTTGTACGGAACTCAAGGCGAACGACCGAACCGGACGGAAACAAGCTATCCGGCCGGTAAACCACGCGAATCGAACCGACCGACACGCACCAGGAATCAACCCAAATGAAACGTACCCGCGAACTCCGACCCGCGCAGTACGATGCAATGGGTGCAAAATCAGACCGATTCGCACGGAGCCCAAGCCGTATGACCGACACGCATACAAAACCCAGCCGAACAAACACAATACTCCGCGACCGACGCGTACGCCGCATATGAAACTGAGCTGAAACACAGCGGGAACGACTCGGAGAGGCGCGCACGAGATAACTGCAATGTCCTACTCGGTCAGAAGAACGACTCCTACATGCACAATAATCACAAATGAAAAAATACAAAAAAAGAGGGCCAAACAAGCAATGACAAAGCCAATAAATACAGGGGGTAAAAAAAAATGGAACAAGGACACACCCCCAACTCCACCTACATAAAGGCCACAAATCCCTACCATGATCCTTTGCAAATTTCACTGACCTGCCAGCACAGAACACCAGCAGACAGCAGACACACACACCACTCATCCAACACAAAAGCCACACACCATTAGCACCTCAACAAATAGCACCCTCACACACACACAGCAAAACCTACACACACACACCCTCACCTGCACACACACACACATCAATCACCACCACCACCCATCACCATGCCCCTAAAGAAAAATCCAAAGTTCCTAGATAGTGAATTGGAAGTCATGGTAGACGAGATCCTGAGGGTAGAGCCACAGTTGTTTGGCACATTGGTCCAACAGACCCCCGTGGCACAGAAAACCAAGATGTGGGCGAGGATCGTCGACAGGGTGAACGCACAATCACCATGTTTGCGCACAAAGGAAGACATCCAGAACAGGTGGTATGATGTGCGCAGGAGGGTCAGGGACCTACTGAAGAAGGATTACCTCCTGAGCCAGCACACCGGCAGTGGCCCTCCTGCCAAACCAGTATACCTCAGGCCCTGGGAGGAGCGGGCCATCCTACCACCAGTGAGCGTATATGGACTAACAAACATCCCAGAGCCTGGTGAGTACACAACTAATATACACAATATTGTGTGCCAATACACACACATCACTGTCAAGAGGATAGTCAAACCATGCACCCCTAGCAAATCAACAGCAACCAAAAGATAATCATCCCAAGAAGTGTATGTTAGTCAGATAAACACAATACATGCCATGTCATAGTGATATATAACTGTGTCATGACATGTACAAACCCAATACCAAATAGAGCTAGGCAGTGGCACAACTCTAACCAACAAACACTGTCAGATATTTAGCCACCACTAGAACACCACCTCACAGAAAGGAAGGAATCCTGTGTATGCTGGTGAAGTCAGTGTAGCCAAGAGCATGATGGGACTCGTAGTAGCAGATAATGGGCAGCCTCACATTTGGACCATCAACACCACTCTGAACCATGCTCACAACACAGGGAGTGGAAAAGGACTGACAATATGGCTGACACTGGGTACTGCTGTGGGGAGCACAAGGCCCTGCTGGGAACTGTGCACCAACAAACAACAGGACCACACTGTCAGCCATCTTGCCATTGCTGTCACACTCACACATAGTGAAGTCCACTCAAAAGGAAGGAAGTATGGGCATGCTGGGAAGGGGGGTGTAGGCAATAGCATGATGGGAGTTGTAGTCACAGATATTGCTCACCCACAGAATTGGCCCATCAACACCACTCTGAACCATGCTCACATCACAGGGAGTGGATAAGGACTGACAAGATGGCTGACACTGGGTACTGCTGTGGGGGGCACAAGGCCCTGCTGGGAACTGTGCACCAACAAACAGCAGAACACCACTGCCTGACATCCTGAAAGCCAACTTGCACTCCCTGCAATGCAAGCACGTTGCATGGTGGGATATCTGGCTGGGTGGGAAGGAGGACTGACAGCACTGACCATAGTTACAAGCAGCTCTCCTCACACACACCCTCAACATAAACTCCACATAACCCACCTGGGAGAATGCAATGCCTCACACACCAAATGAAGATCCCACAAAGAACCACCACCCTGGGTAATGCTGTGTGAAGCACAGGGACACTCTTGGGACTTGTAGCCAAACAAAGGCAAGGTCAACACTGTCAGCCTTCCTGTCAGCACAGGCACACTACCCCACAGGGAAGCAGAGTCAAAAGGAAGGAAGTACGGGCATGCTGGGAAGGGGGTGTAGGCAATAGCATGATGGGAGTTGTAGTCACAGATATTGCTCACCCTCACAATTGGCCCATCAACACCACTCTGAACCATGCTCACATCACAGGGAGTGGATAAGGACTGACAAGATGGCTGACACTGGGAACTGCTGTGGGGAGCACAAGGCCCTGCTGGGAACTGTGCACCAACAAACAGCAGAACACCACTGCCTGACATCCTGAAAGCCAACTTGCACTCCCTGCAATGCAAGCACGTTGCATGGTGGGATATCTGGCTGGGTGGGAAGGAGGACTGACAGCACTGACCATAGTTACAAGCAGCTCTCCTCCCACACACCCTCAACACAAACACCACATAACCCACCTGGGAGAATGCAATGCCTCACACACCAAATGAAGATCCCACAAAGAACCACCACCCTGGGTAATGCTGTGTGAAGCATAGGGACACTCTTGGGACTTGTAGCCAAACAAAGGCAAGGTCAACACTGTCAGCCTTCCTGTCAGCACAGGCACACTACCCCACAGGGAAGCAGAGTCAAAAGGAAGGAAGTACGGGCATGCTGGGAAGGGGGTGTAGGCAATAGCATGATGGGAGTTGTAGTCACAGATATTGCTCACCCTCACAATTGGCCCATCAACACCACTCTGAACCATGCTCACAACACAGGGAGTGGAAAAGGACTGACAATATGGCTGACACTGGGTACTGCTGTGGGGAGCACAAGGCCCTGCTGGGAACTGGGCACCAACAAACAACAGGACCACACTGTCAGCCATCTTGCCATTGCTGTCACACTCACACACAGTGAAGTCCACTCAAAAGGAAGGAAGTATGGGCATGCTGGGAAGGGGGGTGTAGGCAAAAGCATGATGGGAGTTGTAGTCACAGATATTGCTCACCCACAGAATTGGCCCATCAACACCACTCTGAACCATGCTCACATCACAGGGAGTGGATAAGGACTGACAAGATGGCTGACACTGGGTACTGCTGTGGGGGGCACAAGGCCCTGCTGGGAACTGTGCACCAACAAACAGCAGAACACCACTGCCTGACATCCTGAAAGCCAACTTGCACTCCCTGCAAAGCAGGCACGTTGCATGGTGGGATATCTGGCTGGGTGGGAAGGAGGACTGACAGCACTGACCATAGTTACAAGCAGCTCTCCTCACACACACCCTCAACACAAACTCCACATAACCCACCTGGGAGAATGCAATGCCTCACACATCAAATGAAGATCCCACAAAGAACCACCACCCTGGGTAATGCTGTGTGAAGCACAGGGACACTCTTGGGACTTGTAGCCAAACAAAGGCAAGGTCAACACTGTCAGCCTTCCTGTCAGCACAGGCACACTACCCCACAGGGAAGCAGAGTCAAAAGGAAGGAAGTACGGGCATGCTGGGAAGGGGGTGTAGGCAATAGCATGATGGGAGTTGTAGTCACAGATATTGCTCACCCTCACAATTGGCCCATCAACACCACTCTGAACCATGCTCACATCACAGGGAGTGGATAAGGACTGACAAGATGGCTGACACTGGGAACTGCTGTGGGGAGCACAAGGCCCTGCTGGGAACTGTGCACCAACAAACAGCAGAACACCACTGCCTGACATCCTGAAAGCCAACTTGCACTCCCTGCAATGCAAGCACGTTGCATGGTGGGATATCTGGCTGGGTGGGAAGGAGGACTGACAGCACTGACCATAGTTACAAGCAGCTCTCCTCCCACACACCCTCAACACAAACACCACATAACCCACCTGGGAGAATGCAATGCCTCACACACCAAATGAAGATCCCACAAAGAACCACCACCCTGGGTAATGCTGTGTGAAGCATAGGGACACTCTTGGGACTTGTAGCCAAACAAAGGCAAGGTCAACACTGTCAGCCTTCCTGTCAGCACAGGCACACTACCCCACAGGGAAGCAGAGTCAAAAGGAAGGAAGTACGGGCATGCTGGGAAGGGGGTGTAGGCAATAGCATGATGGGAGTTGTAGTCACAGATATTGCTCACCCTCACAATTGGCCCATCAACACCACTCTGAACCATGCTCACATCACAGGGAGTGGATAAGGACTGACAAGATGGCTGACACTGGGAACTGCTGTGGGGAGCACAAGGCCCTGCTGGGAACTGTGCACCAACAAACAGCAGAACACCACTGCCTGACATCCTGAAAGCCAACTTGCACTCCCTGCAATGCAAGCACGTTGCATGGTGGGATATCTGGCTGGGTGGGAAGGAGGACTGACAGCACTGACCATAGTTACAAGCAGCTCTCCTCACACACCCCCTCAACACAAACTCCACATAACCCACCTGGGAGAATGCAATGCCTCACACACCAAATGAAGATCCCACAAAGAACCACCACCCTGGGTAATGCTGTGTGAAGCACAGGGACACTCTTGGGACTTGTAGCCAAACAAACGCAAGGACAACACTGTCAGCCTTCCTGTCAGCACAGGCACACTACCCCACAGGGAAGCAGAGTCAAAAGGAAGGATGTACGGGCATGCTGGGAAGGGGGTGTAGGCAATAGCATGATGGGAGTTGTAGTCACAGATATTGCTCACCCTCACAATTGACCCATCAACACCACTCTGAACCATGCTCACATCACAGGGAGTGGATAAGGACTGACAAGATGGCTGACACTGGGTACTGCTGTGGGGAGCACAAGGCCCTGCTGGGAACTGTGCACCAACAAACAGCAGAACACCACTGAATGACATCCTGAGAGTCAACCTGAACCCACTGCAAGGGTGGCATGCTTCATGGTGGGATAACTGGGCTAGGTGGAGAAGGATGGCCGGATGTCCACCAAATACAACCAATGCTGGCCATGCACACACCTCAACATTCACATTGAAATGCCCCAGGTATGCAGGACAATGTGCTACACCAATATCAACCTCTTACTGTGACAACTTAGGACAATGCAATGTACATGCCCGCATCCAGAGGTACAGTCACAACTGTCAGGTGTGTGAACCATTAATGCCTGTAGAAACATAACATACAATGTGTGTCTCTTCCAAATACAGGTGATGATGATGGGGACACAGCAGCAGGCGAGGAGGAGTCCCTGTCCCAGGCTCCGGGGGACACTGAGCTCACTGGTGTGGAACAGCCTCTGCCCTCCTCGGATGGCGAAGACCTACCTGACACCTCTGGTGTGAGTCATCATGCAGCACCAGCAGGACCAACATCTGCACCCCCTGCACCCACCCCTCCAACAACTGCCAACACACAGACCACCCCCGCCGACACGGACAGGCCAAGGACCACCGATGATAACAGCACAGGGCCCCAGGCCCACCGTGGAGCAACGGACAACAACACTACTAACAACCCCCAAGGGGGCCTTGGGTCACCTGTGCGTGCCACCGCAGGTCCTGCATGTGTCGCCAGGGGTGGTGGGAGGGGTGGTAGACATAGGTCGCTGCTTGCAGAGGGGTCTGGACTGCATGATGACCCACAACTGGCACGCATCGCTGATGCGTACCAGGATAGCACCGGAGAGGTCAGACAGGTAGTGGGGATCCTCAAGGACATACAACAGCAGCAGGCTGCCCATCATGCACGCTTGGTCTCCCACATGTCCCGTGTGGAGACACACATGTCTCGCATGGAGTCCAAGTTGGACACATTGCAAGAACTCACAGCGGTGCATAGGGACATATTGACATGCCTCCGCCAGATTAGCACCAACATGGCCACACCTCCCTGTGTGCCCACAACATCTGGTGCTGCAACAACTGACACCACCACAGGGAGGGAGGAGGACTCTGGTGGAGACTCCCTGCACCGCAGCAGCCTGCACGTGAGGGTCCCCCCAAAGAAGAGGGGTCATCCGAGGAAGGAAAACTGAGAGGTTGATGGCCACGTACATCCCCCAGGAAGCCAACACCTGTTCCGGAAATTCTCCTTTGTGTGCAAACTTTTCACCCTGTCGAATGCAACACAACTCTCCCACATGACATGGGGAGTTCAAGTTGGACTAATGTATCATATGACTGTGGACTTCACTCAGGACATTTCTGCTACCAAGACTTCCAACTCATCTGGGAACTTTGGATCACAATCCCAATGTACAGCACCCACCATCCTGTGCACTATACACACACACATTTCTGTAAATAAAATCACTAGTACACCATACTTGCCTCTGTTGTTATTCAAATGTGGATACTGTTATGGTGATGATGATCTGCTAAATTACACTGTGTATGCTAACTGCTACAGCAAGTACAACACCGTCATGTGAGTCATGGTGACGTGACACATATGAGGGAGACACACCACTAGGGCTACACAACACAGAGACACCTGGGCCATCGGACTCATTGCCTACAGTGATGTTGCCAGGAAATACTGTGGAATGCACAGACACCACACCTATTCAGAGTCTGTGTCAACTAGCCCACAGGTGCAGTAAGCAAATGTCAGTCAGATGTGTGACCACAGACAACGCACATCCCAAAGTGAAGCACAGGTTTATTACACATTTGCAACATGTTGTTTCCACTACAAATGCAAGGTAATCCCACGTGGCAGTGGCCACACAGTCAACAAGTGCAGAAGATATGAAGTCCAGGGGTGTGTGGCACATCACCTGTAGGGAAACTACTGCTGCCCCCTGAAAGCTGAATCATGGTGTCGGGGATCCAAGTTGACCAAAGTACTCAGTAAGCACCCTGTGAAGGACAGACATGACACACAGTTAAAACCACTGAAGAACAGGACAGAACTGCAATACTCATGCCCAATACATGTCACAAGACAAGTACACAAAACCAAGTTAGCATGTCAAAACTGTTGGGGAGTACATACTACCTGTAAGGACACATTGCTGCATGCATCCAGTCAAGTAGCACATGGCCACACTCAAACAGCACCAGAGCACCACCCACACATATCATGCAAACTCACATCATTCACATTACATCTCCCTGGATACTCACATTCAGCTGAAGAAGTTGGTGATGAGCTGTGTGCGGACATCACCATCATCATCATCATCATCACTGGCATCGTGGTCCAGGCCAGGATCCTCCACAGGTGGCGGACGTTGGTCATCGTCATCCAGGATGAGAGGCAACTCCTTCCGCACTGCCAGGTTGTGTAGCATGCAGCAGACGATGACAATCTTGCACACCTTTGCTGGGGCATATGGGAGGGCCCCTCCTGTCTTGTCCAGGCAGCAGAAGCGGCTCTTCAGGAGACCAAAGGTCCGCTCAATCACTCTCCTGGGCCGACCATGTGCCTCATTGTAGCGCATCTGGGCTGGTGTCACAGGGTTCCTGAGGGGTGTCAGCAACCACGGCATGTTGGGGTATCCGGAGTCACCTACGGACAGACAAGTGCACATTAGCTGAGTTGGAAAAGTGGGCGGTATACTACAGAGCAGAACACACACAATGGTACAAAGTCAGTACACACCGACAAGCCAGGCACGCTGGTTCTGCATCTGTGCCATCATCCTAGGGATGCGACTACTCCTCATCACGTAGGCATCGTGTGCTGAACCAGGGAAATGGGCACACACATGTGTGATGCTCATATCTGCAAGACATACCACCAGAGCATTGATCGAATGGTAATGTTTCCGGTTCCGGTATGCCTGCTCATGTGCCTGTGGTGGTACCAAAGCCACATGTGTCCCATCAATGGAGCCAATGACATGTGGCATCCTCCCCAGGGCATAGAAGTCACTCTTGACGTCAGTGAGTTGTTGACGTGTAGGGAAATAGATGTACTGGTTCAGGCATCTCAACATTGCCTCCAAAACATCGCGTAGCACACGGCTGAACATAGTCTGTGACATCCCACCGGCAGTCGCCATAGTGTGTTGAAAGGTACCGGTGGCAAAGAAGTGTAGGGCTGCCATTACCTTCACCTTGGGGGTCAGCGCCGTAGGGTACGGCCGGCCAGGTTGCAAATGTGGTGCCAAGCGGACTGCCAAATCCTCAATCAGCTGCCTGGTGAAGCGGTACCGTCGGATGCTGTCACGTTCCACCATCGTTGCCAGGTCAGGGAATGGTCTATGGACAGCTGGAGCCCTGCAGTGCATAGGTTGAGGAAAGAAAGATTGTCAGTCACCCCACATATGTGCCATTCACCATACTCATGTTCACATGATACATCATTACGAGACACAAGTACTTGATGTGTGTACCGTTCTGTTCGGACATAACTCGCACCTACATGGCCATCATCTAACTTCTCAGTACAACATGTGTGGACAACAGGTTCCAGGTTGTGCTATGGGAAACCATTAGGCTGTGTCACAGTACCCATTTACTGCTGTCACGTTCCACACACACACCACAGTGACATGTCTGGACAGATGCGCCACAGGCATCACAGCTCATTGACAGGTAGATTCCCAGTGACCCTGTCTTGCCACATGGACACTGGCATGACATGGCGAATCATGTACACGTCAGAAAAACAAACATGACTCCCACAGGTAGTGGCCCCTGTCGCCTACGCAGGACAGAAATGGATGCAAGTGACGCACAACATCAAAGTCCATGCACAAACAACGTTGATGTGGAGACTGTCTCCCATCGTGCACATGGAATCAGAGACATCGGAAACACAACATGCACACAGACTGTGGAGGGACATCACTATTGTGGCAATGGGTCACCCTGTGACGTACATGCCTTCCCCCATGGGACCCTGGGGGTATGTGACATGTCACACACATACACAACTTGGAAATGTGACCATGCCACATGCTCCGAAATGAACTGTTGCACATCACAGTGGTCATGTGCACAACACACAAAGGACCCTGTCCCCATTAACACATGCGCAGCCTGGGTGTGGCTGCCCACAAGTGCCACCACAGAAACCACATGTTAACCCCCATACACAGAAAAGGTAATGCAGCCTTACATGCCTTAGGAAACAGTGTGGACTGGGTGTGGTGTTGTAGGTGTGCCCCTGGGTCTCTGGCAGGTATATGTGGTTGGCATACGTTCACCAGTGACAAGCATGGTGACATATGCGACTGACCTGTACAGGTACGCGTTGTACAGCAATGGCCCGATCAGTGTGCCCAGCCGGCCCATTGCATCTGTTTGTGAGTGGGTACGCGTTGTACAGCAATGGACCGATCGGTGTGCCCGGCCAGCCCATTGCATCTGTTGTGAGCGGGTACGCGTTGTACAGCAATGGACCGATCGGTGTGCTCGTCCGGCCCATTTCATCTGTTGTGAGCGGGTACGCGTTGTACAGCAATGGACCGATCGGTGTGCCCGGCCGGCCCATTGCATCTGTTGTGAGCGGGTACGCGTTGTATCCCGAGCACGCGTTGTACAGCAATGGACCGATCGGTGTGCCCGTCCGGCCCATTGCATCTGTTGTGAGCGGGTACGTGTTGTACAGCAATGGACCGATCGGTGTGCCCGGCCGGCCCATTGCATCTGTTTGTGAGCGGGTACGCGTTGTACAGCAATGGACCGATCGGTGTGCCCGTCCGGCCCATTGCATCTGTTGTGAGCGGGTACGCGTTGTACAGCAATGGACCGATCGGTGTGCCCGGCCGGCCCATTGCATCTGTTGTGAGCAGCGGGTACGCGTTGTATCCCGAAATACGCGTTGTACAGCAATGGACCGATCGGTGTGCCCGTCCGGCCCATTGCATCTGTTGTGAGCGGGTACGCGTTGTATCCCGAAATGCGCGTTGTACAGCAATGGACCGATCGGTGTGCCCGTCCGGCCCATTGCATCTGTTGTGAGCGGGTACGCGTTGTATCTCGAAATACGCGTTGTACAGCAATGGATCGAACGGTGCGCACGCGTTGGGTGGGGCCTGGCATGGCAACGGACGCGTATTCGACGCTTCAATGAGTCTGATGCAGTGAATTCAGTTGGCCAGCCACAACAATGTTGCAAAATCATGGGTGTCATGAACTTGGATTTTTGAAGGATGCTGTGGGCGTGTATTAGTGCTGCTATTCCATGGATTGGTCAGATTCAGAAGATGCAAACGACTTGGACCTATCACTTTGGACACATGGGACAGTATCTGCCTCTGCAGCACACATATAATGCTGGCTGTTCCCCTGAGAGCTCACTTGCCTGCACTACATGCTCCAGGACGACATCTGCCACCAACACTGCTGCTGTCTCTGCATCCTCTGGCTACTGCAATGGCACGTACTGTGGAGAGAGCCCCAGCCTTCAGCCTTGAGGAGAACCAGGCCCTGCTGGACAGCCTCCTTCCACAGTACAGCAAGCTGTAAGGGACACCAGGGGAGCAGGCGAGTGTGCTGTCCACTGCCTTACTAATTTTGCATGTTGTCTGACTAGCAGGACTTACAGTGTGCACACCACTGGCTAGCATGCTCACTGAGTAGTTCTGAGCCCCCAAAGTGTGTAGTTGCATGCACTGAACAGGTACAGTGCAGTAACAGTGCATTCCAACAAGGTTTACTTTCCATGCAATGATACCATGTAGTAACTGCTGGCAAACTGTTCATAGCCATCGTTGCACTGCCTGTGTACATCATGTGCCCCAGTTATTGAGACATGTATATCCAACTGTGTGATGCACGGATATGTTGCATGTGTAGTAATGGCATTTTCACTTTGTCATCCTCACAGGTTGATGCCCACCAGAAGCAGAAAATCTGGCTGACCATCGCCCGGGCAGTAAGATCCTTGGGGACTACAAGCGCCGGATCCGCAACTGCCAGAAGAGGTGGCAGGACCTTCGAGGCTGGACCCGGAGGATCGCAAGGGTCCAGCTGAAGCTGTCGCCTCCTCGCAGGAGGGGCGGACACCGGACCCTGACCCCCCACATGCTCAGGATCCTGGCGGTGGTCTTCCCTGACCTGGATGGGCAGCTGAAGGCCAGACAGCAGCAAGGATGGGGTGAGTCCATGACAGCACTGTGCACTTTTTTTACTTTTTTTTTACTTACACTTTGTCTGACATGCTATGTGCCCTCCTCTGGCCTGGTTAAACTTCCACAGTACATCAGTCTTGTGGTCCAGGACCCATGTCCCTCTATTGTGACATGCCCACTCCTCATCTGATACGCATATGTGTGGCCATTACAGTCAGGAAATTGTGTCACTTGGGGACTGTGTCATTGCATTTTGCTTTGCTCAAGGTGGGGGACAGCATTTGTTCCGGTGACTATGTTGTGGGATTCATGGGTGGGTCAATTGCTCACACAATGCCCAAGTCCTGACATGTAATCTGGGTGTAACTTTGATATGTGGTCCACTTGCTGATCTGATTCACCACATTTCCCTGGGGTATTTGGCACACCCCCATGCTGTGGGTGGGAACAATGTTTGGGCCTCAGGAGTATGTATATCAAGTGTGTCACTCATGCTTAGACACCTGCCTACTGTCCAGGACTCATCCCTCTTACAGGTGGAGCTGGACAGTCATGCCTACTCCAGGGCATACAATAGACTCTGTACTCCCACTCCCGTGGATCATCTGACATGTTGTGATCAGTGACATGTTCCCTCAGGTGTCTGCCTCTGTGTCAGTGTGCTGTGGCTTCGTTGTCAGGACTACTGTTATGTTTGTCGGTTAGGGTTCAGCATGCCATCTGAGATGTGACCATGTGAAACGATACTTCTGTGACTTATAGATGTTTGATCACTTGACTGTGCACACAGGTGTATGCGACTGTGACTTTCAGGCAGCTGTTATTCATTCACAGCACACTGTGAGGTGCTCAGGTTCTGGGAGTTGTGTTTCATGTCCCCCATATGTCCAATTGGCGTGACGTGGACAAATACTAGTTCAGATGATGTGGTGTGTGGGGGATGGACATGTGCACTTGTCAGTTACATAACTTGCATTCCCCATGTCCTAGGATTGTGACACAGTGCAGACTGTTGTTGGCAGGCTGCCATGGCCATGTGACTGGAGACAGTGATGTATGACTTTGCAGGCATGCCTGTGTCATGGCATTAAACTTCCTAAGAGTGATCCTGCAGGGTAGTGACATGTGCAACATGCACCCAATTGTGGCATGGACTATCCGGACATGGGTGCATCATGGTGTCTGGTGCTGGTATGCATCACATGCATTTCTATTAAGACTCTGGCCATCCCTTTCTCCGGACACCTGCACTGACTCAGTGGCAAGAGATGTGATGTGTGCATGTTCACATACTTCACTGTGTTCCCTGCAATGTCCAACAACTGTGTAGGTGGTGCATGTGTCCACACTGGGGTGTTACCATCAGACAGGCACCAGACAGATGGGTGCAAGGGCAGGAGGGTGTGAGTCCCATGGTTGACCATCAGACTGACAATTGGCTTCTCCAAATCTGTGTGAGGAGTTTTGGCAATGTTCTACTAAGGATGCCAGGGCTGGCTCTGTAAGTGCTGTACTTACTGTGGTGTGTGCGGTCAGTGCAGGTGACTGACGTTTGTCTGTTTCCCAAATTGTTTGCAGATACATCCACGGCCACAGGAGGGGACAGCTCCACGGACCAGGAGGAGCAGCGGAGCCAGACTGGGTCAGCATCCGATGAGTGGTCAGAGGGACCCAGTGGCACGGAGGGCGAGGGGAGCCACACCGAGGAGTCCTCAGCACCATCCACCTCAGCTGAGGACCACAGCAGCTCGGAAGATGACTCCCTTGTGGAGGAGGGTGTCAGCAGCCACCACACCCCCGCTAGTCTGTCTGTCCCCGCCACCACCACCACCAGCACCGCCCTCCCATTGGCTCCAATTCCAGACGTCCGTGGAGGCTCCCGTGTTCGGGAGCGTGTCTCCGTCGTGCCAGGCACCGCACCCCTTGCCCCTGTGTCCCCTGCTGCCCTGAGTGAGGAGTCTGTGTACCTACTTCGGCAGCTCCATGTAGGGCAGACAGCAATGCTGAGTGTCCTCCATGCACACACCACTCTGTTGACATAGTTGGTGTCGTTCATGGAGGGCATCTCGACGGGTATGTCTGCCCTACAGAGAAGCAATAAGTCCATGGACTCCTCCCTGACGGCAGCAGTGTCCCTCCTCCAGCAGTCCCTCCCACCTCCTACCTCTGCCCCATCCACACTTCCTGGCACCCTACCTGTCCAAAGCACATGCACACCTGCACATTCTCCCAAGCACACATACACGAGCAACACAGACACACCCAAAAGAAAGGCAAGATGTGCACACAAGAATCCTCAGGGGACAGATACCACACACACAGGGGATGGGGAACAGACACACACACAGGCATCCACAGTCACTCCGCAGTCCTCCAAATCCTCTCCCTCCAAGACCCCTTCCCTTGCCTCACCTGCAACCCCACCTACACAGCAGGTCTTCCTGTGTGACCTCGGCCTCTTCCCTCCGATCCTGCAGATCCGGCATACCGGGGGAAGAGGAAGTCCACCCACACAGAGGGGAGTGCCCCTCGCCCCCGGACACCCTCCCCCAGGCGCAGACAGACTGAGGATCCCATTCGGAAGTCCCCCCGGACCAGGAAGGGCAAGACCCCACCACCACCACCACGCAGCTCCACCACCCAGTCTCTCTCCTCCATCCCCCAGGCCACCACTCCACAGGTTTCACCACCACACCATGCCCCAGGTTCCCCCACACACCGATACCGCATCCCCAAACTGCTTAGGCCCTCCCCCCCTGCCACCTGCTCTTCCACCCCCTACCCAGACGCTCAGCCTGTTTGTGCCACTGGTGTGGAGACCGGGTCCCTCCCCTCTGGCCTGCCCACCTCATCTGCCCCCCCTTCCACTCCCTTGGAGGCATGCACTGCAGTGGAGTCCACAACCACCCCGTCTGACTCGGGCACTGCAGTTGTGCCGGCCCCCCCTGAGTCAGACACCTCCACTGCAGTTGCTGGTGACACTCCTGCACCCACCACCCCTTCACCTCCTCACTCTGGCATCCCCTGATCCTGTCCCTGCGGTGCCTGGCCTGCCCCTTGTATGCCCCTCCAAGGGGGATGTCCCCTGTCCCTACCAGTGCAGGCAAGCAATGGGTGACAAGTTGTCACATATCACCCTGTTGGGACTGTGTATTTGGACTGGCCATTGGCCTTAGTTTAATTTGGACTTCTGATTTTTTATTGACATTTGCTGAATAAAGCCTATTTTTGTTTACTTGTGGTTTTTCTCTTGATGTACATGATGTACATGGTTATCATCATGCATTTGCAGTTGTAATAGTGTTCAGATCAGGGAAATGAAGTGTTGCAGTGATGGACTCCATGTGGTCCGTGGGATGTGTGTCCTGTTGTAGTCTGGATCTATGGCATCCTCTGCTGCAGTCTGAGGGTGTGATGTTCAGCATATGACACAGGGATGTACGTTTTGCATTTGTAAATTAACATCTTTGTCTTACAGTGATGCACATCTGGTGGGCTTACCACTGTTCAATGTTCCTATTTCCCTGACTGTGTGCCCATCTCCACTGGACATGCAGTTTAGCACACCAATGTTGAAGGACTCATCAGTGTATACAGTGCACCTTGCTTGACACGTGTTTTGGGTGTATGCAGATGACTGACGTGACACTCCCGTACCCAGGCTGATGTGAGCAGAGCCTTCAGTGTGTTGTAGTTGTTGACTCACTGACCGAGTGTTCTGCCGACATGTTTGAGTCGTGCACAGACAAGGCTTGGCACAGCGGACCTTCCACAGCAGTGGAGTGCCCTCATGGCAGTCTGTAATCCCGTGACATTGCCTGGGCCCGTGTTTTGTGTTGTGTAAGCATGTCTGTGCGTGTACCCTTCCCTTTTCCTACACAGGCTGTGTCCCTACGGATGTTCCTGTTTCTGATGCTTGCTGAGTTGTTCTGTGTTCATCAAGCATCTTGGATCTGGTTACTCCGGGATGTGGGTGCATGGCTAACTAAGGTTCATCAGGTTGTCATCCCAGGTTGTCTTTGTTGTCAGGGCTGGTGATGTGGGAAAACGCAGATGGGACACATTCAGGATTCCCCTTGGCACTTGTTGGTTACACGTCATGTAATTTACAGTCTATGGTAGCTTTCAGTGATTGTGACACGTTGTGTGTGTCACTGCTGCCACTCCTCAGGGTCAGAGCTGCAATGTTGGAAGTTGTGTACGTGTGTTATTTGTGTGTCACCTTGTCTTCTTCATTGGTGTGTGACTATGGCCAGGATCCCATTGATTGTGGTGGATTTCACGTCATGCCCATCTACCGCGTAGTGTGCAGTGTGTCAGACATTCACGAGTCTTGTTGACTGGCCATGTGTGATGGGTTTCTGCACCTTAGTTCCCCCCACCACCCCTGGGATTGTCATGGGTGCATGTGCAATGTCACCAGTCCATGTGAGCTTCACTGCTGCACATTGGTGGAGATCAAGGTGTGTGGTGTTGAGTGTGTGCAAATGTGAGTTGTTGCACGGCTAGACCCCTACCTCCATATTGGCCATGGCTGGCAGGCCATGCTGTTTGATTTGTGCTTGTGTAGGTGTGATGGTAGTTTGTTGCTCAAGACACATGGCTGTGGATCACAGTGTGAATGACATCTAACATTGTCATCACAGTGGGATTATCATGCAGGGTAGTGTCACCACAATGTGGGGTCCCTGGGGGTTGTGCTGTGGTGGGTCTGTCTCTTGCTGTGTTAGTTGCTGTTCCTACTAGCTTGTGTGACATGTGTAATTTGGGCTCCCTCTCATCTAACAATGCCTCTTTGCCCACATAGGGGAATCCAATCCATGAGTTACTTTTGTATGGCACTGTATACACATCTGGGTAATTGGAATTCAGGCCTCCTCATGTGTTGTGTGGTTGCCTGGGGACACTGGCACACACCCCCATCACCCGTTGTGTTTGATATGCAGTGTGGGTCTGCCTGTTTGTGTTTGTGCATTTGCACCACAGCATTGGCATATATTGAGTGTGCCATTGGCTGTATGTTGTTTGGTGGCTTTCCCCTGCTGTCCCTGGGACTCCTAGGTCATCAGTCAGCACAATAATCATGGTTTGTATGTCCCATTGCTGCCATGGTATGGTATTTGTTCACCTGACATCTACAGTCTCCCTAGGATATCTACATTTGTGTGTCCATTGGTGCAGATATGTGGGTCTGCATTATGATGGTCACTTCTGTCATTGTGTTATTTGTGAATGTTGACAATGTGAGCCCCCATGGGTGATGTTTGTATGCACATGGCCAAAGGTATGTTTTATTTGCACTGCACTGTTTGCCTCACCCAATCTATGTTGCTATGGGACACAAGCACTACTATGCCACTGATGTGTTTGTTGTTGTGTGACCAGGAATCATCCATGCAGTTTGGCTTTGGCAGCTTTTACCCAGACTACACTTCCCTTTTGATCACTGTGGTGATGGGGCTTTGGGCCCCATTGCCACACTGTTCAAAAGGTGCATCAGCTATGGACCCCACACTTCCCTTTTGGTCGCTGTGGTGATGGGGCTTTGGGCCCCATTGCCACACTGTTCAAAAGGTGCATCAGCTATGGACCCCACACCTACCTTTTGGTCGCTGTGGTGATGGGGCTTTGGGCCCCATTGCCACACTGTTCAAAAGGTGCATCAGCTATGGACCCCACACCTACCTTTTGGTCGCTGTGGTGATGGGGCTTTGGGCCCCATTGCCACACTGTTCAAAAGGTGCATCAGCTATGGACCCCACACTTCCCTTTTGATCACTGTCGTGATGGGGCTTTGGGCCCCATTGCCACACTGTTCAAAAGGTGCATCAGCTATGGACCCCACACTTCCCTTTTGGTCACTGTGGTGATGCGGCTTTGGGCCCCATTGCCACACTGTTCAAAAGGTGCATCAGCTATGGACCCCACACCTACCTTTTGGTCGCTGTGGTGATGGGGTGTTCAACCCCATTGCCACAGTGGCCATGGTCGGCTTGCATTGTGGAGGCCACACACATTTATGTGTGACACATGTGCTAGGGGGTCACATTGTATGTTCAATGTCATGTTCAGTGTTGTAGGCATTTGTCACAGACTACACACGCTTGTCATGGTGTTGGGGGGGATGTAATTTTCAGACATTCCTTATGTGGGAGTATGCTGGTTGTGTCATGCATTACCCGTCCTCTGAGTAGGGGTGGAGGTAGTGGCAGGCATCCAGCCCCCCCCTGAGTAGGGGTGGTGGTAGTGGAAGGCATCCAGTCCCCTGAGGGTGGGGATGGTAGTGGTGACAGGCATACAGCTCCCTGAGGGTGGGGATGGTAGTGGTGACAGGCATCCAGCCCCCTGAGGGTGGGGATGGTAGTAGTGACAGGCATCCAGGCACCCCTTAGTAGGGGTGGTGGTAGTGGTAGGCATCCAGCCCCCCTGAGTAGGGGTGGTGGTAGTGGTGGCCATCCATCCCCCTAATGGTGGGGATGGTAGTGGTGACAGGCATCCAGCCCCCTGAGGGTGGGGATGGTAGTAGTGACAGGCATCCAGGCACCCCTGAGTAGGGGTGGTGGTAGTGGCAGGCATCCAGCCCCCCCCTGAGTAGGGGTGGTGGTAGTGGTAGGCATCCAGCCCCTCCTGAGTAGGGGTGGTGGTAGTGGTAGGCATCCAGCCCCCTGAGGGTGGGGATGGTAGTAGTGACAGGCATCCAGGCACCCCTGAGTAGGGGTGGTGGTAGTGGTAGGCATCCAGGCCCCCCTGAGTAGGGGTGGTGGTAGTGGCAGGCATCCATCCCTCTAAGGGTGGGGATGGTAGTAGTGACAGGCTTCCAGCACCCCTGAGTAGGGTGGTGGTAGTGGCAGGCATCCAGCCCCCTAAGGGTGGGAATGGTAGTAGTGACAGGCATCCAGCCCCCCCTGACTGGGGTGGTGGTAGTGGCAGGCATCCAGCCCCCTATGAGTGGGGATGGTAGTAGTGATGGGCATCCTTCCCCTAAGGGTGGGGATGGTAGTAGTGACAGGCATCCAGCCCCCTGAGTGGGGTGGTGATAGTGGCAGGCATCCAGCCACCCCTGAGTAGGGGTGGTGGTAGTGGTAGGCATCCATCCCCCTAAGGGTGGGGATGGTAGTGGTGACAGGCATCCAGCCTCCCATGAGTGGGGTGGTGGTAGTGGCAGGCATCCATCCCCCTAAGGGTGGGGATGGTAGTAGTGACAGGCATCCAGCCCCCCCTGAGTGGGGTGGTGGTAGTGGCAGGCATCCAGCCCCCCCTGAGTGGGGTGGTGGTAGTGGCAGGCATCCAGCCCCCCCGAGTGGGGTGGTGGTAGTGGCAGGCATCCATCCCCCTAAGGGTGGGGATGGTAGTAGTGACAGGCATCCAGCCCCCCCTGAGTGGGGTGGTGGTAGTGGCAGGCATCCAGCCCCCCCGAGTGGGGTGGTAGTAGTGATGGGCATCCATCCCCCTAAGGGTGGGGATGGTAGTAGTGACAGGCATCCAGCCCCCCCTGAGTGGGGTGGTGGTAGTGGTAGGCATCCATCCCCCTAAGGGTGGGGATGGTAGTAGTGACATGCATCGAGCCCCCCCTGAGTGGGGTGGTGGTAGTGGCAGGCATCCAGCCCCCCCTGAGCAGGGGTGGTGGTAGTGGTAGGCATCCAGCCCCCTGAGGGTGGGGATGGTAGTAGTGACAGACATCCAGGCACCCCTGAGTAGGGGTGGTGGTAGTGGTAGGCATCCAGCCCCCTGAGTAGGGGTGGTGGTAGTGGTGGCCATCCATCCCCCTAAGGGTGGGGATGGTAGTAGTGACAGGCATCCACCCACCCCTGAGTGGGGTGGTGGTAGTGGCAGGCATCCAGCCCCCTAAGGGTGGGGATGGTAGTAGTGATGGGCATCCAGCCCCCCCTGAGTAGGGGTGGTGGTAGTGGCAGGCATCCAGCCCCCTGAGTAGTGGTGGTGGTAGTGGTAGGCATCCAGGCCCCCCTGAGTAGGGGTGGTGGTGGTGGCAGGCATCCAGCCCCCCGGAGTAGGGGTGGTGGTAGTGGTAGGCATCCAGGCCCCCTGAGTAGGGGTGGTGGTAGTGGTAGGCATCCATCCCCTAAGGGTGGGGATGGTAGTAGTGACAGGCATCCAGCCCCCTGAGTGGGGTGGTGGTAGTGGCAGGCATCCAGCCCCCTATGGGTGTGTATGGCATTGGTGATGGCCATCCCACCCCTATGGTTCTGCTGTTGCTAGTGTACGTCATTGGTGCATCCCTATGTGTGTGTGACATATTTCGGGTACGTGTCGTTTGTTTGTATTGTTGGTGTTTGACTTACCGTCTGCGCCGTACGCGTCCGTGCCGGTCCCGGTAATAGATGTAGAGTATAGGTAGGACCTGCGCAATGGGATTCATGCTTGGATCGTCTCGTTCGGGTTTCTCGTGTCTTCGAGTCGTACTCGTAGCAGGCTTGTTCGTCTCGTAGCCGTGGATCATCTTGTGGCGCGAAACGGAGCTTATGTACGGCTCGCCCGGATGCTCAAACGTCCCGGACGTAGCGACGGGTTTGGCACGTATGGAGTGCGCATAGTAATCGTCCGGCCAGAAGGTGCTGTGTATTTGCTTCCGTACGACTTGATTCGGCGTTTACGGATCCGGCTTGGGCGGGGAACAGGAGCTGAATTGGGTGAGTACGGCTCGCTCGGAAACTGGGTTGTTATACGCATCGTACTTGTTCGTCCGGACGAATGTTCGAATCGGTCGGGAAACACGCAATCGGCTGGTTTTTTTTCCGGACGAATACTGTTAGGTGCGCTTCCGGCCGGGATCGGAATCGAACCCTTAGAGTAGATTTTTGGAGATGTCTCCAGATACTTTGGTTGAAGTGATAATAGCAACCTTGTATTGCAGTGTGCAGGTATATTTTAAAAATTGATTGACTCATTGCTTGTTCAAAGTCAATGATTATTTTTTGTGGAAAGTAGTTGTCTGTGTGTTGTTTTATTATTGTAAAGAGCTCTATGTAGGTGGTATTTTGCTTATTAGAAAGTAGTGCGTTTATGAAGGGGAAGTTATTGTCTTCATATTAGCAGTGGATGGTATATAGTTGATAAAAAGGTTTGGGGCAAACTTTAAATGTGCCATCCATCATCCACATTTCACAGTTTTTTAGTTGTTGTATGTTGTTGGTGGCAAAGATGATTTTTTGTTTTTCATGACTGTTATTTTCAAGGAGAATGAATTTCTCACCTTTGTGGGTGACCGTGTATTCCGGTAAAATTTCTATTTCAGCAAACGTTTGGGGTGTATGTGGTATTTGAGCAGTTTCTCTTTTAGTTCTGGCTATTAATCTTTTTAGAGTGGGGATGGATGGTAGTTGTCCTGTGCCATGTTCAGGGACTGTACTTAATACGTTTTTTAGTATTTGGGTACTGGTCTGTTAGGAGCTGGTGCTTGCTTCTCTTATTGTTTCTAGAGCATCTCTGACCTCTATTTCTGTCACTTTGGGGGGATGGTTGTGTTCCCTGACATTAACTACATGTGTTTCTTCTGTTGTGGCTCTCCCATAGCAAGAATTGGAGTAGTATTTACTACATTTCCAATGGGGTTTGTTTCCAGATATTTTTTCTTGCGTACAAGTGTAGCCCATGTAGCACAGAAGTAGTTTTCCCTTTTGTGATGTGATGAATTTTGCTGTGAGTATATATATATATATATATATATATATAAACAAAGGACGGAGTTCCAACGAGCACTCAGGTCTACAAAAGCAACAACAAGGTCCGTTCTTAAGCCAAGATGAGAGGTTTATTACTGCATAAACCAGTCGTGACGCGTTTCGCGCTCCAAAAAGCGCTTGTTCACACAACAAGGTCAATAAAGTTCGTCTCTTAAAAAGCATTTCAACTGAATATGTTCATCAACATAAAGAGTGGACTGTGACATAATAATATTTGGGCGCCATCTTAAGACAGATAATTCGAAATGACATCTCCAACATTAAACTTACAACTTTAGTGCAAAGAAAATGTGAATATCGAATATCATCAAGGGACAAGGGACTCGAGATACACAGTGTCAATGTGAAATACCCAGTTCCGCCTTCCTATGTATCATTTAACACATTGGCCTCGACTTCTACCACTCCCTGGTTATAGTGACCTCAAGGGTGCATTATGGGGACCGTAGTCTAAACGTGCTCGTGAGAAAGTAACTCACATACATCATGAGTAAATCTCACCTATTTCTAAACACGCATACTTTAAGAGTACGTGAGCTCTTGTTAATGCCAAATTACTGCTTTCAAGGGCCATATGTTGTATCATCGATAACGCGGATGCACTACAATTATGACTTTTTAATTTATACAAGCCTACGTATATGCCTAGTTAGTGCCATATTACGCCGGGCATACACATCGATGGCCTCTTACTTGTACTCTGTATTATATGCATGCACTTATGACCTTTCACGTAACCCTCAACCGCTGATGAAAAATGCATATCTATATGGCGGCTGTGTCACCCTTGAATAATCACCCTCGCATCATAAAATTCATCTGGCTGCCATGTATACTTTCCTGATTAGTGGAAACACAGTCCAAAGGGACGAACCGAAATATTTAGACCTTAATCTCATGCACAAAGTGAATCACCATAAAAACTGCAAAAATGTGCACATATATACACGTGTTGTTAAAAAACCATGTACATCACAATGTATAATACTTGACATGATGTAAAGAAGATGAAACACTGAGAAAGGTTTAGGGTACAGGTGCCGCAAGCCTGAGACAACGTCCCTCCCTTCCTTCCTGTGAGAGAGAGAAAAGAAGACAATAGAGTATAAATGTTAGAAGAGGTCCAAGCATTAATGCATAATTAAAAACATAAGATACAATACTTGTCTTGTTTAACAGAAATGTTAGGTACACACTAAACAATCTCTATTCATTTTGTAAATGTATTGCCAACTCTTCATCCATGTTATGCCCTTTCGGGTATCGAGTGCACATACTTATTATATACCTAGATTCTTTCTGTCTAAGTCGTAATGTGCGGTTACCTCCCCTCTGATTAAGGTTCACCTGTTCTACAATAAAGAATGAAAGTTTGGTTGAATCAGAAAAATGATAAGCCTCGAAATGACGGGCTATGGGGTATTGTTTATCATTTTTATTTATCGCTCTAGTATGTTCAAGAATACGCTTTTTGGCCATATGTGTTGTACTGCCCACGTACTTAAGGTCACATGGGCATACTAACACATATATTACAAATGCACTAGTACATGTCAAGAATTGTTTTATTTTGTTCATCTTATTGGTACTGGGATTCCAATATTCTTTTACCATATGGCTGTTGTTACAGGCCTTACAATGACCACATGGATAAAAGCCTTGCAGATCTATCCCTCTGTTCAGACTCCTACTGCCTATGTTGTTCTGTACTAGAATATCTTTCAAGTTACGCCCACGTCTATATGTTATACTTGGCCGATCAGGTAAGGTGGTTCCGATAATGGGGTCCCCTTTGAGGATATTCCAATTTTTACTATACACTTTCGGATCTGATTAGAATTGCCATTGTAGTTGAGTATAACACGAGTCTGAGATGTATCAAGGTTCTCGTTTTGTGTGGCCAGGGTATTACTGAGTAACTTGTCACGTTCCACCAGTTTGACTTTGTCAGTGGCTTTCTTTATTACCCATTTTGGGTATCCCCTTACCAAAAATCTCTGGGTCATGATATTCTGTTCTTTAATGAAATCTAGCTCAGTGCTGCAATTTCTTTTGCTCTGAGCAGCTCCCCATAGGGAATACTCCATTTGAGATTCTCTGGGTGGCTGCTCAGAGCATGCAGCAATGTGTTACCTGCCGTCTTTTTGCGGTAAAGGACAGTATAAAGTGTATTATTCCTGATCTGTACCTTAGTGTCCAGATATTCTACCTCATCCTTACTTATGTTACATGTTAAGGTAATATTCATCTGGTTCTGATTTAATCTAGAAATGAAGTCTGTGGCTTGCTCTTTTGTGCCTTTCCAGACAACAAAGATGTTGTCTATATAACGCAGCCATAACATAACTTTGGTAAAGTCATTTTGAAGAGTGCTACTGGTTCTGATGTCATCCTCCCACGCCCCCATAAACAAATTCGCAAAACTGGGCGCGAAACACGTCCCCATCGCTGTGCCATGTGTCTGTACATAAATCTCATCATTAAATAGGAAAAAATTATTCATAAGGCAGTGCAAAATCATATCTAAAATCATTGTTGTATGTCCCAGGTAACCAATCTGCCTTCCTTTCAAGTATCTGGCACATGCTTCGGTTCCTTGTTTGTGTTCAATCACCGTATACAGAGAGTTTACGTCCATAGTTATTAATAAATAGTCGTTCTCCCAAGTCAGTTTGTCTATTTTCTCCAAAAATCTTTCGTATCTCTTACGTGTGACGGTAATGACATTACATACTCTCTGAGGAAGTGATCTACATAACGTGAAACATTTTCTAAAACACTCCCTCTGGAGGAAATTATGGGTCTACCGGGTGGATTTACTCTACATTTATGAATTTTGGGGAGTAAATATAGAATGGGAAGTATAGGATAATCCTTTTTCAAAAAACAAAACTCCTCCCACTCTATCAAACCCCTGTCTTTCCATTCCGTCAGTTTTTCCCATATGGAATTGATACTGGCATTATATTCAGAACGATTAGATTTTCTATAAGTTCTAGTATCTTTAAGTTGGCACTCAGCTTCCTTAATGTACATGTCTATAGGAAGAATGACAATGTTACCGCCTTTGTCAGCGGGCCTCACCACAATGCTGGTATCTGCAGCAAGTTCACTCATAGCTTTTTTCTGTGATAGTGTGAGATTATGTTTGAATTTCTTCATTTGGTTGGGCCAGTTGTTGCTACGTAGATCTAATAGTTCTTTTCCAACCTGATCCTGAAATGTATCGATATTGTCATGATTCATTTTGGGTAAGAATGTCGATTTAGGTTTGAAATCTGTGCAAGCAGCTTGATCGTATCTTACCTCCATAGCATCCAGTATGCGGAGTGCATCAGAGCTCAGGTTGAGATCATTCTGATCATTGCTTAATTCATCGAGTGCCATCATCGTATCAATGTCACCTATGATCAGCTCTTCCTCGGGTACCCGGCTTTCTTCAAATTGCATAGCCCTATTTCTGGCCGGTCTCAGTTTATGCCATTTTTTTAATTTGAGCTTTCTACAGAATTTGAAGATATCAATTCTGTCATCTACATAGTTCATAGGTACAGACGGACAAAGGATAATCCTAGGCATAAAGTTCTCTTATCTTTCTTGCTGATTTCCTTGGCAGATAAGTTAACGATGGTTTGGTTTACCTGTTCATCATCCATCGTTAATTTTTCTTGTATCGAGCCTGTCTGATTCCCACATGCTCTTTTCCATTCTCCCTTTTGTTTCCGCCTCTGTTTACATTTCTTCCGCCTTTTGTTCTTGTACCTCTTGGTCTTCCTCTTCCGCTTGGTTCCGCTGCCTCCTTCTTCTCCTTGATCCTGGATGACGATCTGGTCGCTTGCCGGCTCTGCTTCATGAGCCGGTATTCGTCTAAAAAGTCCTGCGTCGTGGTACCATTTCTCCTTCCGAATTAGAGCTTTCAGATGTCCCAGTTAATTCTGAGTTCTCTGTGTTAGAGTCACTGGTACTTGCCACTTCCTCTTCTTGTTGTCTATGTGGCATGCTCTCAATTGTAGCTGCTGCTTCTGATGATTCATAAAGATGGTCATATTTTCTACTATGTGTCAGAATCCGCCCTGATTCATAGTCCCCACAGTCTCTGTGAAGTTTGTATTGTTTTCTTTTCTTGATATCTTCTTCCAGTATATTTAACTAAAATTTGCAGCATATTCTTTTAGCTCAAAGAATATGCTGCAAATTTTAGTTAAATATGCCTGGTCTGATAGAGTTAATATTAAAAAGACATTGAAACTATGGCAGAGGAACTTAACAAACATCCTGACCAAGATACTATCATCAAATTCATTGAAGAAATGAAGAAAAGATTGAAGTTACTGGAAGAAGATATCAAGAAAAGAAAACAATACAAACTTCACAGAGACTGTGGGGACTATGAATCAGGGCGGATTCTGACACATAGTAGAAAATATGACCATCTTTATGAATCATCAGAAGCAGCAGCTACAATTGAGAGCATGCCACATAGACAACAAGAAGAGGAAGTGGCAAGTACCAGTGACTCTAACACAGAGAACTCAGAATTAACTGGGACATCTGAAAGCTCTAATCCGGAAGGAGAAATGTACCACGACGCAGGACTTTTTTAGACGAATACCGGCTCATGAAGCAGAGCCGGCAAGCGACCAGATCGTCATCCAGGATCAAGGAGAAGAAGGAGGCAGCGGAACCAAGCGGAAGAGGAAGACCAAGAGGTACAAGAACAAAAGGCGGAAGAAATGTAAACAGAGGCGGAAACAAAAGGGAGAATGGAAAAGAGCATGTGGGAATCAGACAGGCTCGATACAAGAAAAATTAACTATGGATGATGAACAGGTAAACCAAACCATTGTTAACTTATCTGCCAAGGAAATCAGCAAGAAAGATAAGAGAACTTTATGCCTAGGATTATCCTTTTGTCCGTCTTTACCTATGAACTATGTAGATGACAGAATTGATATCTTCAAATTCTGTAGAAAGCTCAAATTAAAAAAATGGCATAAACTGAGACCGGCCAGAAATAGGGCTATGCAATTTGAAGAAAGCCGGGTACCCGAGGAAGAGCTGATCATAGGTGACATTGATACGATGATGGCACTCGATGAATTAAGCAATGATCAGAATGATCTCAACCTGAGCTCTGATGCACTCCGCATACTGGATGCTATGGAGGTAAGATACGATCAAGCTGCTTGCACAGATTTCAAACCTAAATCGACATTCTTACCCAAAATGAATCATGACAATATCGATACATTTCAGGATCAGGTTGGAAAAGAACTATTAGATCTACGTAGCAACAACTGGCCCAACCAAATGAAGAAATTCAAACATAATCTCACACTATCACAGAAAAAAGCTATGAGTGAACTTGCTGCAGATACCAGCATTGTGGTGAGGCCCGCTGACAAAGGCGGTAAAATTGTCATTCTTCCTATAGACATGTACATTAAGGAAGCTGAGTGCCAACTTAAAGATACTAGAACTTATAGAAAATCTAATCGTTCTGAATATAATGCCAGTATCAATTCCATATGGGAAAAACTGACGGAATGGAAAGACAGGGGTTTGATAGAGTGGGAGGAGTTTTGTTTTTTGAAAAAGGATTATCCTATACTTCCCATTCTATATTTACTCCCCAAAATTCATAAATGTAGAGTAAATCCACCCGGCAGACCCATAATTTCCTCCAGAGGGAGTGTTTTAGAAAATGTTTCACGTTATGTAGATCACTTCCTCAGAGAGTATGTAATGTCATTACCGTCACACGTAAGAGATACGAAAGATTTTTGGGAGAAAATAGACAAACTGACTTGGGAGAACGACTATTTATTAATAACTATGGACGTAAACTCTCTGTATACGGTGATTGAACACAAACAAGGAACCGAAGCATGTGCCAGATACTTGAAAGGAAGGCAGATTGGTTACCTGGGACATACAACAATGATTTTAGATATGATTTTGCACTGCCTTATGAATAATTTTTTCCTATTTAATGATGAGATTTATGTACAGACACATGGCACAGCGATGGGGACGTGTTTCGCGCCCAGTTTTGCGAATTTGTTTATGGGGGCGTGGGAGGATGACATCAGAACCAGTAGCACTCTTCAAAATGACTTTACCAAAGTTATGTTATGGCTGCGTTATATAGACAACATCTTTGTTGTCTGGAAGGGCACAAAAGAGCAAGCCACAGACTTCATTTCTAGATTAAATCAGAACCAGATGAATATTACCTTAACATGTAACATAAGTAAGGATGAGGTAGAATATCTGGACACTAAGGTACAGATCAGGAATAATACACTTTATACTGTCCTTTACCGCAAAAAGACGGCAGGTAACACATTGCTGCATGCTCTGAGCAGCCACCCAGAGAATCTCAAATGGAGTATTCCCTATGGGGAGCTGCTCAGAGCAAAAAGAAATTGCAGCACTGAGCTAGATTTCACTAAAGAACAGAATATCATGACCCAGAGATTTTTGGTAAGGGGATACCCAAAATGGGTAATAAAGAAAGCCACTGACAAAGTCAAACTGGTGGAACGTGACAAGTTACTCAGTAATACCCTGGCCACACAAAACGAGAACCTTGATACATCTCAGACTCGTGTTATACTCAACTACAATGGCAATTCTAATCAGATCCGAAAGTGTATAGTAAAAAATTGGAATATCCTCAAAGGGGACCCCATTATCGGAACCACCTTACCTGATCGGCCAAGTATAACATATAGACGTGGGCGTAACTTGAAAGATATTCTAGTACAGAACAACATAGGCAGTAGGAGTCTGAACAGAGGGGTAGATCTGCAAGGCTTTTATCCATGTGGTCATTGTAAGGCCTGTAACAACAGCCATATGGTAAAAGAATATTGGAATCCCAGTACCAATAAGATGAACAAAATAAAACAATTCTTGACATGTACTAGTGCATTTGTAATATATGTGTTAGTATGCCCATGTGACCTTAAGTACGTGGGCAGTACAACACATATGGCCAAAAAGCGTATTCTTGAACATACTAGAGCGATAAATAAAAATGATAAACAATACCCCATAGCCCGTCATTTCGAGGCTTATCATTTTTCTGATTCAACCAAACTTTCATTCTTTATTGTAGAACAGGTGAACCTTAATCAGAGGGGAGGTAACCGCACATTACGACTTAGACAGAAAGAATCTAGGTATATAATAAGTATGTGCACTCGATACCCGAAAGGGCATAACATGGATGAAGAGTTGGCAATACATTTACAAAATGAATAGAGATTGTTTAGTGAGTACCTAGCATTTCTGTTAAACAAGACAAGTAATGTATCTTATGTTTTTAATTATGCATTAATGCTTGGACCTCTTCTAACATTTATACTCTATTGTCTTCTTTTCTCTCTCTCACAGGAAGGAAGGGAGGGACGTTGTCTCAGGCTTGCGGCACCTGTACCCTAAACCTTTCTCAGTGTTTCATCTTCTTTACATCATGTCAAGTATTATACATTATGATGTACATGGTTTTTTAACAACACGTGTATATATGTGCACATTTTAGCAGTTATTATGGTGATTCACTTTGTGCATGAGATTAAGGTCTAAATATTTCGGTTCGTCCCTTTGGACTGTGTTTCCACTAATCAGGAAAGTATACATGGCAGCCAGATGAATTTTATGATGCGAGGGTGATTATTCAAGGGTGACACAGCCGCCATATAGATATGCATTTTTCATCAGCGGTTGAGGGTTACGTGAAAGGTCATAAGTGCATACATATAATAAGAGTACAAGTAAGAGGCCATCGATGTGTATGCCCGGCGTAATATGGTACTAACTAGGCATATACGTAGGCTTGTATAAATTAAAAAGTCATAATTGTAGTGCATCCGCGCTATCGAAGATACAACATATGGCCCTTGAAAGCAGTAATTTGGCATTAACAAGAGCTCACGTACTCTTAAAGTATGCGTGTTTGGAAATAGGTGAGATTTACTCATGATGTATGTGAGTTACTTTCTCACGAGCACGTTTAGACTACGGTCCCCATAATGCACCCTTGAGGTCACTATAACCAGGGAGTGGTAGAAGTCGAGGCCAATGTGTTAAATGATACATAGGAAGGCGGAACTGGGTATTTCACATTGACACTGTGTATCTCGAGTCCCTTGTCCCTTGATGATATTCGATATTCACATTTTCTTTGCACTAAAGTTGTAAGTTTAATGTTGGAGATGTCATTTCGAATTATCTGTCTTAAGATGGCGCCCAAATATTATTATGTCACAGTCCACTCTTTATGTTGATGAACATATTCAGTTGAAATGCTTTTTAAGAGACGAACTTTATTGACCTTGTTGTGTGAACAAGCGCTTTTGGAGCGCGAAACGCGTCACGACTGGTTTATGCAGTAATAAACCTCTCATCTTGGCTTAAGAACGGACCTTGTTGTTGCTTTTGTAGACCTGAGTGCTCGTTGGAACTCCGTCCTTTGTTTATATTAATTTACCGGCTGCTCCGCCGGCACCGAGCCACCCCGAGAAAGACGAGGGATCTCCGGAAGGAGCCGCTTTCTGTTTTGGATATATATATATATATATATATATATATATATATATATATATATATATACATATATATATATATATATATATATATATATATATATATATATATATTAATTATAAAGTATTTAATAGTAAACATGTTTGAATAATTCTTTTATTTGAAAATAAACTTACATTTGTCTTTGTTGAATTTTCTTGTTGGATATTTTAATGATGGTCGTGGTTTGTTATAAAAAAATAGACTGAAGAAGCTGTTAAAAAAGTATTTGTTAGATATGTTTTGCTTTTTCATTAAATTTATTCGTTTTAAATTCTTTCTTTGTTGGTTAAGTCATATACTTACTTTGGGGCCTATTACGATGGCGGACGGAGACACGACCGCGGTGCCGGCGGTGGCGGTTACACCCATTTACTGCACACTACACATTGCCCATTTCCCGTCCGCGCGCGGTGCGACGCCGACCGCCATCAAAGTGTGCCCGCCACCGCGGCGGAGTGAGCCAATCACCACACACCGCCGTGCGGAATGACGTCCCGTACGCCGAAGATATTACGATGCCGGAAACATGGCAGCGCACCGCGACGGAGAAACCGCACAGCGAGAGACGGCGGAGACACCACAGCGGAGACAGAAGAGAGACACCCGGTACACACCGCGATGGATCCTGCCCTACACGCCATCCCGGTGCTGTATATGATACACCACCTGCAAGCCATCGTCCGCCGCGGACGCCTCCGCAGGTACGTACAGACACAACAGTGCAAGTAACACAATACACAGCTCCAGGGTGGAAAAACGTCGCATGGGAACACCACACACCCCTGTGGGGACAGGCACACAGCCATCACTGCACACACACATGTCCCACCTGTGAGAAACACACCTTGCCACATACTGCCCACCCATGTTCCGCCATCATGAACAAATGTCCCGGTCACGTCACCGCCGGGGTCAGTGTGCAGGAAACCATGCACACAACGCAGAGCCCAGGGCTAGCGCCTGCCAAGGGCACCGTACAAATAGCACAGAGCCACAACTCCACCCACAACACACTAGCTATCTCCCTGAAGGGACACAACATGTGCCTCCGAAGTGCCACTCCTGCACAACAACCACACAACTAAAGCCACACCATGCCCCACGTCCCAACAACTGCATATACAGCCACAGCAGGACCCTTTGCACAGGAACACATAGCACAGAAGCCCAGGCCCCAGCCAACACACACACCACAACAACATCACACACAAGCCAAGAACACTGAGGCCAGGCACAAAATGTACACACACACAGATGAGGACCAAACACTTCACTGCACACACTACCTGAGAAGTCACACACACCACCCTGACTCACAGCCACATACACACACCACATGCCAGCAGTAATGGAGGACAACATATAGGAAAGCCAAAGTGAGGTGCCCACAAATGGAAGGGCAGTGACACAACCATCAAGCATGTGTGATGCTTATGCAAGACAAGACACATGTGAGAACACACACAGCCCATCACAGCACACATGGCTGACACAGTCAGTCAACACAAACCACGGTCACCTCAATGCAACAACTCCTGGAGACAGCAAGGACACCCATGTATAGGCACAGGGATGAAAGGAAGGCCCTGAACTCAAACACTGACCAGCCACACATAGGCATCCAAATACTGGACAAGAGAATGTCTGCTGCACAACACACAGGGCCCAGTGACACACTACATGACAGCCAAGCACAAGTAGGATATGTCACACATACCTCCTCTCACAACAGCACCACACAATACTGCCATGTGCACAAAACACAACTACAGGGCTCAACAAGTACACATACAGGCACACCACTCCAGGGTGACACATGGCAGTAGTTGACAATGCAGGTGCACACACATCCACAGTCACAACAAAGTCACCCCCTTCACACCATACACTTCTCCACCACCCAAGTGCACACATTGGAAGTAAGCCATGGGACCTGGATAACTCATCACCACAAGATGTCCATACATCTACACTGCTTGGCACACAGAAAGGAAGCTCACACAGACCCCATGACCCTGGCCTGCCTGCCTGTAAGCCTGTTCCCAAACTCCCACCCTGTGCTGCCATTGCCCACAAACCTGACATGTGTCCACCATAGATAAGATGAGCAAAGAAGGATGATGACAACAAGAATTCATTGCCAACCACCTGCACTGCACCCATAAGTATCACAGTCAGGTAGAAATGAAGTGCCTCCCACCCCTGCAAAAAAATGAAATGTGAGACAACCTATTGGCAATGTTGAAGTGGCATACTGAGCATGTGACACAGTAAACCATGCACACACAGAAACAACTTTATTCAGGAAGGACACTGACACAACTCACAGCAGGACCAACTGTGTTTATTCACAATTTGCATAGTGAGACAACAAATTTGAGCAAAAGCAAGGCCAGTGGGCATTTCAATATGCACAGTATTTACATGAGAAGCTGCACAGGCAGGGAGCAAACAGCAGTGAGCAATAAGGCCAGTGGCCAGTCCAATGTGCAGATGAAGTCCATGAGAAGCTGCACAGGCAGGGGGCAAATAGCAGTGAACAACAAGGCCAGTGGCCAGTACAATGTGCAGATGAAGTCCATGAGAAGCTGCACAGCCAGGGAGCAAATAGCAGTGAACAACAAGGCCAGTGGCCAGTACAATGTGCAGAGTAGGGACATCAGAAGCTGCACAGGCAGGGGGCAAACAGCAGTGATCAATAAGGCCAGTACATTGTGCAGAGTGGGGACATCAGAAGCTGCACAGGCAGGGGGCAAACAGCAGTGAACAAAAAGGCCAGTACATTGTGCAGAGTAGTGACATCAGAAGCTACACAGGGAATATATGCAACTCTACCATGCCATGCCCAGCCACAGAGTAATGGGGCTGACAATGGGCATCACACGCATCGCTGTGGACGGACAGGTGTGTGAGGGTGACCACCACTCAGATGGGGCTGTCTGTCGGACTTGGAGCTGACTGTGTGTTGGGGTCAGTTGGAGGGTTGCCCTGGGCAGTGGGAGGAACAACTGTGGAAGAGCCATCTCTTCTTGTGGGAGCTGGGGGGCTGCTTGGACCAGGTGGGGTGGTGGCACGGGGAGGTGGACTCATGCCCTGGTGAGACACAATCTTTGCCAGAGATTGTGGAGGGGTGCCTCTCCACTTCTTGGGGATCCTGAAAGGCTTCCCTGCCTGGGGATTGAGGTGAACTGGGGCGGACACAACAGGTGACCCCACTACCAAAGCTGATTCTGGTGTGGATGGTGACCCTCCCTCTGGGGACATGGTGGATCCCGCTGTGCGCTTGCCTGGGGTTTGCCGCCGCCCTGCCTCCCTCTGTCCACCAGGTTTGCCCCCTACAGTGTCCTCCCGTGCTGGCTTCACAGGGCTTGGGATGGGAGTGGAGGTCAAGGATGGATTATCCATGGGGCCCTCATCCTGTGTAATGTTTGCAGGCAACACCTTCTCAGTGGGTGTGGAAACTGTCATTTTGCCTCTGCGAGACGTCTTTGGGACATGGGAGTCTTTGGCGGGGGAGGAAGGTGAGGCCTGTGACCCTGATGCTTGTTTCTTTGCTTGGTGGCCCTTGCTGTCGCCTGATGGGCTTTTCTCTCTGCGCTCTGGGGTGGCCTTACTTTTATGTGGGGATGGTGTCTGCGCTCTAGTACACTTGGGCTGCTGCTGCTCCTGTGTGCTGCGGGTTCTGTATCGGGACTTTGGGGTCCATTGAGCATTGTCACTGTCGTCAGAGGTGCACAGTGACATGGGGCCAGACAAAGTGATGGGAGCCGCTCCCTGACTATGTGCCTGTTGCAGGGCTGCTGTCACAGTTGATGACAAGGACTGCACAGTCCGGTGTAGCCCACCTACGTCGGAATGTATACCCTCCATGAAAGCTATAACCTGCCCCAACTTTTTGTCGTGGTCTTGGAAGGCATTGAGAAGTGCTGTCTGCCCCACACACAGCTGGCGCAATAGCTCGACTGCTTCAGCACTGAGGGCAGCAGGGCTGACATGGGCTGGGGCAGCAGTGCCTGTGGTGAAGGTGACTCTTCCCTTCCTACTCGTGCAGACACGGGCAGCACCAGTGGAGGTTTAAGGGAGGCTGGGCACTGGACACTGTGTGGCGGAAGAGGAGGCAGAGTCCCCGTTCCCTGTACCCCCAACATGGATGCGTCACCGCTGGCGTCAGATGACGTAGAGCTTTGTGTCTCCGGCTGTGAATCCTCTAGCAGACTCCTGTCCCCCTCCTTGGCGCTGGTCACATCTGTGTCAGTCTGCTCCGGTGCGGCTGTTGCACTGGATGCCTCACCACTGGTGTCCGTCCCCTGTCCCTCTGCACATACGGGAGATGCTGCATAGGAGAGAGAAGTACTGTGAGATGAGTGGCATCAACAGAACTAACACGTGCCAATACATCTGCATCCTAGAAGAGGTGTGCAGCACATCGCATGCCACCCTGTGCACACATATATCTTGCCACCCAAAATATCAAGCCAACGGTGCATGTCCAACACACATCCTGCCATAAGTGCCCCAGGTGACTCACACAGCACACCATCCTGCTGTTGGCTCACATCAGACACAGCCACAAAATGGCCTGTGCACACACACTGTCCCGATGGTGGCAAGGATGAACACCACAACATGGTGCTCATCACCTACATGGATGGAGCAGTAGGGGACCACACAGACCACAACATACCAGCCCACAATGACCCTGCACACATGCCATACACCATATCGAGTTCATGGGCACATCTACTGTTGCACATTGGCCTCAGATGTCTGACTGGCAGACATCTGAGGTCTGTAATTGCACGCATTCATTGAAACGCACTCACAGTTGGCACACTGGCATTCCCATTCATCTGAATTCACACACTACCCCACAGCAGAAGGTACCTGAAGGCCACAACTCCAAATGTAAGAGAGACTCATCCAAAACTCCAGCTACAACTGTAACAGAGCCAACAATTGCTGTGAACATGGTACAATGTCATTGGTCAATCAGACGTACATGCATGCATGTTCGATGGTGGACACAGTACCTCCACATCCCATTCACATGCAGGATACCAACACAGCAAGCAATGTGTAGTCTGCCCGCAGCTACTGTCTGCAGTTACCTACAACTACACATAGAGAAGATAGCAAAACATGTGTATTGTTGTTGGACTCACTGTGTCCAACACTGCACAGACCTAAGTGTCCTAGCCCTGTGAAAGCCTCACTGTGTCCTGGAACTCACATAGAGTGATAACAACTGTCATACACACACCCTTCTCACACGGCTGCTCCTGTGCAATCTACAGGGCAGAGATGGTACTTAGATGAAGAGGCGTGAACAAAACACACATGGAACACACTGTAGATGCAGTGATGTGGACATGTGGCATTCGGCGGGGACTATGCAGGGCAGGTGGACTGACACTGAGTGGGTACATTGGGAGCAACACAGCCATTCACACAAACGATAACTGGCCTGACTCCTGCATCACCAAAATGCAGCTGCACTGTATGGCTGACACTACAAAACATGTCCCTCTACTCAGGATGGGCATGCAGGGTAACGTGTGAAAGAGCACACCAAGCCCTTCCCGCTGTAGTAAGCATGCTAGGCAGTGCATGTCAGAGCCCCACAACCACTGACACATACAGAAGCACCTCCACCTCACGTGTGCCCACCCTGCACTCTCACTCACAGTCTTGGAGACTTACCACGACATTAGGGCCACATAAAGCCTTGGGTACTGTACAAGCACCCCGTCTACCAGGACCTCAAGCTCCTCGCTGGTGAAGGGACTGGCACGGATCTTCTGAGTCCTCGACATCACAATGGACAGGTGGCAGCAGCAGCACGTTGAGGGTGGCAGCCAGCAGTCCCTTGAGGCAGCAGCAGGAGGTGGAGGGTGGCAGCCAGCAGTCCCTTGAGGCAGCAGCAGCAGGTGGAGGGTGGCAGCTAGCAGTCCCTTGAGGCAGCAGCAGCAGGTGGAGGGTGGCAGCCAGCAGTCCCTGGAGGCAGCAGCAGCAGCAGGTGGAGGATGGCAGCCAGCAGTCCCTGGAGGCAGCAGCAGCAGGTGAGGGTTGTCAGTCAGCAGTCCCTGGTAGCTGTGGGAATGTGGGGCACCCTCCCACACATATATAGGCCCCTGGGGCTGTGTCAGTGGTCCCAGGGTGCTGCAATTGGTGTACCAGGTCTGCCTCATTCAAAATCATCCAATGTCCGCCACCGCGGATTTTCAAATTCGCATCAGGCTACCGTGAGGGTGCTTCCCATTGGCTGCAAGGGCATGGTCCATGGCAGTGTAACACCGTAGGGGCCAGGCGCGCGCTACCGCGGTGGTGCATCTTTTGAATGCTTCCAGTGACCGGCTCCGCGGTGGCGGTGCACGCCTACCGCGATTTTCAAATCCGCATCAGGCTACCGCGAGAGTGCTTCCCATTGGCTGCAAGGGCATGGTTCATGGCAGTGACACACCACAGGGGCCAGGCGGTAGGCACCGCCAAATGTGTGCCATACAGTGCCTGGAGTGACCGTGATTTGGGTAGCGGTGCATAGTGACCGCCATTGTCACATACATATCTGGCTGTGTCTACCGCGATCGTGCCTGGGGTATGGGCGGTGCCAGTCCGCAGTGGCCAAGCGGTAGGCACCGCCATATGTGTGCCATACAGTGACTGTAGTGACCGTGATTTGGGTAGCAGTGCATAGTGACCGCCATTGTCACTTACATATCTGGCTGTGTCTACCACGATCGTGCCTGTGGTATGGGCGGTGCCAGTCCGCAGGGGCCAAGCGTTAGGCACCGCCATATGTGTGCCATACAGTGCCTGGAGTGACCGTGATTTGGGTAGCGGTGCATAGTGACCGCCATTGTCACATACATATCTGGCTGTGTCTACCGCGATCGTGCCTGGGGTATGGGCGGTGCCAGTCCACAGGGGCCAAGCGGTAGGCACCGCCATATGGGTGCCAGACAGTGCCTGGAGTGAGCGTTAATGGAGTTGTGGAGTAGCTTTGCTGCACCTAACGTGTCCTCCAGCTCTATGCATAGGCCAACATGTACAGTGCCCAGTGTCTCAACAATTGAAGGGTCCTCATGAGGGCAAATGCACAAAAGGAGCATGTCACTCCACGTCACCAACACATACCATATATGGGTCGCCGATACATTGCATGGGCACATACACTTGCACATGTCACATGTGCTGTGTAATGAAATGTAGACTGTCCAGTTAATGTGTTGCATAGCATATGTAGATAATGGTCAATGTCTGTGTCTGCAATGTAACGCACAATGTTGTCTGATTTACTGAACTAGGGGCATCAGCAACTGTCACATTGTGTAATGCACATGCACACACGTGTCCCCCACGCTCAGCCGGTGGTCAGTGTGTAGTTGATGTGTGCCATGTGCAACCTGTGTTGGGAGGTGTATCAGGGACAGCAACATGGTGTGCTAGGGTAGTATTGCAATTAGTAACATATGCTGTCATACTCACAGGTGTGCACACATATCTGTTAGTATATCACACTGTGCATGCGAATGAGCCGGAGGGGTGCACAGATAATTGCTGCTGGTAAGGGGACAGGTGTCCGAGTAGTGTGCCTGATGTGTACCTACTTGTGAAGTGCTCTGTCGGTTAATGGTGCAATGTGTAAAACTTGGGAATGTGTCTGTTGAAAAAATTGATGTAAATCATGTAATGCACATTTCATGGTCTTTTGCATTGACATCTGTGCACTTTGATCTGTCCTAGGAGGAGGAGGAGGCCCAATATCCATCATCCGTTCACAGTCCTGGCAGACATGGAGAATGAGGATATAATCCGCAAATTCAGCTGGACCTACAAACCCTGCAGAACCTATGTGCCATGTTGGAGCCCCACCTGCAGCCACGTCGGACATATCCGACAGCTTTCACCGCAACATCTAAGGTGATGGCATGCCTGCATTTCTTTGCAACAGGCTCATTCCAGCACACGGTCGCAAGTGCAGGCGGGATGTCACAGCCGATGTTCAGCATGGTGCTGAGGGATGTACTGTCGGCCATGATGCTCTACAAAGACAGATATATCCATTTCCCCAGGGGGCCTGAGTTGGTGGCTGGGAAGGGCGATTTCTATGCCCTTGGACATATCCCCCATGTCATTGGTGCAATTGATTGCACACATGTTGGGCTTGTGCCACCACAGGCACGTGAACAGGTTTACCGCAATAGGAAGCATTCACACTCGGTAAATGTTCAAGTGGTGTGCCTGGCGGACATGATCATCTCACACGTGTGTGCCAAGTTTCCCGGCTCAGCCCATGATGCCCACATCTTGCGCAGCAGCATCGTTCCTCAGCTGATGGCCAATCTGCTTCCGGAGCGTGCATGGCTTGTGGGTGAGTATGCATAGTGGATTAGAGTGGGGTGTGTGTGACATGCTGTTGTGTGGCATTGTGGGACTGCAAGGTTAACCTGTGTTTCTCACACCCAGGTGACTCGGCATATCCGAACCGCCCGTGGTTGCTGAGCCCATTGCGGAATCCCGTCACGCCAGCTGATGTGCGATACAATGATGCCCATGGGAGGACACGGCGTGTGAGAGAACGGACATTTGGTCTCCTAAAATCAAGATTTCGGTGCCTGGACCGTACTGGAGGTGCCCTTATGTACTCGCCAGGGAAGGTGTGTCAGATAGTGGTGGCATGCTGCATGCTCCACAACCTGGCCATTCGTAAGGCAATACCCCTGATCCTGGATGACGATGATGAGCAGCCAAGGCCCCCGCCTGCAAATCAACCCGGATCCAGTGACGAGGGCAGTGGAGAGGAGGAAGGTGTCGACATGCGTCTACAGCTCATCACCCGCTACTTCACTTGAAGGTGAGTGACGATGTAGAAGGGACAAAATGGTCTGATGGTGTTGCAGTTGCTGTGTGGGTGTATGTGAGCTTGCTGACTGCAGCTTTGTGTTGACTCATTGCTGCCTGCCAATGTATGTGTGATTGGTTAGTGTGATACAGAATGTCTCTATGGTGACTATTGCTCTGTGTAAAGTTTGTAGATCTGAGTACCTTGTTGACAAGTGTTGTATGATGTGTGCGATGCCACACCCATACAAGTGACTCTTGTTCTGCTGTTTTCCCTAGGTCCCTTCAGCATCTCACTGCCTACATACATTCAATTCCCTGGACCATGTCCTACACGGTGAAAGTTGCACATCCTGTATTGAAGACGGAGCAGACACAACAACATGTGTGTAAGGTGTATTTATTTACAATTGTGACATGCGAGGGTAGAGAAAATGTGAAGGGGGAATTGAAGAAGTGAGTTGACAGTCATGGTAGATGAGATACTTGAGTAGTCCCCATAATGATGTGGAGACCCAGTCCAACAGATAGATGCCACTCACATGGCAGTGTGGTGAAGGATAGTCCAAAAGGTCAATGCAGTGGTGCAGTGGTCTGCCATCATAGCTGTCTCGGGGACTAGCGTTTGGCAGGTGCTTTGGCACGTGAGGCCCCCTGGCCTTTCCTTGGACGGCCCCTTTTGCGCTTGACTGGAGGGGCCACTGCTGCAGGGACAGTGGTGTCTGAGGACTCACCCCCTCTGTGGACGCAGGGGAGGATGATGAAGTGTCATCCTGCTGCCCATCAGGGGAGGCGGAGGGGTAGAATGTTGCGCTGGCCTGTCCCTCAGAACCGCCACTAGCTGCCCCAAGAGGTCCACAATCTGTCCCATGCGTGTGTCCATGGACCTCAGCAGCAGGAGGTGCTCCCGAGATTCTTCCTCTAACCTGCCCATTCGTCCCTGGGCCTGTTGGTAGGCCCCAAGGACTCTGTCGATGTGGGCCAGGGCTTCCGTCCCAGGATCAGTTCCCCTCTGCATGACCCTGTCCCTCCCACCTGCACTGCTGCCACGGTCCTGTCTGGTCCTCACATTGGCCCGCTGCATCCTCTCCCTGGCCTCCGCAGTCGATGTAGTGGGCTGCTCATCCCCTGGGGCAGGGAGGGTGTTGCGGCCAGCTGTGGTGGTGGTGGTGGTGGTAGTGGTTGACACACAGGCCGTGACAGCAGCTGTCTGAGGATGGTCATGGGCTGCAGCTGATGTGGTTGTGGGGACAATGGGTGCCTGGGACTGGTTGCGGGCTGCCACACCAGATGGGCCAGCTTGGAGCTCCTCATCCAAGGAATCCAGGGAGTCTTCATCCAGTTGTCTCTGTTCCGGGGGGACTGGCTCTGCAGGTTGGTGTCATCCTCTGCAGTGAGTCCTTGGTCACCTGTGGGTCAGATGAGAAATGGTCATTGTGTTGCACCCAGCAAAGTTTGTGTTAGCAGTGTTACATCAACTGTTTGTACATCCAGCAGTTGTTCACTGTACACATTTGCAGTGACCGACATCCAGTGATGCATTACAAGCTGTTGTGGTACATGCATTACTTGTCCATATTGGGAGTTGTCAAGACATGACATGCACAATTTAAATTTTTTACATTGACAGGCTCATGTTGGCATCCAGTTATTGATCAATCATATGTCATCCATTTACGTGTATGTGTCACTTGTTGAGCCCTTGCAGCGGTTTACTCTGCACATTGAGTGAACATTGTAGTTTCATGCATACCTTTTCAATGTGGTGTACATATCTGTATTTTCAATTCCAGCCATGCTTAAGTTTGCTTTAATTAGATCATAGGTGGTCTGGACCACTGCTACTGTCAGATGGCATGTAGTGGTGTGCATGGTTGTGCTCTGAGTTCCATCTACATGTGTTTCAGACTTTTACACTTTGGTTGCTGTCACAGTTTCATTTTCTTAGGTGTGTGCACACTATAGTTGCCAATGCTATCTGTGTGTGCAGTTGTGCATTGAGAGGCCTGGTGTCCTATGCCACCATGTTTTTTTAAATGCATATCTGGCTGCATGTTGTGGCAGTTGATATGTTGTGTTTGCTGTTTTTTGCTTGTATTTGTGAGACCTCTCTGTGTGTGTGTATGATGATGGCTTCCATCTTGGTCCAGTGTGGGACAAGTCAGCATGATAATTTGGATGGCGGTGTCTCCGCTGTGGTTGCGGTCGTTTGGGATGTTTCTGCTGCGAAACCGACCGCCGCGGACGGGTTTGGGCCTTCTGTCTGGAAGGGCACAAAAGAGCAAGCCACAGACTTCATTTCTAGATTAAATCAGAACCAGATGAATATTACCTTAACATGTAACATAAGTAAGGATGAGGTAGAATATCTGGACACTAAGGTACAGATCAGGAATAATACACTTTATACTGTCCTTTACCGCAAAAAGACGGCAGGTAACACATTGCTGCATGCTCTGAGCAGCCACCCAGAGAATCTCAAATGGAGTATTCCCTATGGGGAGCTGCTCAGAGCAAAAAGAAATTGCAGCACTGAGCTAGATTTCACTAAAGAACAGAATATCATGACCCAGAGATTTTTGGTAAGGGGATACCCAAAATGGGTAATAAAGAAAGCCACTGACAAAGTCAAACTGGTGGAACGTGACAAGTTACTCAGTAATACCCTGGCCACACAAAACGAGAACCTTGATACATCTCAGACTCGTGTTATACTCAACTACAATGGCAATTCTAATCAGACCCGAAAGTGTATACTAAAAATTGGAATATCCTCAAAGGGGACCCCATTATCGGAACCACCTTACCTGATCGGCCAAGTATAACATATAGACGTGGGCGTAACTTGAAAGATATTCTAGTACAGAACAACATAGGCAGTAGGAGTCTGAACAGAGGGGTAGATCTGCAAGGCTTTTATCCATGTGGTCATTGTAAGGCCTGTAACAACAGCCATATGGTAAAAGAATATTGGAATCCCAGTACCAATAAGATGAACAAAATAAAACAATTCTTGACATGTACTAGTGCATTTGTAATATATGTGTTAGTATGCCCATGTGACCTTAAGTACGTGGGCAGTACAACACATATGGCCAAAAAGCGTATTCTTGAACATACTAGAGCGATAAATAAAAATGATAAACAATACCCCATAGCCCGTCATTTCGAGGCTTATCATTTTTCTGATTCAACCAAACTTTCATTCTTTATTGTAGAACAGGTGAACCTTAATCAGAGGGGAGGTAACCGCACATTACGACTTAGACAGAAAGAATCTAGGTATATAATAAGTATGTGCACTCGATACCCGAAAGGGCATAACATGGATGAAGAGTTGGCAATACATTTACAAAATGAATAGAGATTGTTTAGTGAGTACCTAGCATTTCTGTTAAACAAGACAAGTAATGTATCTTATGTTTTTAATTATGCATTAATGCTTGGACCTCTTCTAACATTTATACTCTATTGTCTTCTTTTCTCTCTCTCACAGGAAGGAAGGGAGGGACGTTGTCTCAGGCTTGCGGCACCTGTACCCTAAACCTTTCTCAGTGTTTCATCTTCTTTACATCATGTCAAGTATTATACATTATGATGTACATGGTTTTTTAACAACACGTGTATATATGTGCACATTTTTGCAGTTATTATGGTGATTCACTTTGTGCATGAGATTAAGGTCTAAATATTTCGGTTCGTCCCTTTGGACTGTGTTTCCACTAATCAGGAAAGTATACATGGCAGCCAGATGATTTTATGATGCGAGGGTGATTATTCAAGGGTGACACAGCCGCCATATAGATATGCATTTTTCATCAGCGGTTGAGGGTTACGTGAAAGGTCATAAGTGCATACATATAATAAGAGTACAAGTAAGAGGCCATCGATGTGTATGCCCGGCGTAATATGGTACTAACTAGGCATATACGTAGGCTTGTATAAATTAAAAAGTCATAATTGTAGTGCATCCGCGCTATCGAAGATACAACATATGGCCCTTGAAAGCAGTAATTTGGCATTAACAAGAGCTCACGTACTCTTAAAGTATGCGTGTTTGGAAATAGGTGAGATTTACTCATGATGTATGTGAGTTACTTTCTCACGAGCACGTTTAGACTACGGTCCCCATAATGCACCCTTGAGGTCACTATAACCAGGGAGTGGTAGAAGTCGAGGCCAATGTGTTAAATGATACATAAGAAGGCGGAACTGGGTATTTCACATTGACACTGTGTATCTCGAGTCCCTTGTCCCTTGATGATATTCGATATTCACATTTTCTTTGCACTAAAGTTGTAAGTTTAATGTTGGAGATGTCATTTCGAATTATCTGTCTTAAGATGGCGCCCAAATATTATTATGTCACAGTCCACTCTTTATGTTGATGAACATATTCAGTTGAAATGCTTTTTAAGAGACGAACTTTATTGACCTTGTTGTGTGAACAAGCGCTTTTGGAGCGCGAAACGCGTCACGACTGGTTTATGCAGTAATAAACCTCTCATCTTGGCTTAAGAACGGACCTTGTTGTTGCTTTTGTAGACCTGAGTGCTCGTTGGAACTCCGTCCTTTGTTTATATTAATTTACCGGCTGCTCCGCCGGCACCGAGCCACCCCGAGAAAGACGAGGGATCTCCGGAAGGAGCCGCTTTCTGTTTTGGATATATATATATATATATATATATATATATATATATATATATATATACATATATATATATATATATATATATATATATATATATTAATTATAAAGTATTTAATAGTAAACATGTTTGAATAATTCTTTTATTTGAAAATAAACTTACATTTGTCTTTGTTGAATTTTCTTGTTGGATATTTTAATGATGGTCGTGGTTTGTTATAAAAAAAATAGACTGAAGAAGCTGTTAAAAAAGTATTTGTTAGATATGTTTTGCTTTTTCATTAAATTTATTCGTTTTAAATTCTTTCTTTGTTGGTTAAGTCATATACTTACTTTGGGGCCTATTACGATGGCGGACGGAGACACGACCGCGGTGCCGGCGGTGGCGGTTACACCCATTTACTGCACACTACACATTGCCCATTTCCCGTCCGCCGCGGTGCGACGCCGACCGCCATCAAAGTGTGCCCGCCACCGCGGCGGAGTGAGCCAATCACCACACACCGCCGTGCGGAATGACGTCCCGTACGCCGAAGATATTACGATGCCGGAAACATGGCAGCGCACCGCGACGGAGAAACCGCACAGCGAGAGACGGCGGAGACACCACAGCGGAGACAGAAGAGAGACACCCGGTACACACCGTTATGGATCCTGCCCTACACGCCATCCCGGTGCTGTATATGATACACCACCTGCAAGCCATCGTCCGCCGCGGACGCCTCCGCAGGTACGTACAGACACAACAGTGCAAGTAACACAATACACAGCTCCAGGGTGGAAAAACGTCGCATGGGAACACCACACACCCCTGTGGGGACAGGCACACAGCCATCACTGCACACACACATGTCCCACCTGTGAGAAACACACCTTGCCACATACTGCCCACCCATGTTCCGCCATCATGAACAAATGTCCCGGTCACGTCACCGCCGGGGTCAGTGTGCAGGAAACCATGCACACAACGCAGAGCCCAGGGCTAGCGCTGCCAAGGGCACCGTACAAATAGCACAGAGCCACAACTCCACCCACAACACACTAGCTATCTCCCTGAAGGGACACAACATGTGCCTCCGAAGTGCCACTCCTGCACAACAACCACACAACTAAAGCCACACCATGCCCCACGTCCCAACAACTGCATATACAGCCACAGCAGGACCCTTTGCACAGGAACACATAGCACAGAAGCCCAGGCCCCAGCCAACACACACACCACAACAACATCACACACAAGCCAAGAACACTGAGGCCAGGCACAAAATGTACACACACACAGATGAGGACCAAACACTTCACTGCACACACTACCTGAGAAGTCACACACACCACCCTGACTCACAGCCACATACACACACCACATGCCAGCAGTAATGGAGGACAACATATAGGAAAGCCAAAGTGAGGTGCCCACAAATGGAAGGGCAGTGACACAACCATCAAGCATGTGTGATGCTTATGCAAGACAAGACACATGTGAGAACACACACAGCCCATCACAGCACACATGGCTGACACAGTCAGTCAACACAAACCACGGTCACCTCAATGCAACAACTCCTGGAGACAGCAAGGACACCCATGTATAGGCACAGGGATGAAAGGAAGGCCCTGAACTCAAACACTGACCAGCCACACATAGGCATCCAAATACTGGACAAGAGAATGTCTGCTGCACAACACACAGGGCCCAGTGACACACTACATGACAGCCAAGCACAAGTAGGATATGTCACACATACCTCCTCTCACAACAGCACCACACAATACTGCCATGTGCACAAAACACAACTACAGGGCTCAACAAGTACACATACAGGCACACCACTCCAGGGTGACACATGGCAGTAGTTGACAATGCAGGTGCACACACATCCACAGTCACAACAAAGTCACCCCTTCACACCATACACTTCTCCACCACCCAAGTGCACACATTGGAAGTAAGCCATGGGACCTGGATAACTCATCACCACAAGATGTCCATACATCTACACTGCTTGGCACACAGAAAGGAAGCTCACACAGACCCCATGACCCTGGCCTGCCTGCCTGTAAGCCTGTTCCCAAACTCCCACCCTGTGCTGCCATTGCCCACAAACCTGACATGTGTCCACCATAGATAAGATGAGCAAAGAAGGATGATGACAACAAGAATTCATTGCCAACCACCTGCACTGCACCCATAAGTATCACAGTCAGGTAGAAATGAAGTGCCTCCCACCCCTGCAAAAAAAATGAAATGTGAGACAACCTATTGGCAATGTTGAAGTGGCATACTGAGCATGTGACACAGTATACCATGCACACACAGAAACAACTTTATTCAGGAAGGACACTGACACAACTCACAGCAGGACCAACTGTGTTTATTCACAATTTGCATAGTGAGACAACAAATTTGAGCAAAAGCAAGGCCAGTGGGCATTTCAATATGCACAGTATTTACATGAGAAGCTGCACAGGCAGGGAGAAAACAGCAGTGAGCAATAAGGCCAGTGGCCAGTCCAATGTGCAGATGAAGTCCATGAGAAGCTGCACAGGCAGGGGGCAAATAGCAGTGAACAACAAGGCCAGTGGCCAGTACAATGTGCAGATGAAGTCCATGAGAAGCTGCACAGCCAGGGAGCAAATAGCAGTGAACAACAAGGCCAGTGGCCAGTACAATGTGCAGAGTAGGGACATCTAGAAGCTGCACAGGCAGGGGGCAAACAGCAGTGATCAATAAGGCCAGTACATTGTGCAGAGTGGGGACATCAGAAGCTGCACAGGCAGGGGGCAAACAGCAGTGAACAAAAAGGCCAGTACATTGTGCAGAGTAGTGACATCAGAAGCTACACAGGGAATATATGCAACTCTACCATGCCATGCCCAGCCACAGAGTAATGGGGCTGACAATGGGCATCACACGCATCGCTGTGGACGGACAGGTGTGTGAGGGTGACCACCACTCAGATGGGGCTGTCTGTCGGACTTGGAGCTGACTGTGTGTTGGGGTCAGTTGGAGGGTTGCCCTGGGCAGTGGGAGGAACAACTGTGGAAGAGCCATCTCTGCTTGTGGGAGCTGGGGGGCTGCTTGGACCAGGTGGGGTGGTGGCACGGGGAGGTGGACTCATGCCCTGGTGAGACACAATCTTTGCCAGAGATTGTGGAGGGGTGCCTCTCCACTTCTTGGGGATCCTGAAAGGCTTCCCTGCCTGGGGATTGAGGTGAACTGGGGCGGACACAACAGGTGACCCCACTACCAAAGCTGATTCTGGTGTGGATGGTGACCCTCCCTCTGGGGACATGGTGGATCCCGCTGTGCGCTTGCCTGGGGTTTGCCGCCGCCCTGCCTCCCTCTGTCCACCAGGTTTGCCCCCTACAGTGTCCTCCCGTGCTGGCTTCACAGGGCTTGGGATGGGAGTGGAGGTCAAGGATGGATTATCCATGGGGCCCTCATCCTGTGTAATGTTTGCAGGCAACACCTTCTCAGTGGGTGTGGAAACTGTCATTTTGCCTCTGCGAGACGTCTTTGGGACATGGGAGTCTTTGGCGGGGGAGGAAGGTGAGGCCTGTGACCCTGATGCTTGTTTCTTTGCTTGGTGGCCCTTGCTGTTGCCTGATGGGCTTTTCTCTCTGCGCTCTGGGGTGGCCTTACTTTTATGTGGGGATGGTGTCTGCGCTCTAGTACACTTGGGCTGCTGCTGCTCCTGTGTGCTGCGGGTTCTGTATCGGGACTTTGGGGTCCATTGAGCATTGTCACTGTCGTCAGAGGTGCACAGTGACATGGGGCCAGACAAAGTGATGGGAGCCGCTCCCTGACTATGTGCCTGTTGCAGGGCTGCTGTCACAGTTGATGACAAGGACTGCACAGTCCGGTGTAGCCCACCTACGTCGGAATGTATACCCTCCATGAAAGCTATAACCTGCCCCAACTTTTTGTCGTGGTCTTGGAAGGCATTGAGAAGTGCTGTCTGCCCCACACACAGCTGGCGCAATAGCTCGACTGCTTCAGCACTGAGGGCAGCAGGGCTGACATGGGCTGGGGCAGCAGTGCCTGTGGTGAAGGTGACTCTTCCCTTCCTACTCGTGCAGACACGGGCAGCACCAGTGGAGGTTTAAGGGAGGCTGGGCACTGGACACTGTGTGGCGGAAGAGGAGGCAGAGTCCCCGTTCCCTGTACCCCCAACATGGATGCGTCACCGCTGGCGTCAGATGACGTAGAGCTTTGTGTCTCCGGCTGTGAATCCTCTAGCAGACTCCTGTCCCCCTCCTTGGCGCTGGTCACATCTGTGTCAGTCTGCTCCGGTGCGGCTGTTGCACTGGATGCCTCACCACTGGTGTCCGTCCCCTGTCCCTCTGCACATACGGGAGATGCTGCATAGGAGAGAGAAGTACTGTGAGATGAGTGGCATCAACAGAACTAACACGTGCCAATACATCTGCATCCTAGAAGAGGTGTGCAGCACATCGCATGCCACCCTGTGCACACATATATCTTGCCACCCAAAATATCAAGCCAACGGTGCATGTCCAACACACATCCTGCCATAAGTGCCCCAGGTGACTCACACAGCACACCATCCTGCTGTTGGCTCACATCAGACACAGCCACAAAATGGCCTGTGCACACACACTGTCCCGATGGTGGCAAGGATGAACACCACAACATGGTGCTCATCACCTACATGGATGGAGCAGTAGGGGACCACACAGACCACAACATACCAGCCCACAATGACCCTGCACACATGCCATACACCATATCGAGTTCATGGGCACATCTACTGTTGCACATTGGCCTCAGATGTCTGACTGGCAGACATCTGAGGTCTGTAATTGCACGCATTCATTGAAACGCACTCACAGTTGGCACACTGGCATTCCCATCCATCTGAATTCACACACTACCCCACAGCAGAAGGTACCTGAAGGCCACAACTCCAAATGTAAGAGAGATGCACAGTGCTAAAACTGACTTCATGAAGCACAGGTTGGGCATATGCATGGCACATACACCCAGCACAGAGGCCACTCACAAAACATTGCACCACACAACCAACGTCACACAGCTGACAATTTGCACACTCTGTAGACACATGCACCCACTCCCAGCCAAAGGCAGGCTGCAACACATACTCACCCCTAGCTTGCTGCTGATGCTCCTTCAGTTGTCTGTCCAGCTCAGGTTGTGTGACAGCCAGGATGCGGACCATTAGTGGTGTCATGCTGCGCCTAGCCAACCTGCCAGTCCGAAGGAGCAGCCCCAGCGTCATCTCGGCCACGTTCTTGCTCAGCCGGCAGATGTTGTCCCACCTTTTATGACAGTGGGTGCGCCTTCGGTTTGACACAGCCAGATCTTGCACTCTGGAGGCAATGGCCCTCCACACGGCTTTACGCTGGTGGACCTTCAGCTGCAGACATGGGAGACAAGAGGGGTGAGGTTCCAGTGACACAGTGTACAATGACAACACAAAGAAAATGCAGTAGCACGACAGTGACTCATCCAAAACTCCAGCTACAACTGTAACAGAGCCAACAATTGCTGTGAACATGGTACAATGTCATTGGTCAATCAGACGTACATGCATGCATGTTCGATGGTGGACACAGTACCTCCACATCCCATTCACATGCAGGATACCAACACAGCAAGCAATGTGTAGTCTGCCCGCAGCTACTGTCTGCAGTTACCTACAACTACACATAGAGAAGATAGCAAAACATGTGTATTGTTGTTGGACTCACTGTGTCCAACACTGCACAGACCTAAGTGTCCTAGCCCTGTGAAAGCCTCACTGTGTCCTGGAACTCACATAGAGTGATAACAACTGTCATACACACACCCTTCTCACACGGCTGCTCCTGTGCAATCTACAGGGCAGAGATGGTACTTAGATGAAGAGGCGTGAACAAAACACACATGGAACACACTGTAGATGCAGTGATGTGGACATGTGGCATTCGAGCGGGGACTATGCAGGGCAGGTGGACTGACACTGAGTGGGTACATTGGGAGCAACACAGCCATTCACACAAACGATAACTGGCCTGACTCCTGCATCACCAAAATGCAGCTGCACTGTATGGCTGACACTACAAAACATGTCCCTCTACTCAGGATGGGCATGCAGGGTAACGTGTGAAAGAGCACACCAAGCCCTTCCCGCTGTAGTAAGCATGCTAGGCAGTGCATGTCAGAGCCCCACAACCACTGACACATACAGAAGCACCTCCACCTCACGTGTGCCCACCCTGCACTCTCACTCACAGTCTTGGAGACTTACCACGACATTAGGGCCACATAAAGCCTTGGGTACTGTACAAGCACCCCGTCTACCAGGACCTCAAGCTCCTCGCTGGTGAAGGGACTGGCACGGATCTTCTGAGTCCTCGACATCACAATGGACAGGTGGCAGCAGCAGCACGTTGAGGGTGGCAGCCAGCAGTCCCTTGAGGCAGCAGCAGGAGGTGGAGGGTGGCAGCCAGCAGTCCCTTGAGGCAGCAGCAGCAGGTGGAGGGTGGCAGCCAGCAGTCCCTTGAGGCAGCAGCAGCAGGTGGAGGGTGGCAGCCAGCAGTCCCTGGAGGCAGCAGCAGCAGCAGGTGGAGGATGGCAGCCAGCAGTCCCTGGAGGCAGCAGCAGCAGGTGAGGGTTGTCAGTCAGCAGTCCCTGGTAGCTGTGGGAATGTGGGGCACCCTCCCACACATATATAGGCCCCTGGGGCTGTGTCAGTGGTCCCAGGGTGCTGCAATTGGTGTACCAGGTCTGCCTCATTCAAAATCATCCAATGTTCGCCACCGCGGATTTTCAAATTCGCATCAGGCTACCGTGAGGGTGCTTCCCATTGGCTGCAAGGGCATGGTCCATGGCGGTGTAACACCGTAGGGGCCAGGCGCGCGCTACCGCGGTGGTGCATCTTTTGAATGCTTCCAGTGACCGGCTCCGCGGTGGCGGTGCACGCCTACCGCGATTTTCAAATCCGCATCAGGCTACCGCGAGAGTGCTTCCCATTGGCTGCAAGGGCATGGTTCATGGCAGTGACACACCACAGGGGCCAGGCGGTAGGCACCGCCAAATGTGTGCCATACAGTGCCTGGAGTGACTGTGATTTGGGTAGCGGTGCATAGTGACCGCCATTGTCACATACATATCTGGCTGTGTCTACCGCGATCGTGCCTGGGGTATGGGCGGTGCCAGTCCGCAGTGGCCAAGCGGTAGGCACCGCCATATGTGTGCCATACAGTGACTGTAGTGACCGTGATTTGGGTAGCAGTGCATAGTGACCACCATTGTCACTTACATATCTGGCTGTGTCTACCACGATCGTGCCTGGGGTATGGGCGGTGCCAGTCCGCAGGGGCCAAGCGTTAGGCACCGCCATATGTGTGCCATACAGTGCCTGGAGTGACCGTGATTTGGGTAGCGGTGCATAGTGACCGCCATTGTCACATACATATCTGGCTGTGTCTACCGCGATCGTGCCTGGGGTATGGGCGGTGCCAGTCCACAGGGGCCAAGCGGTAGGCACCGCCATATGGGTGCCAGACAGTGCCTGGAGTGAGCGTTAATGGAGTTGTGGAGTAGCTTTGCTGCACCTAACGTGTCCTCCAGCTCTATGCATAGGCCAACATGTACAGTGCCCAGTGTCTCAACAATTGAAGGGTCCTCATGAGGGCAAATGCACAAAAGGAGCATGTCACTCCACGTCACCAACACATACCATATATGGGTCGCCGATACATTGCATGGGCACATACACTTGCACATGTCACATGTGCTGTGTAATGAAATGTAGACTGTCCAGTTAATGTGTTGCATAGCATATGTAGATAATGGTCAATGTCTGTGTCTGCAATGTAACGCACAATGTTGTCTGATTTACTGAACTAGGGGCATCAGCAACTGTCACATTGTGTAATGCACATGCACACACGTGTCCCCCACGCTCAGCCGGTGGTCAGTGTGTAGTTGATGTGTGCCATGTGCAACCTGTGTTGGGAGGTGTATCAGGGACAGCAACATGGTGTGCTAGGGTAGTATTGCAATTAGTAACATATGCTGTCATACTCACAGGTGTGCACACATTTCTGTTAGTATATCACACTGTGCATGCGAATGAGCCGGAGGGGTGCACAGATAATTGCTGCTGGTAAGGGGACAGGTGTCCGAGTAGTGTGCCTGATGTGTACCTACTTGTGAAGTGCTCTGTCGGTTAATGGTGCAATGTGTAAAACTTGGGAATGTGTCTGTTGAAAAAATTGATGTAAATCATGTAATGCACATTTCATGGTCTTTTGCATTGACATCTGTGCACTTTGATCTGTCCTAGGAGGAGGAGGAGGCCCAATATCCATCATCCGTTCACAGTCCTGGCAGACATGGAGAATGAGGATATAATCCGCAAATTCAGCTGGACCTACAAACCCTGCAGAACCTATGTGCCATGTTGGAGCCCCACCTGAAGCCACGTCGGACATATCCGACAGCTTTCACCGCAACATCTAAGGTGATGGCATGCCTGCATTTCTTTGCAACAGGCTCATTCCAGCACACGGTCGCAAGTGCAGGCGGGATGTCACAGCCGATGTTCAGCATGGTGCTGAGGGATGTACTGTCGGCCATGATGCTCTACAAAGACAGATATATCCATTTCCCCAGGGGGCCTGAGTTGGTGGCTGGGAAGGGCGATTTCTATGCCCTTGGACATATCCCCCATGTCATTGGTGCAATTGATTGCACACATGTTGGGCTTGTGCCACCACAGGCACGTGAACAGGTTTACCGCAATAGGAAGCATTCACACTCGGTAAATGTTCAAGTGGTGTGCCTGGCGGACATGATCATCTCACACGTGTGTGCCAAGTTTCCCGGCTCAGCCCATGATGCCCACATCTTGCGCAGCAGCATCGTTCCTCAGCTGATGGCCAATCTGCTTCCGGAGCGTGCATGGCTTGTGGGTGAGTATGCATAGTGGATTAGAGTGGGGTGTGTGTGACATGCTGTTGTGTGGCATTGTGGGACTGCAAGGTTAACCTGTGTTTCTCACACCCAGGTGACTCGGCATATCCGAACCGCCCGTGGTTGCTGAGCCCATTGCGGAATCCCGTCACGCCAGCTGATGTGCGATACAATGATGCCCATGGGAGGACACGGCGTGTGAGAGAACGGACATTTGGTCTCCTAAAATCAAGATTTCGGTGCCTGGACCGTACTGGAGGTGCCCTTATGTACTCGCCAGGAAGGTGTGTCAGATAGTGGTGGCATGCTGCATGCTCCACAACCTGGCCATTCGTAAGGCAATACCCCTGATCCTGGATGACGATGATGAGCAGCCAAGGCCCCCGCCTGCAAATCAACCCGGATCCAGTGACGAGGGCAGTGGAGAGGAGGAAGGTGTCGACATGCGTCTACAGCTCATCACCCGCTACTTCACTTGAAGGTGAGTGACGATGTAGAAGGGACAAAATGGTCTGATGGTGTTGCAGTTGCTGTGTGGGTGTATGTGAGCTTGCTGACTGCAGCTTTGTGTTGACTCATTGCTGCCTGCCAATGTATGTGTGATTGGTTAGTGTGATACAGAATGTCTCTATGGTGACTATTGCTCTGTGTAAAGTTTGTAGATCTGAGTACCTTGTTGACAAGTGTTGTATGATGTGTGCGATGCCACACCCATACAAGTGACTCTTGTTCTGCTGTTTTCCCTAGGTCCCTTCAGCATCTCACTGCCTACCTACATTCAATTCCCCTGGACCATGTCCTACACGGTGAAAGTTGCACATCCTGTATTGAAGACGGAGCAGACACAACAACATGTGTGTAAGGTGTATTTATTTACAATTGTGACATGCGAGGGTAGAGAAAATGTGAAGGGGGGAATTGAAGAAGTGAGTTGACAGTCATGGTAGATGAGATACTTGAGTAGTCCCCATAATGATGTGGAGACCCAGTCCAACAGATAGATGCCACTCACATGGCAGTGTGGTGAAGGATAGTCCAAAAGGTCAATGCAGTGGTGCAGTGGTCTGCCATCATAGCTGTCTCGGGGACTAGCGTTTGGCAGATGCTTTGGCACGTGAGGCCCCCTGACCTTTCCTTGGACGGCCCCTTTTGCGCTTGACTGGAAGGGCCACTGCTGCAGGGACAGTGGTGTCTGAGGACTCACCCCCCTCTGTGGACGCAGGGGAGGATGATGAAGTGTCATCCTGCTGCCCATCAGGGGGAGGCGGAGGGGTAGAATGTTGCGCTGGCCTGTCCCTCAGAACCGCCACTAGCTGCCCCAAGAGGTCCACAATCTGTCCCATGCGTGTGTCCATGGACCTCAGCAGCAGGAGGTGCTCCCGAGATTCTTCCTCTAACCTGCCCATTCGTCCCTGGGCCTGTTGGTAGGCCCCAAGGACTCTGTCGATGTGGGCCAGGGCTTCCGTCCCAGGATCAGTTCCCCTCTGCATGACCCTGTCCCTCCCACCTGCACTGCTGCCACGGTCCTGTCTGGTCCTCACATTGGCCCGCTGCATCCTCTCCCTGGCCTCCGCAGTCGATGTAGTGGGCTGCTCATCCCCTGGGGCAGGGAGGGTGTTGCGGCCAGCTGTGGTGGTGGTGGTGGTGGTAGTGGTTGACACACAGGCCGTGACAGCAGCTGTCTGAGGATGGTCATGGGCTGCAGCTGATGTGGTTGTGGGGACAATGGGTGCCTGGGACTGGTTGCGGGCTGCCACACCAGATGGGCCAGCTTGGAGCTCCTCATCCAAGGAATCCAGGGAGTCTTCATCCAGTTGTCTCTGTTCCGGGGGGACTGGCTCTGCAGGTTGGTGTCATCCTCTGCAGTGAGTCCTTGGTCACCTGTGGGTCAGATGAGAAATGGTCATTGTGTTGCACCCAGCAAAGTTTGTGTTAGCAGTGTTACATCAACTGTTTGTACATCCAGCAGTTGTTCACTGTACACATTTGCAGTGACCGACATCCAGTGATGCATTACAAGCTGTTGTGGTACATGCATTACTTGTCCATATTGGGAGTTGTCAAGACATGACATGCACAATTTAAATTTTTTACATTGACAGGCTCATGTTGGCATCCAGTTATTGATCAATCATATGTCATCCATTTACGTGTATGTGTCACTTGTTGAGCCCTTGCAGCGGTTTACTCTGCACATTGAGTGAACATTGTAGTTTCATGCATACCTTTTCAATGTGGTGTACATATCTGTATTTTCAATTCCAGCCATGCTTAAGTTTGCTTTAATTAGATCATAGGTGGTCTGGACCACTGCTACTGTCAGATGGCATGTAGTGGTGTGCATGGTTGTGCTCTGAGTTCCATCTACATGTGTTTCAGACTTTCACACTTTGGTTGCTGTCACAGTTTCATTTTCTTAGGTGTGTGCACACTATAGTTGCCAATGCTATCTGTGTGTGCAGTTGTGCATTGAGAGGCCTGGTGTCCTATGCCACCATGTTTTTTTAAATGCATATCTGGCTGCATGTTGTGGCAGTTGATATGTTGTGTTTGCTGTTTTTTGCTTGTATTTGTGAGACCTCTCTGTGTGTGTGTATGATGATGGCTTCCATCTTGGTCCAGTGTGGGACAAGTCAGCATGATATGTCTACATACCAGTTCTTTTGAAGTGTACATTGCAATAACTGACACATGCATGTTGGTGCCAGGAAGTAATGGGTCTTGTGTGCTGGCGGTCAGGTTGGCCCGTGTGAGTTGTTGTGCAAGCTTCCCACCCCCACACACCCCGACCTGTGAGATGCGGTTACCTACCTGTGAGTTGAGTGGGTAGCATACATTGCCTGCCACATGATTCTTATTGGGGGTGTAGTGTCCCATCCTCCATAGGGGTGGAACAGCATGCATGTTGGGTTTTGTGGGACGAATAGCCAAACACACTACACCGTCTCACTGTGAAGATGGCTACCTACCGTTTGAGGTGAAGGTGAGCAATGACATGGCTATGTGAATTGGTAGTAATTTTTGGATGGAATGTGCGTGTGGTGAGCAGAAGGTGTGTGTGGCTTTCTGTACCCATTGATTTCAGATTACATTTGGGCATGGGGTGTAGCCCCCCATCACTGTTGTCCCACCGATCTGGGTGTGGGGTTCACTCCCCCAACATTTGAAGGCACAATAGGGCATGGGGTATAGCCCCCCATCACTGTTGTCCCACCTATCTGGCTGTGGGTTTCACTCCCCCAACATTTGAAGGCACAATAGGGCAAGGGGTATAGGCTCCTAGCACAGTGGTGACATACAGCAGGGTGAACATCTCACCCAGCATACATTTCCACACTGTCATGGTTTCATGGTATTTGTGGACCTGAGAACATGAGCACAGTAGTGGTGAAGCAGTTGTTCCAGGGCATCCATACACTGACATGTTGTGGTCAACAGTGGTGTGTGTGCAGACAATGTGTGCTTTTGGGGCCAGACTATACCAGCACTGTTCAGACAGACAGTGTGAGATGTGAACATTGTCAATGCATACACACAACGGTGGTCCGAACAAGACACCTTTGAAAATTTTAGTCAGACAAGGTGCTGTTCTGCAATTCAGTGCAGCACTGTGGTAGCTGGGTGTGTTGCAGGACATTTTGGATGTGCTTAGTTTAGCATTGTGAGTCCCAGCTGCAGTGTAGTTTTTGGGTACACTGCACTTCCACTGTTTACATTGCAACACTGTGGTATGACATGGGTGATTTGCACTTTGCCAACCAACCTACCAGACACTGCTGCAGGGCAGCATGATCGTTGTTAGTGTTGCAGTGTGTGATGCCTGGCACAGTGGACACAATGTGGGTCATTTTTGAACAGAGACTTGTGCATGGTGACTACAACACAACTGTTTTGCATGATCTGTGTAGGTGACTGTGGACTAAGTGGCATGGTGTCATGTGCGGCTGCACAGACGTCACATGCCTATGAGTGGGACAAGTGCTCCATCATGCTGAGCTGTGGGAGTAGGGGGCCTGTTGTGAGTTGTGCTGCTGTGTCACCAATTAAAAACAACACTCCCGGTTGAAATGGTTACCTACCAGTAAGTTTGATGAGTGACATTCAATATCTGCCACATGTTTGTGGCTGTGGGGAGTGCTCCATCTTACGCAGCTGTAGGACAAGGGGGCCTGGTGGGAGTTGTAGTGCAGGCTTCCCAGCCACCCACCCACCTCCCTGTAAGGATGGCTACCTACCTGTTAGGTTAAGGTGAGCAATGCTATGGGTGGCACATGGGGGGGAAGGGCTCCATCTTGTGCAGCTGTAGGACAAGGGGGCCTGGTGGGAGTTGTAGTGCAGGCTTCCCAACCACCCACCCACCTCCCTGTATGGGTGGCTACCTACCTGTTAGGTTAAGGTGAGCAATGCAATGGGTGGCACATGGGTTGGGGTGGAGGGCTCATCTTGCGCAGCTGTAGGACAAGGGGGCCTGGTGGGAGTTGTAGTGCAGGCTTCTCAACCACCCACCTCCCTGTAGGAATGGCTACCTACCTGTTAGGTTAAGGTGAGCAATGCTATGGGTGGCACATGGGGGGGGAGGGGCTCCATCTTGTGCAGCTGTAGGACAAGGGGGCCTGGTGGGAGTTGTAGTTCAGGCTTCCCAGCCACCCACCCACCTCCCTGTAAGGATGGCTACCTACCTGTTAGGTTAAGGGTGAGCAATGCTATGGGTGGCACATGGGGGGGAAGGGCTCCATCTTGTGCAGCTGTAGGACAAGGGGGCCTGGTGGGAGTTGTAGTGCAGGCTTCCCAACCACCCACCCACCTCCCTGTAAGGGTGGCTACCTACCTGTTAGGTTAAGGTGAGCAATGCTATGGGTGGCACATGGGGGAGGAAGGGCTCCATCTTGCACAGCTGTGGGACAGGGGGGCCTGCTGGGAGTTGTAGTGCTGGCAGCATGCACACATGTACCCATGGTGATGTTGCTAGCTACCTTTGGGGGCTTCAGGGGGAGTGTCTGTTGAATCTGTGAGAGATGTGTTGGGGGGGAGTGTTGTGCACATGAATAAATTTGAACCTAGGAGGTATTACTTTGTAGTAGTGCAAGACAGTACATTTGTGTGATGTTAGGAATTTGTTTGGACTTACCAGCCTCCACTCCCCCGGGTATTCCTGAGAGACTCTCTGGATGTAGAATGCCAAGCACCTTCTCCTCCCATTCAGTGAATGTTTTGAGTGGAACGGGAGGGCCACTGCCTGTCCTGTGAGCCAGCTCATGGTTCTTGGCTCTCTTCTTCTTGACCACTGACTTCAGATCGTGCCACCTCTTCACAATTTCATCTCTATTGTGTGGCACGGTCCCTACTGCATTTACCTTGTCTACTATCCTTCTCCACATTTGCGTTCTTGAGGCTAGTGGTGTCTGTTGGACCTGGTTACCAAACAATTGTGGTTCTACCCTGATTATCTCATCAACCATGACCCTCAACTCACTCTCATTGAATTTGGGCATTTTCTGTGGTGACATGGTGTGTGATGTGCCAAGGTGTTTGAGGTGCAGGTTTGGAAGTGGTAGTGGTGGTTGTGATGTGTATGGTGTGTGATGTGCCAAGGTGTTTGAGGTGCAGGTGTGGAAGTGGTGGTGGTGGTGGTGATGTGTGTGTGTTGTGCAGATTTGCCTCTCCTGTCAGCTGTGGTGAATGTCCCTTCAGTTGTGGAGTTTTGCAAAGGATTGTGGTCTGTTAGGGGGCTGGATTTATACTGGTCTCTGTGGGTGTGTCAGGATGGGGTATTGGTAGCAGGTGTGGTCTGTGTGTGGTCCTGGGATTTGTAGATTTGGAGTTTCCCATGGGGGTGTGTCTTTGGGCTGTGTTAGGTATTTTTGGGTGCTTGGTGCACTTTGTGGCCATGTGTGTTTTTCTCGCGACCGCCATTTTTTTCACGGAGCGTCCGCAGCGGTCACTCATTCATCAATGTTGTCGACCGCGGCGGTCGGAAACAGCGCACTGCACCGCGGCGATGTCGGGAATATCATAATTTGGATGGCGGTGTCTCCGCTGTGGTTGCGGTCGTTTGGGATGTTTCTGCTGCGAAACCGACCGCCGCGGACGGGTTTGGGCCTTCTCCGCAGGCGAATGGCAGTTTCTCGGGGATCCTTTCCGCTGCGGTAGGATTTCTACCGCCGTGGATCCTAATCTGGCCGTCGGTTTTCCCGCGGGTGAGGTGGGCGGTGATTTCCCGCTACCATGGCGGTCAGCTTGCTTTTCCGACTGCCATCGTAATGACCCCCTTTGGTATATATTTTTTTAACGGTTATTTTATTTGTGCTGTGGTCGTAAATCTATTTGTTGAATTTTGTAGGTGGGTTTTTAGAGAAGTTTAATCTGTTACATATAAAGGAAAACATGTTTTAGATTTCGCTATTTTTTTTTAAGCTAATTTTATTTATTTAGTTACAAAGGGGCCTATAACGATGGCGGTCGGAAAACCTCCCCGACCGCCATGGTAGCGGAAAAAGACCGCCCGCATGGACCGCGACATCACCGCCGGTCGAATTACGATGACCCGCGGTCAAAATCCGACCGCGGCGGTCTGATCGCGGGCCTTAACATTGGGGCGGTTGCTGCTGCCCGCAGCACCGCCGCGATGCCGAAAGAAGCATGTCCTGCATTTCCCTGCACTGCATGGCAACCTGGTACAGGGAAATGTAGGGGGGGACCATGGGTACTCCCCCAGTGCACCCACACCCCCCAACACATTGGGGGCCCGCAACGGGCCCCCGGAAGACAATCTCCGCATGCCTTTCCATGGCGGTTTGACAGCTGAGGAAAGGCTGGCTTCCCCCGGCATCATAATCCTGCCGGTGGAGCCTGCTCTGCACCGCCACCATTATCCCGGTCCTGCTCCGTCCGCCAGGCAGGAGTGCGGATGGCAACCGGCGGAAAAGCAGCGGTCGGAATTTCCCACCGCCGTGGTCACCATCGCCATCCTAATTTGACCAGCGGTTTTCCTGGTTGCGATCGCAGGCAGATGTCCACCTCCGGTTCGGCGGGTGCCACCACCGGCCCGGCAGTGGACATCCGACCGCCATCATAATAGACCCCAAAGTTTTGTTCTTACCTTTAATTAGAGATTTTCAGAATAGTTGTTTGTGTAGTTCTTTTTTGTTCTGTTTTCTGTGTTGTAAAGGTTCGTTCTTCCTTCGTGTTCGTCCGTTATACGGTAAATTTTGTGTTAATGAATTAATTGTTTTTAATGTGTTTATTTAATTACTTACCGTTTTCTATTGGTTAGTGTTGGTGCAGTTTAAATGTATTGGTCGATATAACTTTTTTAAAGTTTTTTTGCAGTTACCTTTAAATTTATTTAATATTTACTATGTTTATTTATTGTTTGGTTTTATTTTGATAATTACTTTTATTTAAATATATTTGTGGCTAAATGTGATATATATTTTTACATATGATATATATTTATGTTTGTTTATTTTTGGTACTTCTGATATTTTTTATGTTGTATTGTTTGTTTATTCATTTGTTTTTGTATTTTTGTGTATTTGTTTTATTTCATGTTATTAATTTTGTTATTTTCGTTAGTGTATGTTTAAAATGTTTGGCATTTTTTTTATTATATTATTGAAAATAGTTTATTTTTAAGTTTAAATGGTATTTTCTGTATAGTTTATAATTTTTTATCAATGTTTGTGTTGTTGATATTATTTATACCGATGTTTTTGTTGTGTTTCATCTTATTTTAATGATATCGATAATTTTGTGTTCTTTATTTTTGTTGTCGATATTTTTGCTATCGAGATTTTTTGAAACAATACTTTTTTATTGATGTTTGTGTTACTTCTATTTTGTGTATTTGCCCCATGAGAACTGAAGTTTAGACCAGGCTAAGAGGCATGATGTTAGCTTCTACAGCAATGGTGTTAGATTATCTCTCAAACACACAAAAGGTGATGGAAGGAAGGCTTGCAATAACCCAGCCATATTTACAGCAGTCTTGACCCTGCTTAAATAAGAACAGTCCAGCCTGAACTGCCAGGCCAGATCCTCCCTAAACTAGAACACAAGCAACCCAAGACCAGTTTCGCCCTGATTAGGGCTCATTAGTCAGGTATAGCTTGGTTCTAGTGGAGCAGTAAGCAAGGGCTCCACGTCTGGGCATACTCTTAAAAGCTTTGAAAGCTACCTGTTTCATATTCTATAATGATTAATATGATCTGTTAACTCCCCATTCTTAGAGATTCATTTACCTCTAAAGTACATACAGTAGGAAGGTTTGAACTAATATGGCAAATCATATGAACAACATGCTTGTGGAGGGCTAATTACAGCCCACGTGCATATGGCTAGATGTGTCACATTAAAAGCTCTCTGCTTGACACAGAAAACCAGCCCCACCACTTGAATACTATTCTTTCAAGTTAATTGTGATATCCACTGCCTTGGGGAGAGGATGTAGCCTTATGGCTAGAGTGGTGCTAGAGCGAAGCTGTGGAACCGGGTTTGAGTCTCGGCAATGACGCTCAACATCCTGTGATTCTGGGCAAATCACTTAATCTCCCTGTGCCTAACAAAAATGAATGTGTCCATCTGTAACGAAACTGATGCTCTTGTAAAGCGCTCTGATACCTGATATCTTAGGGTCTAGTTCGCGCTATATAAAACTAAAACAGGAAAATCCATTTTAGATTGGTCCCACTCATGACCAGTCCTTGGTTCAGAATGTCTTACATCGGCAGAAGCTCCTTCCCAAGCCAGATGACTAACTCATGAGTTGTGAAAATAAGAATAGTCAACCTGCATCTCAAATGTAAACAGTGTTAAAAACCTAACCATTGCCAAGCCATGATTGCTTTCGGGCATATTACCCCAAAGAAAGACTTATGTACCCACACTGTCTGATTGCATCTCTTCCCACACCTTTCCACACCATCTCATGCATAAGAGCAGTTGCAAGTTTCTTGCAGCATGTCTCCAAACCTCATGCTAAGCATACAAATATTTCCATTAAGGCCACAATACCAATATTCGCTCTTTGAAATGGTCACTTTTAATTGGATTCTGAGTCATCTGTTCATCACCTGACAAGTTGGACAGTGGTAGGAAGTCTTCTATAAATCATGCAATACAGTATAATACAAGGCAATAACATGTGCTAAACTCCCCTCTCTCAAGCAGCTCCCACTTACAGTTTATGTTGAAGTCATGCATGCTGGAGAGTACAGCTCCAGCTCAAACTATGGAGCATATTTACTAGTGATACAAAATAGCACAGAAGGAAAAGCTGATGTGCTGCGTTGTGTCAAAGAGAGACATGTGGTGCATGGGACAGACATTAACTGTTTCTGTCTTCCCAATCTACTGCTGTCTTCCCAAATTGTCTGCATCAGTCTAGCATATGTTTTGTACTGAAGTGAAACCTTTAATTGGAAAATACTGTGCTTAGACGTATCAACCTTTCCCACTATGGGCCAGATTACGATCTCGCTAGGAAAGCCCTCCGTACGACTCTGATCCGGAGGGCTTTCCAAGCGAATCGCACTGTGCGAGTCCGACCGAATGAGTACGATGCAGCCGTATGCTGATGACTCAGTTCGCTCGGACATCCATTAAACTCTATGGGAGTCCGTGTACCGACACGTACACAGGCTCGCATAGCAAAAAGGGGTGGGTGGGGAAAAGCGTACACCCTGTGGCGGGCACCCCATGTTGCCCGCCACAGGGTGCATGCATGTTGCATGCATGGATCGGGGGACCCATGGGCACACCCTGTGACCGATTCTAAGGGCTCCGGGGGAAGGAGGGCCTGCTACGGTCCCTCGAGGTCTGATTCCGACAGCCGTTTCATCTCACTGAGACCGAGGCGATACAGCTGACGGAATTGTGCATTGTACTCGCTCGGTCGGAATCCGGCTCCATTGTGCGGCACGATTCGTCTGCGAATGAGTCGGTCGGACAGGATTGGGTTCCGGAAACGATTCGGTCGACGCAGACGAGATCTTTGCATCGTACATGGTCGTTCGGAGTGGGTGACGACTCTGTCGGAAACATAGGCGCCGAATTGGATTCGCACGTTCTGGTACCCATCAGGAGGCCTTCCTAATGCGAACGTAATCTGGCCCTATGTGTGTGTACTGTACAGTGCAGCACACAAGCAAAGTTTGAAAATTTGGGAGAAAAGAAATCTGTACTCCTACTTTGTGCCTGCCTCAAGGAGACATACCTATGTGGCGAATGTTAGTAGATAGGGCTTTGCATCAAAAACCATGTGTGGATGCAAAGGAAAGCAAAGGAAAGCCCTTATACCACCTATGTGAACCCCACTTTAATGCAAAGTAGCAAACAATGCTGCTTTACGTTTCTTTAAGGCTACTTTCCAGCTCAAATAGTATTTTTGTTTGGAACGTAAATAACAAATCAACACTAAATCTGACCTGATGTGTGTGTCTGACAGTAGGAGTCACAAAATGAATTTGGAGAGGTCAGCCTGCCAACAATGTTTATTGAAAGGGCTGAAGAATTCCATCAAGCTTCTCTGCCCAAAACTCTGTTGAAGCTGCTGTCATTGAATTTGTGTTTACTATTTTACAGTGAACAAAGCAACGAATAACCAGGCCAAAGTTCAGAAGTGTGATAGTAACATTATCATATAGAACGCTGCTGTAATCAAAGGAGCTTACTAAATTATTTTGCTTTTAGAAATGTTTCTATTAGGGCCTCTATTGGGATGCAAAAGTCCTCTGCATGGAACGAGACATGTACCCTTGTTCTGATTGTCCAACTGTACTGTTGTCTGGATCTCCAATGCTGATTTTTTGTCATAGGTGAATACGGACAATACATGTGTGCCATGACATAGGCCTGTCTCACGGATTGTGGTCTTGTTGCTAACAAGTGCTGCCAGTGAATAAAATTGTATTTCCCACTGAATTTGAGTGCAGGCTTTCTCTGGAACAGGAGAGAAGTGTTTTGGGAATTTAAAGAGGCGTGCGTGGTATTCACCTCCTACTTGCACCACCGGTGCTCAAGATGCACGCCAGCAAAGCCATACAATAAATAACTGATGATACCTGACCAGTGGGCTCGTGAGGTGCTTTTTCTTCACTTCACTTCGTTTAGTTTTGGAATATAAATCCATTTCCAGTCTTCTCTACAGAAACAGACACCGACACCGCAGACTTGGTTGGGTTTTTAACACTTGTTTATTTACTGCTATATATATATATATATATATATATATATATATATATATATATATATATATATATATATATATCCAAAACGAAACGAAGTGAAGTGAAGAAAAAGCACCTCACGAGCCCACTAGTCAGGTATCATCAGTTATTTATTGTTGCATGACAAGAAGACGCGTTTCGACCACGTCCGTGGTCTTGGCCATCTGACCCCAACCCGGATCTGACCCCATTAAATAATAACATTGTGATTAACTGCATCATGTGACAAGTGATAAACATGGAAGAAATATTCACAAATAGTAATATATTTACAAGTATAAAACAAAGTAGAAATCATGTTAAGTCATTGTGTTGTGTTTGAAGTAAAATGTAAGAGTACATAAAAAGTGGTGTAATTTTAACTAAGAGTGAATCAATGTTGGGACATCTCTACTAGAGAAAAGTGTGTTCACGGTTTATTTCCATAGTGACCTAAACCCTGACAAGTGTCATAGTTAGTGCTGTTAACGGTGTCGTGATGCTTGATCAGAGATGTTGCATCATCAAAAATTAGATGGTAGAGGTACCTGACGTGTGTCCACATTTGGACAGTAGTCCAGTGGGTTTGGAAAAGGGAAACCCTGCACTGCGGCATTGGCATCTTGTTACCTATGTAGGGGAAACTTATATATATATATATATATATATATATATATATATATATATTCACTGAAAAAACCATAGGTTTCAGGGACGTTATAGTTACAAATTAGCATTTAAAAAACCTTAGAAATTCACTGAAAAAACCATAGGTTTTAGGGACAGTTATAGTTAGTTGGACATTGCACTCGTACAAAACCCGTGAAATTCCCCCGTTATAGTTAGTCCAGCTAACTATAACTCGCGCCCCCATAATGCACTGCTGATGACGTCACATATTACATCACTCATGACATGGTCAGTGACATCACTGATGACATCACTGATGACATCTCAAATGACATCACTGATGACATCATCCAGTGACTGTGTGTTTCTGTAAAGTTTAAATATTTTTAATATATATAGGAAAAGACGTATTGAAGAATGAGTGGGTGTGTAAGTGTCTGTATGGATGATTTAGTAGGTGCGTGACTGACTGTATAAGTGAGTGATTTAACGTATCTTACTGAATGCATGGGTTAGTGACTAAACTGGGTGAATGTCTGTATCCGTCTGTCTGTTGCTGTGTAAGTGGCTGCATGTGTTTGTGAATAGCTACATGAGTGTCTATATGAGTTATTGAATGCTTGTGTGAGTATCTGTATGGGTGCCTGAGTGTTTGTGTGGGAGGGGTGTGTGCGACTCTGTGCATAGATGTGTGAGTGGGTGATTCACTGGGTGGATGGTTTCAAGAGTGCATCTGTGATAGACTGTATGGGTGGGTAAGTGTGTGTAAGAGTGTGTTAGTGAGTGAATGTATGTCCCAGTGGTTCATGTGTGAGTAACTACATATGTGAAAGGCAGTATATATGTGTGTTGGAGTATATAAATAGCTATAAGCGAGAGTGAGTGATTGTGATAGTGGCTGTATGGATGAGTGTGTGCTTGTATCAGTGATTGCATAAGAGCGTAAGAATGTGCTAGTATTTGTATGAGTAAGTGAGCTGGTGTGTGTATAACTGTATAGGTGAGTAAATGGTAGTGTGTTAAATTATTTGCATGACTGACTAGGTGTGTGAGTACCTCTATGGATGAGTGGCGGTGTTTGAGTGTCTATATAGGAGTATGAGTGCATATGATAGTCCTGTACTGAGTGACCGTAAGTATGAGTGACTGTACGGGTGAGTGAGTGGATGTGTGCGTAGACCTAAGAATCAGTGAGTGGGTATGTAGTTATTGGTGTTGGAGTGTCTATGGTTTTGCGAATGGCAGTCTGTAATTTAGAGTGGGTGTATCAAAGGTTATATTAGGGTGTGAGAAGATGCATGAAATTATCACGTGGATGATGTCATCAGTGATGTCATTTGAGATGTCATCAGTGATGTCATCAGTGATGTCACTGACCATGTCATGAGTGATGTAATATGTGACATCATCAGCAGTGCATTGCGGGCGCGAGTTATAGTTAGCTGGACTAACTATAACGGGAGAATTTCACGGGTTTTGTACGAGTGCAATGTCCAACTAACTATAACTGTCCCTAAATCCTATGGTTTTTCAGTGAATTTCTAAGGTTTTTAAATGCTAATTTGTAACTATAACGTCCCTGAAACCTATGGTTTTTTCAGTGAATTTCAAAGGTTTTTAAATGCTAATTTGTAACTATAACATGTCTGAAACCTACGGTTTTTTCAGTGAATTTCAAAGGTTTTTTAAATGCTAATTTCTAACTATAACGTGCCTGAAACCTATGGTTTTTTCAGTGAATTTCAAAGGTTTTGTAAATGACAATTTTTAAATGTATTAATTGTTATATTAATTTTTTCATACTGATTTACTACATTTTTAGAAACAATTTTTTTTTACATATTTTAGTTTTTAAATTACATTGTAATTACATTATACATTACATTACAAAAAATACTTTCTCAGAATGAATTACTTTAGTTTAAATACTTTGCACATAGGCAATAGACTTTTAAGTACAGTAGTTACAGTTGTTGCAATGGGCAACACATTTTCAAACACAATGCAACATTCAGCTCAATGTGAATTTCTAGTTAAATGCAATTAGTTACTTTATGGATTACTTTTCTAACCACAGGACTGGATCCTAGATTCAGTCCTGGGACATCTCCTGTAAACAGTTGAGTAAAAGCGTTTTGGTTACAGTACTGATTTTTAAGGAATATTATTGTATTTTAAAAGTTGACACTTAGAAACTTTTTCTCATATAGTCACCAATGTTATCCTATGGAAGGAAATTCACTTAGCAGGTAAAAACTGTTATCGTTACTTTTTCTTACTCAGTGTTGGATCCTGGATCCAGCACTGGTGCATCTCCTGTAAACAGTTGAAAGAATGCGTTTAGGTCATACAGGTGATTTTTAAGGAATATTTGTAGTTTGTAAAAATCAACACTTTGAAACTTTTTGCTGAAAACCAGACAATGGATTCCTATGGAAGAAAAAATAAGTTACTGGTAAGTACGGTTAAAATTACTTTTCAGGGTCAGTGCTGGGCTAAAAGATGCAGCACTGGGTTCTCTCCTGATAACAGGTGAGTAAATCGGAATTCGTATTTCGGCTGATTTTAGAGGAATATTTTAAAGTTCCAAAACTCCACACACAGAAGAATTTCCAAGTGAAACCAGTCAATGTTAGCCTATGGAAGGAAATTCAAGTTACTGGTAAGTACGGTTAGAATTACTTTTCAGGGTCAGTGCTGGGCTAAAAGGTGCAGCACTGTGTTTTCTCCTGATAACAGGTGAGTAAGTCGGAATTCGGATTTCGGCTGATTTTAGAGGAATATTTGTATGTTTCAAAAATCAACACTTAGAAACTTTTTCAGCAAAAAGCAGGCAATGATATCCTATGGAAGGAAATTCAAGTTACTGGTAAGTACGGTTAAAATTACTTTTCAGGACCAGTACTGGGCTGAAAGATACAGCACTGAGGTCTCTCCTTATAACAGGTGAGTAAATCGGAATTCGTATTTCGGCTGATTTTAGAGGAATATTTGTATGTTTCAAAAATCAACACAGAAACTTTTCAGCAAAAAGCAGGCAATGATATCCTATGGAAGGAAATTCAAGTTACTGGTAAGTACGGTTAAAATTACTTTTCAGGACCAGTACTGGGCTGAAAGATGCAGCACTGAGGTCTCTCCTTATAACAGGTGAGTAAATCGGAATTCGTATTTCGGATGATTTTAGAAGAATATTTGCACAATGGTGAAGGGAGGGGCGGGGCTTCAGGTGACATCTGTGCAAACGCGCCCCGTGGCGCGTTTTAAGTTGGGGGATTAAGTCCCCTTGAATCCTGAGGGTCCCTAGGGGCCAACTAGCCCACCAGGAACCTCCAATATGCGCCAGAGGCTGCGTTGCAGAGACGTGTAGAGAGGCCACACCCCTTTTACACCTCTCTGCAACGCAGCTCTGTGGCGCTTTCTGGATGTACCTGTTGGGCTAGTTGGCCCCAGAGACCCTCAGGATTGAAGGGATTTAATTCCCCATCTTAAAACGCGCCACGGGTCCTGTTTGCACACATGTCACCTGAAGCCCGCCCTCCCTTCACCACTGTGCAAACACGCCCGTGGCGCGTTTTAAGTTGGGGATTAAGTCCCTTGAATCCTGAGGGTCCCCGGGTCCAACTAGCCCACCATATACCTCCAAAAGCGCCACAGAGCTGCGTTGCAGAGAGGTGTAAAGGGGCGTGGCCTCTGTACACCTCTCTGCAAGGCAGCCCCTGGCGCATACTGGAGGTTCCTGGTGGGCTAGTTGGCCCCCAGGGACCCCCAGTATTCAAGGGGAATTCGTTCCCCCTCTGCAAACGCGCCAGGGGGCGCGTTTGCAGAGTGGTTAAGGAAGGGGGCGGGGCCTGCGGGCCCGATCTTTTTTTTTTTTTTTTTTTTTTTGTCCCCTGAAGGGGGCTGTGTAGCCCTCCTTCCTTTTCATGTTTTGGGCCCTGGGGACCCCATTCCCCAGGGCCTTACCCCTTTTTTGTAATTAAAATAAAAAATAAAAAAACGGGAAGGGGGCCGCGTGGCCCCCTTCCCTGGGCCTGTATTGGCCCCGGGGACCCCATCCCCGGGGCATGGCCTTTTTATTTTTTCTTTGGAGGGGCTGCGTGGCCCCCTCCTCAGGCCATTTAAGGCCCCGGGACGCCATCCCCGGGGCCGGCCTTTCCATTTTTTTTTTGTTTTTTTTTTTTTGGGGAGAGGGGCCGCGTGGCCCCTTCCCGAGCCACTACTTGCCCCGGGGACCCCATCCCCCGGGGCTGGCCCTCTCCGTTGGGGACTGTGGGGGGTCCCCAATCCCCCCACAGTCCCTCCGGCTCCCCGCGTCCCTTGGGAGCCGGCATTGCTTACACATGGGGAGCAGCTAACATGCTGCTCCCCATGTGGAAAGCTAGTCGGCTTTGGATATTGGAAGAGAGAGCAGGTTTCCCTGCTCTCTCTTCCAATATCCAAAGCAAGTTTGCAATGGCAGGACGGGAGCCGCGAGGCTCCCGTCCTGCCATAGCAAACTACAGTGTCCCGGGGGTAGGCACCCGGGACACTGCAGGAGCCGGCCCTGGGGGGTGGCGGTCCCCAGGGCCATCAAGGGCTCCAGGAGGGGGCCGCGCGGCCCCCTCTCTTAAGTTGCACAGCCCCGGGAGGTGGTGGTCCCCGGGGCTATGGAGGTCCGTAATGGACCCCCACATTTATTTGTAAGTGCCCCGGGAGGTGGTGGTCCCGGGCGTGTGGGGGGCTGGAGCCCCCACACCTTATTTAACATAAAAAAGAAGCCCCGGGGGTGGCGGTCCCCGGGGCTGCGGGAGGGCAGAAGAGCCCTCCCGCACCATTTTTATATAAAGCCCCAGGGGGTGGCGGTCCCGAGGCTTGGGGGCCCTTTGAGGCCCCCACACATAAATTAACCCCCCACCATGTCCCCGGGACTTGGGCCACCCGGGGCAAAATGCAATCGAGCGCGGGAGACCGCGCTTCGATTTCTCGGCAGGATTCGCGCACCCTGAGCGCATCCTGCCGATTTTAAAATTTTTATTTATTTTTTGCCCAGGGGTCCTTGTGGGACCCCTGAGCAAACCTAGGGGTCAGGGTGTTTCTACCCTGCCCCCTTTGTGCACTTTGCGCACATGTTTCTGTCCCTCGGTTCTACCGAGGGACAAAATGGCTGCCAACATTTCCTGAATCGGAATGTTGACAGCCAGCTGACAGCCAATTAACATGCAGCTCGTGATCGGGAGGGTACGCGGACCCTACTCGGCCATAGATATCACTATCTTTTTACTTTTGATTTTCTCAGCAACTACTGAACGGATTTACACCATTTAACAAAAAGGGTTCTTTCTGAACCAAGAACTACCTCTTTGCCAAATTTGGTGTAATTCCGTTCAACAGTTCAGGCTGTAGCCGTGTCTAAAGTTTCCTATGGAAAATTGCATGGGGAAAACGCGTTTTGGGACCCCCTTTTTCTCGGCCCCCGCTGACGAATCCCCCGAGACTTTCAGGGTAGGAGCAGACCGGAGCGGGCCACAAAGTTTGAAAATTTTGCGAAGATACGTCAACCGGCAAGAGAGTTATTTCAAATAGAATGTCGCGGATTTCCTATGGATAATAGGTTGTAACTATAACTATCTACTGGCGACCGCCAGTAGATAATATATATATATATATATATATATATATATATCTATATATATCTATCTGCACAATGTAGCTCAATTCATGGTAGATTACCGACCCTCCCAGGGTGGACTCGGTGCATGGCAACGGACAGCTGCTAATTATTTTTCCACTTTCCTGCTCCTCACGGAAGAAGAAAACTCTGTATGCCCAATTTTGGTGCAGAAAATCAAAGTGTTTGATTCACAATCAATAGTGAATGGCAGGTCACCACGGACCTACGTATTTCGGCTCTGGCAAAATGAGCCTTGCTTACGGATGGGCATCAACCCTCCTCATCTACCTTTTAAAAGTGACTATGTGCAAAACAACATAAAGGAAAGACTTATTTGAAGTCACTTAGGGCCTAATTTAGATCTTGGTGGACCTGGTCTCGATGCCGCTTTTTGACGGTTTCTCCACTCACCTACTAGGCGACCCGCCTGCTCTATTTAGATGCTGGTGGTTCGACGGACAAAAGACAGTCGGAGTGCTGTCGATTCCGCCAGGTATGTTTGCCCACGTTGACAACGCAATAGACAAAAGTGGCTGTCAGTGGGAGGATCGCCAGTTTGTCCATTGGGCTAATCACGATGTGCCTTTTTCGCCGACGTGCCTGTGGTGGTAAAACCTCCACACTTGAATTGGAGGATTTGAACCGATAGAAGGTAGAAACTCACCTTTCTTCACCTTCACACTGCCTGTATCACCATCTTCCAAGTCCTGCTGCTGCTGCTTGACCACAATGCAAATCAACACCGTCGTTGCCGGAACCAAGGGTAAGCTCCTCCATTACCTGTTATCTTTTCACTTGGATGTTAACATTTGCTCTGGACGTGTGCATTTTTAAATCACTCACACAAGCAATAGCATTCCAATGTGCAAAGCATATGTCTGTAATGTTGACGTGTAAGAAATTTAAAGGAACACACTGGTCTGACCACATTGTAATTGCAAAATTGGTGCAAGCTGCCTTAAAAAAAATGGACACTTGCACAAAAAAGAATATCAAATCAAAAAGTAACCATACAGGTGTGTTTAAATACATTTCGAAAATGTTCATGATTAAAACCATAAACATTAAACATCATTGTAATAAGTGCAATGTAACTTGATGTAGAACTTGCACTAGATAAGCTGCAACCTTTACCTCATCAATTATCTGTAAAATCAGTGTCAGTCCCAAATTTGAATCATCCAACATATTCATCCATGTAACATTTCCCCCGGTCTAGTGCAAGTCCTGTATTTTATCCAATTAATTTGTCACATTATTTAATAAGGTGTAATGCATATGTGTTCATACTTATCAGTCATTAGGGTGAAACAAACACACCTGTAGTAACACATCCAATAATACTTTAAAACATCTATTTGTTGCCGCAAGTGTCCATTATCATGATAAATATCTGCCCGTAAATTCTAATGGCCATCACATACTATGTTAGCAAGAGTATTCACTTAACAAAGTAAACATTAAAAACATATGTTGTATTTCCTGCCATCATGGTAAAGATAAATATGTACTTCACATTTTAGTCAGAAACATTTCTAGGAATCAAACAATTGGAAAGGAAAATTAATGCCAAGACAAACTTGGTGAAAAGAAAACAAGAGATTTATTTAAAGCAATGAGATACGTCTCTCAAAACAATAAGGAAGTAAATGGCAGTCCATGATATTCAAAAAGCCCTGTGCACTGCTGTGCTGTAGCACAAAGCTTGCCTCCTAATTCACTGACAAGGGGAACCTCCTCAGGAAGGGGCATCCAGTGGACAGATCAGGCACTTCAAGATCTTACTTGGGAGGGAAGAATTTGGGTTTGGGAGGGGTGTTTTTGTGTGTGGGAGAGGCATTTTTGGTTTTGAGAGGGGTGATTTGGGTGTGTGCCTGTGTTTTTTGCTGTCTCTGTGTTTATGTGCGTGTGAGTGCTGCTTCTGTGTATTGGAGTGTGTTAGATTTGGGGTCTCTAGTTGGCAGAGGTAGGTACCTTTGACCAAATAGGGACCCTTGCGTCTAGTCAGGGTAAGGAGGTACACTCCTAAAATAACCCCTGCTCACCCCCTTGGTAGCTTGGCACGAGCAGGCTTATCTCAGAGGCAGTGTGTAAAGCATTTGTGAACACATACAGTAAGCAAGTGACAACACTACAGATGGACACCACACCAGTTGTATATTAAAAATAAGTATCTTTTATATAGATTTAACACAAGACCACAAACGACAAAAATCCACAATACTGTACTTCAAAAATGGTAGAATTAGCTCAGTTCTCTTTAGATGGTAAATGCGACACTTTGAGTTCAATGTACCTTTGGATGCGTAACGCTATACAACGAAAGTGTTGCAGGGAAGGTGATCCGTCTGTTCCTTACACGCAAGAACGGTGATGCATCGGGTCCCTACTGATGCGTAGGGGATGCGTCGGTTCTTCTCGGCGTGGGGAGGTGATGCGTCGGTTTCTTACTGCACTTCCGTGGCGATGCGATGAAGATCTGGTGCAATGAAACAAAGATGGCGTCTTCTTCTTGATGTGACACGATGCGTGCATGCCCGACGGCCCTGCGACACGCTTCCCGGTGATGCGGCGTCGTCTGATGCGACGTCGATCCTCTCCTCCGGCGATGCGAGACGCTTCGGCGATGCGATGCGACAGCGGCGACACCCTTCTTCAGCGTTGCAACCACAGCGGCTGCGGCGGCGACACGCTTCTCCGATGTTGCGGCGGCGTCTGATGCGACGTCGATCCTCTTCTCCGGCGATGCGAGGCGCTTCTGCGTTGCGAAGCGACAGCGGCAGCGGCGACACCCTTTTTCAGTGATGCGACGACAGCGGCTGCGGCGGCGACGACGACACGCTTCTTCTTCATGAGTCGCGCTTCCAGCTCCTTGCGACACGCAGTCCCTCAGAAGGCCCAACACAACAGCAGGCACTTCAAAAGAACTCTTGGGGAGCTGGTGGGTGAAGTCTGTTGTCCCTGAGACTTCAGCAGGAGGCAAGCTCTCTCTCAAGCCCTTGGAGATCTTTTACAAGTTGATGAAAGTACACACAAAGTTCCTTTCTCCTTTCTTTGGCAGTCAGGCAACCACTGCAGGCCAATCCCCCAAACAGCACTCAGCTTAGGGATAGTCTCCTCCTCAGTTTCTCTGGTTCCTCTCCTCAGCAAAGGTTCTTCTTGTTTCCCAAAGTGATCTAAAGTTCTGGGGTTTGGGTCCCCTCTTTTATACTCATTTTCCCTTTGTTCTCTGAAGGCAGAGAGGTCTTTGCCTAGTCCAAACCAGTTCTGGTCAGTCCTGGAGCACTTTGTTGACAAGACTCCTTCTTTCCTTTCACAGTGTAGGCCAGGGACATCAGACGCACCACAGGAGGTGGAGCCAGCATTGTGGAGGGAAGGCACAGCCCTATTCAGGTCCCAGGTGCAACTCCTCCCACCCATCTCCATGCAGATCTCTCTATTCAGCCCTGTGCTGACTCACCCTGTCTCCTGGAATCCCCCAGCCCCTGTCACTCAAACTCCAGACAAGGAATACACAACCTAGCAGAGGCAGGCTTGGATGGTTAGGCAAGAAAATACCTACTTTCTAAAAGTGGTATTTTCAAACACAGAATGTTAAAACCAACTTCACTAAAAGATGTATTTTATCATTCTGAGTTCAGGCATACTAAATTCGTTTTTCTACCATGTTCCCTGGGTCAGTTAGGATTATAAGATGTAATAATCAAACTGCCCATTCTGGCCTATGGGGAACAGGTAGCCTTGCAATAGTGAAAAACGAAAATGGCTGTAATTCACTATTAGGACATGCCACACACACCAGGGCATGTCCTACCTTATACTTGCAATGCACCCTGCCCTTGGGCCTACCATAGGGGTGTCTGATATGAAGAAAAGGGAAAGTTTAGGGACTGGCAAGTGGGTGCACTTGCCCAGTCAACATGGCAGTACCAGACTGCACACAGGCTCTGCAATGGCATACCTGAGACACACTTTTACAGGCTGCTTCTGTGGGTGGCACAACCAGTGCTGCAAGCCCACCAGCAGCATTTGGTTTACAAGCCCTGGGCACACTCAGTGCACTGTACTAGGGTCTGACAAGTAAACCAAACCAACCAATCATGGAATCACTAATCCATACACCAATTTACCATAGGGAGCACTTGCACTGTGGCACTGAATAGCAGTGGCACAGTGCCCAAAGCATCTATAACCAGCAAAAACACATGAGGCAACAGCAAAAAATGGAAGGGAGACCCACGCCAACAGTGCCAGGTCTAACACGTGTCCCCTCCAGCTGAAATGTGCGGAGAACTACCCTACCTCCTGGGAGTTCTCTTCACTAAGGCGGAAAAATCTGGACAGACCATCAGCATTGGCGTGTTCTGTACCAGGGCGGTGTTCCACCGTGAAGTCCATCCCCTGTAGGGAAATGGACCACCTCAACAGCTTTGGATTCTCACCCCTCAACTGCATCAACCATCTGAGGGGCCTGTGGTCTGTCTGAACCCGGAAGTGAGTCCCAAACAGGTATGGTCTCAGCTTCTTCAGCGCCCAGACCACAGCAAATGCCTCACGCTCAATCGCACTCCACCTCTGTTCCCGTGGAAGTAACCTCTTACTGGTGAAGGCTATGGGTTGCTCTAGGCCCTCCTCATTTATCTGTTACAAAACATCCCCCACACCATGCTCTGAAGCGTCTGTTTTAATGATAAACTCTCTTGAGAAGTTGGGTGCCAGGAGCACGGGCGCCGTGCACATGGCAGTTTTCAGGGCCTCAAAAGCTTTCTGACAGGTGTCAGTCCAAATCACTTTCTTGGGCTGCTTCCTGGAAGTCAGCTCTGTCAAGGGTGCAACGATGCTGCCATACACTTTGACAAACCTCCTGTAATACCCAGTGAGTCCTAAAAAGGCTCTCACCTCTGTCTGGGTCTTGGGGGGCTCCCAAGCCAGGTTGGTCTCAATCTTGGGCTGTAGGGGCGCCACCTGGCCTCTCCCAACCTGGTGTCCCAAGTACACCACGGAACCCTGCCCGATCTGGCACTTACTCACCTTAATCATGAGGCCTGCCCTCTGCAGCGCCATCAACACTTCCCAGAGGTGGCGCAGATGTTCTTCCCAACTGGCGCTGAACACTGCAATGTCATCCAGGTAGGCGGCACTGAACTCTTCCAGTCCAGCCAACACCTGGTTGACCAACCTCTGAAAGGTGGCAGGAGCATTCTTCATCCCAAAGGGCATAACCCGGAACTGGTAGTGCCCATCTGGTGTGGAGAATGCTGACCTCTCTCTTGCCCCATCAGTCAAGGCGATCTGCCAGTACCCAGACGTTAGATCAAACGTGCTGAGGTACCGGGCAGCCCCTAACCGATCGATGAGCTCATCAGCTCTGGGGACGGGGTGCGCGTCAGTCCTCGTGACTGAATTGAGCCCTCGGTAGTCCACACAGAACCGGAGTTCTGGCGTGGCACCCGGTGCGGCAGCCTTTGGGACCAAGACCACTGGGCTGGCCCAAGGACTGTTAGAGGACTCATTCACCCCTAACGCAAGCATCTTGGAGACCTCCTCCTTGATGCAAGCTCTCACCCTGTCAGTTACCCTGTAAGTTTTGTGCTTAACAGGAGGACTGTCTCCAGTGTCCACATCATGGATGCACCAATCAGTGACACTGGGAATCAGGGAGAACAGATCAGAAAACTGTCCCAGCAACTGGTGACAGTCATTCTGTTGCTCAGGGGTCAGGGTGGAAGAGAGGTTCACACCATTCACTGACCCATCTCGCACTGTCGCCAACAGGAGGTCAGGAAGAGGCTCAGTCTCCTCCTCCATTCCAGCATCTGTCGCTAAGAGCATGCCCACTTCGGACCTCTCCAAGTGGGGCTTCAGGCGGTTGACATGCAGGACCCGCAAGGGGTTCCTTGGAGACCGCAAGTCCACCAAGTAGGTAACAGGACTCTTGCGCTCCACCACCTCAAATGGTCCGGTCCACTTATCCTGGAACGTACAAGGCTCCACGGGGGCCATGACTGTAGGAAGGTGGAATCTGACTATATGGTTGCCCCCACTTTTTTTATGGTGTTTTGCTGGTTTATGACTTAGTTGGACTGGGATCCTGCTATTCAGGGCCCCAGTCTATCTGCTTTCTCTGTAAAATGGATTCCATGTGCCTTAGGCACATCTCTGATTGGGATCTGGAGTGCCCTTATAAGTCCCTAGTATATGGTATACTATGTACCAAGGGCATAGGTACCTCAGAGGCCTGCCAGGGGCTGCAGCATGTATTATGCCACCCCTGGAAGGCCATCCAAACTGACACCACAGGTCTGCTACTGCAGCCTGGGTAAGGTGGTGCATGCACCCCTTACTGTGATATAGGTTACCTATATCACGAAATACATACACACCTAGAAACCTATAAGTCACTCCTAAGGCAGGCCTTATCAATCCTAAAGGCAGAGTGCATGGTTCCTATGTGAGAGGGTGCCCCTGCATGAGCAGGGCCCCTCTGCAGCGTTCGGAGACCATCTCTGATGCTGTTTGTAGTGCAGCCTGACCATATACTCTTAAGCGCATTATATCCTCGCGGTAAAATGCTAACTTTGGAATGGCTGCACCTAAACATGTCGTGTTTGGTGTCAAACATCTTGGAATACTACCCCCCGCCAATCCTGGCGGCGGGGGTAGCATTCCACCCTTCTAGAGGGAAAGACATGTTAACTCTGGCTTACCCGGTAACTTCTTTCTGAAGCCCTGGCATCACAAAATGGATGCTGCTGCCACAGACACAAGTCTGGCCTCCTGCTGCTGGACGAAACTCCGGCAGGGGAGGCCTGGACAATAGGTTTCCTGTTGCAGGGAGGTGTGACCACCTCCCCAGACAGGATAATGTGTATTGGGGCTGGGTGGGTGCACTCTTAGAGTGCTTTGAAGTCCTGCACTGGGGGAGCAAAGGCTCCTCTGTGCATATGCCAGTTCAAACCAGCTCAGGGGCTACCTGCCCCTGCTCTGGCACGAAACTGGACAAAGGGAAGTGGGTGTAGCCACCCCCTCCCTTGACCCTCCCATAGGTGGGGTCATAGAGTTAGTCCCTCCCTGTTTTACTAGTTAAAATGGGGAACCCTTGCCACAGCAAGATTAGATATCCCTGGACTAAACTTTGAAACTGAATCCTGGACCTTCGACGCTCTACATCACGATTAGAGGACTGAAGAATCTCCCTTGGGGTCAAGGAGTGACTCCCCTGCTTGGCAGGCACCAAAAACGATAACGACGGTCGCAAACTACGCCGCTCCCGCCGGAGTCCGAAGTCCCTGCAGCCCAAGAAGTGGATTTCCTGACTTCTCCAAGGCCATCGTGAGTCCCCAGCGAAGCTGAGGCAAGTGGACCCCACGAGTGACGAGGAACCGCGACCCCTGGGTACCGTGCACTATTATCGAGTGCAACCCCTTCACAACGTTCTACGAACCTGTGCTTTGGACCACGTGTGGTCCCAACCTCCAGCAGGAATCCCTCCGAAGATCAGAGGCCTACACCGTCCTGAGTGACCGTGGGCCCCTGTTGAGTGATTCCGCCCGAGGTGTCTTCGCGATCCCTTGCCAGCCGGCTCGTGGGTCCCCAGAAGACTTTCTAAAGAAACCAAAGGGCTCCCCTGGTTGCTCCAGGCCTGCCCTGACTTACCCTCGCTGGGTGAGTTCCCCAGACCTTGCTGGTCTGCACCATCGACGATCTTCAGCTACATCGAGACTTGCCGTTGCCAAGGCTTGTTGGGTCCAATCCGGTCGCCGACACCGCAGCACTCGACAGACATCGTGTACCAGCCCGAATCCTGCTCCTGGTTGCCAACAACGCCTCCTGGACCTCGTGGCTGCAGAAACGAGACGACCGTCAACGCACCTGAAGCACTCGACATCGGTGGGCATCTGTCCATCGCCTCCCTGGTCACTGGCTAGTGACCCAGACTCTGTCCCCTCTGCTTTCAGGTTCTTCAGAACTCCGATCCACTCTTGGATCCACCCGGACACTTTTCTCCTGGTCGCCAGCAGCACTTTGCAGCAGATCGCCATAAGAACCGACGACGAAACCCGACCCCGAAAGGCACCTATGCACCCGGCTTCCCTGGGTGAGGTAACACGAGTACTCCGGTGCTCCCGTGGGTAGAGACTCTTCAAAGTCCTAGATCTCAAAGGGTTTTGTCCTAGTCCTCTTTAAAGTGTCCCTTTCCTCTATTTTCCCGATCCCGACTTTCTCCATAGAAGTTAACGGCGTATCGCGGTTGTGTATTTACACTGCACGCGTCTCCCGTGGGTCCCCTGTGTCACTACCTTGGGTGGTTCCTTGTGGTCCAAGCACTTCTAGAGGCTCTAGGCCTAGTGTCTAGTTCAGTCGTGGTTCGCATACCACTTTATTGGTATATGGTTTGGTACGCCCCTAGGGCCCAAACGTGTATTTGTGCTATTACTGTGATTTAAGATCTTATAACCTATGTACTTCGAACTCTAGCCTCATAAAGAGACTAGAGGGGTGTGTTTAGTAATAAATACATATATTTTGAATATATACCTGGTGTGGTGCTCTTTCATTTGGTCACTCAAGAGATTATAGACTGGTAAAACAAGCTGCTTTACATTCCTTCAAGACTTAGCCTGAAGGCTGCTCTCCACAGCTACCACTAGGATAGCTTTCAATAAGGTTGTCTTTAACCTACCTACCATAAGAGTCGATTTGGACTGGTGCAAGGTGCCCACTATAATTAGTGGACAGCATATGCCAGGCCAACTTCTCACATTGGTGTGCAGCGTGTGGGATTCCAGCTTGCTATTGTTTTACCAGATAATCTCAATTGAATTGATCAACTGAAAACCACTAAAGGTACCTAAGGTACATATAATTTAAGCTTAGAATATCAGTAAGTTCTACTGAACTTAGAGTTGTGTGTTAAGGGATAGCACAACCCTTTCTACAACTCAAGAGAGTTTAGTAGGCCACACTAGAGTAGGTAGTGCATACACCACACCACACTAGTAATGTCTTTAAAAGCAGGATCCAAAGATGCCCTGCAGGAAGCCATTGAGCTTCCCCCTCCAAGTATGACACACTCCCATTCTTGGAACTGAGAGCTTTGTGTAACGTGAGGAAATTAAGGACAGGCCAAAGTCCCACCACCCAACACCTCCAGGAGTTGTTGGTGGCTTATGATCTTAGTAAGTCCTCAGAGACTGAAGGGGTAGGAGCAGAGGGTGGGCCAGCAGATGAGGAAGGGACCAGGGGTACTACTACCCCCAGCCCCCCTCTGAAACTGACCAGGAGGGTGACAATGACCCTGACCTGGAAAACCCAATCCCTTCTGGGGAAGATGAAGATGAGGATCTGGAGAACCACACCTTTGTCCCCCAGGAAGGATTATGAGTGTGCTCAGAAAGTCTAGGTCTCCTTCTCAGGAGTCTAACCACTCTGGCACCTCAATAGGGAGCTCTGTTTCTTCTCACAGGAGGGAATCCTCTCATGAGAGAAGAAAGAGACTGGTCCAGTATGAGGAAACTCAACTGGAGATCAGGAAGAAGCAATTGGCTTTAGATAGAGAATCCCTAGATCTCCTTAAAGAGAGAAGAAAGTTGGGACTAGAGTCCCATGGTGGCAGCCATATCCCTAGAGATAGGGAAAGGTCCTATGACCATAGGAACCTGAGCAAGATTGTCCCTCCCTACCAGAGTGGGGATGACATCCACAAATGGATAACTGCACTGGAGAGGGCCTGTAAAGTTCAGAAGGTCCCCCAGAGGCAGTGGGCAGCAATCTTGTGGCTCTCCTTTGCAGACAAAGGTAGAGACAAGCTCCTCACTGTAAGAGAAGAGGATGCTGACAATTACACAGTCTTGAAGAGTGCTCTGATAGATGGGTTTGGCCTAACCACTGAACAGTATAGGTTGAAGTTCAGAGACACCCAAAAGCTCAGACTCAAGACTGGGTTGATTTTGTAGATTGTGCTACAAAGGCTCTGGAAGGTTGGATACATGGCAACAAAGTGCATGACTTTTTAGGATTGTACAATTTGATTATGAGGGAGCAGATCCTTAATAATTGTCAAAACCAGCTTTTGCACCAGTATCTGGTGGACTCTGATCTGACCTCTCCCCAAGAATTGGGAAAGAAGGCAGACAAATGGGTCAGAACCAGAGTAAAAACTAGAAATCAGGGTGGTGACCAGAAGAAAGATTCTACTAAGTCCCAAGAGAAAGGTGGGGATAAATCTAAGGATAAGTCCCCTACAGGGCCCCAAAATTCCTCTTCTGGGGGTGGGTCCCAAACTCCTTCCTCTCCTGAAAAGAAACCATATTGCCATGTCTGTAAAAAGCCTGGGCACTGGAAAACTGATCCCAGTTGCCCCAGGATTGGCAATAAAGAAAATGTTCCTCCCACAACTACTACCACCCCTCCTGGTACTACCAGTAGTAATCCTCCAGTTGGGAGTAGTGCACCCAAAAAGTTGGGTGCTTTTGCAAGAAGGAACAGAGGTGGGCCCTAGTTTAGACAGGGACCCCTCAACAGACTCCTCTGACTCTGATGGTGGTATAGGATTTGCCACCTTTACCATGGGTCCCATAGCATTGGGCAGGTACAGACTGGAGCCAATGATTAATGGTCAGAAAGCTGTGGCATTTAGGGACACAGGGGCTAGTGTCACCATGGTGGCAGGGAAACTAGTCCCCCCTCACCAGCTTTTACCTGAGTTTAAATACCAGGTGACCAACATTGATGGTGTCAGAACAGATCACCCCATGGCCATAGTCAATCTCAGCTGGGAGGGGTCACAGGCCCAAAAGAGTGGCAGTGTCCCCAACCCTACCTGTAGATTGCCTGATGGGCAATGATTTGGAAATTTCAGCCTGGGCTGAAGTTGAACACCAAACCCATCTTAGGATGTTGGGCGTCCCTGCAAAGGTTAGTGGGGCTGTGATGGCCACAGCCCCAGCCCAAGACTTTGGAGAGATGGAGCCTGAAAGAATGGCCCACTCTCCCCCAAAAGAGAGCAAAAGGGTTGAAGAAAAGTCTTCTTCCCCCAGACAGTAGGTAAGGGTCAGCCTCCTCAGGGAACTGACCCTACCCCTAGTGAAGGAACTACCACAGAGGTAGTCAGGCCTGGCCTGGCCACACCCCTGATGGCAGAGGACCCTTCCACGGTGGTACCCAGTCTGGAGCAGGTAACCTGCCCCTCTCTACCCTGCCTCAGTCAGCCCAGGGCTGCAGAGGTCAGGGAGGTCAGTGGACCCCCCGGGCCCCCTGTCCAGAGGAAGCCCCCATCAGCAGATTAGGGGCAGCCAGTCTAGTAGCCCTAGCCAGGTGAAAATTCCTCTACACACTGAGGGATCCCCCATACCTTTATGTAGGGACCTCCCCAGAAGGACTCTGGTAGGCAAGGGCAAACCTGGGACCAGAAGGTTCCAAACCTGCCATGTCCCTCCAGTGTTCCATCCAAAGGGACCCAACCCCCAGCTGTAGGCAGCCAAAGGTTGACCCTTAGAGCAAAGTGCAACTCAGTCACGGAAAGACAGGCATACATGGTGACCAGTGATCTGAGGAAACTGAGGCCAACATTCCTAGGGCCTCACTTCCCTACTCAGACACCTCACCAGCCTTGTACTTTACCTAAGCACACCAGAGGTAGTGATTCCCCATGGTGGAGACCCTCTCATACCCTTAGGGTGAGGGATTGCTTAGTGGACCATAACATAGGGAGCAACCATGCTAGTGCAGGTGCTTCCTTATATGGCCACTTAGTCAATATAGGCTCAACTGGCCAAGGTTAGCCTTATCTCCTTTCGTTTGGGGGGGTTATGTAGGAAGGTGGAATCTGACTATATGGTTGCCCCCACTTTTTTTATGGTGTTTTGCTGGTTTATGACTTAGTTGGACTGGGATCCTGCTATTCAGGGCCCCAGTCTATCTGCTTTCTCTGTAAAATGGATTCCATGTGCCTTAGGCACATCTCTGATTGGGATCTGGAGTGCCCTTATAAGTCCCTAGTATATGGTATACTATGTACCAAGGGCATAGGTACCTCAGAGGCCTGCCAGGGGCTGCAGCATGTATTATGCCACCCCTGGAAGGCCATCCAAACTGACACCACAGGTCTGCTACTGCAGCCTGGGTAAGGTGGTGCATGCACCCCTTACTGTGATATAGGTTACCTATATCACGAAATACATACACACCTAGAAACCTATAAGTCACTCCTAAGGCAGGCCTTATCAATCCTAAAGGCAGAGTGCATGGTTCCTATGTGAGAGGGTGCCCCTGCATGAGCAGGGCCCCTCTGCAGCGTTCGGAGACCATCTCTGATGCTGTTTGTAGTGCAGCCTGACCATATACTCTTAAGCGCATTATATCCTCGCGGTAAAATGCTAACTTTGGAATGGCTGCACCTAAACATGTCGTGTTTGGTGTCAAACATCTTGGAATACTACCCCCCCGCCAATCCTGGCGGCGGGGGTAGCATTCCACCCTTCTAGAGGGAAAGACATGTTAACTCTGGCTTACCCGGTAACTTCTTTCTGAAGCCCTGGCATCACAAAATGGATGCTGCTGCCACAGACACAAGTCTGGCCTCCTGCTGCTGGACGAAACTCCGGCAGGGGAGGCCTGGACAATAGGTTTCCTGTTGCAGGGAGGTGTGACCACCTCCCCAGACAGGATAATGTGTATTGGGGCTGGGTGGGTGCACTCTTAGAGTGCTTTGAAGTCCTGCACTGGGGGAGCAAAAGGCTCCTCTGTGCATATGCCAGTTCAAACCAGCTCAGGGGCTACCTGCCCCTGCTCTGGCACGAAACTGGACAAAGGGAAGTGGGTGTAGCCACCCCTCCCTTGACCCTCCCATAGGTGGGGTCATAGAGTTAGTCCCTCCCTGTTTTACTAGTTAAAATGGGGAACCCTTGCCACAGCAAGATTAGATATCCCTGGACTAAACTTTGAAACTGAATCCTGGACCTTCGACGCTCTACATCACGATTAGAGGACTGAAGAATCTCCCTTGGGGTCAAGGAGTGACTCCCCTGCTTGGCAGGCACCAAAAACGATAACGACGGTCGCAAACTACGCCGCTCCCGCCGGAGTCCGAAGTCCCTGCAGCCCAAGAAGTGGATTTCCTGACTTCTCCAAGGCCATCGTGAGTCCCCAGTGAAGCTGAGGCAAGTGGACCCCACGAGTGACGAGGAACCGCGACCCCTGGGTACCGTGCACTATTATCGAGTGCAACCCCTTCACAACGTTCTACGAACCTGTGCTTTGGACCACGTGTGGTCCCAACCTCCAGCAGGAATCCCTCCGAAGATCAGAGGCCTACACCGTCCTGAGTGACCGTGGGCCCCTGTTGAGTGATTCCGCCCGAGGTGTCTTCGCGATCCCTTGCCAGCCGGCTCGTGGGTCCCCAGAAGACTTTCTAAAGAAACCAAAGGGCTCCCCTGGTTGCTCCAGGCCTGCCCTGACTTACCCTCGCTGGGTGAGTTCCCCAGACCTTGCTGGTCTGCACCATCGACGATCTTCAGCTACATCGAGACTTGCCGTTGCCAAGGCTTGTTGGGTCCAATCCGGTCGCCGACACCGCAGCACTCGACAGACATCGTGTACCAGCCCGAATCCTGCTCCTGGTCGCCAACAACGCCTCCTGGACCTCGTGGCTGCAGAAACGAGACGACCGTCAACGCACCTGAAGCACTCGACATCGGTGGGCATCTGTCCATCGCCTCCCTGGTCACTGGCTAGTGACCCAGACTCTGTCCCCTCTGCTTTCAGGTTCTTCAGAACTCCGATCCACTCTTGGATCCACCCGGACACTTTTCTCCTGGTCGCCAGCAGCACTTTGCAGCAGATCGCCATAAGAAACGACGACGAAACCCGACCCCGAAAGGCACCTATGCACCCGGCTTCCCTGGGTGAGGTAACACGAGTACTCCGGTGCTCCCGTGGGTAGAGACTCTTCAAAGTCCTAGATCTCAAAGGGTTTTGTCCTAGTCCTCTTTAAAGTGTCCCTTTCCTCTATTTTCCCGATCCCGACTTTCTCCATAGAAGTTAACGGCGTATCGCGGTTGTGTATTTACACTGCACGCGTCTCCCGTGGGTCCCCTGTGTCACTACCTTGGGTGGTTCCTTGTGGTCCAAGCACTTCTAGAGGCTCTAGGCCTAGTGTCTAGTTCAGTCGTGGTTCGCATACCACTTTATTGGTATATGGTTTGGTACGCCCCTAGGGCCCAAACGTGTATTTGTGCTATTACTGTGATTTAAGATCTTATAACCTATGTACTTCGAACTCTAGCCTCATAAAGAGACTAGAGGGGTGTGTTTAGTAATAAATACATATATTTTGAATATATACCTGGTGTGGTGCTCTTTCATTTGGTCACTCAAGAGATTATAGACTGGTAAAACAAGCTGCTTTACATTCCTTCAAGACTTAGCCTGAAGGCTGCTCTCCACAGCTACCACTAGGATAGCTTTCAATAAGGTTGTCTTTAACCTACCTACCATAAGAGTCGATTTGGACTGGTGCAAGGTGCCCACTATAATTAGTGGACAGCATATGCCAGGCCAACTTCTCACAATGACCCACACTTTCTGACCAGGCTGAAGCTCTACCAGAGTGGCATTCTGGTCGTACCACCGCTTCATCTCCTCCTGGCTGGCTTCCAGATTTGCCTCAGCGAGTTGCCTGAAACACCTAGTCTGGTTCCTGAAGGCCAGCATGTAGCTGTATACATCCTGGGGAGGTTTCCTGGGAAATTGCTCCCAGCCTTCCTTGACCAGACTCAGAGGTCCTCTCACTGGGTGCCCATAGAGAAGCTCAAAGGGGCTGAACCCTAGAGATTTCTGTGGCACCTCACGGTATGCAAAGAGCAGGCATGGTAAGAGGACGTCCCACTTACGCCTCATAGGTTCCTCAAGACCCATAATCATGCCTTTTAGGGTCCGGTTGAATCTCTCAACCGACCCATTTCCTTGGGGGTGGTAAGGAGTGGTGAACTTATAAGTTACCCCACACTCCTGCCACAGGGACTTCATATACTTGGAAATGAAGTTTGTAACTCGGTCAGACACTACCTCTCTAGGGAATCCCACTCGGGAGAAAATTCCCATCAGTGCCCGTCACACCACGGGGGCCGTCACTGTCCTCAGAGGTATGGCTTCCGGGTACCGGGTGGCATGGTCCACCAAGACCAGGATGAACCTGTTGCCCATGGCTGTCTTGGGGTCCAGTGGCCCCACAAAGTCAATACCCACCCGTTCAAAGGGGGTGCTGACCACAGGGAATGGCTGGAGAGGAGCCTTTTGCTTCCTCCCACTCTTTCCACTTGCCTGGCAAGTCTGACAGGTCCTGCAGTGAGTATCTGAACTCCTGCGCATTTGGGGCCAATAAAAGTGGGTGACAAGCCTCTCAAAGGTCTTGTCCTGCCCCAAATGTCCTGCTAACGGCACATCATGAGCCAGCCACAGCAGGAAGGCTCTGAAGCGCTGGGGTACCACCAGCACATGGGCTGACCCAGGCTCAGCAACCTTAGGCTCAGTATACAGGAGATCATTCTCCCAGCAGATCCAATGTGATCCAGACTGATCACCTGCTGCCTGGTCTGCAGCCTGCTGCCGCAAACCCACAAGAGAAGGGCACTTCTTCTGCTCCACGCAGAACTCTTCCCTGGAGGGTCCTCCTTCCTGCTGCCAATGGGTCAGCTCAGGCAGGTCCCCCAGTTCAGCTACCTGTTCCCCTGTAGGCTCCAGGGCAACCCCCTCAAGGTCTACCTCCTCCTGGAGCGTGGGAACTTCGGGGGCCGGTTTCCCGCGCCCCCTGCCTCTTCTCTTTAAGGCAGGCACCTGGGCCCCCTCTCGGGCTCCAGGTCCTCTTGAACACCCTTACTGGCTGCCATGTACCATGTGGTCACGCACGCCCACTCAGGCAGACCCAACATCTCCAAATGAGCACTTCGCTCCACCTTAGCCCAAGGTGAGCTCTCCAAATCGTTCCCCAACAAACAGTCAACAGGCATGGCTGGCCTCACAGCTACTTGAAGAGTACCAGAGACCCCCCCCCCCACTCAAAGGGAACCTGAGCCACTTTGCAGTGGCTCTCTGTGTTGTCAGCGGCAACAACTGGGTAAAATGCATTGGGGAAAACCTGCTCTTCAGACACCAGGTGACACTTGACAGCTGTCACACTGGCTCCTGTGTCTCGAAGAGCCTCCACTCTATGGCCATTGATGGTCACCCACTGCCTGTACTTCTTAGTGGTATCAGGCAGTTGGGTCCTGGGGACCACCTCACAGTCTCCTAAAGAGACAAGGGACATTTCTGCGGGACCCCACCCACCTTGGACACCCATCTCCTCCCCCAGGGCTACACTCGCCATCTGCCGGGGTGGAGCACCAGTGGGTGCTGTCTTTCCAAACTGTGGGCACTGGGGATCAACCGACTTATGACCCACTTCACCACACTTGTAGCACCTCAGGGGTCCCCTGGGAACAGGCCTACCTGTCGGGCCCCGTGCTTCTTCTCAAGGGGAGGCTGGGAACCCTTCCCTTAGGGATTACTTTGGGGCCCTTTCTGGAACTCCCTCTGTTTACCCTTGTCCCCCCCCACTCTTCTGCTGGGGACCCTGCCCACTCTTGGTGGAGTCTCCCACGTGACCCTTGTGGACCCGGGTGCTCACCCAGCGGTCAGCCTCCTCAGCAAGCTTCCTAGGGTTAGTCAGCCTGCTATCAATCAGGTGCTGGCGTAGCTCTGGAAAACAATTACTTGACAAGTGCTCCCATGCAATTAAATCAAAGAGCCCCTCAAAATCATTCACTTTGCTACCCTTCACCCAACCATCCAATGCTCTGCAAAAGAAAGTTACATACTCTACCCGTGTACCTGACTCCACCTTCTTGCAATTTCTAAACCTCTGTCTATACAATTCAGGAGTCAACCCATACCTGGACATCAATGCATATTTCATGTGGCTATAAGAATAATGGACTTCAGAAGGCAAGTCTAACAGTGTGTCCCGCCCCTCTCTAAGGAACCGCCCCCACAACCCCGCTTCCCAATCCTTCTCAGGGACCCGGTGGGAAGACATGGCTACCTCATAGACTTTGAACGACTGCCCAATATCATCATTCTTATAAAACTCTCTCACCACATCTTTAGGAATATACACCCTTGCTTCAACAGGCATGGACGGTGTGCTGCCACCAGAGGGAGTAATCTCTAAGCTTCTAGCTTTCAACTCCAACTCCCTCAAACTTTTTTCATGCTCCAACTGCATTCTCTTTTCTTCCAGGGCCAATCTCCTATTCTCTAACTCCAGTTGCCCACCCAACTTGAGCTTGGCAAGCTCCAATTCGTGCATCCTGTTTTCCTTCCTGTCCGCCAACTCCTCTGGGGACAGGCCTTTGTCAGAAACACTGCTACCTACTGGGGAAGTTGCTCTCCTCCCCTCTGGACCCAATGGCCCCTCCAGCTGCTCATCTGCATTCTCAGCCCCTTCCTCATTCTCAGGGGTATTCCTTGCTTCAACCCAGGCCCTCAGCACCTTTTGGAACTCATCCTTCTTGGTGAGACCGGTCGTAGCAACTTTAAATTTCCTGCAGAAGTGCTTGAGCTGTTTCACATTGTAGCATTCTAGTTTCTCCTCTTCCCAATCAAAATCAACAGATGCTATGGATGCTGCTTTATCCATGGTGGTTAAACTTGGCAGTTCTTGGCAAAAACAGAAAATCCCAGAAAAAACAATCTACCAAAAGTATGTGGTCGCGTTTTGGTCTGCACTCACTAGTAGTGTTCACCAATCACTATACATGAGTCACAAATGCAAGTCCAGAATCCCATCGCTGCCACCAATGTTAGATTTGGGGGTCTCTAGTTGGCAGAGGTAGGTACCTTTGACCAAATAGGGACCCTTGCGTCTAGTCAGGGCAAGGGGGTACACTCCTAAAATAACCCCTGCTCACCCCCTTGGTAGCTTGGCACAAGCAGGCAGGCTTATCTCAGAGGCAGTGTGTAAAGCATTTGTGAACACATACAGTAATCAAGTGACAACACTACAGATGGACACCACACCAGTTGTATATTAAAAATAAGTATCTTTTATATAGATTTAACACAAGACCACAAACGACAAAAATCCACAATACTGTACTTCAAAAGTGGTAGAATTAGCTCAGTTATCTTTAGATGGTAAATGCAACACTTTGAGTTCAATGTACCTTTGGATGCGTAACGCTATACAACGAAAGTGTTGCAGGGAAGGTGATGCGTCGGTTCCTTACACACAAGAACGGTGATGCGTCGGGTCCCTACTGATGTGTAGGGGATGCGTCGGTTCTTCTCGGCGTGGGGAGGTGATGCGTCGGTTTCTTACTGCGCTTCCGTGGCGATGCGATGAAGATCTGGTGCAATGAAACAAAGATGGCATCTTCTTCTTGATGCGACACGATGCATGCACGCCCGACGGCCGTGCGGCGACTCAACGATTCTTCTGAGCCGCGACAGGCCCTGCGACACGCTTCCCGGTGATGCGGCGGCGTCGGATGCGACGTCGATCCTCTTCTCCCGCGATGCGAGACACTTCGGCGATGCGATGCGACAGCGGCGACACCCTTCTTCAGCGATGCGGCGGCAGCGGCGGCGACACGCTTCTCCGATGATGCGGCGGCGTCTGATGCGACGTTGATCCTCTTATCCGGCGATGCAGGGCGCTTCTGCGTTGCGATGCGGCAGCGGCGACACCCTTCTTCAGTGATGCGACGACAGCGGCTGCGGCGGTGACACGCTTCTTCTTCGTGAGTCGCGCTTCCAGCTCCTTGCTACACGCAGTCCCTCAGAAGGACCAACACAACAGCAGGCACTTCAAAAGAACTCTTGGGGAGCTGGTGGGTGAAGTCTGTTGTCCCTGAGACTTCAGCAGGAGGCAAGCTCTCTCTCAAGCCCTTGGAGATCTTTTACAAGTTGATGAAAGTACACACAAAGTTCCTTTCTCCTTTCTTTGGCAGTCAGGCAACCACTGCAGGCCAATCCCCAAACAGCACTCAGCTTAGGGATAGTCTCCCCCTCAGTTTCTCTGGTTCCTCTCTTCAGCAAAGGTTGTTCTTGTTTCCCAAAGTGATCTAAAGTTCTGGGGTTTGGGGTCCCCTCTTTTATACTCATTTTCCCTTTGTTCTCTGAAGGCAGAGAGGCCTTTGCCTAGTCCAAACCAGTTCTGGTCAGTCCTGGAGCACTTTCTTGACAAGACTCCTTCTTTCCTTTCACAGTGTAGGCCAGGGACATCAGACGCACCACAGGAGGTGGAGCCAGCATTGTGGAGGGAAGGCACAGCCCTATTCAGGTCCCAGGTGCAACTCCTCCCACCCATCTACATGCAGATCTCTCTATTCAGCCCTGTGCTGACTCACCCTGTCTCCTGGAATCCCCCAGCCCCTGTCACTCAAACTCCAGACAAGGAATACACAACCTAGCAGAGGCAGGCTTGGATGGTTAGGCAAGAAAATACCTACTTTCTAAAAGTGGTATTTTCAAACACAGAATGTTAAAACCAACTTCACTAAAAGATGTATTTTATCATTCTGAGTTCAGGCATACTAAATTCGTTTTTCTACCATGTTCCCTGGGTCAGTTAGGATTATAAGATGTAATAATCAAACTGCCCATTCTGGCCTATGGGGAACAGGTAGCCTTGCAATAGTGAAAAACAAAAATGGCTGTAATTCACTATTAGGACATGCCACACACACCAGGGCATGTCCTACCTTATACTTACAATGCACCCTGCCCTTGGGCCTACCATAGGGGTGTCTCATATGAAGAAAAGGGAAGGTTTAGGGACTTGCAAGTGGGTGCACTTGCCCAGTCAACATGGCAGTACCAGACTGCACACAGGCGCTGCAAGGGCAGACCTGAGACACACTTTTACAGGCTTCTTCTGTGGGTGGCACAACCAGTGCTGCAAGCCCACCAGCAGCATTTGGTTTACAAGCCCTGGGCACACTCAGTGCACTGTACCAGGGTCTGACAAGTAAACCAAACCAACCAATCATGGAATCACTAATCCATACACCAATTTACCATAGGGAGCACTTGCACTGTGGCACTGAATAGCAGTGGCACAGTGCCCAAAGCATCTATAACCAGCAAAAACACATGAGGCAACAGCAAAAAATGGAAGGGAGACCCACGCCAACAGTGCCAGGTCTAACAGAGTGGGTGCGTGCATAGGTGTGAGTGTGATTGGGACAGGCCTGGGAATAGGGAATTGGGATGGGGAAAGGGAGGGAGGTGGGGCACAAGGTTGGTTAGGGTGGTTGAAAGGCTGCTGTCATTGAGGAGGCCAGACCTTGAAAAGACTGCTGAAGGCCAGACATACCACTATTAATGCCTTCCAGGTAAGATAGCATTTGTTGCATATGGCAGCTAAGACCCTGGATGGCATTCAGAGTACAGCCTGGCCTACAGTAATGCTGCAGAGGAGGTCAATAGCCTCCTCACTTAGCGCAGCCAGGGGGGCAGGGGATGAGGGGCCTGCAGCAAAGCAGACCCCAGCCCTTTTAGGGGGGTGGGGGTGGGCCAACTGGGGGGGAGCAAGAGGTAGGGTGGAGGTGGATATAATGGTGGTGGACAAGGATGCAGGTGTAACTGGAGCAGTACGGTCTGTCACCACTAGGGACTGGTCACCTAGGGAGGCCTTTGAAGAAGATGTTGAGCTGGTGGCCTCCATGCCACTCCCCTCACCCTCCGAGGCACTGTGTCCCTCAGTGTCGGTGGTCTCACTAGCCAAGAAACAGTGGCCAGCTGCTACTCCGCCTACCAGGCCAACGTCTCCTTCGCCTGCTCCGGATGATGCTCAAAAGACACATAAAATAGTTTAATTGTAGCTGTGCAAATAGAACTGATCAATAACTTTGACCATGAAACCTTTCCTAGTCTTCAAATTGCACCTGCTACAATGTTCCCAAAATGTGGTTCTTTACATCATTATCTCATGCATGTAGGGAACATCTTTGGACATCATTTGGTCACAGTTTTGTAATTCACCATGTTGGAAAGTGGCTTATTGGTCAGTGTAGGTAGGTACTTACTACTATTAATAAGGCCACAATCACAATATAAGGTCCAGTCAAGGTCTCAATAAATTATTCCATTGCTAAACCCTTGCTCAACCCTTGCTCAACCCTTGGTAGCTGGCTGTGAGCAGGTAGGCTTAACTTAAGAGACAGGTGTGTAAAGCATTTAAAAACACCAATACATTTAATAAGTAAAACACAAACACAATAAAAATCCAACACCAATTTATAAAAATAGGTTATATTTTTATGAACAAATAGACACCAAAACGACAAAAAATCCAATGTAGGGAACCACACATATGATTTTTCAAAGATTTAAAAGTAAAACTAGTGCTTAGAAGCAAATAGCGCTCAGAAGGTTAAAAAGGTTGTGCTGGACTGAGACAAATTCAAGAGTTCTTTACACTTAGTTCCAGAAGTTTTTCTTGATGCAGGAAAGTGGTCCAACGTACCAGCCAAGGGTTCAGATGCTCTGGTTTTCCCATTGGGGTCTGGGACTACAACTCCCACAATGTACTGGTCAACTTATGAAGCTTTTTACAAAAATTGCTCCAAACATCTGGAACTTCTTCCTGAAGTTCCTATAGTGGTTTCAAAGTGTCGAAAACACCAATCCAGGGGTCTAGAAGCTCTTAGATGGTACTTGGGATGTTGGGACTACGTTTCTCACTATGCACCTGGCCAAATCCTTAAAAGTCCACTGGACACACTCCAGATTGGTTCTTCTTCGTGGAGATGACACAGGTGGAACTCTTTTAACCTGTTGTTGTCAGGGAGTCCACTCTTTCCCCTTTTGAAGCAAGGCAAAGTCATTAGGGCTGCAGTTCCAAGTTTGCAGCATGTGAAGTCATCCAAAGTGCAATCCTTTGGGTGCAGGCCAGGGTTCCAGCAGGGCAGTCCTTCGTCTTCTGTAGTGTTAGGCAGTGAACTCTTGCAGCTCCTTTGTACCTGTTGCTTTCAGGGAGTCCCTCATTTATCCTTTTTAAGCACGGAAAAGTCCTTAGGGCTGTAGATCCAAAGTGGGCAGCAGGTGTAGTCCTAATGAGTGCAGTCCTATTGGGGTGCAGACCAGGGGTTCCAGCAGATCAGACTTTGTTTTTATTATTCCAGGCAGGTAACTGAGTTGCTGTGCAGCTCTCCCATATTTATCCATTGTTTCCTGGGTGACAAGTAGGAGGGCACCCCGACCAATGCGGTACAGGGTGACACCCAGAAGTATGACAACTTCATCCAAAATGTGGCATATTGCCCCAGTAGGATCTATTTTTCCAAAATCCAAAATGGAGAAAGTCTCTCCTAAATAGTTAGATGTGGCTAAGCCAACCCACTGGCGTGGCTGGAAACTGCAAACAGGTCTTGGTATTTCACTCCCCTGATAGCTCCTACATCATATATGATCTTGTCTCTTAACCATATTCATTTGTCTAAAGGAACTGTTGAACACCTCTGAATGGTTGACCTTTGTTCTCCAGAACAGTGAACTTATGTCACCAATAAGGATATACACCAAATATACCTTTGGACACTGCGGGTACAAGGTAAAAAAACTGCATTAATGACATACACTAAAAGTAAAATATGAATCAATGTGTGTCAACAAATACTGCAATTTTGTATCAATATTTGTAGAAATTGAAAGCCTATCTCCTTTGTTTGGCCATTTCACAATGTTAACACTTACCTCAAGTAACTCAAGTATAGTACAAATGTACAACATATTATGGGTCAGATGTGCGACCATTTTTTGCGGTCGCAAACGGGAAATCGTCCCGTTTGTGACAGCAACATAGGTCTACCCTATGTACAAACCCTAATTTGCGAGTCGGTAACCTATTGCCGGCTCACAAAACAGGGTTTGCAACACGCCATTAGGTGTGCAAAGGGCATCCTTTCCTAATAGCGAGTCATACTTCAATGTACAAATGTTTTGCAACCGCAATTGCGGTCGCAAAACACTTGCAGTATATCACCCATTTCAAAAGGGTGGTAAGCCACTTGCAAACGGGAAGGGGTCCCAGGTGACTGGCAGTGAAAATATTTTTAAGAGCAGTTAGTGGTCCCACAGACCACTGCCTACTCTTAAAAAATGAAATAGAAACGTTTCATTTTTCTCTTTTAAATGCAACCCTTATTCCGGAAAACGGGCTGCATTAAAAGAAAATGCTTTATTTAAAAAGCAGTCACAGCCATGGTGGTCTGCTGACCCCTGCAGGCCACCATCCCTGGGAGTGCTAGCCATTCCCAATGGGGTCGCAAATTCCACCTGCCTCATGAATATCAATAAGGCAGGCAATGTGCGACCCCATTAGGAATCAAAAACAGTGTCCATTCCATTTTACGAGTCACATATTGCAAATCGCAAAACAACGCAACTTGTGAGTCGCAAATTGGAAGGGTCGTACATCTTGCCCTATATGATTTCAGTACTGGGGAAGCTTATCACTGTATCACGCACTATGTATTTACCTATGCTGTTTATTGTATGGTTAATAACAACCTTAAAAACCAGGCATACAAAATTAAAAGCATTCAGGATGCAAAGTTAAAACGTCCCATAAGAGCAAGCAGGTCTAAGCTCGACATGAAGATTGAGCAGAACCAATGTTAAAACAGAAAAACAGGATTTGCTGCGTATATGATTAGTGAAAAACAGTGTGCAATATAGCAAATAGCAGCATGTAAAGTTAAAACGTTCCATGAGAACAAGCAGGTCTGAGCTCGGCACGAAGGTAAGGCTGAACCAAGTTTAAAACAGAAAGTAGGATTTGCAGCATATTTTATTGCTAAAAGATAGTGTGCAAGATAGCAAATAGCAGCATATACAAAACCAGGTATATTTGAGTCACAAAAAGCATTACTTTAAGCCATTATTAAAACAAAAGTGCAGGTTTTACAGTATATTTAATTACTAAGGGGCTCATTACGATGGCAGACGGAAAAGCATTCCGACCGCTGTGCTAGCGGGAAATTTCCACCCGCAGGTACCGCGGCAAAACCGCCGGCCAGATAAGGATGCACTGCCAGAAACTCCCTACCGCGGCGGTCGGATTCCAGGATTCAGCGGCGGAAAAGCTGAAAATCCGACCGTGGCAGTCGGATTTGCTGCGGAAAGGCCAAAGACTGCCGTTTCCCCAGCAGACAGGAACACATGGAGCTATCCGCAGTATTGCCACCGCCATCCTCGATTGGCCGGATTCTCCGCAGCGGTGTGGTGGGCTGTTTGTGGCATCGTAATACAACCGGCGGTCGTAACCGCATTCCTCACGACGGTCCCTCCCTTTTGGCTCCGTCCGCCACCGCTGCGGAAGGGGATTCCTGGCGGTTCCCGAAACACTGCAGCGGACGGGAAATGGGCTATCTTTGCTCATCGTAATACGGCGGACGCAAGGACCGCTGATGGAGTGCGGAAAAGGGCATTTTCCGCCAGCACCGCGGATGTGCTCCTGCCCGCCATCGTAATCAGCCCCTAAGTATCTATGTATAACATTGTAATAACAACACAGGCAGTGACAAGCCCATTTACGGCACTCGGTGCTGCCATGTGCAATGACATTTTGGAAAGTAGCATTTGCATCAAAAGACCAGCAGAATCAGATTGCAAGGGTGTTAGGATTTTTTTTTAAAAAGGGTGTAATGTGCGAGACAAAATATAAAGGATGCTTAGACTGCAGTATTGGACATCAGATTGTTAGCATCATGGTTGGGATTATCACCGTCCAGTTTGGCCGCAGCTGTCCACAGAAACCTAACAGTTTTAACATATAAAAGGGAGTTCAAAGGGTTCAAACTGGCAATTACTGCCTGTCGGAAGGTGCAAACTCCTAAGCGAATGAAGTCTGTGTGGAGGAGGATTTTCCTTTGCTGCAGCAAGAAGGGGCAAGTGCTTAAGATATGAATTAAGGTTTCTTTTCCCTGGCCACAAAGACGGCATTTTATATCACTGGGATCTGAGCGACGCCAAGCCAGAAGGTGAGCTCGAAAGTTCCACGCACCCTTAGTGTCACTAATCTAGCCTTAATCCACAATGGATATGTGCAGGAAATGTAATTCTGCTGCTTACTGGAGGAATAGAAGTTGATTACTGACCATCCATGGGAGCGCTTGCTCAGTGCCGCCATATCCTCCAGTTTGGAAAGTTTTTTTGCTGTGGATGCCATTAGTTTTTGAAGACCTGGTCAGAGAGATGCTTTCCCTCGGTGTTGCTGAGTGAATTTTTTTTAGTTTGTTTTCAAGGTGGGCCCTGTAGGATGAGGTTGGGCTGGTGACCTCCAATTTGTGCCAGATTAATCTGTTCATGGAGTCTTGCAATGCAGGCCTGAGCTCGTGGCAGAAGTCTAAAAGCTGCTGCTTCTAGAGCAGTGCTGTTTTGTAATGCTAAAATCAAGTCTTACTTGCACTGGAGACGCTCTCTTTGGGAGGCGGGGAACCCCTTTATATATTCTGATGATGAGTTTGTCTACCATGGCCGATTGAGAATCACTGGAGCCGTCTCCCCAGGCAAACCAGGTGGACCAGGCCACCCCTCTTCATCCAGACTTACAGAGTGTAGTCATCCCTGGAGGCTTGATCCTGGGCTGGAGTGGAGTTTTCCTGTTCGACCTATTATGAATGTCAAAAAATGGATACATTGTAAAAGTCTGGATTACACTTACATTGATTTGTAAGCCAAAAATGTTGCAACCGAAAATGGAAAAGGAAATCAATATCATGATTATACCTTTCAGTGGTATTGTAATTCTGTACACAAACAGTTTGCTAAAGCATCCAATCTGTCAACTATTCTGGCCCACGTATCGCTTTTCTGAGACAGGAGTGTATTTTAGACTTGGGCTCCAAACAATTGTGGCTCTACTCTTATGATTTCTTCCACCATGACTGACAATTCTCCTTCAGTAAAACATAGATTTTTATGCCATGGCATTATGAAATGATAAACTTAACTGATTGTAATTACCCAACAAAAAATAATTTTACAAAAGAGAGAATGAACTTGTAACAGGAAAACCAAAAATAAAACCTGACTTGACTGACAAATGGCTGTGGAACAATGTTGTGCTGCTGTGGAATGGCAGAGGATCATGGTCGGATTTGGAGTATGTTTTATAATGTGGTATGCAGTTGCAAACAATTACATATCAGGTGTGTGATGCTAGCATCCAGCCTACACCGCGTCCTGTGATGGAATTACTCCATCAGCACTCTACCGCTAGAACACCACCAGTACAACTATGAACTCTTAGTTGGCACAATGCCGCCACCCTGACAGCGACAGAGTACTATTCGCCAGCTGAAGAGTCTGCAGCGTGGGCAGCGGTGAGCCATGTACTCAGCGGTAAACACTTTGTCGATGCAGACGGAGAGTCAGCCAGCATACATGTAAATAGGCCGGGTGGAGTACTTGGAACCGCCGCCACCATGGGATGATGGTAATATCGCCAAGATCTAAATCAGGCCCAGAGTCTTTCTTCACAATCAATTTCATATTCTTCATGCAACATAAAAAGTATACAGTATATATGGGAACATTTTTATTTATATTAAACTGATGGATTCATAATCAAAAGGCACTAAATCCATTCTCCATAGAAAGCAGTAACATGCCATCTAATCATGTCATGAAATCAGATTCCGCCCAAGTCGGTAAATTAATCCTCCTTCACCCAGCAAAATTCAAATGATTGCTCATGAATTCATGTACATTCATATAATATTACTGACAATCATTTCCAGGAATATAATTAGTTTACCTCACTCAAAATTGTACCCTAAAGGGCCAAATCTCTCAATCTCCACTTCCCATGGGGTTTGTTCTTACTTTAAAATATGTGAAGTTGAATTTCAAATGTCAGTAAACATATCCAATCACATATTAGACATTTCTCAAATTGTTTATAAAGTACAAGAAAAAGAGGAAATTGAAATAGAAACTATCCCATCCCCTTTCACTAACTGCACAAAAATAATTGTAACGTGAAAAGTGAAGGAACTCAAAAATAAAAAGCTAAAAAACTATTCTGTCAGGCAGGACAATTCTTACACCTCTACATGATTATGGTATTTAAAGTAGGGAGGCCATTGATTGTTTTTCCTCCCTGTTCGTTGATGATGCTTCATACAGACCACTGTTTATGTTGAAGAAGTATGAAAGCTGAGAACAGTAAAAAGGAGGAAATAATATTTTTGCTATATTGTAATAAACTGGTACAGTATAAGCAATGTTTAACGAGATTATATATGTCAAATACATTTTGTATGATATACAGATGTGTTAGTCATAAAGAAACTAATGTGCACATTCACTCAAGCACATATAAGCACTAAAAAACAATTTAGACACTCATTTACACAGGTATGCAGCAATTTACACATCTATTCTAAAGCACTCATTCAATCATCCATGTCCCACTCATGCACTCATGCACTCATGCATTCATACAATCATCCATACTTCACTTATACACTCATTCAGTCATCCATGCACCTCTCATTCTCTCATCCAATCATCCATGCGCCATTCATGCACTCATGCAATCATGCATGCACCACTCATATACTTATTCAATCATCCATACACTACTCATACACTCACTCAATCATCGATGCATGACTTATGCACTCATTCAACCATGCATACACTTCTAATGCACTCATTCAATCATTCATGCACCACTTATGAACTCATTCTTGTATCCATTCACCATTCAGGCACTCATTCAAACAAAAATGTAGTACTGATATACTCATTTAATCATCCATAAACCACTCATGCACTTATTCTAACATCCATTCACCACTCATACACTCATTCTAACATCCATGCAGTACTCATGCAAACATCCATACACCACTCATGCAGTCATGCAAACATTCATGCACCATTCATGGAGTCATGCTAAAATCCATGCACCACTCATGAACTCATTCTAACATCCATGCACAATTGATGCACTCATTCAATCATCCATGAACCACTATCCACTCATTCAAAACTCCCTACACCACTCATGCACTCATTCAATCATCCATGTACCATTCATTCACTCATTCAATCATCCATGCACCACTGATGCACTCATTCAATAATCCCTACACCACTCATGCACTCATGCACTCATTCAATCATCTGTGCACCTCTCATGCACTCATTTTAACATCCATGCAGCTAATAATATATTCACAGACACACTTATACAACCACTCCTGTATATATACATGCACACACATACACTTAACCTTTTTAACTATGAAAGGGGTTCTAAGAAGAACCTTTTTTTTTCTTTTTCTGGAACTGGTTTTCTATTTGTTGGGGAATTTTGTAACTTTTTATATATTTTTTGTAGTTTATCAAAAATAGAATGGCAATGAAAACAACATAATTGGGACCACTAACAGAATAACAGTGGTTCAAGTGGTGCAACGAAAAAGAAAAAAACATTAACAGGTATGGTTTTTCACACTCTGAAAGATTACATTGACAGACTGCTGCCCAGCTGTTACGATGGTGTTATAGTCAATGCAGAAGGTAGGGATGCGCTTTAGTTCTGGTGACATTTCACTGCATCTTCTCTCCACTTCAAGTGGAACTTTGTCGCCAGGTACTGGAGGTCTGGAGGCTGATGATTCCTCTACTTCTCTCTCCCCCTGTGCAACTTTTAGTTGCTTCTTGTGATATGTTTTCAAGTGGTATAACATACTTCTTGTACCACATGAGTATTTCTTTGCTGTGTTCCGAGATAATGTCTTCTTACATATACTGTACTTCACCAATTTAGCTGTTGTCTTCGATTCACCAGATGGAATAGTGAAGAAATTCCAACCTATGCCTTCTTTCTTCATTGGTGGCTCTTCATCAGAAGACTCTTCTTGTGCAGCTGGGACCTCCTGTTCCTGAACAAATTCAACCACTTGCTGTTCTTCCTCACCTGCTTGTGATGCCGTTTATTTTTTTTAAATAGAAAAAAATACAAACCTGCAAATTTTTGCAATATAAGTGTGGCAGAGCTCCTAGAATGATCCAACCAGTAACTGGAAAGTTCAAGAAGGGAGAAATGGGTGTGTACTCCCTTCCATAATGAAAACAGTGTAAACCAATAAAACCACTTTATTTGGTAGTCACATGCTGTTCGCAACCACCGACGTCATTGCGACATCTGACATCCCCGCGAAAATGGGGAACACATTTTAAAAGTGCTTTTTCAACAAATGAATACAAAAAGAGTAGGTAAACCAATATCTTAGTAAACATCTAGAGTCAAACTTTATCTAAAATATATCTATATATGTCTTTTACACTTTGTGAAAAACACGTGCTGTTCATGACTACCGACATCATTGCGATGTCTGGCGTTGCTGCGTAAATGGAAAAGACCAAGTAAAAGTGATTTTCTTAAAAAATCATTACACAGAGACAACTTTTAAGACCATATTTTTTAACAAGTAGTGATAAAGATTGATTCAAATAGGTCCTTGAATGTGCTTAATACTTTGTCAAAAGCAAGTGCTCTCCACGACTACCAACATCATTGAGACGTCCGGTGTTGCCGTGAACACTAAATAGACCAAGTAAAAGGGGTTTTCTTGAAAAATGATTACACAAAGACAACTTGTAAGAGCATATTACTAAACAACTAATGTCAAAGATTGATTAAAATATGTCTATATATGTGTTTCAGACTTTTGCAAAAAAACATGCTCGTCGTGGTGTTTCCGATGGGATCGTGAAGACATCGCGACAATAAAAAAATTAGAAAACAAAAATAACAGTCATTATGCCAGTGAAACAAATAATAATTGATACGTTTCTAAAAGGCTCCTCCAGTATGTTTCCCAAACATTTTGGATAGGGGTTGTTCATACCTGGGAATACAGTCACACCTACACCACACACACAAGCACTTACATCTGCAAAATAGAAATTAACAAGTGTGTTTTCATTCTAGTGCGGTCATCTGTTGAAGATGGTTGAGGAACAATCACAGTGGCAAACTTACAGACACACAAGGCCATTGAACACATTTCCTTAGTGTTTACACTATTATAGTGTAGGAGATACACTGTACATTAAGCCATCTGGGTAACACTTACTAATTAGACATTAGAAAGTACACTCCAGTTGGATAGAGGTGTTGTACAAACAAGTGGCTGCTCCTCAATAAATATACAAGCAGGATTCATTCAAATGCAATACTCATTTCATAAAAATGTATTCTCAACAGGTTAACTTATAAAATAAAATGTATAAAATGGTTGAAATTCTCTAAAAAAACTATGAATTACAGGGATGTTATAGTATGGAAATAGAATTTAAAAACCTCAAAAATTCCCTTAAAAAACAAAGGTTGCAGGGACATTATAGTTAGAAAATTGAATAAAAAAACCTTAGAAATTCACTAAAAAAACAGAAGGTTACAGGAAGGTTATAGGTAGGCTGACATTTCACTCGTACTAAACCAGAGAAGTTCAGCAGCTTTAGTTACCTGAGCTAAATGTAACTCACGCCCCCAATGCACTATTTATGAACTCACATATTATATCACTCATGGCATGGTCAGTGACATCACTGATGACATCTCAAATGACATCACTGATGACATCTCAAATGACATCACTGATGACATCTCAAATGACATCACTGACGACATCTCAAATGGCATCACTGATGACATCATCCACAGAACCACTGACACACCCATTTATAACCCATACAATGTCTCATGCACTCACTCCAACACAACCACTGACATACACATTCACAGACTTTTGTTCAAACACTCATACATCTACTCTACTCACTAATCCTTGGAGCCACTCACACATCAACTCACCCATACTGCTACTAACACAACCACTAATTCACATATACAGGCTCTCATGCGCATACTCACTGACTAATATGGCCATTCACTCATCCAGGTATATTGACATACAGACACTTACATATCCACTCATACACCCATAGAGTCTGTCACACAGTGAATTAGTCACCCATATAGCTACTCACACACTTTCCCACACACCCATACAGTCACTCACATAGCCACTCACTTATTAAATACAGTTACCGACACACTCACTCACTAATACATATGCTAACACGTACTCATTCATCTAATAGTCAGTGAGACACACACTTACTCCCTCATACAACCTCACTCACAGTCACTTACCCATACAGCACTCAAACACCCATTCATTCACCCATAGAGCCACTCACACACCCACTCACTCAAACATATACCCTCTTTATCACCCATTCATGCACCTGTACAGCTACTCATGTACCCTGTCACTCACACATACAGACACTTATGTACCTCCTCCGTCACCCATTCAGCCACTCTTGCAGTCTCGCATTCACAATTTACATCCACTGGCACACCGGAACATTCACCCATTGCTGAGAAGTTGTCAGAGGCCAGACCCCCTTTCTCCACCACTCTGCAAATGTAACTCCTGGCACACTACTAGTTGGGGGATGAAGTCCCCTTGGTTCTTGAGGGTCTTTAGGGGCATGCTACTCCTCCTGTTACCTCCAGTAAGACCAACACATTGGGATTGCTGAGAGGCTTTGGTGGCCACGCCCCTTTCTCCACCACTTTGCTAGCCTGCCCCCTGGCACACTACTAGTTGGGGGACGAAGTCCCATTATCTCTTGAAGGTCCTTGAGGGCCAACTACTCCTCCTGTTACCTACAGTAAGTCCCACACAGCTGGATTGCTAAGAGGTTGTCAGAGACCATGCCCCCTTTCTCAACCACTCTGCAAACGCACCTCCTGGTGCACTACTGGTTGGGGAAGAAGTCCACTTTAGTCCTGAGGCCCTTAGGAGTAAAGTGGAATTCATTCCCCAACCAGCAGCGCACCTAGGAGGTGCATTTTCAGAGTGGTGGAGTAAGGGGTGTGGCCTGCAAGTACTCTCAGCAATCCCAATGTCTGGGACTTACTGGAGGTAGCAGAAGGGGTTCCTGGATCCCAAGGACCCTTAGCATCTAAGGGGGTCGTAATCCCCCAACCGGCAGTGCGTCAAGAGGCACGTTTGCAGAGTGGTCGTGAAGGGGCATGGCCTCTGGCAACTTGCCAGAGGTTTTTCACATTTTTTTTTAAGGGAGGGGGCTGTGTGGCCCCCCTTCCATGGGCCATTTTCCTCCCTGGGGACCCCATCCCCCAGGGCCAGGCAATTTTTCAATGGGTGAAGGGCCCACGCGGCCCTGTCCCTGGGTCGATTTCAGCCCCGGGACACAATCCCCCGGGGCACGACTTCTCTACTGGGTGTCCTGGTCCAATAGAAGGCACCCAGTCATTTTCGTTGGGGACCGCGGGAAAAGCTTGAAGGCCCCCCCCAGTCCCTGCCAGCTTCCTGCATCCTGCAGGAGCCGGCATTGCTTTTGGAAGAGGGAGCTGCTAACATGCAGCTCCCTCGGTCCAAAAGCAATTCCTCTCTGCTTTGTGCAAGCAAGAACATTTTACCTGCTCTCGCTTGCATGAAGCGGACCAGTGTTTGCTATGGCTTGGCGGGAGCACTATGGCTTGGCGGGAGATGTGCTCCCGCCAAGCCATAGCAAACAGCAATGTCCCAGGGGTGAACACCCCGGGACATTGCAGGAGCTGGCCCTGGGGGGTGGCAGTCCCCAGGGCCATCTAGGGCTCCATGAGGGTGGCCATGAGGCCCCCCTCTTTTCTTTATATTTGCCCCGCATTTTTTTGGTTATAGCCCTGGGGAGTTGGCAGTCCCTGTGGCTGCAGGGGGTGCAGCCCCCCCTGCATTTTTTTTAATTAAAGCTCCAGAGAGGTTGCGGCCCCTGGGGCTTCAGGGGGTCCATGTGGCCTGCTGCATCAAATTGAAGTAAAGCCCTGGGGAGGCGACAGTCCCCAGGGCAGGGGGTACCAAGAGGCTCCCCATTCATAAAAATATAAGCCCCAGGGAGGTGGTGGTCTCCAAGACAGAGGGAGGCAGTACGGGCCTCCCCCTCATTCTTTGCTAAAAAGCCCCGGGAGATGGTGGTCCCCGGGGCAATATTAAGCCCTAGGAGGAGGGCCCATGTGCCCCCCTCCCTTATTAAAATATTGCCCCCTGGACCTGGCCCATCCAGGGGCCAATTAATAACAAAGCGCTTCATTTTTTTAAAGATTTCGTCTGGATCTGCAGAACCCGCTGATATTTTGTTTTAAAAATGCTTTTATTGGCCCTGGGGGGGGGGGGGCCCAGTGGGGACCCCTCAGAGGCCTAGGAGGTCAGGGTGTTTCTACCCTGCCACCTTTTCTTTTTTTTTTTTTACATGTTTTGTGGGACTCGGTTCAACCGATTCCCAAGATGGATGCCAACTCATCCTGGTTGAAGTGTTGGCAGGCAATCAAATTTCAGTAGGGTTTCAGTAGGCGGTTGTGCTCCCAGATATCTATATTTTTTTAAACTTAAATATCTCTGAAACTACTGAACAGATTGAGACCAAATCACAAAAAGCAGGCTTTCTGGACCAACATCTAGCTTTCTGCCAAATTTGGTGTAATTCCGTTCAGCGGTTCGAGCTGCAGTCGTGTTCAAAAAATGAAAAATCTCCATGGAAAATGCTTTTGGGACCCCCTTTGCTCTAGGTTCCCGCTTGATGGAACACCCGAAACTTTAAACAGAGCAGAAGAACCAAAAAGGGGACGTTTTGTGAACATTTTGTGACAATTCGTCAAGTGGCTCCAAAGTTATCGACAAACAAAAAATTTGGTCCTAACTATAACTACCTTACTGGCGACATATATATAAAAAAAAAATATATATATATATAAATATATATATATCACGTTCAAAAATCCTCTGGCTCCAGACAATAATGCAGCACTCCAAGGGGGTTTGTTCTCACTCGATTTTATTTCACTGGTGGTGGCATCTATGTGTTTCAGAGCTGACGCTCCTTGTTCACGGTGCAGTCGCCATTTAACTAAACTATAAATACTTTTCCAAGTTACATAGGCAGTGACAAAGGACAAATCTTTTGTACATCAAAGCCAGCAACTGTGTTAATTTGGACGCCATTTTGGAACATGTTCGATAACATTTGTCATTACATTCTTTAAATGCAAGTGCGAAGTCATTCCCTTTAGGTTCATTTGAAAAATGTAATTCATCATTTCTCCAATGTGAAAACCAAGGGGTTATTAGGAAGGTGTGCGGACTTTAGTCCGCCGCCACCCTAGCGGTGCTGGGACCGGCCGCCAGACGTGCGGCGGTCCCGCACCACTGATTAGGATGCGACCGCCACCCTGGAGGTCGCATTCCGCAATTTTGACATTGCGGTGGGTGCAAATTACCATGTTGTGCATTGCCATGCACAACGTGGTAGGCACCGCGCAGTGCCTGCCACCCTGTGCATGGCAATGTAAGTGCAACCCCCACCCCCTGGGGGGCCCGCAACGGGCCCACCTAAATGATTTATACAGGTTTTTAGGAGTTCGAAATAAATTGGACTTAGGCTGTGCATGAATTCATTAGCCAGCTACAGCAGCAGCAGGACGTTCTAGGCTGCACGGCTTCAGGCATCCATTCAATGCCCTGTCGCCCTACCAAATAAATTGATGCTGCCCAGGTTGACTTTAGCACTGCCCAGCTGCACAGCCTAAGTCCAATTTATTTCGCCTGAAGAAACCCATCTGGCTGTTTAAATATACTGCCTACGGGGAGCCCTCGACTCCCGTCCTGAAGTACTGACCCCAGGAACTACTCAGCCATACACATGGTTAAACTCAACTAGCTCACCGTTGTCCTGAAGATGAACCCCAATACTTGGTTTCGAAACGTCGTCGACCATTTCACAACATGAACTCCTAAAAACCTGTATAAATCATTTAGGGAGTTCTACCATATTGTTGTCAATGCGATGTCTTTTTAAAAATTCACTACCACTCTTTCACAGCACGTTTTCTTTCACTTACTGTGTGAGCACCATAAAAAACTGAAATTGCTACGAATAAATTTCTGTCATCTTGTGACCTACATGACCCTTTACAGACTCTTTTTTCCTGCTCCCTAGTGAATTAATTTCTTTGCTGGAAATAATAAGTGCCCCACTCTGGGTCACGCTTTTTGCTTTTGGACCTTTTTAGGCCACACCTGAACCATTGTTTTTTATAAATCCGGTGACCAGGACTGGGGCACAAGGCCTGCTAGTCTCCATGCTGGGTGAGGGGACATCACCAAGGGAAACCAACACCACCTGCCCTGGAACCTGGAGCATAAGTGCCTGCCTGCTTGCCAAGACCAGTGTGCACTGTGGAGAAGAGGAGGGTATTGGAGAGAGCAAGGCCCAGTGGGGAGCTCTACCATGAGGACTCCCTGTGCGAGGTGTGAGGATTCTGCTGAGCACCGATCGGGATGTCACCCATGTGCAGGATTGTTTTCGGTGATCACCGTATGCCAGGAGAAGGCCAACATAGACTGAGGCATTTGTTGAGTGCCATGCTGGTACTGCTATACCCATATTGCAGCGCTGAGCTGACCCTGTATGCCAGAGGAAACCACTGGTAAAGTATTTCCAGGAGTGCCAAGACATGTGTCCAGGCCGGGGCACTGCATCTGGAAGAGCCTGTGTCTGTATTATCATCTACCATGGCAACCCCATATGTCAGGAGGGGCTGTCGGTATCAACGTTGCCACAGGATTGGGGCCGCCACCTAAAGGAGAGACTGCGACTAAAACATGCACGTTGGACCCGTGATTAGAGGGAACTGCCCTGACTCACTAAGGAGGATTGCCGGAGATGCCATGCATGATGTTGCATCCCTGCTGGCTCTAGTCGGGAGCAAAAGAAAGGATTCCCCACCCCCATTTAACAAAGTCAACTATCGCTTCTTCACAAGCAGGGAACTGCTCCGGCATCTGGGAGACCTCCGGCGCGCATCTTCGGAGAGAAAGCCTGCATCTCCACATGGGCCGCGAGCAGCCGACCTCCCGAACTGAGCTGGTCTCACAGGTGCGCGTTTGAAGGTGCCCGCTCCATCGTTGAACTCTGCTGTGCTGCAAGAGCAGGTAAGACAAGAACTGGGCAGTTGGGCCCCAGAGGAACTCAGTGCAAATGGTGCTGCAACACCAAAGACACTTTTTACTACGTTCCTAAAAATTAAAACGGGAGCACTCTTGAGTACGACCTAATAGTTTGCATTCACTGATGTGACCACCAGTGTTTGGGGAATATCCCTGAATATGTTATACAAAGGAGGGTGGGGCAGGGATTTGCCTGACAGCTTCTAGTGACCGGACCTCAAGGGGTATTATTCTCTTGCATTTGGATTGTCACATTTCTTTGAATTTGTAGAGTTAGTAAGAAAATGCTACTTTTTCTTATAAAAGCAAGTATTTGGCAGGACATTGATTTATTGTTCGTACTGTTTGCACTTTCAGTTATGAGTTGTGTTCACTGACCTGTATCTACACCCCACCGAGGGATTGCTCGACCACAACAACCACTGAAAGTCAAGTGCAGAAGGGGTACTTGGCCCAGTTGAGCAAGATGAATAGTATGTCGGTCCCTGGTTCATCAGGGCCGTAACCATTATGGCCGTAACCATTATGGTCGAGCCCAGTAGTCCCTCAGTGCCCCGTGGCCCTCGGAAAGGGGTTCTGACAGCCTCTAATCTCATTTATATAATACAATCATGTTGCACGTGGTTGTGAAGTTGAAAGAGATGAGAAGCATATAAGAAGCTTGATTGATAGAGGAGGACCCTACCAAACGGGGTGTATCCCTTTTCAGAAGACAAGCACAGGTTTGCTCTACAAAATAGAGAGAACCCTCTCTGCAATTTCGAATAACACGCACTTTTATTGATCAGATGTTTCTGTTATGTAGGATCTAGCAATTTCCATGCTCTCTGAATTTGGAGATGTGAGTATGAATATGATTCTCACCACCTTATAGGTTTTCAAGTTGAAAATCAGTGCCCATGTTTCAATGTTTGGTAGAGTAATGAATGTGAAAGTCTGTTCTTTCACAGCCCTCTCCTCTCCATCTGCTCCTGCTCGCATGCTATAATTAACGTCCTTGTACTAGTTGGGTTCATTTCAAAACAAGTATTAGTGGATTGATTCTAAATCCTGCTCCTGCTGGTGCAATTTCAAGACCTAATAACATTTCTGAAAAACTCCGTTTAGTCCCCGAAGGGTGCCAAATAAAATGTTAAACTGGATAAATCAACCTCCCGCTTCTGGCCATTCCCCAACCTACACTGAAAGTTTGTATTTTTGGGATAAACTCTAATTTGATGCAGTCTGGGCAAGCAGAAGCTGTCCTAATTATGAACAAAGATGTTGATTCTATACATATTTAAAGCTCTTCCACATGGTCCTGAAGGTGTTCTTTTTCGAGAAGAAACATGCACAAAAATACATCTGGGAGTCAAGAAAACCCCCAGGGTATAAACAGAGACATAGAATAAGCAGTGTCAATAGAATCTTAACGGAGTAAAAGAAAGAAGAAATTAGATTGTTGGAAAAATAGGATTGCAATTATATTGATAATGGGTTGAAAACAAGATGTTTCTACTTCACCTTTTAACTGAAATTAACACATTTAAATTGATTTGTTGCTGTAACGATTACAACATACATCTACTCATACATCTTTTCATGACGCATACAATAGTAATGCAGTTGTTATGCAGGCAAATGAGGTGTAGAATAGTCCTCACTTCGAGTTGTAAATATTCCACATTTTTTTAAAAATAGAGAGAAGCACTGGACTCAGACAATAATGCATCAATCTCCACGCAAGGGCTTCCCAAGAGGTGGATTAGTTTGAGCAACCCCCTGGATCCGTCCAGGATAGGGAGACAGTGGTATAGGAGTAAGGGAAGAGGAAAGAGAGCACACATTGCATCTGCTGGGGAACGTCCGGGAGATTCCCTCAGCAATCCCAGAGCGGATGGTATTGGTTGAGCAATTTCAGAGTCGGGCAGAAAGGCCCTGCAATAACACATTGCACAACAACAATTAACAGATAAGAGCAACAAACAGGGAAGTCTGAATAGAGAAGGAAGGCAGGCCAAACTCACCAGGTACTTCAGCAGAGTCGGCAATTATGTGCTTCAAATGCACCAGGAAAATGTCATGGGATCCAAAGGCACCCAGCAAGCAGCTTATCAAAAGGCCAGCATCAGAGAAGGAACCAATCATGTTCATGGAGAGCAGGATCCAAACTGGGAAAAGGTAGTAAAAATGGGATACATGAACCAGGTAAGGAACAAAACAAAAAATATGAAGGCCACAATGCAGTAAAAAACTGAGTGAGAGTGGAAGCAATACAACAAATTGAAAATTGCCAGATGCCATGTTGCTAGTTTGCATTTTTATATGGACCAGAAAGCACTGTGCTAGTTCTATGTGAACCTGAATTGCTTGTTCCCAAACCTCAGTGTCTGTGTGTAGGTCATCCAACAAGAGTTATTTTGCTGTATTCCCCCTAATGTAATCCTGACAGGTTTCCTTCCAAAGTTTGCACCTTGTTTTTTGGTTTCTTTACCAATAGTTCAATTACTGTGCTAAGGGACAGAGACTCTGGCTGTTCCTCAGAAGTGGCCAATTTTATCCTGTGTACTAGCCAGTGATTGAAGAAATTCTGTCACAAAATCCTAACTTTTCTCTCACAGACCCCACCACCTTTTGCAGCACTCTTTGCCTCACTTTAAAATTATACAGGAACTATGGGGGTCATTACAATAGCGGGCGGATCGCCACCGCCCGTATGGCGGTGGCGATCCGCCCGCTATTTCCCTCCGCCCGCCACACATTTACCCCCGCCATATTACTATGGCGGGGGGGACCCCGGCGGACAACCGTCCGCCGCTTTTCCGCCGGTCGACTCGTCGACCGGCGGAAGAGGCATTATATGGTGGCGGTGTCTGCAAGACACCGCCATCCATATTACGATGCTGGCGGAGGTGTGCCTTTCCATGGCGGCGTTGCCGCCATGGAAAGGCATACGGTGAGTACAGTGGGGGCCCGTTGCGGGCCCCCATGGTTTAGGGGGTGGGGGTGCACATGGGGGTACCTATGGTACCCCCTGCATTTGAATGCACAAGGTGGCAGGCACCGCGCGGTGCTTGTCACCCTGTGCATGCAAATGCACAACATGCATTTCCAGCATTGTGGCAGGCGGTGCTGTGAGCACCGCCCGCCACAATGCTGAGTATGAGGGATGCGCCCGCCAGTGTGGCGCCCGCATCCTAATTCGAATCGCGGGACCGCCGCACATGTGGCGGGCGGTCCCTTTCTCCGTTGCGATGGCGGGCGGACTTTGTCCACCCGCCATCGTAATGGACCACTATGTTTTTAATCTGCTAAATCCCTTCTCCTACCGGTCAGACCTTTTCTAAGCTTCTTGGCCACTACTCCATTAGGATGAGCTTTCCTTCTACCTGACAAGGTCCAAACTTTATATCTCTACCACTGTGACTAGAGTCTGGTTGTATAGGAAGGATATGGGAAATGATAGAAGAAGCCTCTTATGGCATTTCCAGCTCAAAAGAGCTAGTGCTTAGTCTATACTGTGTTCTGCTAAATGTTCCTGTCCACTTCTAGAAAGCTAGTCCCTGCTAAAAGGTCAGCAGTCAATGCCATCCTGTCTTGATTCTGTTCAGAGGCGAGGCATTGTTTTCAGAACCAGGATATTTAACCCTCGCAGCCAAAGATTTATACTCCAGCCCTTGAGTGGCAGAACTAGTTTTAAGCAAGTTCTGGCTTAGGTAGCCTATGGTACATGTTTATAAAGCTACTTATCCACTCAAGTTATCATAAATCTGATTTCAGCATTAAATCATATTTTGAAATTAAGTAGAAAATAACATTGAATGACTTTGATAGCTTTTTCCTATGCAAAGCATAATTACTTTTATCGCAACTAGGCCTGTTGTATGGAAAATGTAGCTGGACTTGGCTGCGAAATAGCTTTTAGACCTTCAATCACTGTGATGGTACATTCTTGAAATATACAGTGTGCCACGTTTTTATATATTAAGAACCTTGCCTTGGTGGTTTACAAGGTACACATTAGGGGTTGCTTATTAATATATAAAATTGCTTTTCCTAGAAGGCAAAGACACCTTTGCTTGCCATGTGTTATCCCAGTGCCTTTAAACTGCATCCCATCCAGAGCACATTGGTACTCCTGGCAGGCATATGTATTTGTCATTTATGTAGGTGCTGTAAATAAGCACTCCATCCCATATATAACAATTAACCTTCTATGTAGTGTGTGCACTCTCTTTTCTATCTACTAAGGCCTCACAGGAAAGTTAAATATACCAATTAAATAAAAACCAATTTAGGGAATACCATTTTAGGGCCAGAGTACATGCAATGTGGTACTGAATTACAAAGTCTCAGAGTCCTAATACTGGCAAAAATATGGTCCAGAAAAAGGCAAAAAAACGGGCAGAAAAAGTGAATTTGCTAAGGGTGTTACTTTAAAAGCTCTAATGTCTTTGTGTTAACTGGTTTGAACCTGGCTTATAATACTGATGATGTTAGCACTAATAATATATTTGAGAATCTGATGGTCACCATTAGATCCAGACTTATTGCTCAGGATCTTACCATTCTGACTGAGACAGCAATAATATAAGACCCTGACTTGGAACCTGACTCAGTTTTTTACTCCCCAAGTTTTCACTTTTTGTATTCTTTGGTGCAACATCCTAGATGGGACAGGTATGCTCAGACGTGGGGCCCATGCTTACTGTGCCACTGGAACCAAACTGCACCTGACTGAAGAGCCCCAGTCAGGGCAAACCATGTCTTGGTATACTTGTTTTCCGGTTCAGGGAGGACCTAGCCTGGCAGTTCGGGCTGCACTATTCTTATTGGAGCAGGGTCAGAACTGATTTGCATATAACTGGGTCCAAACTGAGGGGGCATGGAGAGCAAAAGAATGGTGGGTTGGAATGCTACACCGAGCAATTGCCATTAGTTAGACTTATTGCAAGCATTCCTCCCATCTCATCACCTTTTGTGTGTTTGATGTGCTGCCCTTAGAGTCAAATGTATGGCCAGATGTGGGTCCGTGCTTACTACACCCAACAGCCCCTATCAGGGTCTTCAGTTGCTTATGTTTCAGTTCAGGGAAGATTTGGCATGGCAGTTCAGACTGGACGGTTCCTATTGGAGCAAGGTCAAGACTGATAGGCATATAGCTGGGTCCAAACTGAGGCAGCATGGTGGGCAAAAGAACGGTGGGTTGGAATTCTACCCTGAGCGATTGCCAGTGGTTAGGCTTATTGCAAACATTACTCCAATCACCTTTTGTGTGTCTGAATGTAAAAAGGTCAATTGATAAATTGGTAATGCTACATTTTGCCGCAGTGATTCTGCTGGTAAAGCAGAACTGTGCCTTGGGATGACAGGATGTCAGAATGTTGGGACTGAGTATCTCTACAACAAAAGTATCTGTTGCCCAAATCATGTCTAGCTCACAGTGCCTCACCTGAACTTTTAACCTTCCCAGAGTAGCAGGTGATTTTGGCAACCATGATCATCCTCTAGTCCACAAGGGAACCATGGAAACAGATCCTTACCTCCTGTCCATCTCATCCAACACCCAGAGGACCACCACGACTACCTGACCCACCATCACCGCTCAAGAAACTGCAACCACTATGTAGTCCATACACTCTGGAGCACACTCAGACCCCGATCCCCACCATATCTTAATCAAGGGACTAGACCCCATCAGTGCAGACCTCATTCAGATCCTAAATGACTCAATCATCACAGCCATCTACCCAGACACCTGGAAATATGCCATAGTACTCTAACTCCTCGGGAACCCCTCAGCAGACCCAAAGACGCTAGCCAATTACTGGCCTATTTCCATGCTACTTTACCCAGCAAGATGGTTAACATACGCCTAGCCACCCACCTCAATCACAACCACCTCCTCAACCCCACTCAATCTGGATTCATGTCCAACCAAAGTTTAGAGACGATCCTCATCGTCACCGCAGAAGACATTCGGATGATCATGAACAGAAGCCACATGGCAGCCCTTATCCTACTGGACCTTCCTCAGCCTTCAACACTGTCTCCCACCCATCCTTATTCAATGACTGCACAAAGCCAGCATGCAAGGACTTGTACTTCACTGGATTTGCTCCTTCCTGACAGGTTGCACCCAGTGGTTCAGCCAGGCCCCCTTTCACTCAGATGCTGTCAACCACATCTGTGGAGTTGCATAAAGATCCTCACTCAGCCCCCACCCTGTTCCACGCCTAAATGACCCCATTTGCCAGGATCATCAGTGCCCATAGAATCAACACCATATCCTAAGTTGATGACATCCAGCTCATACTCTTCCTCTCCAACAAGACTCCAAACATCCAGGCAAATTTCTGTGCCTGCATAACCAAAATCGCCAGATTGGTGAAAACAAACTGCCTCAAGCTCAGCACAGACAAGATGGAAGTAGCAATCTTTAGCAAAGACAGTTCGCTCTGGAACTCCACTTGGACTGCCACCCTTTGATCCACACCCCTTCCAAGTTCAAGTTCAAAAACTTTATTCGGATAACTTAGTATCCATAAAAGCACAGCAGTATGACAAATTGTTTAACAAAAGAGAGTAGTAATAAAATCCATTAGTGATCAACAATTTATAATTATATAAAATACCAGTTCATACATCAATTTAATAAAAATAATCATACATAAATATAAAAGCTCAGGGATTGGACATCATCTTACGTGCACGGGTGGCAATTTTCAAAAACATGCTAGTTCGGAAGACCAACTCTTCATCGGCCAAAGCGAGTAACCACGAATAAGCATTGTCCAAGTTAATAGGCCTCTGTTTTTAAAAAAAATGGAGTTAAAAGCCACTTAGTATATTTCAAATAGTATTTACAAAGAAACAAAAAATTAAAATGGATTGTCCACTCACACCATCACATGGGCAAGGTACATGATCAAGATTAGAGTGGTAGCCAAGGGGAAAACATAGCGCAAATTTAACAGTACCTGCTCTTAAACGAAATAGGAGACTCCTATCCCAGTGGGTCATAGGTAAAGTGAGATAGATGGGTAGGGAATGCCTGTGCTGTTCTATAGTCATATAGCTTGAAGCAAGAGATTTTTTAGATTCCATAGCAATCCTTTCTGTGTTATATAATAAATAGAGTGCACTTTTGAGCTAATTTTTATGCAATGTTTCGGCTGTATTGGGGTTTAAGAAAATACAGCCTTTATTAACACTACATAAACTTTTGTACACTCCAGACAGCCATGGAATGTCCATTCCTTTCTCGCATTTAACACAGTCGCTGATAATCTCTCTAGTTAAAGAAGCAGCCTGATTCTTCCAAACCGATAACCAAAAAAGAGCAGGACGAGCACGTATGAAATCATCAATATAATTTAAGTTAAGTTCCCTATGGCAAATGTATTGTGGAGTAGAGATTGGGACACCCAACAGCTTCCTGCAAAACCTGTTCTCTTCCTGCTGAATGCAGGAGCTGTTGGCATTACCCCAAATCTCAGCTCCATACGTGGCTACTGGGACACATTGTAATTTAAAAAAATGTAAAATAGCTAAAATAGCACCTGTGTTCTTTGGGCGAGGAAGACTAAGGATGGAATTAATGGCCTTTGAGAACTTGCTCCTGGAATGAGCCATATGTTCAGTCCATGAGCCGTTCGCAGCAAAGACCACCCCAAGATAGGGGAAAGTACTGGTACTTGTCAGCTTCTGACTGCCCGCAGTAATAGAGCTAAGGTGGCGCTTCCCAGGGCCACATGACATTATAAATGATTTTTTTAAATTAACGCATAGGTCTAGGCTACCCATATAGTTAACAAAAGTCTGTACTAAGATGCGCAGAGAGTTCGGAGTGCGGCCTATAAGGACTGCCTCATCTGCGTATAATAGTACCGGGAGTGTTTTCCCATTGATTTTGGGGACGTCCTGGGTCGTAGATTTTAACGATTTATTCAGTCCATTAATGTAGATAATAAAAAGGAGGGGTGCCAGAACACATCCCTGTCTAACACCCCTAGCTCCCTTAATGGCTCCAGAGACCTCACCACCACAACCAATCCTCACCTGGGCCTGAAGATCTTTGTGGAGATGCGCTAAAAAATGTACCAAGGGCTCATCCAGTCCATAGGCCAGAAGGACAGACCAGAGCTTTGACCTATTAACAAGGTCAAAAGCAGAGGATAAATCCATAAAGGCCAAATAGACTGGGGAGGACCGCGCGATGGTATATTTTCCAATGGCCAGATTAAGATTTAAACACTGTTCATTGGTGCCAACCTTACTACGGAAACCCAGCTGACAAGACTCTAAAATACCACTTTCCTCTGACCACTCTAAAAGCTTATTATATAAAACTCTGCCCAATATTTTTAGAGTGTTATCGATCAGGGAGATAGGCCTATAATTGATAGGTTGTGACCGATCCCCCTTTTTAAAAATTGGAACGATAACACTCGTAGCCCAGGTACTTGGTATCGGTGCATACGTTAGATTATTAAAAATATTCAAAAGAAGCGGGGCCCAGAACTCTGGTTTCCATTTGATTAAATCTATGGGTAACCCATCCGGGCCCGGGGCCTTATTCCCAAGACTCTGATGGATAGCTTCTTCCACCTCAGACAAGGTTATTTGTATGCTAGACAGTGGGCCAGGTTCATACTGGTCTGACTCTTGAGGGGGAATAGCATAGATTTTAGAGAAGTGGCTTTCCCACGACTCACTCGAAATGGTGCAACTAACAGGAGTTAATAGCTGGCCCATAGATCGCAAATCCCTCACAGCAGACCAAAATATGTTGCCCTTTTTTATAATGGCAGCCTTAGATAAGGCTTCCCAGCGCTCGTTTAAAAGTGCTCCTTTCCGATTGGCAATAGCTGTGTTATACCTCCGCCTAGCCATTTTCACATCTACAGTGCACCTTGGGTTAGATGATAAAGCCCTACGCAGGTTCCTATTAGCCTCGGAACACTCGTGGTCGAACCCACGCAAAGAACCGCAGAATAGTACTTGACAGCCAACTCACCATGTCCAGCCAAGGGAACGCAGTCCACACACTCAAGATTCTCAAGCTAAGCTTTAAAAGGCTCCACCCCCAACACTCTCAGAACAGTGACCCAAGCCCTCACCACCAGCAAGCTAGACTATGCCAAAGCACTCTTCGGCAGAATCAGTGCTCAGAAGATTCCAGACTACACAAATCTCAGCAACCAGGCTAAACCTCAACCTCCCACCCTGCCCTCATGTCACCCCTCACTTAAAAAAGATCCACTGGTTCCCAATGCACAAACAAATACTCTTCAAACCAGTGCTTAATTTGAGCTGGTGCTCTCCGGTGCTCAGCACCGGCACTTAATTGGTTTCCGGTGCTCGGCACCGGCACCTTATTGTCAACACCATACTTATACAGTGTACCACATGGTGGCGCTGCTCATCTAATTTAGAGATGAGCAGAACAACGGTTGTTTAGGAATACAATATACATTACAAATTGCTAATCCCTGACTCCCCAGCCATTCCTTTAGCTTTGGGGACCTGGAATAATCTGAACTGTCGCATTTACATGCGAGAAAGATGGTTAGTAGTTGTTTTGGCAGCGATGACAAGGGTGATGGGTGGTGCAAGCTGCAGTGGCCTCCTGGTCAGACCCCTGGCACTTAATATTTTACAAATTAAGCACTGCTTCAAACTCCTAATGCACACAAACAAAGCCTTGAGCCCATGTACCTCAACAACCACATAATCTTCCACAAACCTACTAGACACCTCTGCTCAGCTGGACTCCTACTCACACGCACACTTCATGTACACATTTCCAGATCTGGCGGTTATGTCTTCTTCTACCTCACTCCTAAAGCCTAGAATGACCTGACCCTGCACATCACAGCTACCTCCTTACTGCCTGTATGCTGCAAGAGACTGAAGATCTGGCTCTTCACCTAGCCCCAGCCCTGTCTCGGCCCATACAGCTCCCGCTTCAGCACCAGGATACACTCTTACATGAATTGTGCACTGTACAAATACACATACCATAGCATAACATTGTTACTTATTCACTTAGGCTATTACAGCATTAGAGAAGCAGAAAGTAAGATCTTTTCCGCATATATGTTCTGACAACTCTGTAGCGCAAGGCTCCAATTCGGAAATACTGGTTTTCTATGTGTTTGGGTTTCGTTTTTTAATTCCGATTTCATCATGCTTGTTTCTCATTTAATGCACTTGTTGCTGTGAATTCCTGAAACAAACATTATTTATTTATGATTATGGGTACCTGCTTTTCCTGTGAAAATAAATGGTGATATACAGTGGCGGACAATAATTTTAAGAGGGAGGGGTAGACGGGACACACACGCACACATACACACTCACACCCATGCATTAACACACGTGCACACACACACACACTACCATTCACAACACTCACTACCAAATAATCATACATTCTCGCACGCATGCCCAGGAGGGTTGGAACTGCTGCCTTCTCTAGCCAATGAAGGGAGGCTGCTGTCCCTACTCACATAGTGGGATGGGGTCAGTGAGAGTCGCTGACCCCACCCCATTCTGTGACAAGGTGTCACTGATTGGCATTCAGCCCTGGGCACTTCAGGGCTTAAATCTGAAGTGCCCAGGTCCGAGGCCATCAGTGACGCTACCCCTCATCATGAGGGGGAGGGCCTCAAGGACCTTTGCTGAGTTGGGGAGGTCACGCCTACAGGATCTGTCACATCCTCAGTCCATCAAAGTTCAGCTCAGGCAGTCAAGAGAGTGCGCATTTAGCGCATGTCTAGCTCCAGGCCTCCTGACCTGAAAATAAAGAGTGTCTGTTAGGCTGACCTTTGTTAGCCTATCAGATACTCTTCATTTATTTATTTATATAAGTTTTACATAGCGCTAGCTAGACCCGAAGGTGTCAGAGCGCTTTACATGGTCGGAAGCGAATCCAGTGGAACAGGAACACAATAAACATATGAGGAGGGATACAGTAGATAACAGTACACAACACAGCACAATAACAAGCAAGCAAAAGCCAACTATGACATAACTTTCGGGCCTGCGCACAAGATAATAGACCAAGAACAGTAGTCTAAGAATTAAAGTATTTGTTGAGGAGGAGGAGTTTCAGGTCTCTTCTGAAACCAGGGAAGGAGGGGTTGCATCGCAGATTGCCAGGTAGAGAGTTCCATATGCTCAGAGCATTTCCAGAAAAAGAGCAAGACTTGGTATATGATTTTTTTAGATTGGGATGTAGGAGCAAAAGTGTCTTGGAGCTTCTCAACGATCTAGAAGTCCCTGCTTTCGTAAGCTTGTTTTCTAGGTAGTTTGGGGAATGTGAGTGGAGGGCTTTGTGGATAAAACATGCAGTCTTGTATGTACATCTTCCTTCGATAGGAAGCCAGTTGAGGTGCTTGAGAGCAGGAGTGATGTGTTCAAACCGTTTGAGATCAGTAATGAGCCTGGCTGCCATGTTTAGAACTGATCTCAGTGGTGCGAGGTGAGATTTTGGCATCCTTCTGAGAATGGCATTTCCATAGTCTAGTTTTGAGAGGACCAGAGATTGCACCACAATCTTGAAATCATCTGCGGGGATGAATGGTTTGAGCTTCTTGAGGTGTTTTAGAGTGTAAAGAGCTCCTTTGGCCGAGTTTTAATGTGTTCTTTCATTGACATGTTGTTGTCCAAGCAAAAGCCCAGGGATTTAGCGGAGTTGGATGGAGTGAGAGAGCAATTTAAGGCGTTTAGGTCTCATCCATTCGTGAATAGGAAGATGGTTGCATTTGGGGGTGAATAGGATTATTTCTGTTTTGTTGGGGGTTAGCTTAAGGTGATTAGAGTGAAACCATGAATGAATCTTGTTCAGTGTGACGTTTAGATGTCGAATGTCACTGAGTGATTTGATTTTGAAGTAAATTTGAGTGTCATCCGCATAGAGGTGATATTTGATCCCTGCTTGCTTCAAGATGACTGTAAGGGGTTCCATGAAGAGATTGAACAGGGAGGGGAGAGAATAGAGCCCTGTGGCACTCCCAGGGTGAGCCGTGTGGGTTTTGATAGACATGAGTTGATTTTGATTTGTTGCGCACAGTGTTGTAGGAAGGATGTGAACCATTTGAGGATGGTGCCATTGACACCAAACCGAAACTTCAGAGTAGGGCTATGTGATTAATGGTATCGAAAGCCGCCGATAGGTCAAGCAGTATAAGAAGGCAAGCATCTCCCTCATCTAAGGATCTGTGAATGTCATCCGATATATTGAGCATGTCAGTTTCAGTACTACAGCCTTTTCTGAAACCGGATTGGAAGGTGTCAAGGAGGGAGAATTTACATATATGATGATTCAGTTGCTGCAAGACACATTTTCTCAACGTTTTGGCTAGGAACGGGAGGTTGGAAATAGGTCTGAGGTTGATTGAGATCATTAGGGTCAGCCTTGGGATTTGTGGGGATGTGTGTGATTTGACTTAGTTGGAGAGAGATTGGTACACAGCCCATGGAGAGAGAAGAGTTGATGATTAGAGTCCAGAATGGGGCAATGATGTGGCTGAGATTTTTGACCATCGTGGATGGGAGGGGGTCCATGGTGTGGGCCGAAGGTTTTAAAGACCTGATTATATTGAGGACTTCCGATTCAGTCAAGGGTTTGAAATCAGCCCAGTTGGCGTTATTTTTCGACTTGGAGTGACTAAGGTAGCCTTTAGTATCTTTAGGGGTTGTTTGGTCAAAAATGGGATAAAGAGATGGAGCCGCTGAGGGCAGAGGTGTGTTTCTGCAGGTGGTGAGGGCGTAGGACAGAGTGGAGACTTGTAAGAAGGATTGCTCAATTTTGGTGACTTTGTCAGAAAAAAAGCTAGCAATTTCTTCACAGCGTTCATTAGTAGTGATTATAACTTGAGGGGGCGAAGGCGAGGTTTGGCGTTTGGCGATGTTAAAGAGCTCCTTGGGTCAATTCTGTGCAAGGTCCAATTGGTTGCGGAAGAAGGAGGCTTTTTCTCTAAAGATGTGTTTCTTGTATGAGAGCCTGGTTGTTCTAAGAAATGCTAGGTGTTTTGTCGAGGGGTTTTGTCTCCATGTCCTTTCCGCTTGTCTGAGGATTCTTCTTTCACAGTTTAAATCTGCATTAAACCACAATTTAGATTTAGTTGATCTCAGTTGTTTTAGTTTCGGCGGGGCCAATTGATCAAGGACCTCCAAGATCGCTGTGTTGTAGCGTGTAGTGAGGTCTTTAGCGGTGTTCGAGAGTCGGGGCCGTTGTAGTTGTTCACCAATCTAAGACTCAAGTTCAAGAAAGGTTTTTTTTTAAAATATCTCTGGATAACTGCTTCGGTTTTTTAATCACCTCAAGTAGGGGTTCAACTGGGGTATTGATTTTGAAAAGGATTTGATGGTGGTCAGACCAGTCGATAGGAGAGATCGAGCTGATGGCGATCAGGTCATTTTTAGTGATAATCGCATCTAGAGTGGAGCCTTTGGAGTGTGTTGGTTTATTGCAGAGTTGATTTAGATCGTGAATTTCAAGAAGATTCATAAGTAGTCAGACAGAGGTGTCATCTGGGTTGTTCCAATAGATTTTGAAATCGCCCAGGAACACATCTTTCATGTCAGTTAGGGAGAACCTGGTAATTAGGTCAGATAACTCTTCTGTGAAGAGGGCTCGATCACCCAGGGGTGGTAGATGGTGTGGAATTTGATAGAAAGGGAGTCTTTGCTTAGCCCCATGGTATTCGAAGGACGTGTAGTCTGCCATATTTAAAGTGTTGAGTCGTAATCCTAATTTGTGAATTATGGCTAGGCCTCCACGAGATCTTTTAGGTCTGTCTTGTCTAATGATGGTTTACCCGGGAGGGGTTAGCAGGTCAAGTATAGGGGAGGCGTGTTCATTAAGCAAAGACTCCGTGTGGAAAGCGATATCCATTTCTTATCTAAGAATAGATTCTGCTATATCCGTAGCGTGCTTGGCAGCTGATCTGCAGTTTAGGAGCATGCAAGAGAGAGGGCCGGGCTTCTTTTTAGAGGAAGGAAGTGTTTGGATGGTGGTGAATTGAGCTGGCGGTCTCAATCAATCAATCAATCAGGGGTTTGTTAAAGCACGACTACTCACCCGTAAGGGTCTCAATGCACTGGGGGGGGTGCAGTTTCCATTCCATCAAGGAGGGGGTCTGTCGAAGAGCCAGGTTTTGAGGTTTCTTGCGAAGATGGGGAGCGATGTTGTCTGTCTGAGGTGGAGCGGAAGGACGTTGCATGCTTTGGCCGCGAGGAAGGAGAAGGAGCAGCCTCCCGATCTGGTCTTTCTGGTGCGGGGGACCACGGCGTAGGAGAGCTGGGCTGATCGTAGGGTCCTTTGGGGTGCGTGGAATTTGAGTCGGCTGTTCAGGTATGCTGGTCCGGTGCGGTGGAGGGCCTTGTGTGCGTGGGTGAGCATCTTGAAGGTGATTCTTGCCTCGATGGGGAGCCAGTGGAGTGTGCGCAGGTGCAGGGAGATGTGGCAGTGTTTTGGCAGGTTGAGGACCAGTCTTGCGGCGGCGTTCTGGATGTTCTGTAGCTTTCGGGTGAGGTTTTTGTTTATTCCGGCATAGAGTGCGTTGCCGTAGTCGAGTCTGCTGGTGACCAGGGCGTGAGTGACGGTCTTTCGGTGTTCGAGGGGGATCCATTTGAAGGTCTTACGAAGGAGGCGGAGGGTGTGGAAGCAGGAAGATGAGACGGAGTTGATCTGGCGGTCCATTTTGAGCTCGGAGTCCAGGATGATTGCCAGGTTGCGTGCGTGATCTGGGTTCGCTTATGGTCATGGGGATTCTATTTGAGCTCATGATAACTGGGATTGTGGAGGGAGGTTTGGACAACCTAATTTGGGACTTAGTAATGTAAGATTCGCTGAGAGCAGCGGCTTCGAGATCTGATAGGGTGCGGAGGGCACAATGGGGTCTGTGGTGTAGACAACATAAGGGTGTGTAGGGCCAGGGGATGTGATTGGAGGCTATGGAAGGAGATCCTGAGCGTAGAGGTAACTTCTCACTTTCGGGTGTGAGAAAGCTGGAAAGCTTATCCTGTCTAGAGAAGTCACGTCTAAGGAGCGTTACATCATTTGTCAGGGAGTCCAGTTTTTGTTCCACCCTAGACAAGATCTGTGTGAGAGAGGGATTGCCGCTTTCTGAATTGTGAGTGGGAGTATGTGATTCCAGTCCAAGGAATAGCGGAATAGGGGATGTTTTTAAAGGGGAGGGCTCCTTATCATTGGGACTAAGGGGCTCATTAGGATGGCAGTCGTAGACACAGCCGCGGTGCTGGCGGAAAACGTCATTTTCCGCACTCCAGCGGCGGTCCTCGCGTCCGCCATATTACAATGGGCAAACATAGCCCATTTCCCGTCCGCTGCGGAGTTTCGGGATCTGCCAGGAATTTCCTTCCGCAACGGTGGCGGAGGGAGCCAGTAGAGAAAGACCGCCGAGCGAAATGAAGTCCCGACCGCCGGACAAATCACGATGCCTCAAACAACCCATCAGAACGCAGCGGAGAAACCAGCCACCTGTAGACGGCGGAAGCACTACTGCGGAGATCGAAACTCGAATCCTGGTCACCTCCACGCGTTCCTGACCGCTATGGATCCAGCTCTTCAAGCCCCTCCGCTGCTGTACCTCATCCACTACCAGCAAATAAGACGTCGCCGCGGTCAACACCGCAGGTACATAAAACAAATCTCCACACACAACCACAACACACAACTCCTGTGCTGAAATACGGTTCCTGTCTACAGCAGACACTCTGGTGGAGACAGGAACATATCCCCCAGTGTACTCACACATGTCCTGCCTGCCAGAAATCCACACCTCCGCATCGGGGTCACCCATCAACCGCGAAATCACTGCAATTTCCCGGGCAAGTCACTGCAATGGTGAAGACGCGGGAAAACCTGCGCACAATGTAGTAGGTAGGGCTGGGGCCAGGCATGGGCAGTCTGGGCAGCTTCCCAGGGCTCCACCTTCACCCTACCCACATGGTGGGCTGCATCAGATGGCTACAGCCCACAGCACGCTTCCCACACCCATTCCTGCACATGCTGTGTGCCCCTCCTGTCCCCCCATGCACAATTAACAGCCAGGTGTGGCTCGACCCCGCACCTCACACATCAAAGGGCAAGGTAGATTGACTTGGAAGGTGGGGGTGAAGATGAACACCCTGCACAGAAGGTCAGGGGCTGGACAACCCTCCTCCTCACACCTGCCTTCCACTCATGTGAATCAAACTGAGTGTAATTAAGAAATGAAGACTCACACTGCATAATAACAACCACTGAACTGTTCACACTGCATGTCAAGTCCCTCAGAAAGATCCCACACTGACACTCTGCCACGTACACATACCATAGGTCAGCAGCAATGTAGCACAATAAATGGGCTAGGCCACAGTGGAGTGTACAGTGCTGGAAAACCATGGAGCAAGCCACATAGCATTTGGACATCACATGCAAGAGGAGGAACATATCACACTACCCTTAGGCCCTCAAATCAGACATGGGTGGCACAGTGATAGCAATGAAACCAAAGTGACAACTGTGCAATATCTCTGGGATACAGCAATGCAAGCTATGCATAGGCACAGGAATGATAGGAAGTGTCAGAAGCCATACAGTGACCAGCCACACATCTGTGTTATGTTATGTTATCTGAGTTTATAAAGCGCACAGCTGCCCCAGCAAAGAGGCGTCCCGGCGCTACCAGCGTCAGAAGGAACAGGGCCAGGAACACAACAAGTAGGCAAAGGGAATAAACAGAACCAAGAAGGACTAGACAGAAGGAAAGAGAAACGTTTTGATTGCTTTCCTGAAGTCCACCATGCGATCCAAGCTGCGAATCTGAGGGGGCAGGGAGTTCCACAGCTTAGCAGCTAAATAGCGGAAGGACCGACCTCCCACCCGAAGGCGCTTCACATGGGGGACAGTTACCAAATGCTGTCCCAGAGAACGCAGCTGGCGAGTGGGGACATACAAGGTTAGCAAATTAGTCAGGAGACTGGGCGAGGCGAGCTTCAAGACCTTAAAAGAGAGGCAGAGAGCCTTAAATTGGATCCTTTTGGCCACTGGAAGCCAATGTAACCTCCTGATGGCCCCACTGGAAGGACAGTTACGTGGGAGCCCCACCAAGGCTCTGGCGGCAGCGTTTTGAACGCGCTGCAATCGCAGTATCTCAGCCTGATTAGCTCCCAATAGGAGCGAATTAGCATAGTCCAATCTGGATAGAATAGCTGATTGAACAATCACTTGGCGAGTGGATGAATCGAAGAACTTCAACAAGGGCCTAAGTCCCCGGAGGAGGCCAAAACAGGTACCTGCAACTTTTTTGGTATGTTCTTGAAAACTAAGGGTATCGTCCATCCATACCCCCAAATTTTTACCACCAACTTAGGTGTGGGAGAACTACCAAGTAAGTTGGGCCACCATTGTTCACTCCAGAGGCGTCTGTCCCTCCCCATCAACAATAACTCTGTTTTAGTCGCATTCAATTGAAGACAGTTTAAAGTCATCCACTCTGCCACAGCGGTCAAGCCGCTCCGAAACCTAGAAGCATCTAGAGTGGAACCATCGGACAGGGCCACCACCAGCTGTGTATCATCTGCATACGAGACCATAGTGAGGCCCATGTTCCTAGCCACTCTAGCCAGAGGTTGAACATAAAGATTGAACAATATGGGGCTTAATGCAGAGCCCTCTGGTACCCCCTGCCCGATGGGATGAGCCTGAGAAAGAAACGGGGGGGCCGACACTCGAAAAGATCTCTCTTTCAGGAATGATCTAAACCATTCTAGTGCCAGGCCCACAACCCCGGCATCCTCCAGGCGCTGTAACAGAATTCCATGTGAAACCGTGTCAAATGCGGCACTCAGATCGAGTAAAATCAGTGCCGCTGTATGACCGGAATCAAGAAGGGTCCGCAGATGTTCTGTCACAGCCAGAAGAGCCGTCTCTGTACTGTGACCAGGGCGGAAACCATTTTGAGAAGGATCCAAGATGTTATTAGTAGTGAGATATTCCGTTAAAATATTATTAACATGGGCCTCAGCAATCTTGGCTACCCATGGAAGGAGCGATATAGGCCGAAAGTTTTCCAACTTTGCTGGGTCAAGTGAGGGTTTTTTAAGAATAGGGGACACCCTCGCCTGTTTCCATGGGGCGGGTACCACAGCTGTAGTGAAAGAAGTATTAACAACATGGCACAAAGGTGTCAGGAAAAGAGACAATGAATCCCTGAACTGGGCAGGTTTTAAAGGATCGGCCGGAGAGCCAGATTTGATTTTCCTGCTCAGTAAAGAAAACTCTTCCTGCGTTATACTGGGAATAGCTGCCAGAGAATGTAAAGGAGAGGACTCCTGCCGAGCGGCTGGAGGGAGAGACCCTTGCGGAAAGGACCGATAGATGGTATTAACTTTATCCACAAAAACGTCGCCAAGTCTTCACACTGTTGCTCAGAAGTAATCATAGAAACAGAGGAGTTACTCCTTACTCTGAGGTCCTTAAGAATTTTAAAAATACATTTGGCCGGATTAGAGCTAAGCTTTATTTCGTTAGCATAGAAGGCAGCTCGAACCGTACAAATGGTTCTATGATAGTTTTTTATAGCGGACAAATAGCATTTTTTTGCCACCGAGTCATAACCTTTCCTCCATGCACGCTCAAGTTTCTTGCAGGCTTTCCGAAGTGCAGTCAAAGTGTCATTGTACCATGGGCTAGGGTTCAGAGTGCGGCCTTTCAGCCATTTCGCTGGAATAAGGGAATCCAACACTTGGATAATCCAGTTACAAAAGGCTCTATAGCCCTCATCTGCATCATTGTGTGGAGCCGGTAAATTGGCAGCAAGAAGCGCATGAAAGTCCTCCAATCTCAATTTCCGCCAAGGGCGTTTAAAAACAGAGGGAAAAACAGTCTTATTAAGGGGCTCAGGGGCCGGGAAAGACATAGAAATCAAAGAGTGGTCAGACCAAGCGACAGGCTTAGGAGTCTCCACCATAGCAAGAGAAATATTGGAGAAAACAGGGTCCAACAGATGGCCAGCTGAGTGGGTGGGGCCAGGGACCAATTGAATTAGTTGGCATGCTGCCAAGTCCGCAAGCAAACTACTAACTGCGGTATCTTGCACCAGATCAAAATGCAGGTTAAGGTCACCGAAAATGCTAAAGTTAGCTGTATTCATTGCAAGCGTGGAAGTATATTCCAGCAGGGCCGATTTAAATTTTGCAATAGGCCCCGGAGGGCGATATACTAACAGCCCTGAGATGGTCAGATGGGCACTGAGAGTAATACTAAAACGCGCACATTCACAGCCCTCCATAGCTTCTTTAACAAATAGGCACGAGTAGCAAGATTTAAAAATAACCGCAATACCGCCCCCCCTGGACTCTCTGTTGATGGTAAAAATCGAATAGCCAGGAGGTAGCGCTAAGTTAGGTTCAGCTACCATATCTGTGTCAACTTACTTGACATGTGTATGCCACCAGCACAACACACATGGCTCATTTCCACACTCCCTGACTGTTAAACCCAAGTAGGACCTTCACACATACCCCTCATCTACCCATCTCACACCTGCAACACTCAACACCTGTGAGAAACACACATAAAGGTGCAAATAAGGTCCTGTGAGTTTCCAGACAACCAATCACACACCCTGGTGTGCATCAACAAATGTCAGCCGCACACTCAGGGATGCCTGAACCAATGCTGACCCAAAACCAATAACCAAACATTAATCTCACAAACAACATCCACAGAAGTCAAACAAGCCCAGCCATGTGCAGGCAAACTGTGGATAGGCATTGTGACCCTAGACAGAACAGGAATACACAACATTGTCACTCTGGACACATGCACAGACACCATACCCCAACACAAACAAGAATTGCATCTTCAAATGCCAATCATGAACACTAACTGGGATCAATGGGACAACACAGACATAGACACCACACCAGTCATCAAGTGAGCATGCTGTCACAGTGTACCACAAGCATGCACATGCACAATCCTGACAAGTGACAGGTCAAATATAGGAGGACATACCACTATTGTGCACTCAAAACAAGCTCATGAACAAGAATCCACATTGCTGCATGCGACATACACACAATAAATGCACACTACACATGCAACACACATCTGAATATATCACAATGCACAAACTACTCACACACAATGTCATGCAAATAGAACATCACACACACATTGCTCCTGTCAGCAGAAAGAGCCAACACAGGCCAAACACTGCACCCATCTACAACAAAAACACAACAGATGCACATACCAATCCATCACATAGCAATCTCAGCTGGACATCAGGGGGATACACACCAGGCAAGTACAAGGCAACATACACTGACAGCACTGCATGCACACTAAGCAGTGTGTGCACACCAACCAAACCAGTAGCACACATATCTGAGTGCCCCACCATGAACTCCCACAACACATATCATCACAGCACACAGATAACATCACACTCAGGAAGGGTAGCAGTACCTCAGCAAACATCCATACAGTTTAGCCATCACCCACAAATGCACAACTCAGGGAAACCCAGATGCAAACAACATGACCAGAGGAATGTGCTGCTCAAACATATGCACTGCGCATGATCAACCATGACTGCAAACAAGTAGAAGAAAATAACACATAACTAATTGTGAAACTGTCCTGAGTGGCACATTGGTCCTGTACAAAGATCATCCTCACACAGTATAGTGTCACACTATGAAGTGGTGGGGAGGCTCACACACTGGCAAGCCATGAGGTGGAAGACATGAGATAGAAGTGGTGTGTACTTCAGTAGTGGACAGGTGAGGAGTGTACAGTACACAAACACATAGAGGAGTTACTCACAATGTGTAGGCATCAGAAGCACATATAGGGGATGGCATAACTCCACATACCACATACCATACTGGAGCCAAAAATGGCTCAAGTGACAGCAATGCATGAGAAAACTCACAAATAATGTCAGTGTGGCTGAGCAGGTCTGCACAGTGAGCACAAACAGTAACAAGACACATGGCTGATCAACAAAACACAACACAGACTTGGCAGTCACACTCTGCATACTCACAACAGGCAGTGACAACAAGTAGGTGTCCCCCAGGAGTGCAAGCACACACCGACACATTGCACAGTGCTCAACCTACAATTCCTACATGTGCCCCCAATCTGAAGCACATGTCTGACAATGTAATCTAACAGGCACACATTACCTGGGTCATACATGTGTGTAGTTGGCATGTGCAGGGGCACATACACATCAACACTACTGACAATGACAGCCAATCACACTTTATGACTACTCAAGTGCACACATTCAAATGTACCCATGTGACTATGAAGACAGGCACACACAAGATGACTACACATCAACACTGCTGTGCACACATCAAGAAAGAGCCCACAGATATGACGGACCCTGGCCACCCCATAAGTAATCCTGTGGATAGCATCCACCTCTGTTCCGGTATTGCATCCTAACATGACGTGTACAATTTAGCAAACCTGAGCACAGAATGATTAGGAGAAGAGTAGAACATCACAAACAACCATCATTGCACCCTCAAGCCTCAGACTGAAGAAGAACAAAAGTGCCTGTTACCTCTGGAAATCTCTGAAAAAGAAAAACAAGTAATTGCCAATGTGAAAGTGGCATACAGAGCATGTGTCACATGAACCCATACATAAAACCTTTTATTTAGCAAGGGCACTGACAAAGCAGACAACAGGAGTAACAGTCTTTATTACATAATACCCAGATAGGCACCAAAAGTACAAAACAACAAGGCCATTGGCCAGTACAAATTAAAAGTATGCACATGTGTGCATGAGAAACTGCACAGGAAATGGGCATCAAAAGTACAAAACAGCAAGGCCATTGGCCAGTACAAATTTAAAGTATGCACATGTGTGCATGAGAAACTGCACAGGAAATGGGCAACACAAGTACAAAACAGCTAGGCCATTGGCCATTACAAATTAAAAGTATGCACATGTGTGCAAGAGAAACTGCACAGGTAATGGGCATCAAAAGTAACAAACAGCAAGGCCATTGGCCAGTCCATAGTTCCGGTCCACACATGTGTGCAAGAGAAACTGCACAGGGAATGGGCATCAAAAGTAACAAACAGCAAGGCCATTGGCCAGTCCATAGTTCCGGTCCGCACATGTGTGCATGAGAAAATGCACAGGGAATGGGCATCAAAAGTAACAAACAGCAAGGCCATTGGCCAGTCCATAGTTCCGGTCCGCACATGTGTGCATGAGAAAATGCACAGGGAATGGGCATCAAAAGTAAGAAAACAGCAAGGCCATTGGCCAGTCCATAGTTCTGGTCCGCACATGTGTGCATGAGAAACTGCACAGGGAATGGGTGACACTGTCCACTGCCATGGGAATCACCACAGCTCAGGGGCTACAAATGGGCAGTCCAGGCACCGCTGTGTGATAAATGGTGTGGGGAAGGGCACTTGGCTTCAACTTTGGCTTGAAGTTGAACTGGGAGGTGGCTGATTGTCGGGGCCAGTTAGAGGACTGGACCTGGGAGATAGAGAACCGACTGAGGTAGAGGCATCAGTGGCTGTGGGAGCCTGAGGGCTGCTTGGACTGGGTGGAGTGGTTGCAGGGGAGGTGGAGACATGCTTCCGGGAGACACAGTGTGTGAGGGTGAATGTTGAGGGCTGGGTCTCAACTTCTTGGGGATTCGATAGCCCACAAGTGTCTTGGCCAGAGTGAGAAGTGGGGTGGGCACAACAGCCTCACTCTCCACCAAAGGTGTATCAGGTGCAGGTGGCTCTCCCTGTGGGGATTTGCAGGATCTGGTTATACACTTGGGGTGGCCTTGCCTCTTCCCCTGCAACCCCTGTTGTCCAGGTGAACCCCCCACTTTGCTCTCCTGTCCCAGCTTCACAGGGGTGTGGGTGGGAGTTGACGTTGTGGGTGAATCTGCCTTAGAAATGTGTTTGTGCTTAGTCGTTGCAGGCACCAGGTTCACAGCAGACAGGGCAAGTGTTTGTTTGTCTTTGGGAGCAGGTGTGGGGATGGGAGTGCCCTTGGATGGGGCTGATTTTGACGAATGTGATGTTGATGCCTGCTTCTTGGCCTGATGCCCATGAGTGTCACGTGATGGGCTTTTGGTTTTGCGCTCCTGTGTGCCTGTTTTGTGTGTTGGGGATGGTGTCTGTGTTCTGATCCGCTTGGAGTGCTGCTGTTGTGTGCTGCGTGTGGAGGACTTGGTGCCTGAGGGCTCTGGCGTGTGGGCACTCTCGTCAGGTGGTGCCAATGGCAGGGTGGTTGCTGAAGGGACAGGAGCTGGACTTGGAGACTGTGACTGCTGAATGGCTGCCGTCACTGTGGAGGACAAAGACTGGACAGTTCGGTGTAGGCCACCCATGTCAAAATGAATCCCCTCCATGAAGGCAACTACCTGTGCCAACTTCTTGTCATGATCCTGGAAGACATTCAGGAGAGTAGTCTGACCCACACACAGCTGGCGCAAAAGGTCCACCACCTCCTCACTGAGGGCAGCAAGGGAGACAGGGGCAGGGGCAGCGGTGCCTGGGGTGAAGGAGACTCTACCCTTCCTAGGGCTGCGGGCACGGACATCACTTGTGGGAGCAACCGGGAGGGTGGGCACTGGACGATGTGTGGTGGAAGAAGAGGCAGATTTGGAACTACCTGTGCCCGCCAATATCGAGGAGTCACCGCTGGAGTCTGAAGATGTGGAAGTTGGTGTTTCCGGGTGGGAATCATCCAGGGCACTCCTGTACCCCTCCGATGCGCTGGTCACATCAGTGAGCTCATGTGTAGCAGTTGTGCCAGAAGCTTCCCCACTGGTGTCGGTCCCCCGTCCTTCCATGCCCTTGGTAGATGCTGCAAGAGACAGAGACATAGGTTCAGTATAGTGCCATTCTCACAAACATCATATGCAAGCAAAGCACAAAACGTGAAAATGATACTCCCATGTTGGCCTCCTCCATGTACAGTCAGCATGTGCAACATTTATGCAATCATCAGAAGATGCATGGAAACATGCATAGTTGATTGTAATGCCCCATGTGGCATTGACACAGCCAAATAGCTGGCCCGTGCCTCCTTGTACCCTAACATACTATTCTCTGTAAGCATACCTACGTGCCTGTAGGTGAGATAGGTATACATCTAAACAGGTTGTCTCTGTCACATATGGAGTCACTTTAAGGGAACACCACAGATACAAACTCCCAAATGTCCTTTTGCAATGGCCACAAGCTCCTGATATCCACCATGTTGTGCTTTGAAGCACAACTACAGTTGCACATTGGTGTCAGCTGTGTAGTTGTCACAAATCTTATGTTGTGCACAGCACACATCTATAAATGCACACCAACATGATGCTCACTGCTGTCCACTGCCAGGTGATGTCTATGACACTCATACTGCAGCATATGTCACAAGGCCACATCTCATCTGTCAATGACAAGGGTCATGGTTTTAAACACATGAGAAACCACATGTCGTACAAATGCATAACAGCTGCACTTAACACAGAGGCCACTTAGAAGCCATTGCATCACACTAGAGACATCACAGAGCTTCCCACTGGCTCACGTTTGGGATTCATGCAGTCACTCACACCCAAAGTCACACTTAGCAGAATACTAACCCCCAACTTGCTACTGATGGGCCCTCCAGCGTTCTTCCAGCTCTGGCTGTGTCACTGCCAAGATGCGGGCCATTAGTGGTGTCATGCTCCTGCGCGCCAACCTGCCACTCCGAGGGAGCACCCCCAGCGTCATCTCTGCCACGTTTTTGCTCAGCCGACAGATGTCAACCCACCTCTTGTGACAGTGTGTGTGCCGTCGGTTGGAGACACCCAGAGCCCGCACCTTGCGTGCAATGGTCCTCCATATCGCCTTACGCTGGTGGACCTTAAGCTGCAGGCATGGGAGACAAGAAGAGGAAGTTTCAGGGACACTGTTTTATGTACCACTTCGTGTCAGTACACGAGCATGAAAATACATAGCACACTAATACATAAATGTTGAGCAGAGGCCATACAGCATGACACGTAGTCCACTTGCATCGGATAATCCCATAGAAATATATACATGTATGATGATGGACATAGTACATGGCCATCTCATACACATGCAGAGTTCCAGCACAGCAACCAATGTGAAAATGACCCTCATCTGTGATGCAGTATGTGAGTGAGCATGACATACAATACATTGGGAATGATGTGTCGGGGCTGACTCACTGTGTCATAACACCACACACCTCTCAATGTCCTTGACCAGTGAATGGTTACATGTGTCATGGTGGTCACATTTAGGGCCATGATATGACATTCTCACACTCTTCTCACAAGGTAGAGGCCTGTCTTGTGCAATCCTCAGGCATAAGATAGCTCATTGAGAAATAGGGTGGTGGACAACACATATGTTTCACTCATTCCATTTAGTGATGGGTCCTTGTAACATTGGGCAGTTTCTGTGCAGGCCAGAGGGACTCACACTGAGGTTAAATGTGGGCCATCAGAGAAATCACATGCATGTACAAGATGAGAGGGGAAACAGTGCCTACACATGCGAGACTGAACACATAATGTAATCAATAGAATGATGACATCTCCAAATTACATTTATCTGATGTGTCATAGGTGAACTACCACCAAGAGTATTACACACAGGCAGTGTACTCTTGTGCATAATGCACACATCACCATAGTGGCAATTTGAGAACTGCACACACATCATTCAGTACCCTCTAGACAAAATACATTTGTAATGTCACAAATGAGCATGTGAAGCCTTAATGAACTATGACATCACATATCACAGGCAATGTTTGTTCAGACTTCGACTGACTCAAACCAGCAGTGCAATTGTATGGCTGCAAAATACACTGCATGTCACTCCCATCCTTCAATGCAGTCTTGGATCTGTGGAAATAAGGCTACACACCCCATTGACATGAAGTCAGCATGCTAGGCAGTGTATCACACATTTACATTAACCAGTCTCAGACCAACGTTTGTTGTTTTTTGCAGAAGAAGGGCTGTAGAAGTGTCCATGTTGCCATCCTCCCCACATACTCAAATGCAATTCTTAATAGGCCATGTATGGAGCAGGCTATATGAAAAATATGGATGCATGCACATTGACTTGCACTCACAGGCACATACTACTGCAGAGCAACATCATGTGAGCATTCTGAGCACTCTCAAACATTTATTCAGTAACACTTACCAGTACATCTGGCGCACCATACAGCCTCCCATACTGTGCAAGGACCTCGTCCACCAGGACCTCCAGTTCCTCTGTGGTGAAGGGATGGGCCCTGATGTTCTCGCCATCACTGGGTCCAGAATACAGGAACAGCAACAGTTGGTGGTGAAGAATTGCAGGCAGCAGTGTCTGAATGCAAGTGAAATGGGTGGCTCTCTCACAGAGATTTATAGGCCCCTGGGGTTGTTTCAGTGGTACTCAGCTGCTGCAATTGATCTGCCTGGTTAGCATTTTTCAATTGTATTCAATAACCGGGACCGCGGAAGCGGAGCACGCCTACCATGAGTTTCAAAATTGTATTTCACTACCGCGATCACGGTTCCCATTGGCTGCATTGTCATTGGCATAGGCGGTGTCACACCCCGGGGGCCAGGCGGTCGCTACCGCAATCCTGCATCTTCCAATTGTGGCCAATGCCCGAGCCCGCGGTAGCGGAGCACGCCTACCGCGGGTTTCAAATATGTATTTCACTACCACGATCGCGGTTCCCATAGGCTGCAATGCCATTGGCATTGGCGGTGTCACACCGCGGGGTCCAGGCGGTCGCTACAGCAATCCTGCATCTTTCAATTGCGGCCAATTACCGTGATCGCGGTGGCGGAGCACGCATACCGCACCTATGGACACAATATGCTCTAGCAATGGCCATAGCCAATTTTAATCATTGAACATTTTAATCATACATTCACAATGTATTACAGCATCTGTTTGCAAAACTTTAATGCTGGTGTGACATTCAGCTCACTGATGCCTACACATGCCATGTCAGTGCACATGATTACATGCATTGGCATGCACTTCCTCACATGTCACCTATGATATTTGTGTGCCAGTACACAGATTTGGTGTGTAATGGAGTCTCATATTTGTGAACATGTCAATGTGTGAGATGGCTAATCAACCTACAGTAATAATGGACTGACCACATAATGTGCCTATTTCACTGTGCACATTGCTGTACTGATTTTTGTAGTTGATCAGCTTACACACACTGTGCTCATTGTGTAGAAAAGTTGTGCTATGTGCAACTTAAGCAAGAAGGTGTGGCAGGTGTTTCAAACATGTGCTGTGTCACCTACACCCAGGGCTGGTGATACTAGATGAAGGAGTGTACCATTTACCATTCACATAGTCAGAATCTGTTTTGGAGGTAGTCAGTACGTACATACTGACCACATGTACGACTAAATGAGATCAAGGTGTCTCTGCATGTGACTTGAGCATTAAGCTGTTGTTACAGTCCAGTCATTGTTGGTGCTGCGTCAGTCAAGATGTAAGATATTTGACACATCTCATAGGGGAATTAAATTGACATGTGTCCCCTTTCATATTATGTAGGAGACGACCAAATGTGCATCGTCCATTCCCAGTGCTGGCGAACATGGAGGATGAGGACATCAAAGAAAATTCAGTCTGGATCGCCTTACCCTTCAAGACCTATGTGGTCAGTTGGAGCCCCTTCTGAGGCATCGCAGAACCTATCCGACTGCTTTGACACCAACAGTTAAGGTGATGGCGGCCCTGCATTTCTTTGCAACTGGTTAGTTCCAGTACACGGTGGCCATCGCTGGTGGGATGTCTCAAGCGATATTCAGCATGGTGCTACGTGATGTCCTGTCCGCAATGATGACATACAACGACCGCTACATCCATTTTCCAAGGAGACATGAATTGGCAGCTGTGAAGGGTGATTTTTATGTCCTTGGCCACATACCTAATGTTGTTGGCGCCATTGCCTGCACACATGTTGGCCTGGTTCCACCACAGGCACGTGAGCACATATACAGGAACAGGAAGCATTTCCATTACATTAATGTGCAAGTGGTATGCCAAGCGGATATAATTATCTCCCATGTCTGTGCCAGATTTCCCGGATCAGCCCATGACTCCTACATACTGCGTAACAGCATCATCCCACAACTGATGGCAAATCTGCATTCGGAGCGTGCGTGGCTTGTTGGTGAGTACGCTGAGTCAAGTAGTGTGCTGTATGTGTGACATGCTGTTCTCAGCTACTGTTTATATTAGTAAATTGCTCTCTGTATGTCACACCTATGTGACTCTGTGTATCCCAACCGGCCTTGGCTGCTCAGCCCACTGAGGAATCCAAGGACCCCGGGTGAAGGCCGCTAAAATGATGCACATGGGAGGACACGTTGTGTGGTGGAGCGTATTTTTGGGCTTCTGAAGTCTAGATTCCGGTGTCTGGACAAGAGCGGAGGTGCACTACTCTACTCTCCCCAAAAGGTGTGTCAGATCGTAGTTGCATGCTGCATGCTCCACAACCTGGCCTTGCGCAAGGAGATCCCCCTGCTCCTGGACGATGATGAGCAGCAGATACCCCCCCTGCAAACCCACACATGCCCAGTGACGACGATAGTGGAGAAGAGGAAGGTGTTGACCTGCGTCAACAGCTCATCGACAACTACTTCTCTTGAGTGTAAGTGACACTGTACAACAGTAACTTTGTCTGTTGGCTTTGATGGTAGTGGCAAGGCATAGATGATCTTTTTGACTGCTGGCTGTTGTTGGCTCTGGGCTAATGGCTGATGTGTGTGGCACAGGGTATTTTTATCCAGGTACCTCTTGTCTATGTTGATGTTGTTGCTCATTGCTATGTGTGCTGGTTTTTGTACGTTGATGACTAGTGGTGTGTTTTAGCTGTAATGGCATCACCTGACAAGTAAATGTCATTCTCTTGTGTCTTTCTAGGTCCCTTCACCCTCTCAACGCCTTGTCAGAATCAGAGCTTGTGGTACATTGGAATCTGAGTTGACATTGTACAGACTGTGATAAACATGGAGCTGACACAAAGACATAGGTGTGTAAAGAGTGTTTATTTACAATAAGTATTTGTGACAGAGAAGTGATTATTTACAAAATTGTGCCAAGTGAATTTATGAGTTGTCAGTGATGGTAAATGAGACAAATAGAGTAGTCACCACATTGATGTAGTCACACAGTCCAACAGACTCCTGCCATCAACATGGCAATGTGGGTAAGGAAAGTTCACAAAGTCAATGTCAAGGGGAACACAGGTGCCATCATGGCTGGCTCAGCAAATTGCGTTTGGATGGTGCATGGCCACGTGATCCTCCCCTGGTGTTTCTCGGATGACCCCTCGTGTGTTTGGCAGGGGGGCCCTCTGCTGCAGGCTCAGCGGTGTCTGAGGAGTCATTTTGTTGCAGCTCACCCCTCTCTGTGGCCGCAGCTGGGGTGGTGGGAGTATCAGCATGCGGGCCACTGGAGGGGGGTTTAGCTGTCATTTGGGCCGCATGTCTGTCCCTCAGAACACCCACAAGCTGGCCCATGAGGTCCACAAGTTGGCCCATATGTGTGTCCATGGACCTCAGCAGCAGGCAGAGCTCACGCACTTCTTCCACAACCTGGCCCATCTGTCCCTGGTTCTGTTCATATGCCCCAAGTACTCTTGCGACGGTGGCCAGGGCTTCGGTCTCAGTTTCCTCCTGTATTTGTCCCCCAGTTGCCCTCCCACCTGCCCTGCTGACACGGACCTGTGGCGTTGGCACTGGACGCACCCGCACACTCCCTCTGGCATCCTCTGATTGTGTTGTGGTGTTGGTAACCTCTGAGGCAGGGAGAGTTTTGCAGGCAGCAGTGGTGATGGTGGTGGTGGAGGCCGCACAGGTCGTTGTAGCAGGGGTCAGCGCTGTTGTTGATGCTGTGGTGGTGGTGGTGGGGACAATGAGGGCCTGAGACGTGGTGCGCCCTGGCAGTCCGGAGGGGCCAGGTTGTTGCTCCTCATCCGAGAAACGTAGGGAGTCTGCATCCGAGAATTCATGTTCCGGGGGAGAGATAGGCTCTGCAGGTTGGTGGGATTTTCTGCTGCAGTTGCTTGTGGATCTCCTGTTGAACAGAGGTTAAATGGTCATTGAAGTGCACTTCACAAGCTTGGTGTTAGACTTTTGGATGTTACATTTGATACACCAAACACTTTACATTGCAATCACTTGGCAACAGCAGGATACTGAGCATCATGACATGATGTTGAGGTACATACATTACTTGTCCATGGTGTGACATATAAATTGAAACCATGTGCCACGTACAGATTGTGTGATTACAAGGACATGTCATCATCTAACAACTTGCAGCACATCAACTTTATGTAATGCGTCTTTTTTGTTTGCTCTTCATGTAATCAATTTCAGCTAAGCAAGAACTAGCCATTGGAATGTTGTACATACCTTTTTCATATAATGTACTTTACTTTGTATGTCAGATTGACCATGCATGTTTCGTGTTCATATGGGCCTTCATGCTCTGACACCATGGCACTTACACATTGCATTCTGTGCTGTGCATGATTGTGCCATGAATTACTTTCACATGTGACTTGGTGAGTCAAAGTTTAATTCCTGTGACAGTTACGTGTGCTTAGCTGTCTGCACACTGGATGTGGTTTTTGGATCTATGCCAAGTTGGCTGACATGTGAGTGCTGGTGTGGTCATCTGGCTCCATGTTTTTTTAGAAGGATGGCAGGGTGCATGCACTGACTACCTACCTGTTCGGTGACACAGTGGAGGGAAATGGCTGACACATGATTCTGGGTGTGGGGAGTGCTCCATCCTGCTCAGCTGTGGGACAAGGGGGCCCGGTGGGAGTTGTAGTGCTGGCTTCCCACCCACATACACCCCTCCCTGTTAAGATGGCTACCTACCTGTTCAGTGAAGGTGAGCAATGCAATGGCTGGCACATGGTATGAGTGGGAGGAGTGTACCATCCTGCTTAGCTGTGGGACAAGGGGGCCTGTGGTGAGTTGTAGAGCTGGATTCCCAACCACAAACAACCCTCCCTGTTTGGAAGGCTACCTACCTGTTAGGTGAAGGTGAGCAATGCAATAGCTGCCACATGGTTGTGAGTGGGAGGAGTGTACCATCCTGCTCAGCTGTGGGACAAGGGGGCCTGGTGGGAGTTGTAGTGCTGGCTGCCTGTACACATGCCCCATGGATATATTGCTAGCTACCTTTGGGGTGATTCAGAGGAAAGAAATGTTAGATGTGTGAGACATGTGTTGGGAAGAGTGTGTTGTACTTAAGTGCATTTGTGTTTAGGAAGTGTAGCTTTCTAGTTGTGCAAGACCGTACATAGCAGTGTAATGGGAGACATTTATTGGTACTTACCAGCCTCCACACCCCCGGGTATTCCTGTGAGACTCAGGATGCAGTATGGCAAGCACCTTCTCCTCCCATTCGTTGAATGTTAGTGGTGGAATGGGAGGGCCACCGCCAATCCTCTGAGCCAGCTCATGATTCTTGTTGGCAAGCTCTTTCATTCTGGTCTTGAGGTCATGCCACCTCCTCCTGATGTCCTTCAGGGTGCGCGGGGTGGTCCCTACTGCATTGACTTTGTTGACTATCCTTGCCCACATTTGATTTTTTCTGGCTACTGGTGTCTGTTGGACCATGCTTCCAAACAAATGTGGTTCTATTCTGATTATCTCATCTACCATGACTGACAACTCATTGTCAGTGAATTTTGGCATTTTTTTCTGTTCCATGGTGTGTGATGTGCAAATGGGTGAAAAGTGCAGGTGTGAAGGTGATGGTGGAGATGAGTGTGGTGTGTGTGTGGTTGTGATGGTGTGATGTGTGCTGATTTGCCTCTCCTTTGTGCTGTGGGGTTGGGCCCTTCAGTGCTGGAGTTGTGCAAAGGATTCCGGGCAGGGAAGGGGCTGGTTTTATACTCAGCTATGTGGGTGGGTCAAAATGGAGTATTCATGTCAGGTGTGTTGTCTGGGTTGACCTGGGATTTGTATTGTTTACTTGCCATGGGGATGTGTCATTGGGGTGTGTTAGGTGTTCTTTGAGGCTGAGCCAGATATACAGCCACATTTGGTAGCCTTGTTGTGTGGTTGCTTTCGACCACCATTACTGTTCCGGTGCGACCGCCGCGGTCGGAATGCAACAGCCCTTCCGCTGGCTCTCCCATTCAGCATTAGTTGCGATCGCGGGGGTCGGAAACAACTGATCGTTTCGCTGGCACCGCCATCGTATCGTAATTTCACTTGCGGTCATTCCGCTGGTCGATCAGCGGTTTTGGGTCTTTCCGCAGCAAATCCGACCGCCGCGGACGTATTTTCAGCGATTCCGGACGTTCCCGGAGGAGTTTTGTGGAATCCGTCCGCGGCTGTCGGATTTCTCTGGCAGTGCATCCTAATCTGACCGCCGGTTTTGCTGCAGTACATGTGTACAGTTATTTTCCGCTACCACGGCGGTCGGAATGCTTTTCCGACCGCCATCGTAATCGACCCCTAAAAGTTTGTGGATTGTCCGAGGGGGTTGAATGGGGCCAATAACGATAGGGAAGGGTGTGTCTGCAGAGGGTTTTGGTGAAGCCGGATTAGCGATGGGGCTCGAGTAGCTAGGATTGTGGTGACCTCCGTTGCAATTAGGGACCAAGGGGCAGCAGATTATGGTGGGCACAGGAGAGGTCTTACCGGTGATCGATTGAGTGCTGTGTGTTACGGAGGGGGAGGTAAGGTTGCAAGTGAGAGCAGGGGGTGACTCCAAGCAGGAAAGTGAGTTGGGGGAGAAGGCGGGTCGGTACTGTGGTGAGTGTCAGAGGTCGGGTAGATGTTGGTGTAAGGGAAAGATCGCTTTGAATAGTGAGAAGATTGAAAAATGACATAAAGTGTTGATCGAACAGGGGGAGGTGAGGGTCGGTCGCTTGTATAAGAATGTTTCCTGTCTTGAAAATGGAAATATCAATATCACCTCTAAAAGATGGAGAGGGGGACATCGTTAGTTCCATTCCAAAGGGTATCTTTGTAGACTTGGTGACCTGAAGGTGGAGAAGGAATATGTTTTTCAATTTAGCTGGGTGTTTAGAATAGAAGACAAAATTTGTTTTCTTGGTGCCATTTGTCAAATTATGGTAGGTATCTGCAAAAAGAGTCGCCGTGTGTTGTTTCATTAAATTGTGTTTGATATTCTTTTTCGCATTCTTGGAGATATTCGTAGGTTAGTTGGTAGTAGGGTAGAGTTAGGGCCATATCTAATCAAAGTCATGTCGAGACGTTTGTGGGGGAGCATTTTAAGCGACATTCTTGTGTCAGGTTAACCGTTAGTGGAGTGACGTGTGAGGGTGCATTAAACGCAGTAAAACGAAGAGTGGAGTGCAGTAAAAAGTGGAGTGATAAGGTTGTAGTAAATGGCTGTATTGGACGCTTGCCGAGCAAACAACTACTACTAGAGAACAAGGCAGACAGATTGAGGTGTAAGAGGTTTCCCTCCGAAGTCCATAGGAGCGATCATCAACAGCTAATCATGATGGGTAAAAGGTGAGGGGGCTTGTCCCCTCATCCCATATGGATGGGCCACGGATGCTGACATAGTTGAAACTTGCTCTTATGCTTTTAGAGGGTTAGAGGATTGAGATACCCATTACCTGCTCATGGAGTCCTCCTCGTTCTAGTCCTAAACAATGAGACACCTCACCTCTCCGACAGCCATTAACACGCTTTCCCTAAATACCTAAAATTTTAAATGCAGGAAGAAGGGGAACATCTGCTTTCAATGTTTCTTATCTGAAGGTCTTATATAGTCTACCGCCCCCTTTTCCAGTAGTTGTCCTTCTTTCTCTCTCAGACCAGTCGCGCTTTTCCTTCTTTTCAGTTTTTTCCCTGTAAGTGTGCTGTTTGCCATTTGTCACTATATATCGTTATTGCTTTCCCTTGTGTGAAGCAGGTACTCACTGCTGTGAGTTGGTAGTGCTGTTTTCTAGCCCCATTCTGTTTGCTTGCACTCTCCAAGGCCATGTGCTGAGCTGTGGTGGGGAGGAAATCGGAGTGCTGTGGAACAGGCCATGCAGGAGCCCAGGGACAAGTTTTTCCGGGCCCCCGCTGGTGTCTAATAAGATGTGCATCAGGAGAAGGCAATGCGAAACCACAGTCCTAAGTGCAATGTAATCGGAGCTGGAAGGCAAAAGGGGTTTGGTGGGCAGCCGACCGTAGGGAGGTCTGCCCCCTGGGCAGATTGTGAGGGTGGTGCAGTCCAGAGGACTGCCATTTTAGAATATGTTTTGGGCTGCATCGGCGCTGCTCAATACAGCCCAAGGGCTATTTAACAAAGTGGGTTTAGGCTTCCTGCCTCCATTTTAGGTTTGGTGACCTGGTGGCTAGTGGTAGGGAGAGGTTAGAAAATTTGGTATAGTGGTCCAGAGATTAGTGGACTTATATTAAGGTGTGCTAGAGTGCGATAATTAAAGAAAACCTTGTTTAGGCAGTGGATAGCAGGTCCTTACATAGCACGATGGAAGACGTCTGGGTGCGATGTGCCTCCTGAGGGAGGCCGGCCACATGGACCTCGTGGTGGTGGGGGCCACAGGGTCGGTGCTGCAGGTATCGGCGGGGGTATCCGCGGCGATAGCGGCATGCTCCCCACCGTGAAAATGGAGGCCAACAGCTGGCACCAGTGATGCAGGGGTAAGTGCGAGTGGCTGCTCGAATGTCAGGAGAGCGGCCCTTTGAGGCGTACAGTGAGTAGGTGCTGGGATGCTTACTGCGGCTCTGGCCCTGTGTGTGGGAGCGGAGGTTGCGGTTGCACCATTGGGCAAGGCGGGTGTGGCTGCTCGTGGCAGTATAGAAGGGAGCAGAGGGAGCACGGCCCCGACATGTGGTGTACGCGTATAAGGGGCCGCGTGAGGGATGCAGGGGTTGTCCAGAGCGGTATAAGCTATAGCGCTGACCCTCTCTGGGGCAAGGAGTGGAAAGGGCCATGCACGGCGGGCTGCATCATGTGAGCAGCTTGCCAGGGCAGATGAAAGCCTATATTTAGATTCTGCTGTGGGAAGGGGTGGCAGGAGTGAATATGGAGCAAGAGTGGTATCAGGGCTGCCTGGGGAGTTAGGAGAGGGAGAGAGTTGGGCCTGGAAGTTGTTCAGGAGCTGGGAACAGAGGTGTGTGGGGATCAGGAGGCTGGGGGCCTGGGGGGTAGGGTTGCGTTGCAGATGGGAGCAGGGTATGAAGAGGTAGAGGGGCAAGGGTGGGAGAGTGCACGGGGGAGAAGGACGAGGTGCCTAAAGCCCAGGAACTTGGCTGGGATCCCAGGGCAAGGGAGTGCCTGGATATATTCAGCTCCTGGGGGGGGTCTAAGGCGGGACAGGGTAGGCCAACTGAATGCTTACCTGGTGAAAGGAGGGTCCCTGCAGTAGGACACAAGGGACTCTGCGCCGGACAGGAGGATAAGGGGGTCAAATTGGTCCGGACAGGCAGGTAAGTGGGCCATCAACGCTAGTTCAGGGGCCCACTTCTGCATTTATCGCAGCTATGTTGGAGTAGCGCAGGGAGGAGGATGGCAGGAAAGAGGAAGCAGGGCAAATCATTGAGGTAGTTTAAGAGAGGGTAGGTAGGCAGGGAGATGTGGGGAGGGGTAGGAAGAGGCTGGTGGAGTGGCCAGGCATGAGGCACGGAACCAGCATATCACTCTGGCCATTTTTGTTACAGGGCGAAGAACGACACAGGAAGGCTGACTCGGCAGATCTGGGACTGGCTCATTTGCGCCGAGGTGAAGAGAGGGCTCAGTGGGGGATCCCGTCATGGCCAGCACATGCAGACCCAGAATGTCCTTGCTGGCCCCAGCATCTAGTGGGTCTGGAACGGTCTCCAGAGAGATATTAGTGCAAGGTCGGCAGTTAGCAGCGCCAGAATGGCACGGAAGGGTTCAGTCAGCCCCCCCAGATGCCCCACATAAGGTTAAGGGCATGGTGAGCAAAGGGGCTGCACCGTCAGTTGTAAGTGTGGGCCTGGGATGGCAGCAAATGGTGGAACCGCATGAATATGAGGTGTTAGATTATGATGAGGACAGCCTGGAAGAAGGCGAACTGAGGGAGGAAGACACTAGCATGGGGTCCGGGGGGGGAGCACTAATGTTGTTTTCAGTGTGTTGCAGGGGTTTGCAAAGAGGACTGTAAGGGCATCATTGCCTGTGGCAAGGCCAGTGAGAGTGCCGGAGGAATCGAGGCCCCTGGTGAGATGGACAGCATCTATACAGGCACCATCCTTGGAGCCAGGTAAGGCTAGGTGCATGATGGGGAAGCCTGCTATGGTTTCCATTGGTGTGGATGTGGGGGAGCTGCAGGGTGGAGGTACGCTTGCAGAAGGGGAAATATGTGGGGGTAGGCACCACTGAGTCAGAGGGCCTGGTGTAAGTAAAGAGGAGAGTAGTACAGTCATGGGGAAGGAGAAAGGGGAGAAGTTTAGAAAAGGGAATCAAAAGGAGGGCCCACTGAGCAAGGAGCTACAGATTAAAAGATTGCCCTATATGGGGGTGGCAAAGCCATTGGGGGCACATCTTATGCTCGCCACCAAAGAGGGCATATGAAAAGGGGAGCATGTGGAGATGCTCAAATTGTTGCATAGGTAGGTGAGGTCAAAAGAGGGTCTAAAGAGGAAGAGTACGAGCTGGCCAAGCAGCCAAAGTTTCCCCTTACTATTGAGAACTGGATGGTGACCTTCCTAATTTATGCAAGTGTGTATTGCAAAACGTTCCCAGAGCATGGTGTTGCCATGTTTAAATACATGGACGTCATACGGAAGGCACAAATAACAGGGGAAGGATATGCGTGAGCCCAGTATGATGAGGAATTCAGGGAACGCTTGGCATGGGACCCAGAGGCAAAATGGGGGGAATTGAACAATAACCTGTGGCAGCACACGATGGGCGCAGCAAAAGGGAGTAAGGCAATATTCACTGCCAGCGGATTGCCCATAGTTTATCGTCCCTTTTAGGGGCGCCCCACCTGGGGGTTGGGTAACACAGTTAAGGGCCAACAGGGGGCAGGGGGAACTTGCTGGATTTCAATAAAGGGCTTTGCATGCGCAAATACTGCAAGTTCTGCTACAGTGTTCCAAATGCAGGGGCTGGCACTCCCTGGTCAGCCATTTTAGGGCGGGGGTGGCTACCACAGCCAGGGAAGAAACCACTGGCTGAAGTCCGACAGCAATTGAGGGGGGCAACAGCAGCAGTTTGCAGGTGCCAGGGGAGGCAGGGGAGCACAGGGGGCTGGGCCAAAGGGCTTGTACTCCGGTTAAGTTGGACAGGTTGGAGTACTGACTGGTGTGCAATGAGCGGGGGTCTTGTTGAAAGGGTTTCGGGAGGGGTTTCGGTTGGGATACACAGGCCTCGGGTCAGGAGGTGGGCAGATAATCTGTGCTCAGCCAAAGAACACAAACAGGCAGTGTAGGACAAATTGGACAAGGAAGTGAGGGAAGGTAGGATGGTGTGCCCCTTTTTAGATTGGCCCATGGAGAATGTAATTGTGCCTCCAATTGGAGTAGTCCCCAAAAAGGAGGAGGGGCAGTTTTGATTAAACCAGCATTTGTCCTGGCCTGAAGGAGGGTCAGGGAATGATTTTATTGCAGAGGAAGTGCCGAATTGTCATACCCCTCGGTTGATGTGGCCATGTCACTGGTAGTGACGGCCGGCCAAAGGGCACTGACGATAAAGTGCGATGTGAAATCCGCTTTTCGGCTGCCCCCAATCCACCCAGAGGATTTCAAGTCTTGGGCATCCACTTTGAGGGACAGTGGTACGTGGACAAAGTCCTGCCTATGGGTTGCTCTATATCTTGTACGCTGTATGAATGCTTCAGCTCCTTTTTTCAGTGGCTATTCACCTGCTGCACAGGGCATCGGTTGGTCACACACTACCTAGATGACTTCTTTTTTTGTAGATCTACCTGGCTCCATGCTGCTATTGAAATTGACTCAATGAAAATGGAGGCGCGGCTACCAAGGGACAAAAAAGACAAGATGTTGGCTTTATTGGGTGACATGTTGCCTCGAGAGAAGGTGAAAGTCAAGGAAGTGCAGGTCCTGTTTGGGCATCTCAATTTTGCCTGTAGGGCAGTCAGGGTGGGAAGGACTTCCAGCAGGAGGTTGGACCAGGCTCTGACGGGTAAACACCTGCCCCATCATCACGTATGGCTATCAGCCGGGGTCAAAGAATACTTGCGGATGTGGGGTGTATCCATACAGACCTTCAATGGTATCCCGCTGGTATATCAAGGTGACATGGAGTGTGATGTGCACATTATTTCTGATGCGGCGGGTTTTGGACTCTATTGGCAAGGGAGGTGGTGTGCAGAGCAGTGACCTGAACAATGGCTCAATGGCGGCAGGAGTATAGCATTTTTGAAACTGTTTACCCTGGTGGTGGCGGTGATGCTTTGAGGGCAGGAGCTGCCCCAAAAGAGAGTGCTGTTTTGGGTCAATAATATGGCTGTGATGGAGCTAGTGAATCGACAGGCAGCCAGGGATGTGCAGGTCTTAAAACTGATGAGAGTATTTGTGCTGAGATGCTTGCGCTATGGCATTGCTTGCAGAGCATTACATGTGCCGGGCGTGGACAATAACATTGCGGATGCTTTGCCTTGTTCACAGTGGCGCGAGATTCCGAGGGTTGGCCAAGGACACCAACAGGACCACGACGCCCATGCCTCAGCATTTATGGTAAGTAGTCAACATTGGATGCTAAAACTGGTGGTAGGGCCCCTCTCGAAATCCACGCGGGTCACGTATGTTCTTGCCTGGAAGGAATTTTTGCACTCTGGGGCTCAGCGTCGGGACAAAATGTGGTTGTGGGTGCCGGATGTCATCCAGTATATTTTAGACATGATTGAGAGAGGTCATTTGAGGGTGACCATTGCTAGGAAATTGGCTTGGATTGCTTTCATGGCAAATTATTATGGGGCTATGCTTCATCTGAGGGTGAACTGGGGCGTAGGATCCTGGAAGATTGGTTGCAGGAATAGGGTCCGTCTGGGTGGGCACAGAAGCCAATATCATGGCATCTATTGTGCAAAGTTCTAGCAATGTTGCCTGAAGTGTGCAGGGACAAGGAGAAGCCTGCCTTTTTCCCACATTGATGTTGTGGATATTTTTTGGGGCATTTCTGCTGTCATAATTGCTGAGAGGGAAAAGATTGGGGGTATGCTGGGAGGATGTAGTCAGGCTGGAGGGTAGGCTCGAGATATGACTTAGTCGATCAAAAACCGATCAGCGGGGTCAGGGCAGATGGTCATATTACAGGCAGTGAAGGCGCCAGCCCCCTGCCCGGTTTGGTGGGCCTCGTAGTGGTCACATTGTTGTGGAACTGCAGTTGGGGTGGTTTTTTGTCATAGATTGGGTGAATGTGTTACAGCGTATCAGTTATTAGTGATCTTGCGGAAAGGTCTACGGCACTTGAGGGTATCAGCAGTGAATTATGGACACACTTTTTAGTATTGGCGCGGCATCGGAAGCAGGCTGCAGGGGCTGGGCGCATGACGAATCATGGGGCTGGCCCGTTGGTCTTCGCAGTGTTATAGCTGCTGTGTGGGCTTGGGGGAGGATATGCGTGCGGTGGAAGTTCCTATGTAATATTTACTGCTTGGTTGATTCTTTCAGGTTTGGTGGCCAACCCATCTGTAGAGGAGATGGCAATATGGGTGATGGGCCACTCGTTCATGAAATGGGCACAGTTTCAGGCGCACCAAAGTTATTTTGGCCACAATCTGGGTTTTAATGAACGCTTTTTTAAAAATCATATGGAAGGGAAAAGGGGACATTTTTATATGGTTCTTAGGCACATTATCGACATTGCTAAGTTAGCATGAGCTTCGCTGCCATGATGCTGCTTTTGCGCACGCTACTACATGACTTTGTTTTTGCAAGACTTTGTTTGTGCCTTTAACATGAGAACGGGTTGTCTTTCGCGTTCTCTGCCTTTCCTGAAGTTTAGTCTGAACACGATATGCAAGGTCGATAAACAATGCCCCTTGTTATTCTGTTCTGGTCAGTCCCTAGCACCTAGACATAACATGCTACACAGCTGCCGTACTGAAGACTCGTGCTTTGATATTATGTTGTTGCATGTTGTTTTAACACACTTGGAGAAAGCCGTTCCATGGAGAAGAGCTCTGCTGTTCCTATGATGTAAACCTTACATCCAGGCTTTAAGGTATGGGGTCTGCTGTCAAAGCCCAGAGATCGTCCTTTTTATAAAATAAACTTCTTCTAGTCAAGGGGAGGGTGGTCAGGCCTATAGGCCCTTATTTCCACAGTCTTTATAAAATGACTTCTCCCTTTGTATTCTATGGAATTGTAACGATGCTAACTGTGCTGAGTTTATGCATTTTGCTGCTAGTAGTGGCACGTATACTAACCCTGGGCAAAGCACTACGCTACGCTCGCGTAGTTTGCGAAGTTTGCGCTACTTCGCACAACGCGAATTGCACGTAGCACAGTGCAAACACGCGTAGCGTAGCGTAGTGCAGCGGTCATTTTTTGCTTGCTCGCGGTCCTCAACGTCAAGTTGGCGACCGCGAGCAAGCAAAATGACATCCCGGCGAGACTTTTTCTCGTTCGCGATCAGCAACATCAAGTTGCCGATCGCGAGCGTGGAAAATAAACCTCCCGGCGAGATTCTCAATGCGGGGAGGTCAGGTTTCTCATTGCGAGTGGTCGCGTATGCTCGCGACCGCTCGCGATGAGAAACTACCAGTCCGCGTTGAGAAAGCTGCAGCTCGAGTAAAAATCTACTCGAGCGGCAGTAAAAGACAGCTCGCACTGTGCAAGATGCCGTTTTCAATGATTGCACAGTGCGGACAAGCATCCGGCACTGTGCAATCATTGCGAACAGTGCACTACGCAGTTCGTGTAGTGCTACGCGTAGCTCGCGTAGTGCGAACTGCACTTTGCGTAGCTTCGCGTAGCGCTACTTCGCGAACTACGCCCAGGCTTATACTGTATTGTAGAGCATGATAGTTAAAATAAACATTTTGAACTATTTCAGTGACTCTGCTTATTCTCATTTTGGACAGGTATTAGTGAGTGAATGAAAGAGTACGTCTTGCTCCCGCGATTCCTGAGAGAGTCGGGAGTGTTGTGTTCTGGGTTGTCTAATCATTTGTGGCTCCGTGATCTTTGGAGGAGAACGAATGAGACACTATAGCTAGTCGGTTTGGGATTTTGGGTACTGATGTGGCAGGTTGGTACACCCCTATTCACTGAGGTCCTGTTTTCCTGCGCATAGTTCTGTGTATGTGCAGAATCCCTGCAACATGGCGCCGCCAACGTTTGGTCTGGTTCTTATCTGCGAGACGCTTGAGTAGTGCTTGTGCTTGTCCACAATACCCTCACTTCTGTTTCCGGAGACAGCTGTGACTGTGTAACCTCCTATATTGATGTTTTTATAGGTTTTTTCAAGCTTGAAGTTTTAAAAGGTTTTTTCTCTTTGTCTTAACCCATTATTGCGCTGCCGCGCTTTAAGTTGTTGTTCTTTAATTATCGTGATGGCAAATTGTGATTACGGCTCATAGCCGCACCGCGCTCAAAGCATATTTGGCTACATATGGAGTGCCTAATGCGGGTGTTGAGCTTATCTTTGTAGTGGAAGCGAATCCTGCTTACCACTTCGAGGTGTTTTATTCTTGGGTCACCTTTCCGGCGATGGATGGAGCAGATGATTTGTTTCACGAATACACTGCCACGGCCCTTCCTCACACTTCTCTGCCTTATAGGGCTCTTGAAGTTCCGCTTACAGCTTAGCAACACCAAATTTGGTTTAATGGCACCCTTCCTCACCCAGTAACACCGGTCCCCTTAGGCCCTTTAACGATAGATGGGGCCACTTGCCCCATTTTGGCTGGGTACACCCCACACCCACGTTATTTAACTGTTGCAGTTGGAGACCTTAGGGTCTTACACACGTCTATAATACGCGTACATAGGGCTGTTATACAGTACATCACGCGCAGCGTCCAGGTGGGACCACCTGGCGTTGCTGCGCAACCTGCAGGACCTGGTGGTGTGACCATCAGTCCCCTTATGGTTAATTCAGTAATGGACAAGCGTCCACAGAATAAGGATGAATTACCTTATTGGCTTGATGAGAAATTTGGACAACTTGAGGTTGTCTTTCCAAATACCTATCCTGTGGATAAACACAGGATTTTGACTACTAGTTTGCCTAACGACTTACTTCCTGAGTTGGCTGATTGTAACACCTGGGGCAAGGTGTTTGCAGCGGTATATTCGAAGTGTTTCGGCACTCCTTCCATGACCGTAGTCCCCTCAGTGATTAAGCGTGTTCAAGATGAACATGGAGCCAAAACGGCTGTGGAGCTAGGGATGAGATTGGTGGGGGTGTTCGGCGTGGTTGCTGATATGATCCTTGCCAATGTCAAGGGAGATGCAGTAAGCTTTCAAGTGGCAAACCGCTTGGAGGCTGTCCCTGATGCGGACAAGCCGCACAAATTACTAAAGATTATTGCACAGGTTAATAAGACCATACGCTGCAATAGTTTGGGAGTTAATCAATCAATCAGTGCATTTGTAGAGCACACTACTCACCCGTGAGGGTCTCAAGGCGCTAAAAGGGGGGGGGGAGTGCTGCTACTGCTGGAACAGCCAGGTCTTGAGAAGTCTTCTGAAGGTTAGCAGTTCCTGGGTCTGTCGCAGGTGCATGGGGAGGGTGTTCCATGTCTTGGCAGCGAGGTGGGAGAATGATCTGCCGCCGGTGGTCGTTTGGTGGATGCGTGGAATGGTGGCGAGGGCGAGGTCGGCGGAGCGAAGCTGGCAGTTCGGGGTGTAGAAGGTGAGTCGTTTGTTGAGGTATGCTGGTCCAGCGTTGTGGAGTGCTCTGTGAGCGTGGGTGAGGAGCTTGAAAGTGATCCTCTTGTTGACGGGAAGCCAGTGCAGGTCTCTCAGGTGGGCAGTGATGTGGCTGTGGCAGGGGATGTCGAGGATGAGGCGTGCCGAGGCGTTCTGTATGCGTTGAAGTCTATTCTGGAGTTTAATGGCACCCTTCCTCACCCAGTAACACCGGTCCCCTTAGGCCCTTTAACGATAGATGGGGCCACTTGCCCCATTTTGGCTGGGTACACCCCACACCCACGTTATTTAACTGTTGCAGTTGGAGACCTTAGGGTCTTACACACGTCTATAATACGTGTACATAGGGCTGTTATACAGTACATCACGCGCAGCGTCCAGGTGGGACCACCTGGCGTTGCTGCGCAACCTGCAGGACCTGGTGGTGTGACCATCAGTCCCTTTATGGTTAATTCAGTAATGGACAAGCGTCCACAGAATAAGGATGAATTACCTTATTGGCTTGATGAGAAATTTGGACAACTTGGGGCTGTCTTTCCAAATACCTATCTTGTGGATAAACACAGGATTTTGACTACTAGTTTGCCTAAAGACTTACTTCCTGAGTTGGCTGATTGTAACACCTGGGGCAAGGTGTTTGCAGCGGTATATTCGAAGTGTTTCGGCACTCCTTCCATGACCGTACTCCCCTCAGTGATTAAGCGTGTTCAAGATGAACATGGAGCCAAAGCGGCTGTGGAGCTAGGGATGAGATTGGTGGGGGTGTTCGGCGTGGTTGCTGATATGATCCTTGCCAATGTCAAAGGAGATGCAGTAAGCTTTCAAGTGGCAAACTGCTTGGAGGCTGTCCCTGATCTGGACAAGCCGCACAAATTACTAAAGATTATTGCACAGGTTTATAAGACCATAGGCTGCAATAGTTTGGGAGTTAATCAATCAATCAGTGCATTTGTAGAGCACACTACTCGCCCGTGAGGGTCTCAAGGCACTAAAAGGGGGAGGCAGTGCTGCTACTGCTGGAACAGCCAGGTCTTGAGAAGTCTTCTGAAGGTTAGCAGTTCCTGGGTCTGTCGCAGGTGGATGGGGAGGGTGTTCCATGTCTTGGCGGCGAGGTGGGAGAATGATCTGCCGCCCGTGGTCGTTTGGTGGATGCGTGGAATGGTGGCGAGGGCGAGGTCGGCAGAGCGAAGCTGGCGGTTCGGGGTGTAGAAGGTGAGTCGTTTGTTGAGGTATGCTGGTCCGGCATTGTGGAGTGCTTTGTGAGCGTGGGTGAGGAGCTTGAAAGTGATCCTCTTGTTGACGGGGAGCCAGTGCAGGTCTCTCAGGTGGGCAGTGATGTGGCTGTGGCGGGGGAGGTCGAGGATGAGGCGTGCGGAGGCTTTCTGTATGCATTGAAGTCTATTCTGGAGTTTGGCCTTGGTTCCAGCGTAGAGGGCGTTGCAGTAGTCCAGCCTGCTGCTGACAAGGGCCTGGGTGACCGTCCTTCTGGTTCCGGTGGGGATCCATCTGTAGATCTTGCGAAGCATGTGGAGGGTGTTGAAGCAGTAGGAGGAGATGGCGTTGACTTCCTGGGTCATTGAAAGTGATGAGTCCAGGATGAACCCCAGGTTGCGTGCGTGGTCGGTGGGTGTCGGTGCGGCAACCAGGAGTCGTCCCAGGTGGATGGGGTGGGGCCGAGGATGAGGACCTCCGTCTTGTCTGAGTTCAGTTTCAGGCGACTGTTCTTCATCCATTCGGCGACGGCCTTCATTCCTTCGTGGAGGTTGGTTTTGGCGGTGGTGGGGTCCTTGGTGAGGGAGAGGAGCAGCTGGGTGTCGTCAGCGTATGAGACGATGTTGAGGTTGTGTGATCGGATGATGTTGGCGAGCGGTGCCATGTAGACGTTAAAAAGGGTTGGGCTGAGGGATGATCCTTGGGGTAGGCCACAGGTGATCTTGGTGGCTTCGGATCAGAAAGGGGGGAGGCGGACTCTCTGGGTTCTGCCGGTGAGGAAGGAGGTGATCCAGTCCAGGGCTTTGTCGCAGATCCCCGCGTCGTGGAGGCGTGTGCGTAGGGTGTGGTGGCAGATGGTGTCGAAGGCGGCCGAGAGCTCCAGGAGGATGAGGGCCACAGTTTCGCCTTTGTCCAGCAGGGTCCTGATGTCGTCGGTGGCGGCGATGAGGGCGGTTTCAGTGCTGTGGTTGCTGCGGAATCTGGATTGGGACGGGTCCAGGGTGTTGTTCTCCTCGAGGAAGTGGGTCAGTTGCCTGTTGACGATCTTCTCGATGACTTTCGCCGGGACCGGGAGCAGGGAGATGGGCCGGAAGTTCTTGAGGTCCTTTGGGTTTGCCTTCTGTTTCTTGAGTAGGGTGTTGATCTCTGGGAAGGTGGCGGTTTCGAAGGAGCTGTTGAGGATCTTCCGGAGGTGGGGTGCGATGATGGAGCTTGCTTTGTTGAAGATGTGGTGGGGGCAGGGGTCGGATGGCAAGCCGGAGTGGATGGTGTTCATGATTTTGATGGTGTTGTCGTCGTTGACGTGGTTCCAGGAGAGCAGGAGGCCGGTGTGGCTGGGGGGCGGTGAGTTTGGAGTGTCGGCAGCTGTCGGGGGGTCTGGGTGTTGAAGCTGTCATGGATGTCTGCGATCTTGCGGTGGAAGAAGGTGGCTAGAGAGTCGCAGAGGTCTTGTGACGACGGGATGTCGTTGGACCATGAGCTGGGGTTGGCGAGTTCCTTCACGATGTTGAAGAGCTCTTTGCTGTTGTGTGCGTTGTTGTTGATGTGTTCCTTGAAGGAGGTCCTTTTAGCGGTCGAATGAGTTGGTGGTGCTTGCGGCTGGCGTTCTTGAGGGCAGCATGGTTGTCCGGTGTCTGTTCGTGGTGCCACTTCTTCTCAAGTCTTCGGCAGGTCTGCTTGGATGCCTGGAGGTCGGTGGTGAACCAGCTGGCCCTTCTGTCGGTGCGTCTGTTTGAGGGTTTCTTGATCACGGCAAGAGTGTTGGTGCAGTCGTCAAGCCATTGCCTGAGGTTGCGGGCAGCTGTGTCGGTTCCGGTGGGGTCGGTTGGTGGGTCTCGGGTGAGGGTGGTGATTAGCTGGTCTTTGGTGACCTTGTTCCAGCTGCGGTGGGGGATTCGTTGAGGGTGGTTGTGCACGGTGTGTTTCTTGAAGGAGAAGTGGATGCAGCGGTGGTCGGTCCAGTGGAGTTCGGTGGTGTGGCTGAAGGTGACGTGGTTGCTAGCAGAAAAAATGGGGTAGAGCGTGTGTCCGGCTGAGTGGGTGGGAGTCGTGACAAGCTGTTTGAGTCCGAGGTTGTCGAGCAGGGTGGTTGAGTTGCTGTCGTTGGCGTTCTCGAGGTGGAAGTTCAGGTCTCCGAGGAGGATGTAGTCTATGGAGGCCAGGGCGTGCGAGCTGACGATGTCTGTGATGGAGTCGCTGAACTGTGGCCGGAGTCCGGGGGGTCTGTAGACGAGGGTTCCTCTGAGGGTGGTGTTGGGATTGATGTGGATCTGGAAGTGCAGGTCTTCGGTGCTGGTCGAGATTCTGAGGGTATTCCTGTGGACGATGGCGATTCCTCCTCCCGGTCTGTTGGTGCGGTCCATGCGGGTGATCTTGTAGCCATCCGGGATGGCTATGGCAATGTCGGGCGCCGATGAGGGATTCATCCAGGTCTCCATCAGGAAGGCGACGTCTGGGGAGGCTGAGTCGAGTAGGTCCCAGAGTTCGACGGCGTGCTTGTGGACGGAGCGGGTGTTGAGTAGTATGCATCTGAGATGGTTGCGACCTGCCCTGGTGGGGGGGCAGGGCGAGCAAGTGTTCGGTGGTTGGTGATGCTGCAGCTCCGGCAGGAGAAGGGTCCGTGGGTGAGCTTCGGGGTGGCCTGGAAGCAGGTGGATGATCAGCCGGCGTTGAGTTCGTGGAGGAGGTTGGCGTCGTAGCGGCGTCGGGTGTTGTGGCGCTTGTGGGGGTCAGGGGGTCTGGTGCTGGGCGCGGTCCATGCACGGTCGGGCGCAGATGGGCTTGCCTTAGGCACGCCATTAAGAAGGGGAGGTGGGATGAGGAGCAGCTGGGAGGCGGGTGCGGGGAGCGAATGGGTGAGGGAGGGGTTTGGGGCCGCAGGGGACGCAGCGGCGGGAAAGGGTAGTGGCAAGATGCCAAAATCGAATCAAGGAGAGTCCCAGAGGGAGCAGTGAGAAGAATAGAGAGAATAAAGTGAAAGTAGGATACAGTGAGAGTAATAGGGTTAAAAAGCGAAAGAAGTGCAGCAGGTGAAAAAAAGTGAGAAAGTGGCAGACGGGCCGAAGGGGCAGATCAGAGGCAGAAGGCTGGCGCAAACTTGCGGCAGCAGTGGGGGAGGAAACACGGGCGCACTCAGGTGGGGCTGTGCGGCGAGGGGAGCGACCTGCCTGTAACCAGGGTCAAGGGTCGCTCTCTTCACCGCACAGCAGCTGCCATTAAGAAGGGGGGGTGGGAGGGAGGAGCAGCTGGGAGGCGGGTGCAGGGAGCGAATGGGCGAGCGAGGGGGCGGTGCCACAGGGGACGCAGCGGCAGGAAAGGGAAGTGGCAAGATGCCAAAATCGAATCAAGGAGAGTCCCAGAGGGAGCGGTGAGAAGAATAGAGAGAATACAGTGAAAGTAGGATACAGTGAGAGTAATAGGGTTAAAAAGTGAAAGAATTGCAGCAGGTGAAAAAAAGTGAGAATGCGGCAGACGGGCCGAAGGGGCAGATCAGAGGCAGAGGGCTGGCGCGATCTCACAGCAGCAGCGGGGGAGGAAACACGTGCGCACTCAGGTGGAGCTGTGCGGCAAGGGGAGTGCCAGCCTGTAACCAGGGTCAAGGGTAAGCCTTTTACTCAAACGCAAACACAACAAAAAGCCCAGACTGATAAAGATGGGCGTCCGTTCTTTCCTAAAAAGAACTGGAAAAATAAAAAACAGGGGCAAGAAGCAGAAGCAAGGTTCGCGTGCAGGTTCACCGACAGCTGAGTCTTCTGAGCGTACTTATGACTTGCGTGATTGCGCGAAAATTAAGTCTCCTGATAGATTTCAAGTCCCTGATCACCGTTCTCCTTGTTCTTCACAGGACACATCTGGCTCTCAAGTCGGAGGAGGGGAACGCCAGGATCGTGGCAAAAGTCAAGCTGCGCCACAGGGATGAGATCAGCCTCGACAGTTTGAAGTCAAAGGAAAATAAGAGGATCTACCTCGTTTTCGACCCCCGTTTCAGAAGAAAAAAGTTGCCGCTCCAACAGCGAGGTATGCCTCAGACGGTGAGAACGCGACTCCTGGATTGGACATGGGCAGTGACTCTGCTCGACAGCGCAGCAGAAGTTACCATAGTGGGGGAGGCTCTGCGTCCCTGTCTGGAGGCAACAGCAACTGATACATTCATTACAGTAGAGACTGCAGACACCCGGGTTGCCCCCCCGGATAGACTTTATGACGTTATTTTTCAAATTGAAGGTGATATACCGCGTCCGATCATGGTGGTGTTCTGGGAGAATTTAACCTCCTCGTATGACATTCTGTTAGCGGAGGCATATTGGCCTCCACCCTTTGTGTTGGCAGCTCCTAGGGGGGAAGATGTGATACTTCCGAGTTTTTCGCGTTACGTCCCTGAAGAGCATGCCCAGACTTTCGCTGCAGGGTGGGCAGCGGCCCTTGCCCCGGCGGTGTATCGTAATCAGGTGGGTTGGGATGTTGATTCACCGGCTCATGAAATACCTTTATGCTCTATGCCTCAGCCACAACCGCAATATCCAATCAGACGTGAAGCAAAAGCTTCCGTTTGGATATTCTAACACAGTTGGAGTATCAAGGTGTGATTGAACCATGTATATCACCAATGAATAATCCTCTCTTTACGGTATCAAAACCTGATGGTTCATATCGGGTTGTATTGGATTACCAAAATTTGAATAGTCATTGTCGCACATTTGCAGTGCAGAACACTCACAGCTCAGCACTGGTGAACAGTCTTGTTCGTAAGAAATACAAAACTACACTTGTTATTTCTAATGGTTTCTAGAGTCACAATCTCGCACCTGAGAGCCGTGATTTGACAGCATTCACTGCCGTCGGGAATCAGAAAAAAATTACACGATTGCCTATGGGGTATAAGAATAGCCCCGGGGCATTTGCAGCACGTGTCGTGTCATTTTTGCATGACATAGATCCAGATGCATTCTTGTACATTGATGACATATATCTGACAGACGATGAACTTATGCCGCATCTAGTCCGAGTCGACAATATTATTTTGTCCTTTGCCGACTATGGATACAAATTTAATTTTGCGGAGTCACATATCGCCCATTTGGCGGTACTCTTTTTTTGGCTATGAGCTCAATAATGAAGGAAAGGGCTTGGCCCCTCACTTCTTGGAGAAATGTGCACAATTGCAACCCCCTTCTACACTGAAGAAACTTCAGTCTTTGCTGGGATTTTTAAATTTCGGGAGGACATACATTCCTGATTATGCCCAGCGTATCAAACCGCTCTATGCATTGATACAACCGACTTTTTCTTCTGCCAGCTGGCTTCCGGAACATACTTCTATTCTCAATTCTTTGCAAACTGACTTGCTTGCAACTAACTACTTATTGACGCGTGACAACACAACAAACCTGGTAATACGTATAGTTTCTGGGACAGTGGGTTTCACTTACTTGACGTTCAATGAGGGAGACACTATTCCGATTGCATACAAATCACATTTATACACTGCTGCTGAAATGCGCTTTTCAACTGTCGAAAAAATCTTAACGGCAGTACAGATGGCGATTCTAAAAGAACGCTCACTGGCGCAAGGCAAACGCATTCTTATGGTCACGCCCTTCCCTGCTTTGGAAGCCGTGACTAAGGCGACTGTACCTAACTCGAAAGCACTACATCCCCGTTGGATACAATGGGCTACTTCTTTGACATCGGCTGATGTCACGTTTATCTTTGATCCTTCCTTACAGACACAGGAGTTTTTACAGTATGAACACGTTCATCGTCCACCCTTGTCTCTGTTTCCTTTACATGAGTACCAATGCATCATTTACACCGATGGCTCGGCTCAACCAGCCACGGGTTCCAAACATGCTTATTCAGCTGCTTGCGCAATTGTTGCTGGCTCAATTGTTAATGGAGAGTTTAAGTCTTCCGTTGTGCACACTCAGGCACTTGGAGACTGTACGGCGCAATTGGCGGAGCTGCGTGCTCTTATACTTGCTCTCGAGTTTACTGATCCAAATGTGAATACTCTTATTGTGTGCGATTCTTATTACTGTGTCCAGTCTTTTAATGACAACTTGTTCTTTTGGTCTTGGAATGATTATCAAGATTCCAAAGGCAGCCAAATTAAGCATAAAACGCTTTGGGTTTGAGTGGCAGATCTTAAACAACGTCTGCCCCTCATTAATTTTATACATACTCTTGGCCATCAGCGTGTGGGAGCACATGCTCTTGGTAATTCTTTGGCTGATGAAGCGGCCAAGTCTGCAGTAGCCACGTGTTCCATAGCAGCAGTTACAAGATCCATGACTAAAATAGATAATGAGATTTTGGCAGCGGTAGCTGCAACAAGGGAGGGAGCTGCTTATCCTCAGGGTTTCCCTTCAAAATACTCTTATCATACAACTCCCGAACAAGTTCCTTATGCTTTGATTCCTTCTGTTGGGGAGCGGATGATCCCCAACATGGACCGCAGACCTACATTGATCAAAGCCGCACATGAAGGCATAGCATCTGCGCATGCCGGTGTGTCGACAACAGTCTCTATTTTACAGCAACATTACTGGTGGCGTGGTTTATATAAACAGACCCGTAATTATGTCCTTTCTTGTGACATTTGTCAGCAAATTAAGCCGTCTATGGTCACCCGCCCCCCACAAACACAGCTGTGTATTTCTAATCAGCCTTTTGGCTGTATCTATCTTGATCACTGCGGTCCTCTTTCTTCTGATACTGCGTATAAATATATATTTGTTGCAGTTGATTCGTGCACTAGATTCCTTTTGGTTTGGCCACAACTCAGTGCTGACGCTCGAAATGTCATCAGGGATTTGCGTGTCTTTGTAGGAATGTCTGGGGCACGAAGCCTTGGCAGGTTCAGGGAACTGAAGCTTTACATCGTGCCTGCCTGATCCCAGCTCAAATTTTGTTTTTTAAATGATTCAGTGTACCAATCGACTTGTTTTGGCCTGGCAACTGTCAAAAATTTAAATACGCCATCCATTCCTTCTTTAGCGGAATATGATGATTGGCGCACACACACAAATTATACCATTGAGGCATTGCAAGCTTTGCTTAGAAATGAGTCTTTCAATGTCTCTGAAGTTGATTCTTCCGGGTGGTTGGTGTGGCAAACTAATACAAATGCATGTCAAATGCGTTTTTATAATGTATCGCCAGGTTTCATTCAGACTAGACCTGATCCTCGGTATACCGTTACACATTCGGTCACCACATATTCGGTCACCACATATTCGGTGGGTAAGTTATGCCAACAATGGTTGGAACATTCTACTCTGACATCGTGAAGCAACACCTTTCTCTGCTGTCGCATGACATTAATTTGGCTGATTTTCTCTTGGGATCCAGGGCTCCGAGAGCAAAAAGATTCATATATGCCGCTTACAATGAAATTTGGAAACTTTCACAGATGGAAGCTGCATTTCGTCTGCGCCAAATTGATCAGGCCAATTTAGAAAAAGTCCTTGCCGTAGTAGACAATAGCATAAACACACTATCCTCACACATTTATACGTTGGATAATATTGTTTCATCTGTTATTGATATTGTTCAAAGTGATGTATCTGTGTTGTGTCATGGTCAAAATCAGTTACGATCTGTTATGCAATTTGCTTGGACATTGCAAACTCTTAAAATGGGAAAAGTACCTTGGGATTATTTGAATGCCACTGCTTTGTTTTTGCCATTTAATCTGACTGATAAACAAAGATTTATGTCCATGAAAGATGCTGCATATACACTATTGCATATTGAACAATTAGAGCCCTTGCCATTTTCTGTAGCGGAAACAGACTCTGCTGTTTGGTTAATTCATGGGGTTATCTCTCTCCCTTTTTCGCTATTTCAATTTACATCATGCATGCAACATTTTCCGATTGGCCGTTTTGAACCACTTGGTAGTGCGTTTCTACATGAATTGTGGTTCCTGCCTTTCACTTACAGATGTCCGAGGGAGGGTAAGGAAGTTTTTCTAACAGGGAGGACTGCGATTCCACAGTGGGCCATTCCCTTGTTTGTAAACACGTAAGTTGCACGGCGCTTGTAACGTTTCCGCGCCTAATCTGGCCTGTTTTTTAAAAGGGACTCCAGTGCCATCAATACTTCCCGCTTTTTCAATGCTTACAAATAGCAGTTATCTTATTTTGAACAACCAAGACTGCTGTGGTTTACGGGCAGGAGTACCGTATGTAGTAACGGTTTCCCAGCGCATAACTTGTTGTAGCAATGTGCTTTTTCCGCCTCGCATGGGAGTCTAGATAGCTCAATTTGGCCTTCCATTCCAAGTTTGAAAACAGATTTCAACAAGTTGAGCAGGCTCAAAGCACTGTTATTCCAACAGGAGGTGGCCCTTACTTCCGCCCGCGAGGCCTTCCAGTTACAGGTGGCTAGGACTTCTAGTGAGATACAGCCCCTTCTGAACACCAACCTCCCACTGCATTTTGGAGAACTGATACACCAAATATTTAATGCGTCTGACACCACAGGCCTTGCGCATTTTTTTAGATGTGTGGGATCCGGCCTTGTGACTTCTTTTCAGACTATATTTGGAGTAATACCGGGTTTTATTAATTCTATTTTTTCCAGCGTCTTCAGAGGGTTCCCCTTAATTTTGACGTTAGGCGCTGGAATCCTGCTTCTCCTGCTCCTGTAGCGCAATGGCTGCTCATCTTGTGGTGCTGCCCAGTCCAGGCCAGTTGCAACTGTACCGTGATCGCATGCAACAGGTTTTCGGATGCTTGCCATTAGCCACACATGGCGCCAGTTATGGATTGACTTTTCGCTTTGCCTATTTCACTTGCGTGCAACCAGTCTTTTACTGTCAGCGATGCCTCTTCTATTGGGCACTGGATATATGCCTCTCCAATACGTCCCGTCCAGTCCCGGATTTTAACCAGTTGATGGGCACCTTAGAGGCCCATGACCAGGCTTGTTCTGGGGATGGCCGTATGGCGCGTGCGGCTGCACTTGGAGTTTTGGCTGAATGGGATGTCTGTGCGGCTGCGCAGACCGTACTGCAACGAAGTTTCATCGAATATCACGCAAGTTGCCTCCTCATGCTTTTAGAGGCGTCTGATTATGAGGAGCACGTTTGTTCCTTCGACTTACTTAATTGGATGGCATCCCTTTTTTCTACCAACGATAGGGATGATCTTTTGGAGGGAATTGCATTCCTTGGTTCACACACCTTGCTGGACTTCCCACCTCCTTCATAATAACTCTTTCATAATAACTTTGCTATCCCGGAGGCAGCTCTATTTCAGTAAGCAATAATGACACTATTGAATTTTTATTTTTTTTTGAAATTTTGATTTTGTTTCCAATTTTGGTTTTTTCGAAACGCTTTAAACTCTGCCTGACTGGTGAACTCTGTTTTGGTCCTTTGTCTATGTCCTATTACCTTACCAGGGGGAGGGTGTTACATGGTTCTTAGGCACATTATCGACATTGCTAAGTTAGCATAAGCTTCGCTGCCATGATGCTGCTTTTGCGCACGCTACTACTTGACTTTGCTTTTGCAAGACTTTGTTTGTGCCTTTCACATGAGAACGGGTTGTCTTTCGCATTCTCTGCCTTTCCTGAAGTTTAGTCTGAACACAATATGCAAGGTCGATAAACAATGCCCCTTGTTATTCTGTTCTGGTCAGTCCCTAGCACCTAGACATAACATGCTACACAGCTGCAGTACTGAAGACTAGTGCTTTGATATTACGTTGTTGCATGTTGTTTAACCTTACATCCAGGCTTTAAGGTATGGGGTCTGCTGTCAAAGCCCAGAGATCGTCCTTTTTATAAAATAAACTTCTTCTAGTCAAGGGGAGGGTGGTCAGGCCTATAGGCCCTTATTTCCACAGTCTTTATAAAATGACTTCTCCCTTTGTATTCTATGGAATTGTAACAATGCTAACTGTGCTGAGTTTATGCATTTTGCTGCTAGTAGTGGCACATATACTGTATTGTAGAGCACGATAGTTAAAATAAACATTTTGAACTATTTCAGTGACTCTGCTTATTCTCATTGTGGACAGGTATAAGTGAGTGAGCGAAAGAGTACATCTTGCTCCCGCGATTCCTGAGAGAGTCGGGAGTGTTGTGTTCTGGGTTGTCTAATCATTTGTAGCTCCGTGATCTTTGGAGGAGAACGAATGAGACACTATAGCTAGTCGGTTTGGGATTTTAGGTACTGCTGTGGTAGGTTGGTACACCCTTATTCACTAAGGTCCTGTTTTCCTGTGCATAGTTCTGTGTATGTGCAGAATCCCTGCAACAGAATGTGCTGGAGAGAACTGCTTCATTGTTTAAATGGCATGATGGTGGGTGGCAGGTGCCCAAACGTACTGGTTCTGCATTTAAGGGAGAACAATTTGATTAAGAAAAAGGGGTTGTTTTGATGCGCAGTATGAAGAGGGACTTAGTGATTATAAAAGAGAGCTGGTCAGGGTGTTTTGTCCTGTGGACAGAGTTTGTGCCTGGGAGGGCTTGGAGAGGAGCATTGAAGCCTGGGGCAATAGATAGAGCTCGGAGTAAAGTGAACATCGAGATGGCTCATTTTTGCAGGGGAAATGGTTTTGGCAGGATTTGCCATTCAGACATAAGGCTTGATATGGTTGAATTCTTTCGGGCGATGGGGGCCACTTGTCTAGGATGGGTCTGGATCTCTATTTGTTGGAGATTAGCGAGGCATTGGCCAGGATGTTATATGTACGGTGGTAGGTCATTGGTGGAACTGTAACCAGCTTAGTGGGGTGGGTGGGCAGAAAAAGTTTTTTTGCTACCCTCTTTTCTGGGTGGCGGGGGCATGCAAAGTTTGCCAGGAGTTGGCAGAGGTTTGGTTGGCATTGATAGTTAGTGAACCATTTGCCCTGAAAGGGTGGGCAGGTAGTTCAAGGTTCAGTTTAGGACTTTGTTTATTTACAGTTTCATACTTGCAGTCATAGGATGTAGGATTAATAGAAGTTGGAAATGTTGAAATGCAATACATTGTAATGTTTGTATTGTGTTAATTGCAGGGTGGTCATGTTGGGGGGATTGTAGGGGTGGGGTCAAATGGTGTTTAATGGATGTATAGCGAGGCTTTAGTTTTGTAAGGCAGTTGGCGGGTTATTTTGTTTTTCACTTTTTTCAATAAAGCGGCCTTTTTCACACAAAGTAAGTGGTCAGTGTCTTGGCTGCACCCCTCTCTCCCAATCAGCTCACTCATGCTGGATATAATGCAGCCCTGGGCATTTCCATTCACAGCCCAGTCGACGTCTGTGTGTCACGTCAATCTTACACAAATCAGACCCTGTTTGAGTTGTCATAGGGTAGACACGTAATTGTGCGTGCTGTGACACTGCGGCCCGGTCCTATAACTTCTCCAGGCCAGCCTTGATTGTGTGGCCCAGCTCCAGTAGTTCTGTCTACAGTTCTAGGATGGAAAGAGCAGTGGTGCAGACAGTTATTCAAACCTAAGTGCACTTCAATCGGCAAGGCAGCTTGCGCTGCACCAGAGATCCTAGGTTATTTTCAACTTTATAGAAAGCTGCGCTGCCAAGCACATAAAAGGTAAAATCTTTCGCTTTAAGCCAATCCCAGGGGACCACTAAACAATACAGTTGGAGTGACAGTTGAAAGGCCAGTTCTGTTCTCATTTATCGTATCCAGCGCACACCACACGTGTATTGTGAAAAGAAGGGAAGGCCGCTTTGTTTCTTGCTCGATAAGACAAAAAGTGAAAAAGAGCAGACATCTTCCCTATCACTTCAATGATGTGATGTAATTAGATTACTTGGTCTGATGTCTGGTCTCTTTCCTGTCTCTTGCTCTCCTTCTCACCCTTGGGTTCCCTTGGGTTCCTTGTCTCCCTGACTCTCTTTCATGCTTTTCTGATCCCAGTGTCTCCTCTCCCTTTTTGCTCTCTTTTTCTAGTGTACAGCTTTTCTTCCTTTGAACAATTTTTGCAATCACCATAGAGTGTTGTTTTCTCTCTCTCTCCCAGCCTTCCTGTCTTCAAAGCACTTCTGTAACTTTCAATCTTCTTTTACCTAGCCTTTCCCTCTTATGACTATGGCATTTTTCTTTCTTTCCTTTTTGCATATTCCATTTTCTGTATTGTATATTCTCTCTCCAATTTCTCACTTCCCATCCTCTCTTCTCTGTTTCACTTGTCTCTTCCGTTTCACCAAATTCCCACCCTCCATTTTTGGCCACTTATCTCATCTCCTTCACTTTTGGCCATCTCCATTATCAATATGTTATATTATGCCTCCTGTTCTATATATCACTCATGTGTCTTATGTTCAACCTCTATATCCACTGTGTGTCACCCTCCTGCGTTCCATCTTGTGTTATTGTATACTATTGTCTAGACTGTCCTCACTGTGGTTCTCCTTCTCTTATGAATGTCTTACTTTGTACTTTTTTCCTGCCTCGTCTCTGCCTTTTCCCTCTATCACTCGCTGACCACTCAAATATGTCTGTCCCATTGTACCTTCTCCACTATGCCCTAAATCATTGTCAAGTGACCTCGCCACTGTGGAGATTAAGACATGCTTGTCTAAACTACAAATTGGGCTGTTTCGCAGGGAACATTTACTGGAAAATGCACTGTTTGCACATTATTTTTTTTAAAAGATAAAGGGGGATATTCACAAGAACGTGCGATAAACATCGCCAAAATAGGTTGACGCAATTTTCCATATCGCCGTCTATCGCGGGAAAATAACTCCGTGTTAACGTGTCATTCTCAACACAGCGGTAACATGCGATAGTACCCCGATAAGCCGGCAAATGCCCGCGAAATCAGTACCGGTACGGCGATAAAAATCCAAACCCGAACGCGAAAAAAGTTGCGATGGGCCCAACCGCGATAAGACAAACAGCGAAAAGCAGCACCAGGCCTGCAATTCACACACGTCAGGCGGAAAAAACCACCACAAAACCAGAAAAAAAAACACAAACAAAAACCAAACTACAGCGAAGCACAATGGAGGCAGCCGGAGCAGGTACAGAGGACGACCAGAACCCCACAAGCCCCCCGGAGGACCATCCTGAGACCTCGGGGTCAGGGAAGGGCAAGAACAAGAAGAAGAGGAAGACGCGGTACAGTCCGCAGGAAAACAGGATCCTGATCATAGAGGTGATAGAACACCATCAACAACTGTTCGTCACCTCCACTGTGTCATTGGCAACAAAAAATGCAATATGGCAGTCCATCGTGGACAAGGTGAATGCAGTCGGAGTGCTGAGGAGGACAATGGACGAGGTCAAGAGGCGCTGGAATGATGTGAAGCGCAAGACCAAGCAGAAACTCACAGACAACCAGAAGGCAGCAATGCAGACTGGAGATGGGAGTCCAGCGCCACAGGAGGAGCTGGATGAGATGGAGGAAATGGTGTCCACAGTCATCAGTGGGGAGACGGTGGCAGGAGTTGGGGGACCGGACACTGCTCAACATGACCCGACACAACAGCAACAGGGTAAGTAACCACCAGAGACTGGGGGGACGGGGGGAGATGGCACACATGCACAATTAAGTAGAGCACATCTGCGGACAAACCATGGCCAAGAGTCACAACTCCAACCAAGAGCCCAATTTACCCAAGTCTGCAACATCACAGCACTGCATAAGCACAGAAGTGAAAGCCACACCGCCTGAAAGGGATAAGGGCCAGCCAAATCAGAGCTGAAGGGGCAAATCACCTACAATGCAGCACACACACATAAGATCCAGAGCACCGCAACATTTACAACAATGTTGAACAAACAGCAACACCAGCAAAACAGAACAGAGGACACAACTGCTGCCGCTTGTGTGTGGAAAATGGCCATTCGCCTGTGGCACAGCAGGAAACTGTGAGATGATAATGTACTATTACAACCCCACATCCCTGATGGTGCAGTAATGCATGTATGGCCATGACCCAGATAGGCAGTGAGACACACATTGTCATACAAATCAACACTCATCACAGTTGAATACAAGTGAAGGTGCGTAGACTATATTAGCACAAGCGTGTCAGTACGGCCAAGATAAGTGCCACAACATGCAGACCAATGCAGCAGTATGTCAGAACGTGGAACGTTGCCAAGCGCCGCTGTCCACTCCAGGGGAGTGCCGCACCATTCACAGGTGTGTGTTTACCTGCGTTGTTGTCCGCTCATGTATTCGGAGTCCAGGCGAATGCAGCCATGTCCACTGTCGTCGTGGGAGATGTGACCAGAACCCCAAGTTCCAACAAGGAACAGGACATGTGCAATGTGTTCCAAACTGTTGTGTCTGCAGGTACGTAGTTAAATGTCCATGAAAGCGAGTGCAGCTTCGTAGGTAATCATTTCCAACATGAGCTCGTTGTCGACTTCATCGAACAGGACGGCAAGGCTAACCAATAGCAGGTCCGGCCAGATGTCCTGCGTCCACCCCCTTTCACCAATTAGCACTACAGCCCAATAGGGGAGCGGCTCAATGTGGTCACTGCACACGAGGAGTTCTGCTCTCCCAGGTCCAGCTGCCAGCATGTATGCCAAGTATCCTGGCATCCCATAGATGGGTTTCACGGTGTCACTCATGGTCGTGGACCAACAGGGGGTGCACACACATGTCGAAATCCAGTTCGGCTACCGTCCTGTTGGATAGGCAGACATCCATGGACCACTCGAATATGCACGAGTGACAATGCAACACAGGCTGAACACAGGTGACGTTGGCAAGGCGGAAGCTTAGCCGGTAACTGATCCGCAGCACTACCAATGGCAGCTCCCCCAGTAAATGCAGCATACGTGCACGGTACAGTTCCACGTGACAGGGGTTGTGCATGTGTCCGGGATGTTCTGCCATTGCATTAGTGGCTCTGGTTGAAGCGGCACTGTTCTGACCTGCGCCAGTTCTGTGGATGAAAAGCCACAGCTCGGATCAATGAGCAGTGTTTGTGTGCAACGGTTGTAGGCCTGGGATGGTGTGGGAGTAAGTGTGAAGGCCATTCCATGCAAGATAACTTCGAGCAAGGACTTCTGGGTGTGGGGTGTGTATACGTTGGTCTGTCGTCGGGCTGTGGGTAGTGTGGGAGTGGTCATCAGCTGCTATGGTATCTGTCAGGGGGTGCCGGGCACATGCAATTCCGAGGTCGGAGGTGCAGATGTGCTTCTGCCTGATAGTTCAGACAATGGAGCTTTCATCCCTAATGTTAGTTTGTCATCTGCTTGCATTCAGGAAGTGTGTAGAGGCTTGTTGGGGGTGGGGTGGGATGTCTGCGACTTTGGGAATCATTTATGACATCCCTAGCATGTGGCAAATGAGTGGCCTCACTGTGTGTTACGTTGTCTCACAGCTGCTCCTCCCTCCCCCCGAGCCTTTTTACTTGTGTGCGCTGCGCCGTTGCATCACTTGCACTCCTACGGCAATCCTTTGTCATGCCTGTCTGCGCATGTCCACAATCCTGACAATGACACTGTGATGTTGGCCGTTGAGGGTGGGCGGCCACGTGAGTGTAGGCCTATGGTAAGGACAGGGCGGACACAGGTGTACAGTTCATGGCTGGCTGTACTCGCGCTGCGATTGAGGCTAGGCATTTGGCTCATGCTGCGGCTATACAGATACACACAACACTTGTCATGTATGAGCCAAGACTCCGAGCGGTCTTTCGCTCCTTCATGACTCCGTACGTGCGAGCCCGCCCTCCGGGTGCATGCTACATTGCAACATTGACGATTGTGGGCCAGGTGGCGCCCACTACAACAGAGACACACGCATTACGTACTTCCTTGTCCAGGCCAGAACTGAACCACGCCCAGTCCCCCGGGCAAAATCTTCGAACCCCTATGCTGGACTGGCGTATGCCGGCCCAGCCCTCTCTGCTTGCGCATACATGGGGGGACGACGAAGTTACATGTCCAAGGTATTCCCCACTGCCTGAGGTGACATGGTTGCGTCCGCTGTCCACAGCACAATGTAATGTGGTCGGGCCCGGGCCCATCATGCATACATAATGACCACACGGACACACTTGGTTAGATAGTAGAACTGGCTACGGGCACGTGCGCCCGGCCCCTTTTTATTACCAGGGTCACATGTCCAGTGACGCCTGTGCTGGATGGGTGTGGGGTGCGTGTGAGCCAGCCCTCAGGGAGTGGTTGGTGCTGGCAACAACTAGAACAGTGAACATCGGATCACACACAGTAGATTCAATAGTGAAGGGTCCATGACTTGCAGTTCACTGAGGTAGGGGCACCATAGCTGAGCGTGCTCATGTGAAGGATTGATCATGATTGTGTACCTTCGGGATATTCCTGCTGCAGCTGCAGTGGGGTGTGGTACACCTGCCTCATCTTCATCGTCCCAGGTCTTCTCTAAGGCCTGAGGTGACATTGTTGCGTCTGCAGTCCACAGCACACGACTCAATCATGAAGGGGCCATGAGTTGGGGTGTCACCTGATGCGCTCAGCGTGTGCGCAGCCAAAGATGATGGGGTGTCTTTGCAGGTCAGGATGTGACATGTGAGCCCTGCTGACCACAGTGTAGGCCGGAGGCAGCGGTCAGCATGGGCCCACGGCCATGTGGCATTGACTTGTGTTGCACAGGGTCAGTGGCACCTGGAGTGCTCAGCAGGTGAACAGCCAACGATGATGCGTCGCCCGGGCGGGCCACACTGGGAGCAATGTTTTTGTCTACTGAATTCTGCCTCATATTGCCACGAGGCGTCGACTTGTGTTGCACAGGGTTAGTGGCACCTGGAGCGCTCAGCAGGTGAACAGCCAACGATGATGCGTCGCCCAGGCGGGCCACACTGGGAGCAATGTTTTTGCCTACTGAATTCTGCCTCAAGATTGCCACGAGGCGTCGACTTGTGTTGCACAGTGTTAGTGGCACCTGGAGCGCTCAGCAGGTGCACAGCCAACAATGATGCGTCGTCCGGGCGGGCCGCACTGGGGGCAATGTCTGTTGACTAGTGGTTTCCTCCATTGACAGAAATGTGGCACGATTTGAATTGTGGAACCTGCTGACCGCAGTGTAGGACGAAGGCAGTATCCGGCACACACATGACTCCATGTTGCTGTGCCGCTGGCTGCGCTGGGGACCTGTGTCTTGGAGTCTGGAGGTCACGGCGGCGGACTCGTGGCAGGGTGAGGTGCGCCGCCCTGGCAGACGCGTTGCCCATGACGGAAGTGAACCACGCCCAGAGCCCAGGCCTTTTTATCCGCACTCCTACGCTGGAGTGGCGTACGCCGGCCCAACCCACTCCACTTACGCTTACAGGGGGGGACGGCACAGCTACATGTCCAAGGTCTTCCCCACTGCCTGAGGTAACATGTTTGCGTCCACTGTCCACAACACTAAAAATGCCAGCAGTGTATATGTCCACATGGACATGTCTGTGCTCTGCATACTGAGGGCTGTCCAGCACAACACCGCCACACTTGGCATTGTGTACATTCTTCTTCATGGGTGAGTTGCCTCTTTCACACATACTTGGTTCCCACCTCTCCCCACATTCTGCACTTGTGTGGCTGAGGGGCCATGCCGTTTTCGGAGGGTCCGCTGTCTTGTCCTCCGCTGCCTCGGTGGTAGTCTGGGGGGGTATTTGCAGGGGGGGGCTGGGAGTGGTGGCGGTGGGTGTTGTGGCCCTCTTGGGTCTCCGAGCTGCATGTTAATTGGCTCCATGGCATCTGTGGGTCTTCAGATGTGGCTCTGGGCTGGGCTCCCTTTCATCCTGCAGGCAGTCGTCCTGCTTAACACCAGCAAAAGGCAGGTGTTAAATCCCTGCAGCTAACGCGCCTTATCGCCTGTTCTTGGTTCGCATCGCAGATCTGACTGGTCGTTGAGAATTGCGCAAAGTGGTGTTTTCGTGTGTTTTTGCACGGGAACGCCTACTCTGCATATCATTAGCGTCAGTTGTCGCACTCATCCGTGGCGATGTTTTTGCGGTAGCTATCGCAGGGAAACTGGCGATGTTGGCAGTTTGCACCAGCTTGTGAATGGGGCGATAGATCTATCGCCACTTTTGCGACATTAAAGTGCCGATAAATCGGCGATAAGTCCTTGAGAATATGCCCCAAAGTTTCTCTAATAGCTTACGATGGGGGGGGGTTAAGATTGGCATGCTTGTTCACAACATCCGCTTTCTACTTGCAATGAGGAGTATGGATTTGCATTTCACTAATTTCCGAACTCACCAGCCGCCACTGGGCAAAGGGGTCTTTTCCTCAGCTCCAAATTATTGCGAGACGAATTTTGATTGCTGAAGAAATGGATAAAAACAGCAAAAGGGTGCATCTATAGTGCTGCAACGAGTAAGGCGGCAAAAATGAAAAGGCTGCTGCTAAACAGCACAATGTCCAGGCTGCTCCAGATGATGGCGCGGATGCTGTTTTGCACATTTTTCAGGTGAACCTCCAATCTTTCATCAAAGAAGCTGTGGATTCTGCATTGGCAGAGCCCCAAGCAGGATAGCACTCGAGAGGCAAATATATTCAGGCCTCTCAATTGGAATACATCATAAACATGCTGGGGTTTGAGGAAAAGCCCCAGAATGAAGAAGAACTTTATGCTAAGTATTATACCTAAGAAAATAATATTTTGCCACTCCATGATGTGATTAGAATGTTGATTCAAAAAGAATGGGAAGACGTTGATAAAACAGCCATAACAAGGTTTTTCAACAAAAGAAATATCCCTAACAATTTCGAAGACAGTTTCCCTCAAATTCCCAAAGTCAATATGATATTGGATTCTATGTCCTCCACATCTTCACTGACTTCTTAAGAATCCAGATTATCAGATGCAGCAGATAAGAATGTTGAAGTGTTTTGCAGACTATGTTATGCTGCGTCTAATTATGCCACTAGAGCAACTACTTATGCTGCTTATGCGACCCAAATTTTGTTGAAAGACACGCCCTTTCTGAATGTTTACAGTGAAGGAGGACCCTACTGCCCTGTTGGCCAATATGAAACTGTCCTCTTGGATACTCTTTTGATAGCCTTTGGGCTTCCACTTCAATAGCAGGATCATCAATCTCCGGAAGAAGAGTGATGTGGTTAAAGTCATGGAAATTGGAGTCTAGTCAATGAGCTTTGCCCTTTAAGTTAGCCTTTTTAGGTCAGAAATTATTTGGGCCCAAACTTGATGAGCTGGGTCAAAAAGCGCTGATGAAATGAAAATGTTGAGGCTGTTCAAAAATGTGCCATTTTTCCCCAAGAAGGCAGCATTTATTTATCAGGATAAGAGGCCCTTTCGAGGACCAGACCAAGCTTGCGGGGCTGTGTTCTACAATAAAATCCAACCCAACACCTCTGGAAATCAAGACTTCAGTTAACGAAAATGACTATTTTTAGTAGGGGAAAGACTGAAGCTGTTGCTTCAGCAATAGGCTTGCATGATAAACAATTCCTGGGTCCTCTCAGTTATCCACCATGGCTATTGGATCAAGTTTAATTAACTTCCTGGCACAGACTTCAGGTGTATTTGACCTGGCCCGTTTTGCAGGTTTATCCCCTGATTTCTTTGCCTTTTGCCTCCTGTTTTTCTGACCCTGTTTTTGTTGGCTTTAGGACTCTGTGTACTTTACTACTGCTAATTAGTGCTGAAGTGCATGCTCTCTCTGTAAATTGAGATTCTGATTGGTTATCCATGATTGCCATAATTGGTTTACTGGTAAGTCCCTAGCAAAGTGCACCCAGGGCTTGTAAATCAAATGCTGCTAGTGGGCCTGCAGCACTGGTTGTGCATCCCCCATGAGTAGCCCTGTAAACTTGTCTCAGGCCTTCCATTGCAGTGTCTGTGAGTGCAGTTTTAAACTGCCATGTCGACGTGGCAAGTGCACCACTTGCCAGGCCCTAACCTTCCCTTTTACTACATGTAAGGCACCCATAAGGTAGACCAAGGGAGCCCCATGGGCTGGGTATAGTGTATGTGAAAGATAGGACATGTACTTTTAGAAAGTGAGCGTGTTCTTGTTTAACCATCCTGTGCCTCTTCCTGCCTGTGGAATCAACATCTGGTTTAGACTGACAGGGGCCTGTTTGTACATTCACTCTAGACAGTCACACAAAGGGAGTTAAGATGTGTCCTGCATATGCTGACGGCTCATCACCAGGCTGATGGGCCTTCCTGAGTTAGAGTGGTAGGAGGAGCTGTCACCTGCACCTGAATAGGGCTATGCCTGTCCTCTCAGAATGCTGTCTCCACCCCCTGTAGTGTGTCTGGAGACAAGGCCAGGCAAGGCAGGAACTTGTAAGCTATAAATATTTCAAAGGCCAAAAGGGGTATAAGTATTGGACCTAAAACCACAGACTGTTAGAACACTTCAGAATCAAGAGGAACCTCTGCCAAGGAGAAGAGCTGAAGAGTTGTGAGGAGGCCCCTTTGCTTTGTGTTGATTTGATGGGTTGGCCTGTAGTTGCTGCTTCTGCTTTGGAGAGCAAAGGATTGGACTTTGCTGTGTATCCTGCTTGCAAAGTTTCTCCCAGGGCTTGTGTGTGCTTGCCTCCTGTTGGAAGTCTCAGGGTCATCAAAGACTCCGTTTGCAGCATCCCTGAACTCCTCTGCTAGGAGTTCTGACCTGCTAAATGGTCCCAATTCCAGTTCTGGGCACTGGAAGTGTTTGCTTGCCTGCAAACCTCAAGAAAAGGATTCCCTATGCTGTTTCTGACGGCATTGTCTGCACAGATGCCATGGTCACAGCTCGCTTGGTGAGCGCAGCACTGACCATGACAGTACCGCAGCCCCAACACCTGCCTATGTCGTCTCCGCATCAATTCCGACTTCGTCACTCAGGCCGCTACCTGCACCCAGGCTGAGGGCACCGCTCATTGAGCACATGAAGCACCACACCGACGCCGGCCGACGCCAATGCCTCCCTCATACCATCGTAGAGTTGATAACCGATGTGGGTGACTGTCCAACACCACCGCATCATAAGGAACCGACGCACCGCCAAACGCCATGTCACCTTCCCTGCACAGTAAAGAACCGACGCCTTACCTCCCCTGCAACAGTATGGAACTGAGCCCAATTTTGGCTCAGGACACTGGGGCCAATGACAGCATCAACAGCAGTCAATCATAGTCTAGCCCACTGGTCCCTGAATTCTGCAGACTATGAGCAATGGGTTCCAGTGACTCCCAGAATAGTACAAGTTCTGTCATGGTGGGTTGAGGAAAAGAATTTACAGAAGTGAGTTATGTTCCAATATCAACCTCCTTTTCTATTGACCACGGAAGAAAGATGGTTGGGTTGGGGTGCAGTCCTTGGTGATCAGAAACGAAAAGAGCAGTCAATCCTCTAGCTGTAGGGAATTATGTGCAAATTTGAAAGCCCTTAGAGTCTTTCAATCACAGTTGAAAGTAATGAATATGGTAATCAGAACCAAAAACCAAGTAGCCAGATGCTATTTCATTCATCAAGGGGTCATGAGGAGCGACTCTCTCAATCAGTTGACATCTCAAATTTTTATTTTGGTGAGAGCCACCTCCTAGCTCTGACAGCTGTTTACCTCAAGGGAGAGTTAAACTTTTGGGCAGAAAGCCTGAGCCAAAATTTACTATCCTCAGTGATGTATTACCTGTCGACCAGATAGTTCTCACAAGTGTGTCTCACGGGTGCGGAACCCCATGGTTGGACCTGTTCTCCTCCCCAAGCAATGCAATGTATCCAGACATTTGCTCATAGGAACTGTTTCCCCAGGCCTAATTCCATGTCGGTCCCATGGTTTTGTGGATTGACTTTACACATTTTCTCTGATTCCCCTTCTGCTGAGAGTTCATCAAAAGATCAGATTGAAAGAGGTCATGGTGATCTGAATATCTCCTTTTTGGTTGAAATACCTTTGCTTTACAATCCTTCTGGCTCTATCCAAAGGGACATTATTTAACCTTTCTATCAATCAACCTCTGTTACAGTTTTTTCTCCTCACTCTCTCCTAGTATCACTGTCTCAACCTGACGACTTGATTCTTGAATGATTAGGTCTGGAGGAATTGGGTGTTCTACTCAAGTAGCTCTGGAAATACAATCCTCGAGAAAAGAGTCTACCGTAGTCTCCAATAAGAAATATTGTTTTTTTCTCTAAATAGCATCACTTAAAATCTGAAACTCCTATTACAACAGGCCCCTTTCAGATTTTGGATTTCCTTTGAGGTGGGTTTCTGAAAGGGTTGGCTCCATCTCCGCCTAATTCTCAATGGACAGCAATTAAGGATTTTCTGCAGTTTTCAGGTGACCTCTCTGGTGGTTCTCTATTAGCCACAAGACTCATGAAAAGTTTTGGGTTAAATAAACCTATGCTCTGTGCTTCTTTGCAATCCTGGGATTTATCCATATTGCTTGAGGGTCTCCAAATACCCCATTTGAACCTCTGGATCAGGCAACTCCTATGCGGCTTTCAGCAAAGACTCAGGGGTATATTCACAAGAACGTGCGAAAACTACCGCAAGAGTAGCGTAACGCAACTTTCAATATCGCAGCCTATCGCAGGAAAATAACCCTGTGTCAACGTGGAATTCACAACAAGGCGGTAGCAAGCGATAGCCTGCCGAAACCGCGGACAATGTTCGTGATACAACCACCATGATGGAGATAAAAACACAAACCACAACACCAAAAAACACGCGATGGGCCAAAGCGCGATGAGGAAATCAGCGACAAGCAGCGCCAGGCCTGCAACACACACCTGGCAGGCATCAAAAATCACCATAAAAGTAGAAAAAACACCCACACACAAACTGACCAACACCCAAGCACCATGGAGGCAGCCGGAGCAGGCGCAGAGGACGAGCGCAACCCCACAAGCACCCCGGACGACCAGCCTGGGACCTCGGGACAGGGAAGGGCACGGACAAGAAGACGAGGAAGACCAAGTTCAGTCCGCAGGCGAACAGGATCATAGTCACGGAGGTGATGGAACACCATCAACAACTCTTCATCACCTCCAACGTGTCATTGGGCACCAAAACTGGAATATGGCGGGACATCGTCGACAAGGTGAATGCCGTCGGAGAGCACAAGCGGACAATGGACGAGGTCAAGAGGCGATGGAATGACATCAAGCGGAAGACCAAGGAGAAACTCGCTGCCAACCAGAAGGCAGCAACGCAGACTGGAGGTGGGGGCCCAGCGCCACAGCTGGAGCTGGATGACATGGAGGAGCTGGTGTCGACAGTCATCAGTGTGGAGACTGTGGCAGGAGTCGGGGGACCGGACACTGCTCGACAGGACACAACACAACCGCAACAGGGTGAGTGACCACCAGGTACTGGGGGGACGGGTGGAGATGGCCACAATGGCACACATGCACAAGCAAGCAGCGCACAGTGCACACCCACAATGAGCCTGGGTCCTCGCCCAGACCCACAGACTGTCACAATGTACAATGCCATGCTGTCTGAATGTCAACCTGTACCATGCGGCTACATACATGTGGACACATTGTAATACACCGTCTCCCTTTCACATCGCAGGGGTATCGTCAACACCTCCTGCAGAGCAGTCCCAGCCACTCTTCACTGATGACGAGGAGGACAACACCAGCATCGACACCCAAACCATCCAAGACATCATTGACCTCATCTGCCACTCACCTCCAGGATCAGGGCAGCCCAGCCACCTCGATGAGACCCCACCCACCACCCAAACCACCCAGCAGGAGGCACCCACAGCCCCGGCACTCTCCCAAGACCCCCAGGAACAACACATGGCCTTCCAATGCCGTGTGCTGGAGGGCCAGAGGGAGACGGCTGAGCAGGTGCAGGTGGGGTTCAACCTCATGGCTACCAAACTGGACGCCATCCATGGGTGTCTAGGTCCCATCAGGGACCAGCTCCAGTCACTAACGGACACCCACGGCCCGCTCCATGGTCTCCAACAAGCCCTGGCTGACATCGCTGGAGTCATGACTCGGAGACAAGAACACCTGTCCGCTCAGAGTGGCTCCAGCGATCCCAGCCGTGAGCTGGCACAAATGCGGAGGCTCATGGACATGGTGCGGATGGAGGCAGAAAGGATGGCAGCCACCGCTGCACATCAGCAAAATTTAGCTGGGATCTACCAGGCCCTGCAGATCCTCATCATGGCATTGCTGCCACAAGGCGTGGCGCAGATGAATGCTGCTGCCCCCACACCATCCACATCTCCGCCCCCTGGTGTGTCAATGTCTCACAGTGTGGCCGACAATCCTCCTCCGGCCCCTGTTGTGTCAGTGGCACACAGTGCCACAGCCGGTACTGCAACACCCACAGGTGGGGCATAGCACACATCCGAGGACGAGGACGTGGATGGGCTTGAGTTCAGAAGGAGGCACTAGCATTCATTTCCGCCACCTTGCCTGTTTCTGCTTGGTGCCGCACATGGCCCCATGACCTGCCACTGACCCCTGACACACTCCGCTGCACTCACCTTGGACAGCGAGGTGGACTGCCACATCATGTTTGACGACCAATGACACGGCGACCAGACTGCGGACTGTACCCTTCCTCTTCCACATTACATGTCATCCCCGGATGGACTCTGGCTGGCCCTCCACGTGCCCATATTGTGTAGTGTGCTCTGCATTGCCCTGTATCGCTCCAGCTGCATAACTGCACTGGATGTGCAATAAACATCCAGTGACCCACTGCTGTGTCATGTCTGTCATCATTCATGTGTGAATGTGTGGATGAATGTAGGGACAGTGACTTCCCTTGCGTCAATGATGTTCATCCTGTGGGATGCCAGTCAGAAGGTGCTACATTGCATTTTGTGTACCGGGTCCTGTGAACACTACAACAGGGACACACGCATCAGTCACTTCCTTGTCCGGACATGGACTGAACAACGCCCAGAGCCCACGAGTCATTGTTGCAAGCCCTGCGCTGGTCCGGTGTACGGCAGGCCAGACCACTCCGCTAACGCTCCGAGGGGGGGCCCTCATTGCTACCCGTCGCAGGCGTACTCGCTGATGGTGTGCAGGTCACTGGTCTAGTTGTCAGCAGCCACTCCCTGAGGGCAGGTTTGCACGAACACCACACCCATCCGGCACAGGCATCACAGGCCATGTGACTCCGCAAACATAAGGGGCCGACGACGTCACATTCCCCTCTGCCGGTGGTGACTGGATGACGGACGCTCCACGGTTCTCAATCATTAAGGGCCCATGAGTTTTTGCGCACAGGGTTAGTGGCACACGAGGCCTTGTGGATGGCACGGGCCTACCACCACGTGGCGCAGACTGGGGTTGCACAGGGTTAGTGGCACACGAGGCCTTGCGGACGGCACAGGCACCCCGCCACGGGACGGTGACTTTGGGTGCACTGAGTCAGTGGCACCTTAAGCTGCTGAGCGGGTGTGCAGCCTGCGATGATGCCCCGTCCCAGCGGTCCGGACAGCTCAGGTTTTGTGTTCCCTGCTGGACCGCAGTGTAGGCCAGCGGGCAGCGCGGGCCTACCGCCACGTGGCGTTGCTTCTGGGATCCCAGAGTTGGTGGCACCCATTGGGCTGAGCAGGTGTGCAGCCTGCGATGGTGCCGGGTGCACTGGTATGTCCTATGCCATGGAGCAATCAAGACCCAGCACCAAACGTGAGACCTGGTGGCCTGCGGAGCGGGGCTGCATGATGTGGAGGGTGCCATGTCCGTGGGCCCTGGGCTTGTGGTTTGCAGCGGCACGTGGTGGGACCGCCTGTCTACGCGCCGGTGGCGGAAGGTGAGCATTGAGGCCTGGGTGTGCATGGGCGGGCATGCTCCGATGGGTGGCGGGAGGGGTTGGGGTGCCTCTGCCTGGTTGTGCATGGGCGGGCAGGCGATGTTGTCTTGTGCAAGTGTGTATACTGTGCCAGTCATGTATCTGGACTCTGTTTCAGCTGACGGCTCTGACTCAGATGTGTGACCTGGTGTCCTACTATACATATCGGCAAGTGGTTGGAGACACACCGGTGGCAGCAGGTGAGCAGTGTGGCCTGGGTGCGCAGGGGCGGCACTCTCTCTCTCTCTCTCCCTCTCTTCCTCTCTCTCTCCTCTTCTCTTTCTCTCTCTCTCTCCCTCTCTTCCTCTCTCTCTCCCTCCCTCTCTTCCTCTCTCTCTCCTTCGCTCTCTCTCTGTCCTCTGATGTGCACAGGACATACCTTCTCATCATGTTTTTTGTCTTACAGGCTGTGACCTACGTATTGTCCCGAGGGGAGCGGCCATGTGTCTTCATTTCATTTCGGTGTTCATTTTAATAAAGTTTCATTTGTTGCTTCGAAAGTGAATGTGTGCTGCTCATTTCTGTGACGACATATGCATGTCACCAGTTGTGATTGTGCGACATCAAGCGGAATATTTTGTACATGTTTAGGTGTGGCTGATGTGGCATGTCTTTGGTCGGGGGGGTGCCAGGGAGGGGTGGTCCTGGGGGTGGTGGCGGAGGGTGTTGTGGCCCTCTTGTGTGTCCGGGCCGCATGATGGGTGTCTCCATGGCATCTGTTGCCCTTCCGATGTAGCCCTGGGCTGTGCTCCCTTTTGGTTTGCAGGCTGCCGTCCGACTTTACACCAGGTCAGAGCAGGTGTAGATTTCCTGGTGCTAACGCGCCTTATCGCCTGTTTTGTGTTTTTATGGCCGATGTGGCTGGTCGTTGAGAATGTTGAGGTGTGATGTTGTTGCGCCTTTTGGCACGGGAACACCTACTCTGCATCTCATTAGCAATATTTGCGGGGGTCCTCTGTGGCGATGTTTTTTGAAGCTGCTATCGCGGGTAAACTGGTGCTGTGGGCTGTTAACACCGGCTTGTGAATGGGGAGGTAAATTTATCACGACTTTGGCTGCGATAAAGTGCCGTTAATTCGGCGATAGCTCCTTGTGAATATGCCCCATAGTTTCTTATTACAATAGCGTCAGCTGGAGATTGGGTGAGCTAGGAGCTTTAACTATTTTGCACCCAGACCTTAAATTTCCCCACGTTGTATTTTTTTGAGAGTGGACCGTAAATTCGCCCCTAAGGTTTCCTCATCTCGTCATTTGGCACAAGATGTGATTTTGCCTGTGTTTCAGGATGATTCTGACAGTTCTATTCATTGCAAGGTGCCTGATTATTTAGGACTGAGACGAGGTGGTCTCCTAATCGGAGTAATGAAGATTACGCATAAGTAAATGGTTCATTACAAGGAAAGCAAAATTACAGATGCAGCAGAGAGGAGGATTTTTTTGGCCGAATTGAAAATGTTGGAACAGAGGGAAAACCCGCTGTTTCAGGTTTTCCCAAACAGATTTTGCCAAGTCGAACCTGCTGCAGGAGGTATTACTTCCAAAGGAGGTAGGATGATAACATGGGGCACAGGATGAAATGTGATTGCCCTGCACCTACTAGACCACCGTCCCACAAGTAGCACCATTTGGCCCTCCTTATTGCGCAATGTAGGAAATTGGTTATTAGTTGTGTGGCCTGCACAAGTAATAGGTCCACAATTATCCTTACTGGGAACCAAGCATCTCATTTTAGTTAGTGCTTGACACTCTCAGGGTAGCGAGGCAGAACAGTCCAAAGCCTACTCAGGGGAGGTGGTGTGGGCTACCAATCACTGTTCGCTGCCACGCAATATTAACACCCAAAAAATGATTGGCCAGTCAGTACTTTTTCTTTCGAAAACAGATAAGTAAATTTATTACACACACACACACTAATAAATACTACTCATTTGCAAATAGGTACTTTGGTAGCTGGAAAATGCCATAGATTACATTGCATATTCACCATGAACATGCAATGTCATCTATGGCATTTTCCAGCCATAGACCAGCCCTTGAAGCAACAAGGGTCAAGATGGGCTTGAAGCCCACATATAATTGTGGCAGCAACTTTAATAGGGAAAAAGAGGAACGTTTTTGCACTAAGATCCCCAAAGGAATTGTCCAAAATGAGAAGTATGGGTTATCAGCACTGGATCTCTCTACTGTGTGAGTTATTCACAGTAAAGGGCAGAGATAGACTTTTGACACTTAGGGGGATATTTACGACAGAAGTGGCAGAGTTAGGCCTTAGAAGTCATGGCTAAATGCCTCACTCTGCCACTTCAGAAACGCAAGGCTGCACAATACTTACGAGAATATGGTGCAGCCTTGCGTTTCCCCCTGCGCTGGCGCTACACTAAGCAGTGTGGCGCCAACGCAGGCACCCTTGAACCATAGTCCAAGGGTGTCTGCGTGCAGGGGAAAGATTGTTTATGCTCAGGACGGTCCCCCTTCCTGTACATAAACAATCTTTAAATGCCATTTTGTCTCTTCTATGTGTGCTGCATAATGCAGTGTTATATTTCATATAGGTACTCCCATATAGGTCTAGGTATCATCATAACCCCTCACCTACATTCTCTCCTATACTACATACATAAAGGATTTGGAGGACTGACCTTTTACCCAGTAACAATGCTACACATAAGCACGTAGGGTTTTTCCCTGGACACTGGCCTCATAAATTATGCATGAGTATTCTTAGTTTCTTGGAATCACAGTAGGACCATCATCTCCTGCATAATAACTGTGTATAAAGTTCACTCCCGACTTCATCCTAAGTCCGACACTGGCACAGCAAGGTAGAACCCCTGGGATACCTTAGGGTATATAAACACCACATCTTGCTGAGATAGGTGGAGGAGATAACGACTTCCATGCCGACACACTGACGCGAGACGCTGAGGTTCCTGCATGCAGATACTCCAGCTCGCAGTGGTCTGACATCCCTTGCTGGGTGTTCAGCTCGAGACCAGAACGGGGTCCCGCAGTCTAACATCAGGTAATGGGGTTGACTTTATCCTAGAGGGATTCTTGGCCTTACACCTACTCACATGCTAGGTACACTTAGGCACATCTAGTTAGGGTGCATCGTAGGAGTACCCATTTTATTGCCATGTATTCTACATACATGCCTGTCTTTATGATTTTAGCAAAATGGTAGAAACCTACCATCTGTTTACTTTCTTAGCGCTGCTACTCATTTATATATGCTACTGTCTACTGGTGATTTCAGTACACTTATTTTACACTAGAATGACGACTGTTCAATAAATGCTTATTGAAAACGTCCCACACCGTTTATTCTGTGTAACTCTGTGAGAACAAGTGAGCACGAGAGACTGAGCGAAAAGTAAGTTACTGTTTCCACGGTCCAGAGGGATCAGGGTTGTCATGTTCGATAGTTGCCAAGAACTATTATCTCCTTGGTAAGAGGAGGTTTTAGTGGCATTGCGAAGTACCTGGTACACAGGCCAACTTACCCGGTGGGGGTGTCTGGAATCAGTCTGGACACCAGTCCCACAGTGTATGTTGTCTAAACGCGCAGATCCTATATAGGTCTTATAGGAACTACACAACATGTCGCCCAATGTTGGTATTGGCACTTATTTAACAGTCAAATCTGAGTAGTTCAGTCATGCTATTCTCAGAGACCCCTACTCACATTTCCCCAGAGACGTCTGGAGTGGGAGGGAACAAAATCCGCCGCAGTTGAGTAGGAAATTTCCTATATTGGCTGTTGGTTTAATCAAGCTTGAAGGATACAGTGTTCCTAATTGTGCATAACACCTTATCTCAGTTACCTTGAAACGCTCTTCTTTCTAAAAATAATGACTGAACAGAGAGACGTAGATGAAGTGAATGCACAAAACTTCTCAGCTGAAGAAGACGATGCAGATGCAATATACATTGCAGATAATGTTAGAAATGCTGTCACCCTAAAACTAGTAGCATATGGTGTTACAATTAGGGGTGGGCAAGTGACTTTCGTGATTGAGGCACACAAATCATATAGAACAGAGGTATTCTATTCATGGATTAAATTCCCGCAGGCAAATGCACAAACTAAAACATTTCACTACTATGTAGAAGATGATATACCAAATTAATATAGTCCATATGAGGACATTGAAATTCCACTCATTTACGAAGAACACATCTACTGGTTTAAAGGCGTCCTCCCCCATACAAGAAATAGAGTAAGACTCGGTCCGCTCGGAAGAGACGGAGCAACATGGCCAGTTTTAGCGGCATACACACCAGATCCTGACATTGACACAATGCCAGGAGGAGACTTACTTATACAGCATAAAGAATTAATAAGACTTTACAGAAACATGACACAGTTTGTGTTGAGAACAATCACACTTCAGCCCACACCGGCTACACAACCAGGACCAGTCCAAAATCATACAACAAAAATTACACCACAGACACTGCACGCAGTGATGGGTAAAATGCCCACAAAACATGAACAAATGCCCTTCTGGATAGCACAAAAACTTACACAGCTAGAGGTGGTGTTTCCACACACTGGTCCTAAGGAAAAGCATAGAATACTTACTATTTGCTTGCCAATGGGGATAGCTCCCTCTATAGAGGATTGTACCTCTTGGAGCACAGTTTTCGCTGCAATATATACCAGGACCCCTGGTATCCCTTCTTTAGCGGTAATACCAGATGTATTGAGACAAATAGAGAACGAATATGGAGCAGAGCCTGCTCTAAACTTAGGGATGAAGTTGTTAAATAACTTTGCCCAGGTATCTGCGATAATATTGGCAAATATTAAAGGGGAAGCAGCATCAGTGGCAATACGCCAACGCCTGAGAGAGTTCACTCCATTACAACAGGAGACAGAACTACCTAAAATAATTGAAACTGCTTATGCAGAATTAGGTAGAGACAGTCTGGGAGCTAGACCTGTAAAACCCCAACTAATGGGGAGTTCAGATAAAGAACAGGCAAGGCAAACACCAGTTTCTTCAAAGAAGAAATGGGACAATAATAAACAACAAAAGAACAGATCTCCCTCCAGGGGAAGGTCTCCTCAGCAGGAGCCCCCAGAAAGGAGATATAATCTTAGGAATAGAGATAACATTAAAAAACCTGACTGGTATCAGGAAACTGATACACGTTCCTCTCGTTCCTTTCAGGGTTCATCAAAAAAGTCCAAGAGGGAAGGACGGTCAGAACAAAGACAAGAAGAGCGTACAAAGTCCAGAGACAAGCAACGCACTTCAGACTACGCTTCAAAGAAAGAAGGAAAACCTAAAGCAAAACCTCAATTTAAAAAGAAGAAGGTAGCAGGTCTCAAAGTTAGACATGCCCAGAATTCTGAGGACTCAGCGACTGAACGGGGAATGGGCTCTGACGATGATAGACAGCGCGGCAGAGGTAACAATAGCTCGCTGGAACCTGATGGAATTTCTGGTGACAGCGGAGTTGAGTGAGTATATCACGGTGGAAACACCTGATACTAGGGTGAGTGTCCCACACAAGTTACATGAAATAACACTCCAAATGGAGGGGGGTAAGCCCAGACAAGTTAAGGGTCTCTTTTGGGAGAACCTGACTTCTGGCTATGACATCCTATTAGCAGAAAGGGATTGGCCGCCTACTATTGTTATGGAATGCCCAAAGGGGGAAACTGTAATTTTTCCAGCTTTCTCCGACCTAGTCCCCGCACACCTAAGACATACATACGCGCAGGAGTGGGCAGTAGCCCTTGCTCCAGCATTATACCGCAACCACGTAGGGTGGGATGAAGCGTCACCCCACCACGTTATTCCAATAAAAACAAACCCAACTCCAGAAAGACAGTATCTCATGAAACAGGAAGCTAAAAAACAGGTCAGGGAGATCTTGGATCAACTTGAATACCAAGGTGTAATTGCACCATGCACCTCATCAATGAATAATCCTTTGTTTCCCGTAATGAAACCCGACAATTCATATCGTCTAGTTTTAGACTATAGACACCTGAACTCATGTACAAAGACATTTGCTGTTAAGAATGCACACAGTGCCGCATTAATGAATAACATTGTGTGGAAAGAATACAAAACAACATTAGATATCTCAAATGGATTTTTCTGCCAAAACATAGCGCCTGAAAGCAGATATTTGACAGCCTTCTCAGCGCTAGAGTCCCAGCGTCAATTTTGGCGACTCCCCCAAGGGTATAAGAATAGCACGGGGTTATTCTCAAGAAGGGTAACAGAGTTACTACAGAATTTGGATGAAGAAGCATTATCCTATGTAGATGATATTTATCTAACAGATGATGACTTAGAAGAACACTTGACCTGGGTGAGCACCATAATTTTGGGTTTCGCCTCTGAGGGCTGCAAATTAAATTTAAAACAATCGAAAATAGCCCACCTCAATGTCCTATTTTTGGGATATGAACTTTCAAGTAAAGGCAAAAGCCCGGCAGCCCACTTTTTAGAAAAGTGCGCACTGCTACAACCTCCAAAATCATTAAAAACAATTACAGTCCATACTGGGATTTTTGAATTTTGGTAGAACATACATTTTGGTTTAAGCAGAGAGAGTAAAACCTTTCTACGACCTAATAAGACCTGACTTTTCAGTTAGACAATGGACACAGGAACACACAAATATCCTTCGTTCCCTACAAGCTGATATGATATCATCAAAACATTTACAGACACGCGTTAACGTACTCAACCTGGTGATCCGCGTAGTCGCAGGTCAATCTGGGTACACATACTTAACCTTTAATGAAGGTGAAACGGTACCAATTGCATATAAATCGCATTTGTACACTAACGCTGAAATGCATTTTGCACCCACAGAAAAAGTTCTGATAGCAGTACAGACTGCTGTAGTGAGAGAAAGAGCACTGGCTCAGGGTAAACGAATAATTATCGTGACCCCGGTACCGGCCTTAGAGGCTGCCACAAAGGCAAGTGTCCCAAATGCAAAAGCGTTACACCCAAGATGGATACAATGGGCTAATTCTCTCACTGCAACAGATGTAGAATACAGATATGACCCTAGCCTAAAAACACAAGCATTCCTGCAATATGAACAAGAATATCCTCTACCAAATGAAATAATGCCTCTAGATCAGTATGAATACATTATTTATACTGACGGATCTGCTCAACCGGCCTTAGGGAGTAAGCAACAATACAGTGCAGCATACGCTATTGTAAAAGGTAGGATGCAGGATGGCAAGTTCCATCCAAGCTGTACAAAAACGCAGTCTCTAGGAGACTGCACGGCTCAGTTGGCAGAATTAAAAGCACTTCTACTGGCACTGACAAATACAGATCCAGAATTCCCCACACTAATAGTGTATGATTCCTTTTACTGTGTCCAGTGGTACAACGAATACCTCCACTATTGGGGACAAAATGGGTTCAGAGAATCAAAAGGTGGCACAATCAAATATAGGAAACTATAGGAACAGGTAGCAGAGTTGAAGAACGAACTACCAAGGGCTCACGTGATAAACACACTGAGTCATCAACGTGATGGCGTTCACGTTGAAGGGAATTCATTGGCTGATGAAGCCGCGAAGGGGGGCAATATGCACTGCGTCCGTAGCTGCAATCACCCGTTCAAAAACGAGGATAGACGGTAGCACAATGGTAGCTGTGATTGCTTCACGCAAGAACAGCAAAGCACTACCTAAAGGTTTTCCACTCAAGTACTCCTACAAGTTAGATGCAAACAACGTTCCATTTGCTCAGATTCCTGGAGTGGGGGATAGAGTAATACCAAACATGGATCGCAGGTTAGGTTTAATCTTGGCTGCACACGAGGGTCTGGGTTCTGCGCACGCAGGAGTTACGGCGACAGTTTCTTTACTGAAACAACGCTATTGGTGGCCAGGGTTACCAAAGCAGACTAAAGACTGCAGGCCCGATTCACAAAGTAATCTGATACAAAATCCTAACTTTACAACTTTTGGTATTCACAAAAGGCATTTAGGAGTAGTAAAGTTAGGATTTTGTCTTATGTTTGTCTCAAGTTTTGGTCTTAAGACAAAATCCTAACTTAAGTTAAACTTAAGTTAAACTTAAGTTAGGATTTTGTCTTAAGTTTGTCTTAAGTTTTGGTCTTAAGACAAAATCCTAACTTAAGTTTAACTTAAGTTTAACTTAAGTTAGGAGCTCTCTAGGGGGTGCCACTCCTTACGAGGTCCTGTTTGGGACAAGAATGTGGGTACCTGATCTCAATTGTGAAGGCCCAGTGGCGGCTGAAAAACCTTTTGACATCAATAAACGTTTGGCTGTTTAACAGGATCTGAATGAATCCAGAGCCTCCTTAAGCAACGTCAAGACAAAGAAAACCGCTACTGGGGAAGTCAAATCAGCCACGGCAAGACCTGCCTGGATCCCTAAAGTTGGGGATCTGGTCAGAGAAAAGATTTTGGACAAGAAAGAATTCGGGCCATCCTATCGAAAGCCTGTACCTGTCCTGGCCGTTGAAGGATCAAGAACTGTACTTCTACTGCCTCTTGCCGGAAAAGAAAAGAGATTTGTCTCAATCGATCTGATCAAACCACACTATGTGGCCTATACTAAATAGTAGGCCTCGTGGGCTCCCGAGTAGCCGACGTCCTCCTCTCGCTACAATACAGGAAGTTCAAACAGAAAGACTCATAACATTTGAAGAGTCACCTTTACAAAGCAATGGAATCAATAACAATGCAATGGAACTAATTCCCCTTGACACAAACTTTACAAATCAAAATGAAAGACAAATTTCAATTCAACCTAACAAGGATGTCTACGTCAACATGCCTCAACAAGAGCAATCCACAATTTCAACAAAACCTGCGGAGCTACCAAAGATAGATCGAACTGCATCGGGCTATTTCATCAACTTTGATACCTTTTCATTGGATCCAAGTGAACCTGAAACGACGCTAGCCCAAATTTCTCACAAACAACGGATCAAAGACTTTTTAACTTTCTTAGAAAAACTTATTTAGTATCACCTTGGCTAGAACTTTGGATAATCACTGGTATTTTCTTTTTCTTTTCTGGTTAGGACTAGTAATAACTTTCCACTTGCTCATCAATGGAACTTATCTTCAACAGAGTGCTGCAACGTCAGAAGTAAACTTAATTTTAAAACCTCATGTTTCATCTCATCGTGAACATAGAGACTTGTCCTTCGTGAACATTTCAGCAGTTCCTATACCGGATGGTATAGTGTGGGACAAAGTAAATTTTGATATATTTGGACCGACCGAGCTTTTAAAAATTCCACATTTGTTTAAAATTTCATTGACCGATATCATTACCTCCAGTTCATTTTCTGATTATTGGGATTTTGAAACTGTTAATAACTTATTGTCTGATTTAGAACAATCTGCTGCATTTTCTAGAACTGAAATGTTAGAGGATAGATCAGATTTTGACAAAATGTGTTGTTACCAACATTATGGTCATCATTTCTTGCATAAATCGAGCAAACCCAGAAATGTTTTCACATATCACCAGTGGGAACATTGCCCTACACCACCAAAAGGTAGTTCAAAAACATTTGCACAGAAATTCTCATATTTTTCAGGGTTTAACACTTCTGACCCAACATTGTACTACTATAAGGTTGCACCTATATCTGCACAGAAAAATATGTTAACAAACACCAATTACCCAGCTGTCTGAACAGGGTTTTGACTTATGGATGGGCACTGTAGACTTGAAATCAATCTGGGGTTCTAGGGACTTGCAAGTCCAAGGAACAGAAGCACTATTTAGAGCATGCCTCATTCCTCAGCAGATGATTTTTCAACAGACTTTCTGTCTTGAAATAGCCAAGAATAAGGACTTGAACACACCTCAAATTCCAACACCTTTAAACACCGAGGGGAATTTTACATCAGAAAGAGGGGCTAAGTTGGATAACATATTACAATACAATAGATCAGACCCTAATTGGAAGGGATGGTTGGTTTGGCCCACTGACACAAACAGATGTCAAGAAAGATTCAGGGGTACCACCGAAGGGTTTAGTATCCACAGGCTAGACCCACGTTATGTACAACAAGAACATCCAGGGGTAGTGACATCATACAGTGTTGGGAAGTTGTGCCTTGATTGGCTAATGACCTCAACACTACCTCAGGTGAAGCAACACTTGTCCTTACTCATAGAGGATGTGGACCTACGGGATTTTTTATTAGGTCCCAGAAATCCACGTCAGAAGCGCTTTTTGTATGCTGTCTATAACGAAAACTGGAAAATCTCCCAAAAGAAGCTGCGGAGAGAATAAGAGAAATAGATAGAGTTAACCTAGAAAAGGCGTTAGCCGTAGTTGACAATGGTATGACTACATTAACATCCAGGATATATTCACTGGGCAACATTGTATCTTCTGCTATCGATGTAATAGAACAGGATTTGTCCATATTGCAACACGGACAGACGCAGTTACGTTCTATCATTTTGTTAAGCTGGACGCTGCAGTCATTGCGCGCCGGTTATGTGCCTTGGCGTTTTTATCAACATTCCGTCATTATTTTCTGCATACAATCTAACAGAAAAGCAGATGAAAACGGCACAGAGGGGAGCTAAATATACAATGCTGTGCATTGAGAAACTGGATAGGTTACCCTTTACTGTGGCAGAGTCACCGTCCACAGAGTGGTTAATCCACGGCCATATAACATTACCGGTTGCAACTTTTCAGTTTCAATATTGCCTAGAACAACAACAGGCAGGCAGATATGAGAAGATGGGTAAGGAATTTATCAGGGAATCCTGGGATTTACCATACAGATTTTGATGCAGTAGTGGGGATCTGGAAGTGTTTCTAAGCGGAACTAACTGCGAGAACGCTTTAAGTGGATTTCTCATATGCCAGGATATTATGCTACACGGGGCTTGTAATGGGTCTGTGGTGAACTTGTCCTGTCACTTGAGGGGTACCCCGGCATCTGTGAATAATCCGATATTCAAGCTTCTCTCGAATGGGAGTTACTTGATGCTGAATGATCAAGGTTGTTGTGGGACGCTTCCGGGCATAGCATATCTATTCACCATGAGCTCCAGGGTTACTTGCTGTATGCAAGTATTGTTTCAACCAACACATTCAGTCAGGGAGGCGCCGTTATGGCCTTCGCTAAATGTTTCCTTTATACGGTTTGATACTCTGAACAGAATGAAAGCCATGCTTTTACAACAAACCGTGCTCTTAACCTCCGCCCGGAAGACTTTTGATCTCCAGATCACAAGGTCCTCGGCTGAGATACAGGCACTTATACGTACAAACTGCCCTTTCCATTTCACAGAAATGGTAAGCCGTATCTTTAACATGTCCGATACGACGGGTGTTGTACACCTATTTAAGACTATAGGTTCCGGACTGTTAAGAACCTTTCAGACTGTCCTCGGAGTTATACCAAACTTTATACACTCCGTCTTTGGAAGCATTTTTGGAGGGCTTCCGCTGATCCTGTTCCTAATAGCAGGAATCCTGATTGTTACCTTTTCTGCTACGCAGTGGACGTCCCAGCCACCAAGGAGGTAGCAACAGCTCTCCTGGAGCGTAAATACTGTGATCGCATGGTACAACATCTAGGCACACCTCGCCTACGGGAACTGAGCGCCTCTTGGTTCCTGTCATTTAGACCAGTCTGGATGGACTGTGTCCTACCTGTTCTCCGATGCCTGTTCTGCGGAGAAGAATGCGTGTTTGACCTCTGTCTGACACTCCCATCGGTTGCGCCACCGGACGTTGATGCTTTACTGGACCCGATAACGGCCCATGTTCTGCAGTGTCCTCAGCGTATTCCCATGTTGTTGGCAGCATTCTTAGAGCCACCACAGGTAGTTTCTGCTCCTGTTGGTATGGACACCGGCTCTTCCAACACTCAGTCCTTGGATGTGGCACAGGCTGCCCCGGCAGCTGCTGCAGGCAGTACGGAAGATCATCTGTGCTCAATTGACATTCTTTGTGAGGTGTTACAGGGATCGTCAGCTGCGTGTGCAGACAGCTGCAATATTGGGTTTACCAGCAAGGACACATAAACATTTGGCATGTTGCACGCTGGGAAGATTTGGCTTTTACCTTTTTTCGAAATTCCAAATTGAAACCTTTCGACCTGCATGGCTTTCAGATGCTTGTAGTTGTTCGGACTATATAAACGGACACTTTAGAGCCACTACGTAACTGATTTTTCGTAGAACACTTTTTAAAGGTTTTAAAAAAAACTTTTTTTAACTTCTCTTAAAACTGTTTTTATTATTTGTTGTGTACAAACCTCTAGACGCCTTGGTAGTATGCCAGAATTTAGTAATGTCGTCCAGTTGGATGAGGAGTGGGTGTTATATTTCATATAGGTACCCCGATATAGGTCTAGGTATCATCATAACCCCTCACCTACATTCTCTCCTATACTACATAAATAACGGATTTGGAGGACTGACCTTTTACCCAGTTACAATACTACACATAAGTACATAGGGTTTTTCCCTGAACACTGGCCTCATAAATTATGCATGAGGATTCTTAGTTTCTTGGAATCACAGCAGGACCATCATCTCCTGCATAATAACTGTGTATAAAGTTCATTCCCGACATCATCCTAAGTCCGACACTGGCACAGCAAGGTAGAACCCCTGGGGATACCTTAGAATATATAAACACCACATCTTGCTGAGATAGGCAGAGGAGATCATGACTTCCATGCCGACACACTGACGCGAGATGCTGAGGTTCCTGCATGCAGATACTCCAGCTCGTAGTGGTCTGACATCCCTTGCGGGGTGTTCAGCTCGAGACCAGAACGGGGTCCCGCAGTCTAACATCAGGTAATGGGGTTGGCTTTATCCTAGAGGGATTCTTGGCCTTACACCTACTCACATCCTAAGTACACTTAAGCACATCTAGTTAGGGTGCATCGTAGGAGTACCCATTTTATTGCCATGTATTCTACATACTTGCCTGTATTTAGGTTTTTAGCAAAATGGTAGAAACCTACCATCTGTTTACTTCCTTAGTGCTGCTACTCATTTATATATGCTACTGTCTACTGGTGATTTCAGTACACTAATTTTACACTAGAATGACGACTGTTCAATAAATGCTTATTGAAAACGTCCCAACCGTTTATTCTGTGGATCTCTCTGAGAACAAGTGAGCACGAGAGACTGAGCGAAAAGTAAGTTACTGTTTCCACGGTCCTGAGGGATCAGGGTTGTCATGTTCGATAGTTGCCAAGAACTATTCTCTCCTTGGTAAGAGGAGGTTATAGTGGCATTGCGAGCTAGCTGGTACACAGGCCAACATACCCGGTGGGGGTGTCTGGAATCAGTCTGGACACCAGTCCCGCAGTGTATGTTGTCTAATCGCGCAGATCCTATATAGGTCTTATAGGAACTACACGACAGCAGCACACATGGAAGTCACAAAATGGCTTTTATTTTAAGGATTATTTATGTGGAGGAAGGGTCACCTTCCTACACATAATCAATCAAAGGCGTTTTGCTTTTTCCATGTGTGCTGCACAAGGCAGCACACATGGAAAAAGCAAAAACGAGGAGAAACAAAGCATTTCTCCTCATTTCGCCAACTTAAGACCAGGGTTTTCCTGGTCTTAATTTTGGCGCTGCCACCTATTTGCGCTGCCCTTGTAAATAGGGGGCAGCATCAAAAACAATAGGTTTTGCGGTGGAACGCTCACCGCAACACCCGCTGCCCACCCCTTTCACGCTAAGCACAACGTGAAAGGGGGCCTTATCTACATGGCAGCGACAAGCCACGTTAAGTGGCTTAACACTGCCTTGTAAATAAGGCAAAGCCTGTATCGCCACCACAACGTTGTACAAAGTGACGTTGTGGTGGCTGTAATAGTGCAGGGCCCTAGGCCCCCATGCACTCATAATGATGACACGGACACAGTACTTGGATGGTAGAACTGGCCCAGGGCACGTGCACCCGGCCCCTTTTATTGGCAGGGTCACATGTCCAGTGACGCCTGTGCTGGATGGGGGTGGGGTGGGGTGTGAGCTAGCCCTCGGGGAGTGGCTGGTGCATCAGAACAACTAGAACAGTGACCAGCAGGTCACTACATCCCTCCCAAACTTTATTCAAACTGGAAACAATAAAGTTCAACCTGTGGGAGAGAACAAAACAAAATAACAAACTTCCACTGAGTCTCTTTAGCTGCTTGCGAAACAAAGACGATGGTATAACAACAGCTGGGACCACCAGTTCTATTTGGCACAGTTCATTGGTGCCCTGCGGGTCCTGTCGTCTTTCGACTCTGTGCATGGAAGTTGACATCAAATGTCTTTCTAGGCATAGCTCCCATGGTGATGGAGCAGGTAGAGTGGTGGTGGATCGGATAGATGTTACTTTTCACCAATCAGTCCTGGTTGTCATGGCATCCCTACACAGGCAGCATTGCTTCTCTCTACGAGATAGTGGAGTAGTTGAAAGACATCCCTCTCACTAGGATGCCCCTCTCGCAGGTGTTCCCCTTTCACGGGATGACCCGGAGGCCCTCTTCACCAGGCTTCCACTGGACAGGGTGCGCTTTACCGTGTCGCTCCAACGCAACCCTCAGGATGTGTGGAGGAAGCGCTACGAGTTCCACCTTCGCGTCCTTAGCTCCACCTGAAGGGTAGTTGTTGGCTCCTGCCACTTAGCACGAGATCTTCGTCATCCTGGGACCTGCGGAAGAGTGGCTGTAGACTAATCTCTCGTGGCGGGACCCACTCTCACCGGCGTCCCTGAGGCCTTTGCCCCTGGGTTGCCACGGTCTGGTGTGGAGTGGTCGGATCCTCTTCTTCAGGACGTCCGAGCAGTCTCACCGTCCAGCCTCCCATGCGACCCCAAAGGTGGATGTCACGAATGGTCCAGCCTGCTCGCATCTGCGATCGCCAGGTGTTCCGAAGACTCATTGAAAGGTAGTTTGGTAGTTTCTCCAAGTGCCACCGGTGCTCTCCAGGTACTGTGCTCCATGTCAGATGTTCTTGCACTTGTCACCTTTGCCTTCTGGTGTGCGAGTTGTCATATCACACACTCCTCTCTCCTTCTTTCTTCTGCTTGAACTTTCTTCTTCGTGTGTTTTGGCGGTGGCTTCATGCCACACAATTTCCTCCTTCTTGTTCTTTCGCTTCGCAACGCGGTCTAGTCCCATCTTCTTGCTTGTCTTCACTGACCAGGCCTCCCCATGTGAGGTGCACTTCACACGGGTCTCCCTGGTCTTGTCCTACCCCATGGACAATGCATTCTCTTCCTTCGATGACCCGACCTGTCGTCGCGACCTTCTTCTTGTCAATACTCATTCTCGGTATTCATTCTTTTATTCCAAGTTTTCTTCTCTGACCTCTTCGTTGGTCACCGTCACTCTGACCTCTTCTCAGGTTTCTGCTTCGCCAACCTTTTCTCAAGTCACTGCTCCACCGACCTTTTCTCAGGTCACTGCTTTGCTAACCTTTCTCAGGTAACTGCTTCGCTAACCTCTGGCAGGTCATCTCTCTTGAGGGCGCGCTCCCGGCACCTCAATACCACACCGACGTGGCTCTCTCGTTGCAGCGTCCTCTCAGGCTGGTTTCACAGGATGAGTACCGCCGTGTGACCATCTGGGCCCTCTTCCTTGTAGGGCGCTGACTCTCGTGCTCCAGTCCGTACCGTCCATGTCTGGGGTACATCTTCGGCGCAACACCTTCGTGCGCTCTTTCTTCATCTTCCACTTGCGGTGGCGTCCTTTCGCCACTAGGCGCGCATGCTGCGCACTTCCTCTGTTCTCCCAGGACTTGTTGCCTTCTCTCCTGGTGGCACATCTTCTGGTGCCCTTGCTTGATGCAGTGACTGCCTGTGGCCACTAGGCGTCATCGCATTGTCCTCACCAGTCCCGGTAGTCTCTGTCCTCACGGTTCCCTTCTTGCCGGTGTCCTCATCACTGTAAATGGGTTCGCAGCTGCCGTTCCTGTGCTGCAATCGCCTTCTCTTGTGTGGGCACCTTGGTGTGCACAGTTCCTCATGGAAGATCTAAGACCTCTTCTCTCATGCCCTGTACAGTGCTCCTATATATCACTCATCATGCACATGCCGGACACTTGGATGTGCTTGTATTTCTGTTGTTACCTCTGCCCTGGAGCCTGGCCGTTCATAGGCAGTCTCTTTGGGGGAACAGATCATGTCCCTACACCCCCCGTATTGGCTCGGGCTGTTCTGTGTCTTTTCTTTTCTTTTTCCCTCTGGCCAATTCCTGACAACAGCCACTAGGTGGCACTGCTGCTTTAATATCAAAGGCCCCGGCAGCTTCCCAACGCTGCGGGCCTCGTGTACTTAATTACCACAAGCTCAAGGGTTGCTCCCGATGCCGCAGGTCTGATCACCTACCCGGGCCTCACAGAACCCGTCTCAAGGTAGTCCACTGCCAACAGGTGCTGCCACGCAGATCCACCTTCCTCCCCTCGCCAGGCAAGATTTATTTTTATTTATTTTTCTCTCTGAGCCTCATCTGTCCCCCCGAGTGGTTCACTGTGGTGAGGGCAATCCTTTCTTACTTCGTACTTCATTCTCTGCACCACCGACAGTCTCATTTCTCCGGCCTCATAGGCAGGGCACCTACACATACGGCTGCCGTCCGGAACACACAAAAACAGCCGGTCTCTGCAGGAGGACTTCCTCTTCACCTCAGTAAGTCTTTTCTACCTTTTTCATTGGGGCCAAGCAGTCGTACCAAGTGCACCTTCAGTGTGTTTGTGGAGGTACACTTCTTCCACCTCCCGATGTCTCCGCAGTTTATTTCTCGGCGGCGCTGGCCTCTTAAAGTCACATTCAGTGCTCCGCCCCTTGCAGCAGGCCCTCTCGACTCACGGGCTGCGTGGGGGCTAGACTTGCTGACTGGAACTCTCCATTGTTTCGCCTTGGTGCCGGAAGAAGTCTAGGCTTACGACCGACACCATGTTCTCTCGCCGGCAGTCCGTTCACTTTGCCGGGGGTGGGCCTCACCTCATGCCGACACCCGACCAGCCCTGCCTCTTCTTTACAGGCTTCCTCTGGCTTGCAGGCCACACGCCATGCCTTTCCACTGACTTCCAGACACATGCTCCCTGCGGCCCCGGTCAGGGCACCATTGCCGCTGGCCGCAACATGCGGCGGAACTACTCCTGCAAGACGGTGGCATTCCTTCCCCCAAGCAGTGAGTGTAGTTGCCTTTGGACCGCGCAGGAGATCACCTCATGTACCACGAGTGTTCATTCAGTTCGACCGCGGGCCGCACGCTGTCTCCTCTTTACTCCACCCCACCACAGCAGCCTCTCTCAGTTCACAAGCTGCCCGGGGATGGGGGGGCTGTAGCTGCTACCGGAGACTGCGGGGCTTGGTCATGGGGCAGTGTCCTTCTTCGCTGGAGTGGGGGAGTGGGCATTCGTGGCCCCGTTTCCCACGCTCAGGGCTCACCTTCCGCCCGATAGCTGGTCGGGCTTTACTCCACCTTGTGGCAGTTGGTGGCCGGCCTCTCGGCAGTCCGGCCTCGCTCGCTTTGCGCCTCTGCCATTCTGGGGGCTTACATCATGCCAGATGGATGCAGCAGGCTCTTCAGATGCGGGGTGCGCTCCCGCTCCTTCACCTTCACACGCCCCGCAGGCGCTCAGATGACTCCCTCACCAACTGCAGGGGGTACCCTTGACACGGGCAGCACTCTTCCCCTTCAACCACCAACAAGTCGGCTGCACACGCGGGCAGGTCCTGCTCGTCGCCAATCTAATAGTGCAGGGCCCTAGTCCCTCATGCACTCATAATGATGACACAGACACAGTACTTGGATGGTAGAACTGGCCCAGGGCACGTGTGCCCGGCCCCTTTTATTGGCAGGGTCACATGTCCTGTGACGCCTCTGCTGGATGGGTGTGGGGTGGGGTGTGAGCCAGCCCTCGGGGAGTGGCTGGCGCATCAGAACAACTAGAACAGTGACCAGCAGGTCACTACAGTGGCGATAGGGGCTTGTAAATATGCCCCTGTATGTCCCAGTTAGGGAGGCTCCAGTGCATTTTCAGAGTCGAAAACCAGCATTTAGTAGTACATAAGGGGGCGAACATTGGGGGACGTCTGCAAAAAGTCTGCTTTCCTACACACAGCAGATCGCAAAGGGTAGTTGGGTCTTTCAAACAATCTGATTAGCTTTTAGCCCTTCATTCAGACCAGAAAGGAGTCATGGCTAGCGTCATGAGCCTTCCTGGATTAGTTTTTCGGTCCAAGATGGATGTGGAGATCTGTGTGATGACCCTTAGGGGAGGGGAGTGTGAATTCTAGGGAGGCGGAGATCAAGTTTTGAATCCCTCGTTTCTGTTATAACTTCAGAATGCTGAAACTGGTGGATTAAAAACATTTTGCATTAATGCCCAAATATTCTATCACTGCATGTTTCTACAGTGATGCGAAGTGCTGGCGCACAATGTATACCTTACCTTTGATATTCCTTTGCTATTCTAAGTTTTAAACTTAACTCGAATCCCGTTCGCTGACTGGAAGATAAATGGCGCGCCATTGTGGAAATCATTTCGAAATGTAGAGCTAGCTGATGTCCGTTGCCTTAATCAGATGGCCTCTGAAATGTTTACTTTTAGTGACATACCACGTTTCTCCTTCCTCCACATCAGAGGGTTTTGAAAAATACCTTTAGCAGTCAAGGGACAGTAAGTGCAAAGAGAGATTCTGTCGCACAAGCCGACGGAGTCTGGGGGCGGGAGCAGTGACTCCGGTGCGGCTTCCGGTGTTTACTTGAGGCATGTCAAACGCAGAGGTGAGAGATCTGCTGACCTCATTCACAGTCATTGAGTCTCATGTATTCACTCACACAGCCAGGCGCCATATTTATTCCAGTCGTGTGTTCACATGGGAAGCTGCGAATTTCGTTTGCTGGACAGTATGATAATGACCAGGCATGCTCATATGCCTTTCCTAAAAAAACATTCTACTCTGTGAGAAAATCTGTGTGCGGGTTCACACAACATGATCGTATGTTGTGAGGTTGAAAAACACACTAATACTTCTAGGAAAAGTTGACTGATTAATAATTCAGCTATTGTATGTTGGTTCAATCCCTTCTCATCAAAATATAGCAGCACATGAGTTGCAGAGAGCACAGCTTGAAAATAGGGAGACTTTCCGAGTTTCTTCGTTGTGTCATCTAACTAAATTCCTCACATTTAGTCAGCCAATCCACATCCTTTTAAATAAAGACATTAACTTACTGTTAAATTGTTTTTATAATTTTGGAAAATTGAATCATCATCAAGATTTGGGTACCATTTTTATTTTTATGACTATTGGTACATGAACTAATATATGCCAGGACCCACTACAGATGCTTGAGTAGATACATGCTTGATTCTATGCAATTTTGTCTTCTAATTAACCCTTTTACTATAGTCGGTGTGAATTCAGGCATTGCTTATTTGTAGGTCCTCTGTTGCTCTGCTTGAAAGAGATATCTATAATTGCTGGTAAATTTGGTGGCTCAAGCCTCTCATAAATAAACCCCTAAGAACCTAATTATAAGTCTGGTGGTCCTTGGACCGCCAGACTCATGGTGGGGTGGCTGTGGTGGTCTTACGACTGCCACATTACAACCCTTGTGTTCATGCCACCCCAGGACCGCCAACACCGTGGCGCGGCGGTCCACAGGCATCCATATGCTTGAAGGGACCGCCGTGGTCCCTCCAACAATATTTAGAGATTCCTCTCCACCAGGGTTTTCATGGTGGTTGTGCCTCACGCCATGTGGATGCACATGGCATGAGGCCATGCCGTGCTGGAACTGTTTTTGATGTTCCCATTGGAGTGCCTATTTGATAGGCACTGCCGTGGGAACGCCAATGGAATCGCCCGTCAATGACTAAAAAAAAGTAATTATATGGCGGGCGGATCTCATGTGGGTTTGGCAGTGCGTCAAGCTCGCAATCTGGCCCTAAGTGTTTTTGAAATGTTGCTGTGTGTGTGGCACCAAGATGTGGTGGTTAGATCATGGGAACTGCAAGTCAGCATACTATATAGCATGCTAATTGCACTATTCCACCTCACAGTGCTGTATGCTACTATGTTCTTTATTTTACTTCATTGCATCCTTGTAGAAATAACAATTGTACTGCATTGCATCCCAGATATAATAAATCAAACTGAGCTATTCCCACAGGGACACCAACCGACCTACCTGTATAGTATCACATGACCAATAATCCAACACAGAGGTCCATAGAGTCTTTTACCTACTTTATTGCTTCACAGCAGAACTATTTTCACTGTACTGCATCCTAAGTATTCACTACCTCCCCACTAACTACTATGTACTAAGGGGTATATTCACAAGAACGTGCGATAACTACCGCAAGAGTAGCGTAACGCAACTTTCAATATCGCAGCCTATCGCAGGAAAATAACCTTGTGTCAACGTGGAATTCACAACAAGGCGGTAGCATGCGATAGTCACCAGATAACGCGTCAAATGTCAGCGTGAAAATCAACTCCACGCCGAAAAAATGCGAAACACGAGAAATCATGCGATGAGGCCAATCGCGGTACAAAAAGTTGCGAAAAGCAGCCACAGGCTTGCAAATCCCACGCGTCTGGCGGGAAATTGCACCATAAAAACCAGAGAAACAACACACCAGAAACAAGCCAAAGCACGTAGCAACATGGATGCACCCTGACCCAGCACAGAGGTCAACGCGAACCCCACAACCCCCACAGACCACCAGCAAGGAACAACGGGGTCGGGGAAGGCCAAGGAGAAAAGGGAGAGGAAGACGGGGTGCAGACCGCAGGAAAAAAAGACCAGCGCCACGGAGTCACAGAACACTACCAGCAACTGACCCACAAGCAGACCACCTGGAATGCAGTCGGAGTGCCGAGGAGGCCAATCCAGGAGGCCAAGAGGCGCCGCCAGGACGTGACAACCTAAACCAGGCACAAACCCGCTGCCAACAGGAAGACAGCAACGGCGACAGGAGGTGGCAGTCCAGCGCCACAGGAGGAGCTGGAGGAAACCCAGGCCACAGTCGTCAGTGTTGGGACGGTGCAAGGAGGTGGAACTATGGACACAGCTCGACAGGACCCGACACAACAACAACAGGGTGAGGATCCAACAGGGACTTGGGGGACGGGTGGTGATGGGCACAATGGCACACATGCACAACGAGGTGTAGCACACTGCACACCCACAATTACCCAGGGACATGTCCCCCATCCCCGTGGCACACTGCAGCACACACACATAGCAATCACAGCACATACCATGACAATGTGGCACAAAGTGCAACACCCACACTGCAGAACAGGGGACACAACTGGGTCCGCCCAGGCGCAGAAACAGAACAATCACATTGGACAGAGCAGGGAACTGCGAGATGCATGTCTATGGCTACAACCCCACATCAGCCATGTAGGCCAAATGTCCACTGTTCCAACTCAAATAGCCACCACCGCCCAAACAGTCACAATGTATATTGTCACACAGTCTGCATGTCGACAAGAAGAAGGCACCAACACAATGCCAACATGCATCTCCCCTTCACAATGCAGAGGGACAAACAACACCTCCAGCAGGTCAGAACAGACAACCCATCAGTGATGCCGGAGACGAACACCACACCTTCGACACCGATGCCCTACAACAGCCCATGGACATCCCACACAACCCACCACCAGGACAAGGGCAGACAAGCTACTCAGAGGAGAACCCAGCCCCTGCAACAGACCACACAGCATGAAGCACCCGCAATCACGGCTGGCTCACAACACTTCACCGACCCACACATGGCACCCCAATGCCAGGTGTCAGAACGCCAAAAGGAGGTGGCCCAACAGGTGCGGGTGTTGCCGAACCCATGGAATGCGAACTAGAACACATACGTGGGTGTCCAATACCCTTCAGGGACCACCTACACCACACAAAGGAGACCCACACTGCCATAGAGACACATGCAGATGCACATACCTAGTACATAACCACGCCCAGGGGTACGCACATATCAGTCACACACCCATGTTGGCTCTGTGTACGACGGAACAGTCCACTCCCCTTACGAATTGAGTGGGTGACGACAAAGCTACATGTCCAGGTTCTAGCCTGCTGCCTGCGGTGACATGTCTGTGTCTGCTGTACACAGCACAATGTAATGTCATAGGGCCCAGGGCCCCCATGCATACAACAAGACCACAGGGACACATGCACATATCATGTTGAACTGGCTACGGGCACGTGCGCCCGACCCCTTTATTGGCAGGGCCACATGTACAGTGACGCCTGTGCTGGATGTGTGTGGGGTGAGTATAAGCCAGCTCGCACGGAAGGCTTGGTGCTGGCAACAAGCTGATCAGTGGACACGAGTGTAATGGAAACAGAAAACACCAGCATAACAGAGTCAACTGCAGAGCAAAATGGAGGGATCCGGAGTAAGGACAGAGGTCACCCAATATTCAGTCAGGAGGTTCCGTGAGTTGCAGTGCACTGAGGTAGGGGCACTAGAGAAGAGCGCGCTCATGTGAAGAAATTGCTAGGATTGTGTCCCTTCGGGTTAGTCCTAATGCAGATGCAGTGGGGTGTGTTACACCTGCATCAACTTCCTCATCAACGTCCCAGGTCTCCCACACTGCCTGAGGTGACAGTTGCGTCCGCAGTCAACAGCGCAATACCCAGTAATAGATCCGGGTGTGTAGCTTGACTACCACCACCAGTCTGCATTTCTGCCTTGGGGCTATTGCCTCCTGCCCTCCCATTGTCTGTGCCTTCTCCCGTCCGCACACTTGACACATCTTCCTCATCATAGTCCCAGGTCTTCCCCACTGCATGAGGTGACATTGCTGCGCAACCTCACAACAGCACAAAACTCAATCAGTAACGGACAATGGCTTGCGGTGCTCTGAGTCACTGGCACCTGGAGTGCTGAGCAGGGTATCAGGCCGATGATGGCATCCACGACAGGTCTGAGCAAATCTGTAGGTCTGTCAGGACCACCATTTCGACTCTGGCAGATGGCGGTTGGAGGTGGTCCTTGCGGTGGTGGCGTGTGCCTCCTGCGGTGATGCGACGTCCGGGCCGGTCAAGACTCAATGCTATGTGTGGGCCCTGGTGGCCTGCAGTTGAGGCCGGAGGATGCGGACAGCAAAGGGCCACAGACACATGGCGTTGATGACCCCAAGACCATCGCTACAGAGGCCTTTCAATGTCTCAGAAGAACGGGTCCCAGGCCTGAGCAGCACAGAGTTAGTGGCCCCGGATGCACTGCAGCCGGCACAGGCACCCAGCCACGGGATGGTGACTTGCGGTGCAGTCAGATGGGCCATGCGACCTGAGCGGGTCCCCATCAATGTCCGAGGTGTATGTTGCAGAGGGTTTCGGGGGACAGTGGAAGGTGTCCTCCAGGGCATGATGCGGAAGGTCTGATGTTATCTGGAAGCAGCAAATGGAGGAGTGGAAAGCGCAACCCTCGTTTTCACCAACAATTTGGTATCAGCTACATGAGGATGAAAACTAGCCCCTATTCCATAGACTCAAACGCCACCAATGTACGACCAGTGAGTGTCCATGAATGTCAGGGAATACACTTAGTGGCACAGGTGCTGAGAGGGGATGCAGTCTGCGATGATGCCAGTACACAGATGTGAACTCCAACATTGCCAAATCAAGACTCTGTGACCTACTGGACCGCAGTGTAGGCTGGAGGCAGCGGTCAGCAGTGGCCCACAGCCACGTGTCATTGGCTCACGAGGCACAGAGTTAGTGACACAGTGGCAGTTGTCGGTAGTGTTCAATCACCTCCGTAACGATTATCCTGTTCCCTCCGGACTGCAATGCGTCATCCTCTTACGCTTCTTTGTGCGTGCGATTAAATGTATTCTGCCTTTTGAATTACCGATGTTCAGTTCCAAATCTGGGATCCCACTCGTGCGCAGCGTAGGCCGAGGGCAGTAGTCCGCGTAGGCCCACAGACATGTGTGGTTGTGATGCCCTGCACAGACTTGTTGCCACCACATCGAAGGGTGTATAGTGAATTGTTCTCTGCCTTAAATAATGTTCACTGCCATGGTGTAATCAAGACTCAGTTCCAAATGTGTGACCTACCTGACCGTGGTGTAGGCCTGAGGCAGCGGTCAGCACGGCCCATTCACCGAGTGTCGCCGGCATAGGTTGGATGGCCCCACTGGCCTGCGTAGTTCAGGTTCAGTGGCACCACGTGTTCGGTCACCTCTGTGTATGTGACCCGGCATTCGTCCGGACTGAGCCGCATCTTCCTCTTACACCTCTCCGTGCGACCACTGGTGTGGACTCTGCCATTTGTGCTTTGCGACTAGGTGCTGGATGTGTGACCTACTGGTCAGCAGGGTAGTCCTGGTCCCTCATCCACGTGTCGCCGGCTGGCGTTGAATAGGGTTAGTGGCACCACGTGTCGCCTGCTGGCGTTGAACAGGGTTAGTGGCACCACGTGTCGCCGGCTGGCGTTGAACAGGGTAAGTGGCACCACGTGTCGCAAGATGCCCATATGGAACTATGCCTCACAGTTCGGGGGGGTCTGTTCCTGTGGCCGCTGGCCTGGATTTGGGGTCACTGCCATTCATGACTCAGGACACAGTTTCACACATGGGACCTACTGGTCCGACGAGTGGGCCGAAGGCGGCAGTAGAGTGCATCAACGAGAAAGGAGTAAGGCGGGCCTGTGTCGTGGAGGCCGTGATGGTCTAAGGAGGCTGCCAAGGTCGCGGGCCTCGGGCTTGGAGCTTGCGCCGGGACGTGGTGGGCCCTCCTTGACACACGCTGGTGTCGGCAGGTGATCAGTGTGGCCTGGCTGCGCAGGGGCGGGCCTGACGGGTTCGTGGTCCAGCGTGCCGGGGTCCGGCAGGCGCACAGCATTGCAGGCAACTCCGCTCACGAGGACGGCGTCGGCCTTGTGGCGGGGTGGGAGGCACCGCCCTGGCAGATATGTGGGTCTTTCCGGAAGAGGACCACGCCCAGGCCTACATGCTTTTTATTCACACCCCTACGCTGGCGTGGCATACGCCGGGCCATCCCACTATGGTGATGCTTAGGGGGGGCGTAACAGGCAACATTTCCCGGAGGTCCCCCACTGGCTGGGGTGACATGGTGGCGTCCACTCTCCACTACACTCCATACACCAGCGGTGTATGTCGCCATGGATAAGGGTGTGTTCTGCATACTGCGGTGTGTCCAGCACATCTCCGCCACTCTTGGCATTGTGTACTTTCCCAATCATGGTTCTACTACATCCTTCACACATGCCTGGTTGCCACCTCTCCCTACATTCAGCTATTATGTGGCTGAGGTGCCATGCCATTGCTGGCTCATGTTCAGGGCTTGCCCATGTGAATATTGTAAGTTGTTCTGTCGTGTCTGGTGGGTGGGCATGTTGTTGTGCCTGTTGTATGTGATTTTTGTGACGTGTGCATTGCCAGAGTTGTGAGTTGCATGGTTGTGGAGTTGAGGTGTGTGGGGTGTTCATTTGGATATTGCCAAGGGGCTGTGCATTTCCCTTGTTGCCATCCTGGGAACGCTGGTTGATGATGGACTGTCGGAGGATGAAGGTATCATGCACACTGGCTGTGTATTTGAAGGCGACATTGTTGGGGGTTCCACGGTGTTCTGTTGTTGCCTGCACATTGATGTGAGACGTGTGCTTCCTGTTGCGGTGATTGTGTGCTGTGTCACCAGTGTCTTGTGGTTTGTGGCCTCCTGGCCTGCCTGGATATGTTGGCATAGGCCTGGCTGCCATGATGACTTTTGCGCACGTTACTCTGAGCCGTTGTTCTACCGGCCTCTGCTCCTGCCAAGTTATTTTAGAACTGTCTGCATTTTCTGTCTTTCACCTTTTCTCCTGTTCCCTTTGGGCTCGATCTGCACAACAGTTGCAAGGTCGAAAAACAACGTCCCTAGTTCTTGCTGATATGGCCAGTCCCTCGCACCTAGACATAACACTATGTACAGCTGTCATGGAGCAATTGGTGTGCTTTTAATATTGCGGCTTTCCCGCTTAAGGGACACTTGGAGAAAAACCTTTCCAGGGAGAAGAGCTGTGATTGTCTGCTGATGTAGTCTTTGCATCTAGAGACTGAGGTATGGGGGTTCGCTAGTCAAAGCCCAGAGGTCTTCTATTTTTATAATAAACTAGCTTCTAGCACGGGGAGGGTGGAAAGGTCATTTCGCCTTATATCCACTGCTTTATGAGATGCTTTCCCCGTTTGTATTCTATGGAGTTGTAACTATGCTGATTATATTATTCTTATGCATTATGCTGATAGTACTGACACGTGTTCTGTATCTTAGAGCACGTACGTTGAAATAAAACATTTTAACCTATACTGTGTCTCTTTTTACGCACGTTGTGGACAGGTATGAGTGAGTGACGAAAGAGTGTTCTTGCTTCTGCTAGTCCTGAGAGAGACATACCGTGTTCTGGGTTGTCCAATCATTGGTACATTGTTGCTAATGGGACGCTAAGGCTAGTTGGGTTGGGATTTTAGGTGCTAAAGTTTATGTTCGGCTCACCACTATATTCTGAGGTTCTATTATCCTGTGCATAGCTCTGTGTGTGCAGAATCCCTATAACATGGCGCGACCAACGAGTGGGCTGCTTATCTGCGAGACGCTTGTGTAGTGCTTGTGCTTGTCCACAACCCCCTCACATACGCTTCCAGAAGCGTGTGTGATGGTGATACCAACTATATTGACGTTGTTGTAGGTTCTTTCAAGCTTGAAGTTGTTCAAAGGTTTCTTAATCGAACCCTCTATTGTGCTGCCTCCTGTTAGGTTGTCAAACATCCCCGATCTTAATGGCGGGTGTAAACATAGCGGCACATAGCCGCACAGCGCTCCGGGATCACTTAAGGGTGTATGGAGTGCCAGACGCGGGAGTCGAACTGATCTTTGTGGTCCAAGCCGATCCGGCTTTCCACTTTGAAGTATTCTACTCATGGGTCACCTTTCCAGCGGTGGATGCGAACGATAATCTGTTCCATGAATATGAACCCACCGTTATTCCTGCTGCCTATAGACCTTATACTAATCTTGAAGTACCGCTCACGGCTTGGCAGCACCATGTGTGGTCTGATGGCGCCCTCCCACAACCGGTAACAATGGTTCGTTTAGGCCCCTTGTCTATTGACGGGGCCACTTGGCCTGTTTTGGCCGGGTACACCCCACATCCGCGATATATGCAGATACCAGTCGCTGACCTGTGCAATATGTATTCGGCTTTGGTGCGAGTGCATCGCGCTTTAGTGCAATATGTTACAGGCAACATCCAGGGAGCGCCACCTGGAGTTGCGGGCCATCCAGCTGCTGCAGGCGGAGTGACCATAAGTCCCGTCATGGTGAACTCAGTGATGGGCAAACGTCCACAAAATAAGGATGATTTTCCTTATTGGCTTGCAGAAGAATTCGACCAGTTGGAGGCAGTTTTTCCAAACACAACACCGGTGGATAAACATAGAATTCTTACGATTAGTTTGCCAAAAGACTTAATTCCTGAGTTGACAGCATGTGACAACTGGGGTAGGGTATTCGCAGCAGTTTATTCGAAGTGTTTCGGCACTCCTTCCATGACGGTTCTCCCCACTGTAATTAAAAAAGTACAGGATGAACATGGCCCTGAGGCGGCTGTGGAATTAGGGATGAGACTGGTGGGAGTGTTTGAAGTAGTAGCTGAGTTGATCCTTGCGAATGTCAAGGGCGATGCAGTGAACTTTCAAGTAGCTAATGCTTTGGCTTTGGTCCCAGAATTGGACAAGCCTCGCGAATTACCGAAAATTATTACCCAGGCTTACAAAACTATTGGCAGGAATAGCCTGGGTAATAAACCTTTTGCAAAACAGCAAACACAATAGCAACAACAACAATCCAAACCTCAATCTGAGAAAGATGAGAGACCAGTCTTCACTAAAAAGAGCTGGAGGCTGAAAAAACAGGGTAAGCAACAAAAGAAGCCGGGGTTGAGAGGCGCATCCCCGGTTTCAGTCTCTTCTGAACGCACTTATGATTTACGCGATAGGGCGAGAATTAAATCTCCGGATAGGTTTCAGATCCCTGATACGCGTTCTCCTCGTTCTTCACAGGCACAGACAACTTCACAAGCCAGTGGAGGAGATCGCCAGGATAGAGGAAGGGGTTGAGAGGCTCCCCAGGGACGAGACCAACCTCGACAACAAGTCAGAGGGAAAGCAGAAGACTTTCAACGTTCTCGCCCACAATTCCAGAAGAAGAAAGTTGCCACTGTAACAGCGAAATATGCCACAGACGGTGAGAACGAGACTCCTGAACTGGACGTGGGCAGTGACCCTCCTAGACAGCGCCACGGAAGTTACCATAGTGCGGGAGGCGCTACATCCTCATATGGAGGCGACAGCAACTGAAACTTTCATAACTGTCGAGACAGCAGACACCAGAGTGGCACCCCCTGACAGACTTTTTAATATAGTCATTCAAATTGAATGTGATATACAGCGTGTAGTAAAAGGGATTTTTTGGGAGAATCTGACCTCTTCATGAAATGTAGAGGGAGCTCCCTCAAAGTAAGGCTGAGTGGCGATACTCCTTGAGCAGATTGGCGAGCAGGTTTGCGTTATCAGGGTATATTTAGCACTACGTCCCAGGGTCCAGGACCTGAGGGGCACCACTTGGATGGTCAGGACTCACTCAGGCTGTATCCAGGTGCTGGTTCAAGATGGTTGGAGCATTTTCTGTCCCTGAGACTCTGATCAGGAGGCCGGCCTGCGAGCCCTTGGAGTCACTCTGGAAGTCCTGGGTTCAAGCAGAAAAGCAGGTCTCAAGCAGCAGGGCAGTTTTGTAAGGGTACAGGACAGGCTTCAGGCAGCAGTGCAGACCTTTGAAGTACACAGCAGGCCACAGGCAGCAGGGCAGTCCTTTGAGAATCTTCTGCAGGTCCAGAAGTGAACTAAAGAGTCTGAGGGTCCTAATGTTATATCTGGTACCAGTTTTGAAGTGGAGTAAACTAAAGTTTTTCCCTCATAGATGGTGTTGGAGTTTCCTTCTTCCCTGCCTTGTTCCCAGGATGTCTGGGGTCACAAAAGGCTAGTGTGAAGTCTTTGGGTTGGGGCTGAGGTAGCTGTTTTGAAGTGCAACTGGGGCTGTGCAAAGCACTGCCCTTCCATTATGTCGGGATGTCCCATCCTGCCAACACCCAATCCCTCTATTGTGTGACTGTTTGTGAGGAATATACAAAGGCCATGTAACAACAACACCTAGTCACGTGATAGAGGAAACAGGCTACATGCACCGAATGGTTAGGAAGATAAAATGCCACATTTCAACACAAGTGGTATTTTCAGAATTGTGGCTTAAAATTCTACTTTAGCATTAAAGAGGATTTTAAAGTACAATTCCCTAGACACCAAACATGGTATTTCCACCTTCTCCCAAACAAATGTTAACTCATATTAAATGTAATAAGGTACCCAAGTGTTATTCAATGGGAGAGGTAAGTGTTGCTTGAACATGAAATACCTTTAAAAAAAAAGAGACACGAGGCGTTTGACAAAACAGGAACAGTTTGTTTAATTGAATAATGCAGTTCAGAGCACAGTCACAGGCATAAGTGCTGAAGACTGTCTCAATTTACAATTAGTCTAACACAGACTTTTAAACAGTTCATAGAATGTTATAAAATGTGTCTGGCAATCCTTTATTGGCAAGGAATGTGTACCTCTGCCTCTGGAGCCATAAATTAGGCTATTGGATGAGGAATGCAGCCAGTCGGTAATGTGTCCAGATGTCCGGCATAGGAAGCGCATGATCACTGTGTGTACTATGTGTGCTGTGTCTTGATTGGCTAAGTGTTCCTAATTTCATGTGGCATCTGACTTTATGGTATTTTGAGAATGCGTGCACCCCTCCGGCCATATGTGCTTTATTGTGGCCAATCTCCCTGGACCATTGTGGTGTCACTGTGCCTATCTGTGGGATTGATGTGGGATTTCCTGTTTGCGCGTTTGTATGCTGGCTACATGCTAACCTACCTGTGATCTGTCAATCAGTAACCTCGGGCCTGGGTCTCAGGGCCTGCCTAACCACATATTTTTGAGTCAGTGTTGATGCAGAGTTCACAATAAACTCAATAAAGATGCGATTCCATTTTTATACATGAATGTATTGTTATACATATTGACATTGGCTTTCTCAAAATTCACATTAGCCTCACAGTAGTAAAAAACAAATTTATGAGTTTTTCACTACCAGGAGATATAAAACTTAAATAAAAGTAAATGTCCACATTTTTAAATACAATGCACCATGATCTATGGGTTGATTAAGGCCTATCCTATGGCTGACTTATACGTATTTTAAAACAGGAGTTTTAGTCTTGGCTAAAGATTTGCTTTGTCAAGTCAAATTGGCAGTTTACAACTGTATTCAGGATGCAATAGCAGGGCTGAAACATGTTTTAAGGGACTACTTAGTTGGGCGTTATAAGTGCTGTAGGCCCACTAGTGCAAAAGGAGCAATATGGACGGAATGCTGAACAATGCAAACATTCACCCCCGGTCACAAAGATATGGGTTTAATCCATTGTTCTTTTGCTCACCACACCACCCCAGTTTGGACCCAGACAAATGCAAATCAGTCTTGACCCTGTTCCTCATGGGAACAGTCCAGCCCGAACTGCCAAGCCAGATCTTCCCTGGACGAGAAACAAACATCCTGGGACCGGTTTCGGGGTAGCACCCATCATCAGCCAGGCTAGCCTGAATCTAGTGGCAAAGTGAGCAAGGGACCCACGTCTGGGCATACCCTGCCAACTTAGAGCGAACAAAGAAAACACCCAGATCTGTGACTGGGGGTGAGTGTCTGAAAAGTTTCAGCGCTCCATCCATCATCTCCTTGTGTTTGCATCACAATTTGATAGCCACCTTTGTTTTGGAACTGTAACCTAGCTGTTATATTCTTCTACAGGTTGACTGATAGTGGATCCTCATGAATTTGCCAGTGGACCACTTTACATTTTTTTTATTCTATTACTTTATTTTGATCACATCTTCTGTGATCAGAAGCACCTCTACTTTAGGTTCTGACGAATGCCAAAACACCTTGTTTGAGGATAACATGGCAGAAACATTGACCTTCTCCGATGCCATACTCAAGCAGGTTTAATCTACTCCTGCAGTGTCCCTTGTATTAATCCTGATCCAGAGGCACATGAATAAAGGTGTACACGTACCCTGTAGACAGTTCTAAACCACTATATCACTCCTTTGCATGCTCTACTCACCTCACCACCCTTTAGCTCCTCATAGGGTATCTATCATATCTCTAAAAACATCCGTTGAGCTCCTCATTCTTAGTGAAGGAGTTGTAGGCCACACCATGACTACATATCATGGATGTGAGGAGGTTCCCAATGATGATGCCACCTATGGTGGGTGAGGGAAACCGTACTTAAAAAGGAATATCCCATCCCGGTTAGGTTACTTTTGTTTCTTGTATCTGTTCTCTTTTTCCTATTAAAGACCCAGGTGTGTGTGTTATAATGATTACATTTGGGAGTTAACACCTGCGGGTCAATAAATCTTCTTTGCCCACTTTGTTCTGTTTTAGAGTATGACGTCTGCCAAAGTTTACATAAGAACCTAACATTCATAACAAAATATTTTAAAATGGAAAGATAGTTGACGTTTACTCTGCTTTTCCTGATGGAAAAATAATTGTACCTGATTTAGAGGTTTGTAGAGGGAATTACTCCATCACAAACGTAACAGATATCCCATCCACCTTATTACAAGTAAACTTGTCTATGATGAACTTGTATTAAGGTGGTCGGCATATCAGTCACATTTGTGATAGAGAAACCCTTTCACCAAACTCTATATTAGGCCCTAAGTGGCCACAAAAAACAACATATATCACAGTGCATACTGCAGTTAATTGATACATATTTTTAATTCCAGCTACCGCCAGAGCAAGCAAAGGATAAATTGGCCAAAAATCTGAGGGATAGAACAGCCGCTAGAAGTCTTAAGGTGGAAACACCAACACTGAGGGACTGAGCAGCACAGAGAGTGAAGGAGCTGGGCAGGAGGCCAGTACCTCATCTGACTCAGAGGCCTCCAAATCATTCCAGTCCCATGTGGTGGTGGAGAAGACAACATATGTGGTAACCCCTGGTTTTGTTATATTCCATATAGGTACCCTATATAGGCGCTTGTAACATTGCAACCTTTCACCTATATTCTTCCCTACATTACATACATAACGGTTCTTAGGCACTGACCTTTTACCCAGATATGACACTGCATTCGGGACGCGGGTTTTTTCCTGGTTTGATTCTCATACATTATGCATGAGGCTTCTTGGAAGCACAGCAGGACTAACAGTAGGATTACCATCTCCTGTATAATATCTCTGTATAAAGTTCAGGCCCAACATCATCCTTTAGGCCGACACAGTAACACAGCAAGGAAGGACCCCTGGGGAGACCTATGGGTATAAATACATCACATCTTGCTTAGGAAGATAGAGGAGACCGTGATTTCCCGGCTGACACACTGACCAGAGACGCTGAGGTTCCTGCATGCAGACGCTCCAGCTAGCAGTGGTCTAACATCCCTCGCGGGGTGTCCAACTCGAGACCAGGACGGGGTCCCATATTTTCTCATTCTCAGGTAATGGGGTTGACTAGATCCTAGAGGGATTCTTGGCATAACACCTACATACATTCTAGTTAGGAAGGCATCGTAGGAGTACGCACTTTTTATCATGTGTTTTATGTACATGTATATATTCATGATTTCTGCAAGATGGTAGAACTATACCATCCCTTTACTTTTGTAGTATTGCTAATCATAAATCTCTGCTACTGTCTAATGGTTGTTGCAACTCATCTATTCTACACTAGAATAACAACTGTTCAATAAATACTTATTGAAAACGCCCAGCCTGTTTATTCTGTGTTTCTCTCTGAGACAAACTAAGTAAGCACGAGTGACTGAGCAAAAGGTAGTATATTGTTTCCACGATTCTGAGGGATCAGGGTTGTCATGTTCTGAGGTTGCCAAGAACTATTCTCTCCCCGATAAGAGGAGCCTCTAGTGACACTGTGAGCTAGCTGATACAGATAGGCTAACGTATCCGGTGGGGGTGCACAGAATCAGTCTGCCACCAAACCCACAGTTTATGTTATCCAAACACGCAGATCCTGTATAGGGTATATAGGAACTACATGACAATTTAACTTCTACCACCATCAGCATCCATAACACCCTTTCTCTTGATACCCCGGATATACGCCAACACTCAGCCCACAAAAAGGGTGGGGTCTGCTTCACTCCAGGCACCTCAGCTTCTGCACCTTTGACATTAGATAGGCTTGTAGATATTTGCCAAACATAATATTCGAACAATATATACCATGGCATTGCTAATTTATATAAAGTATGTCATTAAGAGTAAATATGGGATAGTAACATATGACTGTTGTGTGTCATAAGTTATTATGAGAGAAACAAAACTATGGCCAAGTGAGGCCTAAGTTATTTTACTATTATGTGGATTTCCAATCTTTTCTGACACACATTAAGATAGATAACAGGTCATGTTTGCTGTGTGTTTGTTATTGAAAACATATACAAGTCCTACATATGACCTAATAGTGTGGTAGATTAATGTGCTAAAAATGATACATTCATTACAAAAACAGTTGTGTCACCATTTTAAACCAATATTAGCAAGTCTGGGTATGATTGTTAACACAGGATATTGAGAATATTAAAGAGGATGATTTTTACATGCAAGAATACATCTAGTGTGTGCATGGATATGTTACCTGTTATTATAAAAAAGTGGATCTCCAACAGATACACTAGGAATAGTAGATAATAACACTTAAAGTCAGAACAATGAAGTGATGAATTTATTTAAGGTGGCTGTCCTCTTGTGTGTGCCTGTAGGCACACAGCTTCCATGGTTAGTTTTCAAATCTGAAAATATTTACAAATTACAAGAATAACAGTGGGTCATGCAACTGTGGAATTCCGAAGCAAGCTGTACATCCTTGCCCTCTTTGTAAGTATATCCAAGAATGTCTCTTTCACCCTCAGACTAAAAATTGTGATAGGCAACATAGTTCCTCAAACCCATCTGTAAAATTATTGAATAAATCCCCAAAATAATTGTTTTTGTTAAAATAAATATGTCTATTATTAGTAGCTTTTTTTGTTTTTTAAGCATAAGTAATACTAATGAAAATAATAAGCATATTTTTAATATTGTATTTTTACATATTGGCATGCTATTACAATTTTGCATTTTTTGTTTCAGATTGATGTTTTCAACATAGGTAGAAAGGCAACTATAATGCACCCTATAACTACATAATTATTGATTTGTGAGTAAATATGATATTGTTTAAAAAAGGTAACAATAGCCATGCATTTTCTAAAAATTAAAAAATCACATTTACAAAATGCATTTACAAAGAAAAGGCGTTATAAGAGTTGAGCATGGGTTTATAGTATGGTACTTTCAACTAAAATTAAATTAAGCCTAACACGTGCATACTGAAGGGAGGCGCAACCTCAAATGCAAAGCAACTATTTTTGTTAACTATGATTAAGTAGTGCTTGGCGTGGCTTGTCATCCATTTTTGACCCAAGACTGCCAGCTCATGTGTGGAGGGTTAACTGCCATGAAGACACCGATGGAAAGTTACGTCAACATTGGATTGGCCGAGTCATGCCTGCAACACCTCCACCAGCCATTTTTACTATTTCTATTCTGTCAACAGGGTAGAATGAGAGTGAAGGGGATGGCAGAGTTTGATGGAGATTTATCCATCATACTTCTAAAATCTAAATCAGGTGGGAGGGTAGTCATGGGAGCGAATGGGTACATCGATGATTTTTGGCACCCTGTACACACAGGGGCGATTAGTGTTCATGGGCAAAAGGGGCGTTGCCCTGCCACCCTCCGGGGACAGAGAAGAATAGGGAAATAAACGCAGAGCAGCTGAAAATAAATCACTGCTCTGAGACAGTGTGCTAGAACACTTGGGTGAACTCTAGTGAACTTTCAGATGTCCAACTGCGCAAGTGCCAGCCAGACAAGGTTTTCTTCAACACAGGGGCGTAACACAGGCCCCCGCAGAGCTGCTTGGGCCCCCCTCAGCACAGTACTGATGCCTGAGCGCTCCAGATTAAATCCGGAGCAGGGGCCCCTCTGTGTACATTGCAGGGTGGCCCCTTAATCTTTTGTTACACCACTGCTTCGACATGCAGGCACAAGTTACAGCAGTGATATCACAGGAGAGAGAGTGCTGAATTAGAAGGCAAGTGATCCAGTTGCGTTTGGGGCACATAAACATAGTGCCAATATCGGCAACACTCCCCATCCCTCCCACAGCAATAACCTGGAGAAATAATCAGACAAGACACATTCTTAGTGGAGAAAATTGCTGCAGGTTTATTTGCATAACAAATATGCCAACATGGTGGGTTATCTTATGGGCGATCCCAGGTCAGGCAGCCCCTTGCCGCCTGCCCACCTGATGAGCCAAATTACACCGTGGCCCTAGCCAACCGGTGTATGTTAGATTTGGGGGAGGGGATAGCCCCTCCCACCGGTGGACCGCCAGTCCACCCCCTTACTCATGCCCCCCCCAGCTAAGGTGGGCGGAGCGTTGCAGGCAACCCCCGGTTGCTCAGGTCCACAACCGCCCGTAGGACTAACGGGGCGCCGTCGCTCCTCCAGGGTCCAACGCGAGGACCTCCCTGGGGATATTTGGCTTTAGCACCCTTACTGTGCTCCTACAGAGGGTACCCTTCTGTACCTTACAACCTCTGGATCGCCCTGTAACTCCGCCTGCAACACAAAATAATAAGTTAGATAAACACACCCCCCCCCCTGCCTGTACACCGGGTAAGCGGTGGGGAGGGAAACGGCGTCAAGGCAGCATAAAAAGAGGGCGACCAGTGGGCGGGAGAGGTATAAGTACCTCTCCCCCTGCCCCCACCTGCCCGGAAGTGACGCAGGCATGGGGGACCCTCGAGGGTCCCAAACACTGGGAGGCTGACTCGTTGTGCCATCCTGTGGCACTAAGGGGGGGCCGCCCTCTTAGGAGGGCCCCCTTCGTGGGCCAGGGGCAGCCCTGCAGTGGTCCTGGGAGGAGTTTAAAACTCCATCCTCTTCAAAGGCTGGGGGTGGGGCAGGCGAATGAGACAAGGTGGAAATTGGTGGCAACAATTTGTTGGTCATCACAGAGAGGAAGGCTATAGGAGGAGTCCAGGGGGCTGCTCTCCTGGCAATAACATGTGTTTAGTACTGAATTTAGTTTAACTTTGAAACAAAACGTTATCGAGCTGAGCTCAACAGAGTGCTCCTTATTTCATCCATAGACGCCCAAGAGAGCAAAGTAACCAGCTACGGACAACAATTGCACTTGTGGACTAAGAAGTAAGTGTGCAGTTAAGCTTCAGCCTGCATCAGGGGCGTTGTCAACCCCCCTGCTTTAGCAGCTACAGTGGGGTGGGGTTCTTGAGGGGCCTCTTCTGTCTGCAGCTAAGCAGACAAAGGCTCATAAATAACGTGGGAGGGTGAGTGAATGAAAGGAAGGATGGGTGGGTGGATAGATGGATTGATGAATGGATGGATGGACGGATGAAATGGGGGATGGATAGATGCATGGATGAATAAGTGAAAGGATGGACGTAAGAATGAAAGAGTAAATGGCAGGGAGGGTGTATGAGTGAAAGGGAGGATGGATGGATAGATGGATAGATAGATGCATGAGTGAAATGATGGGTTGATGGATGATGAGAGAAAGGATGGATGGATGAGTGGAAGGTTAAATGAATAGATGAGTGAAAGGCAGGGTAGATGGATGTCTGGATGAAAGGATGGATGAGTGAAAGGGTGAATTGATGAATGGATGAATAGATGGATAAATAGATTAGTGAGTAAAAGCAGGGATGGCTGAGTTAAAGGGTACATGAAGGGATGGATGGGATGAAGGTTGGATAGATGGGTGTAAGGATGGATGGCTGAGTGAGAAAGGTGGATAGATGGATGAGCAAAAAGGGAGGATGATGGATGGATGGAGTGAAAGGATGAGCAAAAAGATGGATGGATGATTGAATGGATGGATGAATGGATGGATGAATGAGGGATGGATAATTGAAAGGATGGATAATTGGGTGAATGGATTGGTTTGATGGATAGGTGTCCCTGGACCAGTGGTGGCTCTGCTTTATGGGCTCCACAGCTACACTACACCCTCCTTGTTTTGCGGTCCATTTTTATAGTATCAATAGTGAATAATTAAAAATTATTGACATAGAAGAAATAAAATGCAAAAACTGAGGCAAATAGTGACATTGTTTGATTGCTGACACAGCTGCATGAAGGTGCCTGCGCCATTCCAGCACTGTGAGCATGCCTGTGTGACTATGTGTGTGAGTTAAAGTGAGAGAAATGAGTCAGAGTTAGAGAGAATGAGTGACAGTATGGACCAGCATGCGTGAGAAGGAATGTGAGTGAGTGTGGGAAAATGAAAGCGAGTGTATCTGAGTGTTACTGAAGGGAGACTGAGTCACAGTAAGGCTGAGTAATTCAGAATGAGTGAGAATGAGTGGGACTGAGTGAAACAGAGTGGGCCAGAGTAGAATGAGTAAGACTGAGTGAATTAGTGAGGCCAAGTTAGACTGAGTGAGTCAGAGTGAAACAGTAAACTTAGTGCAAGAAAGTGGGAGAGAACCCTTCAAGAAAAAGCTCTTTGGAATTCGGGCCAAGGATTATGCCTCACCACTTTTAAAGGTCACCGGCCACCAATGCGTACACATCTGTCAAACTCTGAATCCGGCCCATAATCTGTTTTTCTTCTTCCATCTGTCTCTTGGATTGCAAACACTCCCAGTTTATATGGGCTCCACGAGTGAAGAAGTGGGAGTAGCTTCTAAATAACTGCAAGGAATCCAATGACAAGTTGTAACTCGTCTCTGGAAACAACTCTCTTTCTGCTGGATTTCTATTGGTGGAACCAGTCAGTTCATTGGTAGAAGGCGGGTTGCTGGCCATGAGAGATGGTGCATACTTAAGCTCTTCCCTCAGACTATGGACACAACTGTGGCCTCATCAATTCAGGTTCCGGCTGCTTCTGTTTTAATTGACTAAAAAGACAGATGTACCAAACAATATCCTTTGACGTAAAGAGAAAAGCACAGTGTGTCCTGCTTGAATAGATTTCATCATTGACCAAAAACTGCTTTGATCTGTTAAATAAAAACATTATACTGATGCAGTCAAGTACTCTTATTTACTATGAATGATGTTCACCAAATTAGGCGTCCTTAGTCGGAATGTACAATATAAAGGAGACTTTCGCAGCATCATTTGGGAAGTGCATAAGACGTGTCCAAAGTTTAAGCTACTTTGTGCCAAAAACCACAACAAATATTCAGATTCTCTAGTTCTCTTCTCTAGTATTACCGGGAGAGGATGCTTCTTGGGTAGACATACTAAGGTCACATAATTTTTTTTTCTCAGAATTCCCTAAAAAGTTTGTAAAATGATGGTTTTAGAACAAAACATGGTTTAACATATGTTATATGACCTTTTCTGATGTGAGTGCGCACTTCGGGCAAAAAAAAGTCTTGAGAAAGTAATTTCTCACTAGTCAACTTCTGAGCAGGAATTTCCGGTCTCACTTGATTCTGAAACTTCTCAAACGCCTCTATCCAAAGTAGCAGCGCTCACTTAGGAACTTAGGATGTCCTCCCAGATCCAGCCTTATGGAAATGTGAACCCACCATACCGTTTTGGATCCAGAAAAAAAGATCAGGATAGGAGGCAGAGATTGATGACTGAGAGACCCTTATGGATGAAAGGCTTCTGTCATTAGGGCCTTCTCACCAAACCTTCATGTGAAAAAGTTGGCTTTTGATCTGTTTCTTTCTTATATGTTGTGCCACTTTCTCTACCGAAATGGTTCTTCCCTGCTAATTGGTTGAGTGTTTCCCCACAACAATCTTCTTGCATTTCAAAATTGGTGCATTGGTTTGGGCAGCAGACCATTTAACAACTTATTGTGATGGTCTTTACAACCACTGGAGGTAAGCAAAGCCATTGGTACTGGTTAACCTCAGATTGACTCCCAGGCAACTGAAACCATCATTTTTTAATTTTATCTTTCCACTATAGACATCAAAAATCAGTAACCCCTGAACTGAACTGAAAAAGGATTGCTTCGGGTGACTTAGCTAATGCATGAAAGTAGTTTTTTCCACATGGTATGCCATTCTTCTCTGATGCGTATTAATATTTTAAACTGCAGGCAATCAGGACACAATGCTGCCTCAGGGTCCAGTCATTTTAGCAATTCCTGTGGGTGGTGTAAATATACACTGCATGTAATATTACGTTCCATAGCACAGGTGAAATTCTGGCACTTACTTACTGTGTCCTCACGGGAAATCAAATAGGCCAATTGCGCATAAGAAATGTTACCTCATGTTTATAGAAAAGAGTAGACATGTTATCATGAATGTCGTCTTAGAGTGCATTCAGTTATAATGCCGGCAAACATCAATCTGAAAACATTGGGGACCACACGATGTTGTGTCTTACAAATGATGTGTACTGGGGTCTAATTGGTTATTCTGGAGCTATCTAGTAGTCATTGACAGTATAGAAACTTACAAATGAAGATGGGTCCCATTTAAAGAAGCATTTACAGTCTACCAATAAACCCATGAAACGTGTTGCTTCTGCTACAGAGGGTTTGTTCACGAAGACCTACAATAAATAACAAATGCTAACGCCCACTTAGTCCAATGCAATAGCATATTGACTGTAAGTTTGAAGAACACTATGGAAGAATGCAACACACATAACACAACCAATTCTCAAGGAAACTCTTAAAGTGAAGACAGCTAAGCACTTTTCATACAGGCACTTATAAACAAGAGAGCTATACTTTGTGCTCTGTTACAGTGTGCATGAAAGGATGTTACACCTTTCACAAGAGACATGCAAACCACATCAAGCACAGTGTCTATGACCTCACAATATTATAGAAATAATTAACTACATCTAAATGAACATTTCATTGAATACCAAAACATACTCAGATGAATAAGTAATGCGATATTCATAATAGTGTAAATGGTAATGTGTTAATTAATTTGACCTGAACGGTGATTTTTGAAATTTGTAATTGTATCTGTTACATCAAATGTGAGATCATCAGCATATTTTCAGAATTTTCAAATCATGCAATAAAAACAATGCTTTAATTACTTATTCTAATGTTGAGGGTCGCTTTGGGACCCTCCCGCATGGGCTGTCATTCAGAGTAGGCTCACCCAGCTACCTGATACCATTACTGTTTTTTGTTCAAACATGCTGCTGAGTACACCTTCTTGGGGCATATTCTCAAGAACGTGTGATAACCACTGCAAGTTTAGCTTAACGCAACTTTGCATATCGCAGTCTATCGCGGGAAAACAACGCCGTGTTAACGTAGTATTCCCAGGCGGCACCATGCGATAGTCCCACGATAACGCGTCAAATGACCGCATTAAAATTAACGTGACGCCGCAAAAATGCGAAACACGAACGCGAATAAAGTTGCGATGAGGCCAACCGCGATACAAAAATCAGTGATAACCAGCGACATGCCTGCAATTCCCACGCGTCATGTGGGAAAATGCACAATAAAAGCTGAACAAGAAAAACACACCATAAACAAAATAAACTGCGTAGCAACATGGATGCACCCGGAACGATTGCCCAGGTCAACGAGAGCCCCACAAGCCCCACAGACCACCAGCAAGGAACCTCAGGGTCGGGGAAGGCCAAGGAGAAGAGGAAGAGGAAGACGGGGTACAGTCCGCATGACAACCAGATCGTCGTCACGGAGGTGACAGAGCACTAACAACAACTGTCCGTCACCTCCACCGTGTCATTGGCAACGCAAACGGAAAAATGGCATTCCATCGTGAATGCAGCCGGAGTGTCGAGGAGGCCAAGATGCGCTGGCACGATGTGAAAAGGCAAACCAAGCAGAAACCCGCTGCCAACAGGAAGGCAGCAACGGCGAATGGAGGTGGGAGTCCTGCGCCACAAGAGGAGCTGGAGCAAATGGTGGCCACGAACATCAGTGTGGAGACGGTGCATGGAGTCTGAAGTCTGGACACTGCTCGATATGACCTGACACAACATCAACAGGGTGAGTAACGAACAGGGACTGTGGGGACGGGGGAGACGGGCACAATGGCACACATGCACAACAACGTGTAGCACACCGCACACCCACAATGACCCTGGGTCATGTCCCTGATCCGCGTGGCACACTGCAGCACACATACAAACATCAAGTAGGCCCCAGTCCACCATGTGCCCAAAGGGGTCCCACCCCACACATCACCAATTACACAACACACACATGCACCCTTGCGAAACACAGCAAAGATGCGTATGTGAGAGCCACACTGACAATGCAAGTGATACCACATGATGAGCAGCATGGCTGGAGTACAATCACCATGACATTGTGCATGCCACGAGACTGAGGTGGCTGAGTGTGGACCACATCCGGAAAGGAGCAGGTCACACTCTGACACATCCACGTGCACAAACAACCACTGACGTCAGCAATACATCTGCAGACAAACAATGCACAAGAGTACAAAAACCGTCCAAGAGCACAAATGACCCAAGTCGCCAACATCACAGCACCTTAAAAGCACAAAAGCCAAAGGCACACCGCCTCCAAGGGATAAGGAGCAGCAAAATCACAGCTGCAGGTGCGACTCTCACACAATGCAGCACACACACATAGCAATGACAGCACATCTACATGGACAACAATGTGGTACACAGTGCAACACTTACACTGCAGAACAGAGGACACAACTGGGTCCGCCTGTGCGTAGAAAATGGCCAATCACATCTGACATAGCAGGAAACTGTGAGATGCAAATGTACGTGTACAACCTCACCTACGTCATGTAGTCCAAATGTCCACTGTCCCACATCAAATAGTCCGCCCCTCCCAAACAGTCACAATGTACATTGTCATGCAGTCTGTATGTAAACTTGAACAATGCGGCAACATACATGCCAACACAATGTCAACAAGCATCTCCCCTTCACATTGCAGAGGGACAAACAACACCTCCAGCAGAGCAGACCAGACAACTCTACAGTGATGCTGAAGAGGACCTCCACACTTCCGACACCGACGCCCTACAACAGTCCATGGACATCTTAGGCAATCGACCTCCAGGAGCAGGGCAGCACCGCTGCCTCGAGGATAACCCAACCCCTGCACAGACAACACAGCTGGACGCACCCACCACCCCGGCTGGCTCCCAGCAGCCCACCGAAGCACACATCGCATTCCAAGGCCAGGTGTCAGACTGCCAACAGGGGATGGCTGAACATGTGCGGGTGGGGTACTACCTCTAGTCGTCAGGGTTCTCTGGTCTGGCCCCACTACATAAGGCACTCCGGGGCACAGACGTGGAGACACTCACACGCCGGTAGCTAGCGCTTATTTTAATGCTTATTTGCTGCAAATTAGAACCTTTGGGGAATCTCAAGAATTTTAAAATCTTTTTTTAGCTTTTTACTTGTGTGGAGTGCAGAGGCAGGGGCCATTTTTATTTAGCATTTTTGTTACTTAGTGGCCGTGTTCAGAGCCACTTCCTTATTCACCTCAGTTCCGACTAGAGCCACCATTTTGGGCGAAGCAGTCCAGACATTGGGGTTCTCCTGTCCAGCCCCGCTACATAAGGCATTCTAGGGCACACTCAGCGGGCGTCCCATTGGTGAGCCAAAGGCATGCCAAAAGCAAGGCCATTTCCGCCCATCTGCGACTGTACGCGCCCGTCCACTTTCGACCGGGTCCAGGGGCCAGAGACCCTGCTGGTTTTCTGCTATGATTCAAGTAAATTCTGCCAGAGAGCTGAATCATCTTAATAAGGTCACTAGTAAAAAATATGCACATACTTTAACACCTCATATGCTCACACGCGTTTGCAAAGAATGTAATGTTGGTCTTGGATACATGTGTACCCTACCTTACAAATAAGGAGCCATTAAAAGTATTCATCATGCTCACAGGGTCTTACTGTATTTACTTAATTGCAGGTCATTACCCTAACACTGTTCTGAGCTATTTGTGTTCCTAGAAGACAAGAAACATGACGCCGTATTCCTCACTGAAATGTGGCTAAGAGAAGAATCAACCCCAGACATTGTGATGGTCCTCTCCCAAGACTAACCCATCACTAGATGTGATAGAAAAGATAGAAGGGGTGGACGTTTAACTATTATTTTCAAAGTTGATCTTAAAGGAACTTTTTAACCTATTGAGATCAAGGATAGCTAGAGTCTTCAAATTACACTTGAATTCTCTCCTACTTTTACGTTCTCAGGCATCCTTATGTATCATTCACTGGTCCCGGCGACACAATTTGTTCAGGCACTCCCAGTAATAGTTGCAGAATGGAGTCTCCAAAAAGCAAATTTTACTTTGCACAGGAGACTTCAATCTACACTTTGAGGACAACAGTGATATAACGACTACGTCATCACAAGATCTTGTGGCACTTCAGCTAAAGAAATTATTAAAGCACCTACACACAGTGGTGATCATCTTCTTGATCTGCTTTTTTATAACATTATAAGTATAGCCACAGAAGATGTATTCCCTATTTTATAGTCAGATCACTAGATAGTTCCCTTCTAGTTAGACATTCCAAGGAAAGTGTACAATCAGCCCCTTCCCCTGAAACCAGACGGAAATGGTCCAAATTTGATGTGTATAAATGAACGAGTATTATTAATGCCACTCCAGCCATGAAGGGAGACACCACGGAAACGTAAAACAATTTGCCAAGCGGACTGATGGAGTCTTTGAATCGCTTAGTCCCATCTAAACCCCAGAAGTCAAGTGGACTAGTGGATGGGCTCCGTGGTATATTCCTGAGCTTGCAAAACTAAAGAAAGAGGCTAAAAAAAGGAAAGAATCTGGAGAAAATCTTATGACAATCTGAACAAAGAAATGTACAGAAAATATACGAAAAGTTTCCACTATGCTGTTAGACAGGCCAGTATCTCCCATTTTAATAATAAAATAGAAAATGCTAACAATTCCTCCAAGTAATTGTATAGGATAGTAAACAGCTTAATGAAGACAGCTATTTTTACGACAGACCCCCCTTCTTCTGTTAATTGCTGTTATATGTTTGCAATTGTTTTTACTAATACATATCTTAAACTCCCAAAAATGGCAGCACCGAGTCCCACCATTTTCAGAGATTCTGTGACCACAGCCCAATTAAATTCTTTTCCTGCCTTAAACATGGAAAATACAGAAGGAATTTTAGCTTCTTTAAAGTCAGGCTCGCTGCTAGATCCAGCTTCCCCTGACATTTTGATAAAAGGCAAAAGCGCTATCCTACCAATACTAATGGACATCCTTAACAATTCCCTGGTCAGCAGCAATGTTCCTCCTACATGGAAACATGTCATACTGAAACCCTTACTAAACAAGCCTACTGCTGACCTGCTTCTGACAGAAAACTGCAGACCGATCTCCCTACTTCCCAGAGCAAGTAAAGTATTGGAGAAACATGTCAATAAGCACCTTTCCAGATTTTTAGAAAAACATTCAATCCTCCATCCAACACAAACAGGCTTTAGATTAGGGAGCAGTACTGAGACCGCTCTGCTAATAGCCACATAAAAACTCCAGCCCATTTTGGAGCAAAGTGGCTCAGCAGCCATGATTATGCTTGATCTCAGTGCAACTTTTGACACTGTTTCACACCATACTCTCAGTCAAAGAATGAAGGAAGCTGGAATTACAGGTGCTGCCCTTAGTTGGCTTGCAGCTTTCCTGGAAAAGAGAAGCTTCCAGGTCTGCAAAGAATCCCTCTTTTTTTGCCACATACCCCATTGGCTGCAGAGTTTCACAGGGCTCTTCCCTAAGACCCACACTTTTTAGGGCGAGCTTTTGACACCTCTTGTCTATACTTTAGTATATAGTTATTAAATACTTATATGTATATGTACTTTGTGGGCTCTGGAGATCAGCCCTAGGACTTGTCTGCTTCCACTTAGGGACTTTTTTTCTGTTCAACTACCTCTATTTAACTGTCTTGATAGAAAACGACCAGCAGAGGTCAGTAAAATACCAGAATTGCTTTCTGCTTAGGGACTTTCTTTTTTTTCTTTTTCTGGCAACTGCCTCTATTTAACTTTCTTAATAGAAAACGACCAGCAGAGGTCAGTAAAATACCAGAATCACTTTAGCATTCTCCAGATTCCACTCCATAGAAATTGTCTTCCACGAGCACCTGTAGACAATATTTTTTTCAAATCTTGTATTTTCAGTGATATGACCACCGAAGGCACTGATTTTATATTAAAAACAGAGCTTTGGACTATACCATTTCCCGCTAAAAGGCAATATTTCTCTCCATGTGTTCCCATACCTGGTGTGTCACACAGTTTGGTGCTTACTTTCCCTCCATGTTAAAGAACTGTAGATATTTCAGCACCCAGGCTAATGTGCTGCATATCTAAATACATATAAGGTCCCAAAGGCGGGACCGATTGCATTGCAAATGCTTGTTAATTTATATGTGCTCCCCCTGGCAGAGATAGTGCAGGCACATGGCCTTGCACTTGTGCCACATCCTGACAATACACAGCTTATTTATGTTCTCACTCCAGAAACAGAGCAGGTATCCTTACAACTAAATTCATGCCTAAAGCAAGTCACGGACTGGATGTCAGACATTAGTCTTAAGCTGGATAGTGGAAAACCAGAGGTGTTGGTTGTTGGTAACAACCTCTCAAGCATGGCCAGAATTACTTGGAGAATGTCCTCAACTTTTTAGGCAGTAAAAAGTCTAGGTTTTTAGCTGGACAATAAATTATCTATGGAAACTCAAGCCAAGAAACTGTCTTTAAGGAATGTCATTTAATGGCTCCTTCTAACATTGAGGAGACTGGTCATACAGGGACTGATCAACTCTTATCTCGATTATGGAAACTTCCTCTTTTTGGGAAGACCGAAGTATGCTATAAGACGACTGCAGGTCATCTAGAATGATGCTGCACAAACTCTTCCCAGACTCCTGAAAAACCATTCAGACGCCTCAGCCTTAGCAGCCCTGCGCTGACTTCCATTGCAAAAAAGGATCTATCGTAAAGCTCTGTGCATGGCCCATCTGGCAATGTGTGGAAAAGGTCCCTCCCTTATTCGGCAACTGCTTATCCCCACACTCCTGGGAGGTCTCTACGATCTGGAAACTTAAAGTTGTTGACAGTACCCAAGATTAAAATAGCAAGATGTGGAGGACAATAATTTGCATATCTGGTTCCCAAGTTAAGGAATAATCTCCCCACCAACCTTAGATTAGATCATAGAGAAACCATCTTCAGGAAACTCCTGAAGACACATCTCCTCTAATGTCAGCCCTATCAGATCTTCTAAGTAAGTTAAGCAACCAGCGGATGTGTCTGTCTCAGCGCTGGAACGCCTGAACGGGTAACCGTGCGCTATACAAAAACACCTGAACTGAACTTTTATTCTTATTTACTAATGTTCAGATTAAGCATAGTAAGAGTTACTTTAATAAGATCGATATGTTAATTAGGACGTTTCTATGGAGGCATCAGGGAAGCATCAGTGTCCACATATCCAACTGATTCATTTCAGTTAAGCAAAGAGCAGGGAGGCCTGGCCTTAACAGATTTGTATTTATACTATAAGGCTGCCTTCAATTGAGTCTCATTCGCACCTGTGCATTGAGCCATTCTCTTCCGAGAATCTCTTTTTAAGAGCAATTGAAAAGAGTTAGGGCTTCAGTTCTCATTCTTATTAAAAACTTGGAAAAAAACAAATATAACAATTCAAAAGAAATGATTTTCTGGGAAAAATAAATTGGCCTTAAAAGTTAAGATGTTTGATTTTCACCTTTTTTTTCATTGTATGAATGTAGCAGTTTTGGGTTAAAAGTCGCAGAACATCTAGTTAAGCTTTGGAAAAGACATTGGTTTGCTACATTAACAGACTTCATAATAGGCAAAAGTTAGCACTGCAGGGGAGTGCCTCTGTACTATGGCTTAGCTATGCACAAATCTCCAGTTTTTCGAGGGACTATACCCATGATGCAGGGGAATTCTCTTTTCATTTTCTAAAAACAAAATTTTAATGACTTGTTTGGGCTTGGTAGATGGTATAAGGTGCTACATCAGAAGATTCAGTAGAAAATAACCCCAAAATGTCTTTATAAAATATCATCAGCAATGTGGTGTGTTATTTCTCCGAATCAGTGAGTAGATATTTCTTCCTTCAGCTATAAACTGTTTAGAGCAGCAAAATTGAAAGAATGGAGTTTTTGTTAGATGTATGCTCTAATATACTCCAAAATAAATTCATACATGTTTTCCTAATATCCTTAATAAGCCTTTTTCAGATGTTCTACGTTGGCAGAAAGTGATTGGTCCCATATTTGTTTTTCACTTGCCAAGTTTTGCAACCTTGCTGGGGCCTGATATTCGATTTATAAGCCAAGACCTAGCACAAAAGGTAATACCAGATTCACTATCAATTCTTTTTGGACAATTGGGTAATAATAGGGCATTTTTGTGGAGTGAACTGAAGTTTATTTTTTAGTTGTTTCAATTGCACAATCACTTATTCTACAATTTTGGAAATCAACAAGGTGTCCTTTATTTATTCAATGGCATGGTCCAGCTGTCTTATCCTGTCCATTTTAGCTTAAATGGATATGATAAATCAACTGGGATGTGCTTGTGCCAAAAGGAACAATAAACTGAGAGAATCTGAGCAGCTGTGGCATTTTTCTGAACTAATGAGGTTATGGGAGGTTGTTGTAGAGAGCAGGAGGGTTCAAGCATTTGCACTTTAGGTTTTTTCTTTTTGGAACTTTTTTTGCCACCACACTTTCATATTTGCATGTTTACACAGGGACTGTAGCACTCTATTGGGATTTTTGTACAATATATGATTGATCTTTTTCTTTGCTTATAACTGCGTGTTTGCACAGGGATAGATCCTCTAGTATGTAGAAGATCAGGACTGTAGCACTTTGCATTTCTGCACTATATATGACAGTTTTATATGATTGTTTTACCCTTGGGAATGAAATAGCAGGAGTACTATAGTGCTTAGTCATATTTCTTTTTAGTTTTTGTACTAGTGCATTTTATTCTTGGGACTGGTGCTTTGTATAATGTTAGCAGGATGTTATGAGTGCATAGCTTTCTTTTCAATATTTTTGTCTATCTATGTACTATCTATCTGCTTTAAATAATGATGCTTATTGTTTGTTAGTGCTTCATTGTAAAAAAAGTGATTGCTTGATTTATTGTAACACTGAAATAAAAATATATTAAAAAATATATATATGGTACATTCCTGCTCTCTCCATTTGATGCAACGCAGCAAGTTGTTTTGCTGCATTGTGTCAAATGATTAGTAAATCTTGCCTCAAGTGACTTCACCTATAAATTAACAATCATTGGTTCAAATGTGATTCTTTGAGGATGCATCTATCTTGGAGTGTCTGAAATTCAGTTGAACATATTGGTATCTTCCCAAGAGAGAGGCTACAATACGTTCATAGTTAGTTTTGGTGATGTCTATGCAGCCTGATTGTGCTGTTTGTAGACCCTAATCAGAAATGATATAAAGGAGCCACTGGTCACTGGGATGCTGGGTTTCTGGTGCCCTTTTTAAAAAGATCTCAACAAGCACTTATTTGGCTGCTCTTTGAATTCTACAGAATAGGGTGAACCCTCAGTGGTAAGGCTGGAGAACACAATAGAAGTCAATAACCCAATATGCTTCAGGATCCTAATTTGAACATAATTGAATGATTTTATTTTGGAATGTCAAGTGGAATAAAAGGCAAGACTTGACCAATGTGTCAATGTATTATGTACAAAACTTTATTTAGAGGAAGGGGTTGGTTAATGGCTTGAGAGTTAGAGCTTGAAAGGAATTACTTAACGGTTCAGTTCATATGTTTAGATTTTTAAATTGAATTAGAGTAATTTTTGATAGCACTAAATAATACATGAACAGTATTAACACCTTTGACCATACATTGGTCTCCCGGTTTGGAACTCACCTGCCTTACATCAGTTTTTTCAGAGTTGTTGCTGAAAATCATTGAACTGTTCCTGTAAGTGTTCAAGCTTTCAATATGTAAAATTTGTAATAACATTATTATAAATCATGGGATCCTGATGTCACATTTTGAATAATAGATGTGTAGCAGTAAATTACAGGGATGTTTTTCAATGAGGGGTTTCATCTCTAAATGCCATGTACAATGAAGACAAATTCATTTGGTGTAAATGTACCAAATTAATTTGAGTCACTTTAACAATCAAAAATTAAGGTTTTAGCCTACAGTTTTCAAAGGATAACCATGCTGGCCTTAAATCCACACCACAAGAACAGTTGTGAGTTAACATGCATATAATGAACAGTAGCATTATTCCTTTGGAATACGTGTGAACCCCATAGAGATTCAAGGTTTACTTTGAGGCAGTTATGTGCTGTGACATTTAATTGCATATAAGTAATGATTATTTCATTTCAACTCTCTCTAGTAGCCTGTCCACACACATAAAGACTGCAATGAGTATCAATAGATCTCAGCAAACAATCACAGCACCATCTGGTGCCCTAAAAAAGAAACGTCTCCACTTTGCCCTCCTAAGAACTTGCTAATGATAAAGCAGCACAACAATATGCAGTACTCAAAAAAATGGAAAAACTGTTGACAAAGTAACATGAAAAATGTTTAATGTTAAAAATGTCCTTACAATGAAAGGGCACTAAAAGCAATTTTCTTTGTAGCAGGGCTTGTTGTATTATTGGAAAGCATTGGGATAAAATATTAAATGTAATATTGTTATCTCTGGCTAGCAAACTGCTACAAAGTTCAATTTTTGGACTTTTTGAAATATTTATTACAAGCCCAATTCACTGATAAAGTTGGATTTGCAATAAATATATTGGCAAGGGTACTTTTAGAAAGTTAACTTTTCTCTGCGTAAAGCCTCTAGTGGCCCATTTGCATGAGCTTCTACTGTCACCCAGGAGCTGTATATCTCCTTTGATGATGTGTAATCCCAGAGCTGAGACAAAGGCCTTGAGTGTGAGGAGGTGTTCTGTTCCTCTGACAAGGATGACCATCTGGACTGTGCCCAGGAACATAATACTCTTCAAAAAGGCATATCTAGTCACAGGCAGAGGTCACATGTGGGTCCGTCCCCTTCTTCGTCCCTATAGTCAGACAGGCACCCATTCCAGTGGAGAGGAGCTGTCCCCAGAACTGGTTTTGAGTGCTCACAGAGAAGGGGTTAGTCATTTCCCTGGCCATGCCTATAGGGTGGGCATAGGAGCTCTGTACAGGGAAAGAAAGGTTCTGTCATCTTGGTTTTAGATTAAGAAAGTCACTGAGGAACTGTTTGCGTAAGGGCACACAGGAAATGCTGCAACAGTGGGTAGGGCCACCCTGGGAACTTGTATCCATTGGTTACAGAGTGTCCAGGAGCTTCCCCCACGCACAGGCTGATGACAGGCAAAATGTATCACCCACAGTACCCTCCTCAGAACAGTATCTGGACTTGTTGAAAAACATAAGAGGACTACATCTCCTGTGTGTGACCTGGGAAGAGTCCTGAAGACTGGGCCCCCACTTCACCTTCTAGCCAGGACAAAGAAGTGTACTTCAAGAGTCATACGGCTGATTTATTGTTCAAGCCAAAAGGACATAACAAACTACAAGAAGCCTTTTATGCAAGTGCCCAGCTGACCAATTCCAACTGGACCTAACCTGGACCCTCCTGCTGGCCTCTGCTAGAGAGAGACTTGATCCCCAAGTGCTGTCCCCAAAGCCCTGGGTGCTTGGCTGGTGTCAAAGTGTACTCTTCTTAGCTTGTCCTGACACTTGGTACTGTGAAACATTTTGGCTTCAAAGACCTCCGGAGGACCAGGACCTATATGCCAGGCTGATATGATGATGGTGCGGTGCCACTTGTCCGAAGATTCAGTTTTGTTCCTCTCAAAGCTTTTCCTCTGCAGCAAAGCCGTTTTAGTGGGTCCTCCTGTAGAAGGTATTCAGCCTCCTTCAGCTGTAGTCTGCAGCCCCGCTGGAAGAATCTGGGCATCAAAAAACCTGACTCCAAAGGTAGAAATCTTCACCAGAAGAAGTTTCCAAAAGTATCCGGCGGGCAAGGCACCTTCTCTGGGTGTGAAATTCAAATTTCTCCCACTCTGAGCTTTCCCACCAAAAGTCAAGGTCTTCACTGAGATGTCCTCCTTTAGCTACCCAATGATGTGGAGATGTCTTCGGCCACAGCCTGCTGCCTTGCCCCACTGAGGACTTTTGTCTTCCATTTCAGAAACTAAGGACCTGATTTATAATCTGATGGACAGCCTTTTGTCCTGCCAGGGCGATAGAAAAAATTACTTAGTTGCCCTAGTGGAGGCACCACCTGCCAGATTTATAAATGACCACAAAGCTGGTGGTAATTTGTAAAGCAGTGGTATTATACCCCGTCACGGCAGTTCCCTGTAAAGGCTTTCGCTGTTTGGTGCAGGACTCCATCAACATGATGGAACCCTCCACCAAACATTTTTTTAATGTAAAAAAGAAAATCAAGCAGCGAGATTTTCTTTCTGACAATAAAAAAATAAAAGGCTCCCCTCACCAAGGGAATCCTCTCCCATGGCGAGGGGAGCATTTAGCAGTTTTCACTACCCGTTACTACTATGGCTTTCCTGGCGGTGATGGGTAATGAAGACTGACCTTTAATTCCACCCATCTGAATTAGGTGAGCGGAATTAGAGGTCTGCTTCCGATGGCCCTTATTCCGCAGGGCGATCTGGGGGTTTAATCATGGCAGAGACATAGTAGTCTCCACCGTACTTCAACCTATGGCCCACCCGCCTCTAAACTGGGTGAGCGGACCAGTATCTTGTTTAAATAGATGCTCTATTGTGACTGAGTATCTACACCGCCAAGATATAAATCGGCCCCTTAGTCCGAAGATAAAACTTTTGCTGGCGCGAAACCCATTTCTGTATCTGACCTGCAGTCAGCCTTAACTTGCACCTACGTATCCTGGGATGGTGGCAGATGAGACCAGAGCGAATAGTCACAGGGACGCCAAGAGCCTCGGTTGGAAGATGTATAATCTGTTAAAGGGTGGTGAGTCACACCAGTCTGAAATTGACAAAAAAGTGACCCTTGCTCTGAATGCAAAAGCAAACAGGAGGCCTCAGAGTTGGCCTAATGTTGGCCTGTGCTGTTATTTGGGGCCCATGGCATTGGCTAGCTTAATTGATCAAGTTCTCAAATAGATTGGCAGAGTATGCAGGATTAGGATGAGGAGCTAGTGGTCTTGTGTTGCTACACCCAAAATTACTGGGTCTGGGACATAGGACCCAGCTTCAGAAAGTGTCGACCAGCATCTAGTAAAACCAACAGCTGGCAGGGGTGAGAGCTAAAGGCAGAAGCATAACCTGACCCTTGCTCACTCATCAAACAACATGGGGGATTTAAAGAACAATTCGCCAGCCAGGATACAGCCTGCATCCACCCCGCACCCGCCTCCCTGCTCCAGCTGTGATTTTCCTCCTGCTCAGAGGAGATGGTAAATGACAACAGCAAACTCCCCAGTAAACACCTAAGAATTGGAATAAACCTGCTTTAAAGAACCAGGCAACTTGTGATCCTGCAGGTTATTCCCCATTCTGGGAGTTTCAATTGTGATTACCATTAACTCATAAGAAGATACCGGCCAGGATCATTCATTTCTCCTCTGCTGTGTGCTTGTGGAGTTACTGGGGCACTCATAAAAGGTGCTAATTCAAAGGTTACCTCGGTTCTCTCAATCTAACACACCCTCGAATATTCACACATTCAAAACCCTCCATCCCAATGCAATTTAGAATCCCTATATAGCACGGTTTCACGGATTTGTAGCCTTGAAGTTTATTGTGTGAAGCTGAGAATGTCACAAGCTTTCTGAATTCGGCTTCATAAGGAACATTTCTTTGTGCTTCGGCAGTAAAAGGAGATTTGTCAGCAGTGTATCGAAAGATGCTCAACCCTTTCACGGATAGTCCTCATGTGACTCCTAATTGAATGGAATCAAGCAAACTACATTATTGCAACACGTATTGTGCCCACAAAGCACCTGATAATGCCAAGATTATTGCATTATCCATGGAAGAAAAGGCACCAATTCGACAATTGCCTCCCGAGCACCAGATTCTCAGAAAAGCTCTGCATAATAGCTTTCTTGGAAGTGCAGCTGACTTTCGGAAAACAATGGTGCAGCTTTCGCTCACCACCTTGCCTGGCACTGTTAACAAACACAGACACTTCTATGGGTGCAGATGTGTGATTAACATTACTCAGGCCCTGTTTTTCTTTCCTGGGAAACCGTTTATTTCAGTATTTAATCTTGTTTATTCATTAGATGTAGCCCACGCTCAGATCACGCATGAATGCTAATCACGCATTTAACAGCGAGCAATGTCACAGAGGGGGTAGAGTATTACAGGAAATATATGTAACTGGTATTTTTTTTATTATATTTTTTTATTTTTAGTATGCTTGGAATACAGCGTAAACATCTTTTATTTTGGACATTTCAGGCCTCATTTATGAGGTTTTCAAGTAGGGCAGGAATCTTGCTGTGCTGCCCAACGTCAAAACAAAAGGACATGAATGCGCCGTTATCTATGCGCACAATAACTACCATGCACCGACGCAGGCACCCTTGCACCATGCTGCAAGGGTGCCTGCGTTGTGGGGCTGGTTGATTGTGTGCAGGAAGGGACACCTTCCTACACAAAATCAATCAATTCAGGCGATTTCCTCTAGAAAAAACGAGGAGAAATGAAAACATTTCTCCTTGTTGCGGATCTCTAACGCCACCCCTGGGTTGGCGTTAGATTCTGACGCATTCTCTGGTTTCCGATTTCTCGTAAATCTGGGAATGCTTCAGATTCCATGGGTGTGGCGTGGGAACAACCACAGCAACACCCATGGAATGCCCCTTTCACAGAGTTCTGCATGAAAGGGGCACATATTTACAAGGCCATGAAAATATGGTCTTGTAAATATGCTGGGGCACATTGCGCTACCGATACGTCAAAAAAGTGATGTTCCAGTGCTGCAAGGGGCCTCATAAATGAGGTCCTTCATTTTTAGATTCAGAACGTTATCATGATACAGAGAGAATACCAGGAAAAAAATCTAACTGTTCAGAAGAACCTCAAGTGCAAATGAGTACAAATATACAGATTACTTAGATCCTAAATAACCAAAGAAGGCAATTAATTTTCTCAAGGAAAAAACAGATACCTTTCATAGTGCTTATTCAATACTACGCTATATCCCTGATCTCACAATACCATAATTCTGCAGCCTTTCGTATACAGTTTAATATTCCATTGACCGTTTGCACAGTTTGTAATTCCAAGCAACATGTATAAATTAACCCAATAGCAGACTCAGTAAAGTGACAGTACAAATACAGTGCTTACATAACCAACGTAATAAACCACTAACTGGCTCAATAAAGTGACAGTATGGGTGTTAGAAATGGGGTCCCTAGTTGCCAGAGGAATGCACCCTGTCCAAGTAGGGACCACCACTCTAGTCAAGGAAAGTCAGATACACTCCCTAAATTAATCTGTTCTCATCACCCTCTGGTAGCTTGGCACAGAGCAGGCAGGCCTACTTTAAGAGGCAATGTGTAAAGTATTTGTGCAACACCTATTGCAGGAAAACAGTGGCAACTCCATTGAAAAGTAATCCACACCTGGTTAGACAACTAGAGCCTGATTTATTAAACAAAACAAGATGGAAACGACCAAAATCCAATAAATGGAACCGGAGATATGAATTTGTAAAGATTATCTTGAAATCTAGTGCTCAAAAGTCAATAGTGCTAAGGGGTTACTTGAGGTTGTCGTGGACCGGGTGAAAAGTCAAGCCAGCCATAATGGAACGCTGGTCAAATACAGAAGCCACATGTGCCTCTCTGAAACAGTACCTTCTTGGAGAAGAAGCGTCAACGTCGAGGAGAGGCTGCTTGGAGCGGAGGAGGTGATGCATCAACGTCGATTCGGAGGACCATTGGCGTCGAACCATGCAGTCGGATCCCTGAGTCATCGTTGAGCTTTGGCAATGAAAGTAATGCATTGTTTTGGTGCCGCGCTGGAGGTCCTCTGTTGTCATTCAGACTCGGTGATGGCTGCCCATTGCGCAAAGAGTCCAATTTAAGGCACTCTGTATTGTCTACAGGGCAACACATAAAACTGGACCTAAACTGTTGCAAAGGAAATTTGTATGGTATTCCCCTGTTAGACATTTGCGCTCTTCCTCTGCTAATCTGGTCTGTGTTCCCCATGTCAATAAAGCTCGAATGGGTGGCAGATCCTTTAGCTTTACAGCATCTAGACTTTGGAACGCTCTGCCCCCGGAGCTTAGACAACTGACCACCTTGTCACGCTTCAGTAAGGAACTGAAAACCAGATTGTTTCCCAGAGATTGATCCTTGCCTATCTCAGTTTAGTTACATGCAGTGGATGATTGGTAATCTAAGCGCCAGGATACCCTTGGGGTGGCAGCTGCGCTATATAAGTGTGCCTTACATTACATTACATTACAATGCGCTGCGCCAGCGACAATGGCAAATGTGCCAGTTCCAACTGTCGCAATGTCGGGACTGTGTGGATTTTTCAGCAGAACAGCACAGAAACCCATTTCCAAGGGTCCAAGACTAGATTGGCACATACTTGTCAGGGTAGGACTCACAGCTTTGAGAGTCCAGGTGCTGGATGGAGACTTGCAAGCAGTCTTTGATGTCCCTGAGACTGCAGAACAGGAGGCAAGCAGTCAAGCCCTTTCAGTCACTCTGGATTGAAGTGGTGAAAGTCCATTCCTTCTTACCCAGGCAGAGAAGGCAGTAGGCAGCAGGCAGGGCAGCACAGCAAAAAACAGTTCTTTCGAGACAGCAGTCCCACAGACTTGCAGTCCTTCAGCAGCACAGCAGTCCTCCTTCTTGGCAGAGAATCCACAGGTCCAGAAGTGTTCTTTCTTTGGTAGGGTCAGAGGGCCAGTTTTAGACCCAGTGTTGCCTTTGAAGTGGATGAGACTCCAATGTGGGGGGGGTTTGAAATGCCCACAGGTCCTCCCTTACCTGCTTAGGCTACAGGCACACTACAAGGGGGTATGCAGCTTTTTGTGTGGGCACAGGCACAGACCTATTCAGGGGCAAGTGTCAGCTCCTCCCACCCATTTAGCTCAGGAAAGCCCATCAGCCTGATGATGAGCCATCAGGATGTGAACAACACACCTCAACTCCCTTTGTGTGTGACTGTCTAGAGAGAATGCACAAAGTCCAGCTGTCACCCAATCCAGAAGTGTATAGGAGGCAGGCAGAGGCACACAGGGCTTAAGAGCAGACAAATGTAATCTTTCTAAAAGTAAAACAAAGGAAGGGATTGGCCCTATTGATCAGTGGCTAGGTAGGGCCTGCTTAAAGTGAAACAACAAGAGACCTAGCCACCACATTCTGTGTTGTCAACTGTTTAAACAGACATAGGAACCAATTTTAATTCTTTGGTCCTGGTTATTTATTTAACCATTTGTTACATGTAAGATTCTTTTTCAACATCATAGACATCTGAGATTGAGAAGACACTTTCGATTTCAACACAATACGTTACTGTTAGAACTGGGGGTCTCTAGTTGGCAGAGGTAGGTACCTTTGTCCAAATAGGGACCCTTGCTTCTAGTCAGGGTAAGGGGGATACACCACTAAAATAACCCCTGCTCACTCCCTTGGTAGCTTGGCACGAGCAGGCAGGCTTATCTCAGAGGCAGTGTGTAAAGCATTTGTGAACACATACAGTAACCCAGTGACAACACTACAGATGGACACCACACAGGTTGTATTATAAAAAGAAGTATTTTTATATAGACTTAACACAAGACCCAAAACGACAAAAATCCACAATACACTATGAAAAATATGGCTGTCAATGGTAGAAAATAGTTCAGTTCAATAAAGATGGTAAATGCGACACTCAATGTTCTATGTACCTTTGGATGCATAACGCGATACAAACAAAAGAGTTGCAGGGAAGGTGATGCGTCGGTTCCTTACATGCAAGAACGGTGATGCGTCCGTTCCTTACTCCGGGGGAGGTGATGCGTCGGTTCCCTACTGATGCGTAGGGGACGGTGATGCGTCGGTTCCTTACCGGAGAGGAGGTGATGCGTCGGTTCGTCACCGCGTGGGGAGGTGATGCGTCGGTTTCTTACTACGCTTCTGTGGCGATGCGAACCGCAGCGCCGTGATGCGATGACGATCCGGTGCAATGAAACAAAATGCCGTCTTCCTCTCGTTGCGACACTCAGGGGGTGATGCGTGCACGGCCGACGGCCATGCGGCGACTCGGTGAATCTTCTGAGCCTCGACAGGGCCGGCGACACGCTTCTCCGATGATGCGACGGTGACACTCTTCTCCGGTGGTGTGAGGCGCTTCGGCGATGCAATGGCGACAGCGGCAGCACGCTTTCTCAGCGATGCGACAACAGCGGCTGCGGCGGTGACACACTTCTCCCTCTTGAGTCGCGCTTCCAGCTCCCAGCGACACGCAGTCTCTCAGAAGGCCCAACACAACAGCAGGCACTTCAAATTCCCAGCAAGGGAATTCAGGGGAGCTGGTTGGTGAAGTCTTGTGTCCCTGAGACTTCAGCAGGAGGCAAGCTCAATATTTAAGCCCTTGGAGATGTTCTGCAAGATGATGAAAGTAGCACAAAGTTCCTTTCTCCTTTCTTTGGCAATCAGGCAACCACTGCAGGCCAATCCCTCAAACAGCACACAGCATAGGGATAGTCTCCTCCTTCAGCTTCTCTGGTTCCTCTCCTCATCAAAGGTTTGTCTTGTTTGTTCCAGAAGTGATCTAAAGTCTTGGGGTCAGGGCCCCAGTATTTATACCCATAAATCCTTTGTCCTCTGAAGGCAGAGGGTCCTGTACCTAGTCCAAACCAGTTCTGGGTGCATTCTCTTTGTCAGTGTGGGCCAGGGTCATCAGACACACCACAGGAGGTGGAGCAGCATTGGGGAAGGCAGGCACAGCCCTATTCAGACCCAGGTACCACTCCTCCCACCACTCTACATGCAGATAGGTCTATTCAGCCCTGTGCTGACTCACCCTGTCTCCTGGAGTCCCCCAGCCCCTGTCACTCACAAATCCAGACACACAATACTCAAGCTAGCAGAGGCAGGCTGGATGGTTAGGCAAGAAAATACCTACTTTCTAAAAGTGGTATTTTCAAACACAGAATGTTAAAACCAACTTCACTAAAAGATGTATTTTATCTGAGTTCAGGCATACTAAATTCGTTTTTCTACCATGTTCCCTGGGTCAGGTAGGATTATAAGATGTTATAATCAAACTGCCCATTCTGGCCTATGGGGACAGGTAGCTTTGCAATAGTGAAAAACAAAATTGGCGGTAATTCACTATCAGGACATGCCACACACACCAGGGCATGTCCTACCTTACACATACAATGCACCCTGCCCTAGGACCTACCTTAGGGGTGACTAATATGCAGGAAAGGGAAGTTTTGGGGACTGGTAAGTGGGTTTACCAAGTCGACATGGCAGTACCAGACTGCACACAGGCTCTGCAATGGCAGGCCTGAGACACACTTTACAAGCTGCTCCTGTGGGTGGCACAACCAGTGCTGCAAGCCCACCAGCAGCATTTGAGTCACAAGCCCTGGGCACAACCAGTGCACTGTACTAGGGTCTGACAGTGAATCAAATAGGCCAAACATGGAGTCACTAATCCACACATTAATTTATAACAGAGAGCATATGCACTTTAGCACTGATCAGCAGCGGTAAAGTGCCCAGAGTCATCAAACCTACAAAAACAGGTCAGAAAAAGTACAGGAGGAAGGCAAAAAGTTCAGGGATGACCATGTAAAAAGGGCCAAGTCCAACACAACCCCCTTCCAGCCAAAAATGCAGGGTAGACCAATCACTACATTGATGGGCTTCCCTGCTTTGGGCGATAGAACCTGGACCCTGGCCCGCAACAGCAGGGGCATTTTCAAGTTCTACGCCAATCTGAACCTATCTGGATCCCTCTGTCCATACTCTCAGGGCCCACCAAGCTAACCCATGTGGAACACTTCTCCTCACCTGTGGACACCATCTGTGCAGCACCTAGCCTTAGCTTGCTCACAGGTGTGTCCCAACTGACAGACAGTAAGCTCATGGCCAACTCAGAGGTGTGGCCCAGTTCACCCATGGGGTGTGACTTCTGTCTCCCTCCCAGGGGCAACTCTGTCCACCAGGACAGCAAGCCACAGTGGCCACTTACAGTGGTCAATGATGAGACCCAGGCCTTATGCCTCACAGGACTCTCAAACCTCTCTGGCGTTAGAGAGCTGGAAGCAGTAGCCCCAGGTGCTTGGCACCCTTTGTCCACTCTCCCTCCTGTCAGGTCAGGTATGACATCCTGACACTGATCCACCAGCCCCGGGCCTGTACCTGGCGGCTGGACAGGAGACTGGTGTAGGCTTTCCCACACCCGGTCCTCCTTCTCCTCGTTGGGGCTCTGTACCCTCCCACCTGGAGTGGTACCCCCTTCCAGAACTGCCAGGGCACTTGTGGCAGGTGTCCTGCACAATTCGCCCACCAGTTCAGGGGTTCTATCCGGCAACTTGGCGTCCAGGTCAGGGGGGACACCCCGAACCTGGCCCTTCAACCTAGGGTCTAGACCCTCCAGTTGAACCGGGGTCAAAGGCGAGGACTCCCTCCCTCTGCACCCCCTTCCAGAGTGCTGTACCCTCCCACCTGGAGTGGTACCCCTAGAAGACCAACCGGTCAGGACACTGTGTACAGTTGTCCCTCCCTCCAGGTCAGACAACACCTGATCCTGGCTTCCCAACCCAGGGACCAACCCCTGCGGTTGAACACTTGCCAGGTGCACCAGGATTTCATGGGGCGCACATATGCCCCCCCGAGGGTGACACACAACTCACGTTTCGTGTGACAGTCTGCCTGGCGCAGATCTCCTGACCCCTGTCCATCTGACAGGGCGTGAAGATCCCCCAGGACAGAAGTGGTGTCACCATGGTCATTCATTGGTGGCTTAGCCCTTCTGGCTGGCCCCTGAACCACTGGTTCCTCCACTGGGGACTCTTTACCGCTCTCACCCCTCAATCTGGACTTCTGCACCCTCCACTTAGGAGTGGCACTGCCAGACACCAGAACTGATGGAGGCCTGCTTACAGACACTCCCGGTTCACCAGACACTAGGGGATCCCCCTCAAATGGCCTACTAGTACAGCCTAGGCCCCCAACCTGGTGTTCCCTTAAGGAACCCTCCAGGCGCTGAGACTGGGTTTCGGGCACCTTGGGACACGCAGTCCCACACTCACTCCTTTTCCTCAGAGACAGGACGTGAGCCCCTACACCCCTCCCACTACCACAGGACCTAGCTGGGCTACACTGAACCTCTCCCGCCACTCTGGGTTGGAAGACACCTGAGCCACTCCTCTTATGGTCACTCCCCAATGCCTCTTCAGACCCTCTGGAATCCACCAAAAGGTCTGCCTCCATTGTGAGCTCCCTGGGGTCAGAGAACTCACACTCCACCAGGTGTTGGCATAGCTCTGGAAAACAGGGACTTACAATATGCTCTCCCACAATTGGTTCACACAGTTCCACCAAACTATCCTTCACCTCACCATCCAGTGCCTTGCACACGTACCCCACACCACTCTCCTGAGATTGGCAAGACAGTATCTGACCGTCTCTGTCACTTAACCCACAATCTTCTGGGCGGTCTTCACACTCACACACCAGGACTTCAACCATGGGGAAACCCCCCACCCTGCCCCTTTCATCTAGAGTCATTAGAGTGTCCCTCCCACCACTAGTACCATGAACGCCTGTGCCAGTTCCCCAAGCCACCTCAGGGACACTGCGCACCACTGGAGCTACCTCATGTCCTTGAACCTCCTGGTGTAAATCAACCCCCTCCAAGTCAGGCGCCACATCTCTGGGTGTGTGCACTACTCCCTCAGCACTCAATAAAAAAATGTGGCTGCCACCATCTGAGCTGGATTCCACCTCCAACTCAGCAAAGCTCACTTCCTGAGCTACACAATTTTCTTGTTGCTGAGCTGAGACCCTCATGGCCTCAATCTTCTCGAGCTCCAAATCAAGCTCTCTCATTCTCAACTCATGTTCCAATCTCATTCTCTTTTCCTCTAGGGCCAATTTCTTACTTTCCAATTCCAACTGCCCACCCATCATAAGTTTGGTCAGCTCCATTTCATGCACCCTACTTCTCTCCCTGTCCTCCAGCTCTCCTGGGGACAGGCCCTTGGAAGAAACACTGCTACCTGCTGGGGAAGCTGCTTTCCTCCCCCCTGGACCCAATGGCCCATCTAGCTGCCCTCCTGCATCCTCAGCCCCCTCCTCATGCTCTTCCACATGCTCAGGGGTATTTCTTGCTTCCACCCAGGCCCTCACCGCCTTTTGGTACTCATCCTTCTTGGAGAGCCCGGTCATAGCAACTTTAAATCTCCTGCAGAAGTGCTTCAGCTGTTTCACAGTGTAACTTTCTAGTTTCTCTTCCTCAAAATCAAAATCAACAGATGCGATGGACGCTGTTTTGCTCATGGTAAAACTTGGCAGTTCTTGGCAAAAATAGAAATCCCAGGAAAAAACAATCTACCAAAAATGCATGTGGTTGCGTTTGGTCTGCACTCACTAGTAGTATACACCAATTACTGTATATGAGTCACAAATGCAAGTCCAGAATCCTCACTGCTGCCCACCAATGTTAGAACGGAGGGTCTCTAGTTGGCAGAGGTAGGTACCTTTGTCCAAATAGGGACCCATGCTTCTAGTCAGGGTAAGGGGGATACACTACTAAAATAACCCCGGCTCACCCCCTTGGTAGCTTGGCACAAGCAGGCAGGCTTATCTCAGAGGCAGTGTGTAAAGCATTTGTGAACACATACAGTAACCCAGTGACAACACTACAGATGGACACCACACAGGTTGTATTATAAAAAGAAGTATTTTTATATAGACTTAACACAAGACCCAAAACGACAAAAATCCACAATACACTATGAAAAATATGGCTGTCAATGGTAGAAAATAGTTCAGTTCAATAAAGATGGTAAATGCGACACTCAATGTTCAATGTACCTTTGGATGCGTAACGCGATACAAACAAAAGAGTTGCAGGAAAGGTGATGCATTGGTTCCTTACATGCAAGATCGGTGATGCGTCGGTTCCTTGCTCTGGGGGAGGTGATGCGTCGGTTCCCTACTGATGCGTAGGGGACGGTGATGCGTCGGTTCCTTACCGGAGAGGAGGTGATGCGTCGGTTCTTCACCGCATGGGGAGGTGATGCGTCGGTTTCTTACTGCGCTTCGGTGGTGATGCGACCCGCAGCGCCATGATGCGATGACGATACGGTGCAATGAAACAAAATGGCGTCTTCCTCTCGTTGCGACACTCAGTGGGCGATGCGTGCACGCCCAACGGCCGTGCGGCGACTCAGTGAATCTTCTGAGCTGCGACAGGCCCTGCGACACGCTTCTCCGATGATGCGACTGCGTCTGATGCGACGGCAACACTCTTCTCCGGTGGTGCGAGGCGCTTCGGCGATGCGATGGCGGCAGCGGCGGCACGCTTTCTCGGCGATGCGACGACAGCGACTGCGGCGGCGACACGCTTCTCCCTCTTGAGTCGCGCTTCCAGCTTCCAGCGACACGCAGTCCCTCAGAAGGCCCAACACAACAGCAGGCACTTCAAATTCCCAGCAAGGGAATTCAGGGGAGCTGGTTGGTGAAGTCTTGTGTCCCTGAGACTTCAGCAGGAGGCAAGCTCAATATTCAAGCCCTTGGAGATGTTCTGCAAGATGATGAAAGTAGCATAAAGTTCCTTTCTCCTTTCTTTGGCAATCAGGCAACCACTGCAGACCAATCCCTCAAACAGCACACAGCATAGGGATAGTCTCCTCCTTCAGCTTCTCTGGTTCCTCTCCTCAGCAAATGTTTGTCTTGTTTGTTCCAGAAGTGATCTAAAGTCTTGGGGTCAGGGCCCCAGTATTTATACCCATAAATCCTTTGTCCTCTGAAGGCAGAGGGTCCTGTACCTAGTCCAAACCAGTTCTGGGTGCATTCTGCCAGTGCACACCTTCTCTCTTTGTCAGTGTGGGCCAGGGTCATCAGACACACCACAGGAGGTGGAGCCAGCATTGGGGAAGGCAGGCACAGCCCTATTCAGACCCAGGTACCACTCCTCCCACCACTCTACATGCAGATAGGTCTATTCAGCCCTGTGCTGACTCACCCTGTCTCCTGGAGTCCCCCAGCCCCTGTCACTCACAAACCCAGACACACAATACACAAGCTAGCAGAGGCAGGCTGGATGGTTAGGCAAGAAAATACCTACTTTCTAAAAGTGGTATTTTCAAACACAGAATGTTAAAACCAACTTCACTAAAAGATGTATTTTATCATTCGGAGTTCAGGCATACTAAAATCGTTTTTGTACCATGTTCCCTGGGTCAGGTAGGATTATAAGATGTTATAATCAAACTGCCCATTCTGGCCTATGGGGACAGGTAGCCTTGCAATAGTGAAAAACGAAATTGGCGGTAATTCACTATCAGGAAATGCCACACACAACAGGGCATATCCTACCTTACACATACAATGCACCCTGCCCTAGGGCCTACCTTAGGGGTGACTAATATGCAGGAAAGGGAAGGTTTGGGGACTGGTAAGTGGGTGCACTTACCAAGTCGACATGGCAGTACCAGACTGCACATAGGCTCTGCAATGGCAGTCCTGAGACACACTTTACAAGCTGCTCCTGTGGGTGGCACAACCAGTGCTGCAAGCCCACCAGCAGCATTTGAGTCACAAGCCCTGGGCACAACCAGTGCACTGTACTAGGGTCTGACAGTGAATCAAATAGGCCAAACATGGAGTCACTAATCCACCAGGACAGCAAGCCACAGTGGCCACTGACAGTGGTCAATGATGAGACCCAGGCCTTATGCCTCGCAGGACTCTCAAACCTCTGTGGCGTTAGAGAGTGGGAAGCAGTAGCCCCAGGTGCTTGGCACCCTTTGTCCACTCTCCCTCCTGTCAGGTAAGGTATGACATCCTGACACTGACCCACCAGCCCCGGGCCTGTACCTGGCGGCTGGACGGGAGACTGGGGTGGGCTTTCCCCATTAATTTATAACAGAGAGCATATGCACTTTAGCACTGATCAGCAGTGGTAAAGTGCCCAGAGTCATCAAACCTACAAAAACAGGTCAGAAAAAGTACAGGAGGAAGGCAAAAAGTTCAGGGATGATCCTGCAAAAAGGGCCAAGTCCAACAGTTACATTATTGAAACATAAAATAAACGACAGCAAACCTAGATCATGTACTTTATATGATTCTATTCATTAGGATGCTGCCCATGGGGAACAAAACTTTTTATGCAAGACCAAGGGGGGAAGAATCTTAAAGGAAAGTCCCTCAGGGTTGCTTCTATTAGTATTTTACAAAATCCTCAATTGGTCTTGCTTAAAAATGTTGTTCCCAATGGGCAGCATCCTAATGAATAGAATCATATAAAGTACATGATCTAGGTTTGCTGCACGTATGAACCCTTTGCAAAAAATGACTGGTGTATAATTAAGAGTGTCATTATAGTTTCCATGTGTTTAATTCATGTGTTTAATGTATTGTCGTTTTTTTATGTTTCAATAATGTACGTTATTCTGTTGAAATCTAAACTGTCTTCTCAATCTCAGATGTCTATGATATTGAAAAAGAATCTTACATGTAACAAATGGTTAAATAAATAACCAGGACCAAAAAATTAAAATTGGTTCCTATGTCTGTTTAAACAGTTGACATCTTTCTAAAAGTGGTATTTTTAAAGTTGTAATAATAAATCCATCTTTACCATTAAAGGGGATTTATCATTACAAGTCCAAAGGTACCAAACACGACTATGCCACTCCTTCTCAATCAGGAATTATACTTAACAGATGTATTAAGTACTCCTCAATGTTAACCTATGAGAGGGGTAGGCCTCACAGCAGTGAAAAACGAATTTGGGAGTTTGTAATTTCCAAGACATGTAAATCTAAAAAGGTATATGTCCTGCCTTTTACTTACACAGCACCCTGCCCTATGGGCTACCTAGGGTCTACCTTAGTGGTGACTTATATGCAAAAAAGGTGAGATTAAGGCTTGGCAAGGGGTTTTAGATGGCAAGTCGACATGGCAGTGAAATTGCACATAGAGGCTTTGCGGTGGCAGGCCTGAGACATGTTTGATGGGCTACTTAAGTAGGTAGCACAATCAGTGCTGCAGGCCCCCTAGTAGCATTTGATTTACAGGCCTGAGCACATGTAGTGCACTTTACTAGGGACTTACAAGTAAATTAAACATGCCAATTATGGATACAATAATGTTACCACGTTTTAGGGAGAGAGCACATGCACTTTAGCACTGGTTAGCAGTGAAAAAGTGCGCAGAGCCCTAAAGCCAACAAAAACAAGGTAAAAATGGGAAAGAGGAAGGCAAGATGTGTGGGGGTGACCCTGTAGAAAGGGCTATTTCCAACAGCAGGTAAAGTGCTTGCATCCCTCTCTATCAAAAAAAAGAGATTGGAAAGTGCCTGTGCCTAATAAAATGCAAAATAGATAATCTCTCCTATGGAGTTTCCTCCAAAGCAAGGGCTCTCCATATCTCCATGTAGCATTTTTTGTTCACCCGGGCATAGTACCAGTATTCCTTTGGACTGACGTTCCTCATCTTGCAAAGCCATTCCCACTGATGATTTCCAGTTTAGTATAATAATAGACCAAGCCACCAATGCAGAAATATAAATTAATTTTGCACTTCTTTTCTCAAACGGTGGCAGAATGGCAAGGCCTAGCAAGTCTATACAAGGTGAGGGCTTAACCGTGTATCCTACCCTCAGTGAGATATGCTCAAAGATCTGTGTCCAATATTTTGAGACTGCCTCACATTACCAAAATATATGTTCCCCTTCTCCGACTCCTTTACATCTGGCGCATTTTCTATTGGCAGTTCTAAACATCATTCAATGAAAATTTGCCCCTCACAACAATGAGAATCGATAATCAAAATATCTCTCCCAGAGGTCCATATCGATCTCTATCTTTGTACGCTCCCGCCATTTCTAGCACATATTCACAATAGCCTGGGAGCTATCCTGCCAAAGTTCTTTATACTTATAGCTTAGGGAATTGTTCACCTTTTCAAACTTAAAAAGGTTTTCTAATCAACTCAGATGCTTGATTAACTTTGGATAAAGAGAGACTATTAAGAATAGAGACCTTCCGCCTATAAGAAAAACTAAAAAAGTCATTGTACGGAGTATTGCTTGGGCAAATCTCTGCTTCAAACTTAATTCTGTTTTGGTCTAAAAAGCCTCCAATTTTATTAATGTTAATAGTTTCCCTTAATGGCAGTATACCAAGGGCATCTCAGTGCGGATCACCAGTATTTTATATTTTTGGGAAACAAAAGTCATCTGTCAGCTCAAACATTTTGCAAGATCTTATATCTCACTTTTTTGGTATTTTGGGTTCATTAATAGCCCTCACCAAACTGTCTATGCTGCAACTATGCAGCACATTTGAGACAACAGAATGCAAAATGGGAAACCTGCATCGAAAACCGATGAATCTGCAACTTAAAAGACGGTGAAAAATAAATTCAAAAACACTGGAATGCTGATCCTCCTCAGTTTTAGACAGGTGTAATATCTTTAGGCTCGTTCTGGGTGATTTATTCCTCCATTCAAATGACGTCAAACTACTCTCCAACTTGCTAAAAAAAACAGCTTCCAATTTACAAGGGACGTTCATAAAAGGAGCAACACAGGGGGTAAAGTAGACATTTTAATTAATGATATAAACAGCCAATAACCGAAAAAGGGAGATATTTCCAAAATGCCAGAAGAGAATGAATCTTTTGATAGTAGTGTCAATCAGTCAGTGTATCTTTATGTCGGCAAAATGCCATGAAAAGCATGTAACACATAACATAAATAAAATTCAACACAAAGGCAGTAATGATCATTGAAACACATAAAGTATTACATTAAATAACATCTCTAAAATTCATAAAAAGGATAATTCTCATTTAAAACAAGGCCTCAATTAAATTTTACAAACTCATAGCGGTTGCTAATCCGGATTGCACTCCTAATAAAATTTAGCAGTGCATGGCACATGTCTATGGTGATTAGTTTTTGCCAAAATTCCATTGCTGGCCGGTTTTGCCTAATCTCAACCTGGAGCAACAAAAGAATGATAAAGGTACTTCTTGGGCCTGCATAAAGTGGACAAAATAGGGTAAAGTGACATGTGCTATGTTTGGGGCCATTATCACAGTGACTTAGGGATAAATCCCGCTGCCAAGCACATTGTAACAGAAAAGCCACTTTAAAGTGAATTAAATTAAATCTGAAGTATGTTAAAGAGAGCCGATGATTTACATTCTCGATATAACCCAGATATGGTTCAATTATTTTGACTTTAGAGATTTGCAAGTAATATTCAACTGTTTTCATATTCAAAGTGCTGCATAACCTATCCTCCAAGCAATGGTTGGCATACTTGGATTTCACAATCATCTTAGCATTCGGTGGGAGATGGGTAAGGGATTTAAACATTTCTATTAGGCCCAATTTGTGAAGACCTGACTTTACAAACATCAACCAAGGTATCTTATTCACATTATCTAAGGCTAAACAGTCTGACATGCAAGCTCTAACCAAAACTGCCTCCAGGTTTTGCAAACATTTAATACACAAAAGAAAAGGTGCAATTTTGAGCAGAGGCAAGATGGCGGCCGCGTCAGTGGCCAAGTGAGCACTGCAACTGACCGCGTCCCCGAAAGCCCACAGAAATGGAGAGCTGAGGTGGCAGAAGGTGAACTAACCCGTGCCTATATTCTTAAAATTAATGACTAACAGTTATAAATAGCAGCATACAACTATCGCCATCGGGAAATGCTCTGGCGTTTACTTACGAGACGGAGACAGAGACGGAGAGATTCAGCATCGGACTCCTGGGCATTGCCTCTGCTTTTGGTGCGGTATACCTTGTGGGGAATCAGCCGAGACGCTCTGAGGATTTGGAGCGAGGTGTTGAGGGAAAAGATGCCCCCCAAGAATACCAAGGGAGCCAAACAACGCGCTGAAGCCCAGGCAGGGATCTCCTCGGGAAAGCAAACAGGAAACGCCCAGAAAGAGACACAACGAAAGGGAGAGGCTACAGAAGACGCACTCAGTGAACCACGATCTGGGAGCTGTCGGACTGGGAAAAAAACTCCTGCTATTTTTCTTGTCGCTAGAAAAGTGAAGAGCTCTAAACTGGGCAGCTCAACAATGGAGGAGGATGCTGTGTTACTGCAATGTGATGAGGTGAGCGGCGAGAACATTGGGGGTAATGATAATGATATTGGGTTAGAAACAAACGAGGGGAACTATGTAGGTCAAATGGATAGTGACTCTGTTGTATCTACCCATGGGATCGCTGGTGGGTCAAGTAAACAGCATGTCATAACTTATGCGATGGGGGGGACAGAATCCGGTCTTAATACAGCAGAATTTATTTCTGGAGACACGGGGAAAGATAAAAATACCAGTATCGACGTTAACGACAAAAGCCAAGCATCTGTAGTGGGAAAACAAGTGGGAGAATTAGCTGAACAAGCTGATCACAGTAAGGTACAGGCGTTAACTGAGGGGGACATGGTTGAACATTTTTTCTCGATGTCTGATCATTCGAATTCATCAGGAGATGAGTCGGTACAATTGTCTGATGGTCCAACTAGTTCGCCAAATGGTCAGTGGAGCGAGACTAGTAGTATACATTTAGATGAGAACTGGACTAGGATGCCCGGCCCGGATACTATACGGAAACAAAATCCACCTGCAACGAAAGCTAGAGAAGGGTCTAACACAGTGACTCCAAATAATCAACCATCACCATCTACAGGTCCAGATGACCCTCTCGAGGAGTTGTGATGGGGGCATCCGAACTCAATGGAACGAACAGAAGAAATCTCTTTGGCAGCTATATACGAGACAATAATGTCACACGGAGAGGAGACCCGGGCAGAGAGCCAGAAAACCCAGGGGGCCTGCCGTAAACTACAAAATACACTTCGACGTGTTGTCAAGTCCTGCTCCGAATTTACTGAGCGGATAACGGAGGCTGAGAATCGTATTTCTAATTTAGAGGATGTAATAACTGCTCAAAAGACGGTGATAGATGACTTGGCAACGCAACGCAGTGATATGGTATGGAAACTTGAAGACATGGAAATCCGGCTTCGCCGTAACAATTTAAGAATTTTGGGAGTCCCGGAAGGCATTGAAGGGAGTGACCCGCGGAAGTTTGTGGTGGGACACTCCCTTCAGTACCTTCCCTGAATTGACGCAGTGGGTATGGGACAATGAAGTACAAAGAGCCCATCAGTTCCCCTTTCGACAGAACTCTAATCAGGGGCTAGTAAATTGGTGCAACCAAGAGCAATCCTTATATGCTTATCTAATTTTTTATCTAGACAAGCTTTGTATGATCTGGCTAGGCCAGACAGGAAGAGAAGGGGGAATGGGGTTGAATTTTTTGTTCGTCCTGATTTTTGCCATCAAACGGTGGAAAAAAGGTGGCAACTTAGGCTAATTTCTCAGTTTCAGGTTAAAGGGGCACAAGCATTCCTCACGAAGCCCGCCAAGCTTAAGATTATATATAAGGATAACACCCGGTTTTTTACATCAGCGGTTAAGGCCAAAGAGTACCTACATGATATTAAAGAGTAAATTATGGTGTTTTGAAAAGATGTATGCATAATGAGAGGAATGCTATTCAGGGCTATACCCCCGCTGGCTCTTTTTTTTGTTTTTTTTCCCTTTGTTATCAACTCAATGATGATGTGTTATAGATTGTCTTTTAGATTTAGTATAGCTGCATTAATATATCATAGCATGCTAGAGAAAGGTTGAGGACATATAGTTAGTAGTGCACGGGGTGGAAAATTCTGGGGGGTTAGGGGAGGCAGTCTGTGCTGGGGCAGGGCTCTCCATCATCCAAGACCCATGGGTCTTGCAGCCTCTATGGTTGGGTGGACAGGGGGGTCTCTGCTAGCAGAAGAGACCAAGGGGTGGGAAGGGGAGGGTTGGATGGGACGCTATGGGGGGTGGCTGCTATAGGGGCACAGGGTTTGGGAAAAATGGGGTAAAAAAGCCAATAAATGTTTATTTGCAAAGTAAAAGAAGCAAGTTATTATGTTGGGAGAAATGGATCTGTTGGTTTTCGCAGTATGAAGAAGGTCAAAGATGAGTATGTTTTCAGTCTGTTCATTTAATGTTCGGGGTTTGAATGAGAGAGCTAAGTGGCAAAGGGTAGCGCAAGAAATTAAAAATATGGCCCGATGTGATTTGTATCCAAGAAACGCATATCCCTTGGTCCAAGCAGAAGGTCTTAGCAGAACTAGGGTATAAGGTACTGGCTTGCACCTCACAAGGGACTACAACTAGAGGAGTAGCTATATTGGCTAAAATACGCAATTTAACGGTAGGGAAAAGTCTTGCGGATAAATATGGGAGCTGGATCATTGTGGAGTGCAGTATGGCTAATGAAAAGTTTACAATTTGCTCGGTGTATGGTTCCAATCATGACGAAGCCCAGATAATAGATTATTTAAATACCGAGCTAGCTTCCTGGGTATCTCCTCTGATCCTATGCCGGGACCTTAATATTCAGCTGGCAGAAATCACGCAGGGCTCTACTGGAGAAAAATATCATGGTCGGAAACCTAAAGTTTACAAGGCCCTACGACAGCTTATATATGACCATGGGTTGGATGATGCCTGGCTTCGTTTAAAGCAGTCAGACCCAGGATACATGCATTATTCTTGCCCACATCAAAAACTAGCAAGGCTTGATTATTTTTTGGTTACTAAAATACTTTTAGCCGATGGGCAAATACAGACCTTCCCAAGAATAACCTCAGATCACAACCCAATATTATTAAAAATTAAAATGCTGGGAGTGGTTCGACCTCGGGGTGATTTTTCTTTTGATCGGAAGCTACTGTTAAACGATCAGTATGTCAGTCATATAAAACAGTGGCTGAAGCAATTTTTAGACATAAACCGGGATACCACTAAAAATGCCATTTTGTGGGCTGCACTAAAGGCAGCATTTAGGGGAGAAACCCTGAGTTTTAGATTACATGTTCAAAAGCAGCAGAGACAGTTAACTCAGGAATTGTATGGAAACCTCGTACAAGCTGAATATGCGCTAATTCGGGCTGTGAGAGAAAAGAGGGATAGCTCCCAAGCACTAGCGGAAGTAGCACGTTATAAGACCAAGATAAATGAGGAATGGGCTAAAGACAGTGCCAAAAAATATCAAACGTACTGAAGGGAATGTTATGAGATTGGGGAGACTAGAGGCAGGTGTCTGGCCAAGAAAATCAGGAACAGGCAGGTAAAAGACACAATTACTGCAATAGAAGATGGTAATGGGAAAGTAGTAGATACACCAGCGGAGATTTTAGAAGTGTTTAGAGTTTTTTATGAGGGTTTATATACAGAGGAATATGAAAGTCAGGATAGTGCAAGAGCATTTTATAAAGACCCATATAAGAAAACACTTAGTGCAGAGGACTCTGCATATTTGGAAGAACCCATAACTGGAAGAATTAATGGAGGCGGTTGGATCCCTAGCAGCAGGGAAAGCTGCTGGGCCGGATAAGCTACCGCTTGAAGTTTATAAGATTTTTTTAACCAAAATACAGGCAGATATGTTGACAGTGTTTCGGGAGGCTCAGAAAGGGGATGCACCAAAGTCATGGGATGAGGCGGGTATAGTCATTTAAAAAAAAAAAAGCCACCTATGCAACCTGGATCTTATAGACCCATTTCGCTTTTAAATTGCAATGGAAAGATTTATGCAAAAATTTTGGCAACATGCCTCTCACGTGTAATAACCCCTATAGTATCCGTGTGACAACATCGGTTCATCCCAGGAAGAGGCACGGTCAACCATGTTGGTAGAGTACTCACAATGTTGGATATTGCTAATGTACAGAAAACATCTTGCGGAGTAGTGCTACTTGATGCTGAGAAAGCGTTTGACCGTGTCTCTTGGGAGTTCCTCTGGGCTACTATGAGGTGGCAAGGCTATGGACCCGGGTACATCCAAGGTTTGCGAACTATGTATAAAGCACCTAGAGCAAAAATATGTGCAATGGGTCTGGAGTCCGATTCAGTTGTAATATCAAGAGACACTCAGCAAGGGTGCCCCTGCTCTCCTTTACAATTTGCTCTGTATATTAACCCCTTTTTAAATCTGCTGGAAACTCGCCTAAATGCGCTAGCAGGTCGTCCCGGGATGGAAGTTACTATATTAGCATATGCGGATGACATTCCTGTGATCTCACCAGATCCAGCTAAACCCATACAAGAGATTGAACAACTAGCAGCTGTATTTGGGGAAAAATCTGGATTTAAGCTAAATATTGCAAAAACACAAATAATTTGTACAGAGCTAGCATGCTTTAATGATGCCAGGGTTACAGAAGAGGCTACATATTTGGGCATTCGTATCAATGCATGTTTAGAAAAGATGGTAATATCTAACTGGTAACCATTGGTATCTAAAATAAGGAAGAATTTGGATAGACTAGAGGGACTGCATTTATCTTTAGTAGGCAGGTGTAATGTGTTAAAAATGGATGTTTTACCCAAAGTATTGTACTATTTTAGATGTGTCCCCCTGGAACTTACTCGGAAGCAACTGCAGAAATTACAATCCATTTGCAGTAGCTTCCTGTGGGCACAAGGAAAGCCCCGTCGTGCAATGAGGTACATGAATTTACCACGACACCGAGGGGGGTGGGCTGTTCCCAAATTTTTGTTCTACTACTGGGTGTGTTTATTACAACAAATGGACATAGTGTTGATTGGAGAAGAGGAGGAAAAGGTAGAAGAGTCCTGAATATTTATAAGATTCTATTGGGTGCAAAAACAAAGAGGAACTTCCTTCAGAATTTGGAGCCCAGCTACTATAAGAAAACTCGTTTTAAGGTGCTCCAAGCTGCTTATAAAGCATGGTCTCAGATCCATAAGATGCTGAAGATCGGTAAACTTAATTTCTATACACCTACATCCTCTCTAGTTTTACTTCCCTTAATTTTTTCCGACGCTGTCATGGCTAGGTGGCGGAGAAAGGGTCTGGTGACCTTGGGGGATTTAATCAGTAATGGTGTTACTAAGGACTATTCCTTGCTGGTGGTTGAATATAATCTCCCTCAAGCTGATTTTTTTAAATACTTAAAAATACGGGACTACCTAACAAGAAGAGTAGATGTAATGAATTTGGTTAGGAAAAGTGATTTGCTGGAGATATTGAGAAAGCACGGCAGGATTGGTAATCTATATCTATGGGGCCGATCACGATGGCAGGCGGACAAAGTCCACCCACCATCGCATTTCCAAAAGGGACCGCCCGCCATAGGTGCGGCGGTCCCGCAATACACATTAGGATGCGCCCGCCACACTGGCGGGCGCATCCCGTATTTTTACATTGCGGCGGGCGGTGCTGCAAGCAGCACCAGCCGCAATGTAAAATACATGTTGTGCATTTACATGCACAACGTGACAGGCACCACGCGGTGCCTGCCACATTGTACATGCAAATGCAGGGGGGTACCATAGGTACCCCCCATGTGCACCCCCACCCCCCCAACACCCTGGGGGCCTGCAACGGGCCCCCAACAGCAGGAACCGCCAGCCTTTCCATGGCAGCAACCATATTCAGCACGTTTTCCGCCGGTCGACGAGTCGACCGGCGGAAAAGCGGCGGACTGTCTTTCCGTCCGCCGCGGACCCCCCAGCCATCATGATATGGCGGGGGGTCTTTGCTGTTGGGATGGCGGGCGGATCGCCCCCGCCGGGCCGGCGGTGACCACTGCCGGGCCGGCGGGGGTGATCCGCCCGCCATCGTGATCGGCCCCAAAGTCTTATTGAACTACAAAGGGATGACCTCGAAGTACAGAACTCTAATTGAAATAAAGGAATTGAAGCAGGTAGGGGATATCCTGCAGGAATCAATTGCGGTTGCTGCGAAACTTCTGATATCTTCCAGCCTTAAATCACAATATTTTAAAACAATATTTAATCTATATTATACGCCCGCCAAAATAGCACGGTGGGGGGGGGGTTAAATAAGGGCAGATGCACGCGATGTGGAATAGAGCAAGCTGATAGCATCCATATGTTTTATGACTGTCCAGAGCTGAAGCAATTGATACATAAAATGGAAACCTTCCTGGCAAAGGTGACAGGGGAACAGATTGTGATTACCCTGAAGGTAATGATGTTGGGGTTATTGGATGATTCATTGATGGAACAAGAGATATATCAATATAGATATTTTATTTTTATCTCTGTAGCAGTAGCCAGATTATGTACTGCTTCATTATGGAGGGAGAAAGAGCCACCATCTTTTGAAATGTGGAGGGTTAGACTCTATGCAATATACAATTTAGAATTTAGTTTGTATGCCTTAAAAGGGCCCCATAAGCGTAGGTTAGGCTTAAAAATATGGGGGACACTCTCAGATTATCTAAAATAATTATATATAGCAAATTAGCTCGCCTTTTATGTATTGGCTGCAAGATTTGACCGGCCTTAAGGTTTGGCGACTAGATAAGTGTATTATAATGGATTTTTCTTTGAATGAATTACAACTGCTCTGAGGCAGAGTGAATTTACAATGATCTTTATGTTTTTTGCTTCCTTTCTTTTCTCTTTTTTTTAACGTATTGTAAAGACATTTATATCGTGAAAAAAAAAAAAGAAAAGTTGCAATTTTTATCTGGTCATCTATATAGGGAAGGCCCAACTCCTCATGACATATAACATTTGCAGTACTTTTTAGAACTGCAAGCAACCTGCATTTAAAATTTTTTCAATATATTGAAGTTTGTCTGTTTTATGATAACCCTATACGCCTGCCCACATCTGGCGGTGGCAATGCATTTGGCTTTATACAGGGCGATTAACTCTGCCAAAGGTTTGTGTCTTAATGACCTTGCAAAGCAAAAAATAGCCTTTATATTCATTCACATTTGTTGTGCTTTTAGGTATGTGGTGTGATTTTCAACCTGAGAAAAAACACTGTTTTTGCTAAAAATAAAGGCCAAGTCCTGGAATCTCCTGGAGACCTTAGTCTTGGATATGTTTGGAAACCAGTTCAGAAAGCAGTGGCTCGGGGAACCTCCCTTGTGATGGTATCAGCAAAGACTGTCGTTATCTCTTCCCAGTAATCATGCAGTAATAGCCAGTTTCACAGCATGTACATAAGCTCTGCCCCACCTCCCCACATCTCAGACATGCCGCATCGGTCATATTGAAGTATTTATTGATCCGCCCCGGAGTTAAGTACGCTCTATGTAGTGTATAGAAATGTATTAATTTGATTTGGGAGTTCCTGGACACCTTTGGCACCCTCTCTAGGGCGGTTGCCCATTTACCTTCAGGTATAGGAATCCCCAGGTCCCCTCCCACCATGTACGGAGGTTGTCAAGGGGGAGCATGTGTTCCTCTCTTGTCCCATAGAGGCATGTGACAGCTTTGATGGGTACCGATGACGAAATAATATAATGACAGCTTTTATGAGACTGTGGTTCCATCATGCCGGGTACCCCATTGTTTACGGAGTTCAGTCGTCACTGCCCTGTGGAGCAAGAAGTGGCCTTGTGGTAGTTCAAACTCCGAGTGAAAGTCATCAAATGGGAGAAGCTCTCCAGCATGAATAAGTCCCCAGTTTTCGACGCCCAACCGCCAAAACTGTCAGCACATCCCTTGTTCAAGTATATAAGATGGATTTATGTTCTAATACACAGACAGTTTACATATCTCTTTGGTAATTAATACTCTGTTTTGCGGACATCTTGACTAAAAATGTTTTTTTTAAAGAAACAGGATTACCATTCAAAACAGCTTTTCATTTTTACTAAGTTAGTCAGAATTAGCACTGCCTATTGGTCTAGAGTGTGGATGTTGTTCAGTATTTTCATGATGTTTAATGCATCATTGTTAGTTTAGGTTATGCAATCCTTTTGTATCTCTTAATTATCATTGATATTTGCCGTTGATATTTGTGAATGTTGTTTGTTACTTATTTGAATGCACTGGAATTAATTACATTTGTTTCAATACGTTGTTGCAAAAATGTTATGATGTGTTGCTTCAAAGTGAGAGAGCAGAACTTCACTGTATATACTAAGATATGACTCAGTTACTCTCTCCCCCTGCTGCAGCCTTGGTACATGCACACACACACACACCTGAAAATAGCGGAAGGGTGTGTGGGTGACATCTATCATAGGTTAGTTACTGGAAGGATACTCTTCCATTAAAACATCTTATTCTTAGACATAGGTTCAAACTCATCCTAAATTGCATGTGTTTTGTATATTGTAGCATGCATGCCAAATATTAAAATGTATGAGATAAAAACATTATTATTCAATGTAATGTTACACCTGGTTCTAAAGCCAGTATGCCTTTTTTTCAGCTGTCGGTTGCGGTCCGACCCCTATCGTAATTAGGCCCCAAGTGTAATCTAATCTAATCTAATATAAAATAATATAATATAATATAATATAATATATAATATGAAATGATATAATATAATATAATATGATATATAATATAATATGATATATAATATAATATAATATACTATAATATAATATAATATAATATAGTATAATATAATATAATATAATATAATATAATATAATATGATATAATATAATATAATAGTATGGTGCCATCTTCCTTAGTTTCTTCATTAAGTATTTCTGTTTTACACTTATCTTGAATCTTACTGTAGCCCTGACATATCTAGCTGCATCTCTGTGGTGTATGGATTCACTGTAAATTCCACAAATGCCTCATTGGTCGAATGTGTGTTATATAACTGCACATAGTCATGGATGTGTTACTAAATATGATGTGCATCCTGTGAGTTGGAGTTTATGGGCTACATGTATCAACCATTTTTTTCAATTGCAAATACTCCCAATTGGAATTTGCAAGTCCAAAAATGTTTTTTGTAATTTATGAAACTCAATTTATGAGTTGGTAAAGTATTACCTACTGCTAAAATGGAATTTTGACTGAATACCGGTTCACTGTTTGGAAGGTACACATGTTGGGTGTAATTTACGGTATGCAGTGTATCGATGATTTGGGACAGTAATTCTACCTCATGATATAATTCATTGCTTGGCTGATGTCTTAGAGGGAACTCTAATCACCCCCGCACTGTCAGGCATGCCCATCAGCCAGACTCCAAAACACGTGCCCACTGCTACCACCACCATGGACGAGCAGCAGGGGTTGTGTGAGGAAGAGGCATGCCACTCAGTTCTAAAAAATAAGTCACCAGAGAGGCACATCTGTGCTACCTACTTTAGGTCCTACGTTTGTTGACATTCCTTCTTTTTATACACTCTACTACAGTCCCGTATGCTGGATCAATAACACTGACATTATAAAAAAACCTGGGGCCAATGAAGGCTTCTCATCTGTTGGGAAGTTAAGTGTCACAATTGTCATACTTCACATCCTACTAAAGGATCTTGAGCTTTCATTTACTACCATGAAGCAATTGAAGCAGTCCTGTCTAGAAAAATTGTTGCTTGTGTTTCTTTATCGAAGTCTTTTCAAATTGTTTGTTGAAAAATCAACAATGTATAAAATATGTACACATATATCAACCCTAAGGAACTCTTAGGGGCCGATTCCGATCTCGGCCGGTAGGGCTCCGAATCGGATTCGGCTTTACCGGATCCGATTCAGACGCCCTGTTTCCGACCGAGTCGGACGTGCGTCCGGGCGAGCGAGTACGATGCGAACGTACGCGAAATCGCCGACCGACTCGTTCGCGGGACCCAACCGCTCCGACCGACTCGCACGGACACGACTCGCACCGCGCAATGGAGACGTTCCCCGGCCGGGTAAGTATGATGCGCACCGGGAGCAGTCCGACCAACTCGCGCCGTCTGGCTCGAAAGTGCAGTCGGAGCCGCACTTTGGGGGTCCGTGTCGGACCCCCCTGTATGCCTATCCGCGCGAGTCGCACACAGGGGGGACCCATGGGTCCCCCCTACCTGTGCGTGTACGGCACGACCCGCTTCGACGCGTACACGCTATAGGGGGCGCCCTTGTTCGCCTCGCACCCATTGAGTCAATGAGAGCCCGCGTACACGTTGTACGACCGGCTCCCATTGACTTCAATGGGATTCCGACCGAATCGAGTCCGATAGCATGCGAACGCATCGTACTCGTTCGGTCGGACTGCTAGGGTCCGATTCGGTCGGAAATCTCTCCAGGTCCGGCTCGGTCGGAGAGATTTCCTGCCCGAATCGGAATCGGCCCCTAAATTGTTAGCAGCATAGTGTCTCCTCCTGGATGTATAATCAATAAAGCATATTGGCATAGCTTTACTAACTAGACACAAATTTCAGTGTTAGTATATGTAATTAAGTACATTCTATTCCTGTCATGTTACCAACAATACAGCATGTACATTCAAAAATACAGTCATTCAAAGAAGGACTAATTATCTACCTTCAAGGCACACATTATCACCTGTGAATGATCTCTTGAGCAGTATTCATGCTGAAGTCTTATTCATGTTTCTGCTGGTGCTGCAACCAGGGTCCCACTCGCACAACACACCTGTCTACCTCAATCACCAGGCCAACACCTTCATTTGCTTCTTGCTAGCACTAGGCTGGATTTCCTTGTATCTGATCGGATTATATGAATTTTTTATTCAAAACGGCCTGCCTTAAACCTGACTGTAGCAACATAAGCATGATGCATATGTCATGCTGTATAGTAAAGCATGACAGCCAAATATGTTAGTGCATGTTCTTTATATCAAGGTGATCGAAATAATTTTCATTTGAGTATTCATGATCACTGGACAACATTGTGTGCAAATCATATGTCTCAAATTATGATTATTTATCCTTTACTATGAAACATGTGATTGAGTCTGTAGTGCATGTAACATCTCCCATGGGCACAAGGGACATTGATGGAGCATGTTTACAGGGTAAGGTGACGAGGGAACCTAGTACAGCAAATGTTTACAATGTTGCTCAGGGTCATACATTGATAAGGTTATATTGGTCATGTTACGACCTAAAAATGCAGGATCAACATGCTGTCTTGTGGATAACACATGGGTACTTAAGATGCATTCTCACTGCAGGTTCAGATATGCATCAAAAAAGAAGATCATGATTCTCCGCATGTTTGTGATTCAGCTCACATATCAGCATATCTCAAAATCTGACTCATGAAGTTGCTGCTACATTTGTGAGTATGGTCTGTGTATTGATAAGGACAGGATAACAGTCTCAGATTTCTGAAGGAAGTAACTAGTCACAAGGTCAGAGAATATTAATCAAGACTGTATCTCAAACATATTGAATGTTATTACGCTTAACACACACACACTAGAGCACAGCACTGTGATATTAGTGCAGTCATAACTACAGTGTGTCATGGTGGAAGAGGTGTGGCGCAGCGGACAGGGTGACTGACTCCGGAACCCGGGGGCTCACGGTTCGATCCCCGGTGCCGGCAGCAGATGAGCCCAGCACCATGTGACTCTGGGCAATAGCTCACTTAATCTTCCCCAGCGCCTTGACACCATCGGGTAATTGTTCGCGCTTTACAAATACTGGACATTTACATTTACTGATGCCATATATTGGCAACAATTATCGGCAAACAAGAGCCTGATGTGCTGCAAGACAGGTCGCAAACATTGTCCACAATTGTACGTCTTGTGACTTCACTAAAATATAGCTCTGCAAACAATGTATTAATATCTTGTATTTCAAAGCAAATATTTTTTATTAAATAGCAACATTACATGCATAATGTATATTTCTCAGGCACATTCCAATTTGCAAACTATTGCAACTGGCTGCAAATGCAGGGATTGTGGGCTGCAAGGTACAAAGACAACCATCATTGCATTCCCATTCAAAAACTACAAATTGTATGGTTTAAAAAAAACCATCTGTTTATTTAAACAAAGAGACTCTGCTCTCAACAGAATAATATTTTCCATTTTTAAAGACACCAGGAGTGAGCAGGCGGTGGTTTCCTAGAAACTGGTTGCTTCTCCTAAGGCCAACACCATAAATGTCATGGGGAAAGCTGTCCTGCACTGACAGCATCATCTTTGGTAACTGTGTAATCCCCTCTTTGAGGCGTTGCTGACTTGTGAATGTTGTGCTACAAATATTGCAGATATAAACTATAGGAAAAAGTCCCTTTTTTGCATTGTCAACCACTTTTTTTAACTGATGCAGCTGTTTTTTTGATTTTGTGCACTAGGTCTCTGCTAACCGGACCCAAGTACATGTGCTTTGACCCCTAAAACATGTTGAAATTGGCTATTAAAGTTGGCAAAATTAGCTTACCTGTAAGTCTCTAGTATATGGTACAAAGTGTACACATGGCCTGTAAGTTAAATGTTACTAGTGGACATCAGCACACATTGTCCAATTACTAGAGTGACAGTGTAAAACATGACTGCAAACATGCTACTGTAGCCTGCCTGTGCAGTTTTAAACTGCATTATTGTCCATTTATCAGGGGTAATCGGCCTCAATGCCCAGTACGGCAGGGTACATGATATTTAAAAGTAGGACATGCAAAAGTTTAACATAATATATTGCCTTGCAGTGACAAGGCCCCAAAGAGGTAAAATAGTTATTCCAAGCCCAATTCATGGGTAAAATCAGGATGGTAAGAAATATTCTTTAAGAGGTACTTCAGAATGTCACCTTTAGCCTGTCTAAAGCCTCTAGAAGCCCATTTGCATGAGCTAGGAGCATGAGCTAGGAGCTGAGTAGCCCCTTTAATGAGGTGGGAGGTTTGATGAGGCCATGAATGTGCAGAGATGTTGTGTTTATCAGTTGGGCCGTGCCCAGAAACTTATTTAACTTCAAAGGGGTCTACCCTGTCACAGGCAGATATAGCTCATACCTGGGCCTGCCTCATCCTTTGTCACTCTAGTCAGCCAGGCACCAATCACAGTGGGAGTGGAGCTGCCCCAGAACTGGTTTTGAGTGACCACAAAGTGCTCCCTTCCAGAGTGGGGACAGGAGCTCTGCACAAGGGAAGAAAGTTTCTACCAGGTTGGCTTTAGTCAGAGAGGAGCACTATGGGATTGTTTGCAGGAGGGGGCACCAGAAAAGCTGCAAAGTGGTAACTATTTCCCTATTAGATAAGAAGGTGGCAGGTGTTACCCCTACGCAAACGCTAGTGCCAGGCATGAATGTGGCACCCCTGGGCACCCTCTTCACAAGAATCACTGACTAAATATCGAAGGTCACAATATCGAACTACAAAAATATCGCAGCAACAATATCGAAGACAAGAATATCGACATCCTATCTACCTTAAGGTAAGTACAAAAATATTGAGAAAAAAATATCGATGTCAAAAATATCGTTGTTAAAAATATCGTTTTTAATTTAAGTTAAAAAAAATTGTAAAATAAAGTAAATAATACATATAATTTAAAGAAACATAGTTAAAAATATTTTAAAATGCTTAAAAATTATAAGTAATATATATAATTTGTAAATACATTAAACATATACATATAATATATAATATATATATACTTACTTATTAATATGTTTTAATATTTATTTTAATAACTTATAAATTGTTTAATTTATTTTTATAAATTATAAATACATCTATACAAATAAAACATTAAAATAAATAAAAATTAAATAAATATATGTAACAAATTTAAAAAATTAAAATTATTTTGAATCTTTTAAAAATAATTATACAGTACATTCGCTAAAAAATACAAAATATTAGTTAGCGGAGGAAATCAAATTACTATTCCCATTCCAGTGAGTGCAACAGTAGGGAAAGTGTTGGATAGCGTAGGGGTAAAAATTACTATTCCCACTCCAGTGAGTGCAACAGTAGGGAAAGTGTTGGATAGCGTAGGGGTAAAAATTACCATTCCCACTCCAGTGAGTGCAACAGTAGGGAAAGTGTTGGATAGCGGGGGGGTAAAAATTACTATTCCCACTCCAGTGACTGCAACAGTAGGGAAATTGTTGGATAGCGGAGGGGTAAAAATTACTATTCCCACTCCAGTGAGTGCAACAGTAGGGAAAGTGTTGGATAGCGTACAGGTAAAAATTACTATTCCCACTCCAGTGAGTGCAACAGTAGGGAAAGTGTTGGATAGCGTAGGGGTAAAAATTACTATTCCCACTCCAGTGAGTGCAACAGTAGGGAAAGTGTTGGATAGCGTAGGGGTAAAAATTACTATTCCCACTCCAGTGAGTGCAACAGTAGGGAAAGTGTTGGATAGCGTAGGGGTTAAAATTACTATTCCCACTCCAGTAAGTGCAACAGTAGGGAAAGTGTTGGATAGCGTACGGGTAAAAATTACTATTCCCACTCCAGTGAGTACAACAGTAGGGAAAGTGTTGGATAGCGTAGGGGTAAAAATTACGATTCCCACTCCAGTGAGTGCAACAGTAGGGAAAGTGTTGGATAGCGGGGGGGGGGGTAAAAATTACTATTCCCAGTCCACTGAGTGCAACAGTAGGGAAAATGTAGGATCGCGTAGGGGTTAAATTAACATACTTATATATATATTTTTTTTAAAATAAATAACACATTAATAATTATTAAACCAAATAATTATTAATAAATACCTATTAAATTAAATGTATATTTACTTAATAACAATAAATTACTTCCCACCCTATTCCCCTATAAACACTCAACGCGCTACGCATTAAAAAATAACACAATTAATTTAATTACCAATTAATAAAAATTAATTACCAATTAATAATTAATTAACAATACATTAATTAACAATAACATTAAATATAAAATAATAAACATTAAATATCATTAATATAATTTTTAATTAACCAATTAATAAAAAATAATTTCCAATTAAAAATTAATTAACAATAAATTAATAATCAATAACAATAAATATACACATATTAACTAATTAATTACATTTAAATTACTTCCCACCCTATTCCCTATAAACCCACAACCCGCTACACATTAAAAATAACATAATTAATTTATTTACCAATTAATCAATGAATTAAAATTAATGACCAATTAATAATTAGTTTACAATAAATTAATTAACAACAATAAATAAAAATTAATAATAAATTAATTATAATTAATATAATTATAAATTAACCAATTAATATAAATTAATTACCAATTAACAATTAATTAACAATAAATTAACAATAAATAACAATACATAAAAACATATTAATTAATTAATTACAATTAAATTACTTCCCTCCCTATTCCCCTATAAACCCACAACACGCTACACATTAAAAATAACATAATTAATGTAATTACCAATTAATCAATGAATTAAAATTAATTACCAATTAATAATTAATTTACAATAAATTAATTAACAATAACAATAAATAAGAATTAATAATAAATTAATTATAATTAATATCATTATAAATTAACCAATTAATATAAATTAATTAATAATTAATTAACAATAAATTAACAATGAATAACAATAAATAAAAACATATTAATTAATTAATAAAAATTAAATTACTTCCCACCCAATTCCCCTATAAACCCACAACCCGCCCTGATACTAAAATGCAAAATTTCCTTTAAAAAAAATTACTATTTTCTAAACATTTAAAACATATATTTAAAAATAATGAAAAAACTTTTAAAAAAATGTTAAACATACATATAAAATACATAACACTAAAAAAAAAAATCGATATTATTAACAACTATATTTTTGCTAACGATATTAATGACTTCGATATTACTTACTTCGATATTAAAAAAATCAATATTACTTACCTTAAACTCGATATTCTGGTCAACAATATTCTTGACTTCGATATTCTGTCCCTACGATATTAAAAACTCGATATTAGTGTAGGTCGATATTTAAAATTCGATATTTTGACTGCCCACCCTTCACAACACTACTGGACTTATGTAATAGAGAAGAAGGACTGAGCCTACTGTTCAGACCTGCAAGGATTACCCTACAGAATGGAACTGTTTTCACATGTATCCAGTGCAATGGAGTGGCCAGTTGGCTGATCACCTGTTAAGCTGCAAAGACACAAAAGCTGTAAGAAGCCCACTTTGCTGGTAGAACTCAGCTGGCCAGTTTCAGCTGGACCAGCTCTGTACTCTGCTGGAGGCTTTTATTCGAGTGAGTCCTGATCCTTTGTTGAACTCTGGACTTTTCTCGCTCAGAGCTTCTCTGCCTTCATTGACGGCTTCATCTAATCTTCGTACTTCATCAATTCATTGTCAACAATCCCATCTTGGGATCCAGCCTGCTACTTTGTCCTTTTGAAGACTCTAGCTTTCCTGAAATTTTCAAAGTGTGAAGCTAACTTTCAACAGGAATTAATCTGACCCATATATCCGACCCGTATTCCATTGTGGTTGATCTTAAAACTTGCTGTTGTTCCGGTCTAGAATGACCAGGAGCCTGCAGTTGATGCTTTGGGTTTTTAGTTCATTTTTTCATTTGAAACCTTAACATTTCATATGTCAGCTTCCCCTTATTGGACCATTGTTGTTTTAGTGTTATTTTGTTCATTAAATTAATCGCTATTTTTATAAATTGGAGTGGGTTCTTTATTGTGCTGTGTTTTCGACATATTTACAGTTTTAGTACTTCTCAAGGCTTTACACATTATCTTAAGTTAAGCCTTCCTGCTCTGTGCCATAGCTACCTGGTGTTGAGCTCAGTTTAAATGAGTGGAATTGTTGTGTAAACTAAGACTCTGGCTTAGCTCTACAAGGTGTGTTTTCAATCCCAGGGGTGTCACAAGTGATCTCAGTTCAATGCACCAGCGATTGAGTGTGAAAAAACTGGTTGTTGTAGCCCCACACAACCCCACTCAATGCATAGAGAAACAGTGTCCTGTCTTTAGGTTACTCATAGTACCTAAACTGGTATCCAGGGATGCAGTGGTAATTTAGATGCCCAAGGTCATTCTTTGAAATATCAAACACAAGACCTGCACCAACAAAAAGACACGTTACGTACAAGTGTTTATTTCACAGTCTCATCCTGTTGCTTAGCACATCTAAAATAACCAGACAAAATATTATTAAAATGGCACAAATGCATGTTGTGAACAGTGAGAATAAAGTGAACATTTCCACCATAGTTAAAATGCCATCTAGCAATCTTACATCCTAAAACATACTTTTATGAGCTATAGCAGGAGAGCATGGAGTAGCGTAATTTGCATCTAGAGTTTCTGAGGGAGTATCATTGCACTGCATATCGGTTAACAGCAAAATGTTGTAGTTATCAGTAGTCAGGAGGAAGTGTTGCCTCAAAAGGAAAACACAAAAAGCCGTCAGTTCTTTTCCTCCCAGACTTAGCTCAGTATCAGCTTTTAGTGCAGAATGGGATGCAGCAGCATCACTGCAGTCTGAAGATCTTCTGGCGGTATCTTGCATGATGAATTAGGAAGAAGGCCCCCTCCTGTCAAGTGGTGAATTGATGGGCCTTTTATACTGTATCTTATCTGCGATAGGAATTTCTGAGATAACCTTAAGAATGTCTGGCAAAACCTATGTGCATCAATATGATAATCTTAGACACATTTTTATAAACAATTAAGGTAAAAACATGTCAATTAAGACTACACTGTTTATCTTATTATTATGATCATCAGACCATGAGATAGAGATAAAAAGGTCCTTGATCCAGATAGATGTCACATCAGGTCTTATCGATGTCATTGTCTGAATGACTTGACAACTTCACAGGTTCTTGGAAAGACAAGGACAGACAACATCTGGGGCAAATGCAGGCATTTCAATATGTTTGAGAAAATAGAGAAAATTGAGCCTTGGCCTGCTCAGAGTCTGGCCTCATGGACTTTACATTAAAACCTTTGCTGGAACTAAGAAGGATAGTGCCATTATTACTTGTGGTGGACTACTATCAACCCTGACTAATAATCCACTTTCTCACACAGACCATTTATACATAACAGTCAGAATAGCAAACAGGTGTTTACTAACTGCCAATCATTGTAAATGAGTTGCAATAGTTTTTTTTTTTTAACTTAATACACCTTATACACTCTCAAAATAATGTTTGTTCATCACAAACAACTTTTTTGTACTCAAAGCTGTGCTTAATTTGAGCTGGTTGTTTCATGTGCTCAGCAGCAGCACTTAATTGCCAACAACAGGACCTATGACAGTCTGCCACATGGTGGCACAGTTTGTCTAATTTAGTGATTAGCACAACAAGAGTTGTTTATTAATTTAATATGCAGCCCTAGCCATTCTATCTTTGGGGGCCTGGAATAGTCTCAGTTGTCATACTTGTAGGTGTGTGATGGCAGGAGTTATTTTAGTACTATCATTGGAAGTGCTGGCAGGGGCATAGTGTGGTTCAAGCTGCAGGGCCTTTTGGCGAGGACCCCAGCACTTCTTTTTTTGCAAATTAAGTACTGACTCAAAACTTGTGTTTTTGGCAAACATAGCTCCTGTGACTGTATAATCACTTGTAATGTCTGGCCCATTTTCCACAACGGTTGATGCCATTGATATCCAAGATGCCAAAGCATTGATGAATAACCTTGCCTAACATTTTATGATGCAAAGGTATAAGTTACATTATGTGTGACCAGGCTTTACATAATGGCTCATTGGAGCATATGCGGCCAACTCATTAACTAAAGCATAGTAATGTATCTTATTTGGCCTCTGCGAAAATAATGCAGATGCACAACTCAATCAGCAAATATGGCACAACATATTTTATGAAGTCATTACATTGTAAAAAGTAATGCATGGGGCATATGGTAGCCATTTTCTTTTGTTGGTTATTTAGGAGATTTGGGGAGGGTGTGTTCTGGTGTTGCTTGTTTTGGTTTTGACATTTTTGCAGTCGCTATTGTGTCTGTTGTCTATCTCCCCAACCATCATCTATTTATCCCTGTGTACATTTCCATCATTCTATCTGCTATTTGTTGTTTCTGGAAGAAGTTTCCCTTGGTATAATTTGTGTGGTTTGATTTGTGCGGTTTGTCTTGTCTTGTCCTTGCCTCTTGGCCGTTCTGACCACACCCCAGGACAGGCTAATTTTGATAAAAAGTAGGCAAGGGCCTCTTGTGGCTTGTTCTCCATCATCTCCCATGGATATGTCTGCTGGGGGTCATCTTGACCAACAATACTTCCTATAAGAGTGTTGTAAAAAGTGGCAGAGAATTTAGACTGAACTAGAGCATGTTAATGGTGTGGAGTTGAGTCTGTACCATAATCAACACCAGTGGGCAGGTCAGGTTTCTACACCTCCAAAAAGTGGGTAAAGGATTCTGTTAGATGGACACCTCTATGAGTTACCCCTAAGTAGGCCGCGATGCCCAATAAGGCAGGGTGGACATGTAAAGTTGTAATGTTATATATTTCCCTACATTGGCAAGGTACCAAAGAATTAGCTGTTCTATTGGAAAGCATTGGGATATATTTTCAGACTTTTTAAAATATTTACTGTATAAGTATGAAAGAGAGGAATGAAGGAGAAGACCTGCAGAGGCAACAGCATTCATCCACAATCAACACAGGGAAATTCAAAAGGCTAGGCTTGCAGACAAGGGTATGGGCATGGGACACATGGAGCAAAGAACAGACCACATAGAAGGCTATAAATGGCATTATACAGTATATGACATTAAGTGGCTCCTAGGGCATGTTTTGATAAAGCTCAGGAGCATTAATAAACGCTTCTACATGTTGGCACGTCAGATATAACATTTTATCTGAATGTTCTTATGGAAGAAATGTTTTTAATTCTGTATGGTGTTTGAGATGGAGTGAAGATAAAGCCTAGTGGCACGTCACTCTGAAGAATACAACATTGATGACATATTTCACAATGTGTAATATTAACTTTTCATTAATATTTATCTTGAATATAGCATTAGACACATGACTGCACATATTCTTTCTGGTCAGACAGGAGTTAAATAAAGTTCCCTGACAGTCAAATGATGTTAGTTGTGTTGGCCCATATTTGTTGTGTGCCCGCATTTGTTGTGATCAATTTAACATTTATTAAATGTATTGAAGTACAGTTCAGATGAAATGTAGACACATTTTGGTCCAAAATGTAGTCTTCTCATGAAAAGGTCCCCAGGAGGTCCAACCAAACATGGATAACCAAGTGTTCCTTCCTGTTTTTTCAAGTTGTTCACACAGGTCATTACTAAGGAAAGGTGAAATGCAAAGACTTTGCGGACATAGCTGACAGGATGGTGCAGGACACAACTTCTGTTCTAGTTTTCTCAACTGTTTAATCAAACAAATCTACCTCATTACTGAGACATGTTAATTTATAGCTCAATGCCAAAGTAGATTTCTCAAGAAAAGAAATTGGTCAATTACATTTCTACCTAATGTTTTTGGGTTCTTCTTCTTCAAGGTATACTGTTCCGCTCACTTCAATGTAGTACAGTGGGACACAGATAAGTTTAATTTAAGAAACCACATTTAGATTGTACAGTCACCTTTCACCTGAGGGATCCAGGTAATGAGATCTCAAATCCAAGATCCCAAATATCCTTCCAATGCTGGATCTGGTCCAGTGATGAACATCATTCTGTAACACCTCTGCTGCAGTCTTGGAAGTTATCAAATGTCATCATGCTTGCAGGGCATGTCCCTGTTCACCTATGATGAGAGGTGTGCTACATATTAGGTATGTTGTTTAAAGCACTCATTTGAGATATTTAAGAAGTACCCATATGTTTTACAAGGTGCAGGTTAATATACATGGATTATCAGCTGATTGCCCATGTAACTGGTGCTTGATATGACATTCTCAGAACATCCCACCCAACATACATGGAACAAGACATGATTTACTGCACTGCAAGATGTTTGTTTCAGTGCCTGAAAGCTTTGAAATGAAAAGTACACTCAAAAGCATCATTCAGCACACAAATACAGTAGGGGCATTTTTCATCATTGTGGGTGCACTCCGATATCTATATTAGTGAGCTTTGCATACTTCTTCACAACATGCAATCAATATCCTATGTTATTCCTTTCTCCTGTGAACTGTACACCAACAGGATGGTCTTTTGCTGTCTGCCACCTAATTAGTTGTCGCTTTTTGCTTTGCGAGTGACGTTTTTGGTCTTGTGTATCTCTAAATTAAGAAATGCACCTTTACACAGGGTATACAGATTAGAAAGAAGATGCATGTCTTCTATGACTGTGTATATATTTCAGCCCCAGCATGGCCCAATTGAGCCATTCACCCCCTCAGGGCAACTTTAATTTCTTCTAATTTGTTCAGTATATGCGCCCACAGCACCTGGAGAATTGCACAGCAGAACACTGTATGCACATGGTAAACCATTCTGTTGTTGTTACTCTAGCAATCTACATATAATTTATATTTGATCTGAAGCTCCTATTTTTATCTGAGATCCAAGTAACCTTGGCATGTCATTACTTTAGTTGATTGTTGTGTAAAATACCCTGCTACGTTGGTGTTCTGGCATGTGGGTTTGACGGCACACAGTCCAGTCAGTTTGTAGCAATGCCTGTTTCAGCCTTCACCAGAGACAAGCTAGTGCTCACATGAATATTAATGAACATAACATATGATCATTGTTTCAACAAACCTATATTCAGAAGAATTAATATGTTTGTGATCGGAATCTACTGTAGTGATGAAAGGCCTGATTTAGAGTTTGGTGGATGGGGTACTCCATCACAATGTGGCAGATATCTTGTCACCCTTATTACAAGTGCCATGAATTATAAAGCACTTGCAATAAGGCAAACAAGGTATCTGTCATGTTATGATGAAGCAACCCATCCCCAAACTGTAAATTAGATCCTAAGTCATAGGTCATGTTGATACTCCACATCCCTGTGAGGGCAATGATAAAAGAACTATTACATTTGCTTCTTACTTCTTAGTATGTAATCATCAACAACAGTTCTCATATTTATATTATTTTGAACAGCAGATTGGATGAATGCTCAGAGATGTAGAATATGTCGAAAAATTGCGAGCCATGTCACAACACATTAACATTGTTAGTGACATTTGTGTCTTTGATGATAAGTGAGATCAATGTAGAAACTCATTTTATCCTGTCTTTGGTACACAAGATCAAATTTCAATGCTACGATTTACACAGTCTCGTCCTCCTAGAAGCATGTAACTGGACTTTGTTATTAAAATCTTGATTGGTAAAGTATCGCATTTCACATATCCATAACTTTTGGTAACAGTGTCATCAGGCGCACCTACATACACATGGGAAGAAGCACATATATGTCCTACGCTCTTCTTCAGGTGCTTCAATATCCCAGTCAGGACTACTGGCAGTCTTGCAAGGTAACATCTTCTTGGCCCACCTTCTTTTTCTAGTTTTGAGTACCATATTGATATATATTTTTATTTTTGAAATTCCTGCCACTTTGACACAGTTGCTCTACAGTGACCCAGAGCCAAGCAGGTGGAGTGATGCTAGGAGCTTGACAGGAGCTGATATGCTTTGTGACCAGGTGGTTTTAGGAACCAAGGTGGGGTCAGTTTGGTCCAACAAAACTTTGATGCTGTTGCTCTTGATTCAATAAATGTTGACAATGTCCTCAACTCTCGGGCCTAGGAGTATGACCCTCCAAATGAGGATCCTCCCCTTTCCCTGTCTTTTACTTTTTGACAAGTTGACATAAATAGTGAGTGCACAGTTGATTTCTAGAATGAGGAGTATTGTCTTTTGCTCCTTTACATAATGATGGTGAGGTTAACTCTGCATGTTGTTACTTGTTGGACCTGGTCCTTTCTACAGGGTCACCCCCAAACATTTTGCCTTCACCCCTCCTGTTTTCTTAAATTTGTTTTTGCTTGCTTTATTACTCTGTGCACTTTACCACTGCTAACCAGTGCTAAAGTGCATGTGCTCTCTCCCTAACAAATGGCCAAAATGGCCTACACCAGATTGGCATGGTTAATTTACTTGTAGGTCCCTAGTATGTGGTACTACATGCACCCAGGGCCTGTTAATTTAAATATTACTAGTAGGACTGCAGCACCCATTGTGCCACCCACTAAAGTAACCATTTAAAACATGTCTCAGTCTACCACTGCAGCCTGTAGTGCTGTTTTAAACTGCCATTTCAATGTTCCAAAATAAACCTTTTACCAGTTCTCAACTTGCATTTTTAATATACATATGTCACCCCTAAGAGAGGCCCTAAAGGTTCATAGGGCTGGGTGCATTGTATTTTAAAAAAAATAGGGCATGTGTTCTTAGGTTTTACATGTCCTGGTAGTGAGAAACTGAGAAATTCATTTTGGCTATTATAAGGCCTGTCTCCCCCATTGGATAACATTGGGTTACCATATTACATTTAATAAGTGCTAACATTTGAGAGGGCGCTAAGTATGTATAACAAACAAGGGAACCCAAAAGAATAGGTCAGGGACCTTGGGAGCTAGATTAGTACAGAGGACAGTGGTCCCTGAGTAAGGAAAACTCATTAAACAATAAATATAGTCTCAATCAGTACTATATTTGAGCGCATGTCCAGCCGGACAGAGGCAAGTTTAATATACACAATATTTTGATTAAAATTAAAGAAATGTGAGAGAAATAACTGGTTCACCTCTTTTGCCTGCATGTTCCACTGGCACTACACCAGGCTCATCGCTAAACATCTAAATTGCACAGAGTTTATCCGACCCTGAAATAGGCTCACAATCCCTTTTATTTAATCCTTGATGTGCAGGACTCGTCCGCCTTGTCTTCCCATTGTGGATAACGGAGCCTCCACTTTCTAACTCGGGTCCATTATGTCCCCTCTCCTCCCTATTCTGGACGTGCCAGCCTTCCATCCTTAAGCGCTTCTGCAGGCATATGCTCTCAGGCACTTTAATCCACAGTCCTGAAGATGATCCAATATCTCACTGATAAGGATCGAAACGTCGTCGACACAGTTGTCAACCTTATACACTGAATGTTAATTTGTAATATGTGTTAAGGTGACCTTTTATGATTGTTGTTTCATTATCCGTGCAAATTCATTGAAACACATGTAAACTGCCTGAGCTTTTCTATGTTGTTTGTGTGTTTTGATCTGTGAGACTCTGGATACAGGCTTGTATCCCACTGTTATTTCTCTCACATTTCTTTAATTTTAATCAAACTATTGTGTATATTAAACTTGCCTCTGTCCGGCTGGACATGCGCTCAAATATAGTACTGATTGAGACTATATTTATTGTTTAATGAGTTTTCCTTACTCAGGGACCACTGTCGTCTGTACTAACATTTGAGAGGGAGCAGGTAGGAATGTAATGTTTACCCTCACATTTATTGTAATTTTAAGTCCTCTTTAATGGAGAAGCCTGAATTCAAGCCACAATTCTAAAAATGTCCCTTTTCAAAAGTTGGCATTTTCCTTTCCTGACTAGTAAGACAAAAGGGGATTAGGTGTAGACGGGATAGGCTTCCTGCCAGGAAGGTTGGGGGTGGAGCGGTACCCAGCTCCTTACATTTCTAAGAACTTTGCCTCCTGCACACACAAAGCAACATGCCACTAGACAAGTCTTTTGTTTCCCCAGACTTCTTGGAGCCTTGACAGAAGAATGGTAGAATTTCCCAGAGCCAAATGTAGGGGTAGTATAAGGAAGGCCCCCCAATTCAAAGGCTGGCACCAGATATAAATATTGGACCTCCAGAGCTATTCATCGGATCATTTCTGGATCTGTGGAAGGCTTGGAAGAAGAACTTCTCTTCTGTCATGATGCTTGGAGTACTGCCCTACTGCTCTTTTCCTCTGAGGAAAAAAAACTGTACCTGCTCCTTGAAACCAGAACAACCAGAGACACTTCAAGGACTAGCTGGATGGCCTTTTGTGTAAGCTACGGGGACAAAACAAGCCTCCAGAGACCTATCCTGCATCTTCCCAGCTGACCAGACCCCACTTGACCTGCCTATGCCCTGTTGCTGACCCCTGCTGGAGAGAGTCCTGATCCACAAGAGGTGCCCCCCAGGTCCTGGACCCTTGGTATTAGAGTGTACTACTCTTTGTCCAACTGGACCCTTATGGCTTGAGTACAGATCGGTAGCCCCATCAGAACTGATGCAGCATGATACAACTCGACACAGGAACTTGCATCACAGCATCTCGCAGTTCCTGATCAGTGGCCTCATTGGTAGCGATGCATCACGAGGCAGAGCAACAGAGGACCTAGAATCTCAGCCCCGGGTAAAACCATGTACACTTTTCAGCAGGCCGAACGCGGTCCTGTATCTGGCCAACGCTTCATCACACTCGACGTGAAGTTGAAACTTTGTCCCAGTTCAGCACAACCAGGTGACCACAATGCTTTTTGGCACTACTTTTACATAAGACTTTGAAATTGCATATCACCTGTCCTACTGATTGGATCTCATTTAGTTTGGTGTCGTTATATTTATTCAAATGTACCCTATTTTTCTAAATTGGAGTGGGTTTTCTGTTGTGTTTTCACTTTATTACTGTTTTGGTGCTGCATAAATACTTTGCACATTGCCTTTAAGTTAAGCATGACTGCTTTGTGCCAAGCAACCAGATGGTTAAGCACAGTGTAATTTAGTGACTATTTGTGGTGCACCCTTACAAAGATTGTGGTTGTTGCCTGAGTGGGGCTTCCACACCCCTCAACCAATAACCTGATTTCATACACACCTGCTCTGACCTTGTGTTATTTTTCTGTGCATATCAATCTTTGTTCTAATTTACATGACTTTGCCTGAAGATAGTAGCCATGTTTCTGAGGGCTTTGATAAATGTTAGCACTGGTCCCACCATGGCATGTCCACCTTCCAAACGTTAAAAATGTTTTTGGAGCAACATAGCATAAGGCAATTTTTTGTACTGAGCATATGTTTAAAACCAAGGAGAATACAACTTTGCATTTGGTAGTAAATAGTGATCTGGCGGTCATGTGGCTTTGCACAATACAAGCAAGGCACAAAGGTTTAGCAAAACGGGCACACATTGTTCATCTGCTGTTCCAAATATAAATAGTGGATTTCAAATGTTTTTTCATCAGTACTTGATAGAATGTGTGTAAGTGCTGTGATAGTAACAGTCTCGGTGATGCCCTTTCCTTAGTTTAATCCTACTGTGACTCCTCTTACTGGAAAGTGGGCCCTTCCTGAGGGCCTACTTTGAGTACACTTAGAATCAGTGACCGTCAGACAATGTGAAATATCTGCTAGGCGAGGGTGCAGATGAAAAATGACATATTATTTTTATGGTCCGGAAGTTATTTAGAGGGACTTGACTTACTTTTGCAGCAGGGCTGGTCACAGTGCCAGACAGGACTTTCAATCCACCTGGCATTTCCCAAGTTTTGAAAGTCCAAGTCTGCTCCTGATTCCTGTGATAATTTTCTCCAGCTCCCCAAGGTTAATTACAGCTGGCAGGGAGAAGCTTCAAAAGAGAGAGGGAAAGATATAGAGCGAGAGAGAGAGAGAGAGAGAGAGAAAGAGAGAGAGAGCTAAGGAGGGGGGTAGGGAGAAAGTGGTCAAACTAATCAAAGAGAGAAAAGGAGAAAAGAGTGAGGAGAGAAGTAATGGAGGGAAAGAGAGGTAGTGTTAGGAGACAAAGCGAGTGAGACTGGTTTGAGCATTTTTTGCCAGGGCTGTTTTTGGTCCCCAAATCCGTCCTCTTTGGCAAGAGGGTCTTTCTTGCACGATTGGCATTGTCCTATCTGTTAGAAATAGGTGTCTCTAGTTGGCAGTGGTATGCACCCTGTCCAAGTAGGGACCCTTCCTTCAAGTCAGGATAAGGGTATTACACACCCAAGATAACCCCTGCTCACCCCCTTAGTAACTTGGCACGAGCTGTCAGGCCTATTTCAGAGGCAATGTGTAAAGTATTTCTACATAGCACACACAGTAACACAGTGAAAACACTACTAATGAACACCACACCAGTTTCACTTTTAAAAGGTAAAAACTGTTCAGCCCATATAAAACTATGGATGCATCACTTTTGTACAAAGTACCTTGGATGCGTCAAAATCACAAGCATAAACAGGCGCATGGGAGGTGAGGTGCCACAAGCCCAGCGATGCTCAGGGAAGGTCATGCGTCGGTACCTTACACGCACCGAAGGTGATGCATCGGTTCATTGCTCCAGAGAAGGTGATGTGTTGGTTCCTTACTACTACGCAGGGGAGGTGATGCGTCAGTTCCTTACTGAGAGACGAGGTGATGCGTCGGTTTCGTACTGCGACGGGAGGTGATGTGTTCGTTTCCTTCTACGTGGGGAGGTGATGCGTCGATTCCCCGGACACAAGTTCTCGGTTCCTTACTGAGGCCCAGTGTCGATGCAGTCTTGGTGCACAGGTGCGATGTGTGGAAAATCCAGATGCTGCGGGTTGATGCTGCAGTGAAACAGGTGCTGCGTCAATTCCCACAGCCGCAGACAGGTGATGCATACAGCAGGGCTTGCGTTGGAGTCAGGGCAGTGGTCACAGACTGCAGAGGTTTCTTTGGCCTTGGGCAGTCGCTGCGTAGATTTCTTCGGCCGCACGGCGATGCATGAAAATTTCTCCTGCTTGGCAGTGCTGCGTCGGAAAAACAGGTGCTGGAAGGTCGATGTGACGATTTTAATGGTTTCAAGCATCAAAACAACCTCAAAGAGCCCAGAACTGGATTTGGCACCACAAGGCAGGTCAAAACTCCCAGCAGTGGCATTCAGGGATGCTGTAGATGAAGTCTTTGATGGCCCTGGAACTTATTACTAGGAGGCAACCACACATAAGCCCTTGGACAAACTTCACAAGCAGGATATACAGCAAAGTCCAGTCCTTTTCCTCTTCAAAGCAGAAGCAGCAACTGCAGGACAACCCAGCAAAGCGCACACAGCACAGGGGCAGTACTCTTACTCACAGCTCTTCATCACTTCTCTTGGCAGAAGTTCCTCTTGATCAAGAAGTGTTTTAAGAGTCTGGGGTGTCAGGTCCAATACTTATACCCATTTTGGCCTTTGAAGTAGGCATACTTCAAAAGAAAGTCTTCGTTGTTTACAAGTTCCTGCCTCGCCCAGATTTGGTTCCAGACACACTCTAGGGGGGTGGAGACAGCATTGAGAGAGGACAGGCACAGCCCTATTCAGGTGTAAGTGACAACTCCTCCCACCACTCTATCCCAGGAAGACGCATCAGCCTGATGGTGAGCCATCATGATATATAGGACACACCTTAGCTCCCTTTGTGTGACTGTCTGGAGTGAATGCACAAACAAGCCCCTGCCAGTCTAAACCAGATGTTGATTCCACATGCAGGCTTAGGCACAGGATGGTTAAATAAGAAAATACCCACATTCTAAAAGTGGCATTTTCAAACACACAATTTAAAAACCAACTTTACTAAAATATGTATTTTTAAATTCTGAGCTCAGAGAGCCCAAACTCCAAATCTCTATCTCTTCCCAATTGAAAGTTACACTTGTAAGATGTTACAAGGCAGCTCCAATCATAACCTATGGGAGAGATAACCTTTTAATAGTGAAAAACGAAATTGGCAGTATTTCACTATCAGGACATGTAAAACACACCAGTACATGTCTTACCTTTCAAACACACTGCACCCTGCCAATGAGGGTACCTTGGGCCTACCTTAGGGGGGTCTTACATGTAGAAAAAGGGAAGGGTAGGGCCTGGCAAGTGGGTGCACTTGCCAGGTTGACATGGCAGTTAAAAACTGCACTCACAGACACATCAATGGCAATCCTGAGACAAGTTTACAGGGCTACTCATATGGGTGGCACACTCAGTGCTGCAGGCCCACTAGTATCATTTGATTTACAGTCCCTGGGCACACACAGTGTACTTTACTAGGGACTTACCAGTAAATAAAATATGCCAATCATGGATAAACAATCAGAATCCCAATTTACACAGAGAGCATGTGCGCTTTAGCACTGATCAGCAGTGGTAAAGTACCTAGGGGCATATTCACAAGGAGCTATCGCCGAATTAACAGCACTTTATCGCAGCCAAAGTCGTGATAAATTTATCCTCCATTCACAAGCCGGTGTTAACAGCCCACAGCACCAGTTTACCCGCGATAGCAGCCGCAAAAAACATCGCCACAGAGGACCCTCGCAAATATCGCTAATGAGATGCAGAGACAACAGCACACCTCAACATTCACAATGACCAGCCACATCTGTGATAAAAACACAAAACAGGCGATAAGGCGCGTTAGCACCAGGAGATCTACACCTGCTCTGACCTGGTGTAAAGTCGGACGGCAGCCAGCACCACAAAAGGGAGCACAGCCCAGGGCCACATCCGAAGGGCAACAGATGCCATGGAGCCACCCATCATGTGGCCCGGACACCCAAGAGGGCCACAACACCCACCGCCACCACCCCCAGGACCCCATCCCACACCCGGAACACCCCCCCCCCGGACCAACACAGACGCAGCGCAGACAAAGACAGTGGAACCCCAGGAAACGTACCAGCCGCACAGACCCAACATCTAACAATGTCACCTTCCACTACAGGCTGAAAAGGACAACCAACCTACGCATGCTGACCATCATCGCCTTACAGGCCTACGGCAACAACACAGCGGACAACCAACATCCCACCCCACACAAAGCTGATGGCGTGGCTGCACCTGTTGGCCCCTGGTACCCCCCATCCAACACCCGTCAGAGTCGGAGGAGTCTCACAGCCAGCCACAAACAAGTCCCCCACACCTGTCCTGGACATCACCATCACCCTGGTACCCCAGTCCCCATACGTACAACACAAGGCGCAGGATCCGCTGGAGACCAAGCAAGGACCATACGCCATAGCAGGATGCACGCACGTGTTGGAGCAACACACAGCACACATGTACTACCTGTGCCCCCTGGTAACACAGCACACAATCACCGCAACAGGAAGCACGTCTCACACCAATGTGCAGGCAACAACAGAACACCGTGGAACACCCAACAATGTCGCCTCCAAATACACAGCCAGTGTGCATGATACCTTCATCCTCCGACAGTCCATCATCAACCAGCGTTCCCAGGATGGCAACAAGGGAAATGCACAGCCCCTTGGCAATATCCAAATGAACACCCCAAACACCTCAACTCCACAACCATGCAACTCACAACTCTGGCAATGCACACGTCACAAAATCATATACAACAGGCACAACAACATGCCCACCCACCAAACACGACAGAACAACTTACAATGTCCTGATGGGCAAGCCCTAAACAGGAGCCAGCAATGGCATGGCACCTCAGCCACATAATAGCCGAATGTGGGGAGAGGTGGCAACCAGGCATGTGTGCAGGATGCAGGAGAACCATGATCCGGAAAGCACACAATGCCAAGAGTGGCGGAGATGTGCTGGACAGACCGCAGTATGCAGAACACACCCATATCCATGGCGACATACACCTCTGGCGTATGGAGTGTAGTGGACAGTGGACGCCACCATGTCACCCCAGCCAGTGGGGGACCTCGTGGAAATGTTGCCTGTCACACCCCACCCTAAGCGTCGCCGGAGTGTGATGGCCCGGCGTACGCCACGCCAGCCCAGGAGTGTGAATAAAAAGCACGTAGGCCTGGGTGTGGTCCCCTTCCGGAAAGACCAACGTCTCTGCCAGGGCAGCGCCTCCCATCCCGCCATGAGGCCGATGCCGACCTCGTGAGCGGAGTTGCCTGCGATGCAGTGCGCCTGCCGGACCCCGGCACGCTGGACCACGAACACGTCAGGCCCGCCCCTGCGCAGCCAGGCCACACTGATCACCTTCCAACACTGCCGTGTGTCAAGGAGGGCCCACCACGTGCCGGCGCAAGCTCCAAGTCCGAGTCCCGCGAACTTGGCAGTCAGCTCAGACCACCAGGCCTCCACGACACAGGCCTGCTTCAGTCCTTTCTAGTTGATGTACTGCACTGCCGCCTACGGCCCACTCCTCGGACCAGCAGGTCCCACATGTGAAACTGTGTCCTGAGTCATGAATGGCAGTGACCCCAAATCTGGGCCAGTGGCCACAGCACCAGACGCCCCCCGTTCAGTGAGGCATAGTTCCATATGGGCTTCTTGCGACACTTTATGCCACTAACCCTGCTCAACGCCAGACGGCTACACGTGGTGCCACTAACCCTGTTCAACGCCAGCCGGATACACGTAGTGCCACTAACCCTGTTTAACCCCAGCCGGCTTCACGTGGTGCCACTAACCCTGTTCAACGCCAGCTGGCTACACGTGGTGCCACTGAACCTGAACAATGCAGGCCGGAGGGGCCATCCATACCATGCCAGCGACACAAGGTGAATGGGCCATGCTGACCGCTGCCTCAGGCCTACACCACGGTCAGGTAGGTCACACATTTGGAACTGAGTCTTGATTACACCATGGCAGTGAACATCATTTAAGGCAGAGAACAATTCCCAATACACACTTCGATGTGCATGGCATCACAACCACACGTGTCTGTGGGCCTACGCGGAGTACTGGCCTAGGCCTACGCTGCGCACGAGTGGGGTCACAGATTTGGAACTGAACATCGGTAATTCAAAGGACAGAATACATTTCATCACACGCACGGAGAGGCGTAAGAGGATGACGCGTTGCAGTCCGGAAGGAACAGGATCATCGTTACGGATGTGATTGAACACTACCACCAACTGCCACTGTGTCACTAACTCTGTGCCCCACGAGCCAACAACAGGTGGCTGTGGGCCCATGCTGACCGCTGCCTCCGGCCTACACTGCGGTCCAGTAGGTCACAGAGCCTTGATTTGGCAATGTCGGAGTTCACATCTGTGCACTGGCATCATCGCAGACTGCATGCCCTCACACCACCTGTGCCGCCAAGTCTGTTCCCCGACATTCATGGACACTCACTGGTCGTACATTGGTGGCTTTTGAGTCTATGGACTAGGGGCTATTTTTCATCCTCATGTAGCTGATCCCGAATTGTTGCAAACGAGGGTTGCGCTTTCCACTCCTCCATTTGCTGCTTCCAGATGACATCAGACCTTCCGCATCATGCCCTGGAGGACACCTTCCACTGTCCCCCACAACACTCCGCAACATACACCTCGGACATTGATGGGGACCCGCTCAGGTCGCATGGCCCATCTGACTGCACCGCAAGTCACCGTCCCGTGGCTGGGTGCCTGTGCCGGCCACAGTGCAGCCGGGGCCACTAACTCTGTGCTGGTCATGCCTGGGACCCCTTCTTCTGAGACATTGAATGGCCTCTGTAGCGATGGCCTTGGGGTCATCAACGCAATGTGTCTGTGGCCCTGCACTGTCCGCCTCCTCCGGCCCCAACTGCGGGCCACAAGGGCCCACACATGCCATCGAGTCTTGACCGGCCCGGACGTCGCATCACCGCAGGAGGCACACGCCACCACGGCAAGGACCACCTCCAACCGCCATCTGCCAGAGTCGAAAGGGTGGTCCTGACAGGCCTACGGAGTTGCCCAGACCTGTCGTGGATGCCATCATCGGCCTGCTGCCCTGCTCAGCACCCCAGGTGCCAGTGACTCAGTGCACCGCAAGCCATTGTCCATTACTGATTGAGTTTTGTGCTGTTGTGAGGTTGCGCAGCAATGTCACCTCATGCAGTGGGGAAGACCTGGGACCATGAGGAGGAGGATGTGTCAAGTGTGCGGACGGGAGAAGGCACAGACAATGGGAGGGCAGGTGGCAGCTGCCCAAGGCAGGAATGCAGACTGGTGGCGGTAGACAAGCTACACACCCAGATCTGATACTGGGTATTGCGCTGTGGACTGCGGACGCAACTGTCACCTCAGGCAGTGTGGGAGACCTGGGACGTTGATGAGGAAGTTGATGCAGGTGTACCACACCCCACTGCATCTGCATCAGGACTAACCCGAAGGGACACAATCCTAGCAATTCCTTCACATGAGCGCGCTCTTCTCTAGTGCCCCTACCTCAGTGCACTGCAACTCACGGAACGTCCAGACTGAATATTGGGTGACCTCTGTCCTTACTCCAGATCCCTCCATGTTGCTCTGCAATTGACTCTGTTATGCTGGTGTTTTCTGTTTCCATTACACTGGTGTCCACTGTTCAGGTTGTTACCAGAACCAAGCACTCCGTGCGGGCTGGCTTATACTCACCCCACACACATCCAGCACAGGCGTCACTGTACATGTGGCCCTGCCAATAAAGGGGCCGGACGCATGTGCCCGTAGCCAGTTCAACATGATATGTGCATGTGTCTCTGTGGAGGTGTGGGTCTCCTTTGTGGGGTGTAGGTGGTCCCTGAAGGGTATTGGACACCCACGTATGTGTTCTACTCCGCATTCCATGGGTTAGGCAACACCCTCACCTGTTGGGCCACCTCTTTTTGGCATTCGGCCACCTGGCATTGGGGTGCCATGTGTGGGTGGGTGACGTGTTGTGAGGCAGCTGTTGTAGGGCATCAGGGTCGGGGGTGTGGTGTTCGTCTCGGGCATCACTGATGGGTGGTCTGTTCAGACCTGCTGGAGGTGTTGTTTGTCCCTCTGCATTGTGAAGGGGAGGTGCATGTTGGTATTGTGTTGGCGTCTTGTTCTTGTCGACATGCAGACTGTGTGACAATGTACATTGTGACTGTTTGGGCGGTGGTGGCTATTTGAGTTGGGGCAGTGTACATTTGGCCTACATGGCTGATGTGGGGTTGTAGGGGTAGATGTGCATCTCACAGTTCCCTGCTCTGTCCAATGTGATTGTTCTGTTTCTGCGCCTGGGTGGACCCAGTTGTGTCCCCTGTTCTGCAGTGTGGGTGTTGCACTTTGTGCCACATTGTCATGGTATGTGCTGTGATTGCTATGTGTGTGTGCTGGAGTGTGCTACGGGGATGGGGGACATGTCCCTGGGTAATTGTAGATGTGCAGTGTGCTACACCTCATTGTGCATGTGTGGCATTGTGCCCATCACCCCCGTCCCCCCAGTCCCTGTTGGATCCTCACCCTGTTGTTGTTGTGTCAGGTCCTGTCGAGCTGTGTCCGTACTCCCTACTCCTTGCACCCTCTCCACACTGATGACTGTGGCCTGGCTTTCATCCTGCTCCTCCTGTGTCGCTGGACTGCCACCTCCTGTCGCCGTTGCTGCCTTCCTGTTGGCAGCGGGTTTGTGCCTGGTTTAGGTTGTCACGTCCTGGTGGAGCCTCTTGGCCTCCTGGATTGGCCTCCTGGGCTCTGCGACTGCATTCCAGGCGGTCTGCTTGTGGGTCATTTGCTGGGAGTGTTCTGTCGCCTCCGTGGCCTTGGTCTTGTTTTCCTGCGGTCTGCACCCCGTCTTCCTCTCCATTTTCTCCTTGGCCTTCCCCGACCCACTTGTTCCTTGCTGGTGGTCTGTGGGGGTTGTGGGGTTCGCGTTGCCCTCTGCGCTTGGTCAGGGTGCATGGATGTTGCTACGTGCTTTGGCTTGTTTCTTGTGTGTTGTGCCTGTGGTTTTTATGGTGCAATTGCCCGCCAGACGCGTGGGAGTTGCAGGCCTGAGGCTGCTTTTCGCAGCTTTTTGTACCGCGATTGGCCTCATCGCATGATTTCTCGCGTTCGCGTTTCGCATTTTTTGGGCGTGGTGTTGATTTACACACTGGCATTTGACACATTATCTGGTGACTATCGCATGGTACCGCCTTGTTGTGAATTCCACGTTGACACAGGGTTATTTTCCCGTGATGGGCTGCGTTATTGGAAGTTGCGTTACGCTACTCTTGCGGTAATTATCACACGTTCTTGTGAATATACCCCCTAGAGTCCTAAAGCCAACAAAAACAGGGTCAGAAAAATAGTAGGCAAAAGGCAAATAGTTTGTGGATAAACCTGTTAAAAGGGCCAGGTCCAACACAATCCACCTCCCCTAGCAAGGAGGCGACCTTTTCTGCCTGCCGAGAACTGTGACTTCCACATGTAATTTGAGTAACAGGAAGCCCATTGTTGTCAATAATTAAAAATGTAAAGGGTATCAGAAGATCAGAAGTGACATCATTTTCCCTTTGACCCCCTGATGACATCACAGGTCAATCCCTTGTCCCATTTTAGCTAGATGGGAGGGACATTTATGTTTGTAAATCTGCCCCGAGGAGTTACATTTCTTTGTACTAAAATCTCCTCCAGGAAGGCCCTGTAAATCTGTCAGTTCTCGCACAGTAGAGGATTGCAATGCAACTGATGGCTACAGCTGCAACGGTTTGAGGAAGAAAAAAACTTGTATCGAGGCACAGTACCATTTGAAGTTTTGCATTAGAAAAAAGTACATAAGTGCAAAAAGTGAACGTTTAAACAAAACTTGATTCAATTATCGATATTGGGATCTCTCGCAAACAGCATTGACTTGTGATCGGCACTCTTTTCACTGACTACCATAACGTATTAAAAATGCAGAATAATCTAGCTCTATCATTTGATGGTAAAGCTCCTAAGCAATGTACATTCCCACATGTGATCACTGCAGTGTGTAGGGCCCAAAATCTAGCAAGCAGGAAACAAATAATGCACGCGCCTCTATTCTGGCACGTCTGCGCTGAGCTGGCTCGGGTGTTTTTTTTCACTTTTCTGTGCTGATCTCTAAAAATTGAACACAAAAGGTAAACAGATGTTCCAGCGGCGACGAGGCCTCACGTGGATCCATGTGTTCAATTAAAGAGGTTGATTCAGCACCATGCCCTTGTCTAGCAAGTTTTCAAACCATGAGCTATGTTTGCTTTTGCTGTGTGTGTTTTTTGTTTTGTTTATCTTCTCCCGTTCGCCTTATGGCCGTCAAGGCTCTGAAAGCTGGAGGAAGAACTGCATCTCCCGGGGTGTGGCAGCTCATGGATTCCCCTAGGAGGGAGCATCTGCTATGAATCACTGCCGCTGTGCAGGACATGGTTGGGGGTGAAAATACTGCCTACCGGTAAAAGATCTCACATGGTAAATCTGTACCCTGAAGATAATTACTCGTTTGTGTTCATTAGGTGGAATGAGCATGTAGGAAGTCAAAGTTGTGTGCTAAGAAAACACAGCCAGGCAGGAGGGTGAGGCTTGTTCACATTGGACTCCGTGATTGGAGTTTGCAGCAACTGCACCTGCCAAATCTTTTGTAGCTATAAGAATTAGGAGATAGTGCATGGTATGCAGTGGCGGCTCCTCGGCTAAGGCGGAGGAGTGTCGCCTCACCGCTTTATGAGCAGTGCACAAAAAAAGGAAAAATAAAATGACACGATGTTCTTCTCATTTTATTTTCCAGTGCTGGCTCGGAGCTAGGTTAGAGTGGAGAAGGGGCTGGGCTGTCCGCGCCTTACGACCCTCATGGGTGAGTTGTTGCGCTTTACCAACCCTGATGGATTGCTCGAGAGCTAGGGGAGGAGGAAATATGTGCACCATAAGTGTGCATGTCAGTTTGGCTGGCCGTCTTAGCATTTCTCCACCCAACTGTGTCCCAGGCTCTTAGGCACTGGCCGAGCAGCTAAACAGGCTCCTCAGACCAATCACGACGCTGCTGTCATGCTGGTGACAGCAGCGCCGTGATTGCCTTAGGAGAGGCTGGGAGCCTGTGTGCTTCCGTTCTGTGCTTCCGGGAAGAGAAGAGGACGGAGGAGCGACGGCGGCAGTTCACAGGTAAGTGTTCTTTTTTTTTCATCCCCCACCCCGCCTCACCACCCCCGTTTTGCAACAGCTGCCACTGATGCTATGTGTAAATTTATGCTTTAGGAGCAGCAAGAGAGAAATACAGCAAGTATTGTGCCTCTGCAATGGAGTTTAGCAGCATTTTAGCATATCATTTACTGTGTGCTTACATGCTGCGGTTTAAGGTGTGCATGCCCTCACAGTGGTCACTTCTCAATCCTGCATAATGAAGCCTGCTTGCTCTGCAGAATTCATGACTACCTTACTCAAAGGAAGAGGAGTGCCGTTTTATTTTATGAATATTTGCCCCCCCCCCCGACTCCAGTTTTTACTCACAACTAAGTCATTTATTTTACAATGGATTTTATCTGTGTAGGTATTACTTCAGAACTCCCTTGACTCTGAAGAGACGGAAGTTCGTAGTAGAAACTCAATTGCAGTCAGATTTTTTTCTTCAGAATGTAGGACGTACTAAAAGCCTTGCATTATATTTAGTAACCTTTACTTCATCACAGACTATAGTAACATTTTAACATTTCATCCCTTGAAAGCTCAAATTATAAACCAATATATTGCCATTATGATGAAGACTAAGGGCCAGATTTACTACACACTTACGTTGTCCTTGCGTCACACAAGTCAACGCAATGCAACACATGTATTTAAGTGACAATTACAATCCACGCAAATCGAGATTTGCGTGTCCTTGCATCCCTTTTCACCCACAAAGTACTGTGGGGTCTTGTGCTGCCTCGCGTTACCCTGCATCAGGGAGGTGTTACATGGGTGGAGCATGGGCATTCCCCTGCATCCAACTAAGTATTCTGATGCAAACCCAGATCTGCCAAAGTTACTAAATCTGGGTTTGTGCCAAATGGTTCGTTTACCCAAGTTTGATGTGACAAGGAAAAATATCTTTATTTCTCATTATTTTCTCTCTGCATGTATGCACACATCCAAAGAGGAATAATCCTCTAAAGATTGTTTTTGTTCAGGGAGGTATGTCTTCCTGCACAAAAACAAACCTGGCCCAATGCGTCCCTGCATTGGCCCTAGGCTGCCACACGTGCACCAGTGCAAGGAGAGAGCAGAAGTGCACCAGTGCAAGGAGAGCAGAAGTGCACCAGTGCAAGGAGAGAGCAGAAGTGCACCAGTGTAAGGAGAGATCAGAAGTGCACCAGTGCAAGGAGAGAGCAGAAGTGCACCAGTGCAAGGAGAGAGCAGAAGTGCACCAGTGCAAGGAGAGAGCAGAAGTGCACCAGTGCAAGGAGAGAGCAGAAGTGCACCAGTGCAAGGAGAGAGCAGAAGTGCACCAGTGCAAGGAGAGCAGAAGTGCACCAGTGCAAGGAGAGAGCAGAAGTGCACCAGTGCAAGGAGAGAGCAGAAGTGCACCAGTGCAAGGAGAGCAGAAGTGCCGACCAGTGCAAGGAGAGAGCAGAAGTGCACCAGGGCAAGGAGAGCAGAAGTGCACCAGTGCAAGGAGAGCAGAAGTGCACACCAGTGCAAGGAGAGAGCAGAAGTGCACCAGTGCAAGGAGAGCAGAAGTGCACACCAGTGCAAGGAGAGAGCAGAAGTGCACCATTTCTTAATAAATATGACACATTTCTGTTCTCTTCTGTTCACATAATGTAGCAAGTTCCACGACTGTGTTGCTTTGCTTGAAAGATTAGTAATTCTGAGCCTAAATATATATTACTTTCAACTTCTATCTTTATCTCTATGTGTGTATTTATACATGGACAAAGCTGAAAAGGTTCCATGTGCTATTGTGACACCATCACACAGTTCAAGCTCATTAGTTGGGGCTGTGCAAAATATGCATAATTTCCTCTTGACCAATCATGTGAAATTTAATGACAATTACACAAAATTAGGCTAGAGGTGAAATCCAGCATTTTGCTCTATATTTTAGCATGAAATGCGCCCTCGCATCTATTCTGCACTAAAATAGCACTAAACTGCACACAACGGAGCAGCGGCTGCTTCCATTCTGTTCATTCACGCTGTTCCCATCTTCCCTTGTTTGGATGTTCCCTGAACGAAGGACTAATTACACAACCTGCCATAATGGCATAGTTTTAGGCAAATCACATAACCTAAATGGAGAAAAGTATTCGAAATTATGCCGAGATTATGTCTGGACCAATTTTAGTCATCCGCACCTTGGATTCCCAGATTGTCACTTTGACTATCTGTACAGTCTGCAGAACTCTGCTATCCAAAACCCGAAGGCAAACTGAATGTGCCACCGACGGCATGGGGTCACTTTTCATCTACTCTGATGTGTAATTGTGCATGTATTTGACCTGTATGTGTCTATGTGCTTGTGCTTCTGCACCTGTGTTACCTGCATGCTTGTGTGCTTTTACGTGAGTAGTGAGGCTGATTCCTTTTTTAATTTTTTTTTTTTATTGTCAACAAGGGCAACATATTTGACACTGTATTGCATTTAATAAAGAAGAAAGAAAAAGCATTACTTATAAACTTTTAAGCTAACAAGCGGATTCCTATGTTTTTGTTGTTCTGTATGTGATGGATGCATAGAACTGTCTTTCCATGTGTTGCACGTGTGTATGTATGTGTCAGTTTATCCAAGGTTGTGGCTGTGGTGAATATTAGTTTGATTATGATATCATAATGGAAAAAATGTCGGATCAGGCTTAAAGCTAGGCCATTTGAATGATCATTCATCTCAAATATGTGAAGCACAAATTCGATACCAAATAGAAGTAGATTGAGAGAACCAAGGGTGATTTGTGCATGTTTAGCATGAGCGACCTTATATTTTATATAATTATAACATTTTATAGAGACTGGCTACAGACAGAATTAGCTGTTTGTTGGAGCTTGTGTGATCTAAAACAACATATGCTGAGAGGGGCATTTGCAGGTGAGCATTGACTTACTGAGCATTTGATTGGTCAGCATTTTTTGTACGCATGGAAAGGTGGACTTTGCTTTGTAGATGGTTAGGTCAGCCCTTTTCAGTGATTGCTTTCTTTGTGAGATGCTATTCACATTTTAGGTCAGCCCACAGGATTGCATACAGGAAATGTGGCAATCATGGGAAAGAAAGACATTATTTATGCAGATCCAGTAGATCAGCATGGAGCCATTGTGAATATCCGCACGTCAACTAGTTTTTTGATGATCGAAATGGCCCTGCCGGTGAAACCCATTGGAGTCTCTTAATATTAGTACTAAGAAGGCCGCTATTTCAATGGGATGCGGAAGCGGACATCTTAGATGAGGGGATTCCTTTCTCAATCAAATGAGTTTGCCGGCTGCCCAATTTCATATGTTACAATTATGCCCTGCAGCAGAGAGCACTCTGATAACATGCTGATCCTATGGCTCCTATGGCCCGCCATTCAGCTATGCAAACCACAAGGTGACACCCATGCTCCACGATAGAACACCTTTCATTGACTGTATTCACTCAGCCCAGATTTGTACATGGAAAGTGCTCTGAGCGAATGTGTTGCAAATAACCATCGTAAGCGTGGTGTTCCTCCAGATAATTTGTCTTTTTTAACTGCACACGTTTTGTAGGCCGTAGGACTCTGCACACTTTACTCCTGCTAACCAGTGGTAAAGTGCTTGTGCTCTCCCCTTTAAACATGGTAAAATTGTCATACACCTAATTGGCACCTCCAATTTATCCCTAGTATATTGTACTTCATGTCTATAGGGCGTATTATTTAAATTCTACAAATGGGCTGCAGCACTCATTGTGCCACACACTAAAGTAGCACTGTCAAATATGTCTCCAGGTCAGCCCTTGCTGCATGGTGTGCAGTTTTAAACTGCCACGTCAATTATTTTGCCAGGCCTAAACATTCCCTTTTAGTACTCAAAAGTCACCCCTTAGGTAGCCCTCAAATGCACATAGGGTAGGGTGCATGGTATTTACAAAGTAGGAGATGTCTAGTTATTTACATGACCTGGCAGTGAAAAACCTACAAAGTCATGTTTTCACTGTGGCAAGGCCATTAGGAAAACATTGGGATATATTATAAAAAATATATATTGCTTAACTTCAATTTGGGAGCAGCTAGAACAAAGATTTAAGGACTACTTTTATTAGTAATTTAAAATCCACTCAATGGTTCAGTCAGATTATATATTACTATTTTAGAAAGTTCACTTTTAGAAAGTTTCCATTTCTCTGACTAAGCCAAATATTCCTACTTGCCATTGTACAATATAACCTGACTGTTAATGGCTCTCCTGTGATGTTATCTGTATTGCTATCAGACAGTGGACTAAAGGTTTGGGTGTGGAGAGATGATTTTCTCCCTAGAGCAGGATGGTATTGGTGGTGTGTCTAGCCCCTTGCTGAGCTTTTTAAGGGTGCCTACCCTGTCATGGCAGATTTAGCTCACACCTAGGACTGCCTCCCTAATCAGAATGGCTTCAAACTCGGTGGTAGGGGGGAGCTGCCACAGAACTGGTGTGGAGTGGCCACATGGGAGGGGTTTCCCATGTGGGTGGGTACAGAGAGTTCTAACCAGTGGAATACATTTCCTGCCATTATTATTATTATTAATTAATACTTTCTTAATATAGCGCATGGCTACCCGTAGGCCTCCCAGCGCTCAAGCCATCACTGTAAATATTCACTCTAACTACAAGTGCTGAAATAGCCACGTTTTCAGTTCCTTCCTGAATTCGAGATGATGGGTCAATTTCCTCATTTTGGTGGGGAGCGAGTTCCATAGGACCGAAGCCATGTTGAATTTATGTAGAGAAGGGCACTGCGAGTCAGTGTACAGGAAAGCTAAATGGCTAGGGAGTGGGCAGGAGTTTCCCCCATCCACAATCTGGCACTGGGCATAAAAAAGGCATCCCAAGTACCCATCTCAGAACACTCCTGAACTGTGAAGAATCAGAAGAAGGACCGCCGTGCTATCTAAAGAAACTCAAGGAAGACTGGACCTGCTTGCCTTGAAGCTATGACCCCAGACGTGACTCCAGGAAGGAGTTGGCTGACCTCTTGTTTGAATTTCAAGGACACAACATGCTTCCAGAGGCTTTTCCTGCTACTGCCCAGCTGACTAGTTCCAACTGGACCTGTCCTGGACCCTGCTTCTGGCCTCTACTGGACTGTGTTTTGAACACCAAAAGCAGTTTCCAAGGTCGTGGACCCTTGGCTGGTGTCAAAGTGTTCTCCTACTTCAGTTTTCTGAAATCTGGGACTTTGAAACTTTTTGCTAACTTTTTGATCCTATAACCAATGGAGTATTGGGACCAACCCTGCTGAAGATTAAAGTTGCTCCCATTCTTTCTTTTAAATCTGATCCAGAGGAATTGTATGGAGAAGGTGTATGAAATCATGAAGCCCTTTTAGCTACAGCCTGCAGGATTACCTTTTGCGAAGAATCCAAGCTGCAAAAAAGTGATTAAGTCAAAAGGTAACCGTCATTGTGGCAATGGTGTGAAAAATTATCCAGCCAGTGAGGGACCTCCTCTGGGTGTAAAATTCAAATTTCTCCTTTTTCTGAGCTTTCCCAAAAATCAACGCTTCATCGAGAACTGGTCCAACAGCCATTAGAGACATGGAGACCTCTTTGGCCAAAGCCTGCTCCCTTACCCTGCTGAGGATTTTTTTTACTTCTGCCCAACTAATTCCAAACCTTTTCACCAGGACAAACATGGTCTCTGTATCTGACCCACGCTCCAACCTTACTCTTATGCCAGTGAAGCTCAACTAGATGACCGTGGTTGGTGGTGAACACTTTTTGCTGCTATTTTGAACCTTACATTTTAAAAATTCATAACTTTGGCTCTGCTATTTGGATTTTTGTCATTTTTGTGTAATTCTATTGATTAAAGTTTATTTACTGAGTTTGTTCTAAATTGGTCTGGGGTTTTTCTTGTGTTGTAGTTTCACTTTATTACTGTTTGACTACTGCCTAAATACTTCACAAATTGCCACAAAGTTAAGCCTGACTGTTTATCTGCAAAGTTATCAGAGTTTTAAGCAGAGGTTCATTTAGTAACTTTTGTGGTTCAGCCTGACAAGGATTGTCATTGTTATTTGAGATGGGTTCTCACACTCCTCAACTAATAGTCCAATTTCTTACAGGACACGGTTGTGCTCATTTGTTTGCTGAGCAACATTCATGCATATGCTGCAGCAATTCACAGCTATGTGACTAGGCCAGTGAGGTGATGTAAATATTGTGAGCAGATGGGTGCATCCTGAGTCAGAGCCTTGAGAGTCTGTAAATACCTAGCAAATGCTCTCTGAACACAGCCTGTAGAATTAGCCTGTGAATGAGCCTATGCAGCCCTGAGTACACAGCCTGGAATCCGTCAGTGACTCTTTACCTAGAAAGCTGAAGACTCGCCATCAGCCTAACCTCGCAGGCACACAAACTTCATGCTGAGCTCTTGCACACAACCTGCAAATCGAATGAACTCAATCCTTGCACAATGGTCATTGGATTCAGCCTATTTTCTCTACCTTTGTTTAAACAATTTGCAACCTGCCTTATAGAAATCTACTTATTTGCCTCAAATCTGTGCACACATCTTGCATTCTGACCACACACTCTGCATGTTGACCTCTTGCATGAAACTCTGAACTTGTTCTCCCTTTTAGTTCTCTGATCTCATGTAATAACCTGCAATTTCATACTATGCATAGAGCCTGCAAACTAGTCATGAGTCTGAAGACCCAGCTTTCCCAGTTCCCGTGGACACAGCTGGAATAGTTTTCATAAGCTGTATACATGTCGACTCGTGAGAATGTATACACAATCTGGACACTGAGCATCTGGACCCTTCCAGGCCGCTTACCAATATCTCATGCCCAGCTACTGAATCTGCACACACAGTAAACCAACGTGTGCACATATTTATCTATTTGATATAAATACCATATGCACACACAGCCTTTCAGTGCAAAAATGTATCCAATGCACATGCACCAACTGCTCTCACATAGCCCACGTAAACACTGACTTTGTCCATGCACAATCACTCTTGTGGACTCTTTGCACAAACATTTTCCACACTCTAACTCTATGCATGCCAATCGGTCACCTTTAAACAGGGAACACGCCATCTTTAAAGTGGAACGATGGACTGTAAGCTAGTCAATGCAGGGAGCCTATACATTAATATCCCTTATAATGCAAAGGTCCTCCTCATACAATGCAGCCAGGCAAATTTCTTGTATTGGCAGTAACCCTCGGGTGCACCTTATTTTTCAAAGAACTCCCTCACGCAATGATCTCTCAAATAATTGTGCCCACACATGTTGTTTAACATGTGCTCTTTGCTCTGCATTCAGACTGTGCCTCATGTGCTTGTGTCATGTACACAGTCACTGAACCTGGGTGAATATGCTTCACCAACCAGCAGTGGCCCTATACAAACGCTGTTCATAATGTAGCCCTTGTGTAAACATATCCCATATACATACTTTTTAAAGTGACAGTAACATTATCCCCACAGGTCCCATGTACAGACATGTGCACACTCACCCTGTGCCCAAACGTCCCATGCACAGGATAATGCTATGCACACATGTATCGGGTATAATCAGTGATCTTGTGCATAAGTTCCCCATGGATTAACTATGAACATGTTCACACTTGCCCCTGGTAGAGACAGTGACCTTGGAAACATATCTCTCATTTGATGTCAGTGAGAAAGTTTGAAATAGTTCTTATGAAGTGTTTTTGCATTTGTCCTATATAGAGATATTGATCTGTGGAGGCATGCTTAATGTAGGCTGGGACACTAGCTCACATGCCACTTGCCAGCATCATAGCTCAGTATGATTATGTTATGCCTAAAGACAAAAGGGCCTATTCTCAAACTACATTATGTAGTATGTTTAGTAGCACTACAATAGTACTACCAGAGTACTACAAAATGCTATTCACAAACCTACTAGTGTACATCTCCACCTCCATCTCTCCTATCTTTTCTCTTTTGGAGATCCTCACACAGATTCCCTTACTACTAAGTAGTAAATGTGAGAGGGACCGGAAGAGTGGCTGAAAAAAGGGGCATACTTATTACTAAAGTGTGAGGGGCTTAGGCACAGTAACAATGGGTTTATGGCTCAAATCTCTTTATTGGTGTTAATACACAAAAACAAAATTGCATGACCATGAGCCAAGTCACTCATCATCTATAGTACAGATATATGTAGGTTAACAATCTCCAACTCCCCCTTCCCACTGGAAACCATAGGGAACCCTTTGGGGCCTGGCGATTTCAGTCACTTCAGCCTGGCAATAATGGAGATTACCTCTTCAACCCGAATTGGGCAATCCAATTCGGAGGCCTGTGCTGGCATCAGTTTTGGGCTGTGGGCGCCCTGAAGATACATGCCTGGGCTGTCTCCAGGAAGGTACTGTTTTGCGTATGGTTGTTTATAAAAAATCCCGAAAGGCAGAGGCGATGTGGGCATCGCTGGTGCCTTTGGAGCCGTCCACGTGTACTATAGCCTGCATTCCGGTGCCCTGTCACTGCGCTTGCAATCTACTGGCCAGGAGGCATCCACATCTATCTCCACCAACATAAAAGGAGTGACACAGTCGAAGAGCAGCATATTCCACTCTGTCGAGATCAATACCTGCCAGTTGTGTCCGGGCAGCCTCCAACTGACGCCAAACTCAAGGAGCCCCCGTGCGTTTGTGGATACGCTTCAGTTCCTGGACCTGGCGGGAGAGAGTTTCCCATAGCATGGATATAGAGACATCTGCAGTATGTTTTATTTTAAGAAAATCTACCAGCGCTTTGTTAATTTGTTTAATGACTGCAGGTCAATGTAGGAGGGATTCTCGTAGCTGCCAAGAACTAGGTGGAGGCCGCACTGGCAGGAAGGTCAGGGTGAGGGACACCGCTTCATGGTCCAACAATGATCGGGGCTCTATCTTCGAAGCTGTAACTAAAGATTGGATGCCTGATGTGCCTAGGAAATAATCTATGCAAGCTATTGTTTTATGTGTATGGGAATACAATGTATAATCCAGTGTCTGTGGATGAAGAGTACGCCAAATGTCTCCCAAGCCCATTTCCCCCAGCCATAGCATTCCCTCCCATAAGAGAGCCCCAGTCTGGCCCTGATGTTGGGCTGATCTGTCTAGATCATTGTTGAAAACTAGATTTAGGTCCCCTCCCAGGAGCACCAGTTGATCCTGTGTAGCAATTACCTCAGTCACTGCACGATGTAGGAAATGTTCCTGCCCCTCATTGGGAGTGTACACAGTCACCAATGTGAAAGCGTAGTGACACAGTGATACTGAACAGTCTGCCTCTAATTTCTGCAGGTTTGGGCCCCCTTTTCCTCGGAAGGATCTAGACACAAGTATCACTACTCCTGCAGTTTTAGAGGAGCTGGAAGAGAAAAATTGGTGTGGGAAAGCCCTGGATTTAATTTTGTGCCAATCACTGGCAAGCAGATGGGTTTATTGGAGAAGGCAGATGTGCACCTCTGAGTGCTCTAGATAGGAAAGTATAGCTCAGCGCTTAAAAGGATTATTAAGACCCTTAACGTTAATGGTAAGAATTCATAGATTATGCTGCATAATAGCAATGGAAGAAATTCCCTGTGGAGTTGCTAATAAATAAGGGATGAGTTCGTCATATATGGTCTGTGATGTGAGACATGAAAGAGCAGGATGAAGTATCACTGAACTAATGGAGTAAGACCACCCTCTGTGGGTTCCCCCTCAAGAAACAAAAATGGTGAGAACATCAAATAGAACATTGTCCAATGGAGTCAATGTCCAGGGTCAGTGACCAAACTGAAAAAATAATGGGGGGGTGTGTTGGCCTTAAGGTTCTGTCCCCCAATCACCCGCCTAATCCACCCGCCACAACAAGTAGAAGAAAACATCTTGTCTAGGATCATGTCACTTACGTATTTGCCGAATCTCTGGATAGTGTCTCTAAGATTGCCTGTCATTCTCTGGCAATAGTTGCTGGATCAGGACGAAGCCCTGTGGATGGGGCCCCGGTGTCCCTTGATCACCTACGTCTGTTGGCTCCTCGTTCGCACCGGTTAGACTGACATGCCTCCTCAAAGGAGCAGAGCTGGGAGAGCGTTCCATTCATTCAGAGCACAAATCAGAAAGGATGCCCCCACGAGTAAGAGTTTCCTTCAATGTCTAGGTGGGAGGTGACAACGCGAAATTCTCTGCGTTTTTGAAGTGCAGCTAAGTCTTGCGAAAGGATCGGCTTATGACCTTTATACTGTATTGGGTTCTGGGCTCTAGCTGCCCACAGGATACGTTCCTTTAATGGTAAAATCGTGGACGCACACAAATATGTCTGCTGGCGGAGCAGAGCCCAGTCTCTTAGGGCCTACTCTATGTGCTCTATCGATCTTAATGTCCAGCTCTGGAGAAGTCTCCATTATCGAACGGAAAGAGTCCTTTGATGAATAGGGTAATGTCCGTAACCTTCAGCCCCGATGGGTATACCTCTGATGCGCATGTCATTACACCTCGATCAATTTTCTAAATCTTCAGCGTAGGCTTAGAGGTCAAGTTGTTGGTCTTTGAGTCAAAGGACCTCCTATTGTAGCTGTTCGATCTCTTTGTCTTAGCTCGTGTCACAGTCTTCTAATGAGGAGACTCTGTCTCCTAAGCTGTCAAGGTCATGATGGACCTCCTTAAGATCAGTGATGAGATCTTTCTTAAGAGTTTGGAGATTATCCCAGAGTGAAGCAAAAAAGGGCTCTAAGAATGGACAGGTGGCCAGGGCATCAGCGTCTTCACTATCTGGAGCGGTTGCCAAACCCGGAAGTGGGGTGGGACCACCAGTCTGAGACCCTGTGGGTTTAGTGAGCATATCTTTCAAAGTGCAAACCGTTTTCCCACATACAGGAGCCATAGCTGCTAGTAGTGGTAGGGTACCTGCTGTTGAGATGGAGGAAGGGGCCACCAAGCTTCCAATCCGGGGGCACTATGTAGGTAGGGGGTCCGATGAGGCCCACAGTGTTCCTAGCGGTGAGTCAATAGAGGTGTAGGGTCCTTAGTACATGAGGCCTTCGAGTAGGTAGGTTGTCAAGCCTCGCCTTTGAGTGTTAGTGGAGGTGAAGTCAGGGCTATGTTTATTGAAGAGAATGTCTGGTTTCTGGACTAGCAGCAAGATACCCGCTCCCCCTCCACAGACGGGCAAATGCTGTGCTCACAGGCTTATTGAGGCTCAAGTCTGAAGAGGTGCCCTTCGAGTGATAGGACCATCAGGCTCCCATTGGAGTACTGTGGATAGGGCCTGGTCTCTTCCACCAATTCGAATATAAGTGCGCAGCGGGGCAGAGAGGGGGTGGCAGAGCCCTCGAGTCTGGGGGGTGCACTTCAGGGTCCTCAGTGCTTGACAATTAACAGCAGTGCTGGCGGCATGAATAGGCCTCTACGGACAGTTCATAGGTCCGCTTGGTTGACAGGCCTTAGCCTGGTCAGTGCAGCCCAGCAGAGTTGCAGCATATGTAAGGGTCCCGGCCAGATCTACTCCATCCATGGGGGTTCATCTAAGGCTCAGCGGTGTCACAGCCCCCTGGTGGGGGAACCCCATCAGCCCACAAGCGGTCCAGTCAGATGAGCCGCCAGGCCTCGGAGTGTTGCACACCCTCTATCCAGAGCCTCAGGGGAGAGTCGTCCCCTCAAGCCCAGGTCAGATCAAGCAGCAGTATATCGGTGCCAAATCGCTCAGTCCGCCTCTCTCAGGCCCTCACGGGAAGGCGCCCTTCATGCGCTTCACAGCAGGGAGCTAGGGAAAGCTTCTGGTGGGCAAAGGCCTCGCTGGGCAGCTCAGTAATGGAGAGTACATGCAGAACTCACCTCCAAAGAGGTTTTCAGCGTGACAAGCTCCCATATCAATCTCCTAGCTTCGGCTCCAAAGGAGAATGGCGAAGCCCCGGGTATTAGGTGTGGCAAGCCACAGGCCGGGACGTCGCCATCTTATGTCAGGCCCCACCGTTCACCTCGTCTTGCTCAGCCACCAGCGTCATGCCACTAGTATTGCCCCCTCTTCACATTCAGCTGGTGCTCGACAGCTTCCATGTCTGGAGCATGCCGATTGGGCTGGATTGCCCCAACGAGCAGCAGTAGATGCCGGATGAATTGCGCTTGGGACGGAGAGACATAAAAACACATCTCACTCGTCTGCTATCTTGGCCACGCCCCCTAAGGATGGGTTTAGGGGGATTTAGGGAGGGGTTTAGGGATCCACATGCACACACCCACAAAAAAGTAAGCCCAGTACTAATCACAAACTGCACTTCTAAAATTGCTACAGCCAAAAAAGGGACCCTAATCTGTAGTGAATTACTTCAGCTCAGAGCTGGAGTAAGTCCAGCGCCACATATGGCAACCCACCGGTGTTGCAACATCGCCCCATAGAAAAAAATGGTAGCAGGAATTTGAAATAAAACATCATAGGGAATAATGTTAAATTAAATTATATAAAATAGGTAAAAATGCGAATAAAAATAATTTAATGTTACCAAATAAATACAAATGAAAATATTTATTATTTAATTATAAAGTCTATTAACAAATGTTTTTGTATTTATGAATGATTTTAACGTTATTTTAATAGAATTTAATTATTTTCAATTATTTATTTACCTCACTATTTTTTTACTTTAGGTGAGATTTTATGTTTTAATTTTACCTTCAGAAAAATAATATTTATTTAATTTAACATATATAAATTTATTAAAAATATAATTTAAAATTGTTAAATGTGCTGTAGCATTTTTTTTTATTTTGTTCTACATTTAGAACATTTTGTTCTTTCTGGAAATTGTGAAGTACCGTGTGTAAAATGTATTTACATTAATATTTATCACAAGTCTATTTTTACAAAAAAAAATTTAGTTAAATAAACTTTATTATTTTTCCCTGCATTTACCATCGAGGGACTCCACAGTCAGGAAGTCTAGAAAACACAGACATTGGAATGGGCTGATCATAATACCTATCTCCAACCAGGGGAAAACAAATTTGATAAGCCAGTAAATGGGGGGGCGGCATCACAAAAAACGGGCATGTGCACCTGCTTGTGCACCCTGCGGCACTTTAATATATCAATACAGAAGAGGTTGCAGATGCTTGAGTGGCCCCTTCTTTAATAAAGTCTGTGCTGTGCACATTTACTGCTGGCACTATTACACCAGGAAGTTGACTCATTAGCATGGCGGCTTGGCAACATGTTAATGATTAAG